>OW152827.1:2165720-4565720 GCA_933534255.1 Iphiclides podalirius | reverse complement strand
AACTCTGTGTGTAATTTTGTCGTCATAATACGCTACATCAATAACCAAAACATTACCTTTGCGAGGAAAGAACTGTTCGTTGTTCGTGTTTGTTTACATTTCTTCTAAATGTGAATTTTCTTATATCTGAATTTAGTGTATATGCAGTACGTAATCTCAGTACTGGAAATGTTTGCCTGACCTGCTTTAATCATGGCTATATTTATTATTTATTTAATTTTTCATTTTTATTTCAGTGATACTCTTTACATTTATTATACGAGAAGGTACCTAGAGAGCTGGCGGTTCCCCTGATGTAAGTAATAACCGTTACTTATCGACATTTCCAACATCCGTAGGGTTGCAGATTAGTCGCCACCTTTTAATCAAGTGTAACCCGGATACCTCACTCATCAGATGAACGTTTGACACTTTCACTTCACGCCAGTCTTCTGTGAGGTCGTGGTCCCTTACCGGACGGATCTAACCATTTGTACAACAGCCGAGGCTGTTGCGTGGCCCTACAACAATTATTAATTTAATATTAAATTTAACGAAATTTTGCGTGTTTAAAATTTTTATTTTGTTTAAACTAAGGATCAGGTACGTATTCTTTGGCAAAGTCATTTATTTTACATTGTCCCGTATCATTGGTTATCGCTACGAAAAAAAAAAAAACTCGAGACAAGAAACTTTTTTGTATATTTTGTTAATGAAACTGATGATATATTTGATAATGAACTTTATGATTTTGAATATACTGGTAATAATCTTTTTATTACATTATAATTTAAAGATGTATTCAATGCGAATAATTTTTTTCACGCCCTTCGAATTTTACCACTTTCTGTGTAAATCCAGCGCTATTAATAAGTAGACACGTATTTTACTTTTCAGTTCGTATTATAGTAAGTGGCTAACATAATTATGCTAATGGAATAAGATTATTATTTAGGTAATAGGTCTTAGCTTGTCATCAATTTAGTCACATGTCAGAATAGTAATTCTTGACATGTTTCGAAATAATTTTAACTCGTTAATATAAATACAGTGTTAAATGGGTAGCTGGTATGTTAGTCTAAATAGTGAAATTTTAACACATATCTGTATAGACTAATGTTCTGATTCGCAACATTTAATCTCGTAATGATTTAAGTAAATCCAAGGCGCCCACCAGCCTTCCGATTTTGTATAGCTATCGCTTACAGTAAATTAATAGTAAGCGGTAATAATAATAGTAAATCTCTCCCTCAAGTCCACTTCCCATGGACGCAACTAATGTCTTTTGGAAATCACTAAGTTACGTTGCTCAGAAGAATATTGGCTTCCACCTCTATTAATCGAACTATTATTCACCACGATAGATTAGGATAAAATTATCATGTGTTTTAACGACACGATGACCACGTGGAGCACTGCGTGAAAAAAAGAGTTCCCTCCAAACTCTACCGCAACCTCCTTTCTTTTTTTTTTCCGCAAAAAAGACAACACTTTTTCCGAATCCTTTATACATACACAGAATTTCCAGCTAATTAATATTTAACTCTAATGAATAGAAATCTCCAGTGTTCCTTTTCCTTTATAAATTCACTGTTACTTTATAAATTTGTCGTTTTTACGAGCTATGATACCATTTTGGAAGTAAAAAGGGCGCTTGTAATATTATTATAAAGCAGTCACGAAAATAGAAAAAATTCTTTCGCAAGATTTGTAATTAAAAAAAATATTGGATTCCAAAAGGGACTGAATTAGACGTTTAATTAACTGGGAGTCATTGAAATTTGCCCAAACCCGTGTAAAATAAATGAAAGTTAAGAGACATTGAGATAACTTTTATTACAATTTGGCTTAACGAATTAAAGTGTATACTAAGATATAAACATAAACATGACGTTTTAAGAATTTTAGCAACTTATCTAACTCAATTTAGTCTTGAATTTTATTTCTTTATAGTATTATTAAAACAAATAAAATCAAAGAACTGAAATTGATTCGTCAGATTGCCTCTTTAATTTGGTTATTTTTAAAGATAAAAGTAAAATTCTCGCAGACCGTAATTAAATCACGTTTGGGGCAGCGCCAGGGATATCCAATATTCTATAATTATTCAGTTGATACGAAATTCGGAGTTTGCTTTATATAACAAATCATTCTATCAGAACAATCTAAAGAAGTTAATAATATTTTGTATGTGACCAAAAACTCGAATTATTCGAGTAAAATAGAAAACTCATTTTTTTAGTTCAAAATGATAGGATTTTTCTCGTCGAAAGCTGCCTGCCTTTTCTTAAGTGATTATTTTTTTATTAATTAGTTAATAGTAAATTACGATTACGCAAATTTTGATTGCTAGAAACAATATCGACGCGGCGGGCTTCAAATTTGACAATTTTAAGTTTCATCTTGAGTGTGCATGATTAGTATTTTATATACTAGGTCTCTATTAATTGTACCATGCTTTGAAGCCTTGCACTACGAATAAGACCTGCGGTTAAGATAACGCGCGATAATAATGATCACAAACGCGGCCCTACCCAACGCTTATAATCTTGGGATCTGGCTATCCTACGGGTTCTGTGTTCGACGAAACTTTCCTATGGACTGATAAAAAAAGAAGAAAAAAAAGGATAAAAATAGTTAAGGTAAATTAAAATGCGTAAAATATTTTTATAGTGTTAATCTCTGCACTTGAAAAGATGAAACATTAAGATTTGTAGAACAATGTTCCGCCAAGCCTTGCTTAAAATTGGTCGAGAACAATTGTACATAAAATACGATGAGGTTTCGTCGGCCGAGGCAATCAACCGTATAGCTTAGTTGTTAAAATGTCTGGGAGCGATTCCGGAAGACGCGGGTTCGATCACGCTGCGGCGAAACACTTCACCCATTTTTCTACAAATTTTAATAGTAGAAGCGAGAGGCGGAGTGAGGTTCGGGCTAGGCGTTTGAAACTTTTTGGGAGGGTTTAGTGTTTCAGGCACATATGGGCGACACTGATCACTTACCGTAACGTTAGTCAAACTCGTTTGTCAACTTTTCCCTTAAAAATTGTTTCACCTCAGCAAAGTGTCCCATAATGCAGATGAAACGGCCAGATATTGAAAACTTTATATGCACCTGTATCTTACATATTTGCTATTAGATTATGTTCAGACCAAATAATATAATCTTTTGAAATTATACATTTTGGTCTGAATATAATTTAATATTTTTAATATTTTTTAATATTTTTATTCACAGAAATGTATCAAAACCCTCTCACAAAACCAAATCCTATCTTTCGAGAGGTAAAGATAAATAGTAATGACTTAAGAGATCTGCGATATGGCTTGATTTGGCATGAATACATTATTTCAAACCATTCGTATATGTTATGTGTTCTAGTGTAGATACTTGAATATTTAAATTATATTATAAGAAACAGTTTCTTCAGACCATCCCATGCCACTGTTCATGCGTCATTACTCGTATTAAATGCCAATCGAAGCTTCGAGAGGCATTTCGATCGATATGTTTGTTGTTGATTAAAACCACAACGAAATTCGTAATAAACTATAGAATGTTTCTCGTTCTCACACTTTCAATGTGATATATTATATTGCATCATTATATACTAGCGACCCGCCCCGGCTTCGCACGGGGGCAATGTATTATAAATATACTTCCTTTTGAATCACTCTAGTTAGTAAAAAAAACCGCATCAAGATCGGTTGCATAGTTTTAAAGATATTTAAGGGTCAGACAGACAGCGGGACGACTTTGTTTTATAATATGTAGTGATTATGATAATTATATTCCACCACCTGTTTGCAGCGCTTGTACAATAATCATGATGTTTTCATTTTTAGAAAAAAAAAAAATTATGAACTATAAAAAATAGTCGTTTGTAAAGATTATATGGGACCCCCTGGATTGAGTGGCTGGTTAGTAATGAAAAAAACAGTATTCAACGCCCACATTACAATTAGCTCGATCCATTAATCTCTCTAATTCGATAAATACGTGTCTAATATAGTTTGAAAATCCTTGTCAAACTGATTCACCTAAGGCCTTATCTATATTAATACAGCCACCACAAGAACTATAAGGCCGTAGATTATACAAATAATTAAATCCGCAAGAAGAGATCAATACTAAAAAATACTAATTTAAAAATAAAATTTAATAACTTCAAAGCTAAAAAAATGTATACTCATAAAATGGTACAAGTGTGGTGGTGTACAATGGACTGTAAATCTATTAAATAAACAATGACGCGTTTCAAGTTTTAAGGGCTGAAACGGGGGTAAACTCTATGTGAGTTAAAAGAAAATAAATAAGTATTAGTTAAAAGTAGTCGTGGAGTAAGGATTTTGGATTTTCTGATTTTAATGGCTATTTGCGCCCTAACCGAACAAAAAAACCATAGAAAAAAATATTTCGATATTTGAAGTCAGCCAATCTGCAGTGGGGCCGCTTGTCAAAAAAAGGCATCCTCTGTTAAGCCCTGTGTCTCAGGGCTGTACGGAGGACACTGTAAAATATGCACAATGTCTGTTCTGTCTACCGGCTATCTATTGTTCTGCGCGTGCTATTACTCTATATTTTTAAAGCAAATTAAATTTTAACGCTTCCATCGCTGTGTCTATTTTTTTTATATGACAAGTTGCCAAGCGACCAGACAGTTAACCTTTTGAAAATTGGGCTCCGGGCACCTCACTCACCAGACGAAACGCGAAAGTATTTGTTATACTTCCACTTTACGCCGGTCTTCTGTGAGGTCGTGGTACTTACCCGGACGAGCCTGCCCATTCGTGCAACAGCCAAGGCTGCTGCGTGGCCCTACCACCGTAAAAATTGTGATAATAGTGTAAAAATTGTGCCTATTTGTGAGAAAATACTCATATACATAATTGTATACCTTTATTATCAATCTTCTACTTCTTAATACGTCTAGGAGATGGTTACTGTCATCGAGATACAAAATGAAACAATGTCATCTAGAAGCAATTGACCGAGCGTTAATTAAATTAAGGAAATTTAGGAATCATTTAGTGACCAAGGGCTCTATAAAGTGTTAAAGACGTGAAAAGTTGAAATTAAACGCGAAAATATCTTTAGATTAGTTTTAATTAACAGTTGTTAATAAGCCAATAAACAATGTGATTTAATTTTCTTGGCTGTTGTCCAATAAATAATTTCATTTCTTTTTAAGTATTTAATTTCTAACGAGGCTGCTTTACACGTTTTATGAACTGTGAAATACCTGAGAACTCGTCAAGACCCGAGTGGAATTTCATTAAAGAGACTTATTCTTCGGGCTTTATCGCACATCATACTTCAAAGAATAGATAATTTTTATAATGTCCTAAAGGTATAAGTTATGAAGGTATTTGTCACCCTGATCGTCGAACAAAACATACGTACATGCATTTTATAAGTATATTTATATTATTCATATGACACGGATAAAAGCGTTGCCGTGGTTATCTTTATCCGTTTTCTCGTATGCTATGTTTCCTATTATTTCTTTCTAATACTTTCTAATTCACACATATTGCGAAGAATGTTGATTTGGGAGAGGTTTAAATGGGGCAATCGAGCAGGAGACTCACCTGATGGTAAGTGATCACCGCCGCCCAAGAACATCAACACCGGAGGACTGGGTAATGGGTTTCCTTCCTTATAGAAAAAATATGCTCTTCAAGGATCCCAGGTCGTAACGGTTCAATGATCGGATGGTTAGATTTATCTATTAAACAATCATTATGGTGGCGCAGTTGCCAAGGTATTGGCTTCGGCGTCGGGGGTCGTGTGTTCGATTCCCACACGGGACTACTATTTGTGTGTCAGTTAGTTGTTTCGCATCTGGGTGTTTGTCCGTCTGAAATTTATGTTTGTAAAATGTCCTTACAACACAGGCTTATGTTATCCTAAAGTAAGTAAAATGTTAAAAAATTTAAAAAATTATCAAAGTAAACCGCCTTGATGTAAAGCGTATCAGACTGCAGTGCATACCTACATATATGCTAGTGATTTCTATATTTGTCATGGACTCAGACGAAGAAACATTCCTATTGGTGTTTTTGTTATATACATAAAGAATAACATAAAATAATTTATTTTTTAATTCGATTTTTGTAATTAACTTTATTGTTCATTCTAAATGTAATTAACTTCTAAATGAAAACAGCCCGTGTATTCTTCGCACTAGGGTGACGAAATGAGCACAGCAGGTGGCATTCGCGACAATGCCGCCAATGATGTTTTAATAAAGCTGACGCGTGTTCATACTGGGCGGCGTTTAAAAATTGTTCCGCTTTACTCAAAAGGTGAATGTGACACATGATATAGAAGGTATTATACGGGAAGACATAGCAGTCTAGAGTAACAATGTAATTTTACAAATTGTTGTGATTTGAGTTCCTCAGTTTCGGTGCGCTGCAGTCAGTGTCATATCTACCTCTTATTTGTATGTAATATCATTGATTGCCGCCCTGTTGTACTGCGTGTGCCGCACCGGCGCCGCACTGTTGCCGCTCTGTGCACTTTGTATAAAAAAGAACCATGATTATCCGAGCGCGGGACTCTAGCACCGCAAGCCCGAAAATAATAAAGAAATAAATATATAAATATTTTTAGGACACATTTTTACACAACTTTCTCTAGTCCCAAACTAAATAACGCTTGTACAAGCTAGATTCAGAGCTATCCCATAATAGCTAGCTAGCTATCTAGCTTGTACTATATAACTTATTGACTAACATACTTAAACATACTTTTCTATTATAAATAAATAGATATAATACATATATAAACACCGAGACACTAGAAAAACACCATGTTCATCACACAATATTTTTCCAGTAGTGAGGATCGAACCCACACCCTCTAGCGCAGAAGGCAGGTACACTACTCACTCCGGCATTCGCGGAAACTGGTGTTCCAATCAAGAATAATTACGGCATAAATATTTAAAACTATTTAACGAAATTATAGACAGGTATGTATGTACATAGATCTACGTGACGTGATGTAATTATTTGGATAGTGCATTTTGAAATGACAAATTTAATTATTTAAAGAAAATTAACAAGAATCAGTTTATAACGACGTAATAAGAACAAGGCTCGAGTTATTTCGAATGTTAGAACAGTTAAAATTATGGAGCAAAAAATAATTGGGCCATAAGCTCGCTCCGTTTAATTAGTTACTTTTGTACACAACAGTCATTTCTCACAGAATGTAATTAACTATAGTTAAAATATAAGTAAATAATCTAATTATCCCTATTTATAATATTATAAATGTGAATATAAGTTTGTTTCTTACGCTTTCACGCCAAAAAAACTCAACTTTACAATATGTTTATAAATTATAGCGTTATATGTGTTATTCTACAACCTATATAATGGTAAATTAAAATTTATTCAGTAGTTTTTGTGTGAAAGAGTAACAAACATCCATCCATACATAAAAAACTTTCGCCTTTATAATGTTAGTAACGATATAAGATTTTATATACGACAAGATTTTATATAATAATATACGAAGTACTGTTTAAAATTATCATTATCCTCTTTCTTTCATATGCCATTCTTTATTGGTGGTTTATGCATTATCTATTATGTATATATATATATATATTACTTATTAAATAAAAAAGACTATCCTAGAAAAGTACACAGAAAATACGGACTTATGCTTTCCATATTCATTAACCTTTCTTGACTCTTCTATCGTCGTAGTTATATAATAATATTACATATATTTTACTATGGTAGTGTCACGCAATAGCTATTGCAAGCACAGGCAGGCGCGTCAGGAGAATATCACGGCCTCAAGGTAGATGCCGTTGAAGGCAAAATAAACTTAAAATGTAATGACATGCCTTCGCAAAGTCACCTTCTGCTAAGATGGTAAAGCGTCTATGCGGCAGACACAGGTTCTAATCCAACAGCACTTAAAGTTATTGCACATCCATCAAAATTACAATTTATAAATGTTTTGCGCTTCGTTCGGTGATTTAGGTAACAGGATTCCATCGTTTTATACGCATCTACACCTAATCTGCTAGTATAATTCACGGTGGTAGGGCCACGCAGCAGCCTCGGCTGTTACACGAATGGGCAGGCCCGTCCGGGTAAGTACCACGACCTCACAGAAGACCAGCGTAAAGTGAAAGTATGACAAATACTATCATCGCGTTTCGTCTGAAGGTGAGTGAGGTAGCCGGAGCCCAATTTTCAAAAGGTTGTCAACGCATCTGTAACCCTCGGGTGTAGCAGATGTCCATGGGCGGCGGTATTCACTTACCATCAGGTGAACCGTCTGCTCGTTTGGCAACTTTTCACATAAAAAAAAAATCACTTAATATCAGATAAATCGCCTGCTCGCTTGCCAACATTTCACATAAAAATACATATAAATCGATCCCGTGTTTCTCCTCTTTACTTAGGCTTCCCTATTTATATTTTATTAAGGTGTATGGCCAAAACACCAATAAATGACTAATCTCAAGTATTTGAAGTACGTCACAACCCTCTCAGTGAATAACGCTCGCACATTATCTGCTCCGTAAAATATATCCACACACCATCTGGCTATCCCATAAAATGAGTTAGCCCATAGGTACATTTGTAAGATAATAAAAGGCGTCCATTCGTGATGATTTATAAGGCTCGCTATGGACCATAAATGTTTACCGCACTGAAGGGAAGATATCCGCCTTTAAATAGAAATCGAAGGCTCATCGTTGGTTCAAATTCATAATTCGCTTTGGATCTGATTATTTTGTACTTGTTATTTTGGTCTTTACGAAAAGCATGAAAATATTACGGTTTTTTTTTAATTTATTTATTGTTCAATAAAGATGGAACAATTCCATACTGCGCGGCGTTTAAAAATTGTTCCGATTTCATTATTATATGACATACTAGCTGCTGCCCATGATTACGTCTGAGTAGAATAGGCTGAAAGTGTAACATTAAGAGAGAAAGACAGATATACATAAAATATGTATATAAATTATAGCCTGTCTTATTCTGATGTATAAGCTATATTATTGTAAAGTTTCATTAAAATTCATTCAATAGTATTGGCGTGAATCAAACAATCACTATTGCAATTTTACTAATCCGATTTACTTTGAAAAACTTATCAAATATTGAAATTTGAATAATTTTTAATTCATATCCGCCTTACAAACTGGCCTAGTTTCGGTTCTCGATATTACATCACACTGGAATACGTTTTTGAGGAATTTGCAACTATGTAATACATACATTTTACATAAATCTGAATTACAGTATAAGGGAAGAGAGTGTCTCGCGCTTAATGTAGTAAAATCCACACGACTTTTGCGTCGTCCCTCGTCCGTCGTCGTAATTCTCTTCAAGTATAACGTAAATTTTATTTTCACTGTAACCTTTGTTTGAAGACACATAAATCCTAAAATAATGACTATGCACAAAGGTCTACAATATGTAGATTAAAGTTAGGTAATTATGAGAAAAAAAACGTTATTCATATTTAAAAAATTATAATATATAACTACCTACGTCATTTACTATTTTTTTAGGTAAAATTATAAAGGTAAATTATTATAATTAAACATTTTTCTAGATGTCCCGGCTGTATAGTTAAACTTTATGTTCACAAAAAAAAAATTATGTTGACGTAATTATGTAGCAAACTAAAGAGATGAATAATGAAACATGCTCCAAATTATGATGACTTTTATATCAAGTAGACATTTTCATATGTTGTACGTATTTTTTACATTACTTTCCCAACTTACTCGTATATATTCGGCTAGACAGATATCAACGCAAATCAGCTCTACATCACTCCATGAGACAAAACCACTTAGTTTCATGACGTACACAGTAATTCATTTAATAAGTTTGAACATAGATTTAACGTGATTTGATTTACGGGAGACAAGAATGGATTATTTAATATGAGCATATACTTTTGTTATTTATTCAGTTATTATGTACAGCTGATAAAGCTATTAAATTTTAAATTATTATATTTTAATCTTGTTAAGTGCTGAAATTAAATGTGTTCTGAGACAAATTTAATGACACATCAATTCGGGAAAGAAATTCAACGGTAACCGGAAATAACAACCACGAGCACGTAACCTCAAATCGTGATCCAGGGTTCCCAGTCAGACCACTGCTGGTATAGGCGACTATTTTTCGCCTTTTGAATATTGATCATTGAATCAGAGAAAGAAGAACCCGAGATCTATCGCCAGATGGAACACGTCGTAAAGGCTTTAACAATCTCAAACCCATTTCACGGGAGCTCTCTTCCTCGATGTTACAAAAGACCTTTGGCAAAGTATGATACGCGGCGGGTGTTCTCAGGGCTCCTGCCTCTTTCCCGTGCTAGTTTTGCTCTGCTCGAGCAACGTCACAAGAAACTCACAAGTCAATCTCACGCTTTTCGCGGATGAAATAGATGCTATTCAGATAAACACAAGGTCGAGTCACCATCACCACCTTCACCTTCCACCTCAAAAGTACAATTGATTGTCATGGTGATTTGTTGCGCAAATGTAGAATAGATTATTACATCTGCTTTGCAAGCCCCGACAGGAGTGAAACAAAACACGGCACCCGGCCCTGCCCCGCAGCCAAATCCCGATCACCCGACCACCTTATAGGGCAAAACACATTATACGGCCAACAAATCTCTTGGGAAAAGAAGTCGCTTTAACTTAACGGCTCCAAGAAAATGTTCTTAATGTTCAGACTTTCATTATACTTTATTATTATTATTTTTTTTATTATTTTTTTAGTACAACCCTCACTTTAGGATAACATTATCCTGTGTTGTAAGGACGTTTTACAAACATAAATAGCAAGAGGACAAACACCCAGATGCGAAACAACTATCTGTGGGTCGCCCAAATAGTTGTCCCGTGTGGGAATCGAAACCACGACCCGCGACGCCGAAGCCAATACCTTGGCAACTGCGCCACGGATTCATCTCTAGAGCAGTCCATAATGTTCTACACTTGTTTTCGCGACTTCCATCGCTCAAGAAGCCCCATAAACCTGCATATATCTCAGGTACTCAAAAAAAGTCCAACCGCTTTCCAAACAGTGCTAGATATCAGCATTACATTGACGTGCAGACTCGCAATGCTACGGAAATACTTTGCAGAGTTAAGCCAAACAGTTTGTCGAAAGAGCCATTCCATTCAGAGAGAACCGAACCCTCTGTTGGTAAAAGTGGCAAATAACTAACCTGACGTGGCCGTATACAAAAGATATCCGCGCAATGTCCTCATCAACCCGGTTATGGAAGGGGGCATAGGTATGTACGTCGGATTCACCTAACACACATAAATAATTAATCCAACCTTGACTATGGCGAAACCAGCACAACGTGTATAAAAGGTACACCCGTATTCCAGGGTCGTCCTGGCTGATACTAGCCACCAATGAATACAGTCTTTGGCCATCAAAGTCATGGTCGGCATCGAATTTCGATCGTGCTTAGATTACGTTTTTTTTTTATGTGAAATATTGCCAAGCGAGCAGATGGTTCACCTGACGTTAAGTGAAAACCACCGCCCATGGACATCTGCTACACCCGAAGGTTTGTAGATGCATTGACAACCTTGCCACCACCCAACCCGGCCACCTCACTCACCAGACGAAACGCGAAAGTATTATACATTCACTTTATATATATAATCGGAATCTCGGAAACGGCTCCAGCAATGTTCATGAAATTTAGTATGTGCGTTGATTCGGAGGCAAAAAGTCGATGTGGCTAGTAAATTTCACCGAAAAAAAAAATGTTATTATAGCTCGGTCGGTAATTTAGCGAACAAAGCTCGGTCCTACAGGTACTAAGTTCTTAAATGGAAAACAAAGTCATTGTTCACATATTTATTCGAGTGTATAAACGTGATAAAACTAGTATTAGAAATTCACAAATATACTCAAAATTTTCATTTTCTTTCGTGACTTGTATACATTAGCAGGAAAAATATTTAAAGAAACCGAATGTTAGAGAACGATCAGATTAACTTTTATTGGACGTTTTGAGTATAGTTAGATGTAGCCTTGAACTGTTTGTTATATTAGTCAATGCGAGGGTCGGTCAAGCAGCTTCGAAAACAAGGTCAAATAAAGTTGAAGTAAAGTAAATAACCAAAAATGCGATTACCTGGATATATTTTGGGAAGAAAATTTTAATGGGATATTTGTATTTTATACCAAACTTTTTGGCATGTATTTATCAGAACTTCAGTAATGTTTGATACGGCTATGAAATTGTCAAAGTAACCGTATGAATAGGGTTTGTTATTAGATCGTGAAATTTATTTGCTTATACAATTTGATATTATTTGAAACTCGTTTGGTTGAGACATGTAGGCATTGTGACATAAATGACAGAAAATAAAAAGTTACGTTAGTCATTACCCAAATACATTCCGTTTTAAAAATGTAAAGTAAGAATTTTTTTTCTTTCATTGAAGTCGTAAAAACAAGCTTACGTGACTCATGAAAACTTTAAATTAAAAACGACAAGGAATAAAGTTAATTCTTGTGTAGTTAAAAAGGAAATCAGATAAAGTTTGTCACCGCTACACAAAAACCTTGAAACGACACTTATTTCAAAGAATTTTCTTTTTGTGACAGCAAACTGACCAACTTTGCATCAAATATTATTACTTCAAAACAGTTCCATGGAGTAAATATTTGTTATGTTCTATGCATTATAGTTTTGCTTAAGTAGTGGAAAATCCAGAATCAACATATGAAAAAAAAAACTATTTTTCATATGTTGATTTGCTTTTTGTAAATGTCATATCATCATGTTCATTTAATTACTTAGGGTAAGATTTTATACGTCTATTTAAAAAAATCATCACAAAGTGGCTCTATTAGTTTGCGCGAGACCGTTTAGTCGATCAAGTTATTTCCCCTTTCACGACTTTCGCTAGCCCTGACATTTCCTCCGTAAAAAGCTTTTCATAATCTTTAGTGCTACAAATTGTACAGCCGTGTGATTTATAATGATTTGATATCGAATGGCATTAGGGCTGACCTTGGCATTTTATATACGAAATAATGTTTGATAAAATCAACTGTTGGTCAATGATATATGCAATAATACTTGAAACAAAGTTGGTCAGAGCATATTGTATTAAGAATGTTTCGTATAAATTAACACATAACCAAAACTTTTGTTGAACATGAGTGAACGAAACTACCAGTTTTCATCTGATCCTCAGACAAATACGTTTTTATATGATCCACTGCATTACTTCATTAATTTATTTATTATTTCTTGGGAAACACAATTTACGCCACGCTGAATTATCTAACCAGTTTCACAGCTCAGCGTCTCACTTTCTCATACAGCGAGACGCTTACGAATGCCTTTCTTGTTAAGCTGACTTTTAAATTTATGTTTTCAATGCTTTTGTCCAAGTTTAATCTGCTCATCCTTAACAGCTTTCTCACTGAACTTTTTGCTTTGTACTATCTACGCTTTTTACAATACTGCTCTTCTTTCACTTTAAATTTTATTGTGTTGATATTACTAACATATTACTATTCACACGTGCATTGCCGGATTAACCACGTAGTAAGAGTAACAATTGTAAGAGTAACACTATTCTCTGCCTGAGTCTTAATTATTAGAGTGAAACTTATAAAATAAGTAAAAGTATTGAATTGTTTCTTTTACCACTTTATACTTAAGAGCCCATAACAGATCAAGGGATGTTTGAAAGAGTTTGCTACGAGCTCCGCGTTAAATAAATGCTTAATCCGGCAATAGTGTTATCAAAATATTTTGAAAGTATATTGAATCTGCAGAATGATAAAATTTGTTGCATAAAATTTAGGTTTTTTTTTAAGTTGTTTAAATTTACAGGATATATGTATATAAGACTTTCATTAAGATTTTCCACCAATAGTCCAATGACTATTTATTTAGAAATTGTTTACTGCATGTAAGAATGAAATGATCTTGTAAGGATTCTCATAAACTATATGTTAAGCAGCTGTTTTAAAAGATTTTTTTTTAAATTATATAAAATGAGACACAAAAGATTAAGGCAGAATTAATAATGTTTTTCTTTTACAAAACTCTTTAATTATCTTGTGTTATCATGCCATTAACTTTAATTGAAAATTGGCTCTGTGGCGTAGATCAAATAACTGTAAGACGTAAAAGACATCCTCTGTGGATCTTTTCAAACCAACAATCTCCAACGCCAATGCCAAGACATTCCGCTTCGTGCTTCCACACGGAACGGACGTAACTCTGAGCCGGAGGGCCCATGCCAACTGACCCGGAAGCCATTTTGCAACCGTTGTTGCTACTTATATTATTTCTTTAATATCTCGGTGTGCACTGCTTGCCTCATCGTTGTCGTGTTTCGCGGTCTACGGTTAGGGAAGTCTCACGCAAGAAGAGAGAAGAAACATTATAGAAGAAGGAAAAAACATTATAGAAGAAAGAAGAAACTTTGCCCGACTTCCGAGCGGATAGTGTTAGTGTAGTGTTGTGCTCGTAGGCAGGTTCCTGCCCGTAAGTAGAATTCTACACACATTTCTCGTCTCAGAGGCGGCATTGTAATTTTTACCTGTGTGCTTGTTGCATTAGGCGACAGCTAGGTACTCACCCTAGCGCACCTAAAGCGCAGGCGACTAAAGGTTAATTTTAGGCACACACCTCCCTGCCGCAAGGTGGGGAGGCCTATTTAGAAAACCACACGCCGGCGGGCCCCAAAGGCAAACGTCGTCATGGGTTCCCTCTTAGAGGAGTTCCTGCGGGAGGAATGCCCCGAAATATGGGCAAAATTCCTCAATTTCGCGAGGGAACGGCGCCTAGCCATCGAATACGCAAGTGACAGTCCGGCTTCACCGGCAGTCGAACAACGAACCCAACGCGCCTTCCGCGCAAACCATTAAGGCCCCCTTCCGCGCTGTCGTTCCCGACTCACAATCGGACGGCGGCTCAGACATGGAGGTCGAAACGACCCCCGCTAACAACGCGAACGCCGACGGCTTCACCGTCGTCAAATCGCGAAAAAAGGGCAAGAAACGCCCCGCTACCGACAGCGACCCCGAAAGCGAGGCCGCCCCGTCAAACCGTCCCACCGCGACGCCCGCCAAAAAGGCAGCTGCGTCTGCCCATTCGGAACCGACATTCGCCTCCGAGCGAAAAATCAAGCCACCGCCGCCAATAATTATACAAGATAAGGCAAAGTGGCACCAGGTTTGTTCGTGGTTTGAACGCCACAACATCCGAGACCCCCGGTCAAAAAATACTAATATGGGTATCCGCGTATACCTCGATTCGTCAGACGATTTCCGCCGCGTAACAAAGTACTTGCGCGAAGCTAAGGTAGGTTTCCACACCTACTCACTACCCGAAGAGCGTAAACTTCGGGTCGTAATTAAGGGCGTCCCAAAAGAGTCGGATGTCGATATGGCTAAGGTCGACATCCGCACTCAGGGATACCCGGTTCACGCCGTGCGTCGTCTCAGGCACCCTCGCACCCGTATCCCTATGGACATGGTCATGGTGGAACTTGACCCTACCCCGGAAGGTAAGGCCATTTTCAACCTTAAGAGGGTCTGTGGGCTCAGTGACTTAGTCATCGAGCCCCCACGTAAATCAGGTGTTGTGGCACAGTGCCACAACTGTCAACATTTTGGCCACACGGCCAATAACTGCTTCGCTCACCCAAGGTGCGTCAAATGCACCGGTGACCACGGCACAACCGAGTGCATGAGGCCGAAAGATTGCGCAGATCCACCGGACTGCGTAAATTGCCACACTACCGGCCATCCGGCTGCCAGAGGCTGCGCTAAAGCTCCGAAAACTCCCGCGAGAAAATCTCCCGCGAAGTCTACGTTGCCCAAACCCGCGCCCGTCAAATACATTCCCGCGCCCGTACCCGTCATTAACGTCTGGGCGAAACCCCAGGTGGCCGCGCAGATAACCGCGCCGGTAATCCCGGTCGCCTCACGACCGATCGCGCAACAGCTGTCCGCCTCTCAAACGGCGCCGCGGCCGCAGGTGCAGCCAATTCCGTCAGTTTTCGCGGAAAACAAAGACGACCAATACGCGCAAATAGCTAAAATTTGCAGTTTATTAGATAGAATAAATAGACAGGAACTCGCAGTATTGTCCGCTAAAATAGCGGCCGCCACATCTGGCCACGAGCGTCTTAGGGCAATTAGCCAACACAAAACGCTTGTGGAAGCCCTTTGGGCTTTTACGAGCCAACCATAAAGAACAATAGTCCGCGCAAGAAAACCGCGCTCTGCCGCGTCGTTAATTAGACCCATAAAAACACCTTAATGGCAAGTACAACCGCAGGTAGAACAAAACCTCGGGCTCTGGTTGTTTCGTATTTCAACGCAAACGGCATAAAGGGTCAAAGGGATGAAATCGCGGAATTCCTTCGCGATTATAATGTAGATATTTTCCTAGTGCAAGAGACATTCTTGAAACCTAGTGTACGCGATCCCAGAATCGCAAATTACAATATTGTCCGCCACGATCGGTTAGCAAACCGTCTGGGAGGCACACTAATTTATTATAAACGGTCCTTGCACTGTTGCCCGCTCGACATTCCAGAGCTAAGTCAAATAGAGGCATCCGCGTGTAGGTTAGCGCTCACCGGCCACAGGCCGCTTGTACTAGTCTCAGCCTACCTATCGGGGAATAGAACCCTCCTTCAAAGCGACCTAGATACGCTTCTTAACTTAGGCCCTTCCGTGATAATTGCAGGAGATCTAAACTGCAAACACGGCTCATGGGACATCAACAGCATCCCAAACAACAACGGAAAGCATCTCTTTAGCTTATCCGATAACCTAAATTTCAGTATAGTCGCTCCCGCGACTCCCACTAGGTATCCTACGGTGGACAACTACCAGCACGCGTCACCGAGTGTCCTAGACATAATGTTATTCAGGGAGGTCTCGCTCGACATCGAGTCAATAGAGACAATCCATGAACTAGACTCAGACCACAGGCCCGTCCTGTGTAAACTGGGCCAGAACACCGGCGCGGTCCCTCCGACCAAATCCGTAGTGGACTGGCATCGTCTTGAGGTCAAACTCAAGGCCTTGGACCCCCAGGACTTAGTAGACTTACCCGAGACGATAGCTACGTTCGATGACGCAAATCGAGCGATAGCGAGTCTCCGCGAAACTATCACTTCCGCAGTCACAGACTCGGAATGGACGGTGAAAAACTGTCGGGCGACCGGCGGTTTAACTTTCCGCCCGACCTGCGACTGCTAATTAGACAGAAAAATGCAGCCAAACGCGCCTTCGACCGATACCGATCGGAATCGAACCGAACCCTATTTCGACGCCTTCAGCTAGAAGTCAAAGATCGTGTATCGGAACACCGACACACAACGTGTGACACTCTCCTAGAGGACATCGAGCCATCGCACACCGCCTACTGGCGGTTGGCCCGCAGTCTGAAAGCAGACCCCCGCGAATCTCTACCGCCGTTAGTTAGACCTAATAGCGCTTCAGAAGCCCTAGATGACTCCGAAAAAGCCGAATGCCTTGCGGACAACCTAGAGCAGCAATGTACGCCATCGCGCGAACACACCGATTCGGTCCACCTAACGGAGGTGGACCGCGTAATCGAGACTAGGGCTGCGCTTCCACCGGAAGGCGAACCTTTAAATTCAGTGACCCCCGAAGAGGTCCAAGATATTATTAAAAATTTAAAACCAAAATCCACCCCGGGCCCAGATAATATAAGTAATAAGATTCTCAAAGCTCTCCCTGGGCCGCTTATCTGTTTACTGGCGATAATTTTCAATACGCTTCTCGCCAGTTGCTCCTTTCCGGACGACTGGAAGCAAGCCACGGTTATCGGCATTCGCAAGCCGAATAAACCAGCCAATAAGCCCTCTAGCTATCGTCCCATCAGCCTCCTCAGTTGTCTGGGGAAGCTCTACGAGCGGCTATTGTTAAACAGGCTCAAAGAGCACGTATTTTCCAACGGCTTCTGCCGACGGAACAATTCGGCTTTCGAGCTAGACACTCTTGTCCCGATCAGTTATACCGCCTAACGGAGCACATCCTAAAAGGCCTTAACCACCCCAAACACATCAGCACAGGGGCTCTCTTCTTCGATGTCGCAAAAGCATTCGACAAAGTCTGGCACAACGGCTTGCTTTACAAGCTGTACACACTCAAAGTGCCAGATAGGCTCGTACACACCATCCGGGCCTTTTTGTTCAACCGCTCTTTTCGATATCGAGTCGAGGGCACCCTCTCCACAATCCGCCGCCTCACGGCCGGCGTACCACAAGGCTCCTGCCTCTCACCCTTGTTATTTACGCTCTACACGAGCGACATACCTAGAGACCCCCACGTCAATCTCGCGCTTTTCGCGGATGACACGGCGCTCTTTTACTCAGATCGCAACCTCAGTCAATTAACGACTCGACTCCAAAGCGCCGCCGACCGCCTCGGCGATTGGTTCCGCAAATGGAGAATCGATATTAATCCAGAAAAAAGTGTGGCGATTCACTTCACTCGTAGCACCCCCAACCCCCATCCGCCACACCGTTACAAAGGTCCTCGCCAGTACAGAAAGTTGGGGCAAATATCACTATACGGCCAAACTCTCCCCTGGGAGAAAGCGGTCAAATATTTAGGTGGGAGAAAACGGTCAAATATTTAGGAGTCACTTTCGACTCGCGTATGACTTTCAATACGCACATCAATCGAGTCCGAAATAAAGCCGCGTTCGTCTCCGGCCGGCTACACAATTTAACGAATAAACATAGTAAAATGCCCTTAAGGCACAAACTACTGTTATATAAAGCTTGCGTAAGGCCAATCATGTCCTACGCTTGCATGATCTTCGCACATACAAATCCTACGCGCATTAACAAATTGCAAGTAGTTCAAAGTAAGTTTATCCGCCGCGCAACCGGTGCGCAATGGTATCAGCGCAACGTCGACCTGTACAGCGATTGCAGACTCCCGACGATTCGCGCTCATTTTAAAGATTTGACAAAACGGTTCTTCGATAGAGCCCAGCATCATCCCAACCCTCTGGTGGTAAGCGCAGCAAACTACCAACCGGACACAAACGCGAACGTAAACAAGCGTCGCCCGCGAAACTTCCTCATCGACCCGGTCGACGAAGAGGACTTAGATACGATGGACCCACCGCCGGGGGTCCCGGCGGATAACACTACACCCACAGTTAGTGTAACAACAATCACACCAGTTCGCCCTCGCCTCCGAGCACGGCGAGACCCACACAACGCGTACACAAGGTACACCCGCGTTCCGGGGCGGTTCTCACCGCTCCCAGCCACCGATTAGCTAAATGCACAGTCGACGGCCGTCGGGGGTCTCGGTCCGAACCGGCGACCTCGACGGCCCTTAGATGACACACCATAGTAGTTAAACGCACGCATGAGCACATGCGCGACCCTACCCATAGCGGAGGGTCCAAACCCGTGAGTTCTGGCTAGCCCACCGGTTCTGCGTCCGATGAAGCTTTAATAGTCTCGGGACTGAAAGCAAAAACATCAGTTAATACAAGATACAAGAAGCCAATGTCAATAACTGAACAACTGAGCTAAACAGCGTGTTCAACGGCTATGTCTGACACACGTCCTTTATATGGAATATATAATTATATTAATTAGTGTCGCGCACTAGTGTGTAAAATACAGTTTATCTTTATAATGTTTGAGACTAAGTTCTTCGAGGAAAAAGTTAATATCGCGGCATTGTCTACTCCGTATTGACGTGTTTTTGTTGGCCTATTTGCGATGGTTTTTGAGGAATGTCATAGATATATTAACAAACAACATCAGTCTTATTTCGTTACCTGTGACTTTATGCCAATGAACTGCCACGTTCGTGTGGCACATGACATAATAAATTGTTGGCCAACCATTGCTTTGTTTTAAGTGCCCCACATACTGTCCAACTTAACATTTTGGCAAGCAGACAAGGTCTTGCGGTGGTGATTTGTTATCTGCTCGGTTAACCGAGGCTTAGAATTTTATTTGCTTTTAAAATAAACAAGAAAAAGGCATGAAGGCCGATAAAATGGCCCAACTAAATCCGTCAGTCCAGATGAAATACGTATTACGGCTCACGATAGCGAAACATTAAAACCCAAAAATTTATTGTTTTGTTAATATGAAAGTACCTGGAGGGTTTTTTTTTTGTTAAATCATGTATTTTGGAAATTACATTCAGATACAAATAACTGAGTAATGAAATATACATAATATTTTTTGATCTTACCGACGTAATACGGTTTACGGCGGTAGGGCCACGCAACAGTCTCGGCTGTTGCACGAATGGGCAGGCCCGACCGGGTAAGTACCACGACCTCACAGAACACCAGCGAAAAGTGGAAGTATAATACTTTCGCGTTTCGTCTGGTGAGTGAGGTGGCCGGAGCCCAATTTTCAAAAGGTTGTCAACGCATCTGTAACACTCTGCTGTGGCAGATGTCCATGGGCGGCGGTATTCACTTAACATCAGATGAACCGTCTGCTCGTTTGACAACTTTTCGTATTAAAAAAAAAGTAATAATAAGAAAATATGAACTGGTTTTTTTCACAAAAGAAAGAACTTTAAAAAAAGGGAAAAAATAACAAAAGAACAAATGGACAAAAAATAAAAAAGCAATGATCTGGAATCGAAAAAAAATTAAAAAACAAGTGTGTAAATGATCGTGATACTACATACGAATGACGAATCTACGCACATACTAAATTCGAATCTGAAAAACTAAATCGCTGGAGCCGTTCCGAGATTTCGATGTATATATATATATATATATATATATATATATATATATATATATATATATATCTATATATATATATATAATATATATATACATATATATATATATATATATATATATATATATATATATATATGTAAAGAATTGCTCGTTTAAAGGATAAGAGATAAATTATTAACGTCAAAATTGATAAATGACGCATATCTATTCATATCGCTCTAAAAGCATTAAATTTACACGTTAAATAATTCACATTAGGTATTGTAGGAACTTTGAAAGTATTCTAATAAAGTGAATATAGTTGCGGTATTTGCTTTGTCATGAAATTTCAGTTTTCAGAGTACTTCGTTAAATTACGTTTAGTTTCAATTAAGTTCAGCCGCTCGTAGATAATATCGTAGTTATCAATAATATTGATGATGAAGGTCTACTATTCTATTTTTAAATAAGATTTAATAATGACAATAATCGTATTCAGTCGATTAATAGTGGATTATGAATTATGTTATAAGAATAAACTTATGCATATAAAAATTTAAATAGTGATTATATAGTTATTTAGTATATATAAAATTTGTTTTTTTTTTTTTAATATATTAATAGCGATTACATTGATTTCTTATATATTAATAGTGATTTACATTTACGTTTACATTCTTATCAGGCTCAGAGATATTAATCTGGAATCAATTACAGATTGGTCGCACATATTTGGGATTGCTGTTACTCCATCTAAATGCAAAGCTATTAATTGGTGGTCTGGAGGACTGATTATAGTAGACTTGTCCCAGTTTCTTACAATGGAACGTTAATTCGATTCTATGAATCGGTCTAAAATATTGACTTGCATTTGGACCAGTCACTTAAGTCGGAAATGCCGGTTGCCGTTGTAAGGTGGTAATAACTTTCCGGCTGACTTAGCCGGAAAGTTATTGCCACCTTACATTCTCTCTACCGCCTTAAAATTTTTCTGCCCTTTAAAACTAAGCTTTTGCTTGTCCGGTCCCTAATTTTTCCTACTATTGACTATGGAGATGTGTGATACCCAGACCTGTCCCAATCTCTTCTTGATAAATTGGAGCGCCTTCTAAATAAGTGCATAAGATTCATTTTTGGTTTACATTACTATGACCACGTATCTTCCTACCGTCGCGCAAGCTTAATTATTGTCTGTCTATTTGACAGAGGCGCTCCTCCAGAATTACGTGTTTAATGTCAACTGTTCAAGTTCTGAAACACCTCCGATAAGATCATACACATTTCATCATCATCATCATTTCAGCCTGTTTGAGTCCACTGCTGAACATAGGCCTCCCCCACAGACTGCCACGAAGTACGATCCTGAGCCACCTGCATCCATTGACTTCCCGCGCTTCAGAAGCCCTAGATGACTCCGAAAAAGCCGAATGCCTTGCGGACAACCTAGAGCAGCAATGTACGCCATCGCGCGAACACACCGATTCGGTCCACCTAACGGAGGTGGACCGCGTAATCGAGACTAGGGCTGCGCTTCCACCGGAAGGCGAACCTTTAAATTCAGTGACCCCCGAAGAGGTCCAAGATATTATTAAAAATTTAAAACCAAAATCCACCCCGGGCCCAGATAATATAAGTAATAAGATTCTCAAAGCTCTCCCTGGGCCGCTTATCTGTTTACTGGCGATAATTTTCAATACGCTTCTCGCCAGTTGCTCCTTTCCGGACGACTGGAAGCAAGCCACGGTTATCGGCATTCGCAAGCCGAATAAACCCAGCCAATAAGCCCTCTAGCTATCGTCCCATCAGCCTCCTCAGTTGTCTGGGGAAGCTCTACGAGCGGCTATTGTTAAACAGGCTCAAAGAGCACGTATTTTCCAACGGCTTCTGCCGACGGAACAATTCGGCTTTCGAGCTAGACACTCTTGTCCCGATCAGTTATACCGCCTAACGGAGCACATCCTAAAAGGCCTTAACCACCCCAAACACATCAGCACAGGGGCTCTCTTCTTCGATGTCGCAAAAGCATTCGACAAAGTCTGGCACAACGGCTTGCTTTACAAGCTGTACACACTCAAAGTGCCAGATAGGCTCGTACACACCATCCGGGCCTTTTTGTTCAACCGCTCTTTTCGATATCGAGTCGAGGGCACCCTCTCCACAATCCGCCGCCTCACGGCCGGCGTACCACAAGGCTCCTGCCTCTCACCCTTGTTATTTACGCTCTACACGAGCGACATACCTAGAGACCCCCACGTCAATCTCGCGCTTTTCGCGGATGACACGGCGCTCTTTTACTCAGATCGCAACCTCAGTCAATTAACGACTCGACTCCAAAGCGCCGCCGACCGCCTCGGCGATTGGTTCCGCAAATGGAGAATCGATATTAATCCAGAAAAAAGTGTGGCGATTCACTTCACTCGTAGCACCCCCAACCCCCATCCGCCACACCGTTACAAAGGTCCTCGCCAGTACAGAAAGTTGGGGCAAATATCACTATACGGCCAAACTCTCCCCTGGGAGAAAGCGGTCAAATATTTAGGTGGGAGAAAACGGTCAAATATTTAGGAGTCACTTTCGACTCGCGTATGACTTTCAATACGCACATCAATCGAGTCCGAAATAAAGCCGCGTTCGTCTCCGGCCGGCTACACAATTTAACGAATAAACATAGTAAAATGCCCTTAAGGCACAAACTACTGTTATATAAAGCTTGCGTAAGGCCAATCATGTCCTACGCTTGCATGATCTTCGCGCACATACAAATCCTACGCGCATTAACAAATTGCAAGTAGTTCAAAGTAAGTTTATCCGCCGCGCAACCGGTGCGCAATGGTATCAGCGCAACGTCGACCTGTACAGCGATTGCAGACTCCCGACGATTCGCGCTCATTTTAAAGATTTGACAAAACGGTTCTTCGATAGAGCCCAGCATCATCCCAACCCTCTGGTGGTAAGCGCAGCAAACTACCAACCGGACACAAACGCGAACGTAAACAAGCGTCGCCCGCGAAACTTCCTCATCGACCCGGTCGACGAAGAGGACTTAGATACGATGGACCCACCGCCGGGGGTCCCGGCGGATAACACTACACCCACAGTTAGTGTAACAACAATCACACCAGTTCGCCCTCGCCTCCGAGCACGGCGAGACCCACACAACGCGTACACAAGGTACACCCGCGTTCCGGGGCGGTTCTCACCGCTCCCAGCCACCGATTAGCTAAATGCACAGTCGACGGCCGTCGGGGTTTCGGTCCGAACCGGCGACCTCGACGGCCCTTAGATGACACACCATAGTAGTTAAACGCACGCATGAGCACATGCGCGACCCTACCCATAGCGGAGGGTCCAAACCCGTGAGTTCTGGCTAGCCCACCGGTTCTGCGTCCGATGAAGCTTTAATAGTCTCGGGACTGAAAGCAAAAACATCAGTTAATACAAGATACAAGAAGCCAATGTCAATAACTGAACAACTGAGCTAAACAGCGTGTTCAACGGCTATGTCTGACACACGTCCTTTATATGGAATATATAATTATATTAATTAGTGTCGCGCACTAGTGTGTAAAATACAGTTTATCTTTATAATGTTTGAGACTAAGTTCTTCGAGGAAAAAGTTAATATCGCGGCATTGTCTACTCCGTAATGACGTGTTTTGTTGGCCTATTTGCGATGGTTTTTGAGGAATGTCATAGATATATTAACAAACAACATCAGTCTTATTTCGTTACCTGTGACTTTATGCCAATGAACTGCCACGTTCGTGTGGCACATGACATAATAAATTGTTGGCCAACCATTGCTTTGTTTTAACTGCCCCACATACTGTCCCACTTAACATTTTTTGGCAAGCAGACAAGGTCTTGCGGTGGTGATTTGTTATCTGCTCGGTTAACCGAGGCTTAGAATTTTATTTGCTTTTAAAATAAACAAGGAAAAGGCATGAAGGCCGATAAAATGGCCCAACTAAATCCGTCAGTCCAGATGAAATACGTATTACGGCTCACGATAGCGAAACATTAAAACCCAGTAATTTATTGTTTTGTTAATATGAAAGTACCTGGAGGGTTTTTTTTTTTTTGGTAAATCATGTATTTTGGAAATTACATTCAGATACAAATAACTGAGTAATGAAATATACATAATATTTTTCGATCTTACCGACGTAATACGGTTTACGGTGGTAGGGCCACGCAACAGTCTCGGCTGTTGCACGAATGGGCAGGCCCGACCGGGTAAGTACCACGACCTCACAGAACACCAGCGAAAAGTGGAAGTATAATACTTTCGCGTTTCGTCTGGTGAGTGAGGTGGCCGGAGCCCAATTTTCAAAAGGTTGTCAACGCATCTGTAACCCTCTGGTGTGGCAGATGTCCATGGGCGGCGGTATTCACTTAACATCAGATGAACCGTCTGCTCGTTTGACAACTTTTCGTATAAAAAAAAAAGTAATAATAAGAAAATATGAACTGTTTTTTTTCACAAAAGAAAGAACTTTAAAAAAAGGGAAAAAATAACAAAAGAACAAATGGACAAAAAATAAAAAAAGCAATGATCTGGAATCGAAAAAATAGTAAAAAAACAAGTGTGTAAATGATCGTGATACTACATACGAATGACGAATCTACGCACATACTAAATTCGAATCTGAAAAACTAAATCGCTGGAGCCGTTTCCGAGATTTCGATGTATATATATATATATATATATATATATATAGATTTATATATATATATATATAAAATATATATATATATATATATATATATATATATATATATATAAAAGAATTGCTCGTTTAAAGGATAAGAGATAAATTATTAACGTCAAAATTGATAAATGACGCATATCTATTCATATCGCTCTTAAAAGCATTAAATTTACACGTTAAATAATTCACATTAGGTATTGTAGGAACTTTGAAAGTATTCTAATAAAGTGAATATAGTTGCGGTATTTGCTTTGTCATGAAATTTCAAAGTTTTCAGAGTACTTCGTTAAATTACGTTTAGTTTCAATTAAGTTCAGCCGCTCGTAGATAATATCGTAGTTATCAATAATATTGATGATGAAGGTCTACTATTCTATTTTTAAATAAGATTTAATAATGACAATAATCGTATTCAGTCGATTAATAGTGGATTATGAATTATGTTATAAGAATAAACTTATGCATATAAAAATTTTAATAGTGATTATATAGTTATTTAGTATATATAAAATTTGTTTTTTTTAATATATTAATAGCGATTACATTTCTTATATATTAATAGTGATTTACATTTACGTTTACATTCTTATCAGGCTCAGAGATATTAATCTGGAATCAATTACAGATTGGTCGCACATATTTGGGATTACTGTTACTCCATCTTAATGCAAAGCTATTAATTGGTGGTCTGGAGGACTGATTATAGTAGACTTGTCCCAGTTTCTTACAATGGAACGTTAATTCGATTCTATGAATCGGTCTAAAATATTGACTTGCATTTGGACCAGTCACTCAAGTCGGAAATGCCGGTTGCCGTTGTAAGGTGGCAATAACTTTCCGGCTGACTTGGCCGGAAAGTTATTGCCACCTTACATTCTCTCTACCGCCTTAAAATTTTTCTGCCCTTTAAAACTAAGCTTTTGCTTGTCCGGTCCCTAATTTTTCCTACTATTGACTATGGAGATGTGTGATACCCAGACCTGTCCCAATCTCTTCTTGATAAATTGGAGCGCCTTCTAAATAAGTGCATAAGATTCATTTTTGGTTTACATTACTATGACCACGTATCTTCCTACCGTCGCGCAAGCTTAATTATTGTCTGTCTATTTGACAGAGGCGCTCCTCCAGAATTACGTGTTTAATGTCAACTGTTCAAGTTCTGAAACACCTCCGATAAGATCATACACACATTTCATCATCATCATCATTTCAGCCTGTTTGAGTCCACTGCTGAACATAGGCCTCCCCCACAGACTGCCACGAAGTACGATCCTGAGCCACCTGCATCCATTGACTTCCCGCACATAGAGTTCGTAACGAAGACATCCGCAGTAGAACCAAGGTAACCGACATAGCTCAGAGGATTAGCAAGCTGAAGTGGCGATGGGCCGGCCATATAGCTCGTAGAACATAACCGTTGGGGAAGAAAGGTTCTCGATGGCAGCCTCGTACTGGCCATCGCAGTGTAGGACGACCCCCCACTAGATGGAGTGACGACCTGTGCAAATGTGCGGGAAGTCGATGGATACACATTTAGGTCCCTAAATATAATTATATATATCCATCTATTCATACATGTTATAAATGAAAGAAAAATATAATAATATTTGATTTTTAGCACCTGCCATGACATGGGTTGACTTGTAGCCCTTAGCCTCAGGGGTAACAATGAAGTTTAAATAAATAAATAAACATGGAATTCAGAGTAATGTAAAATATGTAAGGTAGCCTTTTTTGAACAGCGATGAGGGGTCACAGGTTTGATGTTCGTATGAATAGTTTATAGGGTTCCATACAGTAACAAGTCTTCGGACTTGTTACCTTATATATACTATTTACACGTAAACTTTATAATTTACAAATAAAGAATCCCTCACATAAATTGCAGATACTTTTGGTCAACTTTAACATTAGATTAAGTTGATTACGACATATTCAGCAACAAATGACGACCTATAATCCATACCTTTTCTGTGATAGTTTTTATGTTCATTGGACAAAAAACCTCTTCATTTTATTAAAGGAAATATAATCGTCTTAATTTTAATAAAATAATTTGGAATAAATGTTATAATTTTTTCGCCGCCTCTGAAACATTTTTCAATTGTGAAATTGTTTGGAGTGACGATTGTTTGTATACGAGTATATATATTTCTTCACAGAAATCTTATTGCCGTTAACAAAGTCAGTAGTAGCTGGGTTTGTTTGTAGAAAGTAACTTGTAAGTAGAAAATAAAAAATAAGAAATAGTTATAATATGAATCAAGGATTTATTTTCTAACAAAATGATAAAGTTAATTTGCTTTATTTATATTTTCATTTTATTTTATCATCAATCAATAGTTTAGTCGCATTGACCTATATAAGGGGAGATGATGCGAAGTAAAACGAAAAAGGCAATAGCGAATGCAATGACTCCAAAGCTGAGCTTACAGTCACGCGATCAGTTCGCGTCGCAAGCCAACTGCCTATTATTTAAGACATACGAATGTGTAGAGTCGAAATCGAATAATATTGAATGGAATGTCTTTGACGTAGTCTAATTAAGAAATTGAGGAAATACAAAAAAATACCACATGACTGTAAGAAAGGAACTATCAGGATGCTTTCAATTATTTCAAGTATTTAGATGTTATGAGGATATCCCCACTTTTGATATCTAATCAACGTTACATTTCATTTCTGCAGACTTTTTATAAATTATCCACTAAAAATTTACTGCAGTGTCTTGGTAGATTAATATATAAATCAACGTCGGTATATAAAAAATAAACAAAACAATGCTCAAAATTGATACATTCATCATCGTAGTTTCATAAATAAGGGAAAGTTTTTTTTAAACATAAGTTTTTTTTAAGAAGTGTTGGTTTAAGAACAGTACAAAAAGATTTATCGGACCCATTAACATAACGATTTAGTTATTTCAGCCTTATGAACCTACTAAACGTGGAATTCTACGAAGCCCTCTTGACTTTTCGTTTAAGCCTTCCCCTTTACAATCGCAATCATTTCTCAAAGCGTCCGTTCTAAGCAAATACAAAGTCACAAAAGCAATTCCTTCGTCGCTATAACGACGGATAGCCCCACTGTTTACGAGCCGAAGTCTGCACGAGAAACAGTAACGCACCAACTTCGAGCCCGAACACCCACCACCCGATACCATTCGACGGGCTTACAGCACGGCGAATAAAATGTTCATACAACCGAACAAACGCGACCGGTCAACTTGTGGGAGTTGATTTTGGACAATTCTCATAAAATAATCGAACAAATAGTGAACGTTTAACGGTTAAAATGATTCATGCCGTTGTGTTTGCATTGTTCGCGTCGGCAGTGCTATCAGCGAGAGAGCCGAAGCAAATCAGTCTGGCGAACCAAGGGACGATATCGGGGATGTACATATCGAGGTTTCGCACCAAGAGAGTGGCGGCATACGTAGGCATTCCTTACGCCCAGCCTCCAGTTGACTTCAGACGCTTCACACCGCCGGAGTACACAGACTTGCCACAATGGGAGGGTGTGCGGAACGCGACGATTTACGCGCCGGATTGTATGCAAAGCGATCCCAAGAAAGAGGACGTGCAGAACCCTTTGAATAAACACGACGAACTGTTTATGAAGCTACTCGAAACGCAGATGGAGGAGCCAAGGAAAAAGGAATTTTCCGAGGATTGCCTCTACCTGAACGTATACGTGCCAGATGGTAAATTAATTGTACATATCAAGTGGTTATTAGGATTGTTTCAGTGATATTAATTAGAATATTTTTCTTAAAAAAATATTATCTGAACAAAATATCCAACAAGTGATGATAAAAAATATTACAGATACGTATATAATACCGCTTTGCGATAGACTTGTAATAAATGTACTATCTCTGCTTTTCGCATTTTATAAGACTCAGTAAAATACCAATACGAAATTGTATTACTTACATATCGGAAGGCACTGATTCACGTTCTGGTAAGCCGCAAGCGAAAAAGGGGCCTCGCAAAGTCCTTTATTAACCTAGTTTACAAATTCCTCATAGTCTCCCCTAAATCAGATAAGAAATTCGTTTTTGGCCCGTATGTAGCGAGTTTAGTTCATTGCTATGCTAGGCCTCCCCTTAGTAGATTCCACTGTGATAGTTTCCGAAGCGATGAATCATATTTGTTTCTTCTATTAATTTATTAGAACTGAACCAATGTGAATTTAGCGAGCAGGAATTAGATCAGAAGTTCAAAGTATTATTTGAACACATGTTATTTTTTACCGTAGTGTTGGAAATTATTATTACATTGATTATTTATGAATTTTTGACAAATGATGGGCTCGATTTAAAGAAAAAAATATTTTAAGATTTCTAGTTTGACATGTATAATATTATAAGGCTTTAATCAGCGACTACTTACTTGCTTCCTACAATTTTTATAAAGGTATTACAAAGAACCAACATAATTTTACACTTTTAGTTAGAATATCCGTCTATTTCACAATCATATCATATTCAGCTACATCCCTATGAAGTGTTCTTCAAAAAATGACGATTCCGAAGAAAGAGTTTGCCCAGAAGCAAGGTACCATAAGTGAGAACCGCAGCTCCTGATTATATGCAACACCAGTTTTTAGAATAGAAATATGAATATACTTTATTGCACACAAGGATATACATAGATGGAAAATACAGAAAACATAGTGAACATATAGGCGCCCTTATTTCAAAGGTAGTAATTTCTTCCAGTTTTTTTGGCAGTTTGTCGACAATTGAGAGTGTTGGCATCCGTTATCCACACAGAAAGTGACATTATAAACGATGTTTTATTTTTTCTTTAATGTTATATATGTATATATAATATGTTAAGTAAAAATGCAAATTGATAGTAATCCAGCTATCCATAAATTTTTAACAATGGGCTTTCGAAAATACATTGTTATAACTCACGAGAGGCCCTTGGGTTATTACAATCCCTCGCTTAAAGTGTTTTCTACCAAAAAATCGCTCAGGAATCTACACGCATCCTCCGATTTTTATTCTATGGCTCATTAATTTTCTCCGATCTCGGTCAGCCACTAACTTTTTGACGGCGCTAAGTTTCGAACCTTTTAAAATTAGCGGACCTTTTCGTTCGTGACTTGAGTGGGCATTAGAGTGAACAAGGGACCGTTTCTCCTAAATGAAGTTTACAATATCTTACCGAAATATAGGGTAGATATTGTAACCGGCACCTAACTCGAGCTATTACGTTAAGAAACAGCCTATATAATATGTCCCACTGCAGGGCAAAGGCCTCCTCTATGCCGCGGGTATTAGGGCATATGGGGTTTGCGGCCCCACCACGGCTTGGCGGACTTCGAAATATTTTTTTTACTATTTCCACCGCTGTGCACGTGATTAGTCAGCACTTAAAATTAGCAATCTCATTTGTACCGAAATTTGGTACTCGGGTTGCCCGAGTATGTTGAATTAAAAACGAGCGCCCGGATCAGTATCTAGCCGGGATAGCTTAGTATAGCTATTCCGGCTACTATGGCCGCGACGGTATTTTCACTTTTTTCATTGATCATAATTTTAAGCTGTAAGTTTTTAGTCAAGTTATACAATGATGTGTAGTTATAATGATTTTACTTTAGTCAAGCTTTATTCAAAGCAAATAAATAGGAACCACTCAACATTCATGTTCACCATGTTACGTATGCGCCCGTACTTGATCATAAGCTGTGATAAGATCGGTTTGTCAGTAGGTTTCGTTTTGACAAATGAACTGACAATACAGTACCGAATTATCTTATAAGATTTTAACATACAATTAATTGATAAACAGTAGGAACAGTGGAGTCAATAGTAAAAGTGGAATGTTTCACTCTTAATACTCTCAATTTTGAGATATTTCTTAATTTTTCGTCGCCCTAATGATAAATATGATAAAAATTTTAAAAACAAAATACAAAACTAATTTCAAATATCTCACTCATTTTATATTTTATACTTCATTTTGAGTAATTCAATGACATATTTCCGGATTTCAATAACAATTAAACTAATATTAGACCAAATGGAAGCTAAGTCGAACACAGTGCATCAATGATGTCTAAAATCCGGTCATAAATGAGAAAGGCCGGAGGTAACAAAATATAACTAAGGTGAGAACGTCCTCATTTATTGAAGTCGGTGAAAATAGCATTGAATTAAACGTGATCATCATACTTGTAAATTTACTTCTTATTAAAAAGCGGTATAAGCCATTTACGTTACGTTTTGTATGTTCATACAATGCTTAAAATAAGAAGCTAATATTCGCTTCGTAAACCCGCCTTGGCAGAACTAAAAGGCAGCGTAGGACCTACAGGGTTGCATATGCGTCTCTTTACTGTTTATCGGCAGTTTCGAAGTCTTGCTATAACAAAACATAAACGTTCTATTGTCTATTTTGGTGTTTATTTATAAATACATAGTTTCCTGGAACAAATTGTATAACACGATGCGAATATTGTGGAAATAAGAACGATACTGTTTCAATAAATTTCGTACAAACTACTTGTGTACTACAAGTATCTTCGCTACTATGTAATATAATTGAACAAATACTTGATGTTATATGTTTTTCGTTAAGTGAATTAAAAAAAAAATTAAAGCATAGAACGAAATATAAAACTTTTGATTTTTGGTAGCCCTAAACTGAAAATATCTATATATTCTTACGCAGTAATTAAACTCCGACCGAAGCATGCGTGACGGCGTCGCAATGTTACTCTTGAAATTTGAATAAACCACGCATAATAATTACTTTCGTAAACGTGCTGAAGTTTGAGGTCGAATTTTCTTGGCGCCTTATAAGATATTGATTAGCTAAAAGTACTTTAAAGTTTGGTGATATTATGGTGTAGCTGTGGTAACAGTTTGTGGACTATAAGTCGGTTATATTTAAGGCTTTGTTGTTATGAAAATGTTTAACAGCAAGTTTTGTAATTAACACCGATGGATTTATCAACTCTCTCGCAATAAATGTTCCGGTTTGTTTGGTAAAGCAACAGAAGCTTACAGAACAATTTCTGCGAGACCAATTGCTCAGTCAGACCACCAGCCTTCCGGTGCTTATATATAGCTTAACAGAAGACTGGAGTAAAGAAAATGTTATACTTTTGCGTTACGTCAGATAAGTAAAGTAACCAGAAACCTGCACTCATAATGGTTGGCACGGCCGCTAGTCTCCGGTGTTGTGTCTTCTTGAGCGGAGCAACATTTTAATAACTATAATAGTTTCCAACCCAACTTCCATATTTAGAAACATCGACTAGCATTAATTCAACTAACGTTAAATGTAGAACTTTCCTATAGATGTGACCGTACGTTTATCTAGCGATAAAACTATCTTATGTATAAAAACGACACCCTTTTGCGATATAATATTTACATGAAAAATGATTAAGTCGGAGAAATTCTTGAAAGAATGGGGAAAAAAATTATCATAATTATTACAGTAAAGTGAACTGTGTAAAAATACAAAAAAACTTTTATTTCAAAATCAATATGAGAACAAAAATGGATTAAAAGTTGAATGCTACAAATAATAACAATGCGGCGAGAATAAATGAAAGCGTGTGCTTTGAAATATCCACGTCATCATATCATGCATTTTTCTATTTGCTAGCCGCATGTGTTCAGAAAAACGTAACCTACTTCTGTGAACACATAATAACAATGCAGCCCATTAAACTTCACGGTTTTCAAATAAATTCCAGTCATTAATGCAAGAATTCCGTGCCAATAGCTTACTCGTTAGGGGCACTTTGACTTGTCGACCTAACCTTAATCTCGTTTCTGACCTGAATAATAATTCAACGGCCAAAAGAAATATGTTTCCGCAAAACAATCATTCGTTACAAATTGATTTCTATTCTTTATGCAGTTTTAGAGCGACTTTAATGTTTCGAGCTGCATTAGTGAATGTTCTAGGATTTTACTCAATCCATTAGCTAATAAAATAATTCATCGCAATCATAAGTTTCATTTAACGATGATTTAATATCTGAGAATGTTTCTCACGTAACAACATAAATATGTCGAAATATGGGAAATGGTGGAAAAGATTGGAAAGCGTCGTGTAAAGACAAAACAGAAAACCAATTATGCGATTTCGATGGCACAACCAATTTTTCCCATATAGTCTTAAACGGTGAAATCTTTCCAGTTGGATCCGATTTCAAGTATCTCGGCTGATTGATACATATCGACGGTGATATTAACTGGGGCGTTAAAAACTTGTATAGTATAAAAGCAGCTTGAATTAAATTGCGACAGACCTTGGGAGTTAGTTTGGCCGATGAATGTCTCTTATAATCTAGAGGTATGTTTATAAGACGCCGTAGAGATCAGTCATGATCTACTGATGGATTATAATGCACGTTGCACAGATGCGAAAATACCATATAAGGTTTGAAAGCTGCAATGAGTATATTATAGTGATAGCTTGAAAGCGGCATCAGTGACCGAGAAGATAAGGAGTAGTAAGTAGGGATGGTATGTAAATGTCATGAGAAAGAATGAAAGACAGGTGACTAAAAAGTGTTGAGTATGAATGTGATTGCAGGGTGTAAGACAAGGGGGAGACCTAAATAGGCGGATGGACTGTGTGATATGTCTGTCAAAGAGGAAAGTATTGAGATGAATGATGATAAAGTAAAGTGGAAGAGCATGCTGTGCCGACCCGATGTGAAATCCACCCATACGCGATGGGGCATTGTGGGGTTACTGTACTATAACACCTTCTGTACAGAAAAACTTCAAATTTTTCTACCAATAGTCATATAAACCGATTTTTATATAAATGTATCAGATTTTTAATTTACTTTATTTCACTCCTTTTTTAAACTTATGTACTAAATACATACTTATTTTTATTTTGCTAAAGGTTATCGAAATGAAAAAAATGAATACTTGTTATTTCAGGAGGGTATTAATAATTGTAAGTCATTACTATGTTTAATTAATTCTTGACTTAAAACATTTTTTTTTTTTTCAGATTTTAAAGTGGAAGGATATCCAACCATGGTTTGGTTTCATGGAGGAGACTTCGTTCGGGGAAGTCCGAACTCCGTTAACCCTTTTCATCTTGTTCTGAAACAAAAGGTTTGAAACGAATTATTATTTTTTCGATAACATGCCGAGCTCTTAATATAATTTACATACATATTAAAAACGAAAAAGCTTCTTAAATTCTTGCTTCTTAAATTCGGTCGCAACGGCTTATGCCTTCCTGTTTTAATGTTATTCGTCATTATTTTAGGTAATGATTTTGACACTTTATATCTATAAAATATAAATTTATGTTATACACAGTTAATCTTCATCATTATCATCAGTTGTAATACATTTACAGTTGAACTAACGCCTCCGCCTTATCAAGCCACAATTCACGGCATACAATTTATGCACAATTATATATATTTTTATGTGAGAAAGCAGAGCGGAGCAAACGAGCTGGCAGTTCACATGATGTAAAGAGCCAACCGCCTCCCATGGACGTTTGCAATATCGTTGCAGATGCGTTGCCATCTTTTAATAAGTGCGCCCCAGCCACCTCACTCACCAGACGAAACGCAGAAGTATAACACTTCCACTTCACGCCGGTCTTATGTGAGTTCGAGGTACATAACCGGACGGATCTGTCCACTCGTGCAACAGCGAATATTGTTGCGTGGCCCTACAATATTTAACATAATAACGATTAATTTTAAGCCTACGATTTAATACTATTGCGCAATTAATTTGAATCGCTCCTTTAGACTCTAACTGTAAAGTGAATAAAATGAAATAGTTTATTTATTTAATTCCACCATCTACGACTAACAAACAACTTATACTTATAGATAGATATCCTTCTGCCAATACCAAAAGTTAAACTGTGCATAAGCATGGATAGGAAGATATAAATTATGTTTTTATCAAATTTTATTTAATTTAATTAAAATACTGGGGTTACTATAATACAATTCACGTTCTTATAAAAGTTAAAGAGTTATTTATCTTTAATTACATGGCAAAGTTTCATAAAATTTTCAAATGGGAATAATTATTTATTATATTTACTCGTATAATCATAAAAACTTATAGACGTAGTTAAGGACTGATATAGATATGGTTTATTAATTTTATTCACGGATTGAATCAAAGGTATCGATTTGTGAATCAATATACGATCTTTAAGATTAGGCAATGTAGAAAAGTATTATCGGCTTTTCATAGTCGGCATTAAATTTTTTATATATGTGCGTATGTACCTTAACTAGATTGATAGATGAAAGAAATTTATTTTCAATTGATAAAACTGAATTTATGTAACTTTTTTAACTTTTTATTTTCATTTTCAGGTAATATTTATATCTGTCGCCTACCGTTTGAATATATTCGGCTTTTTTTCTACACTAGATAACGAAGCAGCAGGAAATTTCGGGTTAATGGATCAAGTTGCAGCCTTACATTGGGTTAAAAATAATATTGAAACCTTTGGGGGGAACCCAGATAACGTTTGTATTTTTGGGCATGACGCTGGAGCCGTCAGTGTGGGATTGCATTTATTATCATCTTATTCCTCTGGCTTATTTCAAAAAGCAATAGCAATGAGTGGAAACGTTTTATCGCCAGATATGGTCAATATAGCAAGAAAGGAAATTTCGACTGTAGACAAAGTAGCAAACGCTTTTAGCTGTTTTAGGAAACCAACATTCCAATTGTTGGACTGTCTGAGAAGAGTTAATTATCAAGCGCTTTTAGATATTGGAGAACCGATAGCAGCATGGAAACCAATAGTTGATATGGGATTTAGTAATATTTCTCAACCATTTATACCAGATTTACCTAGCAAATTATTTAAGGATGAAATATTTACTCCGGTCCCAGTGTTGACCGGTTTTACAAATATGGAAGATGCACTTTTGCTGGACAAAGATAACTCGGAGGATTCCGGTGTAAGTCAACGTGAGTTTGACATAATGCGCGAAGAAATAATTTTATCCGATATAACAGTGGATAATAGCTCATGTTTTACAAACCAACATCATATTCAAGATGCAGTGGCGTTTTTCTATAAACCAATACCTCCTACATCTAATGAAACTGTATTAAGAAAACTGTTTTTGGATTTCTACACAGATAAAGTTCATGGAGCAACTACATATCAATTAGCACAGTACATAAGTAAGCATGCTCCAGTATTCCTCTACAGGTTTGATTTAAAACCATTTTCAGACATAGCTAATGAGGGTATTCCAGACTGGATCGCAGTTCCACACAATTTTGACTTAATTTTTACTTTTGGATTACCTCATCTAGCACTGCCCGAAGATTTATCGAAATGGGATTATAGAGACAAAAGCATATCAGATATAATTATGAAAATGTGGAGTAACTTCGCTTGGTATTCAAATCCAACAAACTCCGGTGTTATTATACAATGGGATGCGTTTGAGATTGAGAAACCTGGGTTTTTCATTATAGATAGACAAAATTTTACTATGAGTACGCCAGATAACGTAAATTATAAAGCTTTCGAATTTTGGACGGATTTCTATCCAAAAGTAGTGGAAATAGGTACAAAATGTTGTAAAGAAACCGTTGATGATAATGGTTCAAATTTACGAAAAGTGGCATTACATCTAATTATACTTAATTTTGTTTTAATAATTATATATTAGATTGAAGAAGTGAAAAAATCCAGAAATTGAGATTATTTTTATAAAATGTATTGATGTCGTAATCAATTTAATAAAAATACTATTTATGTACATTAGAATTAATTAAAAAAATAGCAATTATTTAGTTTTGCTTTGTATTTCATCATTGTTCCTTTAACTACTGGTAATTTTTTATCAGGCAAATATCAACGGTGTCAAATTCGAATTTAAAATTAAATTTTAAAAGTACATAGAAGATACATATTTTTTGTTCAGATTTTACACTAAATATTATAGCAATAATAAGTGCCTATTACTTTGGGCGCAATTTCAGAAAACTCTATTTCATAATTTAATCTTATTGTTATTGCTTATTGTACTATCTCCGTAATTTAAACTACGAAAGAATTTAGATAGAGCATTTTTTTAATCCTAAGACTTTAAGAACTGAACGACCTAACCAATGCTGATAGAAGATCAGCGTTGTGGTTATTCACGAACACTGATGATTTAGGGAAATTAGCCAATAATGATATCTTGGGCTTACGCGAATACATGTTGCTAATTTGTTAAATAAAAATAATTCACGGAGGTTATCGCGTTTAATTTTGGGTTATTAGACGTTTCTCGATCTATTAAATATTCGTGAATTACTCCGCAATCTTATAGAAATATAACGAGTATCTGCTATATTTCTATGACTTTGAAGATACACTACACTACAGTATTGGCTACATCTTATGTGCGCACGTAGTAAAACATTTCTCAAGCCAAGTCGTAATCAATAATGCTGGTACAGGTTTTCTATACACTCACAATAAATTCTTTTAAATTAATTGACGCTTCGGACACGGTTTTGTTGTCTCACCTGTGTCCGATGAATAGGATGGACGTTTTCGATTCGATCAGACTAATTTTATTTATTTCGTAGTATGCGATTTTGTCAGTAGGTATCCGAGTTTCTTTATCTTTTCTAGTAGACGTAAATTTATCAGTATCGATTATTCAACACTGCTGCCAATTCTGGCGTAGTTTTCAATAAATAACACTAAAATTTTTATTCATTATTAAAAAAATATTTGCGATCAGCGGCAGGGCTTAATTTTGAGTTCAAAATCTCCACGGTGTTAGCGGTCACGCCCAATACCGAAATGTGAACTTACCTTACCTGCCATACAAATCGTTTTAATGAGTGTTGTGCTTGCTGCCTTGGTACTACGCTGCAAAGCATGTTGGAAAAAACACGCGATTTAATTTGTCCATTATCACAGCCAGATACTTAAGAAAAATCAAAAGCGAAAAAGAAAATTGACTAATAACTTTTTTATAAATGCTGAAGTGATATTACCAAATTAATTGGAATTTTAAGTTAAATTAAAGATGTTTAGAATGATCTTTACTAAAACCTTCCTTCTTCATCAATATTTCGATGACGTGTGAAATCCGCCAATACGCAATTGAGTCGCATTACAGAAGCGTCTCGGATAATCCATACCACCTTTTGAAGGCGCTTTTCGATTTGTAAGTGCAGTTTACTATATTCACGGTGATATTTTCATATTTCTATGAAAATACTCGAACATTGCAAGACTAATTAGCTGTAACGAATAAATTTCAAACACTTACAGCTAAACGTTTACAGAAACACCGAAGATCAATTTATTTCCATTAACTCTCTACGCAAAAGTTCCATTAAAATTTAAGACTCTTTCCAAGTTCGAGAAAGCCGGTAAAGTATTTAAACTCAACAGTTATTATTAATTTGTTTTAGAATTGAAAATTGGCTTTGTCGCTAACTTGAATGCGTTGTTTGCTTAATACCTTAGTCAAGTTTTTCGTCTTTGGTGTATACTTGAGTAATTATTTATTCTATATTGTTTGTTTTATTGGAAGTCGAATTAAACCATAGCGGTATATCCAGACCTGTCTAATACTATGAATATTTCTCCAAGGTTATGATTCCGTGTCAAATTCTCTTTGTTTCTTTCTGTCTGTATGAAAAAAAATGATACTAGCTAGTAGGCTTAGATGTTTCTGTTGTATAGATATATATTAGGAAACTCGATTTACTTTATTATTTATTTTATTTTTTGTAAAAATCGTTATACATCAATTGATGTACTATCCGAAAGACAGTTTATTATTACCGACAATAATTACTTAAATTAAAATTATAATAAAATAGATGCTATTAATATATAGTCATTTATTTGGCTTTTGACAAGACTTTCATATAACATGCAACGTTGCGCTAAGCCAGACAACTGTATATGTATATCTAAAAGCAAGAGACAATTTTACTTTTAGAACGATTTCAAAGACAATTTAATCAAAACGTTGCGAGAGTAAACTGTACGGAAATTTATGTATGCACATTAATATTGCAATATAAAATCTAAGATGAAAATAAAAAAAGTGTACATTAATGACAATCTTAATACGCACGATGCGTTGGTAAGGTTTTGTGGCGATATCATATTACAGATGATGAAACAAGATTCAAAGATGTTTTTAAACGAGGCTAACTATTTTGAAAAGACTTTATATTCTACTATCTTTTTTAATATTTCATAAAAGTCATGTATATATTTTCATTATTACTTTTTTAAAAGCTAATATTAAATGAAGGTTTGGAATTAATTGTTTTTAATACGACTATAAACTCATTCGTTATATATGCTTTAATACAAAGAATTCTTGAACAATTCATGGAAATTATTTAATTGATAATAAATAATAAGACATGAGATAACAGTCATTTATAAAGATTTACAATTCGTTCGTGTTATCCAGAAGCCAAAACAATAAACTGATAAATAATATTAGAAACTAATGATTTTGTACTCTTTCGTTTTAACCAGTATTAATAAAGCGAATCCAATTCCGTGGATCATTATACATAACAAGGCGCAATGTTTAACATCAAACAAGAGTTCCGTCAAATTCAAGCTTTGAACAACAATCAAGCATACAAGAGACTGAAACAGAAGCGGTGCAAGACCGTCCCTCGTTTTTGGCACAACGTCCGTCTTTACGTAACATGAAAAACATTCTTGATTACTTAAGCAAACTGTCTGGAGCATTGCGCACTATTTTTAGTAAATATAGTTGTTGATTTCTTGATTCATTTACAATGTACATTAATTGTTATACAATGTTTGATAATTTAATCCTTAATTTTTAATGATGTTGATTTTATCTGTGTTGTTTGTACCAATGATTGTTGTCCCAATCTTATTTTCTGGTTATTTTTTAACTTGTGATGGTGTCTTCCCTGTCGGTTCTACTAAATTAATAAATAAAAAAATAAACAATATAGAAGGCCAGTATATAAATACCATAAATATACTTATATTATTTATCGTAAAATTGTGACAAGCTTAGAATGAAGGGTTTTAACTAAGAGAAATTAATATTTTCCTTTACTGAATTATTAGCATGCTAATTTAATGGACTAATTAACGTATATAAATAACTGATTATGTAACTATGTATATAATGTATATCGTAGTACAGACAATAACCACCGAGCAGATGTTGTCCAGGAGAGAATGCCAGAGTCATTTCGTACCAATATACTTTCGAAATATATTTCGTAGAAAACATAAATTATGTTTAACGAAATTAATCCTTCAAAACATTTTCTTTAAGCACAATGCTCAACTGACTTTAAAAAAGGAGGAGGTTTTCAATTCGCTTATATTTTTTTATGTTTGTGTCCTCATTTATGAACCGATTTAAAAATTCATTTGTGCATTGGGTTTAATATTAATTTCATTGATATCGGATCTTGAGCCCATCAACGGCATTCGGCGTCATGGTCGGTACCGAACCTCGATGGCCCGTGGGATTGACATTTCTCCATTAAATAACGCAAGCATGAGCACATGCGGGGCTCTACCTAAAGAGGACGGCCGTTTCAAACTCGTGGATTCTGGCTAGTCCATGAGTTCTTCGATAGATGAAGCTTTAGTTGTCTAGGTACTGAAACCAATTACACCAGTTAATAAAAGATAAAAGATGGTAAGCGCTTTTCAACTATTTAGCTGATCGTAAAAATTGAGTATTCGAGGATAGTAAACGGACGACGATGCCAGAAAAGGAGCTTAACCATTTGTACAGACTTTTGACAACAAGATGATTAAGACGCGCTGAGCATCTTATATATCAAGTAGATAATTTTTATCCTTCACTTTAATTTTCCCTTTAATTATCTTATCTTCTTTCACACCTGGAAGTAATTTCTCTTATAATAATTGTTTTTTATAACATTTAAAGTAAAGTAAGTAACAGCCTATAAATGTCCCACTGCTGGGCCTCCTCTGTAAAGAGAGTATCAGGGCATAGTTCACCACGGCGTCCACCATAGGCGGACTTCACATATTTTCGATGTATTATTATTATGGGGGGATATTCATTTGATTTCTCGTCTGGTTGGGTTTATAAATAAAAATAAAAATATAGATACATATTGCATATATAAAATAAATTTTATGGATAAAAATATTATTATTATTATTATATATACTTTATTGTACACCACAAAAAGTTTTATACAGTTCATATAAAATAAATCTTAAAAGCTAGGTACAATAAGGCGGTCTTATCGCTAAAGAGCGATCTCTTCCAGACAACCTTAGGACAAGGAAAATAAACTTATGAATAATGGGAGGTGGTGTGCTTAATAAACTTACTTAATAATAATAAAATAAATTATAAAAACATACATAAACATAAATAAATATATAATATATGCAAATAACATAACTAAATATATGAAAGTATAATAGATTAATATTGTCAATGTTACCTATGGATTACAGAGGGAAAGATAGTGATTCGTTATGTCATTTTTAAATTTGTCTAGTGTCTTTGCACGACGAATTTGCTGAGGTAGTTCATTCCACAAGCAGATAGCCTTGACTGTAAAGGAATTTTTGTAATATTTGGTTTTATACGCGTGTGGTTCTAAAATTAGTTCTCCAGCGGATCGCAAACTCTTACTGGCCGGTTATGGCCGAGAAACTTGAGGTGCTCTTTTAAATAACTTAGAGTCCTAGGGTTAAATAATACACAGTACAGTACAGAGACAGTGTGCAGATTCAGGCGAAATTGAATGGATAACCACTTGAGCTTTGAACGAAATTCGGAGACGTGGTCATATTTGCGTAATCCAAATATGAACCTAATTGCTAAATTTTGAATACGCTCAAGTTTATTTAGTTGTTCTTCAGTTAAATCAAGATAGCTTGCATCCGCATAATCGAGAATGGAGAGGAGTAAGGATTGTGCTAACATAATTTTAGTTGGAATGGGAAGAAAAGAACGCAAACGACGGAGAGAATCCATCGCAGCAAATTACTTTCTGCTCACTTGATTCAGTTGATCAGACCACGAGAACGAGTTATTAAATTGGACACCAAGATTCTTCACAGTGGTACAATACGGTATTATAACGCCATAGATATTTTTTATTATTATTTCGAAAATATGCAGGTTTCCTCACAATGTTTTCCTTCACCGCCGAGCACGTGATAATTCAGCACTTAAAATTAACAATTTCATTGGTGCTGGCACCGGGGATCGAACTCAGGTTGCTCTAGTAAATGTAATTAAAGTCGAGCGCCCGCACACTGAGCTAGCACGGCTCTTCGGCTTCTTGTATCTTGTATTAACTGATGTTTTTGCTTTCAGTCCCGAGACTATTAAAGCTTCATCGGACGCAGAACCGGTGGGCTAGCCAGAACCCACGGGTTTGGACCCTCCGCTATGGGTAGGGTCGCGCATGTGCTCATGCGTGCGTTTAATTATGGTGTGTCATCTAAGGGCCGTCGAGGTCGCGGTTCGGACCGAGACCCCGACGGCCGTCGACTGTGCATTTAGCTAATCGGTGGCTGGGAGCGGTGAAAACCGCCCCGGAACGCGGGTGTACCTTGTGTACGCGTTGTGTGGGTCTCGCCGTGCTCGGAGGCGAGGGCGAACTGGTGTGATTGTTGTTACACTAACTGTGGGTGTAGTGTTATCCGGCGGGACCCCCGGCGGTGGGTCCATCGTATCTAAGTCCTCTTCGTCGACCGGGTCGATGAGGACGTTTCGCGGGCGACGCTTGTTTCCGTTCGCGTTAGTGTCCGGATGGTAGTTTGCTGCGCTTACCACCAAAGGGTTGGGATGTTCTTCGGCTTATAACATTTAACTCAAGGTATTTATGTAATATTTCACGTTTTGTCGTAATAATGTCAAGCCAATTAGGATTCAACACCTAATTCGTATTAAAGCCATGTTTAGCATAATTTAATAATTACACAAAAAATGTCATAGAGCAAATGTGTTTTAATTTTGTTATTTGATTTCATAAAATTCGATGTAGCCCTTCTTTTGTTAATAATTATTTTCTAAGCCGCTTAGCTTTTACTGCTGTACTTTATTTTTAATTCAATTAAGACGACCGCGCCCCATAGAACCAAGCAAAGGCTTACTCGTAATTAACAATAAATTGTATGTAAGTGCGTCCTTAAAATAACTGAGATTATTTAAATGCTTATACATATATAGCAAAGTAAGTTTTAAAAATCGTGAGAGATGATTAAGTCTTTTGTTATTTGTTTTTTTTATGTGAAAAGTTGCCAAACGAGCAGACGGTTCACCTGATGTTAAGTGAATACCGCCGCCCATAGACATCTGCTACACCTGAGAGTTTGCAGATGCGTTGACATCCTTTTTGGAAATTGTTTGAATATATTTTCAAATTCAAGGAGAAATAAAATATGTATGGTTAATATTTATTACCTTACAATTAATTACTTCTCTTTGTACCCTTTATATGCGTTTTTAAATACATGAACAAATTTCTGAAAAGCAAATTGTAAACAAAATATTTAAATCATGACTTGCAGAAACGAATTCCGCTTTAAAATAAATTTCGAAATGTATAGTGAAGAGGGAAATAACCTTTTAGAAAATCACCTCGCTCTAGATCTCATTTCCCTCTTGAATGTCGTTTTCTGTTATAGCCAAAGCCAACATCATCTAAGGCGGTGTATTTCGCGTATCTCGATAGTTATAGCCCGTCTTTTGAAACAGGCTATTAAAAAAAAAAATCTCAAAATTTTGCGAAAGAATTTCAAATTTTGTTCTAGAGGAACCCATCCTCTTATAATCCATTGAAATGCATCAATCAAGAGAAAAGGGAAAAAAATATAATTGAAGAAAAACACAGGAAGGTACGGGTCAACTATAACAAAGTTAATAGATTTATCTGTTTTATAGTCAAAGGTCCGATGTACAGTCTATTCCCAGAATGACTGGTTTACCCTAGCTTTGACCAAAACCATCGGGCAAACCCCCGATATAAATTCCAATTTCGGCCTTTGACTCAAGTTCAAGAGCCGTGATAGCTCAGTGTCCGTGCGCTCGCCTTTAATTCAATATACTCGAGCAACCTGAGTTCAATCCCCGGTGCCGGCACCAATGAAGTTTTTAACTTTAAGTGCTGACTTATCACGTGCTCCGCGGTGAAGGAAAACATCGTGAGGAAACCTGCATATTTTCGAAATAATAACAAAAAAAAAATATTTTTCGAAGATATGTGAATTCCGCCAATCCGCAGTAGGGCCGCGTGGTGGACTATGCCCTGACACCCTCTGTATAGAGGAGGCCTTTGCCCAGCAGTGGGACATGTATAGGCTGTTACTTTACTTTTTTTTTTTTTACTCAAGTTCGTAAATTTTCAATCAAACGTCAAAAGTCAAATAATCTGTTGCCTAGTCGATCCTAAAAGTGAGACATATTCGGTCAAACGTCAATTTGTTTTGCACTTGTAACATGTTCTTGTGGTGTTCCGATAAATTATTTGTCATTTTATATTTGGAAATTGAGCGGGCGGTTGTGTTAGATTAAAGATGAATGGATCAGACATTGTTATTACTGAAAACGTAGAAAAGAAAGCTTTAAATGTGAAGTTTTATGAGAGAATTACTATTTTGCATATATTGTTTAATTAAGCTAAAGTAAACGAAACACATTTTTAGACAAAATTAGGTGGATTTAGAATTTTGTTTTAACAAAAATCCCATTACGCGAAAAGCACGTAAAGGTAGAATAACAATGTCCGTGAATCAAGCTCTAAACAACTAGAACGTGACTTTGATTCGCCCATTAACGGTTTTACGATTTTTTCGAACAACGAGTCTACGTCGTGGAAAAAAAATAATGGAAGGACGATTTTTTTCAGCTTCCTGGTGGTGCGGTATAAAAATCAATGATCATTATTCCAATATAAATTTTAGCGGTTATAAGGATTCTCCTAAAACCGGACTATCTATATCGTTTTATCTTGTCAGGAATTAACTTTAAAGCTACTAGTGTTAACATTTGTTCAGCTCGCAAGTATTTTCGATCATTATTTAAATTATGAGCTATTAATATTCGCTTTATGAGCACTTTCTCAAACAGTGTCGATTAGGGTTACATTAAGGTGTTTAGCCATTCAATGGAGCCATAGTTATTTTTAAAGTTCTTTATTTTATTAAGAAAGCTTTGGAATTTGCCGAATACAAGATGTTTACACCCTATACTTTGCTGGTGTAGTAGATAGACGATATGAAATAATTACATAAAAACGGCCACAGAGCAGATTTAATTTTTTTTAAATATAAAATGATACCGCAACGGCTCCGCAGCTATCTTTTAATTTTATCGTAGTTTATTTTAATTTTAAACTTGTTTCTAAAACTTTACAGCATTCAGCATTCAGTATCCAATAGATGGCGTTGATTGTTTAAAGAGAGCGACGGCTTCTTCACAATTTTTACCTGAATAAGATCAGCACTTTTTAAACATTATATCATACATCATATTGTCGAGAAATCGTTTCTTAAATTTTCTGAATAGGTAGTAAAAAGAGTTTAATAATAGTTTACTAGATTTGTAATTCTACCAATCTCCATTACTTATTAATGTAAGCAATGACTATATAGATTTGAACATACCGTAATCAGTGTGTCATTGGTATTTCTCTATTGTAAGCTCGTGAATAAAAGTTGTGAATCGTAAAGTTCACGTGAAAGAACTTTAACCGGAATCAGAATTGTTATAAAGAAATATACCTTATAGAGGATAAAATGATTATAAAACTTTAAGAAACATGCAGAAGGATGTGGTTGTAGTTAAACACGAAATCATTATAGTTTCGCGAAAACGTGAAGACTTAAACATTATTTAGAAGAGCTAAATAAAAATTAAGTCCTCACAGTTTGGATAAGCAAAAAAATAATTCAACAAATGAAGTTTATTGTAAACTAAATAAATTATTTCAATTATTGAGTTTCATTAATTGATACATATTTACTTTGATGAAATTTGCATGAATGGCAATACAGTGCAAATTGTTGTTTACTTCAATAAACCTTTTGTTTTGAAAGTATCAGTACACCATTTAAACATATAGCTAAAGTAAAGGTAAAAATAATACTAAACAGTTCCTTTGCTATTTGAATTTGCCAACTTTATGAAAACGTATAACATTTATACTTGTAAAAGAAGTTATAAGAATAGCTTATAAAAAATGGGCTTGACTTGACTTTTGAATTTTGATGCTAAAAATGAAACATTGTTAATAAACAAAAACAAAAAGTCTGCCCTGTGACCACTTATACTTTTGAAATTTCGGGAATTTAAAAATAAATTAAGTACAAAAAATAAAATCTAAACAGTATTTTATTTACAATGTGTAGTAAGTATATCTACTATTTCAGAAAATCTTTAATAAAAGAGAAGTAAAGAAAGTGTACCTATCTAAATAATTCGTTGGTCTACGTAGCGATGATTTGCGTTTGCGATTTCCAGTGTTATAGGCACGACCTAGTTGTAATATATTCACGCCATGAACTATATCATTGTCATTACTTAGCATCCCATCTTCAGGGTCTATTGTCGATATTGAGCGAAGGTAATTCATTTTAATTGTATTTCTCTGGAAACGGCTTTTCTATTGAAAAAAAAAAGGGTTGAGAAGTTTACTGAGCTTCTGCTCTTTTCTTATACTGCCACCCTAGACGCAAGCCAAGCCTAAAATAACAAATTAGTATTTTCCGCTACAAATATTTTACAACTTATTATATTACTTAAATAACCACTTTGAACATATAACTTACTTACGAAATTGACTATAATGCAAAAGAGTTGATTTTGAAGTCTCGTTAAATAAAAAAAAGGTATTACAAGCGATCAGTATTATATAGTTCACCGTTGTTCCCGGTAGAGTCCTGTAAAAAACTATTAATTTCTAACCTTACTTTTCGCAATTAGCCTTAAACCTAATTGATACGAAAGTTAAGATCTTAATTTAAAAATAAGGTAATTGATAATTAAGTTCTTCTTGATAAAAAGCTAAAGTGTTTTCGCATAATAGACCTATTGAACTAAATACTTATGTGTATTATTAAATGTCAGATTGCCTTCTAGTTTTGTTTCAATTTACTAATGTCTTAGTCTTTCAAAGGATTTATTTATGTTTTTTTTAGTTTTGTTTCCCTCTAGCCTAAATATACACTTAAATATCTTATACATATTTTAAAGTAAAAGTAAAGTTCTCGTTTTAAATATTTTAATATCACACGTATTTTGAAATGTCATAAAGTTTAGGTGTTATAAATATGGTGTTTAAAATATTTTTAAATAAATTTTGTCATTTTAATTTAATTTCTTGGATGTTTTTCTACATAATACATGTGAAGAGACATATATAACTAACTACTCTTTTGCTTTTATTTAATATATAGTTTTTATTCGGATGTATAAGGCGTTAGTATTTGTTGATAAAATATGAACATTTTTTTTCAGATATGCACTTACCGCTGATTATGTTTTTGTTGATCTTACTGACATCATGGTGTTCATGCCAGAGACCATTTTATGCTGGTTTGCGTCCTATTGGTTACCCTTCAGTAAAAGAGAATAATAACGGTCTTCAATCTTCCGGATACCAAACTAATAAAAAGTATAATGTCAGATTTAAGTAATAAAAAAATAAAAATAATAACTGTTTACATAATTAGCTTGCAATAAAGAATTTTTAATTACGTAATTTTCGAATTCTTTTATTTAATCTTTTGTTCTTTCTCATGAAACTTCTAGGATCCGGTTGGCAAAAGATTGCACAAAAAATAATTAGAGTTAAATACAAAATTAAATCACTATTTATTTATTTATTTATTTGTTTAATCTTTATTGCCAATCTTCAGTAAAACAAGGTAACAAAGGGCGGACTTAATGCCCAAAGGCATTCTCTACCAGTCAACCCAGGATGTGGTGAGAGTTTATGGTAGGTGCAGCAAAAGATGCAAGAATAATAAAATTTTAATTAAAGAGAATATATATGAAAATAATATTATAATTGGATACAAATCATATATTTTAATTATATATTTTATTGTCTAGGTTTTCGTTTAATTTTACTATCGCGACATGAAGGTCGTCTATATCGGCTTGCACATAAAACTGAAGATCGTCAGCATACAAATGATACTAACAGTTCAAAAAAGCAGTGAGAAAGTTAATAAAACTAGAAAAGATTATGGGAGACAGTATGCCGCCTTGTGGCACGCCAGATTCAACATTAGCCCAAGCCGAGCTTTTTTGCCCCAAGGTGACTGACTGCTGACGCCCACGAAGATAAGCCCACTATTAAAATCATTTATACCGTTGATGGACAGTACGTATAATATAGTGAGTAAGTAAGGTGGTCATTGACATTTACTAGACTAAAATACTTTTTTCCTGCATAATGAGCTATCGCTTGAGTTTTAGAATTTTTTTGACTAGACAATAATCTCTTTACAAAAACTATTGTCTTAACAAATAAAACTACCGAAATTATTTCTAATAAAACGTACTTAATCTATAGAAAACAATTGATTTAAAAGCGACGCCTTGGGCCGATTATTTGTTTGCTATCGAGCATGCTCAGTACGCTTTTCGCCAACCGTTCCTTCCCGAACAGCTGGAAAAAGGCCATAGTTATCGGTATCTGCAAGCCGACTAAACCACCTAACCAAGCCGCCAGCTATCGCACGATTAGACTTCTCAATTTTTTGGTTTAGGTGTACGAAGATGTACGAAAGAATTATCCTAACAGGTTTTAGACTGTTTACTTCAACGACTTTATTCCTCCTGAGTAATTTGGTTTTTGACTGATTCATTCCTGGCATGTTTTGCCTGATGTAGCATATTATGAAAGGCATAAATTTCCCAAAACACCTAAGTGTTAAGTGTGTGTGCACTGTTCTCAGATTTTTCCAAGGCATTCGACAAGGTTTGACATATTAACTTGCTTTACAAGTTGCACGCACTCATGCACACCAAGTTGTACGCCTGTTGAAACTATCTTTCCGACATCAAGTTGAGGGTACATTCTCTACGAACCACTCACTCCCTCACGGCAGGCGTTTCTCGAGGCTCATGCCTTTCTTCCTTTAATATTTTCGCTCTACAAAGGAAGAAGGAATGAAGAATAGACGTCAATCCCGAGAAGAGTGTAGCAATACACTTCAGTCAGGCCTGCCACGTAGCTAACTCCAACCACCCAATTTATCAAATGAATACTGAGAATATTATTATTATGGCATTAGCTGTGATAAGGCCACGCAACAGCTTCGAATATGCAACTACCATGACCTCACAGAAGATTGGTCTGAAGTGGAAATGTCACAGTTCTGCGTTTCGTCTGGTGAGTGAGATAGCCTGGGCCTGCTTTATTAAAGGTGGCAACGCATCTACACATTACGGTTATTGCAAATGTCTATGGGCAGCGGTTATCACTTAAAACCAGATGAACCACCAGCTCGCTTGCCACCATCTCAAACAAATGTTATCAAAAAGTAAGTTAATTTAAAATTACTTAGCAGATTGAAAATGATGAGTAAAATTATACTATAATGTAATTGTATGTAGTTTATCTGTGAAATACAAAATGCAGAAGTATAATACGAATTTGGTACATTTATTTTTCTTCTACTTCATGATTTCCTTTCCAAATAATTTCAAACGGAATTAGACCAAATATATATTTATACAACTAATAATTATCTAAAAATAAATTGGAATCGCAAAGGCTTTAGTGACACAGACTCAATAACAAATTTTCCTGCCTTGTTGTACAATCTTAGGGGCTGAAGTTATAATAGCTATTATTTCCCTAGAGTAAATAGGTCGATCATCTAATTCACGTTGAATTACGTGAACGACCACTAACGAAAATATATTATTATTAATTATATTCGTTAACCAATATATTAGGCCTGGGGACCAATTTAATTTTCTTTTATTACTCGCAATATAAATAGTTTTACATTTATTTAATTCTTTCTGATTTAATGCGATTTACATTTTACTTTTTTGACATTGAAGTGTGATTTGCTTGCTCATTTTCCTGCTACAATTATCACGTGTATCCCAAAAGTTTCTGTTTTATCCATTTTTGTTATAGAGTTGCCATTTTTAAAAACTTATCATTATTATCATCATTTGCCATTGCCTCATCGTTGGGCATAGAGCATACCTAAATTAAGCATATTAACTGCATAAATCGTTCATCAGAATGCTATATCACATTAAGTAAAGACATGTCACGTTAGATTGTATTATGTTTTTTTTTTAACAAAATTTATTACTTAATTAGTAGTACACACATATATGCAATGAAATTAAAAAAAACTGTACATTTTGTAAAAGAGACATAAAACATAAATTTAATTGGTTTTTCAAAACACCCATCTTCTCTGTTGCACTTTATTTAACTGGTTTGAAGGAATGGGATCAACAAATACATTTGGTCTCTGTTCATAAGTCTGCGGCCTCATTCTGTTTTCCTCATAAGCCCTCCAATTGATGAACCAGAATGGTTGCTTGTCCACAGGCAGTCTGCTCAAACGATTTACCAAGTTCCTATCTCCCAAAGCCTCCAACGGTAATCTCTGTGTAGTGCCTTGTTCATCGCCAAATCTAAGAGCATACAATATAACTTAAATTCCTTTGTGACAGTGAATAAAGGTAGAAATATAATTTTCTTTAACTTATAATATTCTAAGTGGTTCGACTGATATTAAGTGAATACCGCCGCCCAACGATATCTACAACATCTGACGGATTGAAGATGTGTTGTCAACATTGAAATTTTGGGCCTCAGATGCCTCACTCACCACAAGAACCGCGAAGCTATGACACGTTCTTCCACTTCATGCTAATCTAATGTGATGCCGTAGTACATACTTACCATCACGAACCTACCCAATCGTGCTACTGCCGGAGCTGCTGCGTGGTTTTTGAACATTATATAATCGGTAATTGATCTATTTATATGTTCGATAGATACTCTCCTTTAATAAGGATAACCAAAACGCAAAACGCATGTATACCAACAAAATAAATTTGACATTTCAAAATGAATACTTTTGCTTACTCTTGCAATTGACGAAAGCACATTATCAATATTTGTACACGCGTTTTTTATTGAACCTGCTATATGCAAAAACCACAATAACAAACTTTCAGTATTACATGCCAATAAGTAATCGACTGCGCTAACGTTTCCATCGAATAACTTCTATTTGTAATATAATCGTTAATGTGGCAAATGGATAAAAAAGCAGGATTCGATTCCTTCCACTCTTCTTCACTAAATGCTAAATTTATTATTATAGTTACTCGCAAATCCCCTATTTTAACATTTCCTGCTCTTAAATCAAGAAAAGATTCGAGATTCAATCGATAATATTACGAAAGAGCGCAAATAGTTACAAAAACAACATGTGCCATCATCGGTATCAGCGAATAATCAGTACAAATACTCACATTTCAATTATTAATTGAGAATAGCTTGAAAATGTTCATTTGTCATTTTAGAACTCACCTATTGCCTAGACCCGAGTCTGGAGTTGTTTCTATTATTGGATAACCTATTGGGTTGCGTCCAGCATAAGAAGGCCTTTGTCCCAAAGTACTAACTACTAGAAGCAGGAAAGCGATGTAATGTAGCAGAGCCATCGTGGACTAAGCTGTAAAGATACACATTTTCATGAAAATGTATCCTTTTTACTGGCAAATAAGAAAGATAATATCCATATGAGATGACAAAACTACAATAACACTAATATGAGTTTTGTCATTACGAACATAATATTAATATATTAATCTAATATATTAATTCAGATTTTTGTTCCTTGTATAAACACAACTACCAAAAAAGTAATTAAACACACTGTCCATCCATATTATTGATTTTGTTTTTGAAGATACGTGAATAGAGTTTTGAAGTATTTTATTGATTGTCACTTATATTATTAAGCCATAAACATAAGCCATGAAGGCTCATGTTTATGGCTTTAATAAAAAAACTGGTAAATCAAGTAAGAATTTTTTACCGAAGTAAAAGCTGTTTATTAACTAGCAATTTTATTAATCGATACGCGTGTTTTTGTAGAACTGCGTCAGTCTTAATTTAGTATACAATTCACAAATAACCAGTTAGTTACTCATGTCGTCTTTCGATTAATTCTGTTAACATTAAAATGTGTAAATTTGAGAAAACGATAATTTTAAAATCGAGTTATATACGATAGAAGTGCATTATTTAAAAATGTCAGTGAAATATTATGTGATGGTGATGAGCAATAAATACAAAAAGGTTATCTAGAAAAACGGCAGCAGATAGGCACCAAACAATATTCTCTTAAACTGAATTAGAATTACTCTTTAAACATTACATAATGTTTTTGTAATGTTTAAAGAGTAATTCTAAAAGTAACTCTTCAACGTATTTCTTACCAGTCATAATTTTTCTTTTAATAGACAAAAATGTGACAACCACGATATGACGTAGTGGGCTTCTTTTTACCTGACTGCGCCAGAAGGAGGATTGTGTTTTTCGAAAGTATGTATGTATGTATATGTGTATAATTGTTTGCCACGTTCTACAGCTTGAATGGCTTGATGGATTTTAGCTTGAGAGGTGTCGTTAGATTATTATTTGCTGTGTGAGTGACACTGGGTACATCAAAATAAAAACATACACAGACACGCAATCGGGTTTTTTTAAGTTTTTGAAATTTTATTCTACTTGTTTGTATGTGTATATAGACAAAGTTCAATTGCAATAGGACTGGTATGAAAGAAAGAGATAATGATTACAATAACGAAGGGACATGACCAGTATATAGAATGAAAGCGTTACACGTTTGAATAATACGAATTTATATTCAACTGGGCTAAACACTTCAAAGGTTTCTTTACTGATTTTGGGAAGCGGAACACGTTCCATTGCTCTACGTTTTCCGTGTTCATCTCTCAGGCACTTGACGTAGCGTAAATGTCACCGCAATTAATTTCCTTCTTTTTTTCTAATTTCCTCCCCTGATAGATGAGGAGACATAAGGACATATAGGATAAGTCTTAAATTATATCTTTATGTCCCCTTCTCAACGAACAGTGTTATTAATTGATATTTCATATAAAATTAATATAAATATTATGCGTAATAATGTTTTCATACGAAAATGTAAAAAAAAAAACATCACCAATTACCTTTGGAAAGCTTTAAGTACTAAATTTGAATTTGCACAATCCACTTTGCAACTCTATTGGCCTTATTGGTGGCTGATACTGCTATTTAAAACAGTTAATAATGTACTCCGACAGTTAGAGTAAAATAATATCCGTGATATCACTACAATTACTTTAAACAAACTGAGGTCCAGCGTTAACTCGTTTTATAATATAAACATATAGAGAATAAATTAGAAGAGGCCAGCTTATTAATATTTACAAAAAGATAAAAAGAGACAATGGGTACATGTTTCGTCACTATATATAGATAGAAATGCTGTACAGATACGGCCTAAAACTAGGTTTGACGTCTGGGGTTTTTTTATGTACGGATTTTGACGAATTTGCTCGAGCGTTTGACGTACAATAAATTTTTCATATTTTAGTCCACTAAACTAGTTGAATGAAATCATTTGATTTTTTTTATATATAGAGGCAAAAGCTCTAGCATTTTCCTTCTTCTGGCTTTGGAGAATACATCATGTTTTATGTTAAAAAATCAGCTCAACTACATTAATTGGTCAAGTTCCTACCACAATAAAGTCTCAAAATGTAAATCTAAATACCTAATGTGGTTTCATTTGAATAAATATTATGGGTAAAATTTTTAGTTTTCGCAAGTACTTTATTAAAATATGCGTATTCAAGTGACGATAAAGAAAACACACTGATTATTTTATTTGCTTACAGAATTTTTTTTCTTTTCGAAAGAAAAGAAATTCGACAGGTTACTCCGTACAGAATTGGTAGGTATACTTATATACTGAGACACGTAAAAGTTAAATTTTCATTTTTTTATATCTCGATTCGGATGAAGGCAATTACCCTCGAGAGTCACATTAAGAGCTGAAATCGGATTTATCTTATCAATGACCTTAAGTTCAACGATTTATATTGTAAACATAGTCATTTACGTTCCAGAGGAGATAATTTGCTATCTAAGCTAAGAAAGAATTTGCTATCAATTGTATATACTGACGATATTTAAGTTTGAACCAGATTTTCTTTCCTCTACAAATCAGTCAGTAGACGTAGGATATCTGCTTCAGAAGACCAACTACTTCATGTCACTTCGTTCGCAGTTATTCAGCGTTTAAGTTTTTTCCAAACCACTTGCTTGATAAAAATTTGAGTAGTATCGGTGGAATTTTTGGAGTTAAAATTGTTCTTAATAGGATGATAAAATACATAAATAGTAATACTGTCAGGTTCTGTAATGTGTTCAATAAATATCACATTATAACTATAGATTGCTAATATGCTAACCATTCTCTAAGATCTCTGGTTTTCATTAGTGTCATAACTCGAAAAATCAGCACACCGAAAATGTTGAAAGAAAAATCGTGAAAAAATGAAATTACAACTACTGCTTAATCAATTATATTAAATCGAGTTAGTAAGATTTTTTTTACAGCTCGTTGATTTAATTTTATTTTTAATTGATTTGATTTAATTTTTCTCTTCATCCTGCACAAAACATCACGATATGTTGCCAAGGTCAGGTATAAATAAATAATTAAATGACATCATAATTCTGTTTAAATCTTTGTACCTAGGAAAATCCGAAATTAATATTCTCGGATTTTTTTACCATGGTTACAATATCGATGAATGATCTATGATGAGTGATTTAAAATGATAGTGATTTAAGAGCGAGTATTAAAAATTCCACCATATGAAATTAACTTATTACATTTCTATTTTACTGTTGTTATTGGGTTCATTTGTTTATTAGTTTTCGCCGTGTGAATATTCGTTGCAATAGCATTCGTGGTTTGCGAGAATTAAATTAAAACGTGAAAGTAACACAGCGTGTGGAAAGGATCCAGCGCATCTTCACAGGGCACCTTGCTTTTATTTCTTCGAATATCTCCAACAGACAGCCGTATAACCAAAGGTTAAAACATTTCAATGTTTGTAATTTATGTAATCGTGGAACCTGATTAATATAATTAATCGTAGATCTCATATTACCAAACTATTTTACATTCCCCGTATCGCACCAATAAAGGACTGCATAAGTAATTTTCAAGAATTTTGTCTGAATACACTTATTGGTCTGTATCAAGCACCGATCTGGATATTTTCAACGATTCACTAAATGTTTTTAGGGCCACGCAGCAGTCTCGTCTGTTGCACGAATGGGCAGGTTCGGCGGCGGCGGTATTCACTTAACATCAGGTGAACCGTCTGCTCGCTTGGCAACTTTTCAGATAAAAAAAAAGGTTCAGGGAATATGTTCGCTAGCATTAAATGTAATATGAAATGTGGCATTGTCAGGTCCTGTAGTTTGTTTGCCTCTGTGTTCTTATTACTGCTATTGTAGAGGGAAGCGCTTTGAAAGATTTAAAATGATTTATGGGATTTGAGAAATTAAATTATGACACTACAAAATGAAACAGTTTAAATTCATGATTCCTCATCAATCAAAACTGTGATGTTTGGCTTTGGGATGATATGAATATAAATATAATACAATTTGTCGTATTCGTCTTCAGCCTGACACATCCAGTGTAATTTTTTCAAATTGTTTTATTTTGTAACATAATTTGAATGAAAAATTTTATAATTTTGACATTTAGTTATAGACCAGCTAAAGGAATAGAAGAAGGTATTATATCCGAGTACTATAGTAGCTTATAAGTTAAAGTAACGTAATAGATCCCAGGTGTCCTAAATGGCAATTTGGGTAAAACTTTATCGTTCGGTTCTCACGATGGTTAAGCATGATTGAGTACGAGTTTTAAGCTCAAGTTGCTCTCTGTTACGAAGCCATTAGCATATGTAATGTATGAGTACATGTCAACGTTTAGCAAAGTAATTAGATGTTTCCTTTTGAAATTTGAATAATGTTTACTATCGTTCAGCAGACACCTGAGTTGGTTACAATTGGGTTTTGTTGTCAAAATTTTTCAGGACTGATATTATCCGAATAATTTATGAAGCTTAGCACATGCATTCGGTGGCCCAGTTGTTACGCTAATTGGCTTCGACGCCGAGGGTCTTAGTTTCGATTCCCCCACGGGAAATATCTGTGTACTATTGTTCCGGATCCGGGTAGTTGGTTTTAAGGAGGATTGATAACAGGCAGGTGTCCGACCATAAAAAACCTAGCAAAGAACAACTAACAGCATGATTTACATGTTGAGCCGTCTCTATTTAGTTGAGATAAGGGCAGGAAGATAGTGATGATGATTACTTTAGTAGCCCTGCAGCCCAATTCTTGAGTTGCGGGCAACCGGTGGATGCAAATGGCAAAGTGTCGTTCGTTGTTGCGTTCTAAGAGGGAGGCCTATGTTCAACAGTGGACGTCTTGCGAATGATGATGATGATGTAGGCCTTATAGATTACCTATATATAACGATATTCAAAGTTTGTTAGGTTTGCCTCTTTTGTTTTCAATGTTTTTAGAACTTTGAATTAGACTTTCTTGTTCCATATTTATTTTGTAGGTGATTTTGTAGGTACTGAATAATTCAAGAAAGTACTGAATAGACTTTAAGAATGTGCGAGGCCATATTTAATTATCACGAAAGTTTTTTGGGAGTTTTTCGTCAGATAATCCAATATTTATAGAACAAGTTAAAATAAAAGACGAAAATGTCTCATATTTTTCGCCCAGAGCCAGTTCTTTAGACATAAAAACAACTTGAGAAATATCCTCTTCTCATTTATTCTTAATCCAAAATGTTTATGTTATAGCTTCTCTATAATTGTGTAAATTGGAGACAACTATCTGCTCTCTAAAGAAATTCTTCATTAGATGGTTTTGACAGTACTTCAGCGGCACCTCCACGTAACCTGAAAGCGTGAAATACATTTGTAATAACGATAAAATAACATAAGAACAATAAAATAATGAGCGGAGTGCTCATTGATACAAACAACACCAGAGGTATTATCGACGCTCACCATCAAGAAAATGTGGTTCCGGTTATCTCTTAAGCTAAAGGAAACAGTGTAAATACTTTTTATGCCAGTCCTTTTTTTCCTTATTATGCCAGTCGCGTTCTTCTAGAGCTTTTGCTTTGGCACAAGGATCAATTATTATAAATCTATTATTATTATTATATAACCTACCGATATTTTAATAAAACTTATCAGAATGTGGATTTGGGCCTGATCAGACTGTTTACATTGTTTTAATACAGGCAGTGAAGTAGAGTCACGAAATTTTAACGTTATTACAAAAATTCTGGGAAGATCTTTGTAAATCTAATTTATCTCATTATATCAAAAGTAAAATGAGAAAAGTATTAATTTTGCAAGATAGTTTCTTAAACGAAAGTTGTCATATACCTTGCTAAAAATATATATTACAGATCAAAGGTAAAGAGTCTACTTACGATGCCTATTGAATAATGCAAATTCTGTTCTATTTTATGCCATAATGTGAAGTTTAAATTTATGATGTAAAATTTCACTAACATTTGTAAAATTTTTTTTAGGGGAAATCATAAAAAATCGAAATGTACCGGAATCTTCGTGTCCTCGGCAGTTGATCATGTCTAGGTAACAACCGTTTTCAAAAGTCCTGTACTGATATTCTCTCAAAGTAGAAGCAGCGCACACGGGTCGGTAATACTGGGGGCAAAATGCTGGACAAGATTCCATGTACACCCTTCTAGCACGACTAACTTGACTTTTTATGCAGGAACTTAACGACACTGGTATAAAATCTGTAATATTATTATAAACATAAAGTAATGATACATATCCACTGTTGTTGTGTATATAAGGCATTAACAATGTATTCTTCATTTTCTGTCAATCCAATAATCAATAATAGTTGGTTTTATAATAAGCTTGAACCGCCGATTAATTGCATGATGTGAAAATAATAATAGTTAACGATTTTCCGGTCTTCAGCCATAACATATCATATCGTTAGCTAGGTGGAGTTTTGCCTTAAGCACATTTAATTTTTCTCCTTCACATTATCAAAATGTATATAAAACATAGGTGACACAACTGAAGTTCTTATTAGAAAGTCACACTCATTGGCTCAAAACTAAATATGTGATAATTGGAAATAGTCTGACGACTCAAAAGATTTACGACCTTTTCTTGTATTTCCAAAAAAAATTTTTTTTTTTTTGGGCTGGATGAGCCACCGTTGGCCTTAGGGGCCTTTACAGATCCGACGGACTTGAGGTGGCCTGGCGCACGAGGCGCCTAGCCTGAACCTCGGCGTACTATTATTACGCGTTATGGTGACTAAGCTCGAGGGCTCCCGGGGGAGCCTCGGCTCGGGCCGTCACGCTTTTATTATTACCGGTTTGGGAGGCCGCCAAGCTCTTAGGGCGCTTTGGCGGGCGCTCCATGGAGTGATCAGGCTAAAGAGTCCCCGAGAGGGGACCTCGGCTTGGGCTGTCACTTAGCACGCGTTTAGCATTCCGATTCGAGGGTGCCCGAGAGGGCCGGACCTCGGCTCGATCGGTAGCTATTATCTGACTGTGGGAATTACTAGTGCTAACATTACTACCACTTCGGAGAGCGTTGGCGTTGGGAGAAGAAGTGGCGGAAGAAACTCCAGCAACGCTTCTATCATTAATAGGGGAAAATCTGCCAGGTACGTGGCGGAACCTAGTATATGTTTGCCGCACTCGCCGGCGAGTGCGGTGTGTGTTGGTGTGTTTCTTGAGTTTTTTGATCCTTTCGATGGCGATAGTCGTCTCATCGTCAGGGAAGTCGAGAACGTGACGCGGTCTTCGGTAATCGCGGCGGAAAATATTTAGCGGCAAGGGCCTGTAGGTGACGGCACCTACGATAAGTGGGTTGGGATGCGCGGCGGCGGAATCGAAATATCGGCGCGACGCCGACTTCAGGAATTGCGCGATGGTGAGCAATTCTAGATCGACATGTAGGTCGATATTGCGCATGAACCAGGGTGCTCCCGTGGCTCTGCGCAAGAATCGATTTTGAATCACCTGAAGCCGGTGTATTTGCTTCGGAGCAAGAGCGAAGACGGGGCTCGCGTACGTCATGATAGGGCGAACTACTGCCTTATATAAGGTCACCTTGTTCCGAAGGGACATTTTTGACGTTTTATTGAGGAGCGGGTAGAGGCGACCGAGTACGAAGGCCGCCCGGTTCCTGACCTGGGTCACGTGCTGGGTGAATTTAAGCTGGGAGTCGAGGACGACGCCTAGATATTTGACTTTATTAGCCCATGGTACTGGGCTGTCCAAGAGTTTAACGGGGGGTGGAATGGGTATGTTCTTTTTGTGCGCGAAAAGGACTGCCGCGCTTTTGGCGGGATTGATTTCGATCCTCCATTGCCGAAACCAGTCACCGATGGTGATGGCCGCAGCTTGGAGGCGTCGATGGATCAATTCGGGTGTTCTGCCTCGGCTCGAACGGGATGCGTAGTCGAACACACGCCCTCGACGCGATAGCGAAAGGTTCGATTACTTAGGAAGTCTCGTATTATGCATACGAGACGGTCGGACACTCCGTACCCGTATAGCTTGTATACGAGCCCGTTGTGCCAGACTTTGTCGAACGCTTTTGCCACGTCCAGGAAGAGTGCACCGGTGTTGAGTCCGCGTTGACGTTTAGTTAAAATGTGCTCCGTGATGCGGTGCACTTGATGGGTACATGAGTGTTTGGCTCTAAATCCAAACTGCTCTGGGATGGGAAGCCCTTTGGTGTCCATAAGGGATCTTAAGCGGGCTAATATTAGTCTTTCAAAGATCTTCCCAAATGTTTTGAGAAGACTTATTGGACGATATGAGGTTGGGAGAGTGGCGGGTTTAGAGGGTTTGAGGAACCCTATGACATCGGCTTCCTTCCACTCGGATGGGAAGAAGCCTTCGGTTAAGGCCGCGTTGTAAATTAATACTAGTATTTGAAGGATGCTAGTAGGGAGGAGCTTGGTCACCTTATTGGTGATACCATCTGAGCCTGGTGCTTTACGCGGGCGTAGTTTATTAATGGTGTCTATTAGTTCGGAGCACGTGACTGGGGGAACGGGATCGCGGGCTCTAAGGCTTTCCTTTCTGCCTCTTCGTTCACCTTGCGGAGGTGTTCGGGGTCGATCGGAAGCAGACTGGGGGAGCATTGAGACTCTAGGCTGTCAGCCAGGCATTCGGCCTTCTCTTGTATCTTGTATCTTGTATTAACTGATGTTTTTGCTTTCAGTCCCGATACTATTAAAGCTTCATCGGACGCAGAACCGGTGGGCTAGCCAGAACCCAGGGTTTGGACCCTCCGCTATGGGTAGGGTCGCGCATGTGCTCATGCGTGCGTTTAACTACTATGGTGTGTTATCTAAGGGCCGTCGAGGTGGCCGGTTTGGACCGAGACCCCGACGGCCGTAGACTGTGCATTTAGCTAATCGGTGACTGGGAGCGGTGAGAACCGCCCCGGAACGCGGGTGTACCTTGTGTACGCGTTGTGTGGGTCTCGCTGTGCTCGGAGGCGAGGGCGAACTGGTGTGATTGTTGTAACACTAACTGTGGGTGTAGTGTTATCCGGCGGGACCCACGGCGGTGGGTCCATCGTATCTAAGTCCTCTTCGTCGACCGGGTCAATGAGGACGTTTCGCGGGCGACGCTTGTTTACGTTCGCGTTTGTGTCCGGTTGGTAGTTTGCTGCGCTTACCACCAGAGGGTTGGGATGATGCTGGACTCTATCGAAGAACCGTTTTGTCAAATCTTTAAAATGTGCGCGAATTGTCGGGAGTCTGCAATCGCTGTGCAGGTCGACGTTGCGCTGATACCACTGCGCACCGGTTGCGCGGCGGGTAAACTTATTTTGTACTATTTGCAACTTGTACAAGCGAGTAGGGTGCGTGTGGGGCGAAGATCATGCATGCGTAGGACATAATAGGTCGTACGCAGGTCTTATATAATAATAATTTGTGCCTTAAGGGCATTTTACTTTTAGCATTAGTTAAATTGTGTAGCCGGCCGGACACGAACGCGGCTCTATTACGAACGTTATTAATGTGCGTAGTAAATGACATACGCGAGTCGAAAGTGACTTCTAAGTATTTGACCTTTTTCTCCCAGGGGAGCGGTTGGCCATAAAGGGATATTTGCCCCAGCTTTCTGCATTGGCGAGGGCCATTATAAAGATGTGACGGGTAGGTACTTCGTGTGAAGTGAATCGCCACACTCTTTTCGGGATTAATATCGATTCTCCATTTGCGGAACCAATCGCCGAGGCGGTCGGCGGAGCTTTGGAGTCGAGTTGTTAATTGACTGAGGTTGCGATCTGAGTAAAAGAGCGCCGTGTCATCCGCGAAAAGCGCGAGATTGACGTGGGGGTAACTAGGTATGTCGCTCGTGTAGAGCGTAAATAGCAAAGGAGAGAGGCAGGAGCCTTGTGGTACGCCGGCCGTGAGGCGGCGGCTTGTGGAGAGGGTGCCCTCGACCCGATATCGAAAAGAGCGGTTCAACAAAAAGGCCCGGATGGTGTGTACGAGCCTATCTGGCACTTTGAGTGTGTACAGCTTGTAAAGCAAGCCGTTGTGCCAGACTTTGTCGAATGCTTTTGTGACATCGAAGAATAGAGCCCCTGTACTAATGTGTTTGGGGTGGTTCAGGCCTTTTAGGATGTGCTCCGTTAGGCGGTATAGCTGATCGGGACAAGAGTGTCTAGCTCGAAAGCCGAATTGTTCCGTCGTCAGAAGGCCGTTGGAAAACACGTGCTCTTTGAGCCTGTTTAACAATAGCCGCTCGTAGAGCTTCCCCAGACAACTGAGGAGGCTGATGGGACGATAGCTGGAGGGCTTATTGGCTGGTTTATTCGGCTTGCGAATGCCGATAACCGTGGCTTGCTTCCAGTCGTCCGGAAAGGAGCAACTGGAGAGAAGGGTATTGAAAATTGTCGCCAGTAAACAGATAAGGGGCCAGGGAGAGCTTTGAGAATCTTATTACTTATATTATCTGGGCCCGGGGCGGATTTTGGTTTTAAATTTTTAATAATATCTTGGACCTCTTCGGGGGTCACTGAATTTAAAGGTTCGCCTTCCGGTGGAAGCGCAGCCCTAGTCTCGATTACGCGGTCCACCTCCGTTAGGTGGGCCGAATCGGTGTGTTCGCGCGATGGCGTACATTGCTGCTCTAGTTTGTCCGCAAGGCATTAGGCTTTTTCAGAGTCATCTAAGGCTACTGAAGCGATATTAGGTCTAACTAACGGCGGTAGAGATTCGCGGGGGTCTGCTTTCAGACTGCGGGCCAACCGCCAGTAGGCGGTGTGCGATGGCTCGATGTCCTCTAGGAGAGGTGTCCCACGTTGTGTGTCGGTGTTCCGATACACGATCTTTGACTTCTAGCTGAAGGCGTCGAAGTAGGGTTCGGTTCGAATCCGATCGGTATCGGTCGAAGGCGCGTTTGGCTGCATTTTTTTGTCTAATTAGCAGTCGCAGGTCGGGCGGAAAGTTAAACCGTCGGTCGCCCGACAGTTTCACCGTCCGTTCCGAATCTGTGACTGCGGAAGTAATAGTTTCTCGGAGACTCGCTATCGCTCGATTTGCGTCATCGAACGTAGCTATCGTCTCGGGTAAGTCTACTAAGTCCTGGGGGTCCAAGGCCTTGAGTTTGACCTCAAGACGATGCCAGTCCACTACGGATTTGGTCGGAGGGACCGCGCCGGCGTTCTGGCCCAGTTTACACAAGACGGGCCTGTGGTCTGAGTCTAGTTCATGGATTGTCTCTATCGACTCGATGTCGAGCGAGACCTCCCTGAATAACATTATGTCTAGGACACTCGGTGACGCGTGCTGGTAGTTGACCACCGTAGGATACCTAGTGGGAGTCGCGGGAGCGACTATACTGAAATTTAGGTTATCGGATAAGCTAAAGAGATGCTTTCCGTTGTTGTTTGGGATGCTGTCGATGTCCCATGAGCCGTGTTTGCAGTTTAGATCTCCTGCAATTATCACGGAAGGGCCTAAGTTAAGAAGCGTATCTAGGTCGCTTTGAAGGAGGGTTCTATTCCCCGAGAGGTAGGCTGAGACTAGTACAAGCGGCCTGTGGCCGGTGAGCGCTAACCTACACGCGGATGCCTCTATTTGACTTAGCTCTGGAATGTCGAGCGGGCAACAGTGCAAGGACCGTTTATAATAAATTAGTGTGCCTCCCAGACGGTTTGCTAACCGGTCGTAGCGGACAATATTGTAATTTGCGATTCTGGGATCGCGTACGCTAGGTTTCAAGAATGTCTCTTGCACTAGGAAAATATCTACGTTATAATCGCGAAGGAATTCCGCGATTTCATCCCTTTGACCCTTTATGCCGTTTGCGTTGAAATACGAAACAACCAGAGCCCGAGGTTTTGTTCTACCTGCGGTTGTACTTCCCATTAAGGTGTTTTTATGGGTCTAATTTATGACGCGGCGGAGCGCGGTTTGATTGCGCGGACTATTGTTCTTTACGGTTGGCTCGTAAAAGCCCAAAGGGCTTCCACAAGCGTTTTGTGTTGGCTAATTGCCCTAAGACGCTCGTGGCCAGTTGTGGCGGCCGCTATTTTAGCGGACAATACGGCGAGTTCCTGCCTATTAATTCTATCTAATAAGCTGCAGATGTTAGCTATTTGCGCGAAGGGGTCGTCCTTGTTTTCCGCGAAAACTGACGGAATTGGCTGCACCTGCGGCCGCGGCGCCTTTTGAGAGGTGGGCAGCTGTTGCGCGATCGGTCGTGAGGCGACCGGGATTACCGGCGCGATTACCTGCGCGGCCACCTGGGGTTTCGCCCAGGCGTTAATGACGGGTACGGGCGCGGGAATTTATTTAACGGGAGCGGGTTTAGGCAACGTAGACTTCGCGGGAGATTTTCTCGCGGGAGTTTTCGGGGCCTTAGCGCAGCCTCTATAACTAGGCGGATGGCCGGTAGTGTGGCAATTTACGCAGTCCGGTGGATCTGCGCAATCTTTCGGCCTCGTGCACTCGATTGTGCCGTGTTCACCGGTGCATTTGACGCACCTTGGGTGAGCGAAGCAGTTATTGGCCGTGTGGCCAAAATGTTGACAGTTGTGGCACTGTGCCACAACACCTGATTTGCGTGGGGGCTCGATGACTAAGTCACTGAGCCCACAGACCCTCTTAAGGTTGAAAATGGCCTTACCTTCCGGGGTAGGGTCAAGTTCCACCATGACCATGTCCATAGGGAAACGGGTGCGAGGGTGCCTGAGACGACGCACGGCGTGAACAGGGTATCCCTGAGTGCGGATGTCGACCTTAGCCATATCGACATCCGACTCTTTTGGGACGCCCTTAATTACGACCCGAAGTTTACGCTCTTCGGGTAGTGAGTAGGTGTGGAAACCTACCTTAGCTTCGCGCAAGTACTTTGTTACGCGGCGGAAATCGTCTGACGAATCGAGGTATACGCGGATACCCATATTAGTATTTTTTGACCGGGGGTCTCGGATGTTGTGGCGTTCAAACCACGAACAAACCTGGTGCCACTTTGCCTTATCTTGTATAATTATTGGCGGCGGTGGCTTGATTTTTCGCTCGGAGGCGAATGTCGGTTCCAACTGGGCAGACGCGGCTGCCTTTTTGGCTGGCGTCGCGGTGGGACGGTTTGACGGGGCGGCCTCGCTTTCGGGGTCGCTGTCTGTAGCAGGGCGTTTCTTGCCCTTTTTTCGCGATTTGACGACGGTGAAGCCGTTGGCGTTCGCGTTGTTAGCGGGGGTCGTTTTGACCTCCATGTCTGAGCCGCCGTCCGATTGTGAATCGGGAACAACAGCGCGGAAGGAGACCGAAATTGGTTGCGCGGAAGGCGCGTTAAGATCGATCGCGGCGGCGGAGGTCGACGCGACGGGCGTTTCGATTGTCGCTGAGGGCGACACAATAGCTGGCGCAGAGGGCACCGGAGATGGCGGCGTGGCGGCAGCCGGTGAAGCCGGACTGTCGCTAAAGAATTCGACGACAAGGCGCCGTTCCCTCGCGAAGCTTAAATATTTTGCCCATACTTCGGGGCATTCCTGCCGAAGGAACTCCTCTAAGAGGGAACCCATGACGACGCTTGTGCCTTTGGGGCTTGCGCCCCGCCGGCGTGTGGTTTCTAAATAGGTCTCCCCACCTTGCGGCAGGGAGGTGTGTGCCTAAAAATTAACGTTTAATCGCCTGCGCTTTAGGTGCGCTAGGGTGAGTACCTAGCTGTCGCCTAATGCAACAAGCACACAGATAAAAATTACAATGCCGCCTCTGAGACGAGAAATGTGTGTAGATTCTACTTACGGACAGGAACCTGCCTACGAGCACAACACTACACTAACACTATCCGCTCGGAAGTCGGGCAAAGTTTCTTCTTTCTTCTATAATGTTTTTTCTTTCTTCTATAATGTTTCTTCTTTCTTCTTGCTTGAGACTTCCCTAACCGTAGACCGCGAAACACGACAACGATGAGGCGAACAGTGCACACCAAGAGATAAAAGAAATAGAATTAGCAACAACGGTTGCAAGATGGCTTCCGGGTCGGTTGGCATGGGCCCTCCGGCTCAGAGTAACGTCCGTTCCGTGTGGAAGCACGAAGCGGAATGAGTCGGCCTTCTCTTCGTCCAGCATTGCTGGCGTACCTATCGGACGGACTAGTGGCGGCATGGTTGTTATGCCGTTACCCTTGAGGGATTTGGGAAGTTTCCAGAAGGCTATGTGGGATGGTTTTACTGAAGTTAGGGTGGAGTCCCAACGTTCGTTTCGTGAGTCTGCTATGCTTGTTTTGACCTCACGCTGCAATTTACGTAGCAGTCTACGATTCGAGTCGGTGGGATATCTATCGTAGGCTCGAGTGGCCGCATTCTTGCGTCTCAGCAAGTCTCGCACATCGTCTGGCAGGGCCCAGCGATGGTCTTCCATCGCTGGGACCTGTCTCGAGCATTGCTCGACGACGGTGTTAACGTGGCTTGTGAGGGCTCGAATTGCGGTTTCCGTGTCCTGTTTGGTATTCAATTCTCTAGGGATTGACTCTAGTTGTGGAGGATTAGGTTCGTTAAATTTAGATTTGATTTTATGCCAGCTGATGACAGTTTTAGTTAGGGAAGCGGCTGTTGCTGAAGACCCTAGCCGGAGGAGAACTGGTCGGTGATCGGAGTGATCCAAAAATATTAAGATTTTCCTTCTTCTTATTCTTAAGATGGCTCTCCAACTGGTGAAGGTTAGCTATCGGCTTGTTAAAGTCCAATTGTTATCTTCTTTCCCGGATTTTTCATAATCCAACTTTTCGTTTGCCTGTGATTTTGCCCATTCTTATGTGTTGTAAGATGCCGTATCGCTCATTACAACGAATGTGAATAAAATTTTATGACATCTGACTATAACTTGAGAGTGTGATTTTGGCCAAACCGTTAATTCAGCATGGACATGAATTTTAGATATCGCGTATTAATATTGTGACGCAAGCACTTAATAAAGAGTTTTGGAAATGGTCTTAGTCATCTGCTAGTGGTGAAAACTCTTGCGTAAAAATCAATACTATTTTAATATGAGGTAGGTAAAGATAAATTATAAATTTGATGGATTAATATAACACTTAATAATAAGACTATGTGCGTCTCGTGATTAAGAAAAAAACCTTTAATAAAAAAATTAAGTTTTAGTATTATCACACACGTGGTAAATCAGCTAAGTATGCAATTAAAATAATTCATTAGTACCGGTATTTAAATTAATATGGCTTATTACTTTATTAGCTTAATGACCCAAATTATTCCTTAGCGTCCAATATAATCCGACATATATAAATATATATACTACTAGAATCCTATATATATATATATACTACTAGAAACCTCCAGCTGCCTCGGTTATGCGCCATTTATTGCTAGTTGTATGTTATATTACAAGTAAGATATTCAAACTAGACAAGCTAAATAATTCTTTGTTAACAACTTTGAGATATAAATAATAATCTAGTTCTCTTAAAAAAATTAGGAAGCTACAGAGCTATTTTACAACAACTGAGCTAGCGCGCTTACCATCCACATCTGCATCGCCATCCACAATCAGGTGGGATGGCACTCTAACACTAGTCAGTTCCATATATAAAAAAACAAGAGTATGGAAAATTAAAATAAAGGAACGTTTCCTAAACCACAGTCTCGATAAAACCTCAGGTCCATTAGGGCCAAGTCATGACACTTGTCTTCGTAGAAAATAGTATGGTACCCAAAGCAGAATATTAACCGTGAAAATAGAATTGTTATCCAAAGCAAGTAGTAAAGAAGTATGCAAATTAATACCTTTATGATAACACTGAGTGTAAGCTGCCATTGCGCAATCACTGCGAAACATTTTGTAAGCTAAGTTGCGAAAATCTAAACCGCAAACCGGCTTGTCTTCACCCTTTGGACATTTGATGTTACATTCTGAACTGGTCACAATGTAAACTGTAAAATAGAAATAAATAGAAAAATCACGAAACTGCTCATTTCAATTTCTTCAAATTCAGTAACGCTAATAGCTTTTAAAGTAACTCGAATAAAAAATTAAGAACACATAAATGCAATATATTTATTTTTGGGATTAGTGTTTTGTTTTAATCTGTCGTTTATAAATAATTATGATACCGATACAAAGCGTTACATAGGCCATACGTATAATAACTTTACTACTATCCGATTTGGATAAAATAAATTAAATGTTATTAATAGTTAATAAGTAGAGATAAAAGATTCTAGTCAAATAAATGTCGAATACAAAAAAATAAAAGTATCATTAATTAGAGGTCTGAAAAGTTATCTGAATTGAATATACATATACAGTAAATTCTATCATTACAAAATTAAAATAAATTACAAACTACAACAAACATAAACAAAATAAGTTATACATAAAAAATATCCCTATAATTGAGTTTGTGTTCAATAAACATAAAGGATTACTCACTTTTTATAGACACTATGATAATCGATAAGAAATTCATTATTAATGAAACATACAGTTCATTCAAGACAGTTTTATCTTGCCGGTGAAGTACTCTTGGCGAATCGATGACAATCTTTCAATTAATAAAGTCAATCAGTGGCGTAATTGATTTTATACGAAGACGTTTTACGAATTGAATCAATTATTCAAAGGATTGATTTTAAATTTGTTATCCAAAAATCGACAAATCACGTTTGATTACACTCAAATATGCTAGCAAAGGGCCTAATGTTGACTTCTTTACTGAGCAGGATATTTTTGAAATTGTTTTGTAAAAACATTCTAAGAAAATTGATTACATTACTCAGCAAAGGTTACGGAGTATCAAATTTATATAAACAAATTGTACATTCAGAAATTATTTTGTTTAAGTTTTAATTTTGTTGCTAGTCCCTGCATCTGAAATGAAAATTCAAATATGTAGTTAGCGTGTCGCAAAATTCTTCGCCGCTGCTCGGATTGAAATCAGTGAATGTTTGTGTTTGTTTGGAAAGTAGGGATGAAAAATGCAAAAAAAAACTAGAAAACAAAAGGGTTACATGTTGTTCGCTAAGCTTAGGTGTAGGTTCGCATCCTTTCAGCAGCGAAAAATTTTGCAATACTTTTATAGGTACATTTAAAAAAAATGTATTGATATAGATTAAATTGTATAGTACTGTGGGGCCTATCACTAGCGAAACGTTCTGTCTAATTGATTAAACAATTCATCTTATATTATAGTAAAGCGATGCGATACGTGTGATAGTAACTATACATGACTGATTAAAGAAGTGTTCATGTGCATCAAAGTCTTTAAGAAATAGTGTAGATAAAAGTTCAGATAAAACATTAGTGATTTTGAGAAAATATGTGAGATGAAAAAGTTTATTGTTAATGAATACTGCGGAAATCAAATCATGTATTCGAGTTTATTGGTATCGTAGCACGACCCATTTAATACAGCTACAATATTTTTTTTTATTACATAACCCACTTAACAATAGAAGAACTTATGATCGGTATCAAAAATTTGTCTGTACATGTTCTCTCCTACAAAATAAAATAATCCAGTGGTTATTTAATGAATCCTTAAAACGTAAAAATGCATGCATTTGCCATTAATGATTTTATTATATAGCAAGAACCAAAGTAAAACAATAATAAAATATTTACTATTGTTACAAGTATCTTAAAAAGATTAAGAACGCTTGCTTATGAGATTATTATTCTATTTATGCTGCTTGTGCCATTAGGTCAGCCTGGAATTCATAAAATGTTTTCATGGAACATAAAAATACATAATTCAAGAAGAAGCCGCTTGTAGAAGATAAATAAGGCGAATATCGTACGAACAGCAATTAGGATATCATAGGTTAAAGTGACCGTAATGTCTCAAACATTTAATAGGGGTTACTCTTTACAAGTGTAACCATTCGTGAAAACGCTTCCACGTATAGAAAAAGGAGCACAAATTCCGTGTCTTTTTCTTTTGATCTTAATATTTGTACTAAAGCTGTTGTCTTTGAAATGATTTCTTTCTTGTGGATTCTGCTCCCATGTAGGGTATTTTTTTTCATATGTGATTTGTTACATATCTCCAGTTTACCGTACAATATCAACAAAATTTATTATTACTTGGTAAATTCACATTGTCAAAACTCAAAGTATCAATACAACGTACGTGCGTAAATAAAGGTGGTTGACGGAATAAATTGCATCAAGCTGATACTATCTAATGCTTTTGAGATTTCAAACCAAATGGCAAGATGACATGAGTAAAAATAACATACTTTTTATATCTTACCAATAAGTGACAATATAGTGTTAAATTGATAATATAGTTTTTTTCACCAGTATTAAAGACATATAAAATGCCGTATTGTGATTAAAATTCCGTAGCTGTTCGGATTTCAATAAAAGTAAAATTATATTTAAAGTTTATGTACCTTTTTTATACATATTTCCAAATTTTTTACTTTAAAACTTTGTATTATTTAATTCTATATTCGTATTTGGGCAATTAATTGTGATAATAAGCGTACTTTTTGTTTGATCGCTAAAGATTTACAAAATAATTATAAATGGAAATGTTAATCTTTGCTTGCGAAAATATAAAAGGTCCAAGTCCTTAAGAAGACTATATAATCGGTTTAGCAACTTACACTACCGACTAACTCAGAAATATCTAGTATACCTTTAGTAAAGGAAAAATTAAAAAAAGAAGGAATAATCGTCAAAATAAAAAATATAGTAACAGTCGTATGGTTAGACGTTGTCGTAAGTTAAATAAGTTCTGTACGAAATCTTCTACTTTTAAAAATGTTAGGACCTCGTACAATAAGCATTCTGGGAATAGATCTCTCTTTAAATATGTAAATGTATGGAGAGAACTTCGTGACTCAGCACTTTTGGGAGTTGTCAGGAAACATGACTACATCTTCAAATTTGTTTTCGAATGGAAAAACCTTCTGTGAGGTTTTCGTCCATTATTAATACTTAGATATTATTCATGTTACTATAATTTATGTTCATAATGAATCGTAAAGTTCAAAGCAATTAAAATTAATATTGTTTTCGTTTATCTTAAAGATGAGGAGTTAAAAAATGTTCATAATATAGCTATAGATAATATAGATATACCATGGCCGTTCATACACATCAAAATTAGTCATTGAACAAAAACTACCCGACAAAATTTCAACAGCATAATTATCTGTACTACTACTTTATACCTATTATACAAAGAGTTTCAATAGTTCCTTTACAGTAGAGTAGCGATACTAAAAATGGAGAATGTTTCTACGTGTCGTAGTGTCGAAATCACTGAGGCTTAACAAAACACCAACATTTAATTTTGGGATGTTATTGAGAATTTTTGCACTAGTCTCTCTTTTCGGCCACTTTTTTTAATTGTTTTTTTTTTTTTAATGAGAAGGTAGCAAGCGAGCTGGCGGTTCACCTGTTGACGGTTGTCACATTTACATTAAATGTGACAACCGTCGCCCATGGACATTTGCTACACCCGAGGGGTTGCAGATACGTTGTCACCTTTTAATAAAATGGACTACCTCACTCACCAGACGAAACGCAGAAGTATAATAACATTTCCACTTCAAACCGGTCTTCTGTGAGGTCGAGGTACTTACTCGGACGTGGTACTTTAGTCACTATCATTAAACTTAGAGTGCATAAGCTCATCATTTCAGTCTTGACAGACTGATCTTTGTCATAATTTTGACCTCGTAGCCCGCTTGAATATACGCCTCCGCTCTTCCCTAGTCGTTGTCTTTCTTGCACACTAATGTCATCCATGTATCCTGTATATACCTCTTGGGCGATCAAGAATATGCCGTTGCGTACCTTGTACTCGTCCTTGCACCACCAAACGCTCTATAAATACATAACTGACCAGTTACCGAAAGTATGCGAGGATTCTAGTGCGGAATGCACTCCAGGGTACTCTCAGCATTCTTATCCAGCGCCGCATTGAACTATCCTTTTTCTCAGTCGCATGTGAAATCCACTTCCCTGAAGCGTTAAAAAAACGAGGTTTCTGAATAATCCGGTTGTCCTGGGTTATTTTACGATTCCTCCATATTTTTTGCAATTTGTCCATCACTGACCTAGACTATACTATACGCTGTTTGATCTCGTCCATGAAGCCAGTGTTCGAGAGCAGCGCTTCCAAGTAAATGTGTGATTGGACCAATGCGTAGTTCGTATCGGTATTAGTTGTTATTGATCGACAATAACTACTTCGGTCAGATTGCGGTTAATCTAGAGGCTGAACTCCAGACTAATGTTCTTCATTCATTGAACAAGGTGCACTTGTAGCGAAAAGGCACAGAGCAGGTTTGAAATTTTCCTATCTCGAATGGCGATTGCGTCAGTCCAATTCTTAAGAGTGCGTCTCATTATTAGTTCTGTGTAGATCTTAAAGAACAATGGTAAAATTATACACCCCTGACAAACGCTGGTACTTTTCATGCCCTATTTACTTAAAAAAAAAGAGGTCAAAAATAATTTTAACTTCAATGGACTATAATTTGTAAGTTGCAACTTGGCGTTGCTATAAAGTTTAGTGAAATAAGAATAATGGAAATACACGTTAATATACGTTAAGATCATTAAAAATATACTTACTTCATCCATAACAGCACAAATCGACTTCATGGGTAGCAGAGACAGGCATACAGACTACTCCTTGTAAAGTCTTGAATTTTACTGTGATCTTAACGAGTTATCGTAAAATTTACCGGCCGAGAATTTCTTGGAGAATTTCTGAACAGTTTATTAACTAATTGGTTGTAAATATTTTACTTGATCAATATTAAATTAAAAAGTCAATGCTACAAATGAAAGTGCTAAATTCTTTCTGTGGCATGCGAAGGAAAAACTGAAGGAAGTAATTTTCGAATAACGCCAAAGATAATAATGGGTTACTTCGTGATATCAAAGAATATTCCCTAGCTGTTTTTTCGACTAGAATTTTCGAGATCGAAATAAACAGATATGAGAATACAGTCCCACGTAGGCACCTGTGTTGGGAACAAATTTCATGCATTATTTATACAAAGGCATTTCCCTAAGGGCATAAAAGTAGTATTGAAAGTTTTTATGAAAAAAAAAAAAAATTACCCAGACAACATTTCCAAACGTTCCTTCGACCTGAAATCTCTTTGATATAATTTTTTTAAAACTTATCTTAGTAATTCTTTTCCTTTTCGAGTCAAAATAGCTACTTAGATCTTGTTCGACCAGTATTTGGCCACATCCCCCGCAGCAGAATTGGCTTCAAGCGGGTCCTCGTAGGTGCAGGAAGAGGGACACAATGGACATTGCATTAGATGGGCCATGGTTTGGACCTCGCCACAGTGACATTAATAATTGTCGTTGGGGAAACCCCACTTCACTAGATTATCCTCGCATCTTCCTACACCAGATCGGAGTTGGTTTAGGCTACAACAACACTGCCCAGAGAAGATCACCGCCCGGGGTTGCCGCTCAAAAGGAGGCAAACTACAGATAGCTTAATCGAAACTGAGATTGGCTAATCCTTTCACCACATAATAGCTATAAAAACTATTTTCTTAATTTCATTGACTTAATCATGAATACGTACTTAAAAATAAGTTTTAAAAATTATTTGTGATTATTTTTATTTTTAGTGCTAGTTTTTACACTTAAGATGAAACTAAAACATGAAATAAAATTGTCAAATATTTTCGGAGCTGGGGATTCCAAATTTTTAAAATTGTTTTATTGATATTTATATAGGACAATTTTTATTAAAATTGTAAAAAAAAAAAACATGTAGTGATTTGAATTCTACAATAAAATCGATCCGAAACCACACTAAATGCTGTCAAAGGTCATAAAGAAAAATCGATATGGCGAAGTATTTCTTTTCGTTATAAATGTTTGGGCCTGGTAACATTCTTATATTATGTAAGGCGTTGTGTTCAAAACTGCAAATAACGCAGGAGGGTACTTAATAAACCACATTCGCAGGCTCACTTACATGTTGTAAAAGCGTGAAATCGTGGTGACAGAGACGCTGATAGCGTACATACAGAATTAGCGTGTGTTTATTGAAGTTTCACTCCTAGAGTACGCAAGGCTGAATCTGAAGGACAACATTTTTGTCAAGATAGAGATGAGTTCAAGCCGATAAAATTTAAGAGGCAAATTAGCGGTGTAATGGAAACGTGGTTTTGCATGCACTATATAAAATTACAATTTTTACTGGAAAACGATACATACTTAAAGAAATATTAGTCAATACTAAGGCGAGGCATATATTTTTTACTTTCAAAATTGTGCCAAAATGAAATATCTAATATTTTTTAATAGAATTAGCTTACTTAGGTTCCGGTTAGTTGGAATATTTGAAGCCGTAACACGCAAGGAAGTTTTCAATATTGCGGTAGATATTCGTATTATTACAGTACGTGTAGTTTTATTGCTAAATGGTATGCGGATACCAGGAATTTCAATTTAGGCCTCGTTTAAATTCCCAGCACGTATCCTGTGCCATGACATTTCAATGTAACACTTCGGAGTAAATTTGATTTAACTAAGCGCGCCTGTACATGTTGCGCGACTTCGAGTGGATATGTAAAGGGATATTGCCACACGTTTCCACAGTATTCGAGATAATTTGGTAAGAGGACAAATTGTGCTTGTAACATAAAATATTATAATCCAAGAAAGTATAACACTTAACTTACGGGGACATAACATTCTCATTCTCAACATTAAGGGACCTCAGACGCCATAATACATATTTAAGATTTTTGTTAAAGAATTTATAGGGAAATATATTATGTCATGTGGAGCATGTGCCTTATACACGTTAGATTACTATACATATTTAATGTGTTATAAACATCGTTTGGATCCTTCCATACCAAGTGCATTATTATTTTTTGGCTACATTATAATTCTGTCCCTTGATTTGTTTCAAAAATATTTATATCACGCTTATTTATATCACGCTTATTTATTCAGTACATATCATATTTATGATTTCTACAGATATTAATTTGAAAAAATTAACACAGAACCATACCGTTATATTAACAAAGCTCTGCGATTAAATTAAATCTCTTAACTATATAAAACTCTGTATTCTTTTAAATGTCCCAATAAATATATGACGAACGGTTAAAGAAAGCTCGCACAATGTTATATTGCTTAAAAACATTCTTATTACCTTACTGTGCTCGGTCATTAATTAATGTCCATTTCAATGCATTACTAAACTGACGGTATAAAGCACATTGATTGGTCTTCAATTAATTGTTCATCAACTTTGTGAAAGAAATGGTGATTAATTTGTTAAGAAAATGGGTATTATTGGTGATTGTTCACTTTTCATTATGTCAAGCTTGTCCGAGGAATTCGTGTAATAAATATAAAAATCTAGACCCGAGTTAAATAAGATGTCAAACCTATTAATGCGTTATATAGCTGCCAAATTACATTGCATAAATTTGTTGTTCGCTTGTCACTTTTATGTATACCCTTATTTGTGGTGGATAATAAGTGTATAGTCATTTATTCATTCATTCATAATTCTGTTTTTAATAAATGACATCCACAATAGACAATATTTTATGTAATGTGGGAGGTTTCACAAACATGACCATACTGACATAAAATACGTCTAGGCCCACTACAAATATTTTTTAGTTAGGTAAATTGTCTCTTTGTCAGTCATATTCACCTTTCCTGCTACTAAGCAGGAAAGGTGAATATGAATGAAATCTTCGTAAAAGATTTGTCTGATTTGATTTGTCAATGGTGCCTTAAATTTTGAAAGGGCGCCTTTATTTACACATGGTGCGTGGCACATAGAAGAACGGCTGCAAAGTATTAAAAGCAGTAAGAAGTATTGCAAGGTATGAGTTTATTTGGGCTGGGATACCCCACCCCAGTACGAGCTATTTGCATTTGAGTTGATATTGTGTCCCAATTGTAGGGCATCCAAATGTAAGTCGTCGACAACAAAGTTCGTCATGTCTCTTTGGATTTTTATTGCTTATAACCCGGCAAATTGATGTAACGTTGGTAAATTTGAAAGTACCAACGCTGTTCCGAATGAGGTCTAATTCTGTCAACGAAGACGCAATAACTAGGATTTTTAAAAAAATATAATATCCAAAGACCTATCAAAACGAATGATGAGTCAAATATAAAACAACAAAAAAAGAACTTAGTAATCGAGGGAATTCTTTGTTCCCATTTTTCTACACGGATATTTCACTCTTGAATATAAAATATCAAAGGATTGTTTCGCGATTGATTTGTTCCTTTAAAAAAAACAAATGAGATGGTACGGTTTTCAAATTCATTTCCTTATTTTGCATTTTTATAGAAAAGAGGTAGAAAGTATCAAATTCTCAAGTATTCTTACATAAAGGTCTACTAGGAAGTCACTTTCATAGAAATACGAGGAGCCGTGATAGCTCAGTATCCGGGCGCTCGCTTTAAATTTAAATATTAGAGAAACCTGAGTTCATATCCAGGTGTTAGAGACAAAGGTAAATATCGTAAGGAAACCTGCATATTTTCAAAATGACATCAAAAGTAAAATGTATGTGTAGTCTATATAAGCGCGCGCTGTGGGGTCGCGTGATGGACTGTGCCCTAACACCCTCTGTATAGAGGAGGCTGTTACTTTATTTTTCTATACATTAAAAATGTGGACACCTACTACTCTTAAAACTTTCGTACATTCTTTGCTTCTTTTATTATTAGGAATTTCAATAAAATTTAATATTAATATTTCATTTAAATTGAAAGATAAGTTTTTAAAAAATAAATTTCATCATGTCAAAAGTTTTACATACTGTCTACTGAAGACGAAGTTTAGGACAAATGAAAAACATACTGTATGAAGATATGTAGAAAGCAATTATGATATAGTTGCGTAAACAATTGTGATAGGTTCAATCTGACATGGGTGAATAAAAGAGAACCTTTAAAAATATTTTTTCCGAACAATTTATTTGTAACTATTGAATCCACGCGCACCAGTGGGAATTTCAATTTATTCCTCGTTTAAATTCTTGCCACGGACCCTGTTGAATGATATTTCAGTATAGCTCTTATAGCAAAATGTCATGTGATGTTAAATATTGAACAGAAATATTAGTTTTATTTCGATATTTTAAAATCCGTATTATTACAACGACATTCACCCATTTTGGTGTTATGCAAAGCAATTATTTTTAGTCAATCTTGACAATTTTATTTTAAATATGTAAATGGAAATGAAGAAATAAATAACTTTAGTCACTCACACTTAAATAGTCTAATAAAAGTACACATTGAACCATTGCAGAAGAACAGTTTTACGTAAGGTTTTTATTATTATTTTTTACCTCAATAGCAACACCGTATAAGGTAGAAGCTAGATACTCATCTCATCATACATCAGCACTTTGCTCGCTGGAAAGATAAATGAAATTAGAACACTCCAAATTATTATGCAAAATAATATATTCCAAAACAAAAATTATGCTATAATATATTACAAAGCAGGTGTACAAAATTCAGAAAGGGCACAAAAAACTAATTGCTTCATATTTAGGCAACAGGGATATATTGGACAGGGATATAAAAATAAGACTAAGACTAGTCTTGTGTGTCACAAAAAAGCTGGAAAACTCGCATTATTAAAATAAAATTTCTTTGATAGCCCAAAATAAAAACTAACATATGACAATAAAATAACACAAAGTATCTAGTATACTTTTATATAAATTTATTGAAATCTGGTTCGGTACGCAAGAAAGTTATTCAGCCGTTAGGCATTAAATGCGTCAGGGGTGCGACTATAAAAATCTAAAGCCCCACTCAGAGAGATAACTGATAAATATTCAAGAAGCGGCTGCGGCAACAATGGCTTAGCGTGAGTATAGCTCCCGCTCGGTGCAAGGCTCCCTTCCATTAAGTGTAGGGTTTAAAATATAGCATATTACATTATAAGAATTACTTTGACTGCCAACAGGAAAAAAAATCGCGTCTTTTATCGCAAAATGTAAGTTTTCATACACTGACGGTTTCTTGTTTAAAACTCAGTTTTGGACAGAAATTGGGAAAGTCGTAAACATGTGGGAATAAATAGTGTTTACACATACATTTTGTGGAACTTGGACTTAACAGCAATTGTTCGGATAATTAATCTCATGTCACTAGATTTGCTTGTAAAGTTATGTTTGAGTAATCGAAAATTTTTCAAATTGTCTAGGCAATTTATCGCCTCACTGGTTGATCTTAATTTTATGATACTTATATAATTGGGTTTCTTATTTTGTTGGTGTCATTTTGAATACTGATTTTCAGTAATAAATAATCGCTTCCTATGTGTATATGGATACATCTAAATTTCAAGAAGGCATCTCTTTTATTTCCAGAAAAGATCGATGCTATTTTAATATTGGGTTTTCTTAAACTCTACTTGAGTGACATAAAAATAACTATTTAAATATTTTATTCATTGGACTTGTTCCTATCGTTGTAAGAAACAAATTAGGGTCACGTCGTAAAATTCTAACCTAATCCGTAATGAGTCAACAAATTATTAATTAGTTAATCCCCAATTAATTAGTTAATCCCCATCACCGAATTTATTATTTAGTACTTATTAGGGCTTATTACCATAGCAAAATGATAAGAAAGTGATTTTTAAAATTATCAAAATAATGTGCGTATCAAGGCTTTATTTATTATTAACCATTGTATTATTTTATTTATACTTTTATCCGAAGCTCATACGAAGAATAAAAAATATATAAGCAGGAGGAAAAAATATAACGAGTATAATATTGTATAAGTACTTCATATTTTTTTCTCTCGTCGCCTAATTTACATGACATACCATCAATTAAAGAATCTGATATTAATTCTTGTATCTTTTGAGGTACATAAACAACTTTCTTTAAAATTATTATTCTCTCCGGGTATATATAAAATTATTTATTGCTTATCGTTAAATTCAATCGATTGGTTATGGTACATTATATAGCAGAAAATAATGTGACCGTTCATTTATAAGAACACCTCGCAGTCATTAATGGTGGTCATGCTTTGTTCATGTAGAGTATAATTTTGTAACGGAAACCATAGCATTTAAATATAATCAGACTATTATATTTTTAAATTATTTTTGATAAAATCTTCATGATGTTTGCACCATTGGTAGTTCTGTCAATACTATCATCCTGCGTCTGTCAAAGGCCATTTTACGCTGGACTCCGACCCATTGGCTATCCAGAGATTAAAAATACAGAGCAGAACCAGCCTCAACCAAAGGACCTCCCACCACAACTTAATGGAGACTATAATTACGCTAAAGAACTGGATAAGTTGCCATTAGATCAACAGCCATTTTGGTACGTAAACAGAGTCTATTATAATGATTTACTGAAGAATCCCCAAACTTACCCACAAAGAGGAAGTGTTTTCAATGAAAATGGACCAAAATTTTCATAAATCAAAAGATTGTCCCATTACATTAATATTAAAATAAAATACATTAGTTCTCAATAAACTGCTTTTTAATGCATCAATTCACTGCATAATTTACAATAAATAAATTTTATCCAAGTAAAACTTACCTTTACAATGTCCTAATCCTAATAAAATTAAAATTATTAGGTGGCAGGCCTTTAAATATTAATCCTAGAGCATCCTTCCATATCTCCCCTGTAACCACCATGGACTAGTCGGTCTTGTAGGGATAGGATCTAAGTACGAATTGGGCCTAAGAGAATTAGTTTTCTGCTGGTTCCTATTTTCGTCTATTAGTTCCGCATTAATAAGCCAAAATGGTTGCTTATCCAACGGTAGTTTACGAAGGCGCTCGACCAATTTTCTGTCGCCCAGAGCTTCTAACGGCAGCCGTTCAGTGAATGATGTCACTCCGGGGCCTAGCCTGAAAAGTATATAAAAAGGATAATAATAGACCGTTCAAACAGATGATAATAATTTCCTGAATTTAAATAATTTCTATGTGTGCAATTATATATTTTCATCGCTCAATTTTATTTTAATATATTCGAACAACCTTAGTTAGTTCAAATCTCAGTGCCGGCACCAAGATTGGTGATTGCAATTTTAAGTGCTGATTTAGCACGAACAAAGGACACATGACGCCTTTGCTCAGCTGTGAGACATATAAAGATTTTTATTTTACATTAAAAAAAGTAAAGTAACAGAAGTACGATCGCGAGCCACCTGCATCCATCGACTTCCAACATATTTGCACAGGTCGTCACCGTTCGTGGCTTTTTATGGGGGAGGCCTTTATTCAGCAGTGGACTCAAACAGGCTGAAATGATGACGATGACGATGAACAGCTTATATGCATGTGCCTGCTGGATAAAGACTTTCTCTGTGCTGATAGTAGAAAAATTAAGAAGTTATTGATTAGTTGGCTGTAAATTCAATATTACTACTTAACTTCCATATGGAACCAGGTTCTATTCAATGGTTTAAGATATAATCTGGTTAGTACGACCCCTCACTAACCGTTCGCACCCTTACTAGTCAAGTTACCTGTTTCCTGTTTCATCATTGGATGGCGCTTCAGTGGTTTCTTCCTCAATAGTAGGGTAACCAATTGCTCTGTTACCAGCGTAATATGGTCTCTGACTTACGCAAGTACAAAACAGAATCGAAAATACGATGGAATGCGTTAAATTCATTCTGTATTCCTTCTGTATTCTCCTTGACAATATTTTTATTGCATTACTGATTTCCTTATCGCTATAAGTAAATACAAAAAGATAAAATATTGACACATTTTTTTATGTGAAAAGTGGCCAAGCGAGCAGACGGTTCACCTGATATTAAATGAATACCGCTGATGCGTTGACAACCTTTTGAAAATTGGGCTCCAGCCACCTCACTCACCAGACGAAACGCGAAAGTATTATACTTCCACTTTACGCCGGTCTTTTGTGAGGTCCTGGTACTTACCCGGACGAGCCTGCCCATTCGTGCAACAGCCGAGGCTGTTGCGTGGCCCTACCACCGTAGGCATTTTAAGTTCTTATTGTCAAAGTTGAGATCAATGATTGCTCAATATAATTAAGTGAACTAAATAAAAAAAAGAAAAATTGCAGTTAAAACTGCAAATTTATTTGCAAAATTATTCACCTTCCAAAAATATTTACATTATTTGTTGTTACATAAAGGAATGATAATTAACTAATTACTTTTACAAAATGTAATATCTTTTACTATTTACTTATTCAACGAAGTTTCATATTATATAATTCATATTCTATATAAATTAAAGTTTTGTCTATCATAACATCATTACGTGTGGTAGGGCCAAGAAATAACTAGCAGTTTTGCGAATGGGCAGGTTCGTCCGGATACCACGGCATCACAAAAGCTCAATAAGAAGTACAAGTTTTACATTTTTGCGTTTCATCGCACCGCAGCGTTGTAAACCCCTCATGAGAAGTGCTCTAGATTTTCATGTGATGAGGAAATCACTTAACATCAAGTGAACCGCCTGCTTACTAGTCAATTTTTCTCATACGTAAAGTTTTTGTTTGCCTTTGTATTACTTACAGATGATTTAACTTTGTTATTGCACAAAAAGGAGGTTACACAGAATCGATCTTTGTGATTGTTTTTGTTCAACTCGAGAGGCAAAAAAATAAATTTTCACAAATATGTCTTGAATAAAAATAAAATCTTACTCCTTTTGGTAACGAAAAATTTTTGCACGTATTAGGTACCTTTACTTTAATCTCAAGTCAGTCAAAACAATTTCTTATTTGACACTAACAACACTATTATATGCATTCAAAAAGGAACTGAGCCGTTGATAAACGTATTGCTTTATATATTTTTTTAATAATTCGAAAATAGATTAAATTTATCGGAATCGTTATTGGTTCGGAACATTTGTTAATTACTTTTAATGAGTCCGGGTAATCGCTTGGGTTTTTAAAGACATTAAATGACTAAAGTAATTTAAACACTAGAATACGTAGATCCAAATATTCAGTGGTCAAACAATTTATTTAATACTAGCTGGAAGGCGTAACATTCAGACATAAAGACATACATAAAAATATGTATATAAATTATAGCCTTTGTGTTATTCTTATGTATAAGCTATATTATAGTACAGTTTAATTAAAATCCATTCAGTAGTATTTGCGTGGAAGAATAACAAATTTTCCTCCATACACACAAATTTTCGCCTCTATTACATTAGTAAGCATTATTATTATTTGTTGGAGATATTTATTTGTTTTCTCTTCTGGTTGGGTTTATAAATAAAAATAAGCATATAGATATATATTGCATATATAACATAAATATGATATTGATAATGATGGACGATGCGGACGGTATCGAGGGGCACCGCCTTCTGCATTTGAGCTTGGACAGATCCGTCCCGGAGTCCCAATCGCCTCAGATGTTTGGAGAGGCTGACTGGGATTAACCCATGGGCAGAAACGACTATTGGGATAATTTCGGTCGGCACTCCACCCCACATGTTGGTCACCTCGTGAGGCAGGTCCAGATACTTTGTCTTCTTATCTGCTTCGCCTTTCACGAGGCTTTCGACATTTGGATTGGTAATGTTGACGAAAAATACCCGCGACTGTCCATCACTACAATATCAGGTTTGTTCGCGACAATCGTCCTGTCCGTGATGATGGGCTGGTCCCAATAGAGCTTGGCGCGGTCATTTTCGAGCACGGCTTCCGGATAGTACTTGTAATACGGCAGTTTCCGATCCACGAGGCCGTATTTCAGAGCGAGCTCCTGGTGTAGGAGCCTGGCTACTAGGTTATGTTTATGCAGATACTCAGAGTTAGAAGAAGTTAGAAAGATAGTCAGAGTTAGAAAGCATAGAACAACCGGAGATAACATGCCGAAGCTACTCCCCGCGATGGAGAAGCTTGACAGATGTCAACGGTGCCATCCTTTAGGATGTATATCCGCTAGTTGTTCGTCTTATTATTATTATAGTTCGGATTTATGCATTTGTATTTCTTATTCCTAACATACAAGTTAGTCTAAAAAAGCAACTTCTGATTTTGTGTGAACGAGCACTTTCGGCCGATTACTACTGTTTTACAGTTCACACTCAAGCTGTCGGACAGGCCCGTGTACACTATCCGAGCCTTCCTGTCAAATTGTTTCTTTCGATACCTAGTAGAGGGCACAGTCTCTAAGAGGCATCGCAAGGCCCTCTCACGGCGGGTGTTTCTAAAGGTATCTGTTTGTGAGCCTATTAAGATAGAAAACTCGATCAAACTACACGCCACCAAAGTATAATTTCTATGTAAAATTTCGACGTTTCATAAGAACGCAGAAGCGTCTGTGTGAATAAAAATATTTTGAATTTTGAATTTAAGACCTACGTACCGGCCATTACGTCCTACGCGTGTATAACCTTCGCCCACAGAAACCCTACTCGCTTGCACAAGTTGCAAATAGTTCAAAATGTTATATGTATGTAGTTATATGGAAGGTAAGAGCAACTACTGAAACCTATAGTTGCTAAGCTATTAGCTTCGGTTTCGGGGTCGTAGATTTGATTCCCAAACGGCACATAAGCGTTAGTGCGATCCACAGGTAAATTGGTCCAGATTTGGGTGTTTGTTCCCACAGACTTGAAGTCAGGCAGGCGGTCAGTCCTAAAAAAACCTAGCGGGACAGAGAGCAAAATACTATCTGCACCATTCCCACGTTTTACTACCAAATGAGCGATAATAACGATCGGTTAATAATAAATATGAAAGTCTCAATATTTGTCTCCAACTGTAAAATAAAAAAGACAATACAATACAATAATTTAACCGATTATACAAAAGAAAATAATCAAAATAGGACCCAACATTTTTGTATTATTTTATGGAATTCGTTCCTACCCAGCACATTGATGGAATTTTAAATAGATGCCTCGAAGATTATACTGAATGAGACACAAATTTCATTTGCAATCTAAATTTTGTAAACCTTGTATTTTAATAAAAAAATCGCATGTTTTGTTTTTCTATCAGGTAATTTTATCTTAAATAAAAATACAATACGTCGAACAAACACGTAATTGATTTGAAACTATTATAAAAAATGGAAATTATTCAATCTGTCTAGAATATCTTCTGTTATAAGAAATGAAATATAATTAAATGATAGTTTGAGTTTTTTGTTTCATTGTGTCTTCAAATTTTTTAAAATTAGTTTTTCGTGTATTTTATAGATGTTTTTGTTACAAAAATTTTATTCATTCTCATATTTAATACTTAATTAAAAATATTATCGTATGCCCTCAATACCACGTGTGACTCGAGTTACATTAAATTTCATAATTTACGCAAAGTACGTTCTCTGTAAGCACGTGACATGATATCATAATAAAGAGGAGAATTAGCATACATCATATTTAATAAGAGATCGATGTTATAAAAACTGCAAGAGAATAACATTTACGTACTTTCTGCATGTCCATAAATTATCCAGTTTTGCATGAGCATTACTATTTTAAATAGCCATTAAAATTAATTTAAGAGCTGGGTATCGCAAAAACTTTCATATCTGAAAGTCAAATTACGTACCGTAAACTTTATAAAATTTTATAGGTTTTGGGGGAATTCTATTTAAAGTTCAGAGGTGATAATAGATAATGTGCCTCCAGAGGCAAAAGGGGGAACAAATTGCTATCTAAGTCAAACTTTTCCTATGCTTGCCGAAGACTGTTATGGTTGATTAAGTTAGAAACTGCCGAATAAATATTTCTCATTTAATTACCATGTTTTTAGTTATAAGATTCATTATTTCTTTCGGGCTGTTTTACACCTTAGTACCTTTTATCAACCTTACTTTTACAGAATTTAGTTACCATCATGACGAAGGAATACTAAATGCAGAATAGAATAAATTCTTTTGGATAGTATGAAAAATATGATCGCTCAAGAAGAAAATTCAATTACATTTCTAAATATTATTCTGAACTGGATATTTCTTTTGAACCGTCTTCAAAAAACGAGAAGGTTCTCAATATGTACTCTGCAGACAAGGACCTGCATGTTTCCGAAATAGTAATAAAAATATTTCATATAAAATATAGAACATATGTGAAGTCCGCCAATCCCTATTATGCACTAAGGATAGACTGTATAAATACGAAACACATATATCGTGTAGCGCAAATTAATTGGTGTTAAAGTTACAGTTTTAAGGAATTTTATTTTTAGATTTTTTAGTGTGAAATACGTTAAATATTACAGACAAAAAGAGAGTACCAAACAAAGTGAGGATTACGAACACAGGTGGAATTAATGACAAATGCGTTTGCGTTTTGCTTTACAAATAGGGTTAATGAGAATAATGGGGTAACTGTTGTACATCAATCATACTTCATCTAAGTGATATATTCGCTAAGACTTTTCCATTTCTCTCTTATATTAGAAAAAGATTAGAACCTACTTTTCATTGTAAGAAGATAGTAAGTGACCGATGTTAAGTGATAATCGCCGCCTATGGACATTTTCGACACCCGTAGAATTGCAAAAGCATTGCCACATCTTAATAAGCCCGGGTTACCTCACTGACCGCAGAAACGATAAGATCTATGGGCGTAGGCTTTCAACAGAAAGCATGGGCCTGGTCCGGGTCGGTTAGTTTTCATGTAACACAAGGAACGAACCAATTCAACCCAAAATCACTTTGAGAAAACTGTTAATTAATCAAAATAACATTTAAGAATTTCAACTTATTTCTTTTTTAATAATAAGAAGGTGACAAGCGAGCAGGTGGCTCAGGTTCTATAAAAAGTGGTTGAGCATGTTTGTGGTCGATTATTCGTAAAAGCATATTTTCTGCTGCTCCATCTACTGCATAAAAACAATACGAACTAGATATTTCATGAACACTTTATTTACACAGATACCAAGAATTACCGTCCAAATCTCTTCTACAGATATTATTTTGTTACATTAGGTGAAATAAGTAAATGTCCGGTCCACACACATTCTCCCTGCAAAAATTAATGTCGAATCACTTAGTGAAAGTATGACATACCAAAGAAAAGACCCTCTCATTAATGATGTAAAGTATAGATATTTAGTAAGCCCTTATTGGTACCTGCATCAGTGACGAAGGCGAGAGAGGCATTATAAAAATGTTATATTTTTAAATAACGTTTTTAAAGAGACACAAGAGGATTGAGAGAACCATAAAAGCACTTTAGAGTAGACAACAGTGGCGCTAGCAATAATACCCCGTTATATTAAAACAGTACTTATAGCCAATTACTTTTTATGTGTCTTTTAAAATCCTATTATTGATAAAAACAGAATATGCTTTAGAAGATCCACTCAAGAACACGTCAAGAACTTTCGTTAAAATATTGTTTAAATGATTAAGGCATATTCTTTATCCTGTCTTCGTCCCAAATAGAAGTCTTATAAACTTAAATACATAAGTATTCGTAACCCACTTTTTGTTTTAATTGGTGATTAAATGAAGGTGAAAAATACCGTCCTATGAAATAGATTCCAATGTCATATTCAATATAGAATTAACGTCTCCGAATCAGTATTTATTAAACTAGCCGTTACCCGCAGCTTTGCTCGCGTGGTCAAGGAATCTCATGGTAGAATAGGTAATTTACTTTTTCAATGTAGAGTGTTCTATTTCTTTGAGGAACTCTACGGAGTATGGTTTTGCTGCAATTTCAGTTAAAATAGTGCATGTAGTATTCAACAAATCAACAATTATTAAATATACAATTTATCAAGTTACCCGCTTTTAGCCGCTGCCACTGGTGTGAGTAATGCTACGCATTTAGTAAAAATGTAAATTTAATTATAAATGATGTATGTAGCGTATAATACGGTGATGCGTTCCTGATGCGTTCCTCCGGGATGTCTTCAAAATGGAACCTTTTGAAAATTGGACTCCGGCTACCTCCCTCACCAGACGAAACGCGAAAGTATTCGCAATACTTCTACTTTACGCTGGTCTTCTGTGAGGTCGTGGTACTTACCCGGACGGGCCTGCCCATTCGTGCAACAGCCGAGGGTGCTGCGTGGCCCTACCACCTAATTTTATTGAGGTAAACTGTCAAAAAAAATTCGTAAACGAAAATCGAACACTTAATATTTAAGCAGTTTTGTTTTAACTTTACAATATTTTGCTTTAAATTCGAAATTAGTACTTAATATTTTAAGGAGTTTTGTTTTAACTTTAAAACATTTTACTTTGATTCATGCTATCGGTGCAAGTAAGAATGAACTTGACTGTTATTGAATGAACTGTAGTCTAGCTAAAAGTCAATTTCTTACATCTAATGGTAAGGATTCACTTCTATTGAATTTTCTAAATGCGATTTGGCAGTGCTCTTTATAAAATGGTATGGTCACAGAGCTTTATTGTATTTATTCAATCATCAGCAGTTAAAAGAGTGTACTGTCTTAGCATCGACTTTTCTAGCGGCAGCATTTCAATCAAAGTTTTCGTAAGGATCCCTAGTTTTTTAATAATATAATATAGCCTATGTCATCCGGGGATAATGTAGCATCCCAACAGTGAAATAATTTTTAAAATCGGTTCAGTAGTTTCGGAGCCTATTCAATGCATACAAACAATCAAATCTTTCCTCTTTATAATATAAAATATATCAACAAATAACTATAAGAGTCCCAGATAGTGTTCGAGTATTGTTTGTTCCATATTTATTCCTATACCATTCATCCAATTGAGATGAAACTTTACGAGGTATGCGCTTCGATCGCCCCGAGTTGGTCAAACAAATTACAAACAAAAAAAATTGCTAGGAAACCGCAATACCTAAACAATGTTTTATGACAAAACAAGTGGCACTAGCGATTTGTTGGTTTTACTGTTTTATTGCAAATCAAAGTAAACGAATCTTTCAGATGTAGAATCATATATATTCACAGGTATTGCGTTTTTATGAATGCGCTGAAACGACACTTTTTTCGCAACAGTGTCAACGTCACTACTGCAAAGAGCCGGCTCAAAAGTATCGCGGTGTAGCAAAACAACGGCTGCGAATAAAATTATTATTGCTTTCCGTACTGAGAGTGAGTTGAACTAAGACCGATTTTTTTAAGGCTGGCAATGACCTGTCCGTGTTATCTACAAGCGTTGATAAATAATCGCTTCATGATAACAATGTTATAATATTTTTTGTTTACGTTAGCTACATAGAGCAAAGAAATTGAAGCTCCAATAAAATCAAAATATTGCTGGTAATTTTAAACCTTGTAAATGTATGTAAAAGTGAGATTAAAACTTTTAGTAATAGTGTATCTCAAATGACTCACTTATCATACCCCAATTACGTTAGTTCTAAACGAATGATGTGACCTCATCTGGTCTACTATGCGATAACTCATTATTCGTACGGAATTATTTGAATAAAAGTCATAACAATACCAAAAGGTACGGTATTGTTATGACTTTTATAAAAATTACTAATATTGACAATTTCTTATGCTTTAATTGATGTCTTTGCTTTCAGCCTGTAAACTATTAAACCTTCACCGAACGGAATACTTGTAGCTATCTCCGTGACAAGGGCACGTCATATAAACGCCATCAAGTTATGGTACGTACCTAGACCCCGATGACCGTAGACTGCATTAATCAGTGAGAATTCGAGCGTATCTTGCGTAAGAATAGTATTGATTTTTTTTCTGGTGGATCATTCTGTTGGCCTTTACAGATCATACATGCTTGAAGTGGCCGGGCGCTGAGGGCCTAGCCTGTAAATCGTTTATGAGTAAGTGTGTTGGTTTGAGTCCGTAAGCGAAGACGTTATGTGTAAGTTAAGGGTCAGTTGGCCATATAATGTGGTCTGGAGGGTCAGTCTGGAGGAAGGGGGCAAATCTGAGTAACGCATTTTTACACTCGGGGTTGACATTTATTCTCTGTTTGCGGAACCAATCACAGAGGCGATCAGCGACGCTTTGAAGGCGTATAATGACGCGACCGTGGTGTTTATCGGAGTAACACAAGAGAGGGCTGCGAAAAGTGTGATATGATTTGTTGGAAAGTTCGTGTTGCGTGAAAAGAGCAAAGGGGTAAATTAAAATAACTAACAACTGGTGTTAGAATATTATGAAATTTCTTTACAGCATACAACCTTTGCTTTATTGTATATTAACCACCAAAAATAGAATAATTGCAATGTAAGCAATTCTTATAGAAATCAAAAGAACAAAAATTTGCAACTTTGGTTCAACAAAGGTTTTATGAATTTCGTAGTAAACTGACCTTCGACCATGCTAAGTTTCTTTGTTAAAATAATAAACCCCTATAGTCTGAAAATTTGAATACCTGGTATCTAAAGGATGGTCTATATGAACCGTGAAGCTGTGCAAAAAGGAAAAAAAATGTAATTATTTCAATCCTCCCGCCAAAGTTAACAGATTTACACGGATCCTAAAAACGCCAATTTCGGAGTGTGATAAAACATTAGCATACAAACTGTGAATTAGTAAGGACTAGGTTGTTTGCTTACGGAACGATGTGAAGGTACAAAACTTCACTACTTAATTGAGACTCAACATTAAACTTCCATTACGTAGGCACATATTTGCTGGAGCGAGTAAATAATTTACCCTCTCGACACAAGTTAGTAGCAAACTATGTTTGATTTATTTATTTTTGGCACAAAAGTACGCAATCATGGACATTGCAAACATGCAAGGCGGACAGTTAAGGTCTCAAATAAATTTTTGAATTTCGGAAAGTCGGATTTGCAAAAAAACATGTTAGTAGACTGAACTTCAGAGGCTGTTTTTCATATAGTTTAAAATATAACCTATCACTCATGGACATCTGCGACAGCTAAGGCATTGCAAATGCATTTTCAACCTTTTAAAACATAGGTTCCGGTTATGACACTCACCAGACGAAACGCGAAAGTATAATACGTCCACCTCAAGCTGGTCCTATGTCATCATTTTAATTTGCCGAAAAAAAATTTATCGTAATAACGTCAATTTACATAATTTGATTTTTGCCACAGTTTTTTTTGGATTGAAACGCACGAGTAAAGTCTTCTTTACATTTTTAAGTTTCATCTTAAATGTAGTGTAGAGTAGTACTAGAAACTAAAAAAATATACTTCGATACCAAAGGTGACATCTCGATTTTCCAAATATTCATTTGTAAAATTGTCTGAACAATTTACAATAAATAACACCAAGCATTGCTTAGAAAAGCAATAAAAACAAATTAAACAAGACTAGAGTGTCTGAACGCCAAATCATGAAGGTGCAGGCAGGGTCGAATCCAAAAAATCCTTCCGAAAAGTATTGCGACAGCATTATCTTCAAATCAAATCATTTATTCATCGAAATAAGAAATATACATTTCATTTATAATACATAGTCATTTTTTAAATCTTCCACCGTTTCGTAATGAGGTTCCTCTAACGGAGAAGAAACAGGCGAAATAAACTACCTAGGTATCCTCTTTTTTGTCATTTTTTTTCAAACAATTACATTGTTATACAGTACATAATTTTTTTTAGAAACACCTTAGGAGCGATCATCTCATTCCGAGAGGTTGTTATCGTTAATGTTTTCATTTATATTATAATAAACGTTTTAAAAACATTTCTTTAATAAATTTCTTAATCTGTTAACAGAGAGGCTTTGCACATTAACTGGGATTTTGTTGTAGAAGCGTATACACCGTCCCATAAACGAGTTACTGACTCGATGGAGTCTAGTAAGTGGCGTCTACGCATTTTAAAGCCCTTTTAATTAAATTCAATCTGTGTAAGTCATAATTACTTCACTTTTATTAATTTGCCATATATCAGAATTATATATTTAGAATTTTGTGACATTTTTGCAAAATGTGTTTTTTTATTACTATATTATAATTTTATACTATACTAACTATACAACAAATTATATTAAAACAGTTTTCAGCGGGCGTGATCATAATATCAAAAAGAAAATCATTATGCCCAAACAACTGTTTTTTCGTTACTACGAATATATTTCTTCACAAAATATTTTTAAGTTTATCCAGATAAAAATCGTTATAAAGGTGGATCATCGTGATTGCAATACCTAGACTATATATATATGAAAACAAATTTATTTTAAGCCGCATTCAATAAAAGTGTCTGAGAGCTTTTATTGCTTTCCAAGTGGACAAACGAAATAAGAGCGGGTAGTTCGAAAACATGGAAAAGCGATAAAAATCGCAGAGTGCACAAATATTTAGTCTCTATTACTCTGCTAGCTATTTAAAAATATTTCCAATCCACTATATGGAAGTATCTTACATATTCCAACTTACCTTAGGTTTATACCATTCTGATTTATGTTCTTTAGACTATTGTTGTTTACATAAATACACCTCGGGGTTTTCTAGAAACAATATTCAGTACAATTACTAAATTTTTCTGAAGATTGGTCATTCATTTGCAACTGCATATTTATCTACGGGTGGCAGTAACGATTGTACATCATATGAACCATCTCTATATGGCCTAATAAGGTCTGATTTTTATACACTGTCACTGTCTAAATTAGTGTTCACTATATGCTGGATTTATCCAGCATACAGTGAACACTATTAGAGATGTTTGGAAAAAGCTACCTATTTTGTTGTCATAAATATGGAGATGACATCGTACGTTAATTGTGCTATCATATTTTAATATATTAAATAAATTTGTATTGGATATCTCGTATACAGTCTTAGTCTTAGTAACTAGATTCGATTCGTTGTATTTATTAATTTATTATTTTTCTTTTTTTTATGTGGAAAGTTGTCAAACGAGCCGACGGTTCACCTGATGTTAAGTGAATACCGCCGCCAATGGACATCTATAACACCCGAAGGTTTGTAGATGCGTTGACAACCTTTTTTGAAATCGAGCTCCGGCTACCTCATTCACCAGACGAAACGCGAAAGTATTATACTTCCACTTTACGCCGGTCTTATTCAATTAATGTTTAGTTTAAAGAAATTAATAATTACATCTTTTTCAAGAAAATTAAAGTGAAGTCACATTAACTATTGACTTGTTAAAATTAAAACTTAGATCAGGATCGTTTTACAAATACAATTAATACCTTGAATAACTTTTGGTATCCCACTAGGTGAGCGGTGACGTTTTTCTATTGTTTTAAAAATGACACTGTGTTTTTAAAAGTCAAATTTAAGTTCAAATTCAAAATATCTTTATTTCACATAGATGCTTGCGCGTTGTTATGAAACGTCAAAATTGTACAATATGAATTAACACGTTCGTAAGTAAGCTACCACCGGTTCGGCAAGCAGTTTCTGTTGAGAAGAAACTGGCAAGAAACTCGACAGTTGCTCTTTTTTAAAAAGATTAGTTTACAATATGATGGTACAGGTATAAGTCTTATTTTAGCCTACATGAGTATCAACAGTATTAACTCCACACATTGGAGTCGTCAAGATATTCCGCAATGGTATAATATACCATATAATATAAATCATATGGTATACCTTAGCCATAAGTTTACATTTAATTTTAGGTTTAAATTGATAAAGTGGAAGAATTAAAATCGACTGTGGGATTTTATTAAACATGCGCACACTTTGCCCCATGGACAGGTCGTCCATTTACTTTTTGTAGACGAAACAATGGCGAAGTTAGTTTGTCCTTATTTTTAGTATTTAATTTATGTCTGTCACTATTCTTTTAGATAAAACCTCTGTCTCATGGAATTTTCTTATTTTTAAAATTTTATATTTAAATATTTTAGGTATAATTCATACATGATATATATATGAGGTTTGTGTAAAAAATAAACAATTATTATAAAATATGTATTTTTTTCTTTTTGTCTGTGTCCTGTATACATGCTACCGGCCATCCTCAACTTGGTAACTTACCCGCAACCTCCATATTTAATTCCGTTCGCTAAAATAATCACTTATTGGAATATTTTATTTGACGCCGAAATATTTTCATGAATAATCTGCATAAGTTAACCCAGTTTAGAGAAAACGATTATTTTTTAATTAAAATTCGCAATTGGAATGAAGTGCCCCAAAATGTGATATTTTTTTATAACATTCTATTCATAAAATGTGTGATAGTCATATATCTTTATACATATAATTCTACAGTATGTGTGTATGTCACTGAACTCCTCCTAAACGTCTGGACTGATTTTAATGAAATTCTTTGTGTGTCTTCAGGTCGAGAATGGTTTAGATTCACTCCACAATTTTTTTTATATCTAAGTTGTTGAATTTTATGTTGTGTGTACAGGACAATGTCTGTCCAGTTCACTAGTCTATAGCATAACTGTTAGACAAACATGTAAGAAAAAATCACTAAAAAAAGAATGGAATCGTAGACGACAAAATATGTTATAATGAGAAACAATATTTTGTCGTCTACGATTCCATTCTTTTTGAGAAAAATATTTAAAACATTACGTCTCGCAAATTGTAATGTAAGCCTTTTTAAATGTCTTAATAGGGATAGGTTTTAATACTATATCTATACATTACTTCTCAAAGGATTTGTTTTTTGAACGGAACTCTTAAGACTCGAAAATTCTTCATCAAACTGAAAAATATGTCTTTTTAAGACAATTTATTTAAAATAAAGACAGAAGATAAGGTGCCGTTCATATATCAAATACTTATTTGCACATTATTATATGACCATTTGATAATTGAAAACATTACATATTCAATTGTTTTTAATGTTTTTCTCGTGTGTGCAATAAAAAATATTCATTCACTCACTCATTCTTACTCTGTATTGTCCTAAGTTACATTATGTTTTGAAGCAAAATTAAACGTAAGCGTTTATTTGTTGACCCATTTATTAGTCTTTTAATGCAAACGAAAGTGAAACTTTTATGATCAATTTAGGTTCGTTTGTAGCTCCTGTGGCCGTAATAATCAACCCTACTTGGCAAAGGCTTTGTTTGACCGGTCGTGAGCAGATCTCTGAACATTAGGCCCTGAAATGTGGAATAGAAATAATCCTGGATAATGACCAGTGCGGATCAGGAATTAGGACCAAATAGGGTATGGAACGAACGCTTATTATGACTTGTTCGCATGTCCTATATATATCAAAAGCAATATATCCTATATTACTTTTGACTTTTTTATAAGGATATGGCACGACGGTTAGTCTATGTATATTGAAGTTTCAGATTGCTTAAATCTTTTTCCTCTTGCTCATCGATTTAATGTACGTTATTTGGCACTGTCGTGTCTGTATTTTTGACTCTATACTTTCCTTATCGCGTTTAGAGCGTTAGTCATTGTATCGATACAACAAGCAACGGATAATAAACATCGCGATGGGTTGAATATTGTAAATTATAGATAGGTAGTAGGTATGCCATTAGGGAAAACCCAATTGTTTATTTCTCGACGTAATGTTCATTGTTCTTTAGTCATACAATAGACATGATCGGTATTATTTAAAAAAGGAGGGATAATATAATTCAATATATTAATTTAAGTTAACAGTGTTCATATTCAAAACCCAAGTCAGCTAAGAAATATATGATTCCAGTTATACACCTTTTTATACATAAAGATGACAAGCCAGCACCTTACATTAAGTGGTTGCTGCCACCTGTAGACATCTACAAAACTTGAGTGCTTTCAGATGCATTGATATTGACGTATCCCAGAAGAAACGCATAATTACCTAACACTTTTTTACTGTGACAGGGACACTTCGTGCAACAGCGAAGACTGCAGGTCCGTCCGGGAAAGTACCACGAACTCACAGAAGACTGACGTGAAATGGAAGTGTTATACGTCTGCGTTTCGCCTGAATGAGGAGATGAGGTAGCCGGAGCCCACATTATCATAAGTTGGCAACGCATCTGCAACCCTACGGTTGGTGCAAATGTCAATGGGTGGCGGTTATCTCTTAACATAAAGTAAAAAAAGAAGAACTCCTATTTTAATTAAACTCATTTACTTACTATGTTTAGTACTCCTATGTTCTCTTATTTTAATGAAATTAATTTTGATGCGTTTTATTTTAATTTTGAAATATGTTTATTGTTTCGAATGCTATGTAGCATTCGTGATACGAGATAAAATCCGTTAATTAGTTTTATTGAAATGTACAATATTCGCGTTAATAAAAGAGTTATAATATTCCTTCTTCACGCTGAAGTTCTATGAGGCTTGGCCAGGTGAGCCAACACATTAATTCAACCAGCGAAAGTGTAACGCAGCCCTATCACACCCACACCTTTGAAATCTTACATTTTCAATGGGCAGTTGTGGTGATGAATTTGTTGGTTTCATACCTTCATCGCATATATTTTAGTTTTTAATGCTTTAAAACAAAATCCTTTTTAATGAAAAAATATGTGTGTACTTATGTATGTACGCACGTAGGAAGACATTAAATACAAGTGATTACGGTTTATTTAAATAACTTGGACTTATTGGTAAATGTCCAAAAGTTGGTTGCAAAAATCAAATTGGTTACCAAGCATCATGTCGCTGTTTTGGGTGTCGGTGTGCGCGCGTATCGTAAAAATGTTACTCTCATAATTTTTCCAAACGCGCCAAAAGAAGTTTATATTCAAAAGCACCCATTGACACCAAAATGTAACAAATATTCTTAATTCCTTATTCGTGCACTTTTGGGGCGATCTTAAGTAGGTATCTTAATAATGTAAGTATCATGTAAATGTTTTGTTAAAATAATAAAATATGAATATTTAATATTTATGATTTATGCATTATTTACTCCGCAGTTTTTACTCCGATTCCCTGCTAACATTAAGTACTTCCAACGATTTGACACTAGCACCTTTTACATGTATGTAAACTATGACCCACGAATTATTTCTGTTCCTGTCGACCCTTATGTGAAAATCCACATTTAAGTAGTACTTTAAGTAGTACTATACTAAATAATTATATATACAACAATACAGACCCGTAACAGCGACACCTGTTGCAAATTTATTAATATGAAGATTATTCACTTACGTGCTGAATCATAATCAATTGTGGTTGTGTAATGTAATTAATTCCTATTAAATATTTCACTATATGCACGACCGTGAGCTCGTTAAAATTAAAAAAAAAACTATTTTTGAATTTCGTTGCAATTAAGTTTTAACAGTTGTGGTTGTACGGTAATTAATTCGTACTAAAATTTTCATAACATGCACAACCGTGAGCTCATTAAAAAAAAACTAAAAAAAAAACTTTTGTTCGAATTTACTCGCGGTTTATATACATGTTAAAATACTGGCCCTTTAAAAAAAATAAAAACAAACCACCATAAAATTCATTAAATGGTTTTAATAACTTGTAAAACGCGCACTGAGAAGACTATTTTACAGTTACAATAAACAATATTTGTAAATACATCAATGTATTAGTCACAATAGGTTATACTAAAAATGTTCACCAATTTGATGACTTACAAGAGCTCAATCATGGGATATCTGTGAACAGCGAGCTAATATGTACAAATTAATGAATACAGAAAATTTTCAGACAGATTTCCAACAACAGAACAGATTTGCAACAATATCGCATTTTTTAGAAATGTGATGTTAGTTAATATTTTAGTAGGTAATATTTTTGTTGTTAGATAGTTAGTGTTTTTTGGAGGCCCGTCCGGAGTGGTACCACGGCCTCACAGGAGACCGGCGTAAAGTGGAGGCTTTATGCTTCTGCGTTTCGTCTGGTGAGTGAGGTTGCCGGATGCCCACTTCACCCCCCCCCCCCCCCCTTCTTCGATAACATGCTAGCGGTATCGGAAAAAAAACCTACCCCAAAAAACCAGTCCCAGTGGTTCTGGAGAATCCCCCCCTGGGCGGCTGCGACCAGATGACTATTCGCTTTCTGAGCGTAGGCGCTCAGGCTGCCTCACGTATTCTGTGGGGGGGGCAAATACCGCTCTCAACTCCCATTGGTCGAGCCAAACGTAGCAGGCTCACTTCGGCAACCCCTTCCACCCTCTCCGTAGATTTGTGCAACATCAGGGGACTTCTCTCCAACCTTAATGCCGTCCACTACCACCTAGAGACGGCAAAGCCGGCCTTGCTGTTCCTTACTGAGACTCAGATATCTTCTCCGGCTGATACCTCTTTCCTCTCATACCCCGGGTACAAATTGGAACATTCCTTTGTACCGCGGGCGGGGGTGTGCGTGTACGTCAGAGAGGATATCTGTTCTCGTCGTCTTGGCAGTCTTGGAGGACGGGACCTATCCATCCTCTGGCTACGCGTAGACTGCGACGACCATCCGCGAATCTACGCGTGCCTATATAGGTCCCATAGCGGTAATGCCGAAACGGACCAACTCATTTAGCACATCCAAATGGCTACAGACTCCGTGCTGCAGCAGATCCCATCCGCAGAGATCGTGATTCTAGGCGACTTTAACGCCCATCACGCCGAATGGCTCAGTTCACGCACCACCGATCATGCGGGGAGATCTGTTCACAACTTCGCAATAGCTTATGATCTGACACAACTGGTCACCTCGCCAACGCAAATCCCAGATGTGGAGGATCATACACCTTCCCTGTTGGACCTTCTGCTGACCTCGCATCCGGACGGCTACCTGGTTTCCGTCGATCCTGCTCTTGGTTCGTCGGACCACTGTCTTGTCAGGAGTACAGTGCCCGTTGCGCGCTCTACACGGCCTCGCTTCGTAGGCTGCCGCCGCGTATGGCACTATAGGTCAGCAGATTGGGACGGGATGCGGTCATTCTTTCCGTCCTACCCATGGGGGCAAATTTACTTCTCGTTGGATGATCCAGACGCCGTTGCTGACTCTGTCACCGATGTGGTGCTTCAGGGTATGGAAATGTTTATTCCATTTTCTGCAATACCCATCGGTGGCAAATCCCAGCCTTGGTTTGGTCGTTCCTGCAAGACGGCATTACGCCGAAAGTGGGAATGCTACCGAGCCTGGGCTGAAGCTTCGGCGTCTAGTGATGTAAAGACCAGCGCATTAAAAAAGGAGTATAACTCTGCTTCTAAGTCCTTCAAAAACGTTATTGCTAAAGCGAAGTTGGAGCACATTAGCAGAATTGGCGAGAGATTGGCGCGTCTCCCATCGGGAACACGTGCGTTTTGGTCTCTCGCCAAAGCTGTCTTAGGGAATTTCTGTAAGCCATCTTTTCCACCCCTGCACACGGAGGATGATTCGTTGGCCCATGCCGCGAAGGAGAAAGCCGATCTTCTGGGCTCTCTCTTTGCGTCCAACTCGACTTTGGATGACCGAGGAAACTCACCACCATCAATCCCCCAGTGCGACGTTACGATGCCGGAGGTAAAATTCCGGCAAAGTGCAGTTCGCCAAGCACTTCTTTCCTTGGACATTCACAAGTCGAGTGGGCCTGATGGCATCCCTCCGATCGTGTTACAGACATGTGCTCCAGAGTTGGCGCCGGTTTTAACGCGTCTCTTCCGGCACTCCTATACTTTAGGCGTAGTCCCGAAATCATGGAAGGCCGCGTTAGTGCACCCGATCCCTAAAAAAGGTAACCGCTCTGATCCGTCCAATTACAGGCCAATAGCCATCACCTCCTTGTTCTCCAAGATAATGGAGTCTGTTATCAACGGCCAGCTCCTGCGGTACCTAGAGGAGCACCGGCTGATTAGCGACCGCCAGTATGGATTTCGTCGGGGTCGCTCAGCCGGTGATCTTCTGGTCTACCTTACACATCGATGGGCAGAAGCAGTTGAGAGCAAGGGGGAGGCGCTTGCAGCCAGTCTGGACATAGCGAAGGCCTTTGATCGGGTATGGCACAAAGCGCTTCTTTCGAAGCTGCCTTCCTATGGGCTTCCCGAGAAATTATGCAATTGGATCACCAACTTTTTGGCAAATCGGAGCATCAAGGTCGTCGTCGACGGTGCATGCTCCGATCCTAAATTTGTCAATGCTGGTGTTCCACAAGGCTACGTACTGTCTCCTACTCTGTTTCTTCTGCATATCAATGACATGTTGCAAATTAGCAACGTCCATTGTTATGCAGACGATAGCACTGTGGATGTCTCATACACTGGCCGAGCTAACATTTCTCGGGAAAACGTCTCGGAGTGTCGGAACAAACTTGTGTCTGAGGTCGAGACTTTGTTAACCAAAGTCTCAGACTGGGGTCGACTAAACCTAGTCCAATTCAACCCCAAAAAGACACAAGTTTGCGCGTTAACCGCTAAAAAGTCCCCATTTGTCGTGACTCCTCATTTCGAGAACACTCCCCTACCTGCCACAGCTAGTATCGGAATGCTTGGCGTCGAAATCTCGAGCAATGTCCAGTTCCGCGGTCAATTGGAAGGTAAGGCCAAATTGGCCTCAAAGAAGCTTGGCGTGCTCAGCAAGGCGAGACGGTACTTCACGGCTGCCCAACGCCTAAACCTGTATAAGGCGCAAAATCGGCCCCACATGGAGTACTGTTCTCATCTCTGGGCGGGAGCCCCCTATTACCAGCTTCTTCCATTTGACCGCATTCAACGTAGGGCGGCTAGGGTTATCGACGATCAAAGTCTTTCCGATCGGCTTGATCCTCTGGCTCTGCGTAGAGATGTTGGATCACTCTGCATTTATCACGGGGAGTGTTCTGAGGAATTGTTTGGATTGATCCCGGCGGCTGAATTCCACCATCGGACATCGCGCCAGAACCAAAAATTTCATCCACAGCACCTCGATGTCCAACGTTCCACAACAGCGCGATTTTTAAGGCATTCTTGCCTCGCACAACCACTCTGTGAACCCACTGCCGCCGGCGGTCTTTCCGAACCGTTACGACCTGGGAACCTTCAAAAAGAGAGCGTACTCTTTCTTAAAAGGCCGGCAACGCATTTTTGAGCCCTCGGGTGTTGCAGGTGTTCATGGGCGGCGGTAATCACTTACCATCAGGTGAGCCTCCTGCTCGTTTGCCCCTTTTCTCCATAAAAAAAAAAAAAAAAAAATAGTACCTACTTTTAGAAAATATATATCAAAGCTGGAAGTTGATGGTAGCAGGTGGCTCAGATAGGCACTAGATAGACCAGCAGTTTAATATATATGATAACAAAGCTGGAAAAGTTACAATTGACACAATGAAATGAGCCGCCGCAATCATTATTTACTCTGTTATCTATTTCAACGGTAAATACCTACACTAATCAACAAAGACTAGGATGGACGAACCACCGATTTCGCAGTTATGTTCAAAGCCTTCACAAACGGGTAATGCATGCGAAGCCTGAAACACTTTCTACATCTACCCCTCTTTATTGAAAACCCTCTCAACAGTTTAACGAAGCGAAGAAAAGGCTACTTCTCAATTCACTTCGGGTATCTCGGTTCTATAAATTTGCATGCATAAATGTTATGAAGGAATGAAATTTCTTCTTTGTAATATGGATTGAATTTTGCGTTTGAATTTGTCGAATACATGTAGTTTTATCAATATTACGAAAGATATTTGCTTATTGGGATTTAACAATTAAGTTTTTAATATTTCTTTTGCAAGCTGTCTTGCCTTACGTGTGATTCTTTTTAAATACAGCAGAACAAATGTCCAAGAATTAAAAAAAGAAAATATGATGAAAAAATGATTGAACATTCTGACAATAGATCGCGGTTATTGGGACTTTTAATGTGCAACAGAACTATAAACAGAAATTTTAACCCAGTGAATGTTGATGTTTCATATCAACATTTTCTTTACGATTACATTATTTAAGAGTGTATCATACAAATGCACATAGTCAATATTAAATCATGTTATTTTACTCTTCTATATAGTAGGCTCTTGGAACACAGTGAATCATTGTCAAGATGTGTTACACGACTACTAAGCGAAGTATAAGCGATCATATATATGTATATATGACATACTATTTTTATAGTGTTATAATGTTACAGATATAGCTTTTGATGTAATAAATGATTCATTATTCACGTGTCTGTATGCCTTTGAACGAGATCTTCTTCGGGCGTATTCATGGAAAAGATTCGAGACCACAGGGACATTGAGATGGACTGCCTTTTACTCAAATACAAACAGGGTTGTCTTGAAGACCAGTCGCGTCATTCATCGGTTTTTTTTTTTTTCGCTCCTCCTATTCCTCGGCCTTTAGGTAAAAAACCGAGGACAATTATATAGCTAGTTTCAATTTTACCTTGTCTGATTATTATACGAAAGAATACAAATTTCTATTTAATTGTGTTTATTTCTGTTATAATTAATCCCGGAAAAACTAAGATTTTACTAAAATACGATTAGAGTTGTACTTAGTCAATAATTTATTCCAGAGTAATCTTGATGTTGTCTTATCACAGAACCCATATTTTACTACGCCAGTACTGTTACACCTAATAAGGTAGATGCATCAGAACATGTTACTTTTTACTCTCTAATTTAAATGTAAAGTGTATGTATGGCTGGTGTTTATTTATTTCTTAAATAAATTAACCAAAATTTTTTGTTTTTAAGCTGTTTAATGTAATAACGTTAACACTTTTCTGTTATAGTGGAATTCAATACATGTACAATTGTGAGACGTAGGTTCTGCAACTTGGCTTACGTCACTTTCCGGCACGTTTCATGACGCAAAGCCATAATATAAAACGATCCCACGGCAAATTCTGCGAAGGAAAGGTCGCAGGATAGCGTGTTTACGTGGTTATATTGTGGTAAATTAATAATTGGCAATGCATTGGATTTCGGTAAATATATCAATCACTTTGTTTTTCCCTTATTGCCACAGCTGCCGAAAAGACAATCTCGCCACTTGGTTACGGACTAAAGACACAAGTAACATATTTCTGCCGATTGATTTATGAATTAACGATTGGCGTCGAGGTAGGTTCGTCTTTTATTCATCGCCACCGTACTATAATTGTACAAACCTATTTTAGATAATTAAGGAACTATCGTAGATTTTTAAGTGACCTGTTACTTTTGCGCTATAATTTTACGAAGAGAAGGCTCCAGTCGGTAAATTATAACACCACAAGGTGTTTAAGATTTCAATAAAGAATATATTGTATTAATATCCACGTTTGACATAATATCTCGACAAGAAATGACTTGTTTACAGTTTCTTAAGCTTTTTTCCTTAACCGTCCTACTTACCAGTTCATTTATTTTGTATTTTGCCTACCACAAAGGTTTTTTTATTAATTATCATAGACAAAAGTGGATTTATAAAATACGTAATATCTGTTATATTTATATAAAATAAAAATAATAAGCAATATCAAAGAAACACAACGAAATCTTATAATAAAACATCTAAACAGTATTAACCGTTGTTTATTTATTAGAAAATTAACTCTATATATACACTTTTAAGCGAGACTTTCGAATTTCAAAATTGAAGTTTAAACAAACCAAAAGAAATAATAATACAAAATAATCGCAGTCACTATAAATCTGCATCAGGGTACTGATGCAGTCCATTTGCCTTATTTACACTTATTAATTTAAATTGCCATCAACAAAGCTGTTCGGTCTTAGGGGCCAAGTTTGTGTTCTGTTTCTCAACCGCTCGTAGGCCTGCCAGTTAAGTAACCAAAAGGGCCTCTTATCTACCGGCAGTTTGTTTAATCTGTTTACAAGTGATCCGTCACCTTTAGCCTCAATTGGCCCAGGCTGATCTTCTCCAAATCGGTTGCCTAGGAGGTCGTTAGACTCTGTCTCCGGATATCCAATGGGCCTGAGGCCCGCGTAAAAGGGCCTTTGTGCTTCGTTCAAAACAAAAATGGTTGCAAGAATCACAAACATGTTTAACGTTGCCATCGTGATCTGAAAAAATATATGTAAGTATATAAAAACGTTACATTTATCACTCCCTTATAAATATGCTAAGTTCGAAGTATATATTAACAGGACGAATTTAAGGAAAATAATATATAATATATAATATAAAAATAATATTATAATAATTTTTGATAAAAAAAATATATAGAGTAGAGGTCTGCTCCTTACCTGGAGTGCAAGATTACTGTGCGCTTGAGTGAAGCTACCGTATTAAATACAAACGACCAGGTATTCTCTACAACTGAATACGTATAGATGTATACATTAACAATGGATAAAGAAACGATAAGATGTTCATTCAATTTGAATAAAAAAATATTTATATCACTTTTTCGTATTGTTCATGTCTGTGTTTACAAAAAGAAAGTACTGAAGTCATTGCACTGGTACATATCGCGTTTAGTTTTAAATTTCATTTACCAACCGACGTTTTGAACCCCGTGACCATGACGCTGAAAAGTCCATGGTCACGGGACAGTCATTCTGCAAAATTAGTAAATTTTTTATATTTACATAATAATTTTTTTCTCTTTTTCATTTTTAGGTTGGGTTGTTCTTTGTATTTTATTTTTTATGTATTAGCTGTTGGATTTTATTTCTTTTAAATGTGATGTCTAATAGTATGTCTTAATTGATGCTTTTATAACTTTGTTGCCAAAATATCGTAAATGTTGTAGACGTGTGTTATAGTAGGTGTACATGTTAGTGCCAACGTTTTTCTTTTTTTTTCTTTCTTGTAAAGATTTATTTTACCAATACTTGAGAATAAAAGTTGCTTAATCTAAAAAGCGATTTATTTGTGATTAATTAACCTTTCCCTTAATTTGCCTTAATTTTTTGAATTCTATAACAGCCTTTTGCTTAAATGAAACCTTAAAGATTTACTTAAATTACAATAGTGAATCAAAAATACTTATGCGTCTACATATTATGACTATTTAATTAAGAAATTTAATTAAAAATAATCACAAAGTCAATTCTATAGGTTCGTAAGGCAGCGTAAAACCCCATTCATGCACGTCACGCCGGCACAGTCATCGTTCTGGTTTGTGACGAGAAACCTGCGCCTCTGGGCTTCGAATAAAGAAATTTACCCGATTAAACAAGACGAGCTTTTGTCCATGAACTCGCCTAACGAAATTTACATGCAAACTGGTATCCCCCATTTCACCTCATCACAGCTTTTTATAAAAATTCTTTTTTATCGATGCAAATGTTAAAAAAATGTTATGAAAAATTTAATTTTCAAACCTCAGCGGATATACTACTCCATTAATGATAAACTAGGGCACAATGATAACATTTCGGTCGGATTCCACGCTCTACATCGAATTATGTATTTACGTGGTGGAACCATTATCATCGTTTAACTACAAATTGGATCACACAGAGGGACGCTCGCTTACGTCACTCACCGAACGGAACACAAAACTTTTACCACTTGACGATCTTCTATGGGGCCGTGGTACTTAGGATTTGTCACCGGTGGCTAAATGACTAACTCTTACTTAGCGGGGTGCTTTTGAAGTGGGTGCGGTGTAAGCTTAACTTGTCCTGTTCCACTTACTAAAAATGGACTAATCGAGGACTATTACTTGGTCTATGTTTTTAATAAATAACACTCGGAACTTTAAAGCAAACTGATTTAATTGGCGGAAGATAACTACAACACGTAAACGAACAGAAGGAGTAGAGAGAGTGAGTAATTACATTATGCATGATGCGAGCTATTTATACTAAAAAAAGTCATCCTTACTAATATTACAAAGGCGAAAGTTTGTATGTATGGATGGATGTTCATGCAAATACTATTAACGGATTTTAAGAACGAGAATATACGAGAAACATTGTCAAGCGATCAAGCGATTTACCTGATGCTAAGTAAATAATGTGCCAGCCGTAGTCCTACAATACCTGCAGATGTGCTGACAACCTTTAAAAATGTGTGTCCCGATTACGTCATTCTCACGATACTTCGATACGATACCGGTCTTCTGTGAGGGCTTGGTACTTCCCCGGACGAGGCCGACCGTTCGTTCAATAATTGCAAATCGTAGGAGCAGCTGTTGCTTGAGGCTACCATAGTAAAAAAAAAATAATAAAGAAATAAATCCGTTAGTTTAAATCTAGCACAAGAGGTCTTAGTTGTTGTTCACCTGAATAAATTCGTTATGCTAAAAGATTTTTAACTACGACATGTGTTGAAGAAAAGGGACCGAAGAGGTAATAAACAACACTCAAGTCTCCGATGCCACTGACATTTGTCTTTACCGTCCCCCGCAGACAGCCAAATATCACTCTTCACGTATATGTTTCTTTACCGAAAGTGTATGTGGGAAATGTTCGAAATACAATTAAAAACGTTTCTAACTTCTTTATAATTTTTTACTTCTTTTCGTCGTGTCCGTCATTTATCTCCTTGCCATCGCCATCATCTCTCCCTTTCATAATCTTCTCGCTCACACTCTCGTCGTTCCTTTTCACATATTACTCCTACTATTTTACGTTCCATTCCCACATTTGGCCGTCCTGACATCATGATTGTCCTCAGACATGCTTAACAATTACATCTTAAACATTACATACTTAATATCTCAATAGTAACTATTCTTATAATCAGCGACTTATACAATGCAAAGAATATACTTATACAATCTTGTCTCCATTATGATATGCTAGGCAAATCAACACAATAATTAAAACATAGAAAAAGCTTAAATATTATAAACTAAAACAGGTTCAAAACTAAAAAAAATTAAATATAATATACTCAAAAGACAAAGCTACCACACTTATCATAACAGATTATGGAACAAAATAAATTATATAATAGAATAAAACTAAAAGAACATCTTGTATCTCTCATACTTCCCTTACATATCAAAATAATATATATAGGCCTGGTTGCAATTATAACCTAAATAAATGACTTCCTATTTTGAGCTTTCTTTCTTTTCTTGAAATTCCTCGATATCTCTTCTTGTATTTTTAAAATTTGCTGCTTAGTTTTCTTCCTCTGCTCTTCTCTTCGGGATGCAAAACTGTCTCATAAAAAAAACGAGAAGACGGTTCCGCTGATGTTAAGTGATTACCGCCGCCCATGGACATCTGCTACACCCGAGGGTTTGCAGATGCGTTGACAACCTTTTTGGAAATTTGGCTCGGGCTACCTCACTCACCAGACGAAACGCGAAAGTACTAGACTTCCACTTTACGCCGGTCTTCTGTGAGGTCGTGGTACTTACCCGGTCGAGCCTGCCTATTCGTGCAACAGCCGAGGCTGCTGCGCGGCCCTACCCCCGTAAGCGATATTACGTGTGTGTTTTTATTATAATGGAGTCTGGTCACGTTAATTCTGGCGTATCCCCGTCATGTACTATAGAAGGATAGTTTATGTAAAAAGCATACAAGTGAATTTAATTATGTATTGTTAAATTAATTTCATGTATGAGACCTTAATTTTAAAACTTATAACGCAAACTGTCGAGCTATTGAGATGGACTCTGTGACAGCAGTTTATCTGGCTATTATAAACTTTTCATTGAAATAGTACATTTTATTCATAAATAATTTAACTGTGTTTGGGGGTAGGGGGGGTTAACTGTAACACTGGGGTGTTCCCTGTTGAATGGGCAGTTCCGTACGAGGTAAGTACCACGACCACACTGAAGACCGGCGTGAAGTAGAAGTGTTACACTCCTGCATTTCGTCTGGTGAAATAGGTAGCCGGTGCCCTATTAAAGATCTGCATCTGCAACACTATGGGTATTGCAAATGTCCAAGGGCGGTTGTTTTCTATGGAGAGTTGACGGCAGGCAAGCGGTCGTAAAAATTATAGCCAAAATCGCTGAAAACATGATTACACGTTGTGCCACAACCACCTAGGAGAGATAAGGGCAGGAGAATAATGATGATGAAAAAAAGATATTGACAAAGGTAAGACAAAGGTATTATTAAAGAAGTCTGCCAATCCGCAATGGGGTACGTGTAAAACCATCTCTACGAAGGAGGTCTTTGCCCAGCAGTGGGTAACATATGGCAGCTTACTTTAGTTTTTTCCACTTGTCTTTCTTTTTTAAATTATGATACGAGAGGTTGGTAAGTAAAATATATCTATTTGTATTAGCAGTTAGTGAGGTGACTACTACAGATTATAATGTCCGTGCAGTTAATGTCAGATAAAGTAATGAAAGCTCTGTGAATTAATAATATCTTCCAAAGTTCTATAGATTTTACTTCATACCTTTTGTTTCATACGGCTTTATTTACATCTACGGAATTGCTAAGTTGGAGACCTAAGGAAGATATCGTAGTCGTTTAAGATTTTAAAATGCCTAACAATTAAAGCATTTCTTGTGGTGTAATTGTATAATAGATGCTGGTGCAAAGCGCAACACTCATAGTCAAATAATTTATGCTTTTATCTATTTGGATGACCTAAAGTAATGATGTTTCAAAGAAATAAACAATTTCTCTCATCGTACTATAAACGTCAAACGTCATTTAACCTATTAACCTGTACTGCTTCTAACAACAAAGGTCAAACATTTTCCATTTATTTATAATTTTATAAAATACTCCAAATTATAAACCTACTATTAGTGGAATCTATTAATGTGTTTATATCCAAAGTTTCCTGAAGAGTAAAAGTTTTTGGATTAGTCCACATACAAAAAAGAAACGCCTTAAGTAATAACATAACGGTGCTGTATAGACCGTTATGGCATTGAGGAATTAAACTTTCTGTGCCGTTTCTAAATGCCAAAACACTATTAAACTTAATATCAACCCAACGGATTAAAGCTGATGTACATAATTATTAAGTATATGTATGTACATGCAATCAGAAATTAACAACTACTTTTATAAATACGGAATACAAAAACTTTTTTTTATCCTTAAATATACTTATTTATAACAATGATACACATTTGCCATGTTCGTAAAAATAAAAAAATGTCTAAATTAGTGATTGACATGTGAATATATTAAATAACACTTAACAAATTTTTGGTTTTCCGTTCACTGGCTTTATAAATTAACGATCTTTCTTTAAGAACACCAATTCGTAAAACATTTCATGCTCAATTGATGAAATTATTTTGTCGTAAAGGCCAAGTTTGTGGGTTGTTTCTTAACGCATCATACGCCTCCCAATTGGTAAACCAAAACGGTCTATTGTCGATCGGCATGCTATTGAACCTGTTGATCAAGTTCCTGTCGCCCCTAGCTTCTATCGGGCCGGGCACGTCCTCTCCAAATCTGTTTTGTATTAGGTCGTTGGACTCTATTTCTGGATATCCTATGGGTCTCAGGCCAGCGTAAAACGGCCTCTGAGCTTCGCTTGTGATGATTAATAGAGTAAAAGCTAGAGAAAATCGTATGATGGCCATTTCACCTGGAACAAAAATCAAATGTTCAGTTTCTATTTCTTTCACTAAATAATTTTGAATTATAACAAGAATATAATGACGTGAAGCTTAGAATTTTTTAACTTGAAAAAAAATTTAGAAGTACATATTAACACACATACTATTGTAAAAACAATGTTAAGTACCTTAGAAATTTTGTGATGAACAAATTATATATACTGTTGTGGATCGCTCAACACGACTGTTCCTTTAAACAAGATCGGTGAAACTCTATGTAAAATGAATGCTAAACGTTACTATAAATACGAATTCGTACCGTTGCAATCGTGTCAATAAAATCTACAAGACAGGCTCTCGACATATTACAATCGGTTCACAACGCACATAATAATTGATTGCACAAACATTTTAAACACACTACAGGATTATTTATCTTTTTATATAAATTGTTAATTTTTTACTTAATTAAGTTTAGAAATGAGATTTATCATTAATATTTTGCTTGGAATGCATAATTAATAACACCTTTTAAAATTTCTCATTATCAACAAATAATTTAATGCTTTGCAAAATTTCACAAGAGCATTAAGTCAGTTCTAGTATTTCTTAAGCCGACGTAAAGCCCCAAACACGTCATGCGGGGATACTCGTCTTCTTTGCTGTTTTATGACGTAGTCGATGTGATAAGAAATCGCTCCATATAGTCAAAAGTAAACATCTGACTCAGCGATGTATGATTTATGGTGATTGAAACATCTGAATTTTAACAGTGAAAGGTGAGTTTCTAGAATAAACATAATACGCAACTTAATTGATATCTTCGCAATCTTTAAGCTACTTATACTTTTCTTTGGGATTATATAAAAAAGATTTGGAAGGAAAAATATGGTGTATTGATGTTTCGTTATGTCAATTGTTGGCGCTGGCAACACTGTATACCGGAAGTGACATCATCTACTCGAACCAAGGGACACATGGTCGTATGGAGCAGCGGTCACTTGGATTTCGGCTGCGTTCCCGGACGGTGATATATCCACTAGTGCTGCTTGTTGTTATAATAGTTGTTAATATTCAAGTTCAGTAATAGTTAAAATATTAGAATAAACGTTAGAACTCTTATACAATAATGTCTTTTTAAAGCAATACCGTAAGCCTAGACAGATTGTGCATGCAAATTCTATCTTTGCTCGTGTATATTTTGTATGCCATTTAGTATAAAAAATAATAATATATAAAGTAAAATACGCTTAAAATCAGTTTTTACTAGTTATGCCAAATATTTTACATAGATAAATATTTATACTTTTTAGGAATAGGAAATGAAATGTAGCGATTACACAAATCGATGGAACTGTCATTGTTCTTTCAAGCATTGACTACAAGGGTCCACGCCGTCCCTAAACTATAATAACGGACAAACGGAAAAATTGTAAGTCGTTCCATAATAAAAATTTGGGCTTTTTTTAACAACGAAAAATAGCTTTTATAATACATATTAAAAAAAAGTAAATACATGTCCCACTGCTAGGCAAAGGCCTCCTCCTATACAGAGGGTATCAGGGCATAATCCACCACGGGGCCCCACTGCGGATTAGCGGACTTCACTATATTGAATTGTGAAAGGTAAAAAAATGGCATGTTTGATGGTAAAGTTTGTTTTGTTGTTGTTAAATGTTTTGGTCCATGTTCATTTATTATTTATATATTTATTTTTTAATTTTGTGGTGTATAAAAACAAATTACAAAAGAATGTATCTAATACAGAAATTACCAATGTATGCGGTCTTATCGCCCGGAAAGCGATTTCTTCCAGACAACCATTGCGAAAAGAATTTTTGCCAATGAGACATAAAGAAGAGAGCTGAGGTAAGTGAACATGAATCACTTGTAAACACCGGATGAAGGCATTTATACATCAATGAGATAGTCAAAGATTTCACGAAAAATAGGAAAAGGAAAAAGGACAGCATAAGTTCACAGTTCCAAGTAATGAGCTTTTACTAGGTTTTTAAAAGAAAGAAGAGAGTTAGCTTGTCGAACGTGAAGGGGCAAAGAATTCCACAAACGCACAGCTGTCACTGTAAAAGATTTTGGAAGAAGGAAGAGGAGTGTACAGGAGTTTGGAGGGAGAGATTGACAGAAGAAAGAAGTAAAGATAGCAAATATCAGCATAGTCAAGGATGGGCAGAAGTAGTGAAAGAGCGAGCGCAACTTTAGTAGCAGTGGGAAGAAAATAACGCAGACTTCGTAAAGAGCCTATAGCAGAATACATTTTCTCACTTATCTGCGGTGTCCATGTCATTCAGGCATCAAAAAATATTTATTAATATTTTTTTAAGTCATATGTTATCCCACTACTGGGAAAAGGCTTCTCCAGAATGGGACTTTTAGGGCATAGTCTGCATATGCGACTCCATTGAGGGTTGACAGACTTAAAACATCTTAAAATATGTTTTTGAATTTTTTTTTCAAGTTATGCGGATTTCCTTACGATATCTTCCACACCAATAAGGTTATGGTAAATCAACCCTTTAATTACGATTATTTAGGGTTGCTCGTGCGTAATAAGCGAGCACCTGAACTAAGAGACACCATGGCACGTATAATTATTGAAAATAAATCTCTTCTACTAGTAGCATCTACATTCTCCGCTATTACGAAACCGTGATAGATTTAAAAAAAACTTACATTTCATCTATCGATAGTCAAAATATGACTATCGATAGATGAAATGTAAGTTTCTTATGTCAATGAATGAATGATTCTGATTTTTGGTTTGATTTTGAATAATGAGCTGTTAAAAGCTTCACTAGAGCCGGAATAACTTGGTGTCCGGGCGTTCGCTTTTAATTTGTCCGTCCGAGTATTGGGCGATTTGAGTTCAAATCCCCGTGCCAGCACCAACGAAATTATTTCAGAAACATTTTGCGGCAGTTTTATCTACACGTCTTTAAACTTATCACGGATAAAGTTACGGTAAAGTTAAGAGACTCGGCCTTGCGCTCACCAACCCGCCTGCCCAGCGTGGTGAGTATGGGCACAATCCCCCAATGATTAGCGCCACAAACAAACGGCCCCCAGTTCCCGGTATCCTTACTATTCCAGGTCACGGCAGCGGCCTCGGTCACGGTAGGGCGGGAGGTGCTAGGAATCTCCGGGCTACGGATGGCTGCGACAAACTGACCCTGGTGACGTATAACGGACGCAGTCTACGGCTGGACGAAAGTCTAGAGCAATTGGAGGCAGAATTAGGAAATATAAGGTGGCACGTACTGGGGCTGTCTGAAGTCCGAAGACAGGGGGAGGACACGAAGACCCTAGAATCCGGCCACCTATTCTACTTCCGTGAGGGCGACAAACAGTCTCAGGGTGGCGTAGGTTTCCTTGTCAACAAGAGTCTCCGTGACAACGTGTTGGAGGTGTCCAGTGTATCGAGACCCGGGTAGCGTACCTCGTACTGAAGCTGACCGAAAGGTATTCCCTCAAAGTCGAACAGTATATGCGCCAACATCAACACACTTGGATACAGTAGTCGAGGCAATGTTTGAAGATATCGCTAAGGCCATGAATAATACCACCAAGACCCACTTCACCGTTGTCATGGGAGACTTCAACGCCAAAGTGGGAGTGCGAGAATGCGAGGAAAAGTGCATCGGGCCACACGGTGTTGGAATCAGAAACCAAAGGGGTGAAATGCTGGTCAACTTCCTGGACATGCAGGGACTGTTCTGTATGAACACATTTTTCAAGAAGAAACCCCATAGGAAGTGGACTTGGCGAAGCCCCGATGGTAGGACGAAGAACGAGATTGATTTCATCTTGACAGATAAGAAGCGCATATTTAGGGATGTCTCTGTGGTCAATCGGCTTAATACCGGCAGCGACCACCGACTTGTACGAGGCACATTAAATATTGACTTTAGAGTCGAAAGGAGTCGTATGGTAAGGTCCGTTCTTCGTCCAACACTGAATCAAACCGCACTTGGCTCTGAAGCGTTCCAGTTGGAACTGCACAATCGCTTCGCCGCGCTGGAAACCACGGCAGATGTTGACAAGGACCTCGAAAATGTGTCCAGGATAGTTCGCGAAGTAGGAACTAGGCACTTCAAAGCTAAGCGAGGCAGCCGAGAGTGTAAATTGTCGGCGGGAACTCTGGAACTGATGAGGATCCGACGTAAGCTGCCAGAGGGAGCTTTGGTGGACACCAAGCGTCTCAACAAAGATATTCGCAAATCAGTGAGACGTGACCTCTGAAGTTTCAATACGCAACTCATAAAAGAGGCGATTGAGCGAAATCGGGGGTCAAAAGTGTTTGCTAAAAGACTGGGTAGGAGCCACCTGACAAAGCTCACAACCTCGGAAGGCAAACCGCCACATCGGTTCCAGAAATACTCGCCGAAATTGAAGACTTTTACGGCCACCTCTACGCCTCGCATGCTTCAGCCAGAAGCGAACGACCCAAGAGCCACACTGACACGCCACTTTACAGACGATCTCCCAGACGTCGACGAAGGCGAAATTGAGAGGGCTCTCAAACAGCTTAAAAATGGGAAGGCTCCCGGTGAAGATGGAATGACTTCCGAGCTTCTCAAAGCAGGCGGAACCCCACTGGTGAGAAAGCTAAAGGAGATATTTAATTCCGTCATAGCAAATGGGACTACCCCGAAGGTGTGGAGTGAGAGCGTGGTGGCTTTGTTCTACAAGAAAGGTAATAATACCCTCTTGAAGAACTATAGACCAATCGCGCTCCTAAGCCACATCTACAAGCTGTTTTCGAAAGTCCTCACAAACCGTCTCGCCGCAAGATTTGACGCCTTTCAGCCACCGGAGCAGGCTGGGTTTCGAAAAGGTTTTAGCACCGTGGACCACATTCACACAGTGAGACAGGTTATACAGAAGTCACAAGAGTATAATCAGCCGCTGTGTCTAGCATTTGTGGACTACGAAAAAGCCTTCGACTCCATCGAAACCTGGGCTGTTCTGGAATCCTTGCAGCGATGCCAAGTCGACTGGCGGTACGTGGAGGTGCTGAGAAGCCTGTACAGCACGGCGACGATGTCCGTCCAAGTACAAAACCAAAAGACTAAACCCATCCAGCTGCTCAGAGGAGTGAGACAGGGAGATGTCATCTCTCCGAAACTGTTCTCCAACGCACTGAAGGATGTTTTCAAAACCTTGGACTGGAACGGATTGGGCATCAACATCAATGGCCAATATCTCAGCCACCTCCGCTTTGCCGACGACATTATTTTAATGGCAAAATCGATGCAGGATTTGAAAATCATGCTGCAAAGCTTGGATGCTGCCTCATCATCGGTCGGTCTCAGGATGAACTTGGACAAGACTAAGGTCATGTTCAACGACTTTATAAGTCCAGAGCCGATTTCGATCAACGGCGAAGCGCTCGAAGTTGTCCAAGAGTATGTTTACCTCGGGCAGACATTGCAGTTAGGTAGAGACAACTTTGAGCGTGAAATCGCTAGAAGAGTGCAGCTGGGCTGGGCAGCATTTGGAAATCTGCGTCATATCTTCTCGTCGCCACTACCACAATGCCTAAAAAGCAGGGTCTACAATCAGTGCGTCCTGCCAGTCATGACATACGGGGCCGAGACGTGGAACATGACGGTTAGGCTGGCCCACCGATTACATGTCGCTCAGCGGGCTATGGAAAGATCTATGCTCGGTATTTCGCTAAGGGATAAAGTCCGAAACGAAATTATCCGGCAGAGGACCAAAATTGTTGATATAGTCCGTAAGTGTAGCAAGCTGAAGTGGCAGGGGGCTGGCCACATCTGTCGTAGAACCGATGAGCGCTGGAGCAGACAGGTTCTCGAATGGAGACCACGTCTCGGAAAACGTAGTGTCGGACGTCCCCCTGCCAGGTGGACCGATGACCTGAGAAAGGTCGCTGGTAGTGGCTGGATGAGGAAAGCGGAAGATCGTACTCTGTGGCGTACTCTTGGGGAGGCCTATGTCCAGCAGTGGACTGCAAAAGGCTGATTGATTGATTGAACAGATTATTTTAATATTTTACACTTTATGTATCACTTAATAAGATCACCAAATTTCATCTTAAATCAACATTAAATTTACGAAATATATGTGTCGGTGTGAATTAACAATAAGTTATTTCATTTTTGTCTTCTTAACGTTATAACTAAGCAGGGTACCGTTGTAGCAATAATGACAATACCGTTATAGCAACAATAACGATGAAAACTCTCTTTTAATCAGAAAAACTATGAACTTAATGCTAAGTTTTATCCTAAGTTCACGAAACCACTTGTCATTGAAACTTAATCACCCTAGAAACAGTATCTGCAAAGAGATCTTAGAGAAAGTCATTATCTTATCACATAATATCTTTTAAATGAAAATTAATTTGAATGAAATAGACGTTCGATTATTACCGCATAAAATACGACACGAAACACATTATTACTCTTAAAAATATTTATTTATGACCTTTTAATACAAATCTTCCTTTTAACAATTTCTATTTAAAGAAACAAAGTAGAAGTATTCAATAAAATTAAAACTCATCAATAATTCACGTCCACATTCTACATGAATCTATTTGGTTAATTTTTGGTTTTCTTTACTGGCTCTAAAAGCGACTTTTCATTAGTGAAATGAAAGTGCCAAAGTAAATAATTATATGCTCAGTCGATAAAATTGTTTCGCCGCAACTGCCAGGTCTGTGGCTTGTTCCTAAAATCATTATAGGCCTGCCAATTTATAAACCAAAACGGCTTGTTGTCGATTGGCATACTATTGAACCTGTTCATCAAGTTTCTGTTGCCCCTAATTTCAATCGGACCGGGCACTTCCTCACCAAATCTGTTTTCTATTGGGCCGTTGGTCTCGATTTCTGGATATCCTATAGGTCTGAAACCAGCGAAGGATGGTCTCTGAGCCTCGCTTGTGATAAGTACTACTGCAAAAAGTAGGGCAATTCGTATGGCGTGCATTTTACCTGCAAAAAAAAATTGTGAATAATATAGCATGACATAAATATGTATTTAAATAAAACATCGAGAAATTATTATAAATAGGTAAAATTTTACGATGATTGTTGTAAGTAGTAGTTTAACTGAGTACCATGCAACCGTGTTACAGGTCTGCCCGAGTTAGTACCACATTCTCACAGAAGACCGGAGTGAAGTTGAAGTGTTACACTTCTGCGTTTCGTCTGGTGAGTGAGGTAGCTGGGGCCCACTTTATTAAAAGGTGGCAACGCATGTGCAACACGGGTGTTGCAAATGTCCTTGGGCGGGAGTTATCACTTAACATCAGGCGAACCGCCAACTCGTTTGCCACTTTATCACATTAAAAAAGTAAAAATGTAATAAAAACACACGTTTCAAAGTATTACTACCTACATACCTCAATAATTTCAAAAGAGAAAAATATTATAATTCTGTTGTTCGCAAAGATTGACTGTTCTTCTAAGCGAGTACGTACACACTGTGCCTATCAATGCCAAACGTTGCTTTAAATACGAAACTCAGCTTGTGAAGACTACAATAATCTACCAGGACAACAAATATCTACTAGAGCGGCTCTCAACTGAATATATCGTATCGTTTTTAGACATCACACCCCTGTAAGGAAAGCTTTTATAAGGTGAAGTAATTATTTTTTTCAAAATTAATATAAAAAAGTGTGCGTATTGGTTAATAATCTTTTAGTTAAAATTGATACCAATTAATTATTTTTTAATTTTCTCAACAACAACAGGCTTTTTATTATGTATCAAGAGACTTCTAGCACTTCGTAAGCCGACGTAAAACTCCATATGTGCCCGTAACGCAATAAAGTAAACGCCCGTGACGTAATAAACAATCGTCTTGATAAGAGGTTATCATAAGTAAACCTCAAACATTTTTTATATAGTTATTTCCTAGGGTATGTATACATGTTTACATCAACAAGTTTCCGTTCATTGAGGTAGGATTAACTTAAAAATTTTCATCGTATACGGCTGCTTTATAAGTAAATATACAGACGATAAAAGACGAGAACTTTTAAATGAATCGTGATTCAAATATTTTTTTTTATGTTAAGCCATGATCAAACATATAACATAAGTCAAAAGAGGTGTGATGAATCAATACTACAATGAAACACTTTGAGGTGTCAGTTTTAAAGTTTAAAATTCCACCGCTGAACTGCCTTCCATTAAACTTCCACGAAGAACGATTCTGAATTACCCCTATGTTTATAATATGACTACAATATCCCATTTTCCTTATCCTTGCTTTTTACATGGTAAGCGATCACCGCCGCCCATAGATATTTGCAAGATCGCAGGAGTCACAACTGCGTTGATGATCTTAGAGGCAGCAGTAGGCTTATTTCTGGAAATATCGCCAGCGAGAACTGGTTCCACATTGAAGCTATGCGGGGTAGAAAATTGCGTTAAAACTCATAACGGTTGACCGGCAATCATGAAGGTGTCGTCAATGGTAATTGGTGGCACGCCGAGTTAGGCGATAATGAAATTCGGCAAAATGTATCAATCCGAACAATTCCTTGGAGCACTCCCCGTGATATATCCCGTAGAAACGGCAAATAGATGCAACATCTCTTCGCAAAGCCAAAGTGGCGACTCCTCATCCTCATCGGACTGGGCCTGATCATTGACGATTCACGCAACTCTTCGTCAGATGCGGTCAAATAAAAGGAGCTGGTATTTTATAGCGCTGTTGCTTAGTGCCCCAACGCTGGAGGTGAAAGCAGTACTCCCTGTGAAACCAAATCTGTGCTTTATAGGCCGGCAATGGGCCGGCAGATGATACTATCTTGCTCTGAATTCATTTGAAACTGTTTATTTAAAAAAAATAATAAAAAAAAGCCCGCTAAGTTTCTTTCGCTGGTTCTGCTCAGTACAGTTGCTTTCTTTTCCAAACCGGTGATAGTATTTTGACTATCAATAAGCGAATGTAATAATACTATGTTGAATAGACATTTGATTTTGTATTTACCTAGGACACCGAGCTTTTCAGATTAAGCCAGCTCAGATTTCCATTTCAAATGACCGCGAAGTTGAATGCCACTGGCAACCGTCAACGATGGATACGTTGAGTGGTAGAGGCAGACCAAATCCCTAATGATCTCCGAATCTGACCCGTAATGATGCTACTCAAAACAAGCTCTCCTGAATTTTTGGAAAATTTGAGGATCTCTTAAAATATCTCTGTTCTTGAACGTCCTTAAACGTCTCAGCTAAGCTTAACGGCCGATAATATTCTAACGAGAGATGTCGTCGTTTCCATATGAAATTTTAAAATTTTTATAGTGCTAACGCCGTACGATGACACATTAAAATTTGTATACAAAAGGCGTTATTCTGCAACACGAGTACAATTGCTTTGGAAAATCCCAGAAAAGTTATCAAATTTTTGTATAAAAAATGTTTAAAATATTCGTCATCTTCTCAGCCTGTTTGAGTCCACTGCTGAATAGGCCTCACCTACAGACTACCACGATGCACGATCCTGAACTACCTGCATCCATTGACTTTCCGCACATTTGCACAATTCGTCACTCCATCTAGTGGGGGGTCGTCCTACACTGTGTTGACCTGTACGATGCTGCCACCCAAGGTCCTTTCTTTTTCATCGGTTATCGGTTCTACGAGCTATATGACCGGCCTATCGCCACTTCAGCTTACTAATCTTCAGAGCTATATCAGTTGACTAAGTTCTACTGCGGTTATCTGCATTGCTAACTCTATCACGCAGAAAAATAGCCCGCTCCTTAGCTCGCTGAGCTCATAAGGAATTAAAATTACATTTTATAATAAATTGTTACCTTTACATACATAATTCTTCTGTACGTGTGTATGTCACTGAAATCCGTCGGTCGGTCGGTTGACAATTCACACAAAATCAAGGTCTTTTTTTTATGTGAAAAGTTGCCAAACGAGCAGACGGTTCACCTGATGGTAAGTGAATACCGCCGCCCATGGACATCTGCTACACCCGAGGGTTACAGATGCGTTGACAACCTTTTGAAAATTGGGCTCCGGCTACCTCACTCACCAGACGAAACGCGAAAGTATTTGTCGATGGTCGCAATGATCAAGTTTGTGGTTGTTTGTAAAAGCATTGTACGCCCATGAATTGGTAACCTAAAACGACCTACTGTGGATAGGTTTTAAATCACGTCGCTATTAAATATTTTGATCAAGTTCCTTTTTGATCAAGTTCCTATCGCCCCTAGCCATGATTAGTAAAACATATGACGGACATTTGACATGTTACTAAAACAAATTTATTGAATTAACTTACTTTCCATAAAAAATGTGGAAAACGTATTTACATATAATATCAAAGATGAATACAAATCCAAAATTAATACATTTTTTTTTGTTTAATATTTTACTTTATAATTTTCTAAGGGCAATAATATAATTAAAACAACAGGTGTTTACACCACTGACTGTTCTTCTATGCGAGATTATTCGCACGGTCATTAAATACGCTAGACACTACTATAGATACAAAATCATAGCTGTACGCAGACTACATAATACTACTAGACAGACTTGGATCAAAACTAACAGTTCTTAGGTGATTACTGTTATTCTGAGTAAATTGATTAATATTTTGAATCATTACATCCAAATTTAGACAACAATTTACTTTTCTAAGACGTAATTCTTTACATTTACATAAGTTTGAAAGTAGAGCGTGCTATAACGTGTTATACTCAACACATTCAAACAGGGTCTGGATTTTATTTTGGTGTGTTTGAACTCTATTGCTTCTTAAGCCGGCGTAAAACCCCACATGCGGCCTGTACACGTCATGCGGAGAAACTGACACTATTATAAATATTTTGTGACGTAGTTAGAAATCGCTGTGATTCTTATCACACTATATTAACCTCTGACTTAGTAATCACCCCATTAATACGTAATTTTTTGTACTTAAATAGCAGGAATATAATGTTGAATGAATGAAGGAATATTCTTTATTGCATACTAAAATAAAATAAAGAACAACCAAAAACCAAGCCAGCCAAGTGCGAGTCGGACTCGCGCACGAAGGGTTCCGCAACATTATCTATAAAAACCACAAAAAAGTCGTTTATTTTTTTCCTCCATTTAGTTTAATATTCTGTATTTTAGTATTTTTTATTATTGCGGAAACAGAAATACATCATCTGTGAAAATTTCAACTGTTTAACTATCACGGTTCATGAGATATAATCTGGCGACTGACGGTCAGACAGACAGACAGCGAAGTCTTAGTAATACGGTCCCGATTTACCCTTTGGATACGGGAACCTAAAAACTTACTGTATAAATTATGGGTACAATGGGCGCCATTACTACTAAAAGTAATTTTTTCCAGGCAACCTTCATGGCAACCAGGCAATGTTATAATTTATTTCATAATTTCAGGTAGTATAACCGCAGGGGTTTTTAAATTTGTTTATTCCTAACATTTTTAAAATGCATAATGTTAAATTAAAATGCAGGTGGTGTAACTTGCTTCTTCTGTACCTGCTTGTTAAAGTAAACAAGTTTTTTTCATTGCTTTTTCTTTAACAATGTTTACGTAGAAAAGAGTTAATATAGAGTGGAGGTCACCCGCTAGGTAAAATTACAGCTTGCCATCGTCTAGACTTATAAGCGATTACATCGCTTATAGTCAAAATCATAAAATCAAAATAATTTATTTTTCCATGGCCAATTTCTCTATGGAAGTCGGCATAGTAATTCGAATTTAGTGTACACCAATTATTTTGGGTGTTTAATATTCTTGAATATTGGCACTTTAAAATGCTATATGTAAAAAACTCAAAAAAATTGTCATCACAACAGAATAGACGCAAACCTTTCACACGTTTGCTTCTAGTCTAGCTAATTGTATGGATTATTATTATATTTCGCTATAAAAACCCACTGGCGCTTTAAAATAGTGAGAACAATCGTGAATTAGGGCGGTAAACTGGTAGTCTTATAATTAGTAGGTATTTAATTAAGGTAATGGCCATATATCTCACCCGTGGTATGCTTTTTATTGCAAAGATAGTTTACTAAGGTTAACACATAATAAAACAAAAGAGTAAAAATAATAATTTTTGTTAGAGAAAAAAAATATTTTTTCTTTAGATTATAACATGTACTTCTTAAAGGCCTACCCAGAGAACTCAATATACATTAGTTTAAGCCACGTAGCTTAAGAGACGGAGCTTGGATAAAAACAGATAATTTGCTTCCCATAGTTAAATTCACTGAGTTGTATTAATAGTAAGTATTGTAGTGTTTAAGTAATCACATAATTATCTGATTAATATAACCAGACATGTGAAACAAATATAAGCATAAAATATATATTTTATGTACTGTGACGCAGGCGCGGTGCTCGAAACTTGTCATACAGAACTTGCTTGACATTTTGAAGCTCAGCAGTCAGGTCTTCCTTGTCACAGATCGATTGTGCTCTCTGAAACAAAGATTTACCCAAGGTAGCTAAACTGGGATGGACGGCGGTGAGAGATTCGCTTTTTCGTTTACACGTGCCAGTGAGACGATGTGCGTTCCCCTTACTCTTAGTTATAGCTAAGGCTTGGTATGGTTAGCGCCAAATAAAGCTTTAGCTAAACGCTTAGTTGGCAAGGCAAGAGGGTTTTTGCTTCATAACTATACATACATACATGCAAGATTTTCATTTAATAAGACTTTCATTCCTACGGGGGAGATCGATAACCGTGAAAACAGACCATGGTACATATTCTACATTTAAATGCGTCGAGGAAAATGCTCTTCGTCTGGAAGATAGTTGCTAAAGCTTCTGGCAATGGAAAACCACGTATTAGTAAACAAATTTTAAAATACCCCAATAGATATGAGGGGTTAAAGTTGTTGTTATTGTAGTGGTTCTGCAATAAATTTAATTACCTTAAGCTGGAATCAAACTTTCCCCACGGACAAGAAATGTTTTTCCTTCTTTGTGGGCATACCCACATGGAGCAAGAACATATTTAAAGACAATTATATTTTTGTTTCAAATATATACTCCTACAAAACTTATACGATTGTTGTGGGAGGGAATGGTAGGCGGAAGAAGTAGAAGAATAACAATTTTAAAATACCTTGATCATCAATAAATGTTCATTATGTGTGTATCATTAAATACGGGGACAATACATCCCACTAACTCATTATCAATCTAAGAATAATATTATGAAACTTTATTAAATATATGCTCTTTACGCTTTAGTTGGGAATGCAAAGGCAAAAATAATTAAGAATATGTATAATATAATGTTAAAATAATTAATTGCGCGTTTTTAAATAAAAAGCGTTTACCGAATACGTGATTCGGTAATCGCTTGCCATCATTGCCATAGAGGACTGTGTGTACAGTATAAGTCGCCACACTGACAACTTAATGCCCGGTTTTTTCTTTTAATTCAAAATGTTCAAAATATTCCAAATCATAATCATTTTTTTTAATAAAACGTAAGTGCTGATATACAGCGTGTCGTTACCAACACGACAATAAATGAACACACATATAGAGGATAACTTTTTAAAATTGAATCAAAATTTACATTCTTTTAACATAAATATTTACAGATTTATTAAATTTTCCAAAACAAAGAATTTTAGGACATCCTTACCTATAAAACTGTAACGTGAAGTTCATTTGTAAAGGTCACATAGCATATGAATAGGTTGAATGAATTTAAAAGAGACAAAACATACTGTTAGAAGGAGAGCCTTGTAAAGCGATGCCGTCGCAACGAAAGAAAAGTCTCTGAATGTATGTATCAGTCACTTGTAGCTGTATAGGATGTTACAAATTTTGTTTCACAAATTTTGTTGTACAAATAATAGGTTGTTTGAAAAATATATTTTTTTATTTTGGCTTTTTTTAACGTTAATATTTTTTTTTGGTTATTGGCAAGTAGCGTTAGAAGTTTGCTCGTTTATTGTCGCGATGGTAACGACACGCTGTATTATAATAATAATAAAAATCCAAAGCTACATATTATGCGGAATCTGTCTAATATATCCTTTGCCAGCGTGATTTAAAGGCTGTTTAAAGTTTATTACCACAATAAGTTTCCGTCGTTAAATGGCCCTTTATTAAAGTACTACCTTATTCCATTAACATAAAAACAACACAGACCGTCTACCGGGCACAATGATATCGTCAACTACGATAAAAAAAATAAAGATAAAGGAATGTGTTGTTGCTAATTTATGAAAAATATTCGCAATTGTATGTTTGTGCTTAATATAAGTTGCTGCTATTTGTCTTCATTACGGTGAAGTAGCGCTTAATGGTAGACATGATGAAAATACCGTCATGTCTTTTATAAAGTAAGTCTGCTGTGCTGTTTATAATAAACGAAAACTAGAGCTTTTTAATATGAACCTCCGAAATTCATAAAGTTTCCCATGTTTGGAAAGAATTGTTATATGACATTTTTCTTATTATGAATTTTAAATGAATAATAACTTAAATTAAATGGACTCATTGCTGGATTCAAAAGATGGAACATCAAACCACATAATTCGTCTTAAAACGTATTATTTTTTTTATTAAAATATAAATTATCCTAATTTTTAGTAATATTTATGTTTATTTCACATACCGCTCACAATAATTTAGATATCTATGAAACTATAATTATGAAAAAAAAAGAATAAAAACCTCTTTAATTAAATAATACCTAATTAAATTAAATAAAACCAGATTAAGTTTACTTTTTAGTAAGTTTACAAACAACTCACGCAAACGAAACGGAAGTGCAAAGGGAACAAGCAATAGCCACGTCAGTGTATTTGTTCCTAAAGGCATTATTGTCTTGCCAAAACGACCTATCGGCATACTATCATGTTAATATCATGTTGGTCAAGTTACTGGAACAGCTTCTCGCAATCTGTTCCGTTGGACGGACTTCACTTGGACTTCTGGATATCCTTGATGGATTATTTAATTAACTGTCGTGTAATCATTTACCAATGGTAGTTGTTGATTTAGGAAATAATATAATTATGTCATTGTAAATTACGATAGGTTTTTTTTTCTTGTTGAGTTTTTAAATAGGTCCGTAATACATTAAACCACACATTACCGTTAAACATGAATATATGCTCCTTCCAACTGGCTGAAAATTCAAGTTTCTAGAGTAACAAAAACTGAAGTAAACGCAATGGTTTGCCCTCTAGATTAAAGTCGAAACCACTTGTAATTGACATAGTATTGACAAAAAGTTATTATGTATTTTAAAATTGTACTCATTTGAATGAAATAGACTTATAATGACTATCGAATGAAAGGTAACATTCAAATGTATTATTTTATTTTAAAAGTATATAAGCATATATTTATGACATTTTTAACATATATTTTCCATAATTTTACTTCATTGTAATAAATGCAATATTTAAGAATTTCTTTTGTTTTATTTCTTACTTTCAGTACATACTAACTGACCCAGCAAACGTTGTTTTGCCATATAAAATATTTGTAGGGTAGAAAAAACTGTTGTGGTGGACTCTTAACATTTAGGGGGATGAAAAATATGTTGTCTGATTCTCCACCTTGGCCAATATGCACACAAAATTTCACGAAAATCGGTCAAGCCGTTTCGATGGAGTTCAATTACAAACACCGTGACACGAGGATTTTATATATTAGATTAAGTTCAGTCGATGAAAATGCCTCGTCGCATTGGCCAAGTTTGTTGGTTGTTTGTTAAAGCATTGTACGCCAGCGAATTGGTAAACCATAACCAAACAGTAGTATTATTTCATGTCCATTAGATATCCACTAAAATTACAAAGTTTGGTTATAACTTTGGGATCTCAAATTCTAGCAGTGGAGACTGTTTCGATACATTTACAACTTTGTCCTAATTTTAAATTGCAAGAAATTTTTGTTGTGATTTTTTTTAACAAACAAATATCGTTTCTCTCTTTAAATCCAATGACATGTGAATATTTTTGGAGACGGAATGTTTTTGGCACTCACTGTATGTATGTAATTAGTCTTACGAGCAAACAAGGTTGATTGATTGTAACGAATAATATAACATACCTTCGTGCGAATTATGAATTAGGTGGGCAAGTGTGTCCTGTTTGGCACAGTCCATAACCACCTGAGTGCTACAAAGTGTATTTTATTGCCTCCGACAACAATACAATACCGACAATAACAACAATATACTGAACGGTATGCATATTAGTTTAGGATTAATTATGTAATAAGTTACTTTAAAATGAAGAAAAACTTATCCTATATGGTTCGTTTGAGAAAACTCACTGACAGATGGCGCTGTACGGAGGTAAAACACGGTAATATTTGCTGGCTCGCTAGTCATAAAGGGATCGAAGTTCACTTCGTTTCATATTTCCACTGCCCCGTTCACTCTTTTTATGTGGATTATTTTTGGCGTGTGTCTCGTTTGTTTGTCAAACGACACTCATGTAACCCGCTACAGAGCCACCACACTCTCAGTCTCAAATGGTTTGCTTTAAATATAATATATACATGGTAGTAATTATTCCATCTGCTGTCTATTTGCAATGGATTAACCTGGCACGATCACGTAAAAAGAACTGGAAAAGAACTTTTCCAGTCCCATCTCGCTTAGAAATCAAATTGCAGAATTCCTGTTTCTCTGTTGACATAAAATGTTTTTTCTTTAAGTGAGATCATAAATATCTACATAAGTTACGATAGAGTAGTTTCATGATAATCTAAATAAGTCATTAACAATTTCATTCAAAGAAATCGGCTACAATTTAATGCCCGTAGTTTAACGTTATATAAACATCTGGTTGTAATAAATCGATTTAAGGTGTAGCGTTGCATTAAATGCCATTTTGAATTAGATTTACTAACCCTGATTTACGCGCAATTTATATTGATTTTCAAGGTTTGTTGTTTCGAGATTAATGCAAGCGTGGCAGCATCGAGTACATGAAATTACGCAAACGTGGTTACGCTGGTCGAATGTTTATATGCTTCAATCGGAGATTCCTTATTATCCAGAATATATGTCTTCTATGAAACTGAAATGGAGGGATTCGGTATTAAAAGTAGCTTTACGATCGAAACCTAATCACATATAACAACGAAACATAAGCATATCGCCAGTACCTTCACTGAATGTGGCTGTTAGATAAATAAGTACTAGTTACATGGATTTCAGGTGCACGCAGCTTGTGGCCAGATATTCGTTTGCATCTATTCTTGCTATCTCTACTGGCTAAGATATTTCAATTTCCCAATTCGCGTACAAAAAATATCAAAACTGGTTGTAAACGACCTCTACGAGGCCGTTATAAATTCCCCGACGTAGCTAAATGGCAAATTTATGCAGCAGTAGAAAGTGTTTACTAAAATCACTATAAAAATGAAAAAAGATCCACTATTCCACAAAAGTATTTAATTAATTGTTTATTTCATCATATCCCAGTTGCCAGTGATGACCTACGGAACCGAGACGTGGTCCTTCACTGCTGGCCGTATGGGGAAGCTTAAAGTCGCTCAGCGACCTATGGAGCGGGGTATTTCTCTGCGTGATAAAGTTCGTAACGAAGACATCCGCATTAGAACCAAGGTAACCGACAGAGCTCAGAGGATTAGCAAGCTGAAGTGGCGACGGGCGGGCCATATAGCTCGTAGAACACATAACCGTTGGGGAAGAAATGTTCTCGTTTTCTCTGGCAGCGTCGTACTGGCTATCGCAGTGTAGGACGACCCCCCACTAGATGGAGTTACGACCTGTGCAAATGTGCGGGAAGTCTATGGATGCAGGTGGCTCAGGATCGTACTTCGTAGCAGTCTATGGGGGAGGCCTATGTTCAGCACTGGACTCAAACAGGCTGAAATTATGATGATGATGATCATCTTTATGTATGTAGGTACATACGTTTATGCATGTGTGTACAGTTAGTTATGTATAATTTTGGCACGCTCTACTGCCTTAATATTTTTACAGGTTTCAACATATCACTCATCATGATGTGAGACCGTCATTAGATTCGTCTCAGTCGTCAGATATAGTCAGCATATTTTCCAATAAAGTAACCGTTAAGAAAAAAGAAAGAAACTAGAGAATAATTAATATTTAATGCATGTTCATCATGACGTATCAACTGACGTATGTAGCGTACAAAATATATGCATATTGTTAACTAACAGAAGGCCTTCTCAGTAATCAATTGTTACAATTATGCATGAATAATTCTTTGGATCTTAAAATAGATTTTTCTTTTCTTAATCAACTTTCAATTCAAATTAAATTTATTTTATTTATTTATTTCTTAATATATACTTCTCCATATTGCTATTAATCATCAAAAAAGATTTAGTTCATTAATATGATATAAATCATCTGTAGTTTCACTTTATTCATTTTTCTGTGGAGGATATACTTTATGTTTCCCTCAATTAAACTCAATCCCGTAGATTTCAGGAATTATTCTGGACAGAAGATTAAAGTAGAAAAACCTTTGACGGTTTTGCCAACTCATATTTATTTCATATCATATATTTATGAGATACACAGATAACTTAAATATTAATATTTATTGATACTGAATTCAAATACTTAAGAAAAAAATCGATCTAATAAATACATTTAACTTACTTCAAATATAAAAAGCTGTTAATATATTTACAGAATAATTATAAAACGACTCTTATTCATAAAATATTTTACCTAGTTTTAAACATACCTGCTATACAATTTATTAAAATTATAATAAATGAATAAAAAGTTTTTAAATAATGGAATAAAAATAATATAATATTGATAAATGTATATTTGTATTATACATATACCTAAACAAGGACTTATTAGTTCATAGCCTCTTATTTTATATACAGTAAGTTCGAGTGTAATTGAAAACAGTGGTAAAAACAGGTTTCCATTTTACAAATATTTACTTATAATGTTTTTCCCATTTTAGGGTCATGCGTACGAGGATACACTTTTTGTTAGAAAATTATATTTACATAGTTGGAATAAATAAGCAAGCGGTTCACCCGACGAAAATCATCATAAGAGACCCCACAATCCATTATAGGGGTATGAATACACACACAATACACAACTCACCCGGAAAAACGCGAATATAGGTATAGTGGGAGTGAGCGAATATTTACTTAATAGTTACATATACAGCGTGTCGTTACCAACGCGACAATAAATGAACACACATATAGAGGATAACTTTTTAAAGTTGTATTAAACATTTAAATTCTTTAAACATCAATATTTACAGAGTTATTAAATTTTCAAAAACAAAGAATTTTAGAACACCCTTACCTATAAAAGGGTAACGTAAAGTTCATTTGTAAAGGTCACAAAGCATATGAATGGGTTGAAAGAATTTAAAAGAGATAAAACATACTGTTAGAAAGAGAGGCTTGTAATGCGACGCAGTGACGCGAGTTGTATAGGATGTTACAAATTTTGTTTCTTTTTTATTTAATTAGTTTGTTTGAAAAATATTTTTTTTTAATTATTGATTTTGTTTAACGTTAATATTTTTTTATGATTATTGGCAAGTAGCGTTAGGCGTGTGTTCCTTTATTGTCGCGATGGTAACGACACGCTGTATATGTAAACATATCACCTAGTCGATATTTTCTTCTAATGAGTCTAAATTTATTAGTTTCTTGTGCAAATGTAAGTTATTACAGCACGAATTCAAATTTCATTAAAGAAAGTTTAAAAATAAGATTAAAACAAATAATTTTCAACAATAAAACGAAAGTGACGAGGATAGTATATGCTGTAGTTGGCTGATATTTGTTATAACAACAGACAATTTACTTTCCGAAACACCAGATCTATACCATTGAACAAATGTTTAATGCTTCTAATCACTTAAAACCGAGCAAAGGCCTACATGAATTCGATACAAAAAAAAAAGTATTTAAATATAAATTGACATAAATTGCTAATGCTAGGGAAGGAAAATCACTAGTATTGCGCATACAATTATTAATTCGGTAAAATTAAAACAGACGTAATTAGTAAAATATTTTCAGCTATGTCATATACTGCAATTTACAATTAATAACATTTTACATAACACTTACACTTACTACATAAATTCATAAAATATAGCATGATTGAGTAATACAAATTAATGTCTTTTCTTGTCGATGACATACCACAAAAGTCTCGAAGTAAAGTTTTATTTGAATAGTCAATTGTCTAAAACAGTTTATCTGTTAATAGATTTTTCGTTTATGTCACACGTGAGGAAATCATTTGGTTCCCTTATGGTCATTATTGTGACTCCGTCTGCGCTGTTTCTTGATATTATGTTGTTCTTCTTCTTTGTGCTTCCATAATCGTAGTTTGATATCACAACGCTCTCTGTGGGATTTCTGAAACATGTTCAGGAGGAACATACGGGACCGATACTTAAAAAAATCGTATTGACAGGATATAAAAGCACATTAATTTGTAAATGTGACAATAGCACAATACTATATGAGATCGTCTATCTAAACGCTCCCAGTGTACTATTGTGTTATTGTTGTGCAAACAATAGATCTCGTCCATCTAACAAAATCATAATAGGAGCGTTTAAATTGTCAATTCGTGGCAACGTTTAGGCAATATGATTCTAGATGAAATGTAATGAAATGTGTTACATAGGTAACGTTCATATGCTATTAAATAATTTTAAGATACATCTAGCTTTTAATAATAATAATATAATAATAATAATCTTTATTTCAGACAATACACAAAATTAAGTACATTGTCCATAGTTTTTTAGTATTTGTTAATAACATTGTGACTTAAATCTAGGTTAGTAAGTAATCTAGGAATACTAAAAAAAAGGAATAATAAAGAGTAAAAGGGAATAACAAGCGTTACCTGTTGCATCTATGTCTATGAGTGCTCCTAAACGACGTTTCACATATAGCTGTTCTTGATAGTCGCGAACTGCAAGTAGGATGTAAAGTTCCACGTCGACAGCATAAGTACCGATTAAAGTGTTGCCTGAATACACCGCTGACGCAATACAGGGCAACAGGATTGACGCACGAGTTCAGGAAACTGTTAACAAAATTATGGAGTTGTTTTAAGACAAATTGATGCTTGGAATTATTCTCTACTTCCTTCTTAATAGAGTACCAACTAATACAGTACAAAATAAAAAGAGCAAACTTAATTTTAGAATTTATAAAAAACTATTTGTTAAACTGAACGCTAAGAAGTTAGATTGTTTAATTTGAAATTGTTGGGATTTTTGGATTATTTACAGCTAGTATCAACGGGCAAAGGAATTAGTCGGTTGCTACTCCGTTATTCATTAAATGCGACAGCGTTAATCAGGCGTATCTCTTAACCTTTTCGCTGACTAAACTGGAGCAATTCCAAATCAAACAATTAACAATGGTTTAGTATCAGCTTCAAGCAATAAAAACGAACGAGAGCCGAAGCTTTTTTATATGTTTTGTTTTTATGTGAGAAGGTGGGTCATGAGTTTATAAAAATTGATAACGGCTGAGTCACCATAAAAGACAACTCCCTAAATGTACCCAAAAATTACAACAATTTATAAATAAAGTCTTCCATAAATACGCTCGCTCACCTCAAACAGAATCCTATTATCCTCAACGCGTGCGTCCAATCATTGTAGTCGGTTTGAGCGGTTGGCGATAAATGGAACCACAGCTCAAAAGCGTGATAAGGCAAGAAGCAAACGAAAAACACTGAAATGTAAATGCATTAATTAATATAAACATATGACTACAGATAATAATAATGATTATTTCAAAATTAATTACTTTAGTAATTCTTAGTTAATTAGTTTAGTAATTCTTGAATTCTAAAGTTCTTATTACAGCATACAGCATGTCGTTACCATCGCGACAATAAATGAACACACATATAGAGGATAACTTTTAAAAATTGTTTTAAACATTTACATTATTTAAACCTCAATATTTACCGAGTTATTAAATTTACCAAAACAAAGAATTTTAGAACACACCTTACGTATAAAACTGTAACGTTCATTTGTAAAGGTCACAAAGCTTATATATAAAGGGTTGAATGAATTTAAAAGAGACAAAACATACTGTTAGAAGGAGAGGCTTGTAATGCGACGATGTGGCGCGAGTTGTATATGATGTTACAAATTTTGTTTCTTTTTTTCCTTAATTAGTTTGTTTGAAAAATATTTTTTTTTAATTATGGATTTTATTTAACGTTAATATTTTTTTATGATTATTGGTAAGTAGTGTTAGACGTGTGTTCATTTATTGTCGCGATGGTAACGACACCCTGTATATATGAACGATATTATAGTACAAACAGTGAGCTTTGGAATGGGCTATGCTTGATATTTCTCTGTGTAATAGAGTTCTCTCAATGAGGAAATACACAGGAGGACAAAAGTAACCGACATATGATGAGGAACGGTGCTCGAGCGGCAGTCTCGTATTGGCCTTCGTAGTATGCGATGACCCATTGGATGGAGTGATTAGGTACGTGCGATGGAGCCACCTGCATTCATCGACATACCGCACATTTGCTGCAAAGTCGATGGATGCAGGTTACTTAGGATTGTGCATCGTGGCAGTCTGTGGGGGAGGCTTAAGTCATAGGTGATGTAAATGGTGACGACGATGATCATACAATAAATTATAAGGGCAAATCTTTCTTGCGATTTAATGAATGTGTGATATTTTCAACAATCCCCCAAAAAAGAAGATACATTCTTCTCTAAACAATTTTTATAGTTTAACGTGACTCCAATCCGTGCTCACCGATAACAAAAATTAAAACCATCAGAGCAACCGACTTTCTGGCTTTGGCCTGGGCCTCCCCCTGGCCACCGTGCAATGCGCCGGGCATTTCCCTGGTGCTCGCAAGTAGACGCTGCGCCATAAGCGAATAGAAGATCGCAATAACCAGCAACGGTAAACAATAGTATATTATCGCTTTCGCCAAAGTCATCCATCTGAAAACAAAGTGATCTATAAAAAATATAATAAGTAAATAGTACTTTTATTATTGTGATGTGTAATTATTCGTATGAAAACAAAAACATATATACATCGGGTAGCCTGTATGGTCGTTTGAATTGTGTTAAGTAAATGAAGTTACATTGTGTTAATTATTTAAATAACGTTCCTACATAAACATTCAAGTGTCAATGTACGAATTTGTTCTATAAACAATTTGAACGACTTTGATATCTTTTATTTTGATGACAGGATTTTTAACTTGACATACGATAAATATCGAAAAACTTAAAGAAAGTCAAAGATCTTAATTTTTTTTTATATAGGAATTATAGTAACTATGATGTTTTTGTAAGGCTGTACCCTAAGACTTCTATTAGTGAGTACTAAATATAGCTTTTTATTTTAAGCTTTCGTTATCAATTGGGACCCCAGTTCAGCTTTAACGACTTATAAGTAGACTTAACTATTAAGTCTTTAAGGCTGAACTTTGCTAATTAATGAATTTAATGTTAGTTAAGTGCTGGTTGGGGACCATGAGAGCACCAAGGCAGATTACACGAGCTTACTTGGGATAATGCTTCCAACCCTCTGGGTAGGGGGTACAGTACACAATAGTAATGTTATTGTGCAGATGTGCAGTTACAGTATTTGAGAATACAGCGGCTGGTGTAGCGAAGATAAGCGCCGCTGCCCAAATAAACGTTGCACATACGAGTGGGAGCTTCCTCAGCTGAAACAATTTAGCGGTGCTATTATTTACGTTAGATTAGTAAGCTACTTTAAAATGAACTGGCTAGGCGGTCGTGACTAATACGGAAAGATAAATTTCTATTATGTTATATGTTTTATATAAGTGCATGATTTTATAAATGTTCCGCGCAGGCTACTTTCTTCTGTATCATTTCAAGTGTCTTGTATTATCTTGCTTATGCGGTACGAACCGTTGGAGAATTAGACTACTTAATGATAAAACTTTCGTAGTAAATAGACACAAACATTACGTGTACGTTACCACTGCTATCTCGGGATGAAGAGTTATAATAAATTACAAATAATTAGGTGCTACCGAAAGCTTTCAAAGACATATATTCCTAAAAAGTTTTAATTACAATTAAATTATATGAAATAACAAAGAAACTCCGTTAAAAAATACAGAAAAAAACCACTGCAAGAAACTTGCCGACTGGCTGTATCCAATTAGCGAACGTCAATATACTAAAACCTAAGCTGCATAAAAATTAAAGTTACTTGGGAAAGTATGCAACTTTTTTGTCGCGGACTAATATTTCAATTGAATAATCTATAATATCCACGAGCGCAACAAAAAATAAGAAAAGAAATAGTTGAATCTCAAAGCCTTCGTCGCAATTTTCTTGGATCATAATTATTATTTTATGAATGTTGACATTTCTAGCTTAAAATTTAAATTGCTTACGTAAGATATTTAAGCGATTTTGATTTACCTACTAGATAATATTTCTGCTAATACTAATTATTATTATTAGTAGAAATAAGCACGTAAATAATCTAGGCATGCACAAATTTCCTAAGGTGATATATTGGGTCCTTTTCGTATTAACCCACCAACATTACAAGACATGGTGAGCCTGTTTCCATATAAGTATAAATAATACGAGTTAAATATCATTTCTAATTAAATTGGACTTGAAAAAACAACTCCTTATCTACAATTATCGTTTTCACATGCGTCTAATTCTATGAAATTCATCTAATATTATATTTTATGATACCTATTCCATGAACGTATATACAAAACCGGCAAAAATAAGCGCTACTTTCAATGTTATTATTGACTGCAACAACAGATACGGTATACATCCTATCTCCTCCTATCCACGTACACGCGGTCGATAGCGCCTGCGAATATTATGTCCGCAAAACAACGCTCAATCGTGCCTTGAATGTAAAAAAATTCTAAAAACTTATATTTACTAATGTAAATAATTTTGGAATGTTCTATTGAAATCTTAAATATATATTTATAGTAAAGTTCTGTTTATAGTTTTGAGTAAAACAAGTTGTTTTACATGAAACATTCAAGTTTTTTTGTATGTGAAATGTTAGCAAGCGAGCAGGCGCTTCACATATGTCATATGATTACCGCCACCCATGGACTTCTACAACACTTAATGCGTAGCAAATGCGTTGCCAAACATTAAAAAATAGCGCCCAGTTACCTCGCTAACAGACCAAACGCGAAAGTATAATAATTCCACGTCACGCCGGTCTTCTATCAGGCTGTGGTACTTCCCCGGATGAGTCTGCTCATTCTTGCAACAACTGTTGGCTGTACTGAGGCACAACCACAGCACATTTTATATTGTGGCACATTTAATATTAGTATCGCATAAGCTATTATATGTTTTTATTTCTTTATGGAACAGTTTGATAGCTGATCCATATATAAATAAAAACATTTAGCTATGTTTACGATATCATCAATATAGCTAAAATTTCTGTCATTAAATGAGAGCTTAGAGCTAAGATATTCACTCGCGATGTGTAGTCCCGGGATTGATTGATCTTGAAAAATAGAATGAAGTTTTTAGTTTTCGTTTCTTACCGGCTTAGTCTTATATTTGGGTCTGTTATCTTGCGAATCACAACATCATATAACGTAATTCACTCGTTTAAAAGTTAACAGTGCTAGTTAATTTTTCTTCAAAACAAAATGTTTCAAAGTGTGTTAATGTACCCTGGCATATGCAATCGTTGTGTAGTAAGTGCGTTTTCAAATTTCAAAAACGTGGTCATCGTTAAGTTTTAATACACAAAAATAATGAATATTTTCGACTTGACGCTAGTTTTCTGAAAGTTAACCGGCTAATTAATGTCATAACAAACGTATTACTTCAAAGTAGGTAATGTAAAGTAACAACCTATATGTATCTTACTGTTAATATGTACATTTATTATAGTAATGTAGCAACAACTTGAAGTAAAATCATGTGAATGTGTAACATTTGACCGCAAAACAAATTCTCTCCCCTCACTGAAGATTTTTCTCACATCATAGGCAATAACAGCATATATTTATAAGATGTATGGATTAGCATGTCCCGCGGCAACTGGTAGAGAATGCCAATTGCCATTACGAATGCCGTTAGTAGGAATTTTAAATTATAGATGTTTGCAATAAAGCATAAATAAATGCATATATTAAGAAATAAAAAGAATAAAATTCATCTTATTCATCATCAATCATTTATATTACTTTACATGATTTATATTCCCTTCGTCAGACAATCATAAAATCAATATGAATTAAAATTGTTAAAACATTATAAAAGTGTATTGGCAACATCATTTAGGAAAGCTTGGATATCACTTCTGCACTACACTGTTTTGTTGACGAAATAGAATATCAATAAATCCTATAGTGACTCTGCGCTTAGAAAGAATAATTAATTACTATTATCGTTGACAGTGGTTAACGAAAGACATTTTTATGTCTGCGAGTTCAAATACGCAATATTGTGATTGGCCATACAACTGTATATGTATAACCATTTCATAATGTATACATTTTTGCCTAATTTTCATCATATTAATATATTTTCTGCCTATAATATACCCACCATACCTTCCGAATCTAATAAGTTTCGTTCCTCTTCCTTAAAACTAGTGTTAAATTTACGGTTTTAACCTAAATAATTTTAGAATTATTTTTTATTTTTAGCGCTAATAAGTTCTTCACCGCTGCTCGAATCGAACCCACGTCTCCTGGATTCGCGCCCATACGCTTTAACCACTAAACTGATTGCCACACCAACGAAAATCTGAACGTCTTTTAACTACATTTTTTATGGCATTTTAAATCATTCATTAATTGCAAATGTCAAGGCAGCCGAGGAAAACTTTTTTTATGTTTGGCAACGACTCTGCAACCCGTCCGGTGTTAATATCCAGGGGCGGTAATCCGTTCATCACGTGAATTACCTTCTTCCTACCAAACTTTTGACATAAAGAATATAAAAAAGCTCTCACTATCTCCCTCTCTTACCTGAAGCTTCCTAAAGGGGTTGACGATCGCGCAATAGCGTTCAGCAGACAACGCGGTCAGCGTGAAAACCGAGACGCCGATGCTAATGTCTTTGCCGGCTTCAGATATTCTGCAAATAGCCTCGCCCCAAGGCCAGGACTCAAGCGTGTAGATAATCGAAACGAATGGCACGCAGATAAGTATGACCAACAGATCAGCTAGGGCCAAAGAAAATATGTACCTGTGAAAAAAAAACCCATTACAAAATAGATATTACATAAACACATTGTATCAGTCTCAATGGAATAAGAATCTTTGAAGATCATCTAAGTGACGAATATTCAATCCTATTTTAATTTGTTTTGTTAATTTTGAAAATCAATATTAAACCAATCTATTAATTCTTTCTATTATTTATTCATTTTTTTTACTTCAAGTACATAGTATATATTTATAATTAGCGGAAACACAAAACGTGAATTGTGCAAAACATAAATCAGTTAATGTAAGTTCTGTAAAAGTCCATGTACGTCGAGTTATATTGTACGTTTGTCCGACAAAGTCTGGCGCTTGTAATGAGGTAGCTCTTGTAATTGCAGAGCTGTGTTTTTGCTGTCTGTTCGCAATTTATCTGACAACGGCAATTTTTCAAGGAATGATCTGACTCTACTCTATGTACAGAATGAATCTTCCAATATATTTTAAAATAGTTCTTTCGTTAATTTATTACGCTGTACCACCATTATTCTAAACCAATTAAATATTTGCAGGACAAAATAATTTCTATTACATTGTCCTCCCCATCTGTTCATTATTATTTTTTTTTATCCTAGTTATATAATAAAATTCGATTAGACCTTCCCTCACTATAAGACCTTTCTTTAAAAATAAGAAATTTTAAATTAAAATTTTAAAAATTTGTTAAGGGAGGCCCTTAGCAAAAAACAAATCTATGCCCGCATGTCATTTACTCCTACTTGATCTCTTGGACAATTCCACGAGTCGTTCAATATATTATATATATATATGAATTGCGAAGATTTAATAAAGGTTTGCTTACGTGTTAGGGGCATTCCGCATTCCTCTATGCCTGATGTAGACAATGACAAGGGTTCCGTTGCCGAGTACGCCCACGATGAAAATTATTGCAAATATAACCGGAACCAAGTACGTCTCGAGCCGGTCTTCGTAAGGCGTGTACTCGCTGTCAGTTGAATTATCTTCGCTCATGAGGGCAGTCGTATTGAATTGTTCCGTTAACATTCTTGAATTCTAAAAAAGGAACAATCCACAGTCAATATTAGAATACACTTTCTTAAGAATAAAACATAAAGATGTAGTTAAAATGAAATATACTTCAAAGGAATTTTATTACATAACTTCTTTTAGGAGATAATAAATATGACAAATTTACGACCGTGCACTGTAATTATTAAATCTACTGATCACTCAAGAGTCAAATTCGTTAATTTGTGCAATCCATTTGACAATTAGTGAAGTCAAGTAAAAGTAGAGTAACATATATATTTCCCTGCTGGGCAAAGGTCTCATCTTAGGGCATTACAACCACCACCCAACCGCAGATATTCAGACTTCACATGTCTTCGAAATATTCTTCTTATAATATTTCTAAAAAAATTAAAGGTTTCCTCACGCTGTTTTCCTTTACCGCTGAACACGTGACAAGTCGGTACTTAAAAATTCAATCATTATGTCGTTGATACCGACACCGGTATTTAAATGTAGGTCAATTGTGATAGGGCCATGTAACAGTTTTCACTGTTGCACGAATGGGCAGGTCCGTCCGGGTAATTACCACGACCTCACAGAAGACTGGCGCAAAGTAGAAGTGTCACACTTCAGTGTTTCTTCTGATGAGTGAGGCAGTCGGGGCTCACTTTATTTAAAGGTGGCAATGCATTTTCAACCCTATGGGTGTTGCAAATCTCCATGGGCGGCGGTTATTACACTTTTTCACATAAAAACAGAATTAAACCTTTGTCAAAAATTGCCCTGATACTGATGAGATATTATGGCTTTTTGACAATCTCAACTTGATATTAATTCATTTAATTATGTCTAAGATGAAGTATCTAAAATCAGTCATATAAACGCATGTTTTCCGGTTAACTTTGATTTGATTGGTAAAAAAACGTATGTTATTTAATTCTTTTATCGCACTATTTAATTGACGAAATATGATATTGCTTTGCGGTTCGTATTTCATGCCAGACATGGTTTACGCCGAATGTGGTTACATCATTGCGAGATGATAAATGCTGCTCGTTAGTGCAACTACGGCTTTTGACAGCAGACAGCAATACGATATAACAGTTTCTAGCAACGTTTATACTAAAATCAGTTATGACATGAACTTATGATTTACAGTTTTTTAAACTACCCTCGCATTAGTACTTTAGAATTTTCTAGATATAGATTACTTACTTAGGTTTAACTTTTATCTCGCAAACACGGATGTTCTACAAATATTATATAAATTACTATTATAGTTACGTCTAGGGATATGCATGTTTTAATATTTAACAACCTGGTTATCCATTGTATTGCAGATCAGTGGGAGTCCCAAAAATACACTATTCTGAGATTTTTGGTCATGTTATGAATTGATTTAAAACAACAAAGAAAGTCTATTACTAAACGGCGCAGAACAGAAAAGCCTCCAACCGAGCGCTGACCGTCGATTTAACCAACAATCTGAATCACTGCGTCAATCAAGGATTCTTTCTGGATGTTTGGCGTGCAATTTGCGTGGTAAAAGCTGGTTCTAGTAACAAAAGCTTATTGCGTTATCTTTTTTTTTAATGTGAAAAGCTGCCAAACGAGCAGACGGTTCACCTGATGTTAAGTAAATACCGCCGCCCATGGATATCTGCTGTTATCTTTTCCTGGGTTTGTTAAAATAGCTTTTGCGCACTGATCAATTATTTTTGTTTTAAATAGATAACTACTAGGCTAGGATAAGTCTGATGGTAACTTGTAAACGCTAATAAATGTGATAATACTCATTATCATATCACTCACACACCTTATGAAACATAAAAGTAAAAATAATTTAACTTATTTTATGAGGCCCTGGTACTTCCCGTCAAGCCGTCAAGCATGGCCTAATCTACCATCAGGATCTGTTATACAAGATGTTTCAAGTAAGTTAGTCAAATATTGGCTTCCAAACCTTATATAGGAACTAACAACTAATTTTCATTATAATCTACTGTTGCCTCTGAAATTTGTGGCAGTAACCTAACACGTGGCTTTGTTGCGAACAGAACACTGATTATTAGGCGCCGTTATCGGAAATTCATCAACGCCTATTAGGGCAACGCAGTCAGGATCAAGGCTTAAATTACAATTTATCTTGTTACAGCACGGAGCGCATGATACAACATCATCCTCAAAATAATCTGGCATGTTTTAACTCTCGCAGGGTAGTGAGAGATATGTCTCATGTGACTTGGGTACTTAGAAATATATTATCCAAAATAAGAAAACTTAATTACTACGTAGCACTGGACTTTCAACTTTGACCGCAAATAAGACGTCAGTCACTATCATGACCTTTCTGCATGTTTTAAACATCGAGGAATCTAATAACTTAGAATCCATCTAACTCGAAGAAAGTGTTCTTTCCACAGGTTTGATATTTGATTTAGGTTAAAGTTACCTCTGGTCTAAGAGCGTACCTTGCGTTAATGCAAGATACAAGTCTCCCTTCTTAATGTATTACCTCGTGTTATTAAACTGAAAAGATATAACTGATAAAATTCGAAACAATAGAAAATCGAAAAAAGGAAGATTTTTACGGTGGTAGGGCCACGCAGCAGCCTCGGCTGGTGCACGAATACGCAAGCTCGTAAGGGTAAGTACCACGACCTGACAGAAGACCGGCGTAAAGTGGAAGTATAATACTTTCGCGTTTCGTCTCGTGAGTGAGGTGGCCGGAGCCCAATTTTCAAAGTTTATTATGGGCGGTATTCACTTCATATCAGATAAACCGTTTGCTCGCTTTACAACTTTTCATATAAAAAAAAAGGAACCTAATTTTTAGTAGATGTGACAATGTACCCACAGTACAGTATATTGTATGTACAAAACAGTATATTGTATGGACTTGTTTAGCATCAATTTAAGAGAAGCGGCTAGATGGAAATTTATGTCTTCATGTAGAATCACCTGACTAATTGTGGTTCTGACAGCTAGTGGTGGTGATAATTTACTTTGTTTCTGACTGCAATACTTAGGAAATAAATGTAAAGAATTAATATCATCACCATCATAATTTCAGCCTGATTTAGAACACTGCGGGTCGGTCGGTTTTGCTGTTCAATAAAGTTTGTTATACTTTTTTACTTTACCGCTGACCATAGCCTGGGCGAGACTGAAGCATTAATGTATGGTAAATAAATTTAATAACGAATTTTGTGTGAAGTAGCCGAATACCTATTATTAAATTTATCACGCGGCTCGTGTTCAAACTTGTTAAACGTTGATAATGCCTATTTAACACGATCAGTCCGTTCCGCCCGAGTGCACATGTCGAAAACACCACCGCTGTCGGCGACTGTACCGCGCTGATACGCAGATTATCTTTAAGTTCCCATTATGCGGACGGCATGGGCTTTGCTCGTAATTGACAGGGATGTTTACCTCGCTTACGTAAAAAGCCCTGGTTATTTATCTATTACGACCGTCTGGCAAAAAATAAATTGCATTTTTGTAACATAACGCCGTACACAGAGACTCCAATTAGCGTTTTACCGTTCAATACATTAAGTCATATCAAGTTTTTAGGAATAAAACTTTAAGATAATATCTTATACTTTTAAACGAGCAATTCTTGTGTGTATATATATATATATATATACAATATATAATCGGAATCTCGGAAACGGCTAAAGCGATTATCAACAATTTTAGTATGTGCGATTCGGGGGCGAAAAATCGATCTGGCTAGGTTTCATTCTTAGAAAATGTTTTTATCCCAGTTTTCAGGGAATGAAAAATATCACTCGAATACGACGGTAAATTTCACCGAAAAAAAAAATGTTATGTTAAAGACCGTGGTTCGTGTTACGATCATTTACACACTTATTTTTTTTACTTGTTTTGCGTTTCCAGATCATTGCTTTCTTTATTTTTTATTTTTGTCGATCCAGATGATCTTGTTCTTTTTTCCCTTTTTTTAAAGTTCTTTCTTTTGTGAAAAACACCTTTTCATATTTTCTTATTATTACGTCGATAAGATCGAAAAATATTATGCATATTTCATTACTCAGTAATTTGTATCTAAATGTAATTTCCAAAATTCACGATTGTCCTTAAGGTACTATTATAGATTGCTAAAAATCTGAATTACATTAATGCTATCGATAAAAATTTGAAGTTATTGATGGTATTTTAATATAACTTTTGTTGAATTTTCGCATTGGTTGTAATCTCCTAAATTAGCAGTCATTATACGTTACTGAGATAAAGAGTTTATTTAGATTAGTTTTATTTAGGAGCAAAAAGGTTCTCCAGGTACTAAGATTTTATCTCTTTACAAAAGAAAATAAAACAAGGAAGACCACTCAGATTCGAAATATGTATTTGTGTAGTATGAATAAATTATAATCGTCTCTGTTGGGTATCAAACGCACGCCCCATCTCCCGGAAGTCTATCGCTTACCAATAGCATCAACCGAGCTAAGAGCTAGTGTGTTCGTATATATCTTTGCGTACACACAAATATTTATAAATTGAGATTAATGTTTGTATGTTTGTCTCAATTGTATTATTGTGATGAAACTGGTTGTTCACAACGGTTGTGAACTGGCTGGAATTGTTTTGCTGTCGTTCGCCAATGTGGCCCCAAAAAAGATTTTTTTTATGTTTGCCGTTAAGTTTAAAAAAATACACAGGTACGTGGGTAAAATGAAATTTACCCACGTGCTCATGTATTTATTCGTATCTTATTTGAATGGAACTCAAATTTCACACATAAAAATAAAATAAATAAATAAGCAAAGTAATTACTTATCACAAAAGATTATATTGCGCATTGAGGCGACATTAAAATTGAAAAATCTCCACAAAAGCAGCCATTGTACACCAGAAAATCCTTATGTTACGAAAAGGCCAAAAAGAAGTATGCAGAGCTGACTCCAAAGCTTTAGTAGTCGCAGAAGCAGATTTAGAAAAAGAATTTTTATATTTCACTGTGATAAAGTGACGAAATAGCTTTTAGTGTGGTATATCGTTTTGAGTAAGGTACCTGGATCCCACTTTTTAAAAGACAAAAACATCTACTCCACATGTTTTTGAATGCCCATGAATGTAACCTATATTACAATAAAATTAAGAGCGGTCCAGTTCGCTCCCAGGTGAGGTTGTGTTTAAAAATTTATACACGTTTCGCGCTAATTCGACAACATGGCAAGGACTTTCCATTAAAATTCCACACCCGTTGGGGGTGTCGAGCAAAGTTGTTATATTTTCTAGAATCGCTCGTTCCAAACTTGAAGAACTGAACGAACCACCATTCACGACGTGAGCCAATTTAAATCAACGGACACTGTGCACAAGTTCAAAATCGTCAACAGATAAAAAATAGAGTTTGTAGTAAATTGTATTTTCTGTTTTAACGAAAGGTTTGAAGTGATTTGATAGTAAACATTTTCTTAACATGCAGAAACATTCACATTTAAATTTTCACTGCGAGTGTTCAATTTTTTTATTCTGGAAAGTAATTAAACATGTCTAATCCACTGGCCAAATCTTAAAAAAAGTTTCACCTTATTCTAATAGCCTTTCTCCGGATAAATATGAAGAGTTAAAAGAAGATTAATTTCTTAAATCGATATTTTATTGTTTCTACGCGAAGAAATCGCGATAGAATTGTCGACAATTTCATATTTTATTAAAGGTTATCTAATTTCAGTCAGTCTATTAGTTTTATTTTAAATAGTGAAACCTTTTTACAAGCAGGAACACTATCATACTGCAATTCATCTTTATTGCAATTTAGATATTTTTTCGCGATAACCAGATGAATAATTTCTGATAGTCTTTTTTGAGTTAAGTCTTAATGTATAAAATCAGGTCATGGCTGGTGTGGTTGATAAAGATATGTTCAGCATTCTATGTGAATTTGAGTATATGAGTTTGTTTGCCTTTTTCTATGTCCTATGTAAGTGCGGTTTTAGACAAAATATTTCATGGATCGGTAATACCGTTACTATTTATTACGAAATTAGAGAAGTAAGCTCTTAATTAGTACTCATAGTACACATTACTTTGACCGTAATGAATATATGCATGTTCGCATGACAGACTACGCTAGGATGCACACGTGCATGTGTCTTTTAATTGTTTTTTAATATATATTTCAATTGGTCATTAACAATTAAAATGATGCCATGAGTGATATTTTGGAGAGTATTAAAACTCATCAAACAGAAATTAATAAAAGTCAATTACGCCAATCGAAAACCTTATTTATTTACTATTGTTTTGTTGCTATAAAATCTTTGCAGGTATTTAACTACAATTTTGCATTGCCTTAGTCGGAACTATGCGTTTATTTGATAAGCGTAACATTTTTAAAGGAACTAAACAATGAACAACGTTACTGGTCCGATTTCAATGTTGCTTCACCAAATATTATAACTTTAATAACTACATGAATATTTTCAGACAAATATGGCGTTCCGTGACTCACGTGCCTCCCAAAAGCCCATGATAATTAAGTGACTGGGACGTCGGTGTAGTCTCATATGTGTAAATATCATTTCAACGACCGTCAAATTATGGTGTTACCAACTTAATGAAACGCCGATAGCTTGGTTTCCCAATCAAGTTTGAAAATACACTATAAAAGCACACATTGTCACACAATTCACGTTCAATAATAATATCTATGTTTGTTATAAATCGGATACGAGATATACCGACCTTTTAAGTTATTTAAACTCCTCTCTCCGTACACAGTTCGCGATTAGAGCGGATATTTACACGACGAAGCAGCAAAATTTATTTTAGTACGAAACTCTTGTTGAAACATAATATTTTCTAACATATTTTAAAAATGTATACTTGTTTTATTGTTTAAGCTGTGTACATAAAATTTTCGAGAAAATTGTTGAACCTGGAGCTTTGCCTTTCATATTTTGCGTCTAGCTGTTGTTTTATTGATGCTGTTGATGTTGTTGCCGATCTAAGAAACCCACGAAGTGGAATCCCAGTGGTAGAAATCATTAGTTATCGGGTTTTCGGTGTTCCTTACGCGCGCAAATCATTACATTACCGAGTGCAATAGCCAAAGACTAATAATATTCACGTAAAAGAAAAACACAAATTACGCGCCACGCAGATTGTATATTGTATTTCTTTAATATTTAAGGCTTCATATGTTCTTTCGTGTTATTATTTTTGTAACAAACATACTAATTACATTTAGCATGTGTACTATAAGATAATAGAATCAAAAAACAATTGTAGGTAAAATAAGTTGGAGAAACCTTTTTGCAGCGGTAGTTTACACTTGTACCGTATCATCTCTTTAGTTTTTGAATATTGGATTGTGCGAAAGCATGATAACGTATTCATTCTTTACTTATTTGACTCACTAGCAAAATTGATAAGCCATTAGTTTCGATTACCGGGGTCATGGGTTCGATTGCCACACGGGACAAGTATTAAAGTGTGATTCATAGAAAGCTGAAAAGCTGCGAGTCGTAGAAAACCTAGCATTAACATGATTCACATTTTGTACCAACTTGACTTAGGTAGGATAAGGCAGTAAAAAGAAGATTTGTTTCTCATACATTTATTATCTCTTTCAAATTCGCAGAAATACTTGTCATTGAGAGTATGTGTATTTATCAACGCTGCATCAATTGATTTGAATCACATGGTAACCTAACAATTTTTTATACAAAAAAGTGTAAAAAATGATCAACTAAGACATTGTAAATTATACTTGTTTACAATTATATCGCAGAAACATCAAACTTTCAAAGAACAGATGCTGTACATCGACTGACTAAATGAGCGTCCAAATTGATAAATGAAATTTTGTTACGTCCAAGATAATCGATGGAATTTCTAACTAAGATACTTTAAGATATCCATCATAAATATTTCGTTTAACACATTTTAAAATAACTATTCATACGTCTAATATACATTCTTTGCCCGCATTTTTCTTTAACGGAACGTGTTAATATGATTGATCAATCATGAGTGTTAACTACGTACACTACAAACTGAGTCCAGCCATTACGGCGTGAAGATTATAATTATTTAAATAATTTGTTTTGCTTCTAAGACATGTTAAATTAGTTATTGCTTCATTTGATGGTAAGATAAAACCACTCTGCCCATTGTTGTTGTTACCCTTACACGTTTTTATTTTTTTTATTTTAACAAAGTAACTCTACAGACTCGTGGTCCGTACTCTTTTTTTTTTTTTGTTAACATGTTTTTTTTTTTTTTTTTTTTTCTTTTTGGGCTGTCACCGCCGCGTACATCAACCGGGCTGGTAGCGGTGCAGCAGTGAGCTCATATTTATATATATATTTTTTTTATTATTATTATGGGGGGATATTCATTTGTTTCCTCGTCTGGTTGGGTTTATAAATAAAAATATAGGTACATATTGCATATATAAAATAAATATTATGGATAAAAATAAACATACTTATAAAAATATTTTATATAATACATATATAAATAGGACCCAACCAGACGGATGCCCTCGGCAGGGGAGACCAAACGGCCGAGGGTTAGGGCGATAGGGAGAGACCGGCGGACGATGCGGGCGGTATCGAGGAGCACCGCTTTCTGCATTTGAGCTTGGAGCGATCCGTCCCGGAGTCCCAGTCGCCTCAGATGTTTGGAGAGGCAGACTGGGATTAACCCATTCGCAGACACGACTATTATTATTATACATATATATAAAATAATTAATATATTGTTAGAAGATAGGAGGGTAGTAGCACACTGCGGCGGCCTATAAACTGAGCAGCGCTCGCAGTGTCATGAGACTTTCTCATCAGCCGTTGTAGAGTGCGGAAGCTCTACCCGAATTAATAACGATTGTGTCGGTTACTTAGAATTATAGTGAAACTTTTGTTAAGTTTGGTCTACTGGCCAATAAGTTCTTTTTAAAAAATCAATAATCGTTTCTATTTCCTAACATCAGAATTGGGATTCGAAAACTTACGTGTCTTAACTCCGTATATCCTGATATGAATCGTTTTTGAGTTTTCAAACAATCTGCGACTTATTTTATTCATTGGGTGGCTACCCTCGTAAAGAAAATATATTGGTTCATAAGTAACTCGTGGTACTAAAATAATGGTGGAATTGTTTAAGCGTAAACTACAGTTTTGGTGAGTACGTTCCAGTTTTTTTTATTATTAAATCGTGACTCGAAGGTTTATTTGCGAAAACTTTACTTGTAAAACGGTTACGGTACCGTTTTGTTATTTTGTCATAACTTCTCAATCATTTCATTATTTCGCCTAAGTTTTGATACTTTGACTCTGTTAGTACATAAGAGGGCAAAATAATAATGACGTACCCGGCGACGCTGGATTCGTCAATTGTAGAAAGATCGGTTGTTTGTTAATTTAAATACAGCACTCGACAACTGCTTTTTTATTCTCTCGTGCCCCGTTTTCCGAACTAAAAGATTCGAAATACGCCTTAATACAATTTGAGATATCTGTTGAGAGTTATGCCTCATAAAAAGAGTGAAAGTAATTAATGTCATCCGAGTAATCGCAGTTCAATTGTAAACAACGTAATTATTGTCACGAACGACACGGCCCTTCTTGCCATGTTTTACCCGAAACAATGCAACAAATTTTGAATAGATTAACATCACTGGTGGAAAAACAGCTTCCAGCTTCCGGCTGGAGTGGCTTTGCTTGCTCTGTGGCAGTCTGCGGCGCCTGTGGTAGCTGTCAGCGCCGAGTGATAGCTGTCAGCGCCGAGGCCGCGACGGTGGCAGAGTCTACGACGCCGACGCCACCGCCATCAAGCGCGCTTCAAAGGCGAGCATGGCAGGCTGACTTCAGTGGCCCCCGTCTTCAACGGAGCGTTCCGTGATTGCTACGGTGGACCACTTCAGTGCAGCCGATATCGGAGATTGTCGATGCGATACGATCCATCAATATATCGGGTGAGATCTAACCAAACTTATTACATTATGACGAGCTGATATCGGTAATAGCGAAACGGGATATTACTGACCCGCATGTTCGCCCGTTTTGGTAGTTCTTGACGTTCAATGAAAATGCAAAATGAGTTCCTAGTTTCCTTTCTGTTTATGTTTCATGATCGTATTAGGAAGATGCCTAAGCGCCAGGTAGTTAATATGTTCTCTATTCGTTGGGTCAGTAACTGTACCAGAATACCGTAACCGTAGCCTAGTGCAAATCAACGTCTGCTCTTTGAGTAGTCAGTGGTGTGGCTTTATGAGTATTTGAGGAAGATTCAAAGACAAAGGACGGCCGAGCGGCCGGCTGAAAATAAGGGTGAATCAGATCTGGGTTGGTTAACAAAGGCCGTTATCCTCGCGAAAGTATAAGTGGGCCTCTATCTATGGTGTGAATGTTTATCGATTTGGGATAGGTTAGGCCTGTCCTATGCCTAAACCGACGAATCACTTAACGTTTTGTAAGCGCTTGGTGTTGATTATTACATTTTTAGTGTTTGTTTCAGTAAATCAAGTGTAAGTAACCTCATTTTAAAAAAGGGAAAAATGTAAGTTCTTTAACAGCGGAGCTGAATATTTTGGTAGGCTTATGGCAAGGTCAGGTTCGACCGAGCCCTAGAAATTTGTCATGCCAACAGGTTTCTAAGGCAAGAGAACGCAGGCGGATGCGTAACACATGGTGCTATGGCGCGGAGAGTGACCGTCGGAGTGCTGCATTCTTCACTACTGGTTTATTTTTTTCGTAGTGAGTAGTCTCCTCAAGTCGCTGGTTTATTTTGTTCGTAGTGAGTATAGTCTCGCTAGTCGAACATGGGCGTTGACTTAATGTCAAGTCACTGGTTTATTTTGTTCGTAGTGAGTATAGTCTCGCTAGTCGAACATGGGCGTTGACTTAATGTCAAGTCGCCGTTTTATTTTGTTCGTAGTGAATAGTCTCGCTAGTCGAACACAGGCGTTGATATGCTATCAAGCCGCCGTTTATTAACGAATACGTTACCACGAGCTCATCTAGCTTCAAGTCATTCTAGCATTAGCAAATTTTAAGTCATTGGAGCCAGTCTGGCACTGTGCTCAGTCATATTGGCGTTACCTTGTTAGTCATGATGTGCAATATCCAGTCGTACATCATGTTGACAGTTACATGTGTTAGCAATTGCTAAAGTCACCATACAAACTGTAGCGTTTGACTCCCTAGTCAGATATTTGGAAAGAGGTATGATCGTCGATAAAATGCCTCAATCCCCCGTTGATAACCCCCGCTTGGTTCCAGACAATGCTGACTACCCCTCTGAGCCTACTCATCAACACCAGCAGTGGACGCAGCACCTGCTCCGCTGTGTACAGACAATGCTGAAAACGCCGTCGACTCACGACCAACGCGTGGGCACTTCAGGATCGAGGACGACCAGTCGTCAGGAGAGGCCGTGTTAGAAGATAGGAGGGTAGTAGCACACTGCGGCGGCCTATAAACTGAGCAGCGCTCGCAGTGTCATGAGACTTTCTCATCAGCCGTTGTAGAGTGCGGAAGCTCTACCCGAATTAATAACGATTGTGTCGGTTACTTAGAATTATAGTGAAACTTTTGTTAAGTTTGGTCTACTGGCCAATAAGTTCTTTTTAAAAAATCAATAATCGTTTCTATTTCCTAACAATATATATATTTTTGGTCTGCACAGTTTTTGCTGTAGGGAGAATGGACGGAGATCTCGTCGTCGCAGGTTATTTGGTAATAGGTGTTATTTTTTTTGCTAGTCTCTCTGCGACCGCTGCGTCTCTGTTCCTAATTGCCATTTTAAGGTTGTAGTCTCTTATCTTGCAGGTTGATGCCGCCATGGCTTTTTGGATAAGGCGGCCTGCTGCGTCGTCACAGTCGTCTGTGTAGTAAACACAGCTGACCGTGTGCCGGGATACCGCCACTACGGCATGCTGAACGCTGTCGTGCAGCTGTAGCTTGCTCACTTTTGTACACATGACAACGACTGACCCGTATGTTAGTCCTTGTGCTTCATGGATGGTGAGAACCCGCGAACCGTTGCCCGATCCATATCCCTGGTTGATAAGGGCCTCTTTTTCCGCCTGGGTATAGACTAGGAAAAGCGTTTCTGGACGAGTTTTCTGTATTTGCGAGTTGGAGTATCTTTCGATACTCAACGAATGCACAAGGGATCTGGAAGAGTATATGCCACTGTATATTTCGTTGAGAGCATATGCTACATCCATCGGGTTCCTATGCGTACACGTCAGTTCCTGACTGACGCCTGCCACTAGGTTTGGGCGAGTGTACTGCATCGAAAAGAGGTTTTCCCTGTCAATGTAGGGGAGTTGGTTGATGTCACCAATTAGCAGGATTTCTTTAGCTTCGTTCAGTCGCATTGCCATCACAATGGCTCCAATGTGGTTCATACCCTTACACGTTGACATATTAACAAAATGTTTCTTTGTAATAAAATAGCGTGGGTAATTTTTTTTATTAATACGTGCAAGTAAAATTACGTCACCATTTCCTATGTTAGTTTATGTTGAAGTTTCATAAAATATTCAACAGGACTGCTTCTTTTCAAAGCCCCGCAATCATATGCTAATTTGGGAATTTAAAATAATCCGATAGTTTGCGGGCTCTTCTTTACAGCTCGTACACTCGGTAACCCTCTTGCATAATGTAAAAACTCAGCCTCCCGCGCTTCATTTTCTTTGGCTTGTAAAAAAATTTTTAAAGCGTTCACGCACGTAAGGTACATAAAATACCGCTAATTTATTCTGAATGATCTTAACGTCATACACACTTGTACATAGCTGTTTTTTTTTTATGTGAAAAGTTTCCAAGCGAGCAGGCGGTTCACCTGATGTTAAGTGAATACCGCCCATGAACATCTGCAACACTCGAGGATTGCAGATGCGTTGACAACTTTATGAAAATTAGGCCCCGGCTATTGTGCACCGTACACCGTACATGCAAATACTACCAGTACAAATTAATACGCGACACATCGGTTTTCGTTCGTAGAAATACGAACAACTACAATTTACCGTGAACTTTTTGACATTTTTTTTACTTTGAGCCGTGATAGCTCAGTGTCCGGGCGCTCGCCTTTAACTCAATATACTCGAGCAACCTGAGTTCGATCCCCGGTGCCGACACCAATGAAATAGTTAATTTTAAGTGCCAAATTATTATCACGCGCTCTGCGGTGAAGGAAAACATCGTGAGGAAACCTGCATATTTTCGGAATAATAACAAAAAACATATTTCAAAGAAATATGTGAAGTCCGCCAATCCGCAGTGGGGCCGTGTGGACTATGTCCTGATACCCTCTGTACAGAGGAGGCCTTTGCCCAGGAGTGGATCATGTATAGGCTAATACTTTTTACTTTTTACTTTTACATATTTACTAACAGAAACCAAACCGACTTCAATATTGCACTCACTATTGAGGAGTTCCCTGACGTATTTCCGGAAACCAAGATCCAATACCAATGACACTAATATGGGACCGCACGGATGATATATCGAACCCAATAGAAAAGGGAGTTCAGGCGTCTTCGAGTAATCAGTGAACATACATAAAAAAGAGATTCCGACTAATTGAGAACCTCCTGCTTTATTGAAGTCGGTTGAAAATTCAAATCTATTCTAAAATTCAGTTACTAATTAACTTTGTAATTACTGTCGCTAAAATAAAATACAACGCAATAAAATACATTTACTTATACTATCGATTTCTGTAACGCTTTAAAAAGAAGCTTTGCTATTAACCGAAGGTAAGAAGGTAATAAACATGTTTTTTTAAATTTATTGGCACCCCAGTCGACCTCTTACTAGTTGTTTGCTATTTTTGCCAATATGATAAAGGTTCTTGGTATTTACAATGCGTGGAAACTTCTTCTTAACGAATAAAACACAATACCTACTAGAAATATGATAAAAAAATGTCTCTTAGTCATTTCTTTCACATTAAGTCTCGAAGTGGTATCGATCTGGCAAATTGTTCATTGTACAGCTTCACAAGATCATAAAACAAGGGTTTTTTTTTATTGCGAACATAAATGCCGACGATTTATTATAGGCCGCTTACGTAATTGACCAAATACTCGTGAAATGCCCTCGTTGACGTCCATCGGAACTCATTTGTGTAAACTTTCATTCATAACCACTAATTACAAATGCGCTAATATTCCAAATCCTTACTAATATTACAAGGCGAAAGTTTCTATGTATAGATAGCTGTTTGTTACTCTTTCACGCAAATACTACTGAATAGATTTTAATGGGACTTTATAGTAATATAGCTTATACATCAGAATAAGACATAGGGTATAACTTACATACATATTTTATGTACATCTTTCTTTCTGTCGTAATGTTACACCTTCAGCCTATTCTACGCAGACTTAGTTGCGGGCAGCAGCCAGTTCTCAATAAAATCATATAGAACTCCTTATTGAAGGTTAACTCGTTACTGCTTGTTTGCTGTAATGTAACACAATAGACGACGCTAAATATTGCTAAAAACAAACTGGGTTAAACACGTTGAAATTCTCGTCGGCGTGAAGCAGTTTAGCTTAGTGTCTAGAGCGTCAGTACAGAGCATATCAATCAAGAAGGTTCAGATACTCGCTGAGGTGAAAAACTTCATCCATTTTATAAAAAAAAAATTTAATTGGATCTTAAGTGGAGAGAATAGCTTTAGAATAGATTAATAACGTTTCAAACACCATCAAAGTATTATACCTTAAAATTGTTTTAAGCGATATACTGGCGCGTTCTAACAAACCGAGGTTCAGGCTAGACGCCCCGTGCGCCAGGCCACCTCAAGCCCGTCGGAACTGTAAAGGCCCCTAAGGCCAACAGTGGCACATCCAGCCCAAATAAAAGCGTTCTAACAGCACGAGAACGCAATTTAACACAGTAACTGAATCGGACTTCCAATTTTTCGATATTACAGGGATTAACTGATGACATCCACAAACATCACCACTGTATTTTAAAATCATGTATTAATTAAAAAAATTAATTAAAATCCAACGTTGACCTAAATAACTATTATATAGTCTTCATGAAGTCTTGGGTTTGAATCCTAATCAGGTCGAAGCAATAAATAACGATTCTATTTAGATGATTTAAATGTTACGAAATAATAAGGCGTCTGAATTTATATTTAATTGATTTACCGAACTAGTTTCGGGCCCAACCCATAGGTCTTTCATCAGGGAGAGTAGGATTAGTTCACCGTCGCCCCCCACCTCACAATCATCATCGATTAAACGTGAGTTCATCCGTCTTATTATCTCGTTAGTAATGTCTCACGAAATAATTTTACTGCATGTAAAACTGCTGTACGTTTAAGCACAGTTTCTATTTATGCGCTGACCACCGATCGTTTGTTATTTTATAAAGTCCATACTACCTATTTCTTTTCTTTTCTATATGTGAGAGGGTGGCAAATGATCCGCCGGTTCACCAATGTCGTTGATGATGCGTTGCCACCTTTTAACAAAGTGCTGCGGTTACCTCACTCATCGTTTCGCCTGGTGAGTATTACACTTCCACTTCACGCCGACCTTCTGTGAACTTGTGGTACCTCCCCGGGCGGACCTGCCCATTAGTGAATTAATTGGAAGGCTATTGTTGTTTGAGAATAACAATTATATTTCGGTCATCAAAAGTTGTTATGGCATTATTTTATACTATATAATGATAGAAAGTTCCAAAGTTGAAAATCGGAGCTTTATAGCGGCAATTCAATTTAAAATCGCGTAAGCCTTTGATTCCGATACCTCGAAATAATTTTTGCATTATTATTTCTATATCTCCAATGCTTTCTATAAAAATTGTGTTATGACATTCGATAGTAAACTTGTTATTTAGAGAACTACAAAATGAATTTAGCATTCATAGTACATGATTCTACACCGTAAGTTAAAGTTCTTGTCCAGTCCAACATAATCCTAGCAAGTACTGATAAATTCAACTATACGCTTAATTTTAATTAAAATAAGCCTATAATTCATATTTGTGTCCTTAAAAGGCTATGATCTCTTTTTTTTTTACACATTTTTAATAATTAACGTAGTCTACGCTATGTATGCGGTATTTCGGTTACAAATATTTCTGTTACTCAATTGTTTTATCGATGCCAAAAATGTTAACAATATATCAACAAATCAACATTTATTCCATAAAAACAAAAGCTTTTATTCTCAAAGATACAGAGGCAATGCGCCAAATATCTTTATGGTCAGCTCCTATTATAATAAATTCATAATACAGTAAACCGAGCATTGTGTGATCTGAAGGTATGTATAATATATGAGACCCTTTTATGAATTAAAATGGAATAGAAGCCTATACACTTAATTCACATAGGAACTCACAATAATTCCCATACGAAGAATTATATATCATAGTTCTTAATAATAGCTATCGAGAGCCCACGCACCTTTGAATTAATCAAAACCGTTACTTTAATTGCTCTGTAACTACATGGGACTTTTTTTGCTGGTAGGAATCTACTTAAATTTTGTAGTAGGTACAATAATAAAGAGAAAAAAAGAATAGGATTGAAAAGGGAATTGAGTCCAACCACTTTCGGGTGGCCTCTAGGTCTCTTACCACTTGGGCCTGCCCAAATTGTAGTCAAATGCGTCCATCTTTCATCTGATCGGCGTGCTACGTGGCCGGCCCAGTTCCGCTTGAGCTTTCTCATATGTTGCAGAACATCTATCACATTGTTTTTCTTCCTTATGTTTTTTATTTTGTTCTATCTTATCTTATGACAAGCAAGGTAGTAGACATCGATCCATAACTTACTTTTTTAGTAATTTAAGTTGTTTATAGTGCTTATCTTTGCACTTAAGATTGAACATTAAAATATGTAGAAAAAGTACGAAAAGATTGTCGCCGCTGTGGGAATCGAACCCACGTCGATTCGCGGCCTGACCCACGTAAACGGCTTTACGGCATTCGTTTTTTTAGCGAAACAATGCTTGGCTGACCTTTCCAGCTTTTCGAATATCGTTTTACAACGATAATTCGAACGAGAGATGTCGCCATGGCTTTTTTAGCTAAACGATTGAACTGAGAAAAAGTTTGCCACACCGACGTTTTAACCACTAAGCTTGCTTGAAATGCTAAAAAACAATGTAAATAAAATACGTAAAGATTTTCGTCTTGAAAATTTTGCACCGGCTACCTCACTCACCAGACGAAACGCAAAAGTATTATACTTCCACTTTACGCCGGTCTTCTGTGAGGTCGTGGTACTTACCCGGACTAGCCTGCCCATTCGTGCAACAGACTAGGCTGCTGCGTGGCCCTACCACCGTAATAAAATAAATATGGATAAAAACGTCATTACAAACCATATCAATAAATTATAATTTGTCTAAACTCTCTAAAGCTAGATTTAAGATAGATTATATTAAAGATGCTGATAAATAAATGAAGTTACACCAAATAAAAACGATAATGTAAATTAAAATGACTAGAAATCTTTCTTGTTGCTGTAGAACTTTTTTTGCCTATTCCAATACGTCCTAGGTCCATTTTTATATACATATTCTACATATACATATATATATATATATATATATATATATATATATATATATATATATATATCATTTTACACACATCGCTATTTTTCGTAGTTCTACGCCAAGAAAATCGAGCTGAAGATAACATGAAGAACATGAAGAAGATAACATAGTAAACTGAATTTACGAAAATTTATGTGCGCCCAACCGAATCATAGCTACATGATCGAATGGAACCACAAATAGGCATGATGAAGTTATAAGGGTGGGAAATGTTACATTTGGCCACATACAGTATTTATGCTATATAATAATAAAAATATATAGAATGTGAAACGTTTAATGGCCGTTGTTGCCCGTAAACAACAGCAACAGAAAAGTTGAATGAGGTACGTTGCTTTTCAAAATATAGGCCCACAGTTATCACAAGAGTTTTTTATGCTGTGGCTATTCTTGCAACAGCAGAAGTCACTTGACAAAATTATTCAACTTCAACTTTACACTTATACAACTAATACACTTATTTCTTGTATAATTACTGATACATTGTGATTTTTAATCCCAGACGTCTCGAATGTATAGCATTCATGGCCACGGGAGAGACATTTGATTTACATCCTAATGTCAGAGCTATTATAAACTTAATTCAGGCTATGCAAAAAGATCTTATATACACATTAAGAATTAAAAAAGGCTGAGCAACACAATAAAATATTGTGATGTTTGTTTAAGTGGTGTTATTGTGGACTTTTTCGTTCAGAACAACACCGTAGCGTCGATGTATTCATTGGTGTCGCTTAGACTTTTTTTGACGTCGGAACTATAAATATATTCAAACACACCTTAATATCCGTTAAATAGTTTCATTTACCAATGCGTAACAATCGCGTTTATACAGAACATATATTTAATATTTAATTTTAAACCCTTCTTTAAACTAATTTAATAGTTTATGACTACGCTTTAAGAGACTATGAGCTGAATTCATGCGCGTCTCAATATTTGTCGCTATCGTTATGTTACTCGATACAATGCCACACCGAGCATAATATCGTTACATTTTCCTACGCATACAATATCACTTTGATTTTCTGTACTTTCATGTTATTTGATCTCATTTATGCTTTGATAAAATGTGTTATCCGATATAAAATGCGAATATTGGCAATTTAGGTACCTGTTTCTACGGCATGAGCCTTCGTTGAAATTGAATTACCGAGCAAAACGTTAAGTAAATATGTTACAATCATGATAAGAATATCGGTTCTATAAAAATGCCGCCAATACCACAGATATAGGTACAGACGTTATTAAATAATATCAAACAAACATAACCTAAATAAATTATCTTCGTTTATATAATACAAACAACTTATAGTAACTAAATGAGATCACCCATACTATTATTTACCACCAATTTATTAAAATTTCTGTAGACTGTTAAGGTTTGTTAAAATTAAATTTACCGTTATTAACGTAACTTTTTACAATGGCACTTGTTAATTGCTTAAGTTTTAACACAATATCTAAGACGAATAGAAGATCGATATCGAGACGAATAATCAGAGAACTGTAATTAATATTAAAAAGCGAAAGAAACATATCAATCTATAAGTATGAACATTAATCATATACATGGATAAATAATTGCAGAATGCAATTTCTTCGCGTAGTGTTTATAACAACGAGTAAGAAACAGATTACTTCCTAAGTAGGTCACCGCGTTGAGGCGCAAGTGTGTAGAATATTAAGCGAGAGCATCGTTTTAGTTCTAATTTTTATTTATCGGAACGGAGCTATCGACTAAGTTAGTAGTTATTAATAACTTAGGTGTGTCGAATTTTCTTCAGTGAATTGGATACTGTATCGTCCAATATTTAATTTCACTTATGGATTATTTATGTTTATTTAGATTTCATTTCATCTCGTCTTCGAGTAAGATAAAAAATACTTGGAAAAAGATTTTTTATGAAATTATCGTTTCAATTTCGGATCTCGAATAACAATTAACGATATCGAAAAGTTACCAATATATATAAAAAAATTAAGTAATAAACCATCTAAATGTTATTACTTTTTCACTTAATCGTTTTAATATGTTACAAAAAACAACTTTGTGCTTACCATCGCTTAGGGTTTTTTCAAATTTCATTTATTTTAAAGTTGACTTAAGTTACTGCAAACGATTAAGTTTATAAACAAATATATTTACATTACTTGCGCATTTATTTACAATAAATTATCAAAATTAGCTTATATTTAAATATTTGCTAACCTAATGAACTTAACAGAAAAACGCGTTTTATAATAAAGTCTCAATTCCTTACAATTGAAGTGGTGGAAAATTTTATTTAAAAAAGTATTTCAAATATTTAGTATTCCTAAACTAACCTTATCATGTTCGTATAAACCTAAAAATTATGTTAAAACTTAATTTCCAATAACAATGTACCAATTTTTAATGTTTTTTATAATAATCTTATATAATAGTAACAAAATATTAAGAATACAGTAGATTGAAAATAGCTGTATGGTTAGTATTGTAAGTAGAATATAGCTATTTTGAAGATGGAATATTTTACTTACATGAATATTTTACAAACATTAACAATGTTAATATTAGGCTTTTTTATGATACTGCTACTGATTCTTAGTCCAGCATGGCGAATGGGCACCGTTTCATATACATTAAAAATAATTTGCAAAAAAATAATAGCGAATCATCGAATTTCTATTCCACCCTATCGTATTAATATGAAGATATTGTCAATCAATGGCCACGTTGTAAATACTTAAATTTTCAGGACTCATCGATGAAAATTAAATCAACCGGCTCATAAACACAATTTTGCTTTTGCTCCTTTCATCAAAACGCTATATGTTCGAGGTATTTCTTTTGTTATTATTTCGTAATGATGCAGGTCTCCTCACGATGTTCTCCTTCACCGCTGAGCATATATACAATTTCATTGGTACTGTACTATATTAAATTAAAAGCTCTCAGACACTGACAAATATAAGTAATCTAAATAAACTCTTTATCTCAGTAACGTATAATGACTGCTAATTTAGGAGATTACACCCAATGCAAAAATTCAATAAAAGTTATATTAAAATACCATCAATTACTTAAAAAGGTTTATCGATATATTAACCACGCGAATTCGGATTTTGGACCTCACATATGTTCGAGGTATTTCTTTTGTTATTATTTCGTAATGATGCATAATCTTTCGATCTTATTCTCCTTCAAAAAATAAAGCATAAACAATTTATTGGACTGTACTATATAAAAAAAAAGCTCTCAAAACTGAAAAATATAAGTAATCTAAATAAACTCTTTATCTCAGTAACGTATAATGACTGCTAATTTAGGAGATTACACCCAATGCAAAAATTCAATAAAAGTTATATTAAAATACCATCAATTACTTAAAATTTTTATCGATAGCATTAATGTAATTCAGATTTTTAGCAATCTATAATAGTACCTTCAGGACATTACATTTAGATACAATTTACTGAGTAATGAAATATGCATAATATTTTTCGATCTTATCGACAAAAAAATAAAGAAAGCAATGATATGGAATCGAAAAAAAAGTAAAAAAAAATAAGTGTGTGAAAAAAAAGTAAAAAAATGATCGTGGCACGAACCACGGCGTTCTGTTTCGGGGCCGCGCTCTATATGTGTGTTCCTTTATTTTCGCGATGGGTACGACACGCTGTATATATATATATATATATATATATATATATATAGGTTTATATATATCATATATCGTACCTGGAGAACCGTTTTTGATAACCGTGTTTTTTTTTTTTGGTAAATCATGTATTTTGGAAATTGGAAATAAAAAATAAAGAAAATGATCTGGTATTGAAAAAAAGTAAAAAAAACAAGTGTGTAAATGATCGTGATACGACCCACGGCCGTCTGTTTGCGGCGAAAAATTTACTGTCATATTCGAATGATATTTTTCATTCACTGAAAACAATGATAAAAGGACATTTTCTAAAAATGAAACTTAGCTAGATCGATTTTTCGCCCCCGAATCTATGAAAATCGCTGGAGCCGTTTCCGAGATTCCGATTTATATATACAAGAATTGCTCGTTAAAAGGTACAAAATATTTATAAAATCTAATTAAAACGTTAAAACGTATTAACGTACAAACATATAAACGTATTTAAGGTTAAAGTTGAAATCAACTGCTTTTATATTAGTTTCTTGTACAATAAATTAAAAGAAATAGGAGTTTCAGATTTTTACTTCATCATCATATCAGCCGTAGGACGTCCACTGAACATAAGCCTCCCCCATTGATTTCCACTTCAACGGGTCGGTAGCAGCGTGCATCCAACGCGTCCCTGCGATCTTTACTAGATCGTCCATCCAACTTGTGGGAGGCCTTTCTACACTGTGCTAGCCACCACGTGGACTCAAGAACCTTTCTTCGAGCTATGTGCCCTGCCCACTGCCACTTCAGCCTGCTGACTCGCTCTGCTATGTCGGTAACTCTAGTCCTTCTACGGATTTTCTCATTTCCAATTCGACTTCGGAGAGAAACCCTAATAAGCATTCAATGTAAAACAATATGCAAAGCGAACAAGTTGCAGAGAATACAAACAAAAACTCTCGCATGCTAATATGAATTAAAACATTTTACTCTAAGCCACAAAGAATTTTTTTAGTCCCGTTGTTTTCTTCGCTTTCGTAGCACTTTCGAAATTAGGTTACTTTAGTTTTCATACACAGTGTGCGTTTTTTTTTTTTTTTCAAAAAGAACATACCCTTTAATCGTCATAGAGAGAAAACAAACTTATTTGTTTTAATGTTTGTTTTTTATTGTGAAAAATTGTCAAGCGAAAAGGCTGTTCACCTGATGTTATGATGCCTATAGACACTTACTATATCCAATGGCTTGCAGGTGCGCTGAGAAGCTTTAATAACCACGATGTATCTTGTATTAACTTTTGTGCTTTCAGTCCCGAGACTATTAAAGCTTCATTTGACGCAGAACCGGTGGGCTAGCCAGAATCCACGGGTTTGGCCCCTCCGCTGTGGGTAGGGCCGTGCATGTGCGTATAACTACGGCATGGCATCTAAGGGCCATCCAGGTTGCGGTGCGGACCGAGACCCCGATGGCCGTCGAATGTGCCGTTTTTAGCTAATCGGTGGCTGGGGTTGGTGAAACCCGCCCTGGAACGCGGGTGTACCTTGTGTACGTGTTGTGTTGGTCTCGCCATGCTCGGAGGCAAGGGCGAATTAATGTGTTTGTTGCTACACTAACTGTGTGTGTAGTGTTATCCGGCGGGACCCCCGACGGTGTGTCCGACGTACCTAAGTTCCCTTCCTCGACCGGGTCGATGAGGACGTTGACGTGACACCACCAAAGGGTTAGGATGATGTTCGGCTCTATCGAAGAACCGTTTAGTCAGGTCTTTGAAAAATTCGTGAATCGTCGGGAGTCCGCAATCGCTGTGCAGGTCGAAGTTGCCTTGACAACACTGCGCACCGGTTCGCGGCGGATGAACTTATTTTGCAACGGGTAATTACTTCCTGTGAAGTGAATCGCCACACTGTTTTCGGGATTTACTTTAAATCTCCTTTTGGGGAACCAACCGCCGAAGCGGTCGGCGGAGCTTTGGAGACGAGTTATGAGTCGATTAAGATTTTTATCTATGTAAAAGAGGGCCATGTCATCCGCGAAAAGCGCGAGATTGACGAGGCGTCTTTTGGTATATCGCTCGTGTAGAACGTAAAAAGTAAGGGTGAGAGGCAGGAACCTTGTGGAACGCTAGCCGTGAGGCGGCGGCTTGTGGAGAGGGCGCCCTCAACTCGATTTCAAACGACACAAGTTTTTTGTGCTCGTTGAGCGCGTTAAGTCGATTGGTGCTACATGTGGCCCGCCAACTTTGTAGATACACGGCGAGCTCTTCCTGGTTTATGCGTTCGTGGAAGCCGTAGATGTTTTCCATTTGGGCAAAAGGGTCGTCTTGGTAAATTGTCTTTTTGGCAAATTGTCTTTTTGGCAAATAAATGTATTTTCTTCTTTCTTTCTTTCTTTCTTGGTTCGCGGAAGCGACCGGTGTAATAAAGTGCACCCGCGGCCTCGGTGCCTGTTATTTGGCCGGCTGCGGTTGGAATGTCGTCGCTCATGAGGCGACCGGGGGCGTGGCTACCTGTGCGACTGCCTGGTGTTTCGCCCAGGCGTTTGCGACAGATGCGGGCGCGGGAATGTACTTCGCGGGCGCGGATTTCGGAGCCGCGATTTTCGCGAGCGTGATTTTTGCGGGTGCTTTCGTCGCGGGGGTTTATGCCGGCCGGTAGTTAAACAATTTATTCAGTCCGGTGGATCTCCGCAATCTCTAGGACGCGTGCAATCTGTCGTGCCGTGGTCACCGGTGCATTTGACGCACCTAGGGTGATTAAAACAGTTGCGGGCCGTGTGGCCATAGTGTTGACAGTTATGACACTGCGCAACAACGCCTTACTTCCGTGGAGGCTCAACGACCACAAAGCCTCTTCAAATTAAAAATTGCCTTACATTCCGCCTCTTCAAATTAAAAATCTCCTTACATTCCGGGGTAGGGTGTAACTCCACCATTACAATGTCCATCGGGACACGGTTTATTCGGTGACTATGGTGAGTACCTAGCTGTCACCTAATGCTACAAGCACACGGTTAAAAAATAGGCAATGCCGCCGAGAAATGTGTGTAGAATTCTTCTTACGGATAGGAACCTGCTTACGAGCACAACACTACACTAACACTAAACTATTGCACAAAGATTTAAATTGTAACAAAAGTTGCGAGTAGCGTCTAATTCCGGTGGCATGTGCCCTCCGTCTTAGAGAGAGATCCATTCCGTACGAGAGCACGAAGCTGAATGACCACGATGTTCCGTAGACTACATGTCATAACTACTGTACGCATGAGTACATGCGTGCATTAGTTATGACATTGTTTTCGTGTTTGACGTGGTTTCTGGCTAGCCCAGCGGTTCTGCTTTCGATGAAGCTTTAATAGTCTAAGGACTGAAAGCGTAACATCAGTTAAAAAAAATCTTTAATAAAGTGGGCCCCGTCAAATATATTTTTAAGAGATAGCATCAGATAGCATCAACTTTTGAATGTACACAAATCGTATGCTGATGGACTGTGAAAGGAACCAAAATAAAAGGGAACTGCTATTTAAAGATCTGAATGTAAATTTATTAGATGTTGGTCTTATATTTAATATATTGTCGAATCCCAAAAGTGAAACAGTAAAACGTATTTGCGGTCTTGTTCAAATCAACAAACAGTAATTCCCGGTTTAATAAATCTATATACTTTTAAAGATTCGTATTTCGTAAGTTGTTGTGATATGTATAAGTTACGATGGGGTTGGCGTATCTTCATAGATAAAAACCTTATAAAAATAAAGATAATAAAAAAAAGAATGTAAACAAACTTCTCACTGTGTTTTAAAAATATGAATGGTCTTGCACCAAAGAGATCGATCTGGAAAACGTTAAACTCATTTAAACAAGCCACTGGATTCGAACTCTTCGATTTAGACCGAAAGACCGACGTATTCTTACGCCACCACAGCCTACAAATTTTTTTATGTTACATTTTCGACGTGGTTACATGAGATTGATATATAAGAAGAAAATACAAAAATACAAAATAGAAATTATGAAACATGTTTCATTACAGATTAAAAATTTAGTCTGAATCATTTAAATATAACATAATATAATACACATTTTATGCAAATATGCGATGATATTAGAACGTGTAACATGCGTGGTCATCGTGAATGGCGAATCACTGCTCGACACTTTACATATGGCAGAAATTTTTTTCTAACAAAATAACTTATAGCTGAAGTAAACAAAAGTTTAACGATTGACACCGAGCGTATGCCGTATATTTGTTTTATTTTACGAGCTGTCACCTTGACTGCGTACCGCGTGTAAGAGTTTGATTTAAAAGTAGAAATTATTACGATAGATGTTTAAAAGAGTCGATGAATAAAAACTCGGAACAGTCTTCTATAGACGGCTAGTTGTAATAACGATTAATCTTTTGAAATATTTTGTTACATGTTGCCTTTTAAATACTTCAGTAAACAATATCGATTAAACATTATAAACGGAACAGAAGAGTTTTTGTTCCATTAAAAAGGTATGGACCCTACTGCTTAAAAATTGCAATTATATCTATTTTGTTTGGATGTACTCGTATACAGTTATTAATAAAATTGTAGTATGTGGTAGGACCACGCCAACAGGCAGGTCCGTCCGGCGAAATGACAATAAATCTTCAAACATAAGACGGAGGATTTCACTATACGTCGGGTGAACCGCAATCTCGTTTGCTATGTTCTTGCATAATAAAAAATAAGTGCATTTTATAAACATACATATTACGAGTAAATTTATAATTTATATCTACACATAAATTTTATATGTAGATATAAATTTATATCTACATAGGTACATATTTTATAAATCAAATGAAATCAAAACAATACGGAACCAAGACTAACTGATTGCCTGCATCGTTCCATGTCAGTCGTAGCAATTTATTCAAACATTTTGTCACTGATAAATTACATATTGCAACGAATACACATTTATGTTAACATTGCATTTGGTAAGCAACATTTAATTTTAACAATTAATTTCAACTGACCATTAAACAAAATATTCCTATTTTATAGAAACGTACACATTATCTATTTACGTATAGGTTACATAAGTCTTGCACTTTTTTCTGGAATGCTCTTTAATTTAAAATGAAAACCAAAATAGAATACTAAAAAAGTTTGTGTATACTTATGTACAACGTAAGAAGTTATAGTTATTAGATATAGTTCGCGTAGCAAAAGAAAAGTAACTAAAAATTTTATCCGCTGTCAGGCAGTAAATGAAATTTATAATGGTTTAATTAAACAACTTGAAATCATAGGTAAATGTCAAAAAGTTGTTACGGGTTGCCATGGTAATAATGTGGCAACCAGTAAATAATTGGTCGACGTTGGCCACTTTGCAACCACAACAAAAACACAAGTATTACTTCAATAAGTCCCTTGCACGATTTGCGACTTATTTAAAAGAACCGTGCAATGAGGTACCAAGTTTCGATCCCACGAAATTATTGTAAGTAAGAATTATTGTCGTATATTAGACAGCGACAGGCTTATAAAATGTCACGTTCAATGATTGGTGAGAAAATATAACTTGCAAAAGAGGCTATGTTGAGTACCGCATGACAAAGGTGAGATATAAGCATTTCATGACCTAAACAAGCCCAAGCCTGTAATGACTTACCAGATGATGGGAAAATGAAAATTCACATAGTTTTATGAAAAGTATGAAGAGATCGTGCTCGGCCCCAGTTAGCACGTCATAACCGCGATTACTGCAGACTCAGCACGGCGAAGGCGCATCGAAGGAACGCTGACACCATTAGTTTTAGTTCATAAGTTTTTGTAATTATAAATCAGTCCATTCCAAATTGTCATACAGTTAACACCTTGTAATTAATTAAATAAATCTTTTTTATTGGAATACCGATCGCCGATTACTTAACTGGCGCAGTCGGTAGGATCGCAGCACTTTCGTATTGAATCAAATTTTCTATTACGATTGTGTCACGGTTCTCAAATCGTACCTTGAGCGATCCTAAAGAACCTCAATCGCGCGATCGGGCAAGGACTCGTCAGGAGATGCAGAAAACCCTGGGGTAAGTACTCTAGTTATCCAAGTGTTCCTGCTCTATTTCCTGTCTTATTTTAGGTATTTTTTTTTTTTATTGAGTGTGTATGTCTATAAGCTTTAATCGCAACAGACATTTCCCATTCTATTAGTATATTTATAATAATAAGATCAACAATAAATTCTTTAAATAAGAAGTTAAAATAAATACAACAAATTAAAATACATAATAAAATCAATAACTTTGTTTAAAATTATCATCAGTTCGTTTGTCAGTTAGCTACAATCGCACGAGACATCCGATACTTTGAACGAACGCGAGCGTCATTCCATTGTTCATTAAACTCCTTAGAATCAGGAATTTACTGTACTTAATACGTATCGCTATTGTTTTATGTTAACGGGAATCGTAAGTTAGTGAGAAACAATGTCTTTGAAAGATTGCGATTCACATTTCAAGTCGATGACGGATTTAATGCCCCGATATGACGGGAATCCTAAATTATTAAGTTATTATATTCGTGAAGTTGAAAAATTATTAAAATTATTGTCAGATGAACATGCTCGCGCACATCCGGCTTTAATTTGCCTCATTAAGAGTAGGCTAAGCGGCGCCGCTATAGATGCGTTAGCTTATGAAGAAAATATAGACACGTGGGAAACCATTAAAGACGCTCTTGTAAGACGACTCCGTGAACCGCGAAACGAGATTCAAGTGATACAAGAACTCACGCGTATTCGCCGTTCTAGACAGGAGGACGCCGAGACCTTTGGAAAACGGCTTAGAGAAATTCTAGACACCTTACTCTCGATAGGCAGTCATAACGACAAAAACTTCTATGAGAACATGGTCATAGAACAATTTAGTAATCAATTAGACTTCCATGTCTCACTAGGAGTAAGAATTGCTAAACCTGATACTTTAGAACTAGCTATAATAGCGGCTAGGCAGGAAGAGGCTAGGCTTGCATATAATAGAGCCACTAATTTTAACAAACCTTCAACATCTCGAGCTAAGCCGAAGGAGTTAACGAATTCGAAATTTATTTACCCGGTTCGCAATTTTAGTAACCCGTACATGTCACCAACCTATTTAGGGATGCATATGCCACAACCCCCTTTTACCCCCTATAGTAGTGCAGCCCCCGAACAACGACAACAGTGGTTGCAGCCAATGCAAACACGACCGACTCCAGGTAACTTTCAAACAGGTGGCTCAGGCAACATTAGAAGCAGTAATTTTAGGAACCAGCGAAACATCCCTAGACAACAGGTTAACCCCCAAAAATGTTCGGACGTCACAATGAGGTCTGTAGACAAGCCTCCGAGACCGCAGTTCACCGCTGAGGAGCTCTTTTACACTCCCAGTCACATGAATAACCATATGCAACCATACTTCAACGAAGGTGAGTACTACAACGGTATTCAACCGGTCAACAGCGATGGCTTTGATACTGGCGTAGACTGTAACGAGTTAGGCCCCAACCAGGATTTTCGTTTGGAGGAGATTCAGGACGACCAGAGTTAGTACAGATCAACTTCCAAGACAAAGACCACCTCCCCTACATCGAGCTACCCGAATTTCAAGGTAAATTTTTAATCGATACAGGAGCAAGTCGCTCTACTATATATACGCGATGTTATTCGCGGTACTATGTTTGAACAGTATGTCGATTACGAACCCTTTGAAATATCTACGGCTCATAGCGTTTCGCGTCATAATCATGTGGTCTATTTGCAATTACCACCCGCGTTTAATAGTAATATTACGCATAAATTTTTAATTTTTGATTTCGATCCAAAATACAAAGGTCTAATCGGATTTGACTTGTTGCGTAAATTAAAAAGTAATATTGATTTAAATAATAATTCGTTACACACCTCTACAGCGGACATACCGATATATTTTAACTACCCATCCCAAAAGCTTAAAGTAGAACCTAGATGCGAAAAGCTAATGACATTCAAGACGCACTACATTGACGGACAGTACTTACATGACGATTTCTATTGGTCTGACGGTTTAAAATCACCCGCGGCGATAGTTAACGTTAAGAACGGGACGTTTAGAACATCAGTTATTAATTTAAACACCGAAAAAAAAATATATCCCAAACAAAGCCCCTATCAGATTAGAAATTTATTTAGAAAATTTAAATAAAAACAGAAGTTGTGAACTAAATTATATACAAGGACAGACTGACGATGACCATGAATTATGTGAAAATTTAAAAAAAATTCGTACCGAACATATGAATGAAGAGGAAAAACGTGAAATAAACAGATTATGCTACAGGTATAGGAATATATTTTTCTCGGAAAATATACCGTTAACGTTCACACACGCAGTTAAACACGAACTCAGACTGACAGATGACAAACCTATTTTCGTCCGAAGTTATAGACAGGCCCCGCAACAGCGTAAAGAGATCCAAAGTCAGGTCGATAACTTACTAAAACAGGGAATAATTAGGGAAAGTATCTCTCCGTGGTCGTGTCCAGTCCACATTGTACCAAAAAAGCCAGATGCGTCCGGAAAAGTCAAATGGAGACTTGTTATCGATTATAGGCGTTTGAATGACCGCATAGTCGAAGATAAGTACCCACTCCCCAACATCAATGACATACTCGATAGAATAGGTCGTGCCCAATATTTCACCACCCTAGATTTGGCTAGTGGCTACCATCAAGTGGAAATGCACCAGAGGACGTCGAAAAGACAGCATTTACCACTGAAAGAGGGCACTATGAGTTCTTACGAATGCCTTTCGGATTAAAGAACGCCCCAAGTACCTTTCAGCGGTTAATGGATCATATTCTCAGAGGCATAGATAATGTATACACATATTTAGATGATATTATAATTGTATCGACGTCACTGCAAGAACACATAGAAAAATTAAAACAAGTGTTCGAGCGGTTTCAAACTCATAATCTAAAAATCCAATTAGACAAGTCCGAATTTTTACAAAAGCACGTTAACTTCCTAGGACACGAACTGACTGACCAAGGACTTAAACCAAATCAGGACAAAATTAAGGCTGTTTTGAATTTCCCTTTACCGAAAACCCATAAGGAAATAAAAGCCTTCTTAGGACTTGTAGGTTATTACCGCAAATTTATCAAGGACTTTGCAAAACTGACCAAACCTCTAACATTTTGTCTAAAGAAAAACAATAAAGTAGTTCATTCGCCCGAATTTTTAGATTCTTTCAATAAGTGTAAACAAATTTTGACAAACGCCCCAATTTTGATGTACCCTGACTTTAACGAAACTTTTATTCTGACAACTGATGCTTCCGATGTGGCCCTAGGTGCGGTTTTGTCACAAGGCAAAGTAGGGTCAGATAGACCAATCGCGTACGCATCTCGAACATTATCTGAAACAGAGTCACGCTACTCCACCATAGAAAAAGAATTGCTAGCCATTGTATGGGCTGTAAAATACTTCCGCCCTTACCTGTACGGCAGAAAGTTTATAATTTATACAGACCATAGGCCTCTTATATGGTTAATGTCGTTAAAAGACCCTAACTCGAAATTAACGAGATGGCGCCTTAAGTTAGCCGAATATGACTATCAAGTCATTTATAAAAAGGGATGTCAAAATACTAACGCGGACGCACTTTCACGCGTGAAAATTTTTCATAACAGTGTAGACTCTTTGGCCGTTAACGTAGAGAACAATGATGTTGATCATGATGACATAATAAATTTATCCTCGACAACGAACGTAGAAACAGTCAGGACGGATTAGGAGCGGCAAATGATTTTGATCCCGCAGAAGTTCTCGGACCAGTAACGTTTGACGAACCAATGAGTGTTAACGAACCCGTAGCTGGTAGTGAAATGATGAGTTTAACGGATCCCATCAATAGTAATGTAATAAGATCCCGAGTAGACACTGAATCAGACAGTATGAGCGTAGTCACAATTAACCAAGGGAACTTAATTTCTACAAACCACACACAGCCCGATAACGAAAACAACGGAATCCCTATTATAACAGACGCGATCGATCGACAACTCAAGCAATTTCACGTACGATCAACACCAGGTTCTACGTACAGAGTAGACGACAGGTCTACAAATTCGCGAACTGTAATTAAAGACGTATTCATCCCTATCAACAATACGGAACAAGAAATTATTAAATTCCTCAAGGAACATACCATAGCAGACCGGACGTTTCATTGCTATTTCTATGACGAAAATTTATACTTAGCTTTTTCGAGAGTTTATACTACCGTATTTAATAATAGAGGCCCCAAACTCATCAAATGTACGTCACGTGTAACGCTAGTAGAGAGTAAAGCCGAGCAGTTAGAGCTAATTAAAAAATATCACGAAGGCAAAACAGTTCACCGTGGTATTCAGGAGACTTACAAACAAGTTCATCGGAACTACCATTGGCCGCATATGCTATTAACCATCCAGAGATACATAAACGAATGTGATATATGCCTAAAATCAAAGTACGAACGGAACCCACTAAGACCTCCATTAGCCCTCACAGAAACACCCCGAAAACCTATGGAACATCTATTTATGGACTTGTATTCGACAGGCGGTGGAACATTTCTAACAATAATTGATAATTTCTCAAAATATGCTCAAGCAGTACCATTAAACGCATGTAGTAGTGTGCATGTAGCCGAAGCACTTCTGCAAGTCATATCTGTACTAGGCCTACCCCATAAAATTACAACCGACTCAGATAGTAAATTCGATAACGATGTTATTAAAGAGATCTGCGCGTTACATGACATTAACATACATTTCACCACCCCATACAACCCGAACTCTAATTCTCCAGTAGAACGTCTACATTCTACGTTAGGCGAGATTATCCGTATACAAAGAATGACTAACAAAGAAGATCCTATTCAATCTATTATGAAATACGCGATCATAGGATATAATAACGCGATCCATTCCGCAACAGGCTATACACCACATGAACTACTATTTGGTCACACAGCATCTCGAAACCCATTAGAAATGTTTTTCCCCAAGGAAATCTACCAGGATTATGTACTCAAACACAGAACAAACGCAGAAGCGATACAGGAATGTGTTGCAGCTTACATGTCCGGTAATAAAGAACAGGTTATCGCAAGACGAAACCGAGATGCCGAAGAAGTATCATTCAAGGTAGGTGAAATAGTTTATAAGCAGGTAGCAAAGACAGCGCGGAATGACAAGACGAAGCCTGTCTTCAAAGGACCCTATAAGGTAATCCATCTACACCCCAATAGTATCGCAGAGATCATAGGTAGTCACCCAAATTCAAAGTCTATAAGAGTTCACTTCAAGCTACTACGTAGGCCTCATCTTGTTCCAGGATCATCGTCGCAGGAGCCATCGTGCTCTACGCAACCGCAAAAGTGACCCTTGATCCCATTAGTAACGATAATGGCATATTATTACTCAAACAGGGACAGTTACTTAGACAGACCGACTACTTTAGCCTAGCTTGTGTGTATAACATAACAAACATAAAGTTAGCAACAATTAAAGTAATGGCATTATATGCAAGCACTAAAGATGTTGAAAATACCCTAACATCTAGTTATAGATATAAGTCCTACGAGGATCAAATATTATATAGTATAAGTTTAATAAATAAGAAGTTAGCATATTTGATTCCCCCAGTTAGAGTAAAGCGCGGAATAATAAACGGATTAGGTACAATCGTCAAAAACAAAACCGGCAACTTAGATAATGACGATGCTGTTAAATTCGAGAAAGAAATTTCAGATATAAGTAACAAGGTTAATAGAGTTCAAAATTCACAAAAGAAATCCTTAATATTAGCAAAAAGTATGATCAATGAATTCGGCAGTCAAATAAGTAAATTAGAGGAAAATCAGAAATATGTAGTTAAGATATTGCAAAATATAACGCAAAACTCTAATGGAATTAGGGACAGTTTACATTTATTAGATATATATTTACAGATAGACTTAAGTTTACAAATAATTTTAGAAAAGTTAATGACTTTGGAAGATGCCGTCACGTTCGCTCAATTAGGAACTATGCATCCAAGCGTTATTGGTCCACAAAATCTTATTAAAGAATTAGTAATTTTGCGTAATCATTATTCAATGAATCCAGTAGATGAGATAAATATTATAAATATACATAAGATAGAGAAATCTATAAAGGTTAAAGCATATAGTACACCATACTCAATAAACTTTATCCTGGAAATCCCCTCTGTTGATTCAAAAATATACGATTTTATTCACCTTTACTCCATTCCTGACCGCAACAACCTAACTATAATCCCGAAGTCCAAATACCTTGCACTTGGTAGCGATGAGTACGCCCACATCGAGGAAGAAGACTGCCAACCAATCACCGATGACACTCATCTCTGCAAATCCCTGGAAGTCAGAAGAATGAAAAACACACAAGATTGCATAGCGTCGCTAGTTCAACATCAGAAAGCCAATTGCACGTATGCCAAGCTGCACCTGACCAAAGGAAAAATCCAGAAAATCCGGGATAACAGCTGGATACTGATCCTGCAAGATGATGAAATTATCAAAATCCAGTGTGGCACCAAGACAGACTACAAAAAAAAGACGAAAGGAACGTTCATAGTCACACTCACTGAAGATTGTCGGATGCATGTCCTGAATAGCACACTACAGACCCACCTGAGAACAGTCTTCAACGACGAAACCATCCCCCTTCCTGAGGCACAGCAAATCACGCAAGAACACATCAAGTTTGAATTACATCAAGAGGATATCTCATTAGACAGCATCCACAAACTCATCAACAAGATAGATGACATAATCCCACAAGATGAATCCAACTGGACAACCCTGATGGCAACCCCCAGCTGGACAACTTTAATACTATACGGGCTGCTGAGTGTAGCGGCCATCTGGAAGCTGTACAAGTGGAAAACCAATAGACTACCACAGGATAGCAACAGCAGCGAGGACGCTGCTAGAAGCTCCAACTCTCGCTTCTATCTTAAGGAGGGAGGAGTTAGCACGTCATAACCGCGATTACTGCAGACTCAGCACGGCGAAGGCGCATCGAAGGAACGCTGACACCATTAGTTTTAGTTCATAAGTTTTTGTAATTATAAATCAGTCCATTCCAAATTGTCATACAGTTAACACCTTGTAATTAATTAAATAAATCTTTTTTATTGGAATACCGATCGCCGATTACTTAACTCCCCTTTTACTTGAATAATCTACCATGAAATGTGTTAGCTTTACTTATAGCATTTTATCTTGTTTTATTTATATGTCTAAAAATCGTGAATTGAATATAAATATTAATTTCTTTGCATAATTATTACTCAAAATTTTAATATCATGTAAAACATCAAATGATCAAATATTGGAATTCTTTCAGGGGAAATAAGATACAGTTATAGTTATAACTGAAAAGCTTCCATATTTCGAGCATATCTGTTTTTTGTTTTTCATCCGAAAATATTTGTTTGCTGATGTTTGCTCGCAATCTGTTTGCAATAAGGTAAGTTTTTGGAAAGGGATCCTTCATAATACATGGATTATTGATGTTGTTGAGAAAAAAACAGAAAGCCACATCTGTTACAAAGAGCTGCACCTTTTGAGCAAAGGCCTCATTTGTGTACAGAGTATACTATAGGTTTACTCATTAAACAAAATGACTTTACATGAGGCGCAATGAGGCGCATTTGTAGTAATAATATAGACATCTTGACGCAACAAAGATGACAATTATCGGCCCTTTTTAATTTTTATTATTATCTATTTAAAAACAGTATGAATAAAGCGATAAGTAAGTCTGTGAGGAAGAAGTAATGTTCCAAATGTTTAGAAAGTAAACTTGAGTTGATTATTTGATACGCGCTGGAATGTACCACGCATGATAACCTATTCCACCCACGCATATCCGTTAGCTGTTTATTTTTATTTGTATTCGGTATAGTTATATACCAATCAAAACAAACATCACTCACATCATTAATTCAGCGATTAAATAAAATTTATAAGGTACAAAGACGCGGTGACGCAATTGCCCACCTCTCAACGTATCAGCTCTGCACTGAAGGTCGGTAGTTCGATTCCCAGATAACAAAAGCATTTATCTGACCCACAGATGATTGTTCCGGATCTGATTATTTATTCTCAAGTAGGGTTGACGTCAGGCAAACTAGCGATCGACAACGTGACTCAAATTTTGTATCGACCCCGCCTAGGTCGGAAGGAATAATAGAAGGCGAAAGGAGAATGAATTAATTTGTTTATTCTTTTTAATTTTTTGAAACTAAAGAATAATGCTTCATTAGGCAGTCATATCGAAGATATTTATGTGTGATGGGATAAATTAACCTATTAATTTTCTCGTTGAAGCCGTGATTCCTCATTGTCCGGGCGGACCCGTTCATTCAATATACTCAAGCAACCCGTTCGAACCCCGGTGCCGGCAACAATGAATTTGTTAATTTTAAGTTCTGTACGCCAATCCGCAGGAGGGTTACATGGTGGACCATGTCCTATACCCTGTGTGTACACAGGGTATAGGACAAGGCTGCAGCCTTTCTTGTATCTTGTATTAACTGATGTTTTTGCTTTCAGTCCCGAGACTATTAAGCTTCATCGGACGCAGAACCGGTGGGCTAGCCAGAACCCACGGGTTTGGACCCTCCGCTATGGGTAGGGTCGCGCATGTGCTCATGCGTGCGTTTAACTACTATGGTGTGTCATCTAAGGGCCGTCGAGGTCGCCGGTTCGGACCGAGACCCCGACGGCCGTCGACTGTGCATTTAGCTAATCGGTGGCTGGGAGCGGTGAGAACCGCCCCGGAACGCGGGTGTACCTTGTGTACGCGTTGTGTGGGTCTCGCCGTGCTCGGAGGCGAGGGCGAACTGGTGTGATTGTTGTTACACTAACTGTGGGTGTAGTGTTATCCGGCGGGACCCCGGGCGGTGGGTCCATCGTATCTAAGTCCTCTTCGTCGACCGGGTCGATGAGGACGTTTCGCGGGCGACGCTTGTTTACGTTCGCGTTTGTGTCCGGTTGGTAGTTTGCTGCGCTTACCACCAGAGGGTTGGGATGATGCTGGGCTCTATCGAAGAACCGTTTTGTCAAATCTTTAAAATTTGCGCGAATCGTCGGGAGTCTGCAATCACTGTGCAGGTCGACGTTGCGCTGATACCATTGCGCACCGGTTGCGCGGCGGATAAACTTACTTTGAACTACTTGCAATTTGTTAATGCGCGTAGGATTTTATATGTGCGAAGATCATGCAAGCGTAGGACATGATTGGCCTTACGCAAGCTTTATATAACAGTAGTTTGTGCCTTAAGGGCATTTTACTATGCTTATTCGTTAAATTGTGTAGCCGGCCGGAGACGAACGCGGCTTTATTTCGGACTTGATTGATGTGCGTAGTGAAAGTCGAAAGTGACTCCTAAATATTTGACCGTTTTCTCCCAGGGGAGAGTTTGCCGTATAGTGATATTTGCCCCAACTTTCTATACTGGCGAGGACCTTTGTAACGGTGTGGCGGATGGGGGTTGGGGGTGCTACGAGTGAAGTGAATCGCCACACTTTTTTCTGGATTAATATCGATTCTCCATTTGCGGAACCAATCGCCGAGGCGGTCGGCGGCGCTTTGGAGTCGAGTCGTTAATTGACTGAGGTTGCGATCTGAGTAAAAGACTTGTGGAGAGGGTGCCCTCGACTCGATATCGAAAAGAGCGGTTCAACAAAAAGGCCCGGATGGTGTGTACGAGCCTATCTGGCACTTTGAGTGTGTACAGCTTGTAAAGCAAGCCGTTGTGCCAGACTTTGTCGAATGCTTTTGCGACATCGAAGAAGAGAGCCCCTGTGCTGATGTGTTTGGGGTGGTTAAGGCCTTTTAGGATGTGCTCCGTTAGGCGGTATAACTGATCGGGACAAGAGTGTCTAGCTCGAAAGCCGAATTGTTCCGTCGGCAAAGGCCGTTGGAAAATACGTGCTCTTTGAGCCTGTTTAACAATAGCCGCTCGTAGAGCTTCCCCAGACAACTGAGGAGGCTGATGGGACGATAGCTAGAGGGCTTATTGGCTGGTTTATTCGGCTTGCGAATGCCGATAACCGTGGCTTGCTTCCAGTCGTCCGGAAAGGAGCAACTGGAGAGAAGCGTATTGAAAATTGTCGCCAGTAAACAGATAAGCGGCCCAGGGAGAGCTTTGAGAATCTTATTACTTATATTATCCCGGGGCGGATTTTGGTTTTAAATTTTTAATAATATCTTGGACCTCTTCGGGGGTCACTGAATTTAAAGGTTCGCCTTCCGGTGGAAGCGCAGCCCTAGTCTCGATTACGCGGTCCACCTCCGTTAGGTGGGCCGAATCGGTGTGTTCGCGCGATGGCGTACATTGCTGCTCTAGGTTGTCCGCAAGGCATTCGGCTTTTTCGGAGTCATCTAGGGCTACTGAAGCGCTATTAGGTCTAACTAACGGCGGTAGAGATTCGCGGGGGTCTGCTTTCAGACTGCGGGCCAACCGCCAGTAGGCGGTGTGCGATGGCTCGATGTCCTCTAGGAGAGTGTTCCACGTTGTATGTCGGTGTTCCGATACACGATCTTTGACTTCTAGCTGAAGGCGTAGAAGTAGAGTTCGGTTCCATTCCGATCGGTATCGGTCGAAGGCGCGTTTAGCTGCATTTTTTTGTCTAATTAGCAGTCGTAGGTCGGGCGGAAAGTTAAACCGTCGATCGCCCGACAGTTTCACCGTCCGTTCCGAGTCTGTGACTGCGGAAGTAATAGTTTCACGGAGACTCGCTATCGCTCGATTTGCGTCATCGAACGTAGCTATCGTCTCGGGTAAGTCTACTAAGTCCTGGGGGTCCAAGGCCTTGGGTTTGACCTCAAGTCGATGCCAGTCCACTACGGATTTGGTCGGAGGGACCGCGCCAGCGTTCTGGACCAGTTTACACAGGACGGGCCTGTGGTCTGAGTCTAGTTCATGGATTGTCTCTATCGACTCGATGTCGAGCGAGACCTCCCTGAATAACATTATGTCTAGGACACTCGGTGACGCGTGCTGGTAGTTGTCCACCGTAGGATACCTAGTGGGAGTCGCGGGAGCGACTATACTGAAATTTAGGTTATCGGATAAGCTAAAGAGATGCTTTCCGTTGTTGTTTGGGATGCTGTTGATGTCCCATGAGCCGTGTTTGCAGTTTAGATCTCCTGCAATTATCACGGAAGGGCCTAAGTTAATAAGCGTATCTAGGTCGCTTTGAAGGAGGGTTCTATTCCCCGAGAGGTAGGCTGAGACTAGTACAAGCGGCCTGTGGCCGGTGAGCGCTAACCTACACGCGGATGCCTCTATTTGACTTAGCTCTGGAATGTCGAGCGGGCAACAGTGCAAGGACCGTTTATAATAAATTAGTGTGCCTCCCAGACGGATGTGCTAACCGATCGTAGCGGACAATATTGTAATTTGCGATTCTGGGATCGCGTACACTAGGTTTCAAGAATGTCTCTTGCACTAGGAAAATATCTACGTTATAATCGCGAAGGAATTCCGCGATTTCATCCCTTTGACCCTTTATGCCGTTTGCGTTGAAATACGAAACAACCAGAGCCCGAGGTTTTTGTTCTACCTGCGGTTGTACTTCCCATTAAGGTGTTTTTATGGGTCTAATTAACGACGCGGCGGAGCGCGGTTTTATTGCGCGGACTATTGGTTTTTTTACGGTTGGCTCGTAAAAGCCCAAAGGGCTTCCACAAGCGTTTTGTGTTGGCTAATTGCCCTAAGACGCTCGTGGCCAGATGTGGCGGCCGCTATTTTAGCGGACAATACGGCGAGTTCCTGCCTATTGATTCTATCTAATAAGCTGCAGATGTTAGCTATTTGCGCGAATGGGTCGTCCTTGTTTTCCGCGCGAAAACTGACGGAATTGGCTGCACCTGCGGCCGCGGCGCCGTTTGAGAGGCGGGCAGCTGTTGCGCGATCGGTCGTGAGGCGACCGGGATTACCGGCGCGGTTACCTGCGCGGCCACCTGGGGTTTCGCCCAGGCGTTTACGACGGGTACGGGCGCGGGAATGAATCTAACGGGCGCGGGTTTGGGCAACGTCGATTTCGCGGCGGGAGATTTCCTCGCGGGAGTTTTCGGGGCCTTAGCGCAGCCTCTGTAGCTAGCCGGGTGGCCGGTGGCGTTACAGTTTACGCAGTCCGGTGGATCTGCGCAATCTTTTGGCCTCGTGCACTCGGTTGTGCCGTGGTCACCGGTGCATTTGACGCACTTTGGGTGAGCGAAGCAGTTATTGGCCGTGTGGCCAAAATGTTGACAGTTGTGGCACTGTGCCACAACACCTGATTTACGTGGGGGCTCGATGACTAAGTCACTGAGCCCACAGACCCTCTTAAGGTTGAAAATGGCCTTACCTTCCGGGGTAGGGTCAAGTTCCACCATGACCATGTCCATAGGGACACGGGTGCGAGGGTGCCTGAGACGTCGCACGGCGTGGACAGGGTATCCCTGAGTGCGGATGTCGACCTTAGCCATATCGACATCCGACTCTTTTGGGACGCCCTTTATTACGACCCGAAGTTTACGCTCTTCGGGTAGTGAGTAGGTGTGGAAACCTACCTTAGCTGCAGCCTTTGCCCAGTCGTGGGATATATATAGGCTGTTACTTTACTTTTATTTATATTTAAGGACCGCTGTCTACAAACACTCATAAAACTCCTATCACGATCAGTCGTTAACGGAAACCTTGACAAAGAGTATGATAGACGGTTCCCACTTAACGATAATAAATAACAAAACTTTGCCTCAATAAAAAGAAAAAAATATTACAAATGTTCACACTTCTGCCGAAACTTTCGTCCTCATATCACTCTTTTAAGATTAAAGCTCCACTAGAAAAAGAAAACAGGCCAGCCTTTTATAACATGCCGTTTTTTATCACATTCATCTCATTTTCGCTTTGTGTTAATTTTGTTACGATAAAGTCAAAGCTCTTCAATAACACTTAGATTTCTCATTTGTTTTTTTCGCCACCTTAAAAACGGAGTTCATAACGAGCCCGTTTAATAACTCAATAATAAAGTATTCTTGACTTCAACTTTTGTTTGGTGAGATGAAATACTTTTAGGCCGGTTAGTTAGGTGTCTTTCGTGTTTTTAAAATCACCTTATCTTTAATACTTTCTTTTCGGCGTTTTATCACAAATAATTCAAAGGCTGTTTCAAAAACACAGGAGAGTCGACAAGATGAATAAAATATTTTAGTTATTATAGAAGTTTAACACCAAATATCAAACATGCCGGATTAAATAACCATATTGTAAGAAACATATTTATGACTTGTAGTCATGCAAGCATTTCCAAAAATTTTACTGCATACAACGAATCTTGTCAAAGTCGACGACACACGTCTTAACAGGCAGTAAGAACAGACATAAAAGCAATAAACAAGACGCTTTCAATACACGTCGTTTAAAACAAGCAATCATGAAAGAAGAGTGAAAAATCAACGCTGCATAAATTCGTTTTTGGCCTTGCAAATTAAAAGAACAATACAGGCTTGTCAACGCAAATGCTTATCCCGGATGGCGTATGCGAAAATTGTGAAAACCGACCGAGCAAAAATTGTCCAGCACTGCATTCTTTCACGATCATTAATTTAAAAATGTTTGTGGTCCCACCGCCCACGCCTTTGTGACTTTTATTTCGTAGTCAATTCCTGGTTTATAGTAAGGAAAGATAAAGGAGACTAAACACAACAGTTATTCCCCGACCCTAAAAACCCACCCGGTTTTCTATTTATCTTTCAAATAACCCGTTCCACCCGCAGCTTTTAACCCTTTTTTTATACACCGGATCAATCTTTATTTTAAGCAACAACAGGTCTACCCTCTTTTATTTTGAAAGATTATGCGTTAACAAAGTAAAGCATGACTCACAGACAAGTATAATGGGCTTGCATTATGTTTGTAGTTTAGTATTGTAGCCATTTTGCCATCTTTACAAAATCACATACCATTCGGTGACGCAATAATCTTCTCCAGATTCTTAATCCAGTCTTAACTACATTACTGATTCATTTCACTGCTATTAGATTGGTTGAACATAAAACATATGGTTTTATAGTTGTAACCATATGTTATATGTTCAAGTAACCTTAGATATATATTGATGACCGCGTGGCGCAGTTGCCAAGGTATTGGCTTCGGCGTCGGGGGTCGTGGGTTCGATTCCCACACGGGACAACTATTTGTGTGACCCACAGATAGTTATTTCGCATCTGGGTGTTTGTCCGCGTGAAATTTATGTTTGTAAAACGTCCTTTACAACACAGGATAATATTATCCTAAAGTAAGGGCAGTGTTTTTTAAAAAAGAAAAAAAAAAGATATATGAAATAACATTTATACATTTTCAAATCTTGCATTTTATATTTTTTATCTTATATGTATCTGTCTACAAATTAGTCAATTTTATTTGCTCTCCTACTCACACACCAAAGTAATGCATCTGTGGAAAAATTAAAGAAAAGAAATTAGGAAAGTTATACATGACTGAATTTGATTAACATGATGAATTGTATCAGCTCTTTTTAATTGTTATAGACAAATATTTAACACTAGCATTCCCCTGCCCGCTTCGTTGCGTCATACCATCTTCTATGAGTCAGAAAAATATAGGTTCCGGATAAGTAATCACGAACGTATCACATACTAAAACCTTCTTCGAAACACGCTGCATCTTTTCGGTTCTGTAGTTTTTGCACTCCAACTGAACTGAAAAACCGGCTCTCCATTTATTAGTATAGATATTGTGACATTGCAATATCACCTCGCTCTGCTGTGGTATGAAACAGATGCACGTGGAATCGGAACGAATTGCGATACGCGATCTGCATTACAAGTTGCTTCCAACGCAATTCAATTGCAGAAAAAAATTCACTAAATTTCATCATATCACATTGGAATAGGAAACACGAAGCGAAGATTGACAATGATACGAATACTTTACCGTGAAACTAGGTTAACATATGTACGTGTTAGTGTGAATATAAAAGTCGATTTGGACATTATGTTAATGTCTAACTAAATATTATTATATTTGTATGCAACGGGCATCTTTGAAACTGCTGGACCGTTTCCAAATATGTTCAAATAGTGCAGTATCAGTATCTCAGGAGTAACATAGACGGTCACTTAATGAAATTAAAGCTGTTTTTTGCTTGGTATTGCAGTACTTTTAGATGAAATCATTAAAAAAAAGAACAAAATTTTGTAATTATTATTATTATACGTTATTAACAATCTATCAATAAACGTCAAAATATTTCATTTGGTTTATATGAATTTCCAGTAAATAAATTAAATTCTTTGCTATTTAACAGAATAGAAACTAAACTTAAATTGTGCAATCGTATGTATTGGCAACACTAAAGGAAGTCATTCCTTGAGGTTGTTGGCAATACTAAAAGAAGTGTCATTCTGTGGGGTATAAATGAAGCTGCAAGAAGTATTCGTGGTCTTCGTCGTAGTCGTCGTCTTCTTTGGCTGTCAAACCAGAAGTATACACGATAGTGCTGCCCAATCGGTATCATAAATTAAATCGTTAGAGTGGTGTTTCATTAGTGATATTAAAGTGATAAAATAAGTAATTATACCAGTGTTATTGTTGTGCAAAGTGAAACTACTTGGCTCCTACTTTCCAGAATGTGTCCTTGGAGTTTACCGACCGCCTTCAGTTGTTGGGAGTCGAAATATCCTCTAACCTCAACTTTGGGCGGTTCATTGAGTCTAAAGCCAGGGTAGCTGCAAGAAAGTTAGGCGTCCTTGCAAAGGTGCGACGGTACTTCACGCCGGGACAGCTTCTTGTTCTATACAAGGCTCAAGTCCGATCGTGTATGGAGTACTGTTGTCATATCTGGGCTGGGGCTGCAAAATGCCATATGGCTGCCTTGGACTCAATGGAGAGGCGTGCGGAAAGGCTCATTGGTGACCATAACTTGGTTAAAACCAATTTCACTAGCCTTGAGCACAGGCGCAGAGTCGCCAGCCTCTCGGTTTTCTACAGGTTACATTTTGGAGAGTGTGCGTTGGAGTTACATGATCTTATTCCTCACGCCCCTTTCCATCATCGGACAACCAGGCGTTCGGCGGGGCTCCATCCTTATGCTGTCGACGTCCCACGTACAAGAACAAAGCGATTCGCTTCTTCATTTATCATCCGTACAGCTAAGGAATGGAATAGCCTGCCGGCGTCCCTCTTTCCGTCCAATTACAACGTTGGCGTCTTCAAGGCAAGAGTGAATAGGTTTCTACTGAGCTAGCACGCTTACCATCAAGGGCTGCATCGCCACTTACCATCAGGTGGGATGGCAGTCAAGTACTAGCCAGTTTTTTAATAAAAAAAAAAAACTACGGTGATTTGGTAAAAGTATTTAAATTTCTACATTCTTAGCTCGATAAAACAAAGTATAGCTAACATATGTTAGATCAAGGTGTCGTGTTTACTACGTTTGTTATGTTGAATAACACGAATTGTTAAAGCTAATGAGTAGCCCACAAGATCAATGCTATACTGGTTCTTTAAATTCGTAACAGACAGTTTTCCGTCAAGATTGAAAATACGTTTAATTTTATTTTAAGTACTATTTTCAGATTAAATTTTATTAAGGGTTATGTTTCGTACTTGATTGCGATTCTTGACGCAAAAGACAAGAAACTGCTTAAATTAATCATATAATATCACTTTATTCTGGTTCTTTAAGAATATAAGGGAAATTTCTCCTAACACTCATTCGCTATGAATTGGAAATATCATGTTAATGAAAGTCTCATCTATCAAGGGTACATACATATTAATTTTGTAGACTGGTCAAACATGTGTCATTTCAAGCTTAACAATCAGTTATTTTATAGAGATTAAATACCAATTGGAATCATTTATACTTACATTTACATTATAAATATCAAGCAAACATACCTAACTCGCACCGCACACTAAATAACTGACGTTGATGTTTGATTTAACCGTTAACGTTATTTGAAATACTTAATTAATTAATATTACCTACCAATACTCAATGATGACACATTGAGTGATAATGATTGATTATATTCAATAATTCCTAGCCAAGGGAATCCATGTTAACCAGCCTTAAAAATCTGTATCCGTGAACCCCGTATTTGAATTAGAAGCCAAACATACATTTTTAATATTAAAACTATAGCCTAACTAAGCCTTTGATCTTCTCCAGGAATATATCCCATCTATACCTAATTATCTTTAAATTTTCAGAAAGCAAATTTGGGTATGAATCTGTTTATGGGATGGATATTCTAATCTGTATCGTAATCTATTATTTTTATAGTATTAAGACAAAGAGAATTTTACTGACCGAAATCAACTGAAGTAAGTAAATGGCGCAAATATGAGTCTCTAAGTTTAGATTATGTATTTGCGCGCATCAAATTTTTTTAAAAGCTTATGTCCTAGGCTTAACGCCGCGGCTGGTGACAAGAGAGCTGGTTCTTTTCTCGCTCAAAGGTTAAGCATAACTATTCAGCGAGGAAATGCAGCTAGCGTTCTTGCACCATGCCGCGTGGATTAGGTTTATAAGATAATATGTAATTTTAGATAGAAGTATCTGCGGATTCCTTCCAATCCGAAACCAATGCCAATGAAATTTATATGGGACCACATAATTTTTATTTATTTATTTCAAAGCCAGTGCCCCCCCGGCTTGGAAATAAATAAAGAATCATCAAAATCGATTCACACAATCGAAAGTTATGGTAACAAGCATAAAAAATACAGTCAAATCGAGAACCTCACCTCACTCACTAGGTGGAACGGAAAAATATATTACTTCCACTTCACGCCGGTCTTTATGGGTTACTTAGACGAGCCTGTCCGTTCGTGCTGCAACAGCATTAACTGATCGCCCTGCCACAGTTTAAAAATCCGCTGCAAGACTTAAGCCCCTGCCAAAGATCGATCCACCAGCCATTTTGACGTTCACTTCCTGTTATATATAAGAAAACCCCATACTATATTCCTATAACGTAGTGGTCAATGTTTGGTAGAAAAATACGTTACCAAAGTGCCGTCCTTAACCCAGTCTATTGAAGACTCGAAGATCCACTACACTACTAAACGACGCTATGGTGTGTACTTATAACGGCTATTGCTTAATAGGTCTGCCACTGTCAGAAAAGCATAGCGAGTTTCGTGGTGCAAGAAGGGGTAATCAAATGTAATCAATGTCAGATATAACCCTTTTTACCCATGAAAATTAAGTCGTCGTGTAGCGAGTAACTTTTTCGTGTAAGCCATAAGTTTCATTACATAGCTATTTACGACCGTGTATATCAAATAACTTGTCCATCTTTAAGTGACACTTGCCCTACATTTTGTCGGCTATGACATTTTCGATAATGCAATAAATTTTTTTTAACTTTCTCCCTATTATTGTTTCATCATCATCATCATCATTTCAGCCTGTTTGAGTCCACTGCTGAACATTGTTGTTATTGTGTTGAACACTGTATTATTGTTTACCGTATTTGATTTTAAAGTTTAAGTTATTTTATGTAGACTTAGTATCTATAGATTGACATGAATTAAAATCATATTCAAATACTCTGCATTTAAAGTTTTTTATTTGTACTTGATATACACCAAAATCGTTGTAAGCTATTTAAGTTTAACTTTTTGCTTTGCTTTGATTTTATTTTCTTTAGAACTTGTAAGTTATAAGAGAGCAAATAAAATGGTTTATAATTCAGTATTAACTGAGCAATTAATATCACGGTGAAATTATACACCATGATATTAAAAAGAAGAAATAGTAAACATTGACATTTATACTCTACATCTACTAAGCGAGCGACAGCAAGACTGTCCACTAGACGTCTGACGTAAACATTTTATTTGAGTTGCCATTTACATCTTTATTACACACTTATTGCAGCTCCATTGAAAGTGTGATTACATTAATCATACGATCAAATATACCAAGAATTGTTTGCAATGCTATTTTGGTTGCGTACATTATTATAGATTATGTTCAGTACAAGTCGTAAAGAAAGAGCGAGGTCGACTAATAAATAACTCTGAATATTGTAAAATATTACTTGAACATCTATATCGAAGAGCATCAATATAAGAAAGGTGATTTTCAATTTCAATTGCCGATTTTCACTGAATTTCAAGGATTTATAATTATTTTCCGTTTGTGTCCGGGCGCTCGCCTTTAATTTTCAATATACTCGAGCAACTTGAGTTCGATCCCCGGTGCCGGCACCAATGAAGTTTTTAACTTTAAGTGCTGACTTATCACGTGCTCTGCGGTGAAGAAAAACATCGGAAGGAAACCTGCATATTTTCGAAATAATAACAAAAAAATATATATTTCTAAAATATGTGAAGTCCGCCAATCCGCAGTGGGGCCGTGTGATGGACTATGCCCTGATACTCTCTGTATAGAGGAGGTCTTTGCCCAGCACTAGGACATGAATAGGCTGTTACTTTACTTTACTTTACTAATTATTTTCATTGAAATTCATAAATTCGCAAGCGCCCATTTGTTTTCAATTTACTAATGGTAAAAGTAAATTTTGTAAAATTTTATTGTCTCTTACCCTAACTTAACTACAAATGTTGAAGATTATGCTGTTTGTTAATATCAAATCACCTAGTAACATGTGGATCAAAATTCTCTTATATTAATACTGTCTATTAATAATCAAGTTTTATTATTATAATATACGTAATTTTCATGTTACAAAAACATTATGCGACCGCTGCGCCTCCTAACAGTTATATGAAACGATGTCAACAGCATATTACGATACCATAAATTCTACGCTTCCTACATGAACGCCGACTGAGCGAATAATATGGAGCAATAATTTCTTTTATATTTTTACTATCGATTGTCACTGCCTATCAAAGAATTCAGATAATCCTATACTTATATCAATACGAGTCCATATGTCTCGTAAATGTCCATAATCATTTTTTTTCTATTATAAAGCATACCTACCGTGTATTAATAATACGAAAACGTTGAAATAAATGTATATGATTACTAAGTAGCGATTGGTAAAATTACTGTAATTACTCCAGATGCACAGTCGGTTCACTTATGTTCCGCTATTCACAAACGAGAATACACAGTTGGAACAAAAACCTAGTATAAATAGCTGTTTCCAAAAGGTTCAACAATCTATGTTTTACATTTGTACAAGCCTCCACTCGCTCAATTATGAGGATTAGCCCTCTTATACCCAATATAAAGACTATGCTTTGTGTGCTATTGGTAGGATAATCCGAATCATAGACTAACGTCAACTCATCTCTGGGCAGGTGCCCCTCATTACCAGTTTCTTCCACTTGACCGCATTCAACGTAGGGCGGCTAGGGTTATCGACGATCAAAGTCTTTCCAATCAGCTTGATGCTTTGGCTCTGCGTAGAGATGTTGGATCACTCTGCATCTTCTACCGCATTTATCACGGGGAGTGTTCTGAGGAATTGTTTGGATTGATCCCGGCGGCTGAATTCCACTATCGGACATCACGCCAAAAATTTCATCCACACCACCTCGATGTTCAGCGTTTCACAACAGTGCGATTTTCAAGGTATTTCTTGCCTCGCACAACATCTCTGTAGAATCAGCTGCCGCCGGCGGTCTTTCCGAACTGTTTCGACCTGGGACCCTTCAAGAAGAGAGCATACTCTTTTCTAAAAGGCCGGCAACGCATTTGTGAGCCCTCGGGTGTTGTAGGTGTTCATGGGCGGCGGTAATCACTTACCATCAGGTGAGCCTCCTGCTCGCTTGCCCCTTTTCTCCATAAAAAAAAAAAAAAAACGTAATACTGACATTTTGTATAATTTACATTATAGAAAACGAAATCTGCGATGACGCAGATGAAGTTTATTAAAGAAAGCTAAGATCTCATGTTGGCACCTATAAGATTAATTATACTTCCTCCGAAGAATGATTTCTTCAGGTCATCTGAAACCCATCCAGTTCAGAATCTTTCACATTCTCACAGTTTGCACAAATCCGTATTGAAGCGTTATTGTGATTTTCTCATTCTTCTATTGTCCGCTGTGGGATTCACTTACATTCAACACAGAGAAGGCGATATCGTTAAACGTCTTATATTTTGATATTCATTTTATGTTTAAGGTACATTGAAACGGGTAATCATCTACATGCAAGTTGCCAAAGTATTGACAAAATAAATGAAAAGTTTGCTACTGCTATTCCGTTAAAAGTTTACAAATTACAATTTACACCCTCATATAATTGAGGAGAAATGCGAGACATATAATTTACAATGCCGAAGTGCTTCAACAATAGCAGAGAAAGACAAATAAAGCTTCTTTAATCGCAATGCTTTTTGTGGCTTTATTGCAATTTTGTCTTTTATTTATCGGCCTTCCTACTTTGTTTACGTTTTGTGGCTTCATTGCAATTTTATCTCTTATTATCGGCATTCCCACTTTGTTTTACGGCCAATACTTGATATTTAAAATTTTTGGTTGAATCACAAAAAATTTAAAGGCAAGCCAATGGAATACAAATAAATGAATTTAGATAGGCTTTACTCAAAGCTTGATCGAATGCCAAAATTGAATTCACGTGAACCTTATGTGTATATTGATTTCTTGTTTTTAATAAACGAATATAAAACGTAGTTTCATTTCAGTTCTCGTGTGTAACTAGAAAATGGATGTTTAATTAATAATTCATTCGAAAATAACCCGGAGTTGTTAAACATGGTATACGTTAATTTACACATATTTAGTTTTAAGTTTCTAATGTTTTTATTCGCACCTTAGTATTTAATTTGACATGACGAAACTTTGTTTGATATTTCCTTGTTTTTTATTTATGGCATAATTTTATTTATTATTCCCACTTGGTGAGGATTCATAAATGTAATCTTCTTTTTTATAAATGTAATATTTAAAAAATAAATGTTTATAAAAGCCTTTAAATAAAGTGAGAGAAACTTTTGTCTATTAATATTTAAAAGCATAATAATTACTACTAATATATTACTACTTAAGCTTTTCTGCTAAAAACTAAAAATCAAGAGTGAAGATTAAAAAAAACCATTTCAAATTTATCCGATAAATTAAAAGAATGGGAGATTTTTCATTTCTTAAAATTTATTTGAAGTTTAAATTTTAAACGGATATTAGATTTATTTTATAACGTCAACATTCACAAATTGAACTGTTTACAAATAAAAACGGGCCTATTGCATAAATAATCAACCAAAAATTAAAATAAACTTACCAACAGTCACGCCAATACGGCTGAAGCATTAAAATTTTCCACACCAACGCTGCGCTGTCATCAATCATTGGCGATTTTACGAGCGGATCTATCACTCAGTTGGGTCAAATTAAACTTCAAAACTGGCAAACGGAATTACGAATTAAAAATAGCCGAATACGAGATGCGTTACCGTGTCATATTTAGAACTTTCTTGCACTGGAATCTTGCACTTTTGAGAAACTTTGAAATGCAGCGCAAGTTCAAAACTAAACATAGTCCGCCTTTGAAATGTGGACGACGGTATTTTTCCCCTTTGCTCGTGATGTTTGTTTTATTTGATCTGTTTATAGTTAAGATATTAACGGTAAAGCGGCGCGTTCAAAGTTATGTGCATTACAGCGCGTCCCTTCTGAAGCGCCCTCGCGATTGGGTCTCACAAAATAGACTGGAGTCGAAAGCAAGTCCTGAACGGGACGTGTAGGAATAACCGTAGACTGCGCATGGTTCGGACCGAGATATCCGCGAGAAAAGTGAACCCAAAAGCTTCTACGCTGGCTCATCAAGTATGCAATACAAAATTTAAAAAAAATACCGGCCTCATAAATTTATCCATGAGCATAAAATACGAATGCGAATAAATACGATATATCAAATTCAGGAATACAATTAAGTTATATTATAAAGATTGGGTATTGAGTTCGTTACAAGAAGGGGTAGTGAGAATCGTTGGCAATTTAAGTTCAAATTAAACCCTAAATTAAATTCTTAAATTATAACTCCGTTACTTGAACATTTGATTGAATTTTGACTAAGGCATTTAAAATTTCGATAAACATACTTACTTAACGGGATATTTTATTTAGAGAATAAAATTTTAGAATGCTTTTTTATTAAAGGTAATTAAAATGGATTGTTTTCTTAAAATTCCCGAAAAATACTGACAGAAAGTAGTTATAATACATAAATTAATAATTATTTAGAATAGAGAGACTCGTAAGAAAAACTGGTGGTATATTTCTATGGCCAATCCTTTGATTATAATATACGTCTAGATTCCTCGTCCGGCATGTCAACGCGTCAAAGTTTCGTATGCAGGAAAATGCATATAGTGTACTTGCAGAAAACCGCTGAAAATTCGTGTTGCGCACCACAGAATAAAAACAATTTCTGTTCCGAAAAAAAAAAAGATACGATGTTCTACGGGTATACAGTGAAATATTGATCAAAAACTAACCACAAAACAAAGGTAAAGATAATAAATAAGAATTATAACTCGCAGAAGTTTAATTTTATAAAAATAATTCTTCCATCCAGGTTAGGTACGCGCGCCATCTCTTGACTGTGTTGTCCGTAAGATCTTAATTTCGAAATATTGATGAGTCAAACTATAATATATGTAAACATAAAATATAATATAAATTTACATTATTTGAATAAATATCGTTATAACTTTTTAAGTGAAAATTATCTATGAGGCAGCGAGTTGAAATGAATATTGATTAAAACCAAATATGGGAGAAGGGCTTATTAAGCACATCTCATTAAAAACATGCATTAAAATAGATGTTATATAATATACACAGGTTTTAAATTGGAAAATAAATATGTATTTCAATCAAATAATTGTTTTTGTTTATCGCATGGTGAATTTCATTTTATTATATCCATTATATAAGTTTTTGTAACTTTGAACTAGGTATTTCAATTCAATTTCTCCTTCAAGATCCTCATTAATATTTTTAATAATAACTAATTAATTTATATGTCATCCAACCTGTGGTAGGGTCACGCAACAGTCTACGCTGTAGCACGAATGAGCAGGTCCGTCCAGGGAAGTACCATGACCTGACAGAAGACCGGGCTGAAATAGAAGTGTTATACTTCTGCGTTTGGTCTGGTGAGGGAAGTATACGGGGCCCGCTTTATTAACAGGTGGCAATATGTCTCTAAACCATGGGTGGCGGTTATCACTTACCATGAAGTAAACCGCCAGCTCGCTTGCCACATAAATAAAACAAGTAAACAATTTTTTTCCGATTATTGTTGTGTAGATGAGGCGACATGGCATGTAATCTAAGGGATAATCCTTTTCCACCTCGGACAATCGACCTGATTGGATATGTATGTATTTTTAAGTCGGGTCACTACTATCGTATGAAATATACATAATATTTGTATAATATTATACGATGAATCCGTGGCGCAGCGCCCAAGATATTGGCTTCGGCGTCGAGGGTCGTGGGTTCGATTTCCACACGAGACAACTATTTGTGTTACCCACAGATAATTTTTCGCATCTGGGTGTTTGTCCGCGTGAAATTTATGTTTGTAAAACGTCCTTACAACACGAATGAAAAGTTTTTCGCCGCTGCGAGAATCGAACCCACGTCTTCCTTTTCTCTATAAAAAAAATAATGTTTCGTCTAAGTACAGAGGATCAGCACTGCAAACAATTTAAAAATAGTTCTTTTTTATAAAAGGAAAAATCACCGTCTATTAAAAGTTTACCCAAACGCTATGTTCTACTCTAACATGTCAATATCATTAGTACCATACAGTAAAAATATTAGCCATACAGAGAATTATATACATATCCAAGAGCAATGACAGTGTCTACAAAATTTATTAATTTCATTTGTAAGGCCTATGAATCTGTCTTACTTATGCGATATATGACATCACAGAGTCAATTAAATTCGTTACATTTTATATTACGTAGAAACATTTTTACATAACTATAGAGTTGTACACGTAAATAAGTTTAAATATTTAAAAGTGCAATGTTGATGTAGGCATCCATTTATGTCATGTATATTTAAAGTAAGGTTACTGCTTTCATGTACTGCAAAGGGTATTTATGAAGTTGACAATTTAGATAACCGTTTCTTAAATTGTAGACAATTTTGCAAACGGTTATTTTCAATTGTAAGAATGCAATCTCTGCTGCGACCTACAGTGCTTTTTGCCTTTTTATTAATTTTGCATTAAATTTCATTTTATGTAGCGACTGTCGGTGCTTTCTGCATCTCGGAATTTCATCTATCACATCGTCACACACATTATTTGAAACTAGTAATATTATAGTATTAAAGCAGATAGGAATCGTGTATAAAGTAGCTAGCATCTCAATTTGATTAATGATGTATTGCCCTAGAGGTTTTACACGCAATAATTCGTCAATCATTATTAATCATGGTAACCAAACCCTTTTGCGCATTAACGGGCCCTTGCATTTACAATAAATCATTTTTGGTGTTGCTGTAGTTTACGACAGGTTTTTACCGCCAGTTGCTAAGCGCAAAATTAAATTTTACTATGTCCCTTGCGTTTTATGCGGAGGTCGAACGCTTAACGGATTAAGTTGAACATCTGTCAGCGGACCCTAGCCTTAAAGAATAGACATATTCCAAATTATTTTTTCGGCAAAATCTTCCGAATTTATGGCGTTCAAATAAGTTCTTGTTTAGCTAGGATATTGCTATGTTTAAAATTATGTTTTTCCAGTTTTGTCAAAATGTCTCACAATTTCGCTAATGGGTCTCGCTCTAAATGGCGCAGCGACATGATTGAGCTTGTGTACCATGGAAGTCTCATTAGAAATACTTGTATCCTACCAAAATGTTCGATTCGAAAAATATACAGACGTCCATAATTCATGCTTGATGTTCGAAGCAATTTTGACATTCCAGTTTCTACAACTAAGTCACTTCTCTTTTGAGTGATCAGTTCTATAATTGATGTAGTTTCACCTTACTCAGTAACTATTTTAAATATATGAATTCAACATTCATAGTATGATCATTCCGGTTTTCAAATCTGACGTACTTTTGATCTGATCTGATCTGTAGTACTTTTGACCCCAGCAATTTTAAACCTATTTCAGTACTACCAACTCTTAGTAAAATTTTTGAAAAAATTATTTTGAATCAAACGTTACTCCATTTTAGTACACATAATTTGTTGCATAATAAGCAATATGGATTTACTAGGGGTTGCTGAACAACAGATGCGGGTATCCAGCTTGTCAGAATATTTTTGAAGCCTGGGAAAAGTCACAGAATGCCTTAGGTATATTCTGTGACCTTACCAAAGCATTTGATTGTGTACAGCATGACACTTTGGTCAGGAAACTACACCACTATGGTATAAGAGATGATATGATCTTCTGACATCGTACTAGAGCCATCGTGTTCAGACAGTTGACGTGAATAGCAAGAGATCTCCCGGGGCCCTGGTAAGTATGGGGGTTCCACAGGGATCTTTTCTAGGGCCTTTTCTCTTCCTCATTTACATAAATGAACTGCCCTATCTTGTTAATAATGATCATGAGATAGTATTTTTTGCTGATGATACTTCTTTATTTTTTTAAGTTAAACGACATTCTTTGAATTATCACGATGTTAACAATACTCACTCCACTGTAGTGCATTGGTTTAGTTCCAACAACTTAATGTTGAATATTAAAAAAACGAAATGTATTAAATTTACAACTCCCAACGTAAAAAGTGTATAAACTGATGTACTTTTACATGCGTTAGACCTAATTGACTCGACTGTATTTCTTGGCATAACTGGATTTCCACAGTATAATGTCTTATGGCATTCTAATTTGGGGAAATGCAGCCGACATAAACACTATCTTCACCCTGCATTCGAGCAGTTTAATACCTGGGCCCCAAAGATTCACTAAGATACTTGATTAAAGAAATAAAAATATTGACTGTAGCTTCTCAGTACATACTTGCAAATGTTATCCACAAAAATAAGAAGAACTTTTCAAGATTTACTAATGTACATGATGTAAATACTAGGAACAAGCATAAATTAGTTCTACCCTCAATTAGACTGCGTAGAGTAAGTAAATATTTTAGGGGACAATGTATACGCTTTTACAAGAAAATCCCAGAAAACGTTCAAAATGAATCCGTTGCTAAATTCAAAAAACTTGTAAAGGAACGTTTGTGTGTTAATAGCTATTGAATTGATCGCTCCAGGCTCTTTCAAGTCAATTAGATTGCGTACGCCGGTTCTTCTCAGGTCAGTGGCTTTCCTTCCGAACCGGTGGTAGATTTTTTTGACTATCGATAAGTAAGTGTATGCTTCTATATTGAATAAAGATATTTGTCTTTGACTTTGAAATGTGTCTGTATGTGTAGCCGCGACATCGAGCATGATAGACGTTAACTCAAACATATTAGCTAAGTGATACGGTTTTGTCGACTCTTACCAAGTGAGAAATGTTGTGATTTAACTAGTTCACTTTGGCTTCACCATTAACCCTAAGGTAACTCACTGTATTGGCAACCAATATTGTGCATTTTCTAATAGAATTTATAGAGCTCCGTAGATATTCGCAATCAGTTACTGTACCTCCGAATTCATTACCTTAGGGTATGGTAATGAATTGAATGACAACGCGCGAAGCTTAGAGGTGATGGTATTGTAACTAAAACTGCGCCTTTGTTGCGCAGATTTTCCCCAACAGTAAATATAGCAGCCAATGTCCAACAAACACAACAACGAATCGTCCATTTCTCGAAGAGTTTCAATGCACACTAATCATGTCATAACCTTTTCAAACGTAATTAAACTGATTGATGTCAGGTATTGAAAGATAATTTTAATAACCTATTTTTGTAAAAGTGTGTAATAATATATAAAATACATGTTTGCGGTAATATACATATATGAATACTTGGAGAGATATAATTAAAGTAAAATATTAAATATTTCTTTTGTTATGTTGGCAGTTTAAAAATTATGACGAGAACTATGATTGCATCAGTAATTTTCCAAACTCTTTTGATCTTATCTTGCAATCAGTATACTTTAATGTTGTTAATTAGTTCAATATCTATTATTTAGGTTATTTTTAAGAAACGAAACTTTTCAAATTTGTCATTTAGGCGTGAGTCGGGTCTGTTGTTACAAATTTAGGGATGGGTTAATATAGCGCGATGAAAATACGACATAAATATTCCATAACAAAATGGAAATTGTATTAGTAATACGATGGGAGTGAATCGTCTGTTTTGTTTTAAAAATTAATTTTGTTGAAATATATTTATCACGATACTCACGTTAGGTCTTCTAGGTGCGTTCCATTCTCCATGATATTGACCAAACAACAACAAAAGAACTTGGCTCGTCACGACATCTCCATCTAGTCCTGCTACATCACTGTTAACCTTTTGCTCCACTCAAGAAGAAGAATTAAACTTATATTTCGTTCGTGATGCGCCAATGTTATTAGTAGCGTGCAGAAATAATACAAGAAAATTATTTTTTTGCACCCTTAAAAAATTGTTACACTAGCAATAAGGCCGACTATTTATGTTTTTTGGTTGTCCTTCTGTGTATGTCCTGATGTGCAATAAAGTACATTCTATTCTATTCGTTTCTATTATTTAACTTCACTCGCGGCAGGCATTAAACTACATCGTATATTAACTTAGCACCGTCGAAAAATAGAAAGAAAATTATGATTATAGAAGGAAATTGTTATCCACGTGTTACGACGGTATATCTTATTTAAATTGCTCCGAGAAGTTTTGTCGGTTCTTTGAAGGTAGTGTACGGTGGGGAGAATTGGAAAAGTTTTAAATTAATATCTCTTATCAGAGTTACGCTACATCACATCAAATAGGTCATTTCTAATATTTTCGTTCTACTAAAATTGAACATGAAACATTTTAATTTTTGTAATACTTGAAACGTAGGTTTCGAGTAGATTAGATTAATAACTAGCTCAACAAACCGTAACAAAACTATTTAATTAAAAAAATAAAAAAATACATACTATAACTATATAAACGGTGGTAGGGCCACGCAGCAGCCTCGGCTGTTGCACGAATGGGCAGGCCCGTCCGGGTAAAAACGACCTCACAGAAGAAAAAAAGTGGAAGTATGATAAAATACTTTCGCGTTTCGTCTGGTGAGTGATAGCCGGAGCCCAATTTTCAAAACAACGCATCTGTAACCCTCGAAAGATGTCCATTATTCAAACATCAGGGAAAAACTTTTCGCATAAAAAAAAAAAAAAAAAAAAAACTAAAAATTATTTAAACAAAGGAAAAAAACTCAATACAAATAAAAATATACAAAAATAGATGGGTCGTGTGTTCACCCTAGCCACCGAGTATGCACCAAAGTCCTCTCAAGACACTTTCCTGTAGCTCCCGTAGCGATAAGTCCATACACAAGCAGCAGCAACGGCAACAGGCAAGCGAGTAGGGTGTTTGGGATCCGCAGGCAAAAGGCAGACGACCCTCCAGCCACAACTTTGCGTCAGCAACGCGGCATAAGCTACAGAAGCTGTGTAGCAAGGAAGGTGCGGGGACCCTAGAACGCAGCCGGACTTTAACTTTAACAGCCGTCGGAAACTGTATTAGGAGTGGAGCCCACAGCATTATTTATAACCCTTCCACGCAACGGAAATCATACATTATGGACACGTAGTAATTTACACAACACATAACACAATATAAAAATTTGAGGACTAAAAGATTATAATATTAACTAATTTTAACGAAAATCAAAGATAGTCGATTTCGTGAATAGCAATATGATACAAACATTATTTATCTACGTTAATATATATTATAGTTAAGTAAAATCTTTAACGTATCACAATTTAAACTTATAACCGCGTAGTTCTGCTACCACTTAAACTAGCTACTTAGCTACTTATTTTCTTAGCTACTTATTTCTAATTAAAAATTGCATAAAACACTTACCCAATTTCTGGGGTCGTACACAACAAAATAAAAATAGAAAGTATTTAGTTATAGTAAACGGTTTGCCGGTCCAAACAAATTGACCGGAGAAGCGAACGTAGTTTTTAGAGCCGTTGTCGTTAGCAGTTGGTTGTTCCAGAATGATCGAAATTGAACTTGGCCTCTTGCCTTGGTCTTAGAATTTTTCGGGTACCTCCCTAATTAACTATAATTAAAAAGTAATTGCGTAAGGGAATTACTGTTTGATTGCTCTTTAAAAACGGTAGGCGTTACATGCTTATTTATTAAATTTTAAAAGATGATTATATACCGGTCGATTTAATATCTACCAATGCTTTAGAGTTGAGTGTTTTAGGAAACAAATTATTGTATTGATATAAAATCCTGTATTATTTAAGTGAAAGAAAACCGTCTATTTTGCTATTTTTATAGCGAGTTGTGGCGTTACTACCACACAGCTTCATAATTATAAGTGTCATTTTCGATGATGAGATGTATCAAAAAAATAACTTCTACTTAACTATGATACATTTTTTATTTTAATGTCAAAAGTTATTACAAAGAAAATGTGCAAGGCTTTTTTTTCTTTTTTGTCTATATTTGATATTTCAGAAGACTGCTTATTGTGCCCATAATAGGAAGATCCACTGATATTATATTCTTCCATTACATAGAACCTGCAATTAGTTAAAATTTAAGTTATAATAACTAGCTATTTACAAACATTAAAATTTTAGTATGGTTTGATCTTTGCCCACTCATATTTTCTAATTAGCTCACCTAAAATATTTTTATTTTAACATTTAGAACCCTGCTGTATCTAGTTTGAGGAACGACGACATAGAGACGTATATTTTTTATTGACATTATTTAACGGCTTTATTGTCCTGCGATTATAACTAATGGCGAATGTTCCAACGATAGATGGAAGATATTTTTACTTTAATTTCTTTGGCGCACGCTCACGAAAATTGCAGGCCGCGGTTCTATATTTGTTCTGATTAACCGTCTAGGAACACATGTTATTAGGGCGAAACGTATGCGAAAACCCTTACTTTCTTGACGTTAATTTTCCAAGCAATTCTGAAAATTATTCAGTATTATGTATGTAATCAGAACCGAGTTAGATAAGGTAAAAGGGGAAGGGGCGAATAAATGATTTTTTAAACTAAGACATATAAAAAAAAAGTGTAACTCTCTAACTTAAACAATATTTTAAAAGACTAAGCAGGGCTTAATAGTAAAGTCGGGGTCTCTTAAATTTACTTCTTCTGTCTTTATTTATTATTGATCTCAATTTGAATATTTATTGCAACACTAAATAAAATACAGTGTGTAAAATGTGTATCATAGAAACTTTAACACCAGCGAAAATTTGGCCAAAATCTATCTATATCTTTACGAGCTAGGGGTTCGAGATTAGAGTGAAATGCCGAACGGTTAAATTTATACTTTACTAGCGGACCGACAGACTTTGTCCTGTACACACGACTTAAATCCGACAACAACTTATAAACAAAAAAATAAAATCGAATTGTGAATCGAATCTAAACTATTCTCGAATCCACCTGAACACAAAAAAATTCATTAAAATCGGTCCAGCCGTTTAAGAGATGAAAGAATTATGTATATAAAGGTTAACGCAACAACGTGCGCAGCGGCTCTCTGGATACCGTCCAAATCCTTACTCACTGCTACAGGTACGATAACTCTCGTTGTACACAAAACTTCCAGTGACGCGACTGTCGGCGCGACGCCTTCATGTTCTCTCTCTCTCACTAATCTTCACGTACTCTGCTTCTCCAGGTGAAACGTCTACACGTTACCGCACCAATCCTCCACGCACGCCTTCACACCGCTTGTCACTTCACAGTTTTTTGCACTAAAAAAGGGGGAGATCTGTTTCGTCAATCATAAAAAAAATTGTACCATCTAGTAAGTCTCTACAAGATTGTTTTTGGAGTGCGTGTGCAAGGGTTAGGCTAGTTCATTTTCGGAAATAGGATGCTCAGTGAGTTCATTTTTTTTAGATCGAAGTTCGTTTTGCGTACAGAAAACTAATAGTAAATATACGGATTTCCGTACAGCTTCAAGGCAAGAGAGAGTAGCTTCGCACTAGATAGTTAATAAAATGACACTTCTTTAAATATCTCTACTTTTTATCATTACTTATAAATAATTTAAGAGCATTCTAGTGTAATCATGGTATTAATTACTTTTATGCTGCATATTTTCTTCCAAATTGCTCTTTTGTAAATTCAATTTGTTTTCTGTTATCCTATATTCTATTACCCGTAATCCTACGAAAATACCGAATGCCCCGTTAAAGTTCGTATTATGAACTCTACCACTACTTAATTTAGGTGAGCTACTTTTATGACTAATCAAAAATCAAAAATATATTTAAGTTATACATCGATCCATTGCTAAAATGCAATACAAACAATGTAATGGAAGTTCAAATCCGGTGAGGAAAATTTTTGTGACAGTTTTATCAGAACATTTTAAGTTTCACCTTAAACGCGAAGACTAGCCTTAAAACTAAAAATTCAATTTCAATAGCAAAGGCGACATCTTTAGTTTTTATAAGATACATTTCCTGACACATTTCTTAGCAACCTTCAAGAATGTCTTTGTTGAAAGTAAATAAATATTGAAAGTAAATAAATATTGAAGTTAAAATTATTTGAAGCAAACATATGGTGGTTAAAATAGCATATGAGTTTTAAATAAGCTAGCCAAAGAATTATGTGCTATTTTATACCATCATTGAATATGAATGAAAAACATTTTTAGAAGCAAAAACTGCTAAAGCTATTAAATTTAAAATATACTGCGAGTAAAATAAAACTGAAAATTAAAAATAATTAAGTAAGTCTGTTGTTATACAGCTTAAACAATGAGAGAAAGTAATAATCCATCTGACGAATGGAATATTGATCAAGAATTAAGAAGAAAATTGGAAGAAGTTTTTGATTTCCAAAGACCGCGAGTTAACATCATCAGCTATCGTTTCGTTTGCCATTATTTTTTTTACCATTCACATGTTATTTTTATAACCAATCTAATCCGCAGAGAGTTACATTATGAACAATTTTTGTATGAATACTACATAGATTTATTCTTTATTACTTAACAAACTCTTCAGGCACAACACTAATGCAATAATTTGGATGAATGAAATTGTAAAGGGAAATAAGTAAATAAATGTATAGACGAGATGTTTTAATTCTCAGAAATGTAGCTGTTATGTGTTATTTAGTTCTTAATAATGAAACGTTGGACAAAGAAGTTTACAAAAAAATCAGCTTTAATATCGTGATTTTATTCTCTGCAAGATACTAAAATTTTTGGGAATTGAAAAAGTTAGATTAGCCGCGTTTCAGAAATATTTAAGGCTTAGAAAAGGCAAGAAATACATTGGATGTTTATTAATACATCCACGAAGGATATTACGTTAATAATTCCTCTAGTCATTCCATAAACCACGTAAATGTCACGACGACTAAATAAGAAACAACTAAGGGTCTTTCGGAATGTAAATAAACATATCACTTAAATGGGTGATGCTATCTCAAAAGCATAACTGAAATAGACGTATATATATAAAAAATAATGAATTAAGGGAATAATAGTCGACTATATCTCAATCCTGAGATTGATATTAGATGGTAATTACAATCCAAATATTTTCCTCGTAATGTTTGTCTTTACCCGAGCTTTTATATAATTATACTCCGGTGATCTGAATCAAATCCGGTCGCCAGTACCAATAAATCAGTAATCGCAAATTTCATTGCCTGCTGACAGAAATTAAAACATAAAAGAATAACAAAATTAAAATTGTATAATTTATAGGCACTCGGAACGATAATAAGAATATTTGTACCATATCTATACTTAGAAATATATTTATATATTCGTTTTTTAAAATTACCTCATAGAAAGCGTTCGGTGACGACGACGCGATTAACATAATTTATGTTCACACAAAAAGTGCTCAACGCACCTAAAGTACCTAGTTTTCACTTCAATTAAATAAGAAGTTTCAAAGGTATTTGAAGTTTGATTATCCGTAGTGAGTGCGCGTGGCAAACTTTGTATAGAAACTATGTACTATATTAGCTTACGTCTGGTATCAGAGGAGGCCTATATCCAGTAGAGGGACTAAATTAGTTATTGCACAAGTTTATTCAGGCATCTAACCTTTGTTCGCTGCCGACATGTCAAAAAAATAGTCTTAACAGATTGAACCTTGATTTAATTTTTTTTTTTTATTTTTACAGACGAATACATTAAACTCCAAAAGATCTGTAATAATTTTCATTACGGATAATACAAGGACATAAAACACTACTACAAAAAGTAATATAAAAGGCGAAGAAAAGAAATACGTTTGAAGGAATCTGTATTCTTGGACATATCGCTACTCTTATATAAGAAAAATAATTGGCTACATCGAAATATTTATTCTTAACATGATATAACATATACTACACTGTATGCTTACAGATTTTATCTTATCAACTGATCGAACGTTCGAGGGCATCTTCTAGACTATATGCAATAAGCTGCAGATTAGAGGAGCGCGATAGATCGTGCTTGAAAGTTTCACAGATACGGGTTATTCTCATATTACTGAATACGAAAATATGCTTCTGAAAATCGCTTTTCGATCCGTATAGGATAGCATAGTTTCAATATTGGTATACAAGTTATTTCCGATAAAAAGTTTCTCATATTTACACGACTCAGGCTATGGCTTTTAAAGCCCTTTTCATTTTTTTTTTGTACTTATTTATTAGTATTGTCAACAAAAGCTAGACCAACGTTGACAAAAGTTCATGTTTGGGGAGAAAACTTTAAAAATTTCTAGGATTGTCAAGAGGGTACCCCGGTAACACGTTTACGAAAGGTTTGAATAAAATACACTCACTTAAACACTCACAAAAAACACAAAACACTTACTTAACACGTCCTTCGAGTAATCGACATTTAAAACAGCTTGGTAACAATATAAATTTTGTTTTGTAATGTACCTAGTTTATGAAATTATATTGTACTAATTTAATGTGACCTCACCCTTAACGAAACTTGCTTATTGATATTTTATACTTTCATCTACCCTCAAAGTAATATTACTGCTTTTTCTTCCACAATGCTCCAGAGGTTAAAATGAACTATATATCGTATGTTGTAACTTGTATTTCATTTTGTGTAAAAATTTGTGTTTTTTTTGAGAATAAATTCTTTAAACCTATAAATACACCTTTAAGACAAGAAAATTTGTTGTATAACTCAGATTTCATTTCGATATTTAAAACTGTACTCTATAGAGTTTTTAAACTTCTTCACGTCAGGCACTCTTGGAGTGGAACAGAAGTGCTGACACGCTCGCATTACAATCACGCTTAAAAAAAACTAAAGTAACAGCGTATACATGTCCCATTGCTGGGCAAAGGCCTCCTCTATACAGAGGGTATCAGGGCATAGTCCACCACGCGGCCCCACGGCGGATTGGCGGACTTCACATATCTTCGAAATATTTTTTTTATTATTTCGAAAATATGCAGGTTTCCTCACGATGTTTTCCTTCACCGCGGAGCACGTGATAACTCAGCACTTAAAGTTAAAAAAATCATTGGTGCCGGCACCGGGGATCGAACTCAGGTTGCTCGAGTGTATTAAATTAAAGGCGAGCGCCCGGACACTGGGCTATCACGGCTTAGATTCATCTAAACCTCACATTCGCGACCCAACACGGAGGTGTGAAACTCTGTGTTGGGTAGGATCTTCATGAGGCGTCAAGCTCTTGTGTTGTAATTATCCCAAGAATTCTGCATTCGAAGCTTTAATAGTCTACGGACTGTAAAATGAAAACATCACAATAGTAATATTGAAAAACAAATTAATAAAATTTTATGAAATTGATATGTGTATATTAATTAGTTTGTATAAATAGATAATAATAATTCTGAATTAATTAAAAAACCGCTTTTTACTACTGGTGAGGTCGTAAGGTTCAGTTTGGCTTGTGCCAGCGGATCAGTTAGAGAAACACGTCTTTCCTTCGTAAATGTATATTGGCAACTAATGCTTAATCGTAAAGTCAATTGAGACAACGTTTTTTAGGTTCAAAATCGCGTAACAGAATCACCATAAGCCGCCCACCAAAGGACTACTGAAGTCCTTTCAAAATAAGTAAAATCAACAAAATTTTTTAGGTAATCACATGTTTTGAGTTTGCTTCTACAACAATCATTAAGGTATCGGTATATGGTGCGGTCAGAAAAATTATACAAAGAACAATAGTTAAATAATAAATGTTAACAACTATATAGTACTAATCTATTTCGATGGGCAACGCACATAGTTTGGTTACGCATCGCTTTGTTATATGATCACCACTCTTTACACTATAGACTCTCGTAAGACCGTCAGGGCCAGGATGCTTGTCGGTTATTCGTCCCATAAGCCACTTTCCTGGTGGCAAATTTTCCTGTTTTATGAGGACAATGTCTCCTATCTTGAATTCGTCTTCGCGTTTTAACCATTTCGGTCTTTGTTGCAGCCGCGTCAAGTATTCTTTTTGCCATCTTGACCAGAAGTCGTTCAGCAGTTTTTGCGTGTATTGCCAACGAGTCAGGTTGCTTATTTTAGCATCCTTCAGGTTCACATCAGGCACAGTTACAGGGGCTTCAGTTATCAAAAAATGACCCGGAGTTAATGGTTCCAACGTGCTGTCTTCCTGCGGGCACAGCGGTCTCGAGTTCAAACACGCTTCAATTCCACAGAGAACCGTCGTAAGCTCTTCATAGGTAAGGTTAGTGTTAAGGATTCTTCGTAGATGGTGCTTAATAGATTTCACACCCGTCTCCCATAGATTTCCAAAATTTGGGGAGTAGACCGGGATGAAGTGCCATTGTGTTCCATCATTAGCAAGTAATTCACTAATTTCTCCGTCAAATTGTAGGCGAGCTTCCTTCCAGGCTTCAACAAGATCTTTGTTAGCACCAACAAAGTTTCTTCCATGATCACTCCACATGTTTGTACATCTGCCTCTTCGTGCGCAAAATCGTTTAAAGGCACCAATGAATGCAGCTGAAGTCAGATCACCAACCAACTCTAAGTGGATCGCCTTCGTGGACATACATACAAAAATAGCTATGTACGCCTTGCCAGTTTGGGCTCCTCTGCCTTTTTTTATTAAAATTTGAATTGGTCCCGCAAAGTCGACACCGGAGTTAAGGAATGGCCGAGCTGGTTTTACCCGAAAACTTGGTAAGTCTCCCATCAATTGTGTTTTTACCCTAGCCCCATGTCTAGCACATATCAAGCATCGATGGATACACTGCTTTACTAGGGACTTCGCGCGGAGTATCCAGTATTTCGATCGCAGGTAAGTGAGCATCAATTGCACTCCTCCATGCAGCGTCTTCAAATGTGCTTCTGCGACCACTAAATAGGTAAGTCTACTTGCATGACCCAAAATGATTGGGTGCTTCACTTCATTAGCCAGTTCAGAGTTCCTGAGCCGACCGCCCACCTTCAGGATTGCATCTTCGTCAAGGTAAGGATCTAGTGCTTTTAGTTTGCTTGTTTTCTTAACTCTTTTTTGTTTTTAACGATTCTATATCTTCTGTAAATTCTTCTTCTTGTGCTCTTTTTATACAGGTTTGCATCGATACGTGTAGTTCTTCAGTTGTGATTTTGCTATCTATTTTATCTTTTAATGTTTTTTGTTTCAGAAATCTTCGGCAGTATGTGATTGTTCTAAGTAGCTCTAATAGTGTATCAAATTCTTCAAATTGTGTAAATAGTCTCTTCTCTTGTTCATTTTTGTTGTAAGTTATTTTTAAATTTTGTATTTTATTATTTTTTCCTTTCAATCTCAGTTTGCATAATGTTTGGTTTAGTGAACTGTATCTTCGATTGTTGTAACCAGTCTGGCCCATGCCACCATAATTCACACTTTTTCAGATTTTCTACTAACATCCCCCTGGAACCAACATCAGCTGGATTATCTTGAGTTCTGACGTGATGCCACTGACTGCAGGATACATTGGTTGTAATCTCAACAACTCTGTTTGCCACAAACACCTTCCAGTTGTTTGGATCTCCAAATAACCACGACAGGACAATGGACGAATCTGTCCAAGCATAAATTTGAGTTGCAGGTATTCTCATTGCTTGACTAACTTGCTTAAGCAATCTTGAGAGTATCAACGCGCCGCAGAGCTCCAAACGAGGTAAGGATATTGTTTTCAACGGAGCCACTCTTGTTCTTGCTGCGATGAGCGTCGTTTTGTTCGTACCGTCTGGGTAAGTCACTCTGCAATATACTACAGCGCTGTATGCTTTGATGGATGCATCGCTGAAGCCATGGAGTTCTATGGACTCTCTGTTTGCGCACGTCGTACCTACCCATCTTTCTATGTAGATTCCATTCACATGTTCAAGGTCAGATCGCAATGTGATCCACTTGCTGGCTATTTTAGAATTCAATGCATCGTCCCAGGTTATCTTTTCAAGCCATAGTTCTTGCATTAATATCTTTGTCAGCACGATGCTAGGCGCAATCCAGCCGAGTGGGTCAAACAACTTTTGAATGTCAGACAGAATGCTTCGCTTCGTGATCACTTCATTGATTGAAGGTAAGATTAAATTGTACTCGAATCTGTCCTTTCCGAAATTCCATTGTACGCCAAGTGCCTTTATTGTTCCATCAATCTTCAATTCCAGATTAGCATTAGACGATCTATCGCTAGGATCAACTGTTTTCAAGAATTCTCGGCTGTTGGATGACCATTTCTTTAGTTCAAATCCACCCAAATGAAGAAGTGCTCTAAGATCTTGACTATTCTTTATTGCTTGTTGCAGACTGTCACTTCCAGACATCGCGTCATCTACGTAAAAATCTTCACGCAATATCTTAGCAGCTTCTGGATACCGGTCGCCTTCATCTTCTGCCAATTTCATAAGGGTTCTTACGGCGAGATAGGGAGCAGAAGCTGTTCCAAATGTAACCGTCAACAATCTGTAGTCTTTGACTTCTTCAGATTGGTCGTTTCTCCACAAAAATTCTTTGATAATCTGTATCTTCTCGGTCAACCCATATCATACGGTACATTTTCTGTATATCAGCAACAAAGCAAACGGCGTGAGTTCTCCACCTCATTATCAGGTTTCTCAGATCATCTTGCAATACAGGACCCGTCAACAGTTCGTCATTGAGAGAGACACCGTTGGAGCCCTTGCACGAGGCGTCAAATACGACACGAGTCTTCGTGGTTTCTTTATCATTACGGATCACGGCGTGGTGAGGTAAGTAGACTGATTTATTATTTATTTCTTCTGTAGGTATTTCTTCGATATGTTTTAGATCTATGTAGTCTTCAATTACCTTCTTGTATTCCTGCTTTAATTCTTTATTTTGATTGAACCTTCTTTCTAATTGCATTAGTCTCTTCATTGCTATTTCTCTCGTATTTCCTTCTGTTGATTTAGGTTCTTCAATGTTGAATGGTAATTTGACAACATATCTTCCACATTGATCTCGCTTCTGTGTCTTAGTGTATATATCTTCACATAATTGTTCCTTTTGTGTTAGGTTTCTTTTGGTATTTTCATCTACTTCCCATATTGTTTTCAGTAAATCTTCTATATCAACTTCTTGTTTCATGGCCGTTAAGGATTGCTCATGCTTCGTGACCTTGATGTCAATTCCACCCATAAGGATCCATCCCAGGTATGTATCTTGTGCGCATGGTGTACCTGGTGGACCTTTGATCAATCCCTTCTTCATAATGTTTACATACTCATTGACACCCAACAGCAGATCGATGTTACAGGAGGAGGAAAATGTTTCGTCTGCCAGTTGAATGCCAGCAAGGTGCGGCCAATCTCTTCTTATTATTGTGCCTGAATATATGTTAGAGGTCAAGGGCTTCGTCATCACGTAGGCTTTAATAGGTAAAATGAAATTGTTCCATCGTGATAATACATTTACATTTACTTCATGCCTGACTCTAACCTTCGTGGACTCAAGTCCAGACACGATAAGATCTACTGCTGTCTTGTGTAGTTTCAGGATCTGAGTTGCCTTCTCACTTATAAAACATGCTTGCGATCCTGAGTCTATCAGCGCCTTCAATGCAGTACTGTGTCCACGTTCATTCTTTAAAATTACTATTGCAGTGGCTAATAGTGAAATTGTCTGTTTCCGCCCTGCGTGATAGTGTGACGCAACCATTGCTTGAACTTCCCTTTCTTCTACATTTGCTTGATTGGATGACATCGGTTGATTAGCTACAACATGAGAAGCCGATGCCTCCCCGTAGTTAGGTAGGTGTAGAAGAGTGTGGTGACGTCTCTTACATATACGGCATGATGTTGGCAAACGGCACCTAAACACCGAATGTCCAACTCCGAGGCAGTTGAAACAGAGCTTGTTTGTTTTGACATGTTCTCTACGTTCGTTTGGTGACATCTTGGTGAATACGTTACAATGGCATAACGTGTGCGCATCTGTACATAAAGCACAACTTCTTGGCTTTGGTCTTTCCGTGGTTGTAACGTGAAGGACTCGTTCCTTGGTAAGCTTCGTAGTAGTGGGGGGGTTGACTAATTCCAAGGTTCTGAATTTTGCCTCCAAAAACTTGCGCAGATCTCTCCAAGTCGACAAGTCCTGGGAATTCTCTGAGTAGGAATTTTGTTCCCACTCCTTCTGGGATTCTGGGTCCAACTTCTGTGCAACCAGAAATATGATTACTGGATCCCAAGAATCCGTCGACACCTCCAGATTTTCTAGACTCTGTAATACTTCGTTGGTGGTGTCGAGTAGAGATTTCAGTTGGGTTGCGGCTTGGCTGGTACATTTCTTCAGGGCAAAAAGTCGCTTCAACAATGCGTTCACTATTAGACGCTTGTTCCCATATCGATGATTCAGCGTTCCCCATGCTTGAATGTAGTTAGCGCTTGTTACTGTAATGTGCTTCAATAAAGTTGCTGCTTCACCTGCCACACTGGTTTTTAAGTAATGGAGTTTTTTCGACGTCGCTTTAGTGTCGAGCAGTTGTGGACGAGTGAAGAAAATAAATCTTTAAAACTAGGCCAGAGTTCATACTCGCCCGAAAACTGAGGTAACTGTATAGCCGGGAGGTGAACTTTATTATTTTGCAGGTCTTCTGGCGGCGATTGTTTACCTTTGGCAGACTCGACTGCTGCCAACATGTCTTTCAAGTCTCCCAACATACACAAGTACAAATCTTCTTGTATGAAAAATTCCTCATTCTCGAAATATGGCATCAATCCACGCTCCTCACGAGTGGTACAGGTCAATAATTTTTTATGGGCTTCTTTGAAGATCATCCAGTATTCTTCAATTGTTTTAATTCTGGTTTGTAAGTAGCCCACTTTAGCCAGTCGTTGTTTCGGGCATTTTGATAAATTGAGCTGGGTTTTCTTCAATAGAAGGGCTGTATTTTCCAGTATATTGATTGCTTGTTCGGTTTCCGTGACCATATTTTACACGTAACAGTCGAAATCCTCACACTAAAATTTGTAAATATTGATGCGTCGGCGCGAATATACCTAATTGTCTTTATAATTGCACTAAGCTTCAACCCGGCGCTCGCTTATCGCTCAGGAATGCAGTTCTTTTGTTCTCCCGGTAGCCGGTCCTCGATGCAATGTTGAACTTCTATGCGGCTCGAAGTCGACCATATGGTGAGGTCGTAAGGTTCAGTTTGGCTTGTGCCAGCGGATCAGTTAGAGAAACACGTCTTTCCTTCGTAAATGTATATTGGCAACTAATGCTTAATCGTAAAGTCAATTGAGACAACGTTTTTTAGGTTCAAAATCGCGTAACAGAATCACCAACTACATTGATAAAAATTGTGTCCAATTAAAAAATAATTCTCAAATAATATTTCTTAACAAACCCAAAGTTCATTTCTGGCGAGCAGTCTTACGACTGACAGCTTTTTTCTCTACATATTAAAAGAATAGGTCGGTTGAAAAGAAAGATATTTCAAAATTTTGTCATCTTTGAGAGATGTACTTTCCTCAAGAACAGTTAATTTGTAAACCAAAAATAATATTAAATTTACAAGAGAATATTCTTTCAAAATTTAACGGCACTAGTGACAATCTCACAGAAGTTTTCAATTACAATATACACAAAATACATTTTTAAACCGCTTTATAAATGGGTATAAATATCTTACTCTCAAGAAAATGTAAAGAGAAATCGAAAGAAATTGCTGGCTTAATCTATATTATTAGAGGATTGGGTTTTTGAAATCAAGAAAGATAAAGAAGCCAAATACGCAATGAAATTGAAAAAGGTCTCCGGATCAGTATAGATGTTTCCTTGCTTAGAGCGAAACGCTAACTTGTAAAGCTGTTTGAATACCGATCGTAACTTTAAATCTCAAATTCGGTATAACTTTCTTCTTGTTTCTTTCGGACTTAGAATGCAGTCCCTAGGCACTTCCTATTTCTTGTTTCCTTCAGTACTTACTTTACTTACTAAATAATTAAACGTGTCCAAACGTAATCATTATATTGAAATTTTATTATAAATGTTAGAGTGAATTAGAAATTAGATATATTTTATCACATTGTTTATTTTTCTTCACATAAGTATACAAAAAATCTTGTTCATTCTTCAGGGGCAGCAGTAGATGTAATTACTGTTGTAGATGGCGATGAAGTTTCGAGCGATGTTAGTATCGTAGATTTCAATGAAGATGAAGCCGTTGGCTTAGCGGTAGATGTGCTGGTACTAGTTGGCTTAGTTGTTGAAAAACAGGAGATATCAAATCCTTTGCAGACTAAACATACGAACTGAAACTAAAATTTATTAACACTAACTACATCAAATATATGAAAATAATAACATTTATTTAATTGTAACTATAAAATTGATTGCACTTAGTAAAAAAATGTGTGTACTTATGTACGCATGTAAAGAGTTATTTATATACTTCTTTAGCGTAACAGAAAAAAAATAACTTAATATATAATAAATTACCCCCCACTAGATGGAGTGACGACCTGTGCAAATGTGCGGGAAGTCGATGGATGCAGGTGGCTCAGGATCGTACTGCGTGGCAGTCTATGGGGGAGGCCTATGTTCAGCAGTGGACTCAAACAGGCCGAAATGATGATGATGATGATGATAATAAATTTTAATAAATTTTCCATCCCTTGTGCCAATACATACTCCTTGTTTGTCAAAAAGATATAAAATTCAAATTAATAACAGTTTAATTAAATAACTTGAAATGTAAATTAATGTCATAAAGTTGTTATTGGTTGCCATGTTAATATCATTTTGAAACGCTTTGCTTCGCACACCGACAGACAAATGAAAAATTATGTTTATCGTAATCATAATTGCTCTTGTTAATTTACAGGCGTTTAGTAACTACTGATTTTATTTAAGATATTTAAAATAATGTCATCTTTCATTCGGAATATCGTTTAATATTATTCCTTGGGTTGATGCGTATTAAACGCATCAATCAAGACATTAAAATAAAATTTCTCTTTTAATATACCCACTTTATGGTTTCTCGGTAAGACACGCCTGGAATAAGACTCGCAAATCTTATTTATATTAGGTTCTGCACTTCGCAGATCTGAAATTATAGAATAAGTGTTCACATATAGAGTTTTATGTTAACATTCGGGACTAAACGAGCTAGTCCTTTATGCACCATATGCCATGTACAAGGACTGTTTACACACTATAATTTGAACTTTTCTGTATATATTATTTAATATTGGATAAATTATCAATTCAACATGATTTCAAAACTGTGTTATAAGTAAAAACATTAAAAATGTTTACGAAAATCTTAAAAATTTTAAGTTACCTAGATAAGCAAATAGTCTTTACCATGACTCAACTTACCGCTCTTACACATGGGTGTCGAAATTAATACAATAGAAAAGCATAGTAATGAACACTTCAAAAGGTAAGACATGTCGATACCAGTTGTGAATATAAAATAAAGTGACTACAATTTCAAGAAAACTGGGCTTTTCTATTTATATATAATACAACGCACATGTTAGAAAAACATGGATATGACATGTAAAAACTAAGTAAAATTATTAAATGGTATATACGATAATTACTTTTGGCTTGAACTAACATGTTAAAATATTATTCTTAAACATACGTACATTATTTCAACATAAGTATTTATTATTTTACTAGCTGTTAACCGCGGCTTCGCCCGCGCGGCCTAAGGAAATTAACAATGATTTTTTTTTTATTTTACACCAGAATATCTCGTAGATGGTGAATTTTTTCCTACTATGTAATTGTCCAAAATATAGGTAATGATAAGTGTCAACTAACACTTATCATTACCTATATTTTGGACAATTCACACAATATCTTTATAAATTATAGCCTATGTGTTATTCTGATGTATAGCTTATATTATTGTAAATTTCATTAAATTCATTTTGTCATTGTTCATTAAATCTATTCAGTACTTTTTGCGTGAAAGAGTAACAAACATCCTTTCATACATACAAACTTTTACGTTTATAATATTAGTAAGGTTCAACATTAGTATTTCTTGTAATATACGTTTATTATAAATTAATATTAACATTAAATACATACGTTTTTCCTGTTACTTCAATGATGGTGCATTGTTCTAAGCATGTCTGTAACTGTTATTAGTTAAATAGGATTCTGTTACAGTATCCTACACTAAAACCTGCAAGCAATGTATGTTGCCTGTGATGCCAAACTACAGAACGGAGACGTGGTTCTTCATTGTTAGCCTTATAATGAAGCTCAAAGATGCTCAGCGAGCTATGGAGCGAGGTGTGTTCGGTATTTCTCTGAGTACGAGACTTTGCAATATACGCAGAAGGACAAAAGTGACCAACATAGCTCGCTAGCTTCCGGGTGAGTACCACGACCTTACAGACTTTAAGACGAGCGTTAAGTGGAAGTATAATACTTTCGCGTTTCGACTGGTGAGTGAGGTGGCCGGATCCCAATTTTCAAAAGGCTGTCAACACATCTCGAACCCTCGGGTGTAGTAGATGTCCATGAGCGGTGGTAGTCACTTAACATCAGGTGAACTGTCTGCAAAACCGTCTTAAAAAAAGAACCCTCGCAGTGTTCTAGAGTCACACTGAAAGTTTTTAGAACAGGTCAATTTTGAATACAGAACTCTTTAGTAACCTAATGTGATATATTGCATTGATTAGTCATTTGTATTTGTGAATTGGCCGCAATTCCAAAAGACTTGTTACACCTCAAAATTAATTTAAAGCGAGATTTTCGGTCCATAATTTATTACAACTTTCGTTGCGGTCTTCACTCATTGTATTGTCACTATTGGCATTTAATAACGAAGCCCCATCCCGTGCAATTTGTTCAATGAGTTTTATCGTAGGCGTAGCAATCTCAGTGATGATCTGCGTAAGGGACGTCCTTTAATAACGACATCAGAGGATAGTATAAGTGCTGTGCGATGCAAGGTAAGAGAATAATTAGTGAAGTACAAAAATATTAGACGACTATTTAGGCGTCAGGAAGCTTTGTATCAGGTGGATTCCACTTTATAAATATACTTTGGCCGAAGAACAGAAACGCCTTCGCATGGATTGGTGTCGCGAAATTTATAGAGGTTCAACGGAGGTGGCTCTAGCGCTTTATTTAAAATCGTCACAGATGATGAAAGCTTGACGGTGGATCTTACGTTTTAAGGATCGGCCAATTAAAATGAAAAAAAGGAAGAACTCACTGAAAAGAGACGGTTGCCTCATTCTTTGGTCAGAAAGATTTTTTCGTGACAATTGCGTTGGAAGCTGGAAGGACAGTTACTGCAGACTGGTATGTTAACTGTTGTTTGCCTGTTGTCTTGGAATTTTTTTGACAACAGCGTTCTCGAAGCACGACCCTTCAACACGACAACGCTTCGGCGCACTATATGAAACGTTCAATTAAATATTTGACTAAAGCAGGTGTCGAGATAATGAGTCAACGGCCATATAGCCTCGACCTGGCGCCCCGCGACTTTCATTTATTCCCAATAATCAAAGATAAACTTAGAGGTATTCGCCTTACAAGCCTTCGAGTGCGTTCAAAAATGCCGTAAAAGAAAACTAAAAATAAGAATGGGCCCACTGCTTTTCTCAATGGTTCCATCGAACTCTAAATGGATGCAGGTAGCTCGGGATCATGCTTCAAGGTCATATATATCATATATCGTCCCTATGATCAGTGGGAGATACTAATATACTGAAACGATGATGATAATGATCATGATGATATCCTGAACTGATTTCATTAACATAATACTATATCATAGATGAAAAGAAAAAAAAACTGGCATAGACAAATAGTTTGAAAAAAGAATTCAATCAAACATAATGTAATTTGTAAAATCCTTTAGCCAAGATGGGTCTTTTCGCTTAACCACTTTCGAAATAGGGTTATCTTGTAGACATAACACTTATCTATTAGACGTCCGCTCCACTCTTTCGTCGTAAAATCGATTGTAAGAATGTCCTAACCAAACATAAGTGAACTCTAAAAAGTAAACATCTCCACTTGAATACTTTACCGTATAGGTCTTAAGAAAATTGTCGACCCGACTAGGCTACTGGAAATCTTTGCCTCAGATACAATATTTTCTCTGCATACTTTGTTTTTAAGTACTCGTTTATAGCTTGTCGTCGTTTTAGGTTACGATATGTTTTTGAGGACATGCTGAATCATGTGTATCAATAGTGTGATTATCAAAAAAAAAATATTGCAGAAAACCATGGTATTTTTTAATATATTTCAATTATGACTCTACTTTTACCAGTAAACTGAATATTTTGTTAATCGCAACATTCATAATTTAAATTTATTGAATTTTTTTCTACTTATTCGTTCGGTTATCTATAAAAGGGTGTTTTAAGTTTTTTTTAACTATTATTTATATCACACTACAATATTTACAGACACAAATCTAACAGTAATATGAGATAGAAGAACGATATAACGTTCAAAATATTGGTAATTATAAAAAAAAATATCCGCAATGCCGCTTCGGCATTTGCACTGTGCAATATTTAGTTAGTATATTGTCATACAGACTTGTCACAAATAACTACCAAAATTTGGCCTATATTTGCTGTACCATTACTTTCCCGAAAAGTGTCACTGAAACCCTTGTACTAACGATGTATAAACAGAGTGATTTTGTGTAGATATGTGTTCAACTGTGTGTTCAAAATACTTTGAACTTGTTTAAAGAGAAAACCACGCAAGTATTCTGAATTTAATAACATCATCATTTTTACATGTTTATATATATCATATAATGAGTATTTCAAAGAACTAAAAATATGAAAACATTCTTAATACTGATTGAGATCTTCGTTCATTGTATTACGAAATGTTTATCTATGTATTTAAGTACAAAAAAAATATTTTTATGAAAGTAAAAGGCTTGTATTTTTCCATAAAAAGTAAGCATTTCCAATGATCTCATCTTTGTTATAATAATTACGGGTACATTTATCTATCTTTTAAAAATGTTTGTAAACAAGTGCTAAAGTTAATCTCAATAAAACAAGTGACATATTCCTGAAATTTAACCAAAAAAGTCAGTAACATATTTATCAATGCCTAACTTCTAAGGAAAATATGAAGGGAACAGCGAACTTCTAAAGGAGAGGAGAAAATGAGTCATTTGTTATGTCTAAAACGACAAAAGTTATCGGTTGGATAATTTTTCCTCGCATTTAGAAGAACCAAATTGTTTACTACTGAACTGTGGTGTACCCTAACGGTGTAACATTATATATGTAGTAAATAGAAGTTTCAATTTAATGTATATTATACAAGCATGTATAATTTATAAACATGTATACCAAAAAGACTCAATTATGTTTGTTTCCTGTTAGTAGGCTTAACTTTTTGTAGATCTAAGATATCATTTTCTCGTAAAATGTCACCGACTGTACAATTTTGCGTCATGGGATGCTGACTGAAGTTGCGACGTGACGACTCTTGGGTGAAATATTGATTCTCTTATCGCTGTAGGTCCTGCTTTCGTGTGAAAGTGGCGCAATTTATCTCAAACACCATACTAGTCATCCGGTGGATACTTATATTTTAGGGTTCCGCATCCGTACCTTTATAGATAATGTTCGTAGAGTAACAACGTGAATTTAGCGGACAACATTAAAACTACTATGTGCTATTTATTAGGTTGGGGAAAACTCTTTTCGCAAATAGTATGTATGTACTTATAATATAATCTCTTTGGCTATACCATTTGTATCTGGCTGATTTTGGTATCATTAAAAAGTTCAAATTTTAAAAAAGATAATTCTAAATTCAAATTAGGAAAAAGTGTTATTTTCATTTGTTTTTGTTACTGTTAAGATGAGTGATTCTAATGAAGAAATTCAATACATTTTAAAATGTTACTACTAAAAAGGTAAAAATGCAACGCAAGCCCCGAAAAAAAAATTGTGTTGTTTATGGACCTAGTGCGGTGTCTGTGAGAGTAGCACAAATTTGGTTTAAGCGTTTTCAATCCGGAAATTTTGATGTCAAAGATGCACTTCGCTCTGGGCGCCCTGTTACGGATAAAATGGATGCCATTTTTGAAAAAGTGGAGCAAGATCGGCATATCAGTAGTTATGTAGTAGCTGAAGAACTGGGAATTGACCACAAAACAGTTTTGGCGCATTTGAATAAAGCTGGGTACACAAAAAAAGCTCGATATTTGGGTGCCTCATGAGCTCACTGAAAGAAACCTAATGAACCGTGTACTCATTTGTGATTCTTTATTACGACGTAATGAAAACGAACCATTTTTGAAAAAGCTGCGTGTATGGTGGGATTGGAAGGGCATTATTCATTATGAGCTATTAGTATTCATGCGAGGCAGGACCATCGATTCTGAACTCTACTGCGAACAACTGATGAGATTAAAGCTATATATTGAGAGAAAGCGGCCGAAATTAATCAACTGAAGGGGTATGGTTTTTCATCATGATAACGCTAGACTTAAACATCTTTAGCAACTCAGCAAAAATTAAGAGAGTTTGGCTGGGAGGTGTTAATGCATCCACCGTATAGTCCTGACCTTACAACTTCAAATTTCTAATTGTTTCGGTATCTTCAGAATTCTGTAGGCAGTGTCAGGTTAACATCACGAGAGGACTGCCCAAACCACTTGTCGCGGTTTTTGATCAAAAGCCCCAGAATTTCTATAGCAATGGAATCATTTCCCTACCTACAAGATGCCAGAAAGGTATCGAACAAAATGGCACCTACATACTTTAGTTGAACGTAAATAAACTTTATTAAAAAATGTTTTGAATTTTCATATAAAATGCGAAGAAAGTTTTTTCCCCAACCTATTGTGCAGTAAACCATAAAAAATATTTTAGTTGTGGGCGGTTACGTTAAATTTCCTTGTGACTTCAAATCAGCTATTGTGTATATAAAAGTGATTATATTGTAAAAATTTCTGTTTATTAAAGATTTAAACCTAATTAAGGATTTAAAAACTTTAAATCAATTGATTTAAAGTTTTTATTTTCTCGTTTTAAACCTGGTAAGAAAAGGACACATCAAAGTAAAACGTGCGACCATTAAAATATACATCCAAACGAGTAGTTGCTGGTTTGGACATCGCTTTGCATATTAATGTCGCGGATCAAAGTAGCGTATTCTAATGGCTTTCCGATTTGCTGGATTTATTTTCCAAAACCCTACTTGAATATCAGACCAAAAAGTTATCTCTACATACATAATGAAGTGAATTTGTTGGTCTTAAATAAAAGAAATTTTTTTTCTGGATCGTTTATTTAATGAAACTATCGAAATCCAGGCCCTTCAGAGTTCTGATTCTAGATTGTATGCAAAACGACGATCGAAATTTGCCCTTTCCACGTCCGCATTTTAGAACGTTTTACACGAAAACACGATCTAAATTCGGCCTGTACAAGTGTAATTGAAGGATTTTTGCGACATAGAACGCACGTGTTTAAGTAAATAAACTGAAATCCGGTATAATCTTTTTGATTCAATTGTTTGCGGGTTATTAATACTTAACGATATTATTAGATGCAAAGAATTTATATATTTTTTCTTACAATTAATAATATAAAAATGACATATAAATATCCCGTAATTAAATAGAAGCTTGTGCCTCAGACAGACCGTATTTACACAAACTTCAATCAAAGTATTTGGATCTTATTATTTGTAAAATGTTACCAGAATAAACAGAAATCCAATTTCCTTGGAAATAACTGCACAAAATAATTTCTTGCTTCGTTATGCTATCACGTACATTTTCCAATGTGCCATTAAATATTTTAACAAGTCAATGCCATTTACCATATGAGCCATCCTTTTTGAAAAACATAATATCGTGCAGTCTTAGTTCGTCTAGGAACTAAAGACTGCAGAGTTAAGCACATAGATTATTTTATCTTTACTATAAAACATATACATGATCATATTATATAATCATATCTAGGAATACGGCCATCAAATGTAAGTCGTAGAAAATGTTTTCAAGATAAATTTTACAGAGAGATTCGTGGTGCAGGTGTTGCTTTACATCTTATATCCATATGAATTGCGTAAAGAATAGGATACCTTCTTGAAGATTTCCAAATCGGATCCGAACGGAATTTTCTGTGGCGACATTTGATGCCACAAAGTTTTGTAGGAGAGTCACGCAGTACCTTTTGCTGATTTACAAATGATCAGGCTCTTCCGAAAAGACGACCTTGCGTTAGACTGGATTGAAGTAATACCTCCATTATACTTTTGCGTTTTGTTTAGGGTTGTGACTCATATTTTGCAACCCTAAGATAATTAGTTTTTCTTAATGAGTACGAGTTTTACCGTTCACAAATTCAAATTCTATCCGTATTGCAAATTTTTATACAAATTTCATTTTTAATGATATTAATTGAACATCGTTAAAATTTAAGTGACATATTAATATTTCATGCTGTTCATAGCAAGCATTCCATACACAACTGGTAACAATGTAGGATAGAAAGTTCTTCGAAGAGCTTTCCTCTGTTCTTTGACAACCTGACGTTTCAGTAATGGAATGCTCGTCCATCTGTGTTAATTGATTTCTTCGGTCTTATTTCTTTTTGTTATACAGTTCCATTCCCATGCTCTCACCACAGGTGCAGAATGTTTGCTGTTTTAATTTTCTTTCTGACATAACTTGGTTCATTTTAGCAATAAAGATCATTTTATCAATGACATAGATTTTTATTTGTCAATAGCTAAGCCCCAATTAAATTAATTATGGACACACCTTCTTTGCTAGGCGGTACAATATTCTTTTCTTATATATGAATGAGTTTACTTAATTTTTCAATTAAAAAACAACAAGTAGTTGTTGAAGTTTTTGCACTGACCGAAAATCAGATGTTCAGCTACATATATACATATACATTGTACAATTTTATCTATTACACTCATATTCAAAAGTTTCCGAGTTAAATGCAGACTAGCTGTATGAATAAAAACTAATAATCATAAATATACCTTATGTTCTGTGGCCACAGTAGATAAAATAGCAGATCATTTTTTATTTGATGTATTTTTATTCAGGGTAATCATTGCAAAAAGAAACCTCTTCTTAACAACTCATACCAGTCGGTTGCCCACAGTCACAACAGTTTTTTCATAAAAATGTAAATGTCACGAGCTTCCTACTCTATACTACTTGTATCTTTTTTGAGGTGATGTCGGCCGTTTATTTAATTTTAGCCTGTCGTTTTTTAATAAGTACCTAGTAGCTAAAGTTCAATAAATGTAATAAATTACGCTTATTTTTCTCTTTTAGAAGAGATAAATGATTTTGGTTAAAACAAGTTGCTTTTTCTAAGTCCTGCGGGTGGCGCAATAGACGTCTCAATTTCAACGATTCCATCCATCACGGCCGACCGTTCATTCTGTTTTATTGAGACGACTTTTCTCTCTCTTTTCATCTGACAAATTAATCTAATAAAACTAAAACTAATTCTACGACTTTTCGACTTCACCCCGAAGTAGTAATGACCATCTTCGTACTTTCGGGTATGATGATAGAGTATCATTTTTTAACGTGAGTAAAATCATGGCATGGGAGACCAGCTCAGATACGGGTACCCATTAGAAAAACTCACGTTGCACCTACCTCTTTTGCATCGACCGGTGACACGGGATTAGTAAATTCCACCTTTAGCCTTCCACATTATCACTCCAAATGATTTAAAAATTAATTACTTTAATTATTAAATTAAATTATACAAGTTTCATTCAACTTACATTAAAATTTATATTTTTTTAAATAATAAACACAAAATTTTCTATATCTTGTTTATAAACGTACACATATGTGCATAAAAGTTTGTAAAAGTTTCGCCTTTCAATTTTATTTGAACACGATTCGAATTATTTTTAATGTAAAATTGTATTTGCTGTTTCACAATGAAGCAAAAGCTCCACATCTTAGTTTGCATATAATAGATTTTAAAGTAACATAACACGCTTAAATTAGATTACCAGCTTTAATTACAATCTCTTCGAATTATCCTATTCGAAATTATCTTATTTACATGACCAGTATGCTACTATACGACACGCTTACTATGTCTTCAATAGAAAAAACAAATATACTTAAAGATGATGTCTTCGCATTAATCAATTATATCGTATAATTGCAAAACCTTTAACCGGGAAAAACAAACGAGAAGAGGAACTAGAAAAAGTTTTATACCAAAAATGTTTACTTTGTAATATGATTGTCTCCTGGAAAGGTTCTATTTCGTTTGTAACTACTTTTTGTCGTTTGTTTTTTTTTTTTTATAATACTAACATGCAATGTTTTGTCACTCTACTACAAATAATAAAGAGTACCTGCATTAACTATTTACTCTATTATATTACTCAGGTGAATTTATTGGGATACATGGGCAACATATACTATGAGTAAAAGACATTCACTAGTTTGAAACCTGAATGAAAACACGTGATCCGGTGGCACGTGGATAAAGGAAAATTTTCCTTTATCCTCTTTATGGATAAAGGATAAAAAAAATCTTTACACCAATACCACCAAAACGAATTGGTAATGTAGCTTGAGTTCAGTTTGATTCGTAAAAATTGTTTGCTTAATTCCCGTGTTACAATTTTTACTCAAATTCAAATATATACTTATTCAATATAGAAGCATTATACTAACTTATAGATTGCCAAAACACCTCCACAAATTCGGAAAAGAAAAGCCACTGACCCGAGTAGAACCGGCGAAGGAAACAGTTGGACATTTTTTTATTTTATTATTTGACAAGAAACATGTTTACAATGTTTTAAAGTCCACTTAAAAGAGCCTGGAGCGATCAATGCATGCCCAGTGTGAGTTAATAAGCCTTCAACACACAAAAGTCTCTTTAATTTTTTTTTTTATTTAGCTATTGACATATTTGAATTTTTACTGGGATTTTGTTTTAAAACGTATACATCGTCCCATTAAATATTTATTATTCTACGCAGTCTTGTTGTGAGTAGATTTAATTTATGTTTGTTCCTAGTATGTATCTCATGCACATTACTATTTCTTGACAATTAATTCTTGTTTTCATGGACATACATAACACTTTCAATTATGCGTTGAGGAGCAACAGTCAATAATTTAATCTCTTGCTGATTTTTTGGACCCAGGTCATAAACTGCTCGAATAGCTCTCTTTTGGTGGATGAAGATTGTATTTATAACAGCCGTGTTTCCCGATCATTCTTCTTTATCTTTTATCTTCTATATTTTTTAATTTCTTATCATTTATTATTATTTTATTTTAATGATTGTTTAGGTTCTCATTATTTATTTTTTTGTTTAACATTATGTTTTCTGTTCATTTATGATTTTCCTATTACAGGAAACTTAATGATGACTACGTGGCGCAGTTGGCTCGATTCCCATACGGGACAACTATTTTTTTATACCCACAGATTATTTTTTCGCATCTAGGTATTTGTCCGGGTAGAATTTAGGATTGTTAAACGTCCTTACAACACAGGATAAATTTATCCTAAAGTAAAGACAATGTATATAGTAAAATAAAAATTAAAAAAATTAAAATTGCGTTTGTACAAGTTATTTACAATCATTTATAAGTGTGGTACATATTGTTATCCTCATTAACAAATTAATTTACTAAGAGATAAATTAAATAAATATGAATTTAGTAAGAAAATAATTTCAAACGTGGTTCCAAACTTTGTATTAGCAAAGGAGTACCTAAGAGAAAGTAAATCTGGACGAACTACGTTAAAACCTGGTGTGATTGAGTTAAAATTTTGGATAAAATATTTTTATTAAAAACAAAACTTTTCGGGAATGAAAATTTCACATTTGTAATTATTTAAATTGAGATCAACATGTTTAAATTATCTAAAAAAATCAATAACGATAAAATAATAAATAACTGCCTAAATAAGAAAATACCTTCTTTGGTTAATGGCATCAGGAAGCACATTACTCACATTAAGAAATGGCAAAGAAACAACATAGAAGATATATTATAAAAATCATATCCATACCGGATGTGATTTTCGTCGTTATGTTTTTCGTCTTCCTTCCTCTTTGTTAAAATAGTCGACAACCCTATATATTTCTTTATGAGGTACAAGTATTGATACGAGCTAAGAGTTGCGGGATGGTAGAGAAAGGACGGTATTCTAACCTTCATTTTATTCTGACACTTCAATAATTATGTGCAATGGTCCTTTTGCGGCCGTCTCTACTTACACTTCTTGACCTGGTGTCACTTTCGCAACCACTTTCCACTTTATTCACTATTCTTCAGCTTTCATTTTTTTGACTTACTTCCTCTTGTCTCCACTTTGAGTTACACCTCTGAACTGCCTTTTAGCGCGCTCCGTGCTCGTTTTATATAATGTTACAGAAAAGGACATTAAGGGGCCGAAATTCGAGCGTCTCTTTATGTAGAGTGTGCCGGAATAAGAACCGGGTCGGACATTTCGGAAGTTGAAATTTTTACACAATCTATTGGTAGTATATAAAATATATACAATATATTATATTGTTATATTGTATATAATATTGGACTTATTATTTATATATACATACGTATAGATAAATAATAAGTCCTTAAATACATATATACATGAAATTTTATATAGATACGTACTTTGTATTTATTAATTTAAGTAACAGCCTATATAATTATGTCCCACTTCTGGGCGAAGGCCTCCCTGTAGAGGAGATCAGGACATAGTCTTCCACGCAGCCTCACTGCGGACTGGCGGACTTCACATATCATTGAATTTTCTTTGTTATTATTTCGAAAAAATGCAGGCTTCTTCACGATGTTTTCTTTCACCGATGAGGACGTGATAAGTGTACAATGAGCTATAACGGCTCTATGAAAAAAAAATTAATAATTTTTTTTTTATTTTTTTTTTTATTTTATTAAAGAGGGTTTTTTACACAAGTAGGTAAATATCACCCTCATAGTACAAACTTAGTTACATAAACACTTAACAAAAAATTAACGCCTGCTTAAACATTTTTGAACAAATTTAATAATTTAGGATTAATATATATTGTTTTTTTTTTACTGTTGCAGGGCCACGCTGCAGTTGCTGCTGTTACAGTAAAGGACAGGCGCGTTCGGGGATTTATCGCGGTCTGACAGAATATCGGAGGAGTTATTTTTATTACATATCTTCTATATACATAATTCTTCTGTACGTGTTTTTGGGTGGAGTTTGGTGACACCAAACTTCGCCCAAACGGCTGAACCGATTTTATTGAATTTTTTTGTGTGTTTTCAGGGGGATTCGAGAGAGGATATCAGGCCCAAAGACGTTTTCCACGGTACGAAAACGAAGGTCGATAGCACGAGATTAAGTGTATTATCGCTCTGCCCACGTATCTTCTTCCTGTTCTTTGTCTGCAACTCTCTGTTCCAATATTTGGCATACCCCTCGAACATTTGCGTGGGAATTTCTGCAGGCCACGGGCAATAAATCAAGACTTCTATACTTCTATACTAGCATGCACCAAGGGATCTTTGGTGCCATACACAACGAATGTCTTTTATCCCTGCCGGTCACACATACCATATTGGAAGTCGACCTTTCACGTAGTCAGACCTCCTTGAAGAACCGACTTTTGCTTTAGCATCAGAAGGCGTTATTCCTATAATTCGTGGCGTGCCTCTGAATGAGATTTTTTACACTCGGCTAGTAATCGTAACACTGTTGTATTAAATTCTCAATGTTGTCTGTAAAAAGTTTTCTCGTTTAATTTGAAAAATAAAGGCGTAAAATAATGTTCAAAAAGAAATGTTGACGTGTTGTTAAACCACATGCATAATTTAGGTAAGATTATTGGTGACTGGTCTCATTCAAACGCTGCAATCTGTATGTTAATTATCCAATAATAAAGCTGTTAGTAACAGTGATACCACTATGCTATGGAGTATTTGCATATGACTCTACAGTGTTAATTTTTCAATAGCAGAATTTTTTAATATCTTTCAATGATTTTCTATTAATTTTTAATATAGGCTTTTCATAATCCATGGAATCATTTGGCATAAATCTAAATCAATTTTCAACACGGGTAGAAAAAATTATGAAAAGTTTTTCTCGAACCCATCGACTTGCCCGGACGGAATTGCCATGATTGCCACACCAATGAAAATCTCAAAGTCTTTTATCTACATTGTTTTTATCCATTGTTACATCATACAAACTATTAATATTGTTTTACAACGATAACTTGAACGTGAGATGTCGCCATTGCTTATATAAATTTAAATTTTTATAGTGGTAATCTCTGCACTTAAAAATGACACATGTTTCATGACATGAAAAATTAAAAATGTGTAGAAAAGTGTACGAAAAGTTATATCATAAGTGCAGACATTAGCACTAAAAAATTAAATTTCATCACAACTGTCAAAGTGATTTATAATTAACTATTTTTTTTTTGTTGTGGACTTACTTCATTCAGTACCAAGTTTCAAAGTACCTACACTATACACTTTCATAATACGCACAAAGTAAATTGAAATATACTCAGATTTACGAACAAGTACCCTATGCATATCATTCGGGGATAAGGAAGCTTTACAATGGAAAAAATATTAAATTGTTATAATTTTCAATGATTACCTCTATTTAACTACTGTATTGAACATATGGGAAGCTATAATGATGTTTAAAACATATTTAATACGTCTGTACGAAAATGTCTTCATATAATTATATTAATATTTTTTTATTTCCTCCAACGGTCTTAAATTTACTGAGCTTTACGATTAAAAGGTTCAAATCTCATTCATGTAGGTAAGTATCATTACGTTTTTGATATATTTTATTAAATAAAGTGAATATTCTTTTAAAATAATTATACTCTGTGTTTCACAAACTGTAAAATGCTGTGGCATAAAGTAGTTATGCACAAAAAAAAACAATTCTCATACCACACTTTTCCTCGAACCACGAACTTAAGATTTTGATGAAGTCTAGAATTGAAAAGAAAGCTTTTATACTAAGACTCTTATAAAGACCCAAAGTGTTACTTTTTGCGTTAAGATTCTGAAGGATAAAGTTAAAGAGCACGTACAGTTTTCACTTCGAAAATCATTATACTACAATAAAATGACATTATCTTTTGGTCATTAAATCAACAACAATATTTTATGGGTCATTACTAAACTAATTTTAAAAAACGATAAAAAAATCATGTCTTTTTAGTAGGTATTTGGTGCTGTATCGGCAAGAGAAATTCATCATCTGTGACAACTTCAGCTATCTAGGCTATTATTACTATTCATGAGATACAGCCCGGTGACAGACGGACGGACAGACAGGACAGACTTAGTAATTACCCTATCAGCGGTCAGCGGTCAAGAAATGTCATAACATCGTGCAGTAATTAAAAGCAGGCCGTTATTTTGAGTTTTCACATCTAATTAATAAAATAGAATTATCGTCAGGAAGAAACTTAAGTTGAACATCAATTCACCACTTTTTCTAATACTATAGACAGTACCTAGAGTGATTGGACAATCGTTGTAGTTATTACATTGAGATACATTGAGATACGTACAGCATTATGTATCCAAAACTTAACACGATTTAATGATAAGCAAATACATATTCAGTAGGTTGGACATACGAAACTGGCACCCTACTTGAGCACATCGTTTAACCTCATGTTAGTGGAACGTCAAATACATCGTCTGTTACAAATAATGTGAGTATCTACTTCGTGTCCAATTACTTTCCACCACATCAAGCCGACGTGTTTAACATACCGAAAAACACATCGAATTAACCAAGTATATTACATGTACACATACAACATTATTTTCGCATAAGAAAACAGTAGGTGGAGACATCGTTGCAATATTTTAATTAGAGTAACTGATTGTTGTGTTCATTACTTATGTTAGGAATATACCTCCATGTTCTTCTGAGTAAAACTATGATAAAAATGAATTTTCCTTGCATATAAGTTCTAGAATATTTCTATCTTCTGGTTAAACATTATGTATGTTTAGTTTATTGATTTGCGCTTTACTTTAATTTAACTTTACTTTAACTTTAATTTTTGTATTCGCCTTTAATAACAAAGAATCTGTAACTTGACCAATGATTATACGTAAAATGGACCAGAAGATAAATTCGAATTTATTGTAACCTCTCACCAACCATCAGTGATCACCGATTTCTAGGTTAACCGAAAGTACCCCAAAGGTTTTGGGTCGAAAACCTATATGTTACTTTGTCCTTTTTCTAGACCTTCTTTTCTAGAAAAGATCTTAAAGCACAAATAAAGAAAAAATTCCGAAAAATCAAAAAAGTTGAACATCAAGGTAAACTTTGGTACTTCGCGAAAAATCTAAATTTGCCTATATATTTTTATCGTGTTGACTCGGGACCTTAATTTTCTATTTAACTGATAGATAGATACTATATAAACCTCGGTATATGGTATAAATTTCAACTAGCTAGGTCCACCCGTTCCTGTGAAAATCGGTGGGGATTATTTACCTACTTTATTATGGCGGTATAATGGGTAGTACGGAACCCACAGCGTACGAATTCGACTCGCACATGACCGGTTTGTTTAAAAGGTTTTTCTTTTGCAATTATATGATCCTACCCTTATTCAATCTAGAAAATGACAATATTAACTATAGCCTTTTATTTTAAACACGTTAATTTTTTATAAATAAATGATCATATTATCAAGGTTTTACCCGAACTGAATAGAAGGGAACAGATTCATCAGTATGCAACGATTTCTCAAGAAAAATGTGTTCGCTCTCTCTACTATTTGAATACAAAGTAATGTACTTCGTAATGAAATAGAATCAATAGAAACTGAATACAATACATTTACATACTACAATACAACTACATAATACAATAAAAAACAATACATTTCATTTGTATGTTTAAATTCACACTCAATTGCCAAATACCAATGGTATTAAAAACTAAATAATCCACTGTCACTATTTTATTGAATAACAATGACATATTTTATAGGTTAGAAAATAATATATTTTAACTACATTTTCTTTTCCTGGAATAAGTTTTAAACTACGTTGCCTTTTATTCTAAAGGGAAAAAGCACAACTGAACAAATTTCAAAGAAAATTAATTGTCGATCCTTTCGACCGTTAATTCAACGTTCGTTACCAGACAAGCAAAGCAGTATTTCTTGTATTCTCTTTTAAACACTTCACTTGCTATTTGTGACACGTTTGTGTCAACGCGATCATATACAAACAATGGTGACAGCATATAAAAAAAATCTAAATTCAATCAAATTCGCGGAGCAAATCTGGATTTCACAATTATTTGATTATTTATTTATTTTTTTGTTCCTTATCTGAGTTTATATTAATATGGAGTACAATCAATACCACCAAAACGATTCTAATCCATACTAATATTATAAATGCGAAAGTAACTCTGTCTATCCGTCTCGCTTTCACACCAAAACTACCGAACCGATTTAAATGAAATTGAATGTTGATAATCTGTTGATAATCTTCCACAATTTTAATTAGCTTTTTGTTTTACAATAAGTAAAGTTCTGAACAGGAAACCTTAAAAAAATACTCTATAACAGTGCACACATAAAAAACTTTGCGTTCATGAGAACTTAAACGTTATGGTTATTTATTTATTTATTGATAGAACCACCAACGGAATAACATGTTGTTTTGTTATAAAAACTGACAATAGACTTAGGAACCAAGATTTACATGTTTCTATTTAAAGGTAGTTACAGCGTGTTTAAAAAGACGATAAGTGTACGATAACTCAATAATAATTACAAGTATGAGTAAAATACTAATGCGCAACAACAAAAAAAAACCAACAATAAGACAATAAGAAAATTAAAAATTTATAAAAATATATCGTATAAATTTATATCGAGTTTATATAAAATTATGGCAGAATTTTTACTTTGTATTATTAAATAGTTTGACAATTTTGGCTCTAAAAGTTTTTATACTAAAAACATAAAAAGTTTCTTATATTTACGCTATTATTATTATGTTTACGGATTTATCGCGTCAATTTTGGTTTTAATACAGCGTTCATGAACGTTATAAAGGGTTCGAAACGACAGGTTTAGATAGTTAACATAGTTTCATTTAGTAATACATAAAAAGTGCATTTCAATAATGCTATCTCGGCTAAACACACGAGATCTTCTACGCTGCTGTGACGTTCGGGGATTTGGGGAATAGAATCTAACCCGAGCATTCTCCCAAGAGGCACCTTATATCAGCTCGAACATTGTGGCGATACATTTATATACGTACCATTTGAGCTACAAAATAATTTTATTTTATTTCGCTATTTCAAAAGAATGATATCAAACCATTCTATGAATTTTATAAATTATTTTATTATTAATTAATTATTTTTTAAAACTATTTTAAATATTGAATATATAACAACTCTTCTCCTAGATCGAACACTATCGGAAATCCTCTTAAGTATGCTGAATGAAGATAATATACAAATAATTCAGTAGATCTTTCGGTAGCCTGATGTATTCTTAAGTGGTGGTTTCTCTGATCTCTGACACGGTATATGAGGGTGTCTGGCAATTCCAAAGAATTCGTTTAAGTGCATTCTAAGCATGCTCGAATGGGTTCCAATTCCGGCAATCTAGCCGGTGAATCTTATCGGGAACTGTATGTGCAAGTATTATTTTGGACACACATAAATAAATGTTTTTAATTTGTCCTAAATGATCTGACGACTCCGTCAACAACAGCCTTATGTACACATTTCTCGTGGAGCCTTAAAACGGAAACAAAGGCTTTCTAGCTCCAATCATTATTCCGCCCAGAAACAATCCTGATTGTTGGGCAGTTCAAGTGGCAGTTTTGTCTTTTTGAGTCTCCAGGCCTTCGCCGGACTCAGATAACTTGATTATTTAGGTGAGTACTGATCCGTGTCAACAATAATGGCGGTTTTCCTACAAGTCTTTGACTCCTTCACTGACGCCGCTTACACTTATTTGCGCTGGCGATTTTACCTCTATTATCGATTGTTATAACATTGCTCGTAATCCAAACGAGTGTAATCAATCCTGAAAATTACACGCCCGATAGCAGCCGGCAGTTGTTATCCAGCGTGTAGTGGCGCTGTCTGTTGAATCTCGATCAGTCAGCAGTCAGATGTAACGCTTCTGAACAGCTGTAAAAAGAGTTCGGCGGCAACTACAAAGTCAATCAGAGAAGTTATCCGTGCTCTTGGATCTCTGCAACGTAGTGACTCTGTGCTCTATTTCTTTGGTAGAGCAACATTCTTCACTCAAAACTAATCTTCACAAAAAGCTATGTTTGCTCGCTTAACTTCCGATAATCCTCGAGGCATTTTGACAGTAAAACAGGTACCAACTAAATGTTCTTGCTAGCAGAAACAAAAAACTTCATTTTTATTGGTAATAACAAGAGCGTTTACGATTATTTTTGTTTTCTTGCTGATTTATATATATATAATTTGCATAAAATGTTTAGTATAATTTAGCGTATAAATGTTTAGTCTATTCACTTATATTACATGTCTTTCAAATGTACTGATGCGAAAATAATGTGTCATAAAATACATAAAAATGTAAGTTTGTACCATTTTATAATATATTTGAAATAAAATAATTAAGTGAAATTGCATCTTATTATCTGTTGATAAAACAGTCAACATTTATATAATAAAATATAAATATTAATGTTGATCCTAATAGAAAACCCCTGTATCGTGACAACAAACTTTATTTCATTCCTGGTTTCAAGTTGTTTTAAGCATCATTAAAACTATAACGAACTCTACGTGTTCTATTCAAATATAAATGAAGGTATATGAAAACAAAATGATGCCCGTGTTTTCATTAAGAAAATTATTCTAATTGGAGAGTATACTTGAATTCAAATTTACTTTAGCGTTTGGAAATATGTAGTGTTCGAAAAAGGGATCTCTATGAACCGAGACTACTAAAACAGGAGAATATTTATAATGTGGTGATCCCAGATCTGCCTTCACTTCAGGTTTCCCATAGATTTTTATCTTCACTGTCGATGATAAGGCATATACAACTGAACTAGAGTTTCACCTGAGAGTCCATAAGGAATGCCGGCCCGTCTTAAAGGTAATAGCCCTTATCTTGCAGATTGATGCCGCCATGGCTTTTTGGATAAGGTGGCCTGCTGCGCCGTTACAGTCGTCAGTGTAATATCACAGCTGACCATGTGCCGGGATACCGTCACCACGGCATGTCGAACGCTGTCGTACAACTGTAGCCTGCTCACTATTGTACGCATGAAAACGACTGACCCGTATGTTAGTCTTTGTGCTTCGTGGATGGTGAGAACCCGAGAACCGTCGCCCGACCCATACCTCGGAGCTCTTTTTCCGCCTGGGCTTAGACTAGGGAAAGAGTTTCTGGACGAGCTTTCGGTATTTGCGCGTTGGAGTATCTTTCGATACTCAACGAATGCACAATGGTTCTGGAAGAGTATATGCCACTGTATATTTCGTTGCGAGCATATGCTACATCCATCGGGTTCCTATGCGTACAAAGCAATTCCTGACTGACGCCTGCTGTTTGGGCGAGTGTACTGAAGAGAGGTTTTCCCTGTCAATGTAGGCGAGTTGGTTGATGTCACTAATCAGCGGAATTTCTTTAGCTTCGGTCAGTCGCATAGTCATCACAGTGGCTCGGAAGTGGTTCACAAGGGCTTTGTCGACCATGAGCCGAGTACAGGTCTTGTCTGGCACTGAACTATTGAGTCTTAATGACTTTTTAAGAAACCAAATAAATTTAAAATAGCTTCTCTACATCACTGAACGTTGTTGAATTATAAAATAATAAATATAAAAAGCGATATATAAAAAAAATATATATTTAAGTACATTCTATCATAACTTTTACATCGTGCAAACGTCTTAACTATTTGGTAAATTATCATAACAACCAAGAAAATAGTTCCCCAGACGGTGTTTATTTTTTATCGCAAAACACATTAAGAGTCATTACTATGATAGTACAAAGAGATTGCTATAACAAAACCTTTTGTTATCATTCTACAGCTTTATTTATTTAGCTTACCATCAATGAAAAATGCATTTTACAAATTTTCACATCACATAAAAAGACCTCGCTCTTTTTATACGAAAAATTGGCCAGCGATTTCTCTGATTAGATGAATATCACCGCCCATGGACATTTCTATCTCAAACGAAAATTTTTCTTCCAGTCTAATCCTCACTCACAAAATCTCCGCTTCGATCATAACCTCTCTTCAAATTTCTCTTAATCATTCCTGCTTATCTGCACTGGTCCACATTTTATGGTTGAATGGTAAGGAGCACCCTGTTGTTAAGTCCGCCATATTTGTTTTAAATAAATAACTAAATCTACAGTACCTAACGGGTTTCATATTCGTTCCTAACCATTAAAAAATGGGTTATCTATGAGGTCGTGGTACTTATCAGGACGTGCCTGCTCATTTGCGAAGCAGCTGAAGTTATTGCATGGTCTTACAAAATATAAATATTATGCTCTTAAGTAATACAACTATGTATTTAATCGATATGCTTATGTATATATCTAAGCTTTAACTAAACTACGAACAATTTACAATATATCCTTAGCCTGAATCACTGATTGTGATAATTGGTAACTCCCCAATCGAAAGTATTGCATCATGTAATGTCACCACGATTAAAAAACTACTTTTATGCAAAGAAAGAAGATGATTTGCTTGCGACAAATATATGATGAGATATATATATATATATATATATATATATATATATATATATATGATAGCGTTTAGTTACTGCAGAAATGAATTTAACCTGAATAGCTATTAACTTGTGTTAAATTAATACAATAATTTGCTAGTTATTAAAGTGATTATTGTAATTTGTAATCTCGGTGTATTTATAATTTTGATGTATTGTTAATGTGAGTTCATTATATTACGAAGTACTGCTTCAAGATAAATCATTCTGTTCGGAGTGTTCATAGTGTGTACTTTGAAGTAAAAAATTATAACAGTGATCAAGTATTTTATTATTATTGTGTGTGCATAATATTACAACAATGTCCATTCGTACACTGCTGTTCAGCAATAGTGGCCAAAACTTAACATATATATATATATATATATATATATATATACTGGTGTATATATAAAAGTTTTTAAACAACGTCTAATCGAATTCAGTTCAGCAGTGGACGCCTACAGGCTGAAATGTTGAAAATGATGATCAAAATACTAAAACCAATCAAAACGAAAAATGCTTTTAAAGAAACTATTTGTGGGTAATTTTTTTATATCTGAATATATTTCATTTAATTCTTCTTCATCCGTATAAATTTCCAGAAACATATTTTATTCACCACATCGCGCGTGATCTGGAATTTCATCCACTCATTTTTTGAATACAATGCATTCAAACGTGCCCTACATTTTCAACTACAATGATATATACTCTTGTAGAACAGTTGAAATAAAAAAAATAATTAAAGGAATCAAACCTTCCAATAAATAATTATTCCTACTTACGATATCCACAGGACAAAAATGTTGAACAATATTCTTTTAGGAATTGCAATCAGATTTTTTTTTTATGTGAACAGTTGCCAAACGAGCAGACGGTTCACCTGATGGTAAGTGAATACCGCCGTCCAAGGACATCTGCTACACCCAAGGGTTACAGATGCGTTGACAACCTTTTGAAAATTGGGCTCCGGCTACCTCACTCACTAGACGAAACGCGAAAGTATTTGTCATACTTCCACTTTACGCTGATCTTCTGTGAGGTCGAAGTACTTACCCGGACGGGCCTGCCCATTCGTGTAACAGCCGAGGCCGCTGCGTGGCCCTACCACCGTAAATTATATTATATATTTTATTAATTTGTTTTAAGGACATTTGATTGAGTCCATACATGTATATGTATTTATTTACAAAATAAAAGTATGTTTAAGTTAGTTTATCGGTTGTCTAGTACCCATAGTACAAGCATTGCTTAGTTTGGGACTAAAGAACGTTGTATAAAAATTTGTCCTTAAATATATATTTATTTATAATTGAAGAAATGTCACGGGTCCAGCTGAAATGACATATTTTAGTATCGACCCAATTCGACCCAAGTCCATTACGCTATAGTCACTTATATTTGCGTCATTAAATATAGTATCGAAATTTGACTCGTCTGTCCCTAAGTATACTATCTGAAAATGTCTACTTTACAAGATGACCATTAGAAGTTGTGTTTTTCTTTATCTTTCCATGCATAGGCTCCATTTTAACAGCAATATAAGATTGTGAATTATTCTAGATAAAATTAAGTTGTTGCCGAATTAAAACATAATATAGAAATATATATATATAGAATAATATAGAAAGATGTACTACATTTATACATGTGTAATAGTGCTTAGGGACAGTCGAGGTAGTAGCACACATTTATACCAATATTTTATAAATTTGCAAGCCGTGATAGCCCAGTGTCCAGTGTCGCGAGTCCAGGTATTTTATCTCATCTAAAAATATGCGTACCGCGCTGGAAAAAGTTTTCACTTAAAAATTACCATTTACAGTTTATAATATGTGATCAACGACCTTCCCATAAAGCTCTAAGCTATGTTCTGAGTTACTAATTAATATTATAACTGATCCCCTGTAGTTAGTCAATTATTCGATCGAAACATTTGTCTTTATATTGCTTATTTCTAATAACAAGTTGGCGATATGTTGTCGATAAGTGAAAAGGGTTGAAAAAATACCTGCAACGCAAATGAATACACGTATAAATGCATAAGAAGCGGGAAGCTACCGACGTGTAGTCTTCCTACCTTTAGTGAATACGACCTTTCAAGTAGAACAAGTCTCATTTTTCTCTCTGCGCAACGAAATGAGAACAGCGCCGTAGTTGCATAATGTTCCACTTTGACGAAGCTTAATATCGACATTAGCGAAAAAGGAAATTTTCCAACGAACAGTTACTGGGCTATGCTTTGAAACTGCTTCCTGTTTCGAGCTAATTAAATAAACACAAAGGGAGAATACAATGGTTATATATTCATAAAATAAATTCTATCGCATCGAAATATTTTGAAGTTCCAGATTTAAAATTCTACATTTTAATAAATTTAATTTCAATTGCGTGGATTGTCCAATTTGACCTGATTCAAAAATTTATAATCCACAGTATATATTTTACAAACAGTAGATATATATCTAATAATATGATCTTATCTGTTTAGTAGGAATAGAGGGTTATTATAGAGTCTTTATAAGGTAATAAAACCTGGTGAAACGGTAAGTAATTAATAAAATCCATCATCTCATCTTATTGTTTAAGTGACAATTGATTGTGGAAAAGCCAGAGGTTCGTAAAAAAACTTTGCATCGATGGGTCACCCGATCACTTACGACTATAAGTGACTTGGTTCCTACGAATGTGAAACAATAAGTTGAAAGGCTCGCAGTGAAAGGAAATGATTTCAGTGGCGTAGTATTCACAAATTACCCGAATAATTGAGTAAAATTTACAAACAAACCATGGAAACATTTTTAAGTTTTTTTTTTTTTTTAATTTAACAAGTTTTTTTGTAGAAAAAAATCGCATTGTATAATAGTCACCATATTTAATTCTTTTTATGAAAAAGAGAGCGTATATACCGTAATGTCTTCCTTGTTCAAGTCTTTATTTGATATATTGCCGTGCAATTGAACAAAAGGTTTTTCTCTCGCTTATTGTACGACAAATTGAATCAGACTTGAAAACTAATATAACACAAAGGCTCACGTTGCAAAACAGACCAATAGTATTATGCTTCTATTCAGTAGAGTCGAAAATAAAGTAAAATCAACGTGTGCACGCTATAAATGACAATATACATAAGAATTCACTCAAAATTTGTATTTTTTTTTAATATCCCAATTCCAAAATCACTTACCTGATTGATCAAACACGTCATTAAGTAATACATTAAATAGTGTACGGCTACAAAAATATTAAACTTCATTGATTCTTATCGAATCAAATTGTTACTTTCCATTACTATCCAAATTACGCGAGGTTCAACGTTATAATGAAGTGCATATATTATATTCCTTAGCAATTATGTTTAACAACTGAAAATGCAATTTAAAAGTAACATACTTCAGATTTCGTCATTATATTTGTATTTCGTCGCTTTGTTCCGTTAAAAGGAGACTTCAGCAGTACTATCACAGAAGCCGTCGATAAATTGCTAACATTTATTTTGACTTGTCTGCTACAATTCGCAATTTACGCTTTGCTTCTTTATCATCTCATTATTCTTAAAAAGTTGGTGAATGGCTTGTTATCGTTTTAAAATCCACAGAATATATGCCTTTTACATGATTGTGTGATTATTAAAAAAATGAGTACTATGTAAAACCGCAGCAAAAGATATTATAGTTGTGGAAAATGTAGTTAGTTTAATAGTTTCCAAGCTAGTAAACCCAAAAATCACTTGTCACATTATACGGATATACATTTTTGTTGCTGTTATTAACACACCGCAAACATTTTTTTAGTAGATCATTTTCTTCTTGTTGCTCAAATAAAAATATTTTTTTAATTAATTATTAAACAGATAAACTGTCGCTTCACCTCATTTTAAATGATAACCGCCGCACATTGACATTATCGACACCCCTAGGGTTACAAATGTGATGCCATCTTTTTATGAAGTAGGCACCGGCTACCTCACTCACCTGACAAAACTCAGAAATGTATAACACTTCTATTTCACCCCGGTTTTCTGTCAGGTCGTGGTACTTACCCGGACGGACATGCCCTTTCCTGCAACAGCGAACAATGTTGCGTGGCCCTAAAACAGAGACAGATTCAATGGTTCAGTTCTTGTTATTTATAAATCTCTGGTTCATATTTAAACACTTTCTTAGTTCTGTCTAATAAGTTCATATGGCCAAGCAAAAATTAATAAACACAATATTACTTATGGCTTATAATAATCGTCTAAGGAGACTTTTTGAAACGACATAATCCATAACGGAACATGACATCCATGAAAACAATTCTCACAAGACTTTCAACACATTTCAAGGTATTTATTTAGTTTTCGATTTGACAGATACGTCCGAAAACTATGTAAGAAGGCAACAACCAGATGGTCACTCCCTTGACTGACATGATATTGGCAGAATTTTTTTAAGAGAAGCCATTTATTAAAGAAAGAAGAAGAACAACCAGATGGGCGAATAAGGCAAAATCATTTCTATGTTAAAATAATATCATATCAGACAATTTTTTGTGACTAATCTCATATACCTGCTTCAACTTAATAAGCTATATAGGGTAACATTAAAAATAGTAACATTAAACCGATTTACAAAAATAAAGATAACACTCACCCTGATGCAAATATAATTAATTATATTTGTTATCATCCTTAAGGCCCATAATAAAATCAAACGTTGAAAGTTTCACTTGTGCGTAGTCGTAGAAAAATATACTATAATTACACCGAAGTTTGTAACAAAAGCGACCACAATATGCAATTAATTTTCTTTGCAAGGTCAAAGAAGCGTCATAAATCTATGGTAGGGCCACACAGCAATTTCTGTTATTGTACGAACGAATGGGTAATGGGATTAGGGGCTCAGGGAAGATCTGCGAGAAGTGAAATTATTATACTTATGTGTTTCTCCTGCTTAGTGAGGTAACTAGGCCCTTCTACTTCAAAGGTTATCAACGCCACTGTAAATCCAAAGGTTTCGCAGGATTTATGTGTAGCGCTGGCGGCTAGACCCAATTCTAATATAAAAGGAAACTTGTAACTCTTTGTTCACACGATAGTAGTTTATCATTATACTCCGAGTATAATGGTAAACTTTCAAATGTGAACCGATATGGCAAATTCTTTATGCATTGGGTAATTTCATTGGACCTTATCTCCGTGGATACATCAGGAAACTCCTTATATTCATATCGGTCTGCGTTTTAATTATTAATTGTTAATAATAAATGTCATACTAGTTACTGTGGATATGAGTAGCTTCTGCTGTACCACGATCTTAAATACTTCTGGGTATTGTCTAGTCAGTGAAGTAAACGGGTCCCACAATTTAATAAGTTAGCAATAAATCTGCAATCACATGATTCAAAGATTCAAGGATTACCCTCGCCTATCTTCATAAAAATGTTAAAATGCGTTTTATTCTCTAGGATGTAGAAATACAAACAAGAATATATAAGTATGTATTTGCGTATAATGTCGGTCAGTGAAGATCATGACGATGAGGGAAACAACAAAATAATGATTTTCATTTAGGTGAGATACGTTTAAAAATAATACCTTGGTCATACAGATATAGTAAAACTTATACTTATAGCTTCAATATTTATAATAAATAAATCGCGAAGGGTAGAAGATCCGCAGCCAATTTCGCGTCGTGTCAAACTTTTATTCACTGGTCGTTGAATTTTGACATCTTACTGATGTAATGCTCACTCGTGGTTTGAAAATCACATCCTTCTATCTTTTTATCTTTAAAATCTGGAAAGCGAATCGTGAAGGATATGTTAAATAATAATATAATTTTGAGTTATATAAAAGCTACTAGCCAATACTTGTTGGCTTGCAAAAAATGTGTGTTTAATTTTGTGAATGTTATGGAAAAATATTTGATAAGATATTGGATTGATATATTTTTTAATAAATTAATATTTAAATTATAAATTTATAATAGTTCATCGTGGACGTATACGAACTGCACAGGGTTTCCGAATGCTAGTCAACTTTCTAAGATTGGATAAATAAATACATATGGACACCCCCATGCCTGCAGCTCAAGGTCTCACTATCAAGGGGGAAGGTTGCGCGCGTAGGCCCTGCGCCCTGGTTTCCAGCGACGGATATCCAGGGTGGCCCCCCTTTCTATCTTCGCGGCCTTCTTCCGGGTGATAACGTCCTGCGAGGACAGCACCCCACGCCGTCTCGCTGTCAACCATAGCGCGAACCACGGCTGGCAACGAGAGGTTGTGCCTCACAAAGGTATTTCCAGCCTGTCCATAAGTGCAACAGCAACGGTTGCTGCAAGTACCTACCACAGAGACAGCCTTAGGCATTATATAGAAGTCAAAGAGTTACTGCCAACGTCAAGGTTACTGGTAGATTTACAATAATATAAATTTTATCTCTCAATCTACGTAAAAATGCTGATAGAACCCTGCGTTGCAGTGGTGGTGAGTTTTGACCTAGATTTAACTGCGATTAAGCTTACTCAGGAATTACATCTACTGTGATATATAATTAGAAAGAGAGTTTTAAAAATAAAATTGTAAATCACAAAAATGAAAAAGTATGTGTGTACGTACATGTACGTACGGAAGAACTTATACTTATTTAGGTCAATACATTAAATACAATCGATAACAGTTTATTTAAATAACTTGGACTTATTGGTGATTGCTTCGCAACCAACTGCATCATTTGTTGTAATAGCGCCAACAAAAATACGTCATCTGTGAAAATTTTAAGTCTAACTATCACGGTTCTTGAGATACAGCCTGGTGACAGACGGACAGACAGACAAACAGAGTATTAGTAATAGGGTCCTGTTTTACCCTTTGGGTAAATAACCTTAAAATTATAATGACAAACAACAAAGTAAAAAACTCGGCGAACGCTATTACACTATAAAACCTGACTTTTATGCTGTATTATTTGCAGTTTGTTTGCAAGACCTTATCCTCATAACAGGAGTTCCAGAAATAGTTAAATAGAACAATCGCTGTCCCAAAATGGTACTCAAGCCGAGCTTGCGTAGGCATTACAATGCTGTTCTCGTACCAGTTACTAAATATAATAAGAGCAAGCAACAAGATAAATCGAGCACTAAACATCTTAGTTTATGTGGATCCTACAATCCCGTGTTTATACCTGAACATTTATCTCTCGAAAATAAAGCTTTACATGCACCTCACGTCTAAAAGCAAATGGATTAACATGTAAGCCTATCAGTAACGGACCTACAAGTAGGTTTATTTGGACGCAAAGAATTCAGCAAGTCAATGTGAATCAATAATATTCGCGATTGAAATAGAATTTTTTGTAATTTAGAAGTCTTTAAGTAAATATTTAGTTTGAGATAATGGACATTTTTACCATAAACGTAACACATGTTTATGATAAGACATGTTTATGTTTATGAGAAGATTAAAATGATAAGATAACAGCACTTTTTCGGGAACATTTGACGTTGAATATACATATATTTTGCGTTATTGCTATTGCGCAAAAATCTAACGTAATGTATAAAATTAATTTTATTTACCTGAAACTAAAAACCTGTAACAATTTATTTATATTACAATTACTTTCAAAATGAATTGTCTCTATATACATGTTACTTAAAAATACAAAATTGTGACTAACATTTATGTATAAAAGTATTTATGGAAGAGTATAGTCTTACTTTTTAGCTTAATTGGTGTGTATATAAGAATAATCTCATTAGTTAAGACAACTAAGAATGTAGTGCAATATATATTACTGTACATAAATAACTAAAAAATATCTCACTTTTTCTCATGCCACACGGCAACCGGTTTAGTATTTCAATATATAAGATCAATAAAATCTGATACCTTTTTGACAACCCTAAAGAAGTGCCAGTAAATGGACGAAAATTTATTACATAGCCCCTGTTATACATAGCCAATTTGTTACATAGCAACTGTGGTAGGGTCACCGAACAGCCTTCCCTGTGGCACGAATGGAGAGGGGGATCCGCTTCATTAAAGGGTGGCAACGCATCTGCAACCCTACGGGTGTTGCAAATGTCCATGGGCGGCGTTTATCGCCGCCAGCTCGTTTGCCACCTTCTCACATAAAAAAGCTAAAATGACGTATTCACAATAGAAATATTACGACATGCATGAAAGGTTTATGAAATTTCAATGAATTATCCACTTAACATAAATATTCATAGAATGCGAAATTAATTTTAAACGAAGTTTGTGACTCACCATTTTGTTTTAGTTTCGTAGTCCGTTACAGTAATTAATGTTTTTAGAGACTGTCATAAATTTATAAGCAAGGTTTGAATAAAAAATATGTGCTTGATTTTCGCAGCGTATACTATGAAGTATTTATTTGTAAATAGATCATATATGTAATTGACCTGCATATCATATACAATACAATTGTTATATACAATAGCATATATGTCCCCGTGTTTCATCGATTTTATTTATATTACATTTAACTGTAACGGGAAATAACACTTAAAACTATACATTTTTTTATGGGAAAAAAAGCGGCAAACGAGCAGGATGCTCACCTGATGGTAAGTGATCACCGCCGTCCATGGACACCTGTTTATAAATGCCAATTAAATTAATCTCCATTTTATTAATTTCGATTAAACTGTAATCAGTAAAGGGAAGTAGGTATAGATGCGTAAAATGCCTTTCACAATTATTACAAAGCCAACAAAACCCTTTCTACTCTGCTATACAAAATAGTACATTTGACACTAACGCTGCGTATCTTCTAAAAAAGAGGGAAGGGGTTGGAGGATGGCAGTTGAATGAGGATGATTGATGAAGATCCATCCAGGATCAAAGAGTATTAATCAAAAAACGACGAGTGTATTCCTTTATCTTCAATTATATTCCATCTGTTACAACCTTAACTCAACTAAAGGCTTAATGACTTCCTTAAAACACACTTATTTTGAATTCATCTTTTTTTACAATTTAATGTTCAAATGTGATGACCATTTTTATTAAGAACCCAAATCCAACCATTGGTTCCACCTTTACGCACAACAGTATTGGGCTCAAGCTCGTTTGTCCCCAGAGCGAGCCGACTTTTGAATAATTACGGAAAATCAACTGATATTCATGCTGTTAGTCTCAATACGTTTCGTAAGCACTTGCAAGAAACCATTGTCGATGAGTAGATTAGTCTAATAGCATATATATTTTTAATTAACTCTCAAAAATTTTTAAAAACTCTTTTTCACTACCTTTTTTTTTTAAATTGTATTCTGTACACATTTGTTATTGTTAAGCTTATTGGTGTTACTTGATACTTCGCATGTGGTGTTTACCTTTAATTAATTGTGCATTTAGCTATAGAAATATACTGTGTACTAATTCTAATGAATGTATAAATAAACCAAATAAATAAAATAAAAAATAAATAAATTAAGCTTAATTATCCACGCGGTCAAAAACTGTAGCTTTATATTTTAAACATAGAACTTTGTTCGTCTTATACTTTGTATGAAATCAAATGTAAGAACTTCACGCGTTTATTGCTTGAATCCAAACAAGTCAATGTAGGTATAAAGTTCGCGGAAAGTATCCGAGAAAAGCTATCTCCGTTGCGTAGTGAAAGGTGTTAGAACTCCAGAACTTTTTGCTGAGCTGAATATAGTTTGTTTCCACAATATGGACTTTATATTTTGTTTGACTTTTCTCACTTTGTGGATGACGAAAGCAGAAGCGTTCTTTTTCCTGGCAGGTAAGGAAAAATAATGATATATGGCGTGTATCTCGATATATTTGATTCTCAAATGTTTTGAACAAAATCAATTACGTCACGTATTAAATTCAAAGCATTTATGATTTACGTTGATTATACAAAATTGGAAGTAAAAAAATCATGTGTCTCACTCAACCTTTGTTTCTATAACTCATATTTCGTACAAATTAGTTAAAAGGAAAAGAAAAATGAAGAAATTTTCATAAAATGTTAAAAAGTTTAAGCATTCGCTCATTTCTCAAAGTTTAAAAAAGTAGGATAAATTCATCAACCCTGACATAAGAAAATTTATTCATTGTATTTGACCAAAACTTCATCTTGTTTCGTTTTATATTATTCATTTTGTAAAGTATAAAACAAGAAACGAATTTCTAGTATATTTCTGGTATACTATTTCTGTTATGGTTTTGCTTAGCTGTTTTATTTTATTTACTGATAACGTATAATGCACCTAATGTGAATCTAACAATTTATATCTATCTGTGTATATAAATATATACAAAATTGTTCATGTTAATAAAATTTTAAATCTTTTGTATGTTTATTGCAAGTAGTAAAACAAAGAAAATCATATTTCCAATTACTATATTACAACTATGAGTATCAATAACTGTAATAGAATTGCAAAAAATCTGTTCAATTTATTAATTAAAACAGTATTTATCGTTATTCCGTCATAAAACTAGCGAAAAGTCAATCCTACAATAATATAAGATCAAAAGATGTAGGTACTTAATATAGTTGAATTTTCTAATCTATATATACTTGTACATTGTTTTCTTAATTGCAGAAAAGAACGAGCCAATATGGTTTTGCTTTAAGATATGTCCACTTTATTGTAGTCCACGGAGACACGATCTGGGTAAGAATACAACTTTAAAAGTAAAGTAACAGCCTATACATGTCCCACTGCTGGGCAAAGGCCTCCTCTATGTAGAGGGTATCAGGGCATAGTTCACCACGCGGCCACACTGCGGATTGGCGGACTTCACATATCCCCGAAATATGTTTTTTTTTTGTTATTATTTCGAAAATATCCAGGTTTCCTCACGATGTTTTCCTTCACCGCGGAGCACGTGTTTAAGCACGTGTTTAAACACGAATACAACTTTATAAACGCGGAATACAACTTTATAAAACACAAAGTATATTGTTATAAAAATCACAATTTTAATTAGTTTTTATGTTTACTGTTTGCTGGGTACTGAAACAAAAGATACACTTTGATATTGCAAGACACTAGAGAAAAAACTAAAGTGTAAGATAGTTCCGTGTTGAAGGCATTAACATTTTTTGAACAAGGACATAGAGTCAACCAAAACTCTCGGGTGGGAATAGAACCCTTCAGCCATGGAACTGAACTCTATCGTTTAGCAAAAGTGCCTACCGTTCTCGAGTTCATTAGGTAAAAGGATTAAAAAAAAATTAAATACGCAAAATCTGATAATCCGTAAAGATGACATTTATTCAATATAGGAGTGTTCAATGAATGTTACTTTAATGTTATTATTACACCATAAAAATATATAGAAAGTCTCAAACTTGTCACAATAAGATTAAGAACTCATTGAATGAACAGATATTTTTATCCGAATTTCAAAGAGCTTGTTTGGACCAAACGTATGACGTCTTCCGCCAGATCACCAAACCCAGAAACAAATGAAAAGCAAAGTTTTGCAATTAAATATTTAGACAAACGGATATCTCTATTTTTAATAATTCAATATACGTATTGAAAATTAAAGTGATTACTAACATTTTTATATGTATAAACGTATTTTCATTAAGGAATTTGTTTCATCTAGATGCCTCTTCCCTTATATATTGGGACGAGGATTATGGTTCAATCACGCACGAGGAGCCCGAAAGTTTCGTACCCTACCATTACTTCTGCAAGCCACCAAAGCAGAAAACCACCACCACAACGCCCCAGCCTACCACCACGATGGCCACCACAACGGAAGAGCCAACGTGGATTTGTATGGTGTGCATGAAGAAGTGCGGCAGTTTGAAGAGCAAATAAAATCGAATATTTTAGTATTTACATAACACGTACACAAGGATTCTAAACCCTTTAAGATTTACATAAAATTATAACATCGGGGCAGCTGTAAAATTTACGTAATTGTCTTCTCAACATCACTGGAATAGATGAATAAGATAATGTGTGATGTTGCATCAGTCAATCATGCGCTCATTATTTTTATTATTGCATGTGAAAGGAAATAAACGTAGTGTAAACAACTGAATTGCCATTATTGTGATTTAACTACATTAGCTAAAATTACAAAACAATCTTTTTGGGAAAACTACATCTTTAACGTAAATAAAACATTTAAATGGTTATGTATGTTCTATAATTATTGTATTTGTTTTGGTACTTATCTTAAATGCACTGTAACTCGCCGTAACAAAGTTATATTATACTACTAACACTTAATTATAGCATATTACCCATCTCAATAGACTTATGGAGTATTTAATTTTAAGTATAATATTATTATAATTGTATTTACTTTAAATGCGATTCTCATCTGAATGCCTGTTTAATTTTCAAAATCTAAAAAAGGTATCTACTAAAGCCTGTGTTATCTTATACGAGTTTTAAGATTTCGTACATGTCAAAGAACTGTGTACCACTAGTTTCTAAACAATCACAATATCGCTTGTGTAACCATCCAGTTACACTAACGACAAGGAAAACAACCGCTGACCACTTAGAAAACGAACGTGATGCATTTCATATTCTGATGGAATTTGTAGCCCATTGTTTAAACTCAACACTCTTTCACTTTAACCGTACATGGTTCTACCGTGAAAACGAAAGCGATTTTCTGAATATAAATTTTCTTTCCACGCATCTCGAACGGGTAAGTGGAAACTAAAAAACTTCGAATGATATTCATCATACGAAATTTCCACTTTTTCCTCAAATCTGATCAAAGACTACTTTAGAAATAACTAGTAACTAAAATGTGTACCGAAATATTTTCAAAGGTTTTCTTTATATTAACTGTATGTTATCCCAGTTTCGGTCGATTCGAACTCAAAGAGTTCACGTTTAATAGTTTAGAATAAATTCTAACCGCCAAGATTCGAAGTGACAGACGGAAGTACTCAGGATCGCGATAATGAAACGTAAGTTCAAGAGTAATTGAAAAAGTAAATGGAGACAAGCACTATTTATGTACACACTTAACTTACGCAAGGACCGACGATCTTGTAAAACAAGTTTTTAGTGATAACATGCAAACACGTGCAACTCTCACTTTTATTCGTTTCCTAATAGCTAATTGGCCTGCGACTCCAGTTATGGTAAAGACCTGGAACGTGTTTGTTTAAGTATACACGATCCTTGTTTATGCGTAATCTGCTTTAATGATACATAAATTTTAAATTACGTAAACGTTACGATTTAAAGACGATAAAAAAGGTTGACACCAAAAGAAACAATTAAAAGAAGATAACTAGAGAACACTTATCCCTTTACTTGCACTGTGCACTGTGTTGTTGATATTATATGCATGCTAATACTATTTCTTTTTTAGACTTTTCCTTCAATACTAAAATAAATTCTAGTAATGGCTGACTCGCGGCCAAATAGCTAATCATCCTTAACTGAGATAATTCCGTGATTTTATTATAAAACGGGCAGTAACTTGTTTAGTTTATTTTAATTATTCTATAATCATAAGCATAATCGCATTTTTCTTCCTTTCCAAGTCGTAGCGGCTTTTATGATTAGAAATGAAATATTATCAGTTTGCTTACTAATAAAAATTTAGTCTTAACTTGGACAGCTGTTGTGACATAAGGGTGTGAAAGAATTTCCGATTGGCCGACTAAGTGGATCAGTATCGATACGAGTCCAACTCAGATAAATCCAATTAGAAGTCATCGCATATTGGACCACCAGACTACTTGAAGGCCTAAAGCAAAGAATATAGAGCCCCGTGAACCTATACCAGCCACAGCACAGTTTAAGCCGTGGACGGTAATGATAACGGCACATCTTTTTTTCGTATTTCACGTGAATAAACACCCTGATGCGAAACAACTATCTGTGAATCACACAAGTAGTTGTCCCGTGTGGGGATCGAGCCCCCTGACGCCGAAGCCAATACCTTGGCAACTGTGCCACGGAGTCATCTAAACATTTATTATAAATCACAATACCGTTCTCCTTTTCATTCCAACTCGCCCTATCAAAGTGGGCCCAAAGCTGGCCTTGTTCTCCTGACAAAGGCCTTACAGCTCTCGAAGCTGTACGAGGGCATTATAATTAACAGGTTGAAGAACTTCGTCTATCGTATTCTGACATATTTCTCCCGAACAATTTTGTTTCGAATTTAGGCCCTACCTTGATGTGGAGGATTGTATCAAGTGCATAGATTATTCAGGCTCTGTGCTGAAACAAGCTTATCTCAACGAAATTAAAGCGAAAACATCAGTTATATAAAGGTAAACATAAAATTTTCTAACATTTTCTATGTGCACACATATTTCCCAACGTCTACAGATTTCTAAAAAAAAATCTTCAAAAAATCCGTAGCCTTAACGTCTTCAAACATTTATAGAATCTCTACATAATCAAAATCCTCAGATATATCGTTAAAATAAACAGCTTACACAACAGAAAATGAAGTTAAATATAAAAGAAACCACTCAGGAGACTGCGTTTCATACTTTCAAGTTTGTAATAGACGTGAACAGGCGGGCCTGGCTATTGTTTTTATTAGCAATTTATACCACTTTTATTGTTATCAGCATCTCGGTTTACGTGAAAGTAATCCCTGTTACGTATTTGGCGCGTAATTTAGTGGGGATCAACATTTTACTACTCGCTGCTACGGTTATCTCGTCTTCGCCTCAAATTCGTTATTGTATCGAACAATTTACCTAGTACGCAAACGAGATATCACCATAAAATATTTTACGGATTGCATTAAATATTAACTACTTCTAACGTGAAACGGTTTTGGATACATGACTTCTTCATAAATTAACCTTTCATAAATACCCTATATAAGCGACCATGAACTTATAATAAAAAAATCTTTTGCAGCAAATAAAACGTGTATCATATAAATGTGTAAGTGTATATAATGTGTAATAAAAAATATTGTTTCAATGAAAATCTCGCTAATTATAAGGGTGCAAATCTACTATACAATAAAACGTATCTGAAAAAAGAAAATGTTCATTTAATGAAGAATACCCCAATAAGGATAAAAAATGTCATAGGTACGTGGTCAATATAAATCTACTAAGTTGGACATTGTGAATTTAAAATGAAATGTGACTTAAAAAAACTCTTACATAAAGTAAAATTTACAACTTTAATGTTATATACATCAGCGATAAGTACCGTTAGGTTAGAGTATACTCTATCACATATTATATGTACCTGTTTTTATTTATGTTATAAATATTCCTCTAATAGTCTCTAGGGTTATTTACAGAAATTGTAGTTTACCACACTAGATTGCCATTTAGAATAGTTAGAGCCGCTATATGTATAATAAAATGTAGTTATTTATATTATTCCTTCGTATTATTTAATCTGAAAATATAGCGATAACGTGAGATTGACGCGAACCCGAAACTTTCATTACACGGTCGAGTATGTGACGTTCCACTTAATGGAGTGTTAACACAGCTTGAAATAAGATATTCGTTATTAAAAAAACTGTTATTGTTAAATGATATAGCTTTTTGCAAGGCTAACAATACGTTACAATTTTTAATTTCTTTGTATTTTTCATCAAAGTATATCATGATACTACGGTAGAAAACTTTAATCAAAAATTGTTGAAATAACGCGTTAACCAATAAGATATAATATATAAATATAAGAAATTATTATGTTAAACTATTTATATTTTTGTTTTTAATAATCTTATATTTATTTTCTAAAAGTCAGTCTTGACTTTGTAGAGCGTAGTCAATTACGGTGCCAACTGAAGTGCTAATTTGTAAGGAAATTTCTCTTCTAATAATTTTAAATATGGACTCTCTCTTAGTTTTAGCCTTTTGCATCTACAGTAATGGAATCTACAGTATTCATGCTTTCAATGGACATAGATAAATATACAACTTACTTTCCTTTAACAAAACTTAGCGATGAAATTTAATTAGCTATGTTAACTTTTACACACTCAAAACATACACGGTAACCAACACAACCGCTTTACGATTTTTACAATCCTTTGAAAGAGATAAATTTGATGAAATCAGATTGTAAATATCTGTTGCAGTAAATATTGTCTTTCGATTTATACGTTCCTTCGTAGAATTACAGATCAAAGTAATCTCCGACACGTAACGACGAACGAGGATGATGACGACTTTCTTCTAAAGTAGCGAGGATCGGTAAGATCTCTTTGTATCCTTAATTCTTTTTTTTTTTTTCTTTAATTTAAATAGTTATTAGTTTTTTTTTTTTTCATTTCTACGAGTACGTATTTTTTATATAAAAACCCATTATTTTTATTAAATTAATTACTTGCATAATTACCTTACTTTATATATTTTTATGTCAGTTCTTTCCAATTTTTCTTGAAATCCTTTTATTTTTAGCGTAGTTAGTTTTTCAAAGGGCTTTCACATAAAGCGGCTGCCCATATAATAATAAAAAACTATCGACCCTAAGAATTCAAACATAAAATAAATGTTCGGCATACAGACGCTATTAATTAAAATGTTAGACTACGTGGCGTCTCTAAGGAGCAAAATAATGTCCTGGGCACACTGACCATAAACCATTTTGCCAATGAGTTCGGTGACCAGCAAGCAAGATGGCTACGGTAGAGGGTAGGTATCAGGTGTGTCCAATGAATGAAAACATATTTTTAAGCAGCTTAAATTAATTAACTTAGAAAGCTTGTCTTGTTTGTTAAAAAAATTGTATGCTAAGTAGTCAACGTCGTAACAAACAGTACCACGATCCATTCGCTTCTGCAAGAACCAGTTAGGATGGAGGAAGTACTGGAAAAGTTCCTTCTGAGGCATATTGCAGTAAAGAGTGGATGTGAGGCCGTTTCCTCATTGAAAAAATGTCTGAACTATAGCAGAAGCATTTGTCAAGAATGGTTCCAAACATAAAAATTGTGAAATGAATTAATCAGTTTTGTGTTTTGTGTTATTTTGTTACCTTAAATACTATATCACCTGATAATTAAAATTTAATTTATATGGTAAACTTACTAGCTCAGTAACAGCCTATTCACTCTTGCCTTGAAGACTCCTTTGCTCTACGCAGTTTATCTTAAGCTGAGGGTGACAGTGAGGAACTATTTTGCAAAGTCACATATATTGGTGCCAAAATATACCTACACACCGATTCACTGTTGATTTATTATTTACCCTTGGTGAGTTCTATTGTTCTCTCCAGATTTCATCATCATATCGGAGTGATTAAAACCTTAAAAGCCTTAACCTTATATAACCTTAAAAGCTATTTTTAAAGAAAGTGCAATTGGTCGTAAATATAACCGACCGCTCCCTTCAGCTTCAATATGATTGTATAGATGTTTTTTTTTCTCCAGCTCGAGTCTTATGCTCTTTGTTTCTGCCACTGTGTCTGCCTATTGGTAATGAATAAAATCAAAATATACAACCACAATACTATGTCCTTTTATAAAAATTATTTCTTTTTGTTTAGTGACCATAAGAAGAAAGTTTATATTTAAAAATAAAATACAACAATTCTTTGCAGTTTTTATCTCTGCCGACTAATGACGATAACTATGTTCATACTGGCAATTATAGCTTGCGTTATCACTTCAATTTTCTTCAAACATCCGTACACAACCATATATAAGCGATGCAAAACAAAGTATACAAATCACAAAGGCGAAGAGAGTCAAACTAAGCGGCTGAAAATGAAATCTGTTGTGATATTCGTGTCTCTTATGATATTGGCCATTCACGTTGAATCGGGTAAGCTTTGAAAAACTGTATGTTATATATCACTAGCTGACCCGGCAAATGTTGTTTTGCCGTACAAATTATTTGTAGAGTAGAAAAAAAATGTTTGAGGTGGACCACCCTTAACATTTAGGGGATCAAAAATAGATGTTGTCCGATTCTTCACCCTGGCCGATATGCACACAAAATTCACGTAAATCGGTCGAGCCGTTTCGGAGGAGTTCAATTACAGACACCGTGATATTTATATATTAGATAGATTATCAGCATAGAACAATGAATAATGAAAATGCAATAAAAGACGACATTATTGAGTATGGACGAGGTATTAACATCAATGGCGAATACATCACCCACCTCCGATTTGCCGACGATATAGTCATCATGGCAGGATCGCTGGAGGACCTTAGTACTATGCTCAATGACCTCAACAGTGTCTCCCAACGGGTGGGCCTTAAGATGAACATGGACAAGACGAAGATCATGTCTAATGTCCATGTCACGCCAATACCGGTTGTTGTTGGGAGCACTGAGCTCGAAGTTGTTGACGAGTACATTTACCTAGGACAGTTAGTCCGGCTAGGTAAGTCCAACTTCGACGCAGAGGTCAATCGGCGAATCCAACTCGGATGGGCAGCGTTCGGGAAACTACGGCAAATCTTCTCGTCAAATATACCTCAATGTTTGAAGACTAAAGTCTTCAATCAATGTGTGTTGCCAGTGATGACCTACGGAACCGAGACGTGGTCCTTCACTGCTGGCCGTATGAGGAAGCTCAAAGTCGCTCAGCGAGCTATGGAGCGGGCTATGCTCGGTATTTCTCTGCGTGATAGAGTTCGTAACGAAGACATCCGCAGTAGAACTAAGGTGACCGACATAGCTCAGAGGATTAGCAAGCTGAAGTGGCGATGGGCCAGCCATATAGCTCGTAGAACCGATAACCGTTGGGGAAGAAAGGTTCTCGAGTGGCAGCCTCGTACTGGCCATCGCAGTGTGGGACGACCCCCCACTAGATGGAGTGACGACCTGTGCAAATGTGCGGGAAGTCGATGGATGCAGGTGGCTCAGGATCGTACTTCGTGTCAGTCTATGGGGGAGGCCTATGTTCAGCAGTGGACTCAAACAGGCTGAAATGATGATGATGATTGAGTATGAAATTCTTCATGTCTAATTAATATGAAATTCCTCATATATTAAAAAAAGGTCTTTCTTACACGAATTCAATAACACTTGATATATTCTTTGTAATATACCACTTCGTGCTCATGCGCTAACGTGTTACTAAAGCAAAAAGAAAACGTATGAAAAAATATAAATTTAACTTAGTAATGAACTAAGTCCTAATAATGAATATTTTAGTAAATAAACCATTATCTTCTCTTAGAAATCTAAATTTCTTCGAGATAATTATTCAAAATCCATAACTCCATCGCAATGGAATTTTCTGTCTATTCTTTCACGTCCGCTTAATGGAAAGAAAAATTCAAGTTTATTGTAATAGGTATCATATTTATTTCTACGATAAGCTTACAGCTTCTACCGTTTGCCCCAATCCATTAATCCATTGTCATAGTAATAAAAAGTTATCAGTTTGAAAACAAAAGACTTTCGGCTTTCTAAGTGTCTTTAATCATAAACTAGTTAGTGTTTGGTTGTACCCGTCTTGTGACAATTCCTTCAATGATTTTTTTTATTTATCAGCCCGTCATCGTAATGCGCCCAAAGCGCACGATATAAGTAATGACGCAGCTACGGACCCAAGTGAAATGACTGATGATGGTTCATCGTGGCCTCACCCGGACACCATCCACAATTTTGAAGTGCCGAGCTCTTTTGCGAATGACTTGGGACCGAATAACAATGCTGAACAAACTGACCAGGTCAGTCAAATTTCGTTATAGGAAATAAACCTATCTATATTTATAACTGTATAGTTATAAACATAGATAGGTTTATGATATTTATATTTAACTTTATATAATTTATAGGTTACTTTGGAGTCGTGACAGCTCAGCGTCCGTGCGCTCGCCTGTAATTCAATATACTCGAGCAACCTGAGTTCAATCCCAGGTGCCGGTACCAATGAAATTGTTAATTTTAAGTGCTGATTTATCACGTGCTCAGCGGTGGAGAAAACATCATGAAGATTTTCTTATTCATATTTCTGTCAATATATATATTGATACGGTTCTTCCAGCAGTTATACAATTTACATTCTAAGTATAAATTATCCAATATTGAAACTAACTTTACAAGGAAACTCAATATATCATTTGATTGACTGACACACACTTCAGTATATTTAAGTACCTTTACGCTTTTGAATATTTTAAATAAAAGTCAAACATTCAAAAGGAAATTATTTGAATTTAGAAACGTCATAAGTCTCCCTGTCCATCTGGGTTTTTTATGTGAAAAAGTTGCCAAGCTCACCTGTTCTTAAGTGAATACCACCGCCCATTGACATCTGCTACCCCTGAGGCTTCCAGATGCGTTGACAACCTTTTGAAAATTGGGCTCCGGTCAACTCACTCACCAGACGAAACGCGAAAGTACGAGTATTATATTTCCACTTTACGCCGGTCTTCTGTGAGGTCGTGGTACTTACCCGGACGTGCCTGCCCATTCGTGCAACAGCCGAGGCTGCTGCGTGGCCCTACCATCGTTGTAAGCAATTCTTCTAATTAATAAAACATAATAATTTTTACTTTAAATATTTTTACTTTTTAGCCATCTTCTGGAAAACATCACCGTCGTAACAAGGCAAGCAAACATTAGACAAATAGCGATATGCAGCATCTGCTACTCCTGCCATGCATTTTGATTTTAAGTAAACAGTGTCTATAATCATGAAACCGTTTTTTTTCCTTGCCCTATCCATTACACACTTCATCACCTTGAAATTGAATAATTCATTTTTTCGATTTCAATAAATAAAGCACTGCTCTCATAGTCGAAGCAATCGTCGTGGGGCCAAAGAGACTTATGGAAATGAATGGTAATAAGACAATTATCGTAACTATAAAATGTTATTATTATCGTGCTGCGTTTTGAATAATGTTGAAGTCAATGAGTTATTCTAAAAAGGCGAAAATTTAACTTTTACTTTATTAAATTTATTCATTTTATGCTTTTTCATTTCCATTGATAAATTTAATAGGCAAAAGAATGTTTTATTAGTATATGCAAGAACTCATCATCTTTGTTGTATGAACGATGTACGTATGTTCATTTCAAAAGTTATTAATCGTCTCTATTGCTCTGTCAGAAATTAAAATCTAAAATTAAGCATATATGTAACTTCATATCATGAAGGTCTGTTTGACTGCAGACCTAATCAATTTCGTCGTTTATATCTATCAGTTTTTTCACTGTATATAATGTAAAAAATATAACTCCTTCAATTTGAGCCGTTGACTTATTTACACAAAACAGATAACTTCTTATAATTTGGAGCTTTGACTTGACTAGTTTTTACCAGGAAATAACATTTTTATATGTTGTTGACCTTACAATAGAAACACAGTAACATGCGTATAACATAAAGAAATGAATATGTTGATTAGGCAAATGTACGATAACTTTTATGAAAATGTATCATAAAAGTTATCTTACATTTGCCTTCAATCATAATATTTTTAGATAGCAATTATTTTATTAGGAGATGAACAACAAGAACTTGTTTTAAATTCAGTTTAGAATATCGTATATTCTTGTTAATACATTTTAGGTTCATTTACAGTAATATTATTAATACTCATATATTCCATAAAAAGCTTTTGCTGTTTTAATTTTGAAAGGCACTAGGTGTTAATAAAAATCGATTGCTTGGAAAAGATTTCAAATCGTAAAAATTCACTGTTTTCCCTTTGTATACACAATACCCCATCCAGCTGGATGCCAAATTTCAACTTTCTAGGTCACCTTGAAGTAGGTTGGATTTTTGATCTACACAGCATTCAGTAATAAAAATGGCGATTTTTAAACATTAATGTCTCTATAGCCATTGAGCTATATTTATGGAATTTGGGGTTCTTCATCTGAAGTTCATCTGAGGGGTTCTAATAAATAAACCAAACTTCATTTGTTTCTGAATAAATACATTTTGAGTTATTAGGGGTCAAAAGTGGCTCGTGTAATATATCACACAGCGGTGCGTCGGCAGTATCTTTTTTTTTTTGCTTGACGCAGCGCCTCCAGATATAATACGCAGCGCTTCATCACCAAATTGATTTTCTTTGTTTGACGAGCAACGACACTCCCTAGATACAACATTGTTAGAAATAAATCGAAATATCGAATGGCAACACTGCCACGGGCTATAAAACGAGCAGCGCTGATCATGTTCGTCCCAGTCAGATTGTCCAGTCAGATAATAGCTACCGATCGAGCCGAGGTCCGGCCCTCTCGGGCACCCTCGAATCGGAATGCTAAACGCCTGTTGAGTGACAGCCCAAGCCGAGGTCCCCTCTCGGGGACCCTTGAGCCTGATCACTCCATAGAGCGCCCGCCAAAGCGCCCTAAGAGCTTGGCGGCCTCCCAAACCGGTGATAATAATAGCGTGACGGCCCGAGCCGAGGCTCCCCCGGGAGCCTTCGAGCTTAGTCACCATAACGCATAATAATAATACGCCGAGGTTCAGGCTAGGCGCCTCGTGCGCCAGGCCACTTCAAGCCCGTCGGAACTGTAAAGGCCTCTAAGGACAACAGTGGCTCATACAGCCCAAAAAAAAAAAGAAAAAAAAATCATGTTCGTTCGGTTTTTCGTCGGTCGTTGTAGCATGCTGAAGCTCTACCCGAATTAATTACGATTGTGTCGGTTACTTAGAATTATACTGGCCAATAAGTTCTTTTTAAAAAATCAGTTATCGTTTCTATTTCAACGATATATATAACTCACAGCTTAGCGTTGCCAGTTCCTTTTCTTGGTTTCAATTTGGCTTGACGCGTGTGTAGATCAATCTTGTTTCGCCAATTTTAAATACAGTTAGTAACAATAGAATAGGCTCTGAATTTTTACAATCTTTATTGATCTAATATTTACAAGATTAAATCTATCTAAAATTACATATTATCTAATAAACCTAATCCACGCGGCATGGTGCCAAGAACGCTAGCTGCATTTCCTCGCTGAATAGTTATGCTTAACATTTGAGCGAGAAAAGAACCAGCTCTCTTGTCACCAGCTGCGGCGTTAAGCCTAAGACATAAACTTTTAAAAAAATTTGATGTGCGGGGACCCCACGGACCTAATGTTTCAACAGCAAATGGCACAAATACATAATCTAAACATAAAGACTCATATTTGTGCCATTTACTTACTTCAGCTGCCTCCGATGCCGCCCCGGCCCTGACCGAAGTACCCCTTAGATGAGAGGCAGCCAAAGTGTCGACACAAGTGGCGTCCCAAACAAGGGCTTTGCCTCTCTCCCAAGGGATCAATGTTAAACCGTCGGGTCTCTTACCATCGTCGCGAAAAATGCCACAGGGCTCTAAAATAGATGGAACATTGATGGAAACAAGAGCCCTACGGATGATGTCGTTCAGGGAATTAATACCATTTTCTTTATGCTATAATTTACAACAACAGTCGCTCGGCCACAACAGGGTTACCAATAAATAAGTATCGATCTATCAAAAATACATAGGGATTTATTAAAAATACTTAAAAATAACCAACAACTACGCATTTTTTATATTATTTCATAGTCATTCTTCTAATAGCCCTGAGTTTCATTGGCTAAGTTTCGAGTGACGCCTGTATTCTCATTGCGCCCAGCAGGCACAATGTAACAAATTATATTTACATTTGCTTTTATTAAGTTTAACGTGCCTTATAATGTTTACTTCATTTCTTTAAAAGTAACAAATGGTTTTAATTAGTTTTCAGATTACTTAAGTAAAGCAACTATCATAAATTTAATTTTAAAATAAAGGCTACATAGAATAAATCTTTGAGTTTTTACAGGTGCTTTCTTAATATAAATTCCGTTATACATATTAGACTCCAAGAGAGTCCTTAAACTGTCATCTGGAGACGGATCAGACTAGTATATCTATCAAGTTTTAGTCGATCAGAAAGTTAGAACATCTACAACTTACGATAACCTGAAGTGTTGTGCACTTAAAGGATATCGTAAGTGATCTACTATCAATAACTTTCTTAGTTGAATTTCTTACACTTTTCACGAAGAGATAATTTGTTAGTCCATAATAACTGTATCCTAAAACATAACCATTCCACATTTCAGCTATATTATAGAATTAAATCCCAGAGTCGAAGATCACATTCTGTATTTTTTTTTTTGCAATCAATTTTAATTTGTTCTATCTAATTATATAATAACATAATTTTATATATATAATAACGTAAATATTTCCTTTATCGGCATCATTTTAATCAAATCTTTTTTTGAGTTCCATGTAAATGATTTAGTAGATTAAATTTGAGCAGCGAAGTTTAATTTATCCTTCGGCTTTGTTGGATTATCAAACTACTATCTGCCAACAACACTCCCGCTGAACTCAGTTCATCTATTAAGAATCTCATAATAATCCACGTAGGACAAATTGTACACATATAATTCTATCTGATTAACAGACAAATCAATTGCCTACAATTTAACATATCGTGCAAATAACAAATCTTGGTCAAGCCAAAGTTTTCATTTTGAAATCGTTAACAAATACCACATCTGTTTATTTGGAAACGTATACATCTTTTCAGCATTTACTTAGAAATTTCACAAAAACATTTTTAAAAGAACTGAACAGTAAAAATCTCCGCAAAGTTATTAAATTTTCGGTTCCGCAACCAAATTTTTTCAACCACGCTTTTATAAATTCGCCTCAATACGAGAACGAACGAAAATTTAATACTACGTGAGATCGGCTTCGAGCGTTTCCTTTTTTTTTTTCGTTAACTTCATTTCGCTTCAAAAATTTAATTTGTTAGATATGTATAATAAAACAATAAACGTCGTAACTTCATTTTAAATGATTAAATTATATATTAATTTCTAATTTATAAGTGGTTAATGTTTAAGGGACAGGAAGTTTTCATTTGTATACGTTTTCATTTGTGGTATTTACATTTCCCACGGGGATCGGAGAGTGATTTTAAGGTTAAGCCGTTTCCTCGTTATTGTTCTTTATATTCATTAACTCAGTTAAAATACTGAATTAGAAAAACAACCCTGACCATCACTTAAAACTAACACCATTTTCGACACAAAGACAAAAATAACATGAAATCGACGAATCGTGATTAAAAATGAGTACTGTTAGTAGTAACGTATAATGTTGCGACAGATAGAATTAATTTATGGTAAAGTATATTAATTCTATATATTATTTACCCCTAGTAGCCGCAATACGTTGATACCTGTTATGGGAAACGCTATATGTTACAAAAATGAAATCTGCTGGCCGTATAGTTCTAACTAATTAAATTTAGCAATAACTCGAGAAAGTCGATAGTACGAAATTAAATTTTATATTAAACTAGCTGACCCGGTAAACGTTGCCTTGCCATATAAATTATTTGTAGGGTAGAAAAAAATGTTTGGGGCGGACCACCCTTAACATTTAGGGGGATGAAAAATAGATGATGTCCGATTCTCCACCCTGGCCGATATGCACACAAAATTTCACGAAAATCGGTCACGCCGTTTTTTTACACGGGAATTTTATATATTAGATGTTACACTGTGGTATTTGACATATAAATTGCGAATCAAACACAAAATACGTATGTTCCAAAACATAGCTGAAGAAATTTTTCCAACAAAAAGCAATCAGAAACATGTTTAAGTACCTTCGTAATTACGATTAATATCAGTGTTATTCTATGTTCTAAAGTCAAAGAAATTATCGTCTTATGTATGAGTATGCCCATATTTTACTTAAGTCGTATTATTTAAGTAACCAAAATTTATACAAACATCATCCCATCTTTCATTATATGTTGGCCATCTAAAAATTGTAAATTAATAACGAGAATCTAACGTATATGCATAAGCTAACAAAAGCTGTAGCCGTAGACTGTTAAAAAATTTAAAAACGCTTTTAAAATACAAGTTTTATCACGTTTATGCGTAAGCTCAGAAAGAGTACAGCCGTGGGATGTCTTAAAATAAATAAATTTTTTATCATATAACTTACAAATTAATAATAACTATTACGCGAAAACAGTGATGCTTTCAGCGTAGCTTCAGCCTGTATTCAAAACACTCGCTGAATGAGACCTTCATGGCACGTATGGACTGTAGTTAGGTGCTTTCAGTGTAGGTGATTTCCAGGAAATATTAGTGTTTAGCAAGCTCCAACTAACACTGTTTGATCATCATGTCGCTCATCACTAATCAAAAGCCCACAAAATCTTCAGCCATTTGGGATAGCCCAAACAGCATAGTTACTCAATGACATGATGGACAGACGAAAATTTATAAAACTTTTTCAGGTAAGATTTCCTACAAATAAAATTGCCTCACTTGATCGTCTTGGAGTAGTTTCATTTCTTCGTTATTTCGCTCCAAAAGCTACTTTTTGAGGCATTATTAATACCATTTATAAATAATTAAATAGTAAAGTGTAATTATAAATTTCATGTATGTTTAAAATTCAAAGTAATTTACTATATTATCTATTAAAATATGTGTATTTACACTTCCAAACACTGACATATGAAGATGCAATTAATAACAGGTTTATTAGTTTTAATGATAAAATTAACTTTTAAAAAAAGTCTTAAGAGACGCATCTATTACCATTAACACAACGAAATTAAGGTTACGAAGTGAAAAATACGGCCAAGTGCGAGTCGGGCTCGTGCTCGAAGGGTTCCTTACCATTATCGATAAAAACGGCCAAAAAAATCATGTCTGTGGTACGGGAGCCCCACTTAAATATTTTTTATTCTCTTTTTTAGTATTTGTTGTTAATAAATAAATAATCTGTGAACTGTCCAACTATCCCGGTTCATGAGATACAGGCTGTCTGTCGCTAGGCTATATCATACAGCCTAGTGACAGACAGACAGACAGATAGCGAAGACCCCGTAGAGTTTCCGTTTTACTCTTTTGGTACGGAACCCTAAAAACAAAACTCGCCATACACACTTGTAGTACTCAAAACTAACGAAATGAAAATATAATGATCTAAGTGCGCATGACTTGTCAAAAAATATTAGACAAAACTTTCTCTACCGAATATAAGTTGTTAAAATTCGATCATTCATATAAATAATTATGAATATATTAATATTGAATAATTTTAAAGAAATAAGCACAGATATTTTAAAGATCACGATGAACACTTAGACTTAACAAAAAAATAATATAAGTTATAAGTAATATAAGTTGTTAAAATTAATCATTTATATAAGCAAGTATTAATGTATGAACATAGAATATTATTATATAAAGAAACAAATGTGCTCATATTTATTTTATAAAATATTCATCTTAAATAGTTTATACCTACCACAATATTTCGGATGTTGAGGGATAAACATTTATACTGTGGAAACGCGAATCATATCACCAGCAATGAACTAGACTGGCCGTATAGTTCTAATTAAATTAAGCGCTGCCTGGATACAATACAAATAAATAGTATGGAGCTCAGTGCAAGTACCTAAATTGCTGGTCAAAGCTGTCTTTCTATTAATTTAATACGGTAGTGTAAATTATTAATGTTCTGTCTATGAAATATTATCTGTTATACTCGTATGTATAAAATTTATAAATTATATCAATATACGAGTAAACTTTCCGATGTCGTCAGGAAATTAATGATATTTTATACTGTTTCGAAGGATTAGGATTTTCGTAATAATGGTAAAATATTTTATGTTGCACGCTAAAGAAGTATACGTATACTATGTAACGTGCGTAAATAAGACACACGGAAAGAAAACACACACACATGTTTTTTATGAACTTATACGTTTAAAATATAGCTATTATTAATTTATTTAAATACTATTCTCGACCAGAAGATTCAGATATTAATACGGGATGAATAAACTCTAAATATTTTATTAAGATTAATTTTATTTTCCTTCTATCAAAGTTTTTAATTTTAGTGTAATTTCAGAGTTAATAATACTAAACAAATCTCTAAGCCTATGCAAATTTTCGGGGACCTTTCAGTAGATGGAAAGATCCCCGAAAATTTGCATAGGACTGTACATTTGCAAATTGATTCCCGAAATCAATTCACGGGTCTTTTCAGAATTGAGACATTAATTTGAGACCATGTCTCCAATTTTTACATTAACATCATTAAATTAAACATTTTGATACCAGGTTTTTGGGATTTTAGTTCATAAACTGTATAAAGCTTCATCGGAGCTTCTTCAGAAATTTCTTGAAAATACTAAGTATTTTTTTTTTTTTTAATGTGAAAAGTTACCAAGCGAGCAGGCGGTTCACCTGATGGTAAGTGAGTACCGCCGCCCATGGACATCTGCTACACCCGAGGATTGCAGATGCGTTGGACAACCTTTTGAAAATTGGGCTCCGGCCACCTCACTCACCAGACGAAACGCGAAAGTATTATACTTCCACTTTACGCCGGTCTTCTGTGAGGTCGTGGTACTTATCCGGACGAGCCTGCCCATTCGTGCAACAGCCGAGGCTGCTGCGTGGCTCTACCACCGTTAAAGTATCTGACCGAACTTAAGCCTCTTGTGGAAGTGATAATTTTGCACGAGCTTGAAGAATCCTAATCAGAGGCAGACAGGTAGACAAACCCATTAAAAAGTGGGATTTTTGGGGAACAAAACCAGAACGACGTCAGGTCATGGGTAGCCTTGCGTACGCAATGTTTTAGTTTAGCCACGCTTGGAAGAAAGTATGAATTTCACTGCGTTATAAGTTAACGCTACTTGAGAAAGTGGAATTTGTGGTTCGGTCAGTTTTCGTCCCCTTGGCAAGGAAGGAGCCAGCAGTGGTTTGCCACCACTGCAACATATGTGCCGAGAAGACGGCCCAACACGCACTGGAGGAGTGTCCAGCCTGGCGGGAGCAGCGCCAAGAGCTAAGAGCTATCGTGGGGCACGATCCCTCGTTGCCGGCCGTGGTTCGCGCTATAGCGGACAGCGAGCGGTTGTGGAGTATCGTCCTTGCATTCTGCGAGGACATAATCACCCGGAAGGAGGCCGCGGAGAGGGAAAGGGAGGCAACTGCCACCCTGGAATTCCGCGGCCCGAGACCAGGGATGACCTACCCACGCAACCTTCCCCCCTGATAACAAGCCCTGGGGCGGCAGATATGGAGAGCTTGAGTCGGGAGTCTCTCAATACGGAGCAGGCGACTTTTCTTTAATACCTTTGCCCTGGTTACAATGTGGATGAATTTATTCTGTTCTTCAGATGTATTTGCGGAAAATGCGCTTGTGCCTTAAGGAAGTTTTCTCAAAAAGTTCGTGAGATAAACGTTTGCATAAATTAACGCGGATTTGTTTCTTACTCTGTTAAGTGGGCACTTTATGACATGTAGGTACATAGCCTCTAGATATCTGTTCTTTCCCAAGTTCTCGATTATTCAAAAAAGTTTATTTTTCCTAACCCTTTTCTACTTGCTCGGATAGGGTTGATGGTGGAAGAATTCACTTAAGCATGGCCTCGAATAAAATATACCACTAAAGCTTTTTCAGGGAACACATCTAATTTACGAAGATGATCGGTGGCCTTTTAGAGACGGGTAGAAATAAAGCCTGTAAGTCTGTGCATTTAAAATAGTGTCGTTCTGAATGTCGCTAGCGTAAGGCGAGAAAATCAAAGGGTGAGAGACCTAAATTACTGCACATACGCTGCTTTGATAATATGATGTAAAGAAGCACCGTGAAGAAGCATCCAAACTGAACAATGTAATAGCTACTACCAAAATGGATGAGAACGTCAGTTTACTTAAAAATGCAGTTCTCGTGTTATTCGTTGTGCCATTCTCATCAAATTTGAGAAGCACAAGCGTCCACTTGCTCAAAGTTAAGCTTGGATCACTCCAGGTGTACTGATGCCAATGACTTGTAGAGATCGTACTTTCTGTAAATTTAAAAGCGATCGCTGTAATGATAATCGGATGCTTTTAAAGTTACTAGAAATTAGTGTAGTAAGATAATAGAAACACCGACACATTTTAAATAATATTGCTTCCTCTTGGAGATTTGAAGACATCTACAGATACCTTTTAATTCCTGTTGATATCGGAATCCACGCTTTTTCTTTGCCGTGGACATTTGTGTTGAATGGTTTAAAAATCATTTTTTTTTTCAAAGTCCCTGCCCCTGGCCTTTTTATTATTTATATCTTATTATTTTATTATTTATATATTAAATCAAGTATATTACGAGTTTAAATCGTGTCAACATTAACATTTTATTTCTTTCAATTACCACGTAGGCCTCCTACTATTACGGCCTTAATGTACTTAAAGAAATCCGTTGCTAATTTGATCGTGACCTTAAACTGAAGGAAGTCTCAACCCGTTGATTGTATCTGTGACCTCTTTCCCGCCACTAAGTTTAAACTGTCTCCATCCGGTGGTAACGCAGCCCCATAACACAATTCGCCTCTTCTTTCGAAACTGGGTCGACGTGTTCAAGGGATGTCGTAAATTGTAGCTGCAAGTTGTCCGCTAAGCATTCGGGCTTTTCGGAGTCATTTACGGCAAGTCAAACACCATAAGATTCAGTTCTCGAAAATATGTAATCAGGACTTTTATATTTCGAGAACTATTAGAATATTTATATATATGCCCATCCTATGAACTATCTAATCAATAACTCAAATAATACACACGTGCAAAGCTTATCTTAATTGTTTTTTTTTTTTATTCTTTATTCGTTTAACCAATCTGTAAACAAAATAACTTTACTAACTAAAAAGTATAACGTTTTTGAAAAATACATTAGGTACATTATTATTTAATTTATGTCACAGCCACTACAAACAGCTGCGAATGGGATAATAAATTCAATTTAAGTCCGACTTTATCCGACATCCTCCAAAACGAGCTCTGACAAGTCACGGACATTTACTCAATCCCTATTTGACAAAGCCATACGAGTTGGCTTTCAAGCCGTCTTGACGGAGTAGACATAATATATACAGGCGGCTAGAAGATCAGCCCAAATTTAAATTTCTTTCCATCATGATGGAAAGCTGCTGCCCGTGACTACGTCTGCGTAGAATAGGCTGAAGGCGTAACATTCAGACAGAAAGACTAGAAAGATATACATAAAAATATGTATATAAATTATAGCCTATATATTATTCTGATGTATAAGCTATATTATTGTAAAGTTTCATTAAAATCTATTCCGTAGTTTTTGCGTGAAAGAGTAACGAACATCCATCCATACATACAAACTTTTGCCTGTATAATATTAAGTAAGAAGTAAGGATTTTATGTATATCTGTCTTTCTATCTGAATGTTACGTCTTCAACCCGTTCTACGCAGGTGTAGTCGCGGGCAGCAGCTAGTAGAGCATATTATTTTCTGCAAAGCCGGCAAATCATTTGCAAGCCCTCCAGTTTTGCAGATGTTTATGGGCGGCGGTCATTACTCTCCAACGGGTGAGCCTCCTGTCCGTTTGCCCCCATTTTCTATAAATATAAATAACACTATAAAATTGTTTACCCAACCTCGGGAGAACTACTCAATTTATTAACTGACAATACTTGCATATTTGAAGGGTTGCTGTTCCGATAGTAATGATTTTAAAATGTCAAAGATGTTCAAGACATAAACAAGTTAAATTAGTTACTTACCGGTAAAATGTTCTTTCTAGTCAATTTTTCTGTGATGTAGTATTAATTTCACACCATTTCACAAAACAGGATGTCTTTGTTTTATTTTTATTCTTTGACGTTAACAGTACCTTAAACAGACGGCCGTTATGCCGCGTAATGGCAAGCGGTCAGCTTACTATAATGTAAATGTGTGCGTACGGTATACTTATATATATTACGGTATGCTTCACTTTCACATTATTGGTTTTTGTCAAATTTCTATGGGGAGATCCGTCATTTTCTCCCTAACACGCCAAAAGCATAACTTCAAAAAATATTTAAAAAAAAACTACTTTTTCTTTTTAAATGGTGGCTTACTTACACGTGCATACGTCTCGTAACTTTTCTCGAGTGTATAAATTAGCCACTGCTAATAATCTTTACACCCTAAGATATGGTACTTGGATTCTGTTAATCAAATTACACGTTTAATGTACAAACTTAGACAATTAAAGTTCTCACCTTGTAATGAGATGTTAAAAATTGACGTTAATGCAAAAAAGTACGAAATAATTGCGTTAAATTTGTTTTAACAAGCACATCTTGTTAAAATTCAAATTTAAAACAACCAATACAACTAAAACATAAAAAGCCTCGTTCACGCATATGAACATACGACTTAATGACAATACTTTTAGTATTTACTTTCAATAGTCAATGAAATTCCCAAAAGCTTTTAACAACAAACGATTTTAAAAGAACCGAAAAGAGAAAATCTCGTTGCTGATATTAGGTTTTCGGTACCACAGCCCACCTTTCCAAACGTGCTTTTATAATTCTTTTTTCTTGTTTCATTCAATTTGTTCTTATGGACGAACTAAAAAAACTCAATACTGCGTCAGACAAATCGACTTGAAGTGATGCTGTTTTTTGGTTAACTTTTTTTCTTCGAATATTCACTGGGATACTCATGGTATTATTAAAAGTAAATATGTTAAACATTACGTGTGTATTATGCTGACTGCGTTCCTTTTTGTACAAAGCACAACTTTAAGTCTTTATTTTCATCCGAATAGTTAATAATAATCATTATTGCTGATGATACTATATGGTTATAGATGATAGATATTCTTTGGTTTTTAAAGTAAAATCATCTAATACCTTTAAACGAGCAATTCTTGTATATATATATATATATATATATATAGTACCTGGAGGACCGAGCTTTGCTCGGTTTTTTTTTGTAAATCATGTATTTTGGAAATAAAAAAAGTAAAGAAAATGATCTGGTATAGAAAAAAAGAAAAAAAAATAAGTGTGTAAATGATCGTGATACGAACCGCGGCCGTCTGTTTTGGGGCCGCTCGATTACCGACCGAGCTATAATAACATTTTTTTTGCGGCGAAATTTACTGTCATATTCGAAAGATATTTTTCATCATCGATTCATCGCTGGAGATATATATATATATATCTTAAAGGTATTAGGTTATTACAATACTAGTATTTCTTTAAATTGGTAACACACTCTGGAAATAATCACTCCATGGTCTTTAAAGTGAATTTTAATATGTAAAAATGCTTTCACTGCAAATTATTATAAAAATAAAATTGTTCTCTTGGTTTCTTTCGCCGGTTCTTCTCAGTTCAGGCTTTTCTTTATCGATCCGGTACGATTATTTTGAAAATCAGTGAAAGCTTCTTCTATGTTGAATAAAGATATTTACAAGCTTGAATAGAACGTGTGCCGTCTTCTAAGCAAAATTGGAAGAATTTTTACTAAGCGTTTATTGCATTTACTTATGCTAACACTAAATGGTATGTGAAAAAGTGGTATACGATCTGGCGGTTAACCGACGCCCATGGGCATTTGCAACACCCGTAGTGTTGCAAATGCGTTGCCACCTTTAAATTCCCCGGCCACCTCACTCACCAGACGAAATGCGGAAGTGTAACTCTTCTACTTTACGCCGGTCTTCTGTGAGGTCTTGGTACTTACCCAGACGGACCTGCCCATTCGAACAACACTGAACACTGTTGCGTGGTCCTACCACAGTTAAATATATGGCTGAATTACCGATTTTGATGATTCTTTTTTTTTGCAAGCCGGTGCTTCCCATGTGGTCCCCATATTAGGGCTCCGTAGATACTTAACGAACTCCTGAAACTCAATTATAAAATGAATAAAGAGCGAGATATTTAAGGTCGGTTTTGTTTTTCGTTAGTAAAAAAATGGCCAATTTTGGTTCATTGTATGTACTTGCGTCAGCATACTTTGAATGAAAGAAACAATAGACAATACAATAACAATAGATACAAAAGTATATGAAAATATGAAGGGCATTTTAAATGTCAAATGTTAAGTTTTATAATTATTAACTTTTGAATGGTGTTTTGTACGTCCCTTACACTTTCTCAAAACAATAATTTGAATGCGGTATTACAAGTACCTGTTGAATACATACGCGAAAATCTCTAAGATTTTACCCCAACAAAATTTAAATAGTTAGACACTGCATCCAATGTGTACGTAACACGGTGAGTATGAATACGGTTGTCACACAGCGACCCCTGCTGTTGCACAAATGTTACACAGACTAGCTCTTCGAGAGAAAAATTATGCCAGAACCTCACAGAAACCACACCTGAAATAGATTTATTTATATGGAATGAGGTTTTTGAAACTCACTCTCGTAAATCTTCTCAGTTTCGTTTCGTTTTTAAAAAACTTAATAGAGAAATTCACTGCGTTAGTCAGTAAAATATTTAGTAAACTGTATAAACCTTATATCCCATATATAAACCTTATAAACCTTATGTATATAAACCTTATGTATATGCTTTTCCAAAAAAAATGCGACAGAACCTCCACTTTTTGATATTTTTATAAAAAATCATTATAATTATGTTTCGAATGCAATAAAAAATATAGGTCTGTACGTACTTTACAGTTTGAATAGGTATTCTAGTATAATATTCGTGAAATTGCTTACCAAAATATAAATAATTGTGGACGAGATTATCCCTTCGACTTACGTCGATATTTATAAGACGTTATAATGAGCTGTGGAAATATATTCAAATCTAATTCTGTCTGAGCAATCTTCCTAAAAATGTAACAAGCAATTCCGTCTTCCTCATGTTATGCATACATACATACATAAGTATAGCTAATAGTATTATCTTATCACCGATCAGAATATTTGCTCGAACCTTAAATTTTATATGCATATGACATGTGGTTGTGTATTTTTTCAGTCATACAGATTTTTTTCAAATTAAACCTCATTCTCCTCCATCCATCCTCAGAGAGTCATTTAGTTCTATACAGTAAGATTTACTCAATGATAAAAGAATTGATTAAAATAAAAAAACCACTTTTCTTAATAAACCCCCCCCCCCCCCCCCCCCCCCCCCCCCCCCCCAAATTAATGAATTGAACCTCTGCTAATAAACTTTATGCCGAACAAGGTGGCACGTTGGATCGCCCTAATCAAATTAAGTACGCCTTGAGTAACAACAAAGGAATGTGGATAGCATAAAAGTTTTCCTCTCGTAATTACATGTTAAATGGATTTTATGATGGGCATATCTTTTGCAAAATAATTTATTGAACAGAATGAAGAGAAAAGTTATCAGTGTTTAGTTCATTTCAAAACTTGTTTTTAATAATACCTGAACTAATTCACATAAACTTCACTACGAAATCACTCAATAATACGAGTTTTGCAAATTAAAATAACCACAGCAGACATTTGTACATAAAAGTCAAAAGTCAAAATTTCATAGGCTTATTTTAATCTCTTATTGACCGTCAAAAACTACCACCGGTTTACTAAACTAGATACGTAACTTTCTTATCACTGCCAGCTTAGCACAATTCAGCCTTCCTGTAAATTTTTACTACTTGCATAGAATTCACAACCCATTTCACGATTCAATTCTTACAACCGTACTATCTACTTGACCAATGAAAGACACAAAAATTCGTTATAAAATGACACAAATTTTTCACCACAATATTATGTGAAGAAAACAATAATTTAACGACTGCAAATTATACCAAATATGGTATACGTGTGCCATTGATTTCACCGATTTAAGTGTTAGTGGTGGTTAAAAATAAGAACTCATAGAATTATAAGGTACTTTCAGACGGGCTTCATACCACAAACTTCCCACCTGAATGATCAGTACCTAAGGAATTACGAAACGTTCCTGTTCCACGCTCAAGGTAACAAAATGGCACAGAAATTCGTGAATGCAAAATGCCGTTGTGCCTAAGTTGACAAGTGCTGACGACAGGCAATATATTCCGACTTCACAACTGTTAAATATATACTTATTTTGGGTGTAAAGCTGTAACTGCTCACTGCATTCTACTTTAAAATGTACATCGAATTTTATAAAGTGGTTCATGCCGTATTGGGTTTTTCAATGGATTTCTTACTATCAAAACTATAATATAAGGAGTGATGTTGGCAAGATCATAATTATTAGAGCAAATTATACGGAAATGTTGGGTTAGAATAACGATTATTCGAAAATTAATCATCAGCGTTTTTGATCATAACTTACGGACAATTTTAAGACACTGTTGACGATACTACAACACAATTTTGTTAATCGTAAAGGACAATTTATAACATTCTAATGCTTTGAACAATTATTTACAGGCGAAACAATTTTTTTCTGAATTAAAGTCTTTAAATCCTGGAATCATCTACCGAGATCTTTCTTTTCTTTATCGAATTTTTATTCATATTCTATATTGCACTAAAGCTAACTATGTAGTGCTGAAAGAGACAAGAGCAAAATACCGATTTCACTAATACATGATAGATAAACCTGTCTGTAGACAATACAATTCTTTGAAAAGCCAAGTCCACTACTCTACTGAGGAGATATTTATGAATCGCCTTTACGAGCAACCATAGCTAAAGTAATTTACACAGCAATATATTGTATTTTATTGCTTTACCTCTATTAAAATCGCTGATGTCAATGGATGTCCTTAAGAAATTTATAGATTTGGCTGGCTTAATAAATGGGCTGATCTATGGCCGTCTTACACAATATACAAACTGGACATCAATTACTACCGTTTACGATGATCATTGTAAGTATTTTGAGCTTAGTAAGGTACGACATTAAACTTTATGGTGCCTCAACCTCATGTCCATGTAATTCTCCCGGTGCCACGCAACACTGTTGCTCGAATGGGCAGGTCCGTCTGGGTAAGTACCACGACCTCAGACCGGCGTGAAGTGGAAGTGTTGTACTTCTGCATCTCGTCTGATGAGTGAGGTAGCCGGGGCCCACTTTATTTAAAGGTGGCAACGCATTTGCAACCCTATGAGTGTTGCAATTGTATATGGGTGGCGGTTATTACTTAACATCAGGTGAACCGCCAGCTCGTTTGCCACTTTTCACATAAAAAAAATTAAAATAAACCTTTACTACTTTTAAACGTTTTCTCTACGACCACGCCTTTACTTCATCAGTGCCCAAGCACTTTGTTTTTAGTTAATATTTTTCTTTTGATTTAAAATTAAGTAGTTTGTTATAACTCCAAAGTTATAACAAACTATACGTTAACACGAATATATTTCAGATAAATTATAAACTATATTAAAAATAACTCACGTTTTCATTGAATAAAGTGTTTAAAATATATGCACGGTAAACCATGAAAACTCTACAAACGCATATTTTAAACATGAAAACCATGATGAAGTACATTTCATTATCACAGAGCGTTTCAAAACATCTAATGTCACATTTAACCTAATCCCCGTCCTCTCTCTCAAAAGTCTTTCGTACTTCGTACATGATTAATTTAAAATTACGAACATAAATCCAACACTCATTTAAACATTTACAATCAAGAGCTAAAAAGGTATTTTACTAGACCGTGATTCCTACCTATTTCATTTTCTTAACAAACAATATCACCGTTCTAATTTTAGTACAGATAATGTGGTTCGCTAGAATCCTTAACGCGGCTTCCTCGAAACTGCTGACGGATAATCTCCTTTGACAAGATCTCTCGACCAGGTTGTTTGCAAAAGGGCCCTTCAACATACTGGGGTGTTTATTGTGCGTGACTTTGTGAAGCTGTATAATAATTGTTAATCGAACCTATACGGCTGTACAAGATAATAAAATTTAATACCAGATACTAAAACCGATTACGGTTTAAACATATTGACATACATAAAATAACTTGAAAGTTACTACTTTTAACACTTAAAACATTCAGAGAACCTACTTTCGATTGCGAATAAGGAAAAATAAGTCTAGGAAAATTTTAAAACGTTTTTCTGAAAATAATTTTGCTGTAATTTTTCTTATTTTTTAATTTTAATTCACGGTAGGATAAATAAGAGAAAACTTAAAATTTACTTTATTTTAAAAGTCATAATATTAATTACGATTATTTATAACTTGTTAAACTAATCAATTTATTTTTTAGAAGTTTAATTTGTTTCAATTATGAAAAATTTTTAAATGAGAAAAAAGTGAAACATTTTCTTATCACGTTATAGGTATACTAGTGTTATGGATACCTGAGTTAAAAAAATCATTTTTTATTTTTCTATAGCTTCTCACAAAATACATGTAGTTATATATCGCTTAGCATTCTCAGCTTTGCATACATTTTTTTTTTTTTTCAATTGGCCTCTAATAATAATAACGCCATCTAGCAGTTGTCACCGATACTACCAAAGTATGTACATACTTTATCCAGTTCACAACAACGCCGTCTAAAGATTGAACTATGTGAAACTAGTTTTCTGCATGACGTTTCCAAAAATTCATTTACCAATATTCCAGATAATTCACCAATAAACAATATCGCCTTCTCTAGAAATACAACTAAAAAAGACGGTAATAAGTATTACAATTCCGTTAATGAATTTATTTGATTTTTCATTCAATTTTCAAAATTTTCATTCAATAGTCAATTTTTCGTTTTCGGAAAGTTCTTTGTCCCATCTTTCGGATGTTTTCAAGCGCTTCTTCATGTGATTTCACATGATTCATTTTTATGTGATATTATTCATATTTCATTCTCATGACCTCTTTGCTAATTTTGTAAGTAACGTGTGGACAGTAATGACTAAGGTTAAGCCCGATATATAGCAGCGACATCTTTTATGTAAGCGTTCTTAATGTACTCTATCATATACAAATGAAACCTAATGCAAAAAACTTAGCTGGTAGGTATTCCTTTTTTAGTAAATAAAAAGGTTCACGTTTTTTTGTGGCAAAAGCCAACATTTGTTTGCTGTCTGAAAATAACTTCGGCCTAATTTTGAACCGTTTTGCCTTGGGTTAATCAGTAACCAATCAACTGTTACATTTCACATTAGAATGATCCCAATAATTTCGCTTTTGACAAATCAGTTATAAGAAGGATTATCTGTGTCATTATTTTGATGAGTGTCATATACAAATATATTGTATTCCTATTGATTCTTAAATCTTTGATGTACTTCAATGTTTTTGATTTGGAATTTAGTTTATTTAATAAAAACATAACTTACTTAAAAGATCATTCATTTTGCAAATAGTCCCTATTTACCATACAATGAGAGTCCAGGATTACTTAAATAAGACACGTTAGATATAATGATACGGAACGTAAACATTAAAATTACAAAAATAAAAACACGAAGGAAAATGTTCAAACAAAAAATAGTACACAAGACAAAAAATTTGTTAAAAGCAGTAATTATAAAAATATTAACAACTTAAAATAACACAATGAGTGTTGTGATAAGGTGGTCGAAGGAAACGTCTCAGCATAAACCGCAGGAATGCAGTGCAGATTTTCAGGCGGCCCCTGGGGGGTTTATTGCATACTAAGTACATTATCCTTTTACGATTTCTTCACATGGTTAAATCAAACAATTTTACGATTTTTTGTTCGTTTTCCAATTACCGGTGTTTCTTTATTTTAAATCGTTCGTGGGCACGGGATGGACCGAGTTGTTTTATGTCATAATGCCAGAGTTATAAGTACATTTTCCTATTATGATTTCTTCACATGGTTAAATAAAACAATTTTACGATTTTTTGTTTGATTTTCAATTACCGGTGTTTCTTTCTTTTACATCGTTCGTGGTCACGGGATGAACCGAGTTGTTTGGACACGTCCTAATTTTTGAATTTTATTTTAATAATTTATTTATTTCATCGTAAGTTACATTGCACTACACAATATATATAACATACACAGTTTAACTATAATTTAATCAAACAGATAATAATAACACTATAGGAACTACATTTTATGGAACAAAAGAAAAAAAAAACAAAACAAATTACAGTGAAACAAATGAATTATTATTGACAAAAATGTATCCCGTAACAGTAGTAAGAGCCAAGGAGTTTGTTAAATTTAAACATAACTAATTGGCAGCATCCTGGTAAAAATTCTTTACCTTCCGTGATAGTCAAAAGAATGTGTTACCGGCAAGGTAATGTCAGAGTTATGACGGTCTTCCGTCATATACCTACTTGATTATCATTATATTCTATATGAATGATTTGTTTATTCTGATATATATTCTCCTACTAACTAGGAAATCTAATCTAAAAAAAAAACAGTTTTACGCAAATGTCATCTTTTGAAAACATAGAAACGAGTACCTTTGGTTTGTTTTCTTATTCCCAAAGGCACCGCAAGGGTCAGGTATGTTTGTATAATTTTACACCTCCAGGAACATTGGCCTAATTTGTGTAAACAAGGAGTAAGTAACATTACTATATGTGTATAAATAAAATAATGTATGTAAATGTTAAATAAAGCTTAAAAAATATTAAATTAAACAGGAAAATAGGGCAAATCACCTTGTACAGCCAACCGATCCCTCGAGAGAAGAAAGTCATATATTATAACGTTTAACGCCCAACACGTCTGATTTGCTGCGTTAATTTCAAGTCGATTTCATTGCATGAACTCTTCTCTTGCAGAGAAAAGGATTTTGCTCAAAGTGCACTTAGAGCAAAATCCTTTTCTCTGCAAGACCTCTTCAAAGTCGTAACCGGTGTTTTATACACATTTATGTCTCCGGATACATTTCCATAATGAGCTTGAACAACTTCAGGGCGTTTAAAATTAATTCATGTTATCCACCATAACCAAACGATGCTATCACGACGTTCATCAAACGTTGACTGCATAGTTCTAGTGTTTACAAATTACGTAAACCAACGGCTTAGCAACTACACTACATAGACGTAAGTTATATTATATGTTCTAAGAATAACTCCTTACTTTATTATAACAGAACATTTTAATCACTTTTTAAAATCATTCAAAAATATCACGTTGTTCGACAAAACCTAAGCTTTTATAATGAATCGATAAAATATAAGAAACAACATTTGCTTTAAAGCCAATATATAAATATATATATCCAATAATAATATCCAATTCTATAAAGGAACATAACAGACGGCTCAAGTAGAATACTTTGGAGAGTTCGCGAAGTATCTTGACATTAATATCGGCTGTACTTTGAAGAGTCTTCAGTTTACCGACTTAAAAAGAACTCTCTAGAATAATTTATAAGGGTAATGGATCACCAAGGATAAATTTAAGTAAATCGGAGTGATTCCCTAGATAGGTAGATTGTAATAGAGGGTAAAACGATTTGAACGAATCCTAGTTTATTTAGATAATAATAATTTCTTCGCTATGTTCTATTATTGTTGTTTTACTTTATCATTAATTAGCTACTACTAGTATTCCAACCTTCTAGATAGATCAAAATAAAAAAAACTAGTAAACGTTAGTGAAATATTTTGAATTTTCAAGCGAAGGTGGCAAACAATTAAGCCTATCACTGTGCTTAAAGACATCGACTGCTGTCTGCTACGAAGTTCGAATTCATTAAAGTAAACGATTTTTCAGTGCGTATCAGTGTAATTATTGTTTTAGTGTATAGTGACGAGCTTACCGCCTGTCACATTATTGGAGAAACCGACTCGGCGAAACACTAATATGACTACCGAAAGACTGTCAATAAATACTGGAACTATCAAGACACGTGAGAACTTGTATTACTTTTGATGTCCCTAATTGTTCCAACCTATGCCTCCAATTACCTCAAACAACTGATTAGGAAAATATGAAAAGTAAACGAATTCGCAACATATATTAATATTAAATACAAACAGTGCTTTTTACTGTTTACAGTTTACTGGGGCCAACTACTCACTTTCTGTAAAGTTGAAATTTCCTTGTAATTTCCGTTTTCGCGGTTTTCGTCACCGCCGCGCAGTGAGCACTTGAAATTGAAAAAGTCATTTTATAGCTGGTTCCATTAGAGTTAGAAACATTTTTCCCAGTTTAGTAAGAATTAAAGACGCATTTCTAATATTGCAATCTTACGATTAAAATACCTACCAGACTTATTATCAAAACTTTTATAGAATTTAACACTTTTATAAAAACGAAGAAGAGTAAAGTATCGGCCTATACATGTCCCACTGCTGGGCAAAGGCCTCGTCTATACAGAAGCTATCAGGGCGTAGTCCAATATGAGGCCCCACCGCAAATTGGCGGACTTAACATATCATATCATCGTCGGAGAAATATTTACCACGAAGATCTTTCTTGAGATTAGGGAACAGAAATTAATCACTAGGGGCTAGGGCCAGGCTGTAGAGTGGATGATTGGTTTCTTCAAATCCTCGCAATCCTACAAAGCAGCCATGGCAACGCGCCGGCGCGTAGTCGTGAAGAAGCAAGACAAGTGATCAATTTTCCTCATCTTTTATCTTTGATTGCCTCCTTTGAATTACGTACGCTGTCTTAATCAGTTTCCCTTAGAATCAAAAAATTGCTATGAGTTTACCGGTGTATGGGATGACTTTAAACTTTTTTGGTGGGTCTGAACCTATATTATGTAGCTGGCTCATTGGGCTTGCTTGATTTTAGCATTCAGTAGTTACACTAACCGGACCACCCGCACGGGAGTCAGTCGTCTTCAATACAAGGAGAGCCCGTTTGATCTTACTAGACTTTTTGAATATTACCTTATTTTGTAAAGATTTTTATGACGGCGAGATGGTCGATTTTTTGCAGCATTGTCCTATCATTCATTGTAGGTGCATTTTCGTAGTATACATATCCCTGTATATATAATCTTAAATAGTAAAGGTGAAAATGTTATGAAATTTTACATTTATACCTTAGTACCTGGAGAACCGAGCTTTGCTAGGTTTTTTTTTTGTTAATCATGTATTTTGGAAATAAAAAAATAAAAAATAAAGAAAATGATCTGGTATAGAAAAAAAGTAAAAAAAATCGTGATACGAACCGCGGCTGTCTGTTTTGGGGCCGCCCGATTACCGACCGAGCTATTATAAAATTTTATTTTGTGGTGAAATTTACTGTCATATTCGAATGATATTTTTCATTCCCTGAAAACAGGGATAAAACGACATTTTCCAAAAATGAAACCTGACTAGATCAATTTTTCGATTTTTAATATATACATATATATATAGATATACAAGAATTGCTCGTTTAAAGGATAAGATTAGTAAGCTTATTATTTAGTAATTATAATACCTTAATGATTTTTCGAAGGTAATTAAACCAAACATCAAATAACAAACCGAATATTAATTAACAAATCAAATATTTAAAGCGATTTTATTTTATTATATCTATGAAACTGTTTTGATAGAGTTCTCAACATATCCTTTTATACTCCATTCACCCTTCTCATTGTTATTAATATTGAGATGAATAACAACAATCAGAACTTGTGAAATTAATGCCAGACAATGAACTATAATTTAGAAGCTTAATGATAATACTTTATCGAATACTGTTTGCATAATTAATGAATATTTTAAACTTCAGCATTCTTGATTTATTTGTCATATTGAAATATCTGATGCTACCAGAACCTACTTATGAACCAAATATTTCAAACAACCACTAGTTGATGAAGAGAAAAGGTTCTATACACAACAAGACTCTGGTTGCCTTACCGATAAGAACTTTAGAAGTTGGGCCATGGATTCCATATTTATTCTCAGTCATAGAGCAATTAAGCGCATTCTGCGTGAGCGCTATTGAGTGAAAGAACAATGGACATCCTCAGACTCACGGAAAGCAGACGTTACAGTTTACAAGCTTAACAAAAAAAAACCGATTTCAATCAGAAAATCAAAAACATTGTTAATACTACAACATTCAATAATGGCCCTGAATTTCTCTGGGATCCCATCTATCAGATCCCGGTTTCCTTATCATGGTACCACCCTTGGGATATCTCCTTTCCGATAAAACAAAAGAATCATCAAAATCGGTTCATACATGAGGAAGTTATTCGCGAACACACATAAAAAAAATATATATATACGGTCGAATTGAGAAACCTCCTCCTTTTTTGAAGTCGGTTAATAAAAACGAATGTTTTGAGAATTTGTACCCTGTTCTGTGTATGAACTTTGTCTGGTGAGTGCGAGGCCCACTATTGTAATGAAAACGCGTAAACGCGTAAACGCCCAGATGTAAACGCGTCTGCAATCCTACGAGTGTTGCGGCGGTTATTACTTAACATCCTCCGGCTCGCTTGTCACCTTCTAACATAAAAACGAAATCTTGCTCATATTATATTCCTTCTATCAAACGATTTTTATTTAAATGGAACACAACACTAATAAAAATGGAACATGTACGCATGAATAAACATTTTTTTGTATGCGAATCATTTTGTAATAATAAGTTATTTAAATTCTTTTCTCAAATATGAAGACATCCTTAGTAATATTACAAAAGCGAAAGTTTGTATGTTTGGATAGATGATTGTTACTCTTCCATGCAAAACCTACTGAACAGATTTTAATGAAACTTTACAATAAAATAGCTTATACATCAGGATAACATATAGGCTGTAATTTATATAGATATTGTGTGAATTGTCCAAAATAAAATAAGATGTAAAGAATGATAAGTGTCAACTAATTAAGAAAAAATTTTAACCCATCTGCGAGATATTCTGGAGTATAATAAAAAAAACTCATTGTTCATTCCCTTTGGCAATATTTCTTATCAAAAACTTTATTTTTATAACTTTTACAAAGGCGCAGGTTCAAAGCCTTAGCAAATCTTATTTCCCTTTAAGTACTAACACTATAAAAATGAAATAATAATATAAAAATAACTATAAAAATAAAAATATTTCTTAAAAACGAAAGAAAAAATGTTGTGTACATTTTGATATGAAATTATTTTCATAACTCAATTCTCTGTCATATAAACGTTATCATTCCTTTGAACTACCTACTCATTTCACTTCATTTTCCCTTTGCCATGTAACTATATTGACATTAAGCTTCAAAAAGTTTTCTCTTTAGAAATTTATTTCTAGAGAACACGTAAGACCACAGCGCAGGATTAAAAGTACGTCGAGAAATTGAAATAGTGAGATTGTGTGAAATCCCTGTTCTAACTTGCTGCAGCACTATTCGTCTTATATCTAGTGTACTTATAGATATTAAATTCAACTTATAATTTGTCATACGAATCATTGCCAGATAAAAAAGCTGAAGTATTTGGTATAACAAACAAATATTCTACTATCAATTCACAATTACTCAAGTGTTTATAGCAAAACAAGGATAATGACCCTATTGTATTACTGCTTGTTATGTGTTCATTTCACTATTTTCTTTACAAAGAAAAATAATCTTGTAAAATCATTTCAACATGTCGCACCTTTAGAATTAAAGGGACCTAACTAAGAAATCGTGATTTTGACTTTATGTCAGGAAACGACCTAAAACGACTACCTTTTTCGATTGTAATTAAAGCAAGAGCCGAATTTGGCGTAGAAAGCTACGTAACGTATACTTCGGTCTTTTTCATTCCTCTCCAATTTCCGCGTTTGTTTAATTCGAAAGAGACACAAGCAGTAAGGTGCCACAAGTGTCTTGAGCATGTCGTTAAGTGTTTAGTTTTATAGTGATCTAAGCCGAAATAGGCCGTTACAAAATTAAATGTAAAGGTAAGTACTATTCATACTTTTTAATTAAATATAGTCCTTATTCATAATTGAGTCTATATAATACTAAACTTTCTTGAGTAAGTTGTGACCTTTTTTTTATTGAGACCCTCTTTGATTGAAAAAACAGTAATAATTAGAGACCAGATTCTAATTCGGTCTCTTTAGTTATGAAAATAATGTTTATGATTGAAACTAATTAATTATTGTGTCCCTCTTATAATATATACTGTTAGTAATAACTGACTTTTTTAGATATGGGTCTGTCTAAATATTGAGCTATTCTGATGTATTTCTAATTATGACTCAAAAAGTCTAACGTACTTTACATTATATTCCAGATTTACAGCCCTCATTATTCAATTAAGCGAAAATTTAATAACAAAATGAAGAGACGAGCTGATTCCATTTTAATGAAAATAAATATCGCTACTAAAAATCTAAATACAATGAAAAACACAGACAAATAAAATATTATACCATGTAACTCATCGGTGGAAAACAATTCCCACAACATACTTAGAACTTCGAGGAATCAACATGTAATTATTGAGGGTATGCCTGAAAAACAAAGTAACTTCTCAACAAGTTCTTCAGTTATAGAGAACTCGCCTAATTCGTCTCCATTATAAATAAGTTAACAAGATAAATAAGTTAACAATCAAATAAAATTATATTTTTATGATTTTTATGAAATTTCATTGTAATAACCTTATTTTTTTACAAAAAGCATAAATGCACAAATCTTTATTTAACGTTTCCCACAAATTGATATTTTTTAAATAGGTCACTATAATTCTAAAGGTGCGATGTGCTCTAAGCAAAAAATTAGTAACTTAGACCTATAGTTTCATCTTTAACTTCATTTACACTAATATTATAAAGAGGAAAGATGTAAAATTGTTTGTAATGAATAAACTCATTCACTACTCAATTGATCGGAAAACCTACATTATACCGCAGTATTTTTTTTAAATCCGAAATCCTCATTGCAAATTTACGAAATAATGTAATGTTATATCAAAATAGCAATAATACGAAATAATATTGAAAGGTGTCAAAAATAAAACACTTTTACTAAACAAAGACATTTTTTGATAAAATAACCTCATTTGTAAGATAAATTAAAGGACAGATATTTAAAAATCTAGCACAGAATTCATTCAGTCTTTTCACAATTTCCTAGTGCAGTCCGCTTCTCTTTATTACTGTTACATAATATTTAATATCACAGAAATATGAAATGTATGAAAGATGTTTATTTTCTTGGTTTAACGATATCCCGATCAAAGAACTTTAATTTTTAAATTTTAAAAAGGGAAGCAAAGATTGCTCCCATTCATTAGAAAAACATCTTTGCACTATACTTATATAAGAACTTTAATTATTAAATTTTCAGGAAGCAAAGACTGCTCCCATTCACTTCAACTGAGGCACGCAGCAGCCTCAGCTGTTGCACGAATAGGCAGTCTCATCCAGGTAAGTACCACGTTCTCACATAAGACCGGCGTAAAGTGGAAGTATGACAAATATCGCGTTTCGTCTGGTGAGTGAGGTGGCCGGAGCCCAATTTTCAAAAGGTTGTCAACGCATATGTAACCCACAGGTGTAGCAGATGTCCATGGGCGGCGGTATTCACTTAACATCAGGTGAACCATGTGCTCACTTGGCAACTTTTCACATAAAAAAAACTTCAAGAAACATCTTTGGGTTCTACTTATATGAATAATTACGCCTGAAAGTTTTTAGCAGGAAATACACGATGATTAGGCCTACCGTCAAGCAAATCAGCTACAATAACGAATGAAGCAGAAATAAGCGACCGCGATAGTGTTTCGAACATAAGGATTTATAATTAAGTCTGCGCATTCAGTCCGCAGATTATACGAAGGTCGTATAATCGCGGATGATCGGCAGCAGACCTCTTAAAAAACCTAACAGCGACTGTAAGTACGATTTTATTAGGTGCAGTTCCAGCCAGTGTTTTATGACTCAGCAGCCCCTTATCTACGAACAACTCCCCTCTCCTCCAGAAGTCTGACATACCCTGGCTGTCCACCCTTGAAAACCCATAACAAATTTTATCACGTTAAAATGAAAAATAATGGAAATCCACAATTCTGAATGCCTTCAAGGACTTGCCGAACGAGAAACAACCGACGAGATGGACAATGTTGGTGAAAGCTGTGCATGCAATGGGTTCTAAGTCCTTTAAGGCTCCATGCCGGAAGAAAGTTCAGAAGTTGGTTTAACATACCATAAAAATGAATGGAAGATTTGACTGAGATGAGACTGCGATCTTCAGTCGATATGTCAGCATATGGCAATCTCAATAGACGAAATTCGAAACCCTCTGTGGTGGCCACGCAACAGTCTTCGCTGTTGCACAAATGAGCAGGTCCGTCCGGGTAAGTACCACGACCTCACAGAAGACCGGCGTGAAGTGTAAGTGTTGTACTTCTGCGTTTCATCCGGCGAGTGAAGTGACCGGGGCCCACTTTATTAAAAGATGTCAAGGCATCTGCAACGCTGCGGATGTTGCAAATGGCAATGGGCGATAGTTATCACTTAACATCAGGTGAACCGCCTCGTTTGCCACCTTCTCTCATAAAAAGAGTATAAATATTGATTTTAGTTAAGAAAATAAGATTTTCTTCCAACCTGGGCCAATTGACTTTTAAAATTTTAGATAAAATAGAACCGCATATCAATTGCGATCCAAGCTGAGGTTTGAACCTCCATCCGAGGGTCCCTTGGATCGTTACGTGCTGTTAGTCGATTGTCCATCTTTCGTTAGCAGGGTGTTGCGGAGTGTTGCGGAGTGCAGCGGAGCAGACGGCGCCTTCTTGACGTCGTCGTGGACTAGCTACGTTGTTCTCCCGAGACCGTGGGTCTTCTGCCCGCGGATCTCTTCTGCCGAAGCTGTCAAAGCCGCCGGGCTGACAGCAAACTACACGTCACAAAAAAAATAAGATAACATAGAAATGACAACATACAAAAAATAAAAGAAAACCTTAAGATTTGCAGTATTATGGAAGTTGAAACACATTCACAGAGTGAATGAACATATTCTCGATTTTTAAATGCCTATAATTTTGAAAAAACTCAGTATAGATTTTTTTGATAACTATTATTACTTGACCTTTGACCTGCTTCCGGATTGATATCGGCATCTGGGATAACCTGAATGCATCAAAGGACTATGAATAAGCCGTTAGACGCCTTTATACGGTATGGACATATTAATCATGCTTAGTATCGGGTGCAGCAAAGTTGTAGCACTGTTGCATAAACTGTGCCGAAGTTACCGTGCAACTGTGGTAGGTAAATATTTTCTTTGAGATGTTCTTTATTTCTGTGCCTTATACACTAGTCAACATTGTCAAACTATTTTTCGAAGATAACATAAGATAATGTTTAGATATTTGATAGAAATAATGTTATATGACAGATACACTTTTAGGCACAACTTATAGGCAAAATTTTAGGCATGTTTTAGAATAGATTAAAGTAAGATTTATACAAAAAAAAAAAGGTTCGTTTATTACAAATAAAAAAATAGTTTAAAAATAATTACTAAATAGGCAAAGAAGAAGGACTTAAAACAAAATTTAATCTGTGAAATTATAGGACAAAATTACTCAGGTCATTTTTAGTATACAGTTGGACATCATCATAAAGCAACTAAGACTAAGCCTCGGTACCGCCTTGGCATTTATTTATTGCATGCAGAATATGAACTATACTAACTGCTGCCCGCGACTACGTCTGCGTAGAATAGGCTGAAGGCGTAACATTCTGACAGAAAGACATTTGCAGGGAGACTTTTTTAAAGATGCCCAGATTTACACAGGAGATTCAGACTCAGTAGTATAGTCGTTTATTGAAATAAAAAAAAACTTTTTATCTTCTATCTAAACAATAAATCTTGGAGAAAAAACACTTTTAAAAGAACAAATAGCAATTTGTAAATTCCACATTCGAAACGTCTGCAGCAACTTAGTTACGAATTCATTACACATTTCTACAGAAGAATGTAATTAAGTAAAAGATACACTACCAAAGGGCATCGCTTTGTTTCTTTTTACTTTAAAACGCCGACTTGAAATTACATTTTTACCTTTCGTTTCTTTTCCTTTTCGTCCTTTGGATCGGTTTCCTAGCAAAGTGGACTGATATGGCCTACTGAACTCCAGTTAGAGGCGAGTCTTACAATTTAAAATATGAAATAATTCTGACGAGTTAGAGTAGGTACGTGTAAATACGCGTCGTGTCACCAAAGTTTGCGTCCTAACTATAGCTCGGTCTTACCGCCATACGGTCTTAGCATTCCCTTAAAATACAGGGAGACCTTAGAGTCTACTAGGAAAAGTCATTCCAGCAGGTCCAAAACTAGTGTTTTAGTCAAACGACGCACGACGCGTTAGGAGCTCACTCAACATTGCCGCATCTAATTCCGTCGAGTCCTACCAAGATCTCCAAGAGTTTTAATATTTGCAGCTGCTAAATGAAATGCTTTTATATCCGATTAATATGCCCCGTAGGCTCTATCTCTTCTCAGTAGGAGCTCGTCTACTTATCTCTTTCCTTACCTATGTTATATCTGATATCTGTACAGTAGTATTCATAATATTTGTTGTCCATATTTAGTTCAATGATTTTGGTATATAACACATCGTGCGGTATAATTTTGTTACATAAATCCAAATTGCTCTTAATGGTAACTTAGCTAAGGAGCAAGTGGTAGGACCACGCAACAGTTCGCTGTGGCACGAATGGGCAGGTCTGTCCGGAGAAGTACCACGACCTCATAGGAGACCAGCGTAAAATCAAAGTGTTATACTTCTGCGTTTCGTCTGGTGAGTAAGGGCTCCATTTTGTTAAAAGGTATCAAAGCATCTGCAAGCTTACAAATTTTGAAAAATTTCATAGCAGCCGCCATAACTTAACATCAGGTGAACCGCCATCTCGCTTGCCACCTTCTCACATAAAAAATATAACTATATAAATTTACTGTATTAACGAAATAAGTTGTAACCGCGAAAAGACCTCAAAATGACCATGAATTCAATTCAGACGACATTTAAGTACTGTGACTTTTTAATGACCATCATACGTTTATAGTATTAATACTCTGGGTGTTTATACTAAGGGTTATATATTATAACTTTTACAATGGAAAGTTGCGAGGGCTTAGTTGGTTATAAAACCGTATATTTATTTCATTTTAGACATAAGAAGTCCATTGGTCAAAGACTCTTCTAAAATTTATTTATTTATTTATTTAATCTTTATTGCCAACCTTCAGTAAAACAAGGTAACAAAGGGCGGACTTAATGCCCAAAGGCATTCTCTACCAGTCAACCCAGGATGTGGTGAGAGTTTATGGTAGGTGCAGCAAAAGATGCAAGAATAATAAAATTTTAATTAAAGAGAATATATATGAAAATAATATTATAATTGGATACAAATCATATATTAAGTTATATACATGCATATGTATATAAACATATATATATATATATATATATATATATATATATATATATATATATATATATATATATATATACATATTCAAATATTTAAATATATACAAAGATGTATACTTGTATAAATAAATAACAATTAGCTTCTACTTTTAACTACAGTCCATATCTTAGGTCGAATTTGTCTTTAACAGGTGTTCACGAACCAATATTTTGAAAGATGTCTTACTTTTTGCGTTTCTTACGTTATCGGGCAAGGAGTTCCAAAGATGTATAGCTTGGATAGTAAAGGAGTTGACAGAGAACCCGGTAAAGTGCGCTGGAATGCATAATTTATTCGTGTAAGACGACCGAAGTACCCTATCATGAGATCTGGAGAGATATAAGAATTTGTTTTTGAGGTAAGAAGGGGAGGAACAATCATTTAAAATGGAGAAAAGCACAAGCAAAATTCTGGACTGCCGCCTTTGCCGAATAGTAAGCCAATTAAGTTGAGATCGATAGGAGGATATGTGGTCATACTTGCGTAAGCCGAAAATGAACCTGATACAGTTATTAATGAGGCGATCCAACTTGTTTAGTAGATGTTGGGATACGTCCGGGTAACACACATCTGCATAATCGATAATGGGTAAAATGAGCGTTTGGACAAGCAAAAGTTTAGTTTTGAAAGGGAGGAAATGTTTTAAGCGATAGAGAGATCGTAAGGTGGCAGTAACTTTTCGGCTTATTTCAGTAACGTATACACTCCAATTCAAAGTATTGTCAATAAGCAGACCTAGATTTTTTACCACGTTTGAAAAAGGAATTATTATATTATTGTATTTTATAGGAGGTACAGACGAGTAATCAATTTTTGACAGCATTCTTGAACTACCAACAACTATAGCTTGGCATTTCGAGGGATTGACCGAAACTCCATGAGAACTTGACCAACTCCAAACTTTGTCTAGGTTTTCGTTTAATTTTACTATCGCAACATGAAGGTCGTCTATATCGGCTTGCACATAAAGCTGAAGATCGTCAGCATACAAATGATACGAACAGTTCAAAAAAGCAGTAAGAAAGTTAATAAAAATAGAGAAGATTATGGGAGACAGTATGCCGCCTTGTGGCACGCCAGATTCAACATCAGCCCAAGCTGAGCTTTTTTGCCCCAAGGTAACTGACTGCTGACGCCCACGAAGATAAGATGAAAACCATTCTACAACAGAGTCTGCAAAATTAATATGGGAGAGCATGGAAAGGAGTATATCATGGTCGACTGTGTTAAAAGCGTTTGAAAAGTCCACAAGCACTAACACAGTTACCTTTTTGTTTTCCATGCCTTGTCTAATGTCGTCGGTAACTTTGATTAAGGCTGTGGTAGTGCTGTGGCCAGAACGAAAACCAGACTGATAGATACTCAGTAGGTTATGCTTATTTAAAAATAAGGAGATTTGCTTGTGAACACAGGCTTCCAGAATTTTTGACAGAAAGGGCAGAATTGATATTGGACGGAAATGGTTCGGTTGCGTAGGATTAGGAACTTTAGGAAGAGGTCGGACATAGGCTTTCTTCCAGCAAGTAGGATATTGACCGGAATCAAGGGAATAGTTAATAATATGGGTGATTGCTGGAAGAAGATGCTCTAATAGTGAGATTATCATAAACCTGCTGATATCATCACAGCCTTGGACTTAATAGCTAACGCAAACTTCTTAATGTCGTTTTGATCAACAGGACTGAAATTGAATTGGGGAATTAAATAGGTTTGTAAAGACGCAATGTTTGAAATAGCTTGAGAACGGATTCCGGGGTCCATGGCAGACGTAGAAGAAAAATGTCGGTTCATATCATCTAGAGAAAGAGAAAAGACACGTTCCGACATTGCTGGTTTACCAATACCGACAGATTTAAGGAATTTCCAAACATTAGCAGATGATGAATTAACAATATTATTATGAAAATATCGGCGTTTAGCTGTCCGTACCATTTGGTTGCACCTGTTCCTAGCTATCTTAAATATAGACCAATTATCCTCAGTGCGATTCCTTTTGAACCGACAAAAGGCTCGATTCCGTTTCGCCATTGCCATCCTTACTTCTTCAGTCATCCAAGGAGCGGGAGGGCGTTTTAATCTAACATTATGCGCTGGAGCATGAGTATCATACAGTTTAAGAACCATGTTGTTGAGAATAGAGACTTTTTCATCAACTGTAGATGCTGCTACCAGTGCTGTAAAATTAAAATTTGAAGCATCACGCATGAATACCTCAAAGTTTATCCTGGAAAGACTGCGTAAATGTAGGATAGGAGGGCTGTATTTGGGAGGTTTAAGCTTATAAGAAGAAAATATAAGGTCATGACGCGAGAACTCTGACGCAGAAAATTGACCATATGTCTCCACATGATCACGAGAAGCAGTTATAATAAGGTCAATCAAGGAGTCATCAGTGCCAATGTTACGGTGAGTAGCCCTGAGAGGGAGTATAGAAAGATTAACTGACTCAATGATTGTGTGAAGTTTATGAGAACGAGGGGAGCTTTTTAAAAGATCAGTATTTAAATCACCCATTATCATGCAGTGTGAGTACTCGGAACAGATACTCTCGAGAGCCGTTTCTAAAGAGGAGAAGTAGTCAGAAGCAGGTGGACAATACACAACTCCGAGAATCATCCTTGTCCCCTTTAGTTCTATTTCGACAAATAAGAACTCTGCGGAGGCAGAATAACGTGATGGAGATGTCAGCACAACTCTATACGTAATAGATGCATGCAAATATATAGCTACTAAAATATAAAATATAAAATTACTAAAATATAAAATTCAAACTCTAGTTTTTCCCTAAAGTTAAGTTTATAGTTTTTCCGCATGTTCGACGAAATTCAATATAGTCGAACGATACGAAATACGAAAATTTATACACATTAAAAAAACTTTTTAATATAATAATGATTAGCTTAGCTTTACGAACCTAAAATTAGATTCATAAATCTTACCCTTATATACACTTTTATTAAATACACAGTTACCATTTTGAAACTTAGCTATTATAATGAAAATTACGGCAAGAGACCAATAGATTTGATACCCATACTTCATGTTATATTCGATTAAAAAATGCAAATGTCAATATACAATTCTACAATAACAAGAATACAACCCTAACAATTTTTATATAAACTCACATTTTGTGCGTTACCTAAAAATGTCAAGTGCTCATGGTGGTAGGGCCACGCAGCAGCCTGTTGCACGAATGGGTAGGCTCGTCCGGGTAAGAACCACGACCTCACAGAAGACCGGCAAAGTGGAAGTATAATACTTTTGCGTTTCGTCTGATAAGTGAGGTTGCCGCAGCCCAATTTTCAAAAGGTGTCAACGCATCTATAACCCACGGGTGTAGCAGATGTTTCACATAAAAAAAAAGAAGATGAACTCTACTTTTAGCTCTTAGAAAGTACGTTTCCCGTGTTAATTACCATAGCCGTCTTTTTTCAATCTACTTCCATACATTGCCTGGTTGTCCGACCATTATGGACATGTATGACACTATCCGAATTATTATAATTCACTTGGGAACAACTGGAGGTAGAAAACAAATTCATATCGTTTTACAAACATAACGAAAATAAAAATTTTACATTAATAATTCTTGTATCTTGCATTAGCAAAAACTATACATAATTACGCCTGACTACGTTTATGACCCAGAGAAAGGTAGGTAATTAGAAAGTCCAGTTTCCATGAGTTAAGCAGACTCTTAGCAAAAAGAGTTACTAAAAAAATGTCACATGTTTTTATTTTTACTTAGTTTCATTATTACTCGGAATAGACTAATGCACATAACACTATTGCCCCTTATTGACTGATCAAATTGAACTGCTTTTTAGTTCAAAAGCAGTATAATATTAAACAGTATTAGGTAAAATATTTTTCGTCGACATGTTATTCCAAACTCTTGTTTCAACGAAAGCAACGAATTAAAGTTTTCTCTCTAAAAATTAATTTCTATCAGAACATTGTTTTACTCAAATGCGTAGGATTAAAACTATGTTGAAAGATGTTACTAAACCCTTGTTATAACTTTTTATGGTACTCTTCGTTTCAAAATCCATTAATTAATACGAATTTTGACTAACCTATGTATTTATTTTAGGGCGGAGAAGTGGAATCACTTCTTGTAATTCCGAACCGTTCTCCAAAATGAAACCTGTAGAAAATGGAGATGTTACCCTGTGCTCAAAGCTAGTTAGTTAGGTTCTAAAGAAATAAAGATCATTTAGTCCAAAACTTATGCTTTATACAGGGTTAAAAGTTATCCAGATGCTAAGCACCGCCCTATGTGACTTTCTTGTAGAGTCAACTTAAGTTGTGGTTTAAGGAAATCTCTAGTGGAAGCATTTAAAAATACTATAAAATTGATAAATGACTGCATCGCTATGGACCATAAACATGATATAGAGACAATAAGCTCAACATAACGAACATGAACCACGTTTCACCATTCTGAAATTAATCCAAAAAAACACATTCTGAGTTTCAAATCCTTTGAAATATGATGTTCCCGACTTTTGGCCTTATTTCAATAATTTCATTTCATTTCTTCCATTTTCATACACACTGAACTCCTGGCAGTTACTTGAAAGCGACATTAAATATTTAAATGTTCAAACAAAAAAATATTCAAATTTAAGCGGGGCGCTCAATAAATGTCAGTTACAGATCTATTTCCAGTTCCCTTAAACTTCTAATTCGGTGATGCTCTCACCGGCGAGCTCATCATAACTTTTAAATAATTCAAAGAAAAATATGGTGTATGGAGATTGTGTAAAGTGAATATTTAATAATTTCTGTCGCTAAAACGCCATATAAAATGAGATATTAAATATAAAAATGACATATTAAACGTTCTTACATTAAACCACATATGATATAAATAACAAAATGCATCGCCGTGGTATTAATGCGCGCGAAAATATGAAATTAAGTAAATTAACTGTCAAACGTTTGTGTTTTACGAGAAAATTCCCCAACTTCCTTTATCCTTGCAGTCAGTGCAGTTAACTTTTAATGAAGCTATTTAATCCTACACTCGAAAGTTGTACGTGTGTTCATACTCTGGACACAAATGAAAAGTTATACCTAAATATAACCCCTGCGGAAATATAACCCCCTGCGTAAGTAAATGTGGCATCAACCTGGAAAATTTCTTACTTAAGCTCCTAATTTTACGTAGTAAGAATTTATGTTTGAACTAAGCTCAGACTACAAAAAAGTTTCTAATGAAATAATAATTTTAAAAGAAAAAACTAATAATATAGTTAGGTATTGGTTTTTAAAAAAGCAATAACTAAGTTAATTTACAATTTTTCTCTGAATTCCACCTTTTCAATGTAATATTGCCTTGCATCATAATTATGGTATTGTGTTCTTTTTTTTTTTTATTTTAATATTTCTTCTTAAATGCAGGAATTAGCACTATAGATTTTCACTCCACATTTTTATTTACCTTTTAGCTATATTAACGTCAAGCTTACATAATGGCACAAAGAAGTAAATTAATTATCAGAACGTGCAGGCGTGTTGTGGAACAGATAGCTCGTACAGTTATTGTGAGATTGCCTTTAATCCTCGTTGAAACTTACTTCGTCACTCTTTGCCTTTTATGTTGTGAATACGAATGAAAAATAATAAAGGTTTATTTAAACAAATAATAGAGAACAAAAACATCAATTACAGTATTAAACACAGTAAGTACGTTTACAAATCATATTCACATTTGCATAGCGAACCCTGTACTAGGTAGCAATCTGTCTCGCAGGGATCAAATTGGGGATTAGCTAATTTAGGATCATAACATTACTTTCACATCACAATTTAATTAACTAAAAGTTGCAAAAAGTATGTGTGTATTTTTATATATTTATAATATAAGTGCATTATTATGTATAATAGAAGTGTAGTATGTTGGTATTGTTTTGTATAGTGTGCGTAGTGGAGTCATTTTTCTGACCTAAGTAAGTCTTCTGTCTGCTAGTAATTCAATTGTAGTAAGTATTCCTCTTGAACAAAAAAAAACGAATCATAGCCAAAGTTTGTTCTTGTTTATTAACCGACATCAAAAGGCAAAAGAGGTTATCAATTCGTATGGCAATATATATAATTATGTCGGAAATAGATGGACCACATGGGACAACTCGTTGTCAGATCCCTCATCGGACATGTTGTACGCACAAAATAAAAGTTATCACATAGTAATGTAGTTTACTTGTTCGATTAAAATACGATTAAAATACAACAATAACAGAAATAACTATTAACCACGCCGATGTAATTAAATGGAAACGCAGCAAGTTCGATACAGGAAAATGACCACTCGCACCACCGTCCCTTTTCTAAGTGGCGTGCCCGAGCACGTCCAGAACACACCCCCGTGTCCGATGTCAATTGACTTCCACAACTCATGACCGTCAAGTCCGCTCTCTCACTTCCTGTATCGACCTTACTCAAGCGCACTACTTGACGTTTCCGAGAGATACCAATAGATGGTGTTGTAATCAAATTATAGTGCCACATCGTGATCCTGCGACATATATATTTTTAATGTGAAAAGTTGTCAAGCGAGCAGACGTAAAGTGAATACCGCCGCCCTTGGATATTTGCTACACCATAGGATTCCAGATGCGTTGACAACCTTGGGCTCCGGCCACCTCACTCACCAGACGAAACGCGAAAGTACGAGTATTATACTTCCACTTTACGCCGGTTTCCTGTGAGGTCGTGGTACTTACCCGGACGAACCCGCAACAGCCCATTCGTGCAACAGCCGAGGCTGCTTCGTGGCCCTACCACCGTGAAGTATGCTTTTTTGTTATGTATATTCGGGCAAAACTCGGGTTTTATTCCGAAATGGTCTCATTAAAATTTTATGTAAAACTGATTATGAGTTTCGGAGATGGACAACATAACTCTACAGAATAAAAATCTAACCTATATGACCTAACTTACATAACCTGTAACAAAATTTAACAATTTTTGTTGTCGATAGGCTAAGTTATATAGGTTAGATTTTCAAGATTTTATTACATTAGACTTAGTATTATTTTAATCCTTTTAATGCTAATAGAGTTTTTTGAAGTAGGTCTTTTTGTTGAAAAACTTTTCATCACGAGCGACATCTCTAAGGACCCACAAGTTGACCTCGCGCTTTTTTGGACGACACTGCTCTCTTCTATTCGTAAAAACACCTTTCGCGAGTGACCAGTCGCCTCTAAAATGCTACCAATCATCTGGATGACTGGTTTCGCTATTAGAGATTAGACGCAAACTTTGAGAAGAGTGTAGCAGTACGCTTAACTCGGGCCTGCCGCGTAGCCAACTCCAATCTCATAATGACCCGAGCTTGTCCGAGCAGAAAGCTAAGGCAAATCGCACTATCGAAGAGACCCCTTAGGAAAAGAAGGTCAAGTACCTACGATACTTGGTACTCTTTTGGTTTCGGGTTCGTTCTCAATATAGCCAAGCTTTCATCGCTTGTGACGTTGTCAAATACAGCAATGGAGTCAACTCTGTTGAACTTTTCTAACTATTCGCGACACTAAACCATGCGAAGGCGGTTTGTTGTTTCTGATCTACGGTCAATTTATGAGGAATCCATCTAGTACAGAGCTTCCTGGAGCCTAAATTGGGTATTTTTTTTACTTGACTCATACTTATTCCTAAGCTTGCCTGAATCTGCCAGTAGGTTACACTGGTAACTATAATGTCGCTGTTGAAGGAAGACCACCGAGATTGCTACGCACACACTTAAACTCATTAAACCAATTGTAAACAATGACAAGGCATGGGTTTCATTATTAAATGCCTAATGCCCAGTTTCCGAAAGGCCAATCAAAGCAGCAATCACATAACATGTCAAAAACAGCTGTTAATCTCTTGTTAAACTGCCTTGGGTTTCTGGAAGGTTTGTTCAAGAAAAATTAGCTAATCACTGTATAACCAATGATAATGAATGAAATGAATGATTCACTTCAACTAACTCTTTCTATTGTATAGCTGTCCCTTTTTAAACAAAACTTAAATTAACGTCACTATCCAGTCCTGTCACCGTGTGATTGCCAACGTAAAAATTCGAGCTATAATAAAATTTAATTTATATAAATACATGCAAAATGTCAAAAAAAAACTTTACAGTACGTGAAAAATATGAACTTTTATCCATAATAAAGAAGTAAGTATTATAAAAAGAAAGAATCCGTATTATTTATTAACTTTTGAATTGGATTTTGTATTTTTTCTAATCACATAATATGTTCGAATAATAATAAATAATAAATAGGTAATAGAACACATGAATGTCCTAACAACGTATTAGGGAATTATGTTTATTTTTAATAAAAACTAAGATTTTTGATAAATAACATTTTTAACCAACGATTGATCGTCCAAATTGACAGATTACTTAATAAAACTTTTGACAGCTCGTTGACCACCGAAAAACGCTTTCAGAAACTCGATTTTCTGTTGATTGTCCGTTAATCAGTGACTAATTGCAAATCAAAATCAATGTTGTTTAAGACGTTCTAGCAACTCAGATCATGTTAAACAACTATTGACAAGAGATTTATCGTAAATTAAAATTGATTGCGCTTCCGGAAACTAGGTGTGGGTCTATCATAACTTTATTATTGTGTTAGAATACCACAACGAGAGTCGTAATCAATCATGGACTGAAATTTCTCGCGTTTAATACATTTTGAGGTGTAACAAGACTTTCAAGAAACCAAATGACAAATGAATGCGATATGTATGTATAACATAAATTTACCGGAGAGTTCTAAATTCAAGATTTTATTAGAAGTTTTCATTGGCAATAGAAACATTGAAATAAGTCAATTCTATAAACTGTACATATAAATATTATGTGTTGTGTTATTATATACTTAGGTATAAGTAATGAAACAATTGTAGCTATATTTGTATTTGTCTTTGCATCATCGTCTTTTCACACTTTGACACTTATTTTTACTGCACCCAATGGTATGAGTGGTTAAGATAAGGATAAAAACCGAATAAATACATATATGTCGGAGAATCATTGTTCTCGTTGTAATGGTGTTTGTGGTTGCGTTCTTAATGGGCTTCATCAGGGTAAAATGCGAGCACAAAACACAATGATCACAGTTTTGTATTATTTTAATTTAGATTAAACAATGTTTTGGCACTTCACAACAATGTCGAAAGACAAACTAATAGTTAAAACTGAGCAGCGGGTACAGGAAACCATCTTACTTTAACTAACGAATAAACTAACGATACAGCTCGATCAATTACTATCACTCAAAAGTGTCTCCCAATTTTTTTGTCTGGATGAGCCACTGTTGGCCTTAGGGGCCTTCACAGATCCGACGGGCTTGAGATGGCCTGGCGCACGGGGCGCCTAGCCTGAACCCCGGCGTATTATTCTTACGAGACGTATTATTATTATGATGTCTTCCTTTTTTTTTTTTTTTGGGCTGGATGAGCCACTGTTGGCCTTAGGGGCCTTCACAGATCCGACAGACTTGAGGTGGCCGGGCGCTCGAGGCGCCTAGCCTGAACCTCGCGTATTTACTATTACGCGTTATGGTGACTAAGCTCGAGGGCTCCCGAAGGAACCTCGGCTCGGGCCGTCACGCTATTTAATTCACCGGTTTGGGAGGCCGCCTAGCTCTTAGGGCGCTTTGGCGGGGGCTCCATGGAGTGATCTGGCTCAAGGGTCCCCGAGAGGGGACCTCGGCTTGGGCTGTCACTCAGCACGCGTTTAGCATTCCGATTCGAGGGTGCCCGAGAGGGCCGGACCTCGGCTCGATCGGTAGCTGTTATCTGACTGGGGGGATCTCTAGAGCTATCATTACTACCACTTCGTAAAGCGTTGGCGCTGGGAGAAGAAGTGGCGGAAGAAACTCCAGCAACGCTTCTATCTTGAACTGGGGAGAACCTGCCAGGTACGTGGCGGAACCTAGTATATGTTTGCCGCACTCGCCGGCGAGTGCGGTTTGTGTTGGTGTGTTTGCGAAGTTTTTTAATCCTTTCGATGGCGATAGTCGTCTCATCGTCAGGGAAATCGAGAACGTGTCGCGGTCTACGGTGATTGCGGCGGAACGTACCTAGCGGCAGGGGTCTGTAGGTGGCGGCACCTACGATTAGCGGGTTGGGATGCGCGGCGGCGGAATCGAAGTATCGGCGCGACGCCGACTTCAGGAATTGAGCGATGGTGGGCAACTCTAAATCGACATGAAGGTCGATATTGCGCATGTACCAGGGTGCTCCCGTGGCTCTGCGCAAAAATCGATTTTGGATGACCTGGAAGCCGGTGAATTTGCTTCGGAGCAATGTGTGCGAAAACTGGACTCGCGTACGTCATGATAGGGCGAACTACTGCCTTATATAGAGTCACCTTGTTCCGAAGGGACATTTTAGACGTTTTGTTGAGGAGCGGATGGAGGCGACCGAGTACGAAGGCCGCCCGGTTCTTGACCCGAGTCACGTGCTGGTTAAATCTAAGTTGGGAGTCAAGGACGACACCTAAATATTTAACTTTGTTCACCCATGGTATCGGACTATCCATGAGTTTGACGGGGGGTGGTTTTATCTACGTTTTTATGCGAAAAAAGGACGGCCGCGCTCTTGGCGGGATTGATTTCGATCCTCCATTGCCGAAACCAGTCACCGATGGTGATGGCTGCAGCTTGGAGGCGTCGATGGATAATTTCAGATGTTCTGCCTGCCTGCTGTATAGAGACAGGTGTCGTCGGCAAATAGGGCAAGTTCTACATCTTTGACTCGCGGCATGTCATTGGTGTAGAGCGTAAAAAGGACTGGGCCCAACACCGACCCTTGAGGCACCCCGGCTCGAACGGGATGCGTTGTCGAACACACGCCTTCGACGCGATAGCGAAAGGTCCGATTACTCAGGAAGTCTCGTATTATGCATACGAGACGATCGGGCACTCAGAGTCCGTATAACTTGTATACGAGCCCGTTGTGCCAGACTTTATCGAAGGCCTTTGCCACGTCCAAGAAGAGTGCTCCGGTGTTGAGTCCGCGTTGGCGTTTGACTAGTATGTGCTCCGTGATGCGGTGCACTTGATGGGTACAAGAATGTTTGGCTCTAAAGCCAAACTGTTCTGGGATGGGGAGCCCTTTGGCGTCCATAAGGGATCTTAGTCGGGCTAATATAAGTCTTTCAAAGATCTTCCCAAATGTTTTGAGAAGACTTATTGGACGATAAGAGGTTGGGAGGGTCGCGGGTTTGTGGGGTTTGAGGAACCCTATTACGTCAGCTTCTTTCCACTCGGACGGGAAGAAGCCTTCGGTTATAGCCGCGTTGTAAATTAAGACTAGTATCTGAAGGATGCCAGTAGGGAGAAGTTTGGTCACCTTATTGGTGATACCAGGCGCTTTGCGTGGGCGCAGTTTGTTAATTGTTTCTGTGAGTTCCGAGCACGTGACCGGGGGAACGGGATCGCGGAGTGGTTCCGATGCTTTCCTTTCGACCTCTTCGTTCACCTTACGGAGGTGATCGGGGTGGGTCGGAAGCAAGCTGGGGGAGCATTGGGCCTCTAGACCGTCAGCTAGGCATTCGGCTTTCTCTTCGTCCAGCATTGCTGGCGTTCCTATCGGGCGAACTAGTGGTGGCATGTTTGGTGTGGCAATGCCCTTGAGGGATTTGGGAAGTTTCCAGAAGGCTTGGTGGGACGGTTTTATCGAGACTAGGGTGGAGTCCCACCGTTCGTTTCGTGAGTCTGCTATACGTGTTTTGACTTCACGTTGCAATTTACGTAGCAGTCTACGATTCGAGTCGGTGGGATATCTATCGTAGGCGCGTGTGGCCGCATTCTTGCGCCTCAGTAAGTCTTGTACATCGTCTGGCAGGGCCCAGCGATGGTCGTCCATCGCTGGAACCTGTCTCGAGCATTGCTCGACGACGGTGTTGACGTGACTCGTGAGGGCCCGAATTGCGGTCTCCGTGTCCTGTTTGTTGTTGAGTTGGTCGGGGATCGATTCTAATATTGGATTGGACTCTTTAAGTTTGGTTTTGACTCTATGCCAGCTAATGACTGTTTTGGTTTGGGGGGCGGCTATTGCTGAGGGCCCTAGCCGAAGGAGGACTGGTCGGTGATCAGAGTGAAGCTCGTGAATCACTTCCGGGTCGCGCATGGTCAGATTGATGTCTTTGACGACTGCAATATCAAGCACATCCGATGATTGTCCCTCTATATAAGGGAAGTGCGTATGTTCGACTGGGGCTACAACTTCAAAGTCGAGCCTGTCGGATAGCGAGTCGAGTGCGGTGCCTCGACTGTTGGTGCGTGTCGAGTTCCATCGGATATGCTTGCTGTTGAAGTCGCCAGCTAATATGGTGGCTCCTCCTATGGAGAAGAGGGCCTCAAAATCGGATTGCAATATAGTTGCGGTTGGTCTGCAAGGGAGATAGACTGATACTAGAGTGATGGGAGAGTGGCCAGTTAGTGCCAGCTGACAGACGGATGCCTCTAGATGCGTGAGCGCGGGCGTGTCTACCGGTACGCAGTGGAGGGATTTTTTATAGTAAATTAGTGTGCCGCCGCCCGGGGCGCCGGCACGGTCGTTTCTAACTATCCGATAGTTGGGGATGTGCGGATCCCTTGTCGCGGGTTTCAGGAACGTCTCCTGTATTAGTAGAATATCTATTTGGTGGTCGCGTAAGAAGATACGTATTTCGTCGCGTTGCTCTTTAAGCCCGTTCGCGTTGTAAAATGCTACATTTATCGATCGCGGTTTGGCTCTGCCGTTATTACGCGTGGCAGAGGGACTAATATTTTCGTTATTATTATTCCTAGTTGTGCTATCCATATTGGTTTACACTGAAAGCGCAGCAACTATGTGCTGGTACTGTTCTAGTAGTAGTAAACGCGAGCTGAAATTGCCTTTGGCATACTGCTCGGCAAAGTGCATTACTTCCGCCATGTCTACGGTGCGGAGGAGTTGACTTAGCGAGTCCAGGGGGTTGCCCCCGGCCGCTTTTGGTGGTGTTGGGATGAGCGCCGGTTGAGGGGCAGCTTTGGGTTCCGCGAGTGGCGGATTCGGTTTGGCCCAAGCGGGGGCCATGGGGTTCTGCCACGCTGGGCGAAGAGGAGGGGAATGAGGCGGCCGTTGGAATCGGCTGCCGTCTTGTTGCCTGAGGGGCGGGCCTAGTGGGTCTGCGCTTAGGTGCGTTCGGGCAGCCAAGATAATTGGCTGTGTGTCCTTCCGACTGGCAGAGGACGCATGCGGGTGGACCGTAGTTGGCCAGAAGGGCCTTGTCCCTTGGTCTGGGACATTCCGGGGTGCCGTGGTCGCCTAGGCACTTTACGCACCTGGGCTTGGCAAAGCAGTTACGGGCGGCGTGCCCGTAATTCTGGCATTTGTGGCACTGTCCCGGGAGGGTGGCCTTGTGTGGAGGTTCGATGACAATATTGGTCAGTCCCATGACTGACTCAATATTGAATATTGCTTTCCCCTCTGGAGAGAGGTCTAGATGGACCATGACCATGTCTATGGGGCTGCGCTTCCTTTTGCTTTTCATGCGGTGGACCGCATGAACGGGGAGGTTTTGCTCCTTAAGGGAGTCAAACACCGTTTCGGTGGGAATGTTTGCGGGTATACGCTTGATGACGGCGCGTAGGATGCGATCCTCGGCCAGCGTATAGGTGTGGTAGAACACCTGTTTATCCCTTAAAAATTTGGATACTTGACGGTGGGCGTCGGCAGTTTCAAGCTGAAGCTTGATGCCTTGTGCGGTTGTAGTGGCTACAAATTTTAGCCTATTAGAGAGGGCGGAGGCAATCATCGGCCACTTTTCAGTGTCTCGAATGAAGAGAGGGGGTGGGCGCTTGTCCTGCGGCGCACGTGGGGCTGCGGGAGGCGCGGGGGTTGGTTGAGAAGCAACCGGGGTTGGTTTCGCTGAAGGCGGTGGTGTCGGGGGAGTGGGCCTCGAGGGCCCGGCTGTGGCCGATTCGGTCGGCCTTGGCGCCTTGACTGGCGGAACGGGGGACGGGGCCGCTGATGACGGCTGCGAAGAGCGCTTTTTGCGCTTTTTCTTGTTCACCACTTGGGTGAACAAGCCGCCTTCATCGGCGTCGGGGGAGAGCGGCGAATCGAGCTCCATTTCCTCTTGCGAGGAGGAGGAGTTCGCTTCGGCGCTTTCGGAGGATGCCCTTGAGGAGGGCCTAGAGACTCCCCGTAACACCTCAAGGGTGTCGGGGATAGCTTCCGGGAATTTTTCCCGGAGTAGACCAAGGATGGCCTTTACTTCGGCCATTTTTTAAATTACTGCGTAATAATTTTAATACGCCCGGTGGGATGCGGGGGTGTGTGCCCGTATCCCTTCCTGCCGGGTATAGGCAGGGAGGATGAGTGCCTAAATTGTGTGGCCCTAGTGCGTCCTTGTGCCGATCTTATTGTGCACGCGGGTGTGTACTTATAGCTAATTAAAACTACCCGGGGGCGCTAAAAGGCCAAACGTGGACCACCGCTGACTAGGGACTACACCCAAGGCCAGTGATGGTGGTCCCTTCCGAAAATTCGCGGTTCTCAGGAGAGAACCGCAAGGCGATCGGGGCAAGCCTTGGCTAGTTTCGTTAGCACCGTTAGGTATCCACTAGCCCACTGAGTGGTGACCTTTTTGGTACATTGACTTCAAGTTGTGATTTCTAAATTTTAATTGTTATTTTTATTTTGTTTTTATTTTATGTTTTGTTTGTTATGTACCAAATAAATATTTCTTTCTTTCTTTCTTTCCCTAAGACGTTGAAACAGAACCGCTGCTAAGCGCGTTGGTCGGCGCAGTCAAAACTGCACCTCGCAACTCGACTTGCGAGCGGGGTGCCCACTCGTAATAAAAATTACGAGCGAACGCGGCGCGCGGTGCGCGACGACTGAGCGTCCGCGGCGAACGAGTCGGCTCGCGGAAGCGGACAGGGGTGGGGAGTAGCAAGAGTAGAGAGAGAGCGTGCCAAGGCGTGCGTTCGTCTCGACTGCTGCGAGCGGAATGATGTCTTCCATAACCTAACGCACCCTTAAGTACAGATGGCGCCGCGACCCCACTCGATGCATGTGCTCTGATTGGTCGTTACATAGTCAAGAATATTCGTACTTTAATTTCATTACTAAGGTTTTAAGGTAATGTAAAAATGTAAGAAATCAAATAAAATAAATTTAGTATTTTTAAAAGTTATTGCTATATTACATAATATTATGTGTTATACACGCAAACATCTCGACATAAAGCTTTCCCCGACATATAATGAAGTCATAAAATTTTAACATTTAATTAACATTCAGAACTAATTCTTTTATTCAATATTAATTCCATGAAGCATTTCATAAAAATTATATAATTATTGTATTATATCTATAGTTTCATTACATTCATGCCGTGTTCAAAAACATATCAAAGGGAGATTTCAGGAAAATGTAATTTAATAGAACCTACCGAATTCATTCCGTATTTGTACAATTTCCTCGTGTAATCCTCTTCTCTTGATTACTTATTCGTGATATTCAGAATTCAGAAAATGTGAAATGCGCGAAATAGAATTTTTCAAAAAAGGCCGATTCAGAATGAAAATAACATTATTACTTAATTAATTACTTTGCTTAAATTTCAAAGGAAAAAGTTATGGTTAGCGATTTAACGTGTAAAAACTGAAACATTCTATTCCCCTGCTATCAATAATTGCGCGGCTAACAAAACAGAATTTCAGTTAATTAAGTATTAATTTAAGCCTTGATACTTCAGTGTCCCGGCGCTCACTTTTGATTCTTTTTTTCATTTTGAACTGGCCAGCACTTGACTGCCATCCCACCTGATGGTAAGGGGCGATGCAGCCTCAATATACTTGAGCAACCTGAGTTAAAATCCCTGGCACCAATTAACTTGTTCAAAACAATTGTAAATGCTATTTACGTTCTTAATGGTAAGGAAAACATCACGAGAAAACCGAGGAATTTCTATTACACATAAATATTTTGTTAATGCAGGGATAAAATACTTAAATATTTTTTTAAAGTCAGTGTCAGCCTAATACCATTGATAAGACAAGATAACGTACAACGTTATCTTTATTTTTATTGGCATATTTTTTTTTTACTTAATGTTATATTAGTTGGCAGAAGGTAATAAAAATTTGCGATCATTTATTTCTACTGCTTAAATACAATAGCATTGTTTTTGCTATGTTCACTAATAATATCACAAAACAACTTGACATTATAATAATTACTTGTCTATATGTAACAAAAATCTAAGATCAAATTATTCATCCACCGCATTTCTTGTATGTAAAGTCATTTTAAGTATGTATATTATTTAAATATTTAATAAACTAAAATATTAATAAAAAAAATATTAATAAACGATTCAAAAATATGTACAAACAATTGTCGCAAAAATGTTCCAGTTAAGCGGTCGACTTCCTCACCACGCGCACGTCCTCTAAAGTATACAACTTTTCACTCTTTTTTTGCATTTTGTAGCAATTGCATTTGTAGCAATGCTTAGCGTTACCTGATTCCTTTACCGCAATCGCAATATTTCAAATTACATTTTAAAAATGAATATTAATCCTGCCAGGGTTGAAAAATTTTGCGACTGTTTTGCGTACACATTTTTAAGTTTCATCTAAGTGCAAAGACTAGCACAATTTTTTTTTAAAATAAACACATTTAATAAGGTACACGACACCTAATTAATGGCTTTATTTTAACATTTCCATTCGGATATATTGATTCAAAAATAAATATATCTCTTTGGATAACATTCTCAAACATAGGTCTTTTAACACTAAAATAACACAGACTTGGAATCTATACATTGAGCAATTTATTTCTGTTTTCTATTTAATAAATTATTTTTTATAACTCTCTTTTAGGGTTCCATACCCAAAGGGTAAAATGGCTGTCTCCGCTGTCTGTCTGTCCGTCTGTCACCAGGCTGTAACTCATGAACCGTGATAGTTAGACAGTCGTTTTCACAAATAATGTATTTCTGTTGCCTCTATAACAACAAATACCGAAAAAAAAACAAAATACAAATAAAAATACCTAGCTATGAATTGATAATGTAATTAGGTTAGTTAAATTTAATTTAGGAAAGTTAAAGTGTTTAAAACATTTACATAGACAAATATATTAGGTTCTTATATATGGAATTGACGTTTTGTACGAGAGGAATATAAAATTAATCAAGTTATGCACCGTTGTTATCTACACACTTTTGCCATCTCATAGGTAGCTCATTGATTCCTTCACTAAAAAAACCATGGGGGCGAGAATCAATAAACTCTATGTGGTTTGGACTGCCTCATCGGAGTTGAATTTTTTTCCTTGTAAGAAGTTGTCCAAATTCCGGAAAAAATGCTAATCTGTTGTAGCAAGGTCCGGGGAATACGGTGGATACGATGGCAGACATTCCAATTATAGCTCGTCTAACTTAGTGGTTGTTTGTTGTTCAGTGTGTGGTCTTGCGTTGAATCTTGCGTCGTGAAGCAGTAGTAGCCCTGAGCGATTCCAATCTCGGTTATTTAGTAGCGAGCTCTGTTATTTAGCTTTATTCCTTCATGGTTTGCAGTTGCTGACAATAGATATCTACCATAATCGTTTGGCCAGATTTTAGAAAGCTGTGGTGAACCACACCGGCGCTAGTCCACCAACCACAAGTAACTTTTTCTAAGTCAATTTCGTTTAGGGCAAGATATGGATGGGTCTCCTGGTTTCAGCCATTGCGACGAGCGCATCCGACTATCGTACAGTAACCACTTCACATCACATAATGATACGATTTAAAATCCCTTCATTGTTGTCTCGGTTGAGCAAAATAACAACTCGTACTCGTAAATATACCGATATTTCATGTTTCCATTGTGCGGTAATAAGAGACACCAAAGAATAAAATAATGAGGAAGAAACAAATGAATAAAGCTAAATTTTTAAACTTAAATTTGGAATTCTAAACTAAAGAAGAGATATTTCAGATCAAAGTGGTCAGTATGACCAAACGCTAATTTCATATATGAGGACCTAATATTTATTTAATCATAACATTCATTCTCTGATGTCAAAATATATTGAATTAAGTGTTAAGATTTAAGACCAGAATTCATTAATTCCCATTTGCAAAAATTTCTTGCGATTCCTTTTTCATTACTATTTCATCATATTAAGAAATATGAAAATAAAAATTAAAAAAGAAAACGTTACTAAGTTTTGACTGTGGTTATATGAAGGATGCTACGACTGACGAATTTCAATTTAAGAAATATTCATATACGAAGTATTTGTCTCTTTGCGGTAACACCTTGCGAGGAAAGGAAAGCCAAAATTGACAGAGGTATGTAATTACGGTAAAAAATAGGAAAACATTTTAGTAAACTGTTACTAAAGCACATCTATATGCTTCTGAGTGAAGCATGAAAGCTTCGAATAAACAGAATGATGGATGGGATAAACCGAAAAAGGTATTTCATATCCAGTTCAAACAAATTGACTGTTATATTCTTTCTCGAATGCTCTATGGGTATTTTACATTTTTGAGTGATGGAAAGACATGTATAGAACCTGCATAAATAAGTTTGTCCTATCGCATGCTCCATTGCCCATATTTTATTACCGATTCTTTGGGGCAACATAACAAATGAAATGTCATTTGCTGGCGTTACGTAGCTTCTAGTGCATACTCTATTCGAAATCTATCGTGTATTGATGTTGATACTATTGGATTTAAATAAAATGAGTATATTAAACTTAAACAGTACCACCTTAAACGTCTTACGCCCGTACAATTTTATTTCGCTAAACGTTTAAAGGTTGAGACAAATAAATAATGTTCATATGTATGCCTAGAACAATATTAAAATAAGATACGGGTATGAGTCTAAGCACTTTCGTCTGGACATAATTTTAGCATACATATATGTTTTATTTTGCTACGTTAATTAATTAAAAATAGTGCAGTAGTAACTAAGCGGCCAGGTTGATAACCCATAAATAAGAAAACGGGTTCAAATCGCAGGGTATGTCCTTAGTAACTCCATTCATAAGTGAATTTGCAAATAGCTCTAGATAAATCAACAAATACTTTCGGCGCTGTGGGATTCGAACCTGCGTCTTCTGGTAACAACTAAGCTAAGCGGGCGACGACCTCACGGTGCGAAAACCTTGATCTTTCTCTACGTTCGTTCTATTGCATTTGTAGCAATGCTTGGCGCATCTAGTGTCAATCGTTTACAGCATATAACACCTTTCAAATCACATAAACGATACGTGTAACCAGACGATTATAAATTACTCTGTTACTGTGTGGCCAATTCCAGCAATCAATCGTTTGGAAGATTAAAGAGAAAAATATGAATATAATGCAGATTAAAGTATTGTCTTGTATTTAAATATCCATTCTTTATTTGCTTCGGTTAGGTATAGAGTACCAAGACATCACAAAACTCTAATTGTGAATATCTATAAATGTGATGGGCCCCGAATTAATGAAAATTAGACAATTCTCTTTTTAGCAACAGTATGGAATGAGTCAGGGACACATATTATTCCTAATCTTCCAACATATAAAGATGGGAAAGAAGGGTTTGTGTAAAAAGCAAAAGGATAAATAACGAACCATACACCGATGAACGACGCTCTCAAAAGTAGAGAATGAAAGAGAACTAATAAGAAAAACTAAGACCTTAACCAATTGTTTACTCTATTATTACAAGAGCCTAGCATATAATTAAACCGTATCTATGGCTATTTTGACCTTATTGATAAAAAAAAGCAAACAGATCTTGACCAATTGAACGGGATTGTTAAGATCACATGCAAGAGACCATAAATAAAGACTTATTATGCGATATATGGACCAAGTAAAATCAGATTTTAGTCATGCGGCTGACTGTTAAATTAAATTTGGAGAATATATCTGCTATTTCTTCAATTACATTGCAGATGGAATATTTAATGAAAACGTAGATAGTCGAAAAGACCTATTTTTAATTAAAACAAGAGGAGTAAAATATTACATTTATGATGACGAATATCTGAAGATCGGAACACATTTCGGTTGATGCATGATGCATTAGACAAATATCCTAATCGCTTAAGATTTGTATACAGTTTTACCGACAAAGTTTATATAGCATTACACACAACCTTTAAAGCAGTTGAGCAAACACACACATGTAGGTACTGGACAAGGAGCGTTCGGAGCCAATATAGAATTTCTGTGGAATATAAAATAGAGTTTTGTTTTCGTTTCACACTACTTCTTTCATGATTTACGGCGAGACTTAAGTTTAGATTGTTATCTCACTTATACTCAGCAGATCTCAGAGACATCCACTCCGTGGTGCAGTTGCCAAGGTATTGGCTTCGGCGTCGGGGGTCGTGGGATCGATTACACGGGACAACTAATTGTGCGACCCACAGATAGTTGTATCGCATCTGGATGTTTGTCCACGTAAAATTTATGTTTGTAACACGTCCTTACAACACAGGATAATATTATCCTAAAAAAGGCAATGTTTTTAAAAAATAAATAAATAAAGAAATAATAAGAAAAACTATGAGAGAAAAATAAGCCGTTGGGCGCCTTTATGCGGCGCGGCCGTATTAATCAAACTTCATATCGAGCGCAACGAAGTTGCAAGTCTGTTGCATAATCTGTGCAGGCAAGTTGCAACTTTGATAAGCAAACATGTTTTAAGGGATCGTCTCAATTTCTTTAGTTAGCTCGCATATTTATAATTTATTTATGGTATATGTATGAAATTGAAAAGTATAATACCATTTTACTTAAATTCTACTTCACGCCTGCTTCTTTGAAACTTCCTGATCTTTGGTGCAGCGCTTCTGTGTGAAACTACCATAATAAACCAGTTAAAACAATATCCTTTATTATGTGAAAAGTTGCCAAATGAGCAGACGGTTCACCTGATGTTAAGTGAATACACGGTACACTCCGGTACGACGGTACACCCGAGGGTTTACAAATGCGTTGACAATCTTTTGGAAAATTGGGCTCCGGCTACCTCTCTCCCGGACGAAACACGAAAGTATTAAACTTCCACTTTACGCCGGTCTTCTGCAACGCCCATTCGTGCAACAGCCGAGATTGCCGCGTGGCTCTACCACCGTAAAAACCAATCCATAAACATTAGACCTAGTGCGGTGTCCAATATTGATCTATATCAATATGTAACATCACAAGTTCGCCGCATAATTCATTAAAGTTTTTTTATTAATTAAATAAGATCAAAGAGTGATTTAACAAATAGGCTTTCAATTCGAAGCTAGATGATTTGTTAACATTCGCATCATCCATGATTTTTTTATTACAGCGCTATAATCGAAAGTTTATTTCATTTTAAGTGCTGGTCTCTGCACTTAAGATGAAACTTAAAGTTCATATGAAAATTATTAATAAATAACGTTATTATTAATTGTATCAATGTTGCGATCATCAATGTTATGAATATTAAATATGTATGCGAAACATATAACATACTTTTTTCTCGTAAGTAAAAAGAGGTCAGAGGTGACGAGATACAACGAAAGCTACGTTCTATTAATTTAATTTTAAATTATCATCATCATCATCATTTCAGCCTGGTTTAGTCCACTGCTGAACATAGACCTCCCCCAGAGACCAATGGTTATTAGTCACCACTATTTTTAAAGATTAAAACAAAATCCATTTCTTTGCTTACTTGTTCAGCATTTTTGCATATAAAAAATGTTCCATATTAGTAATAAAACGTTTATTACATTTTTTATAGTAAATATCTCTCTCTTTTTTATGGTAAATTTCTCTAAAAAATTAAGTATCTTAAAATTGACTACATTTCTGTTTTATTTGTGTTTTTATAACGATTAATTGGATGCTTTTTAATGCTTCAGGAGCAAATTTACTTCGTTATGAGAAAGTAGAGGAAAAAAATAATTTAATCATGCATTTTATTCGCCGAGAATTGAACTACACCCGAAATAAACTCTGATAAACAATACATAGTCACGGGGTCAACCAGTACAGTAATAAATATGTGTAGCAATTCTAATGCGATTTAAAAACACAATTCGACATAAGAACGCAACGACACAAGTAACCACTCATGCCGACAGAAGTAAAAAATTAAAAATGGAATAATTTTAATTTTCATTCCGCTTCGTGCTTCCAGACGGAACGGGCGTTAATCTGAGCCGGAGGGCCCATGCCAACCGACCCGGAAGCCATCTTGCAACCGTTGTTGCTAATAGCATTTCTTTTATCTCTCGGTGTGCACTGCTTGCCTCATCGTTGTCGTGTTTCGCGGTCTACGGTTAGGGAAGTCTCAAGCAAGAAGAGTGAAGAAAAATTATAGAAGAAAGAAGAAACGTTACAGAAGAACGAAGAAACTTTGCCCGACTTCCGAGCGGATAGTGTTAGTGTAGTGTTGTGCTCGTAGGCAGGTTCCTGTCCGTAAGTAGAATTCTACACACATTTCTCGTCTCAGAGGCGGCGGCATTGTAATTTTATCTGTGTGCTTGTTGCATTAGGCGACAGCTAGGTACTCACCCTAGCGCACCTAAAGCGCAGGCGATTAAAGGTAAATTTTAGGCACACACCTCCCTGCCGCAAGGTGGGGAGGCCTATCTAGAAAACACACGGCGGCGGGGCGCAAGCCCCAAAGGCACAAGCGTCGTCATGGGTTCCCTCTTAGAGGAGTTCCTTCGACAGGAATGCCCCGAAGTATGGGCTAAATATTTAAGTTTCGCGAGGGAACGACGCCTTGTCGTCGAATTCTCCAGCGACAGTCCGGCTTCACCGGCTGCCGCCTCGCCGCCATCTCCGGTGCCCTCTGCGCCAGCTATTGTGTCGCCCTCTGCGACAATTGCTAAGCCCGTCGCGTCGACTTCCGCCGCCGCGAACGAACCCAACGCGCCTTCCGCGCAAACCATTTCGGCCCCCTTCCGCGCTGTCGTTCCCGACTCACAATCGGACGGCGGCTCAGACATGGAGGTCGAAACGACCCCCGCTAACAACGCGAACTCCGACGGCTTCACCGTCGTCAAATCGCGAAAAAAGGGCAAGAAACGCCCCGCTACAGACAGCGACCCCGAAAGCGAGGCCGCCCCGTCAAACCGTCCCACCGCGACGCCCGCCAAAAAGGCAGCCGCGTCTGCCCAGTCGGAACCGACATTCGCCTCCGAGCGAAAAATCAAGCCACCGCCGCCAATAATTATACAAGATAAGGCAAAATGGCACCAGGTTTGTTCGTGGTTTGAACGCCACAACATCCGAGACCCCCGGTCAAAAAATACAAATATGGGTATCCGCGTATACCTCGATTCGTCAGACGATTTCCGCCGCGTAACAAAGTACTTGCGCGAAGCTAAGGTAGGTTTCCACACCTACTCACTACCCGAAGAGCGTAAACTTGGGGTCGTAATTAAGGGCGTCCCAAAAGAGTCGGATGTCGATATGGCTAAGGTCGACATCCACACTCAGGGATACCCGGTTCACGCCGTGCGTCGTCTCAGGCACCCTCGCACCCGTGTCCCTATGGACATGGTCATGGTGGAACTTGACCCTACCCCGGAGGTAAGGCCATTTTCAACCTTAAGAGGGTCTGTGGGCTCAGTGACTTAGTCATCGAGCCCCCACGTAAATCAGGTGTTGTGGCACAGTGCCACAACTGTCAACATTTTGGCCACACGGCCAATAACTGCTTCGCTCACCCAAGGTGCGTCAAATGCACCGGTGACCACGGCACAACCGAGTGCACGAGGCCGAAAGATTGCGCAGATCCACCGGACTGCGTAAACTGTAACGCCACCGGCCACCCGGCTAGCTACAGAGGCTGCGCTAAGGCCCCGAAAACTCCCGCGAGGAAATCTCCCGCGAAATCGACGTTGCCCAAACCCGCGCCCGTTAAATTCATTCCCGCGCCCGTAGCCGTCGTAAACGCCTGGGCGAAACCCCAGGTGGCCGCGCAGGTAACCGCGCCGGTAATCCCGGTCGCCTCACGACCGATCGCGCAACAGCTGCCCGCCTCTCAAACGGCGCCGCGGCCGCAGGTGCAGCCAATTCCGTCAGTTTTCGCGGAAAACAAGGACGACCCATTCGCGCAAATAGCTAACATCTGCAGCTTATTAGACAGAATCAATAGGCAGGAACTCGCCGTATTGTCCGCTAAAATAGCGGCCGCCACATCTGGCCACGAGCGTCTTAGGGCAATTAGCCAACACAAAACGCTTGTGGAAGCCCTTTGGGCTTTTACGAGCCAACCGTAAAAAACAATAGTCCGCGCAATAAAACCGCGCTCCGCCGCGTCGTTAATTAGACCCAAAAAAAAACACCTTAATGGGAAGTACAACCGCAGGTAGAACAAAAGCTCGGGCTCTGGTTGTTTCGTATTTCAACGCAAACGGCATAAAGGGTCAAAGGGATGAAATCGCGGAATTCCTTCGCGATTATAACGTAGATATTTTCCTAGTGCAAGAGACATTCTTGAAACCTAGTGTACGCGATCCCAGAATCGCAAATTACAATATTGTCCGCCACGATCGGTTAGCAAACCGTCTGGGAGGCACAGTAATTTATTATAAACGGTCCTTGCACTGTTGCCCGCTCGACATTCCAGAGCTAAGTCAAATAGAGGCATCCGCGTGTAGGTTAGCGCTCACCGGCCACAGGCCACTTGTACTAGTCTCAGCCTACCTCTCGGGGAATAGAACCCTCCTTCAAAGCGACCTAGATACGCTTCTTAACTTAGGCCCTTCCGTGATAATTGCAGGAGATCTAAACTGCAAACACGGCTCATGGGACATCAACAGCATCCCAAACAACAAAGGAAAGCATCTCTTTAGCTTATCCGGTAACCTAAATTTCAGTATAGTCGCTCCCGCGACTCCCACTAGGTATCCTACGGTGGACAACTACCAGCACGCGTCACCGAGTGTCCTAGACATAATATTATTCAGGGAGGTCTCGCTCGACATCGAATCGATAGAGACAATCCATGAACTAGACTCAGACCACAGGCCCGTCCTGTGTAAACTGGGCCAGAACGCCGGCGCGGTCCCTCCGACCAAATCCGTAGTGGACTGGCATCGTCTTGAGGTCAAACTCAAGGCCTTGGACCCCCAGGACTTAGTAGACTTACCCGAGACGATAGCTACGTTCGATGACGGAAATCGAGCGATAGCGAGTCTCCGTGAAACTATTACTTCCGCAGTCACAGACTCGGAACGGACGGTGAAACTGTCGGGCGACCGACGGTTTAACTTTCCGCCCGACCTATGACTGCTAATTAGACAAAAAAATGCAGCTAAACGCGCCTTCGCCCGATACCGATCGGAATCGAACCGAACTCTACTTCGACGCCTTCAGCTAGAAGTCAAAGATCGTGTATCGGAACACCGACACACAACGTGGGACACTCTCCTAGAGGACATCGAGCCATCGCACACCGCCTACTGGCGGTTGGCCCGCAGTCTGAAAGCAGACCCCCGCGAATCTCTACCGCCGTTAGTTAGATCTAATAGCGCTTCAGTAGCCCTAGATGACTCCGAAAAAGCCGAATGCCTTGCGGACAACCTAGAGCAGCAATGTACGCCATCGCGCGAACACACCGATTCAGTCCACCTAACGGAGGTGGACCGCGTAATCGAGACTAGGGCTGCGCTTCCACCGGAAGGCGAACCTCTAAATTCAGTGACCCCCGAAGAGGTCCAAGATATTATAAAAAATTTAAAACCAAAATCCGCCCCGGGCCCAGATAACATAAGTAATAAGATTCTCAAAGCTCTCCCTGGGCCGCTTATCTGTTTACTGGCGACCATTTTCAATACCCTTCTCTCCAGTTGCTCCTTTCCGGACGACTGGAAGCAAGCCACGGTTATCGGCATTCGCAAGCCGAATAAACCAGCCAACCAGCCCTCTAGCTATCGTCCCATCAGCCTCCTCAGTTGCCTGGGGAAGCTCTAGCGGCTTTTGTTAAACAGGCTCAAAGAGCACGTGTTTTCCAACGGCCTTCTGCCGGCGGAACAATTCGGCTTTCGAGCTAGACACTCTTGTCCCGATCAGTTATACCGCCTAACGGAGCACATCCTAAAAGGCCTTAACCACCCCAAACACATTAGAACAGGGGCTCTCTTCTTCGACGTCGCAAAAGCATTCGACAAAGTCTGGCACAACGGCTTGCTTTACAAGCTGTACACACTCAAAGTGCCAGATAGGCTCGTACACACCATCCGGGCCTTTTTGTTGAACCGCTCTTTTCCATATCGAGTCGAGGGCACCCTCTCCACAAGCCGCCGCCTCACGGCCGGCGTACCACAAGGCTCCTGCCTCTCACCCTTGTTATTTACGCTCTACACGAGCGATATACCTAGAGACCCCCACGTCAATCTCGCGCTTTTCGCGGATGACACGGCGCTCTTTTACTCAGATCGCAACCTCACTCAATTAACGACTCGACTCCAAAGCGCCGCCGACCGCCTCGGCGATTGGTTCCGCAAATGGAAAATCGATATTAATCCAGAAAAAAGTGTGGCGATTCACTTCACTCGTAGCACCCCCAACCCCCATCCGCCACACCGTTACAAAGGTCCTCGCCAGTACAGTAAGTTGGGGCAAATATCACTATACGGCCAAACTCTCCCCTGGGAGAAAACGGTCAAATGTTTAGGAGTCACTTTCGACTCGCGTATGACTTTCACTACGCACATCAATCAAGTCCGAAATAAAGCCGCATTCGTCTCCGGCCGGCTACACAATTTAACGAATAAGCATAGTAAAATGCCCTTAAGGCACAAATTACTGTTATATAAAGCTTGCGTAAGGCCAATCATGTCCTACGCATGCATGATCTTCGCACATATGAATCCTACGCGCATTAACGAATTGCAAGTAGTTCAAAGTAAGTTTATCCGCCGCGCAACCGGTGCGCAATGGTATCAGCGCAACGTCGACCTGCACAGCGATTGCAGACTCCCGATGATTCGCGCACATTTTAAAGATTTGACAAAACGGTTCTTCGATAGAGCCCAGCATCATCCCAACCCTCTGGTGGTAAGCGCAGCAAACTACCTACCGGACACTAACGCGAACGTAAACAAGCGTCGCCCGCGAAACGTCCTCATCGACCGGGTCGATGAGGACTTAGACACGATGGACCCACCGCCGGGGGTCCCGCCGGATAACACTACACCCACAGTTAGTGTAACAACAATCACACCAGTTCGCCCTCGCCTCCGAGCACGGCGAGACCCACACAACGCGTACACAAGGTACACCCGCGTTCCGGGGCGGTTCTCACCGCTCCCAGCCACCGATTAGCTAAATGCACAGTCGACGGCCGTCGGGGTCTCGGTCCGAACCGGCGACCTCGACGGCCCTTAGATGACACACCATAGTAGTTAAACGCACGCATGAGCACATGCGCGACCCTACCCATAGCGGAGGGTCCAAACCCGTGGGTTCTGGCTAGCCCACCGGTTCTGCGTCCGATGAAGCTTTAATAGTCTCGGGACTGAAAGCAAAAACATCAGTTAATACAAGATACAAGAAGATTTTAATTTTTAAATAATAAAAGTATTAAAATCACAAAACACTAATTTAAACTGCAAACAATCGAAATCAATGAACAATATTTTTAGGTAATTAATTATTTTGTAGAATTTTACAGAATTTTAATCTCAAAATGCAATTTAAACGTCACCAACGTCACTGACAAACGCATGACAAACATCAGCATGTCCGTAAAGCTGAATGCGTTAACCAAACGCCCATGAATTTTTCGCCATCGAAAATTTCCCAAAATGCCTAGAGAAGTTTGCGCTAGAAAAGTAAACTGCCAGAGTGCACATCACTTCACTCCGTTCTAAAACGCTCTTGAAATTACGTTTGCACATTTCATTCAACAATTCAATTTGGCGCTCCGGCTCGGTTTACAAGCGAAAATGGACCCGACACGGCCATTTCGCCCTTTTATTTCCAGACAGAGCTATCATGTTATTTAAGCGCGCCGTGCTTTTTTTGTTCTTTCACTGTGCTGCTATATTGCTTCGTTAGTCAGTGACGTGCGGAATGAAAAGATTTCAAATACACGCCCGGTATTCGGACTTGACATTTGAATACCGTCCTTGCAATATCAACAGTAGGATCATGCGGTTTTATGTCTTTCATGCCCGATGTTTGGTGGTTACTACGTCTATTAGGGCATAAATGGTTAATTATGGTCTACACTGCTGGTCAGAGACAGAAGCTTGTTGTTCTGTGATTTGTTTTCATTGCCATCAGTAGGTATTTTTCAAAACAAATTAAGTCGCAAAATTCTCTATCTAACGATTATGCCTCATAAAATTTGAGACCTGTGATAAGCTGTGCTATCCTGTCCCACCTGGCTAGCCTGCAGCTATAATAAAGTTGATAGTTTTTAAAATAACATAAACCGCGACAATTATACGTACTTCCACACCGTGCGATATTACAAAATCGTGAGAGATTTTTCATAGTTGGTCTACAAATCCTTCGTAAAGATTCTGAAATAAATTTCTTTAGTTTACTTTCCTTTCTCTGATGTTTTCGTTTTCGGCCCGTAGACTTTTAATATTAAAGCTTCTCGAGAAAAAAAATCGTGAGCTAGCCATAAACGATCTTGACTACATAACTTTATTATTTATTTGGTGTGGGCTCGATCCTCACTATTGGAAAATAGTGTTTTTCCAGTGTCTGGGTGTTTGTATATTTTTAATTAGTTAAATACATATTTACAAAAAAAAGTATGTTTAAGTATGTTTATCAGTTATCCATATTACAAGCTACCAACCCATAGTACAGGCATTGCTTAGTTTGGGACTAGAAAATGTTGTGTAAAAATATGTCCTGAAATATTTATTGTGATTATTATTTTGCGTTATTATTTTTCATGATGATTGTTTTTAGATTGTAAAAGGAGATAAATGAGCAAGGGGTCACCTGATGGTAAGATACCCACCTAACATGGACTCATAACAAATAGAGGCTGCAAATAGGTTCCGTACTTTGAGGTAGAAATAGTCTCTCTTTTTGAAGACTGATACAATTTAGGGAACATTTTTACATTTAATATTTTGGTCAATATATTTTTATTACATACCAGTTGTTCAAGCTCTCAAGGACAACAAAACCAACCATCAGCTATTTTATTTGAAATATAAGAAATGAAAATTGGCGAGAAAATTGGCGGCCTTATTTTTCCAACAGTCTTTCTTCACAAAGATATAAGCGTAGAATCAGCCTTATGAAAAGAATCCATTACTTTGAAATAAAATATTATATAGGTCTTTTATTATAGTTTATCATTTATATAATATAAATATATTTATTTTATCCTTTATTATATCTACATGTCAACAAAGAAAAAACACAGTAACTCATACACTATTTTTATATTCTAATTATACAGTGGTTATAAATTAAACAATCAATGAAAATCCTTTAACCCTTTAAAACTATAGTCATCAAAAAATCTAAGTACCTCCAACTAATATTTCAACGTGACGGAGATAGAAAAACATTAGCATTTTTGTGTATATTAATAAAATAACAATGAATTTAATCATAATTTTCAATATAAAACATCCCATCTGCAGGTCTTTTTCCAAAAAGCTATACAGAATTACTAATGGAACCTAAATTACTAGTTACTAAAAAGTAAAAAAAAGTAAAGTAACAGCCTATACATGTCCCACTGCTGGGCAAAGGCCTCCTCTATACAGAGGGTATCAGGGCATAGTCCACCACGCGGCCCCACTGCGCATTCGCGGACTTCATTTCGAAAATATGCAGGTTTCCTCACGATGTTTTCCTTCACCGCGGAGCACGTGATAAGTCAGCACTTAAAGTTAAAAGCTTCATTGGTGCCGGCGCCGGGGATCGAACTCAGGTTGCTCGAGTATATTGAATTAAAGGCGAGCGCCCGGACACTCAGCTATCACGGCTCTACTACTTACTGAATGAATCGAACTAAGAGAAAGACATACTATTAAGATATTCCTTCAGGCAAATTAATACGCGCAAAATAAGTGTGTGTGGATTAATATAGTAGTATCTCCGCAATCACGATCATTTAGCTTACTCGGCTGAAGTTAGAAACCACAGTTCAGTGATTGTGCTCGCTGATCTGTAAGACTCGTTCGATCAGTCAAAGTCAAAATTTCATCATTCGGTTTAAACTTGTTCCAGGCTCGACAAAATATTTGGAGCGTCACAATCTACCAGCTTACAAATAGAAATCAGTTCTAAACGTTTAAAATTACGACAAGTCATCAATCAAAGCACAATCTTGTATAAAACTTTATTTTTATAAATATATATATATTTATAAATTTTGTGAAAGAACTTTATATTTATATTCTGTTTATATTCGGTGAGATAAACATAATATTTTTAACCTACTTTGAAAAAGTAACAGGTTCTTAATTCGCTTGAATTTGTTTTTATTTTCATTTCCTCAGAACTCCGTCATTTCTGAGTCAATTAAAACAATATTCTTGCATTCAATTCAGCTCCCGTGTGGTCCCGTGTTAATTTTATTGGTATTTTTTGAATCCGGTGATACATCAGGGAACCCTTTAAAACTAAATTGAGTGAGATATTTGAAATCGCTTTCGTCTTTAGTTAAAGAAAAATGTACCTACATTCTTGTAAACTTGTAAGCATTACTATAAGCATATTATCACAACTATAATATACAAAATTTAACAATAATAATTGACAACGTGGATAGTCCTTAAGACGTATTTAAAATTAAAAGAGGAATAGGAAAATGTCCGCTCATGATGCCTATGATCTAAGACCGGACACATTTTCGGTTGATGCATGACATTGTACAATTATCCCAACAATCGCTTATGAATCGTACAGCTTTACCGATGGCTTGTATATAGAACATATGAAATAGCCTTTATGTCAATGGAATAAAGCACTATTTACTAAAACGGTTTAGTTCATGGAGAACGAAGATACGTTGCTTTGTTTGAAGTATCAAGCAACTCCTTTGTATCGTGTTGTATGCACCTCAAATGCATAAGAGCTAGCGTTAGCGTTTAGCTATTTTGATTTATTATCTGTTGTTTAATTTAGCCAGACGCGGCACTCAGAATTCAGATTAATAATCGCGTTTAAGGAATCTTCTTACAGCCGACTCAATTTATTTCAAACGTTTTATGCCCAACTAAGTAGGTAAGGTAATGCAAGAAGGTAATACTGAAGTAAAAGGAAATCATAAAACGCCTCATAGTTTACTCGCTTCATAAGTTTACCAGACAGCGTATTACAGTAAATTGGTCTCTAAAATAGTAGAGAGTAAAAAGAAATTGGTAACCTTCCATTATTCACATCAGTAGCCGTGTTTAAGACATATATTTTCAAACTAACTCAATTAGTTTCTAGATGTTTATTAAGATAATTATATAAGACGTCATGAGCTAGACAAAACACACCTCATTATCGAATCAAATAAATATGAAAATATTCGACCTACTTACCAAATAACTACATTTTATATCATCATTAAAGGATCGATCATTTCATTTTTCAATAGCAATGTACTGTGTTGTAAGGAGTTCGACGAAAGCAGTGAAATCTTACAATTTATTGATGGATAAGTCGAACGCTCTCAACTTGCGACGGATTATTAAGACATAGACGTAAGTCGATAGCAACGGGCTGGTTGTATACAGATATATATAGATAACGAGAGAGCTCGACAGCTCGTTTCCCGGTACTACATAAACCGAGTATTGATTTTTACAATTTACGCAGATAGCTATTAGTTTACATACAAGCGTGTCCGAAATACAATGACCGAACATTTTCGGGCGCCGATGAAATTTTAATTAGTGCGCGACGTTGCCTGTCGCGGTGCGGATAGTTTCCGGGTGTTGGGAATTTTCTTCGTGGTTTGTTGTTTGTTTTGTGTGCGCACTTCGCTGTGGATCAGCGTAAGCCCGTATTGGGATCTTAGGCCGAGGACGAAAAGGAATCCACCTGAGCCCGGCAGATGCGGCGCAGCTGTCGACCGGGCCGCATGCCCCGCGCGTCGCTCCCCGACGGCCCGCGCAATCGCGCCTAACAGTTTTATTTCCCCGAATAAACTTTATCAAACAAAGCGTGCGTACCCCGCGCCCTGCATCTGCTCGCCCAGCTGTTCGTACTGCAGCTGACCGTCCCGTCCTGCTCTATCGCGCGCCCAGACGCTCCGCGCGAGCGAGACGGCGAATGCTCAGTGTGATCGCATCGCGGCCCTTCAGCTCCCTGTGCACGGCCCATTCTCAGTCCGTATCCCGACGGCGGCGCGCAAACTGCTAGTGATAATGACGAGCAAGCGCAAACGCGAACCCGCGAACGAGAACGAGAACGAGGCGGAGCGGAAGCTGAAGCGGCAGCGTCGCCGCAAACGCTCCCGCAGCGAGCCGCTTATGAACGATTCGGACAGCGCCGAGAAACGGCAGGCGCTGAAGCGTCTCTTCGGGCGCATTTGCTCCGTCGAACTGGACGCCAACCACGGCGAGGGGCCGGTGGACAACCGCGAGTTCGACAGCGGCAACTACGGCGACGAGAACGAGGACCCTCTTTTGGACACGGTGCCCGTCGACATGGACCCAGAGCAGCTTGGGTTTTTGGTGTGCGCCCAGGAGACCCTGCGTTTCCTGCACGGTCGCGGCATACCGATCGAGCATCCGGTCTTCGCCCGCTTGCGCTCGCGCCTTCTACGTGGCATCGGCGAGATGGCGGTGGCCTGAGCATTGCTAGGCCCAGAGCCTCCCAGAACCTAAGCCCTACGAACGCTTTCCCCTTCAGTGTTAATCATTCGGTGTTGCTCTGTGTCCCCTCTCTATGAACTCTACTCTTCCTAAGTAAATATCAGAGGCTCTGGTCGTTTAAGATATCTAAAGATAAGGTTTAATGTTGTAAATCGAGCAACAGGTGGTCCGTCAGGGCATTCTAGTCGCTATCTAGTCAATGTTTACAAATTATATATGTTAAGCAAATCTCTTATTGATATTTAAATGGAATAAAATCGTCCAATAGACATGATTGTTTTATTTATGTCCATGCGAATTGTTTTGTAGTGTTACACTGCACTCGCTTATTAGCATACGTAAAGATACTAAGTTTAGTATCGAATGCCATAAAGATTACGTTCTCCTTATTTAGTATTAACGGTTTTATGATGATGTAAATCGATTCTATAAAACGTTTTTATTGATTGAATCATTTGCGTGATGCGATCCTCATTTATGAAACAATTATATGTATCTAAATATTAATATGTGTAGTAGAAAATAAACTAATACTGTACTGTGCGACTCCATTTATTTCCTGTATATGTTTTAAATTAAAAAAAAAAAACATTTCATAAAATTGTTATTTATTACATATTCATAAAGCGTATGTTCTTATAAATAAATATACTTGCTTCTTAAAATACAATTATGCTAATGTTTGATCTAGACTAGATGGAAACTTTGGTAAATGTCATACTTTATAAAATGCTTGTATTGACTATGTAATAATTACTATACTATATATGTATTCTTCCTATGTGTATATAAATAAAATTACTTAATAAATCTTGTTTTTCTTACCCATACACAATTATAATTTATTCCTTGAATATTATTTGCAAAATCTACTTCATTGTAATGTTCTTCTGAACAAAATATTAAAAAGGTTTTTTACAATATCATAATAAACAAAGAACTCGAACAGCCTTCCATGACAGGGTTACAGTGAATAGTATTTTGCAATTATATTCGCCCTCTTAGTACTATTATAGTATTCATTAAACTGATACTAATATCTGTTAGATATTGAAGATGATTTAAATCATTGTAATGTATTTGAACTATACAGTATATTGCAACCCCTGTAAGCGTATTCAAGTAGCATTTTGTCGGTCTGTTCTTTTGTCTGTTTCTTTTGGCCGTCGTTGAGAAATACATTAATCAAAATTTTATGGAACTCTTCGGCGGTCATCTTTGATGGTTTCGGCAGTAATTCTACTTTGGATTCATTCGATGACAGTTCCGGTATCATTCTGTAATTTAACACAATAACGGTATTTATAACATTCAAATATATTAAAACAGTTTGAGCGATTACTGTAAGAGAGCGTTTTTATTGGAGCATTTTTATTGGGATATCTATCATATACAAATAAACTGGTTATTATTTGCACCGGATTTATTTATTACGTCTGTAGTTGGACGATTTTTCATTTACTTTTTTTATTTCGTATATTTCTATCTTTATGTAATGAAAGGCAATAAACCTACCTACTGGCAAATTAATTTACTAAAAAAAAAATAGCAAAGTCATTAAAACCATCCACTGAAAGACTGTTCTCAGAATTAACTCCGCACCGGCGAATGTGAAGCTGTATTTAATTAACTTATGATGGAACATTTCGCTGCTAAATTTGCTACAATCATTTTAAAACAGCTATGCTCAAATTACACATAATATAATGGTTGAAGATTAATTTATATTAAAGATATGTGATACCTTATGATGCGATCATTTTGGGAAATCGATGACAACCTAATTATAAGAAAATGATTATTAATTATTTTTATATAAAGTTGACCATTGTAAAGTTTTGATAAAAAAAAATATTCACACTGTAAATCGGTAAAATAGAACTTAATTGGTAAAATATCACCGTATTGACGATTATCAATTTCAATTTCAACAAATTATGAAAACTCTACAGTATTAATTATAAAACAAATGCTTAAAGCAAATTTTTCACCAAAAAAAATTAAGTTTTACAATGCACATGCAAAAGCGTACTCCTTTATAGAATTTCAAAACACATGTCGCCTAAAGAAACCTGTAAGGGACGTCCTGTTTGTTGAATGAATTGAATGTAAAGAAAAAGGTACCCACCTTGCACTTCCCTTGGCGCCCCTTCGTCGGACAATCTTGCGCAAACCTTATGTTTACACCTTCTGTATTCGTAAAAAATAAGCCACCGAACCACTGAGCTATTAATCGTGCAGGAACTGTCGACAAAATGTCCGCGAAGGACTCTCGCTCGGTACTGGTGGTTCCCTTTTTTTTTAAATAGCTTCCTAACCGCGTCGCAGGCGAATTTGGACCTTAGCGCTGCGCCTTAAAACTCCGTTTCGGACGATGGGTGTTAAGAAGGGGTGCATCTGGGAGCCGGCTGGAACCTATTTGTGTGATTTACCCCAACATATGGTTTAGTGGGGCCGAATAAGCGTCGATTTCGAAAGAATGGAACACGGGCCTCAAACGTGAAATTTCAAGGCGCGGTACTAGAAGAACAGCGGTAGAAGACCAATATTTCAAGAATCGCAATGTTGTTAGTTTTGGCTCTATAAGGAATTTTAATTTTATTATTTATTCTGCATTACAAGCTCAGTGATAGCTCAGTGTCCGGGCGCTCGCCTTTAATTTAATATACTCGAGCAACCTGAGTTCGATCCCCGGTGCCGGCACCAATGAAGTTTTTAACTTTAAGTGCTGACTTATCACGTGCTCCGCGGTGAAGGAAAACATCGTGAGGAAACCTGCATATTTTCGAAATAATAAAAAAAAATCGAAGATATGTGAAGTCCGCCAATCCGCAGTGGGGCCGCGTGGTGGACTATGCCCTGATACCCTCGGTATAGAGGAGGCCTTTGCCCAACAGTGGGACATGTATAGGCTGTTACTTTCCTTTTTTTTTTACAATTTCAGAATAATCTAAATATTAAAAATTACTTTATCATAATAGGTATTTAACGAGCACCAGTAAGTTATGTTGACAAAAGTCCCATTTGCAAAAAAAATTGCAACCCGTAAATAAGTGGAATATAATTGCAACTGTGTTGGTATTGAACCGAATAAATAATTTATTGTTACTAATTTCTAAATAAGCAGCACTTTACTGGACCAAAAATGAAACCCCGATTGTCATTAAATGAACGTCCGTGATCATAATGAACGTCCCATACCAAGATCATATGCAAGTAAAGTCTACTGGATACAAGTGATAATAAGTGAAGGCTCAGAAAAAAAATAATAAATAAATAAATATAACTAAGCAGTGAATGACCTGGGACTTTATAAATATAGGGACGTCTTAGGGACCATCACTATTATACGTTAGCTGTCTCATTCGGCATAGTAAGAGTCTGATGGTTGTTGGCGTCTTAGTGTATTGCACTATGATATGTCGACTGATCATCTGACTTTGGGAAGTCTGGTGGAGGCTTGCGTCTTAGTGTATTCCACTATGATACGTTGTCTATTACTTGGCTTGGGTCGGGGTCCGTTGGTGGTTTGCGTCTTAGTGTTTACATTATGATACATCGACTATCATTCGGATGGTGAAAGAGTATGTGTGGACAATTCGGGTGTTCCGAGTATATTCTAAACTTTGGAGCCGAAGTTGATTGGAGTTACATTGGTATGGTGTGAGGGTGTGCCACCTACGCGATGCGTGCGGCTATATGCAGTAATGCGTCTTGTGGTAGTTGCAGGGTAATCTGGGAGAAACGTCACGATCACGTCTGCAGTCGCGGCGATATGGCAAAAGTGGTGGCACTTACGGAGAGCTTATTATATCAAAGGGCCGAAGTGCCTGATTATCAACACTTGCCCAAAACCGTATTGACGTACATTCACGAACACTGGATTTTTCGTCGGCTTGTATGACGTTTACACGCATTGACATGCGCGACTTAGTTTGTGCTTACGCACTGCCAAGGGGCCAAGTCCTCTTTATGCTGGTAAAACAGCTTTGCAATGGACTTCGGTCCTTTCCCCAACTTGTTGTCCCTCTTCGAGGAGGGGAGCGCAATATGTTTGATGGCATTCACCGCACACGGCGTTGGTGAGTTGTTTTCATGGAACCGTGTGCCTTCCCCACATTTTTTTATTATTGTTATAGATGTGGGGGAGCTGTTAACTTGTATCGGATTCTTGTCTCAAGCGAATCGGGATTTATATCTTTTAATTATTCATATAATGGCGCAGAAAAATATATATATAAGTTTATACAGGGAGACTTTTTGAGAAGTACGCAAATTTACACAGGAGGTTCAGACTCGGTAGTATAATCGTTTATTGAAATAAAAGACAAAGTTTCTTTTTCCAAAAAAAAATTCCATTCTTTTCCCTAAAAAACAGAACGTGTTGACAATGTAGTAGTCATTCATAAATACCTAAATTTTACTGTGCACGAACTTGTGTGCGTGTTTGTTGTAAATGATCGCGCGTAAAATAAATGAGTTGCGTATAAAACACGCACTTTTTGAGATAAGTTCAAATGAATGTAATCAATTACTTATGAGTGATTTTAAATATTTATTATTTTTTATATAACATTATTTATGTCTTAAATTTAGTAAAAAAATGGATACACTTGGATATATACGGCAAAAAGGGGGAGTAAGTTACAACAGGAGAAGAAATCGCAGGAGAAACCATCAAATTAAATCAAAAAAATCATCGGATATTTTGTAGTAAATTTCATATCACATGATTCTCAGATAAGGCTCGCATACGAAAGGAGTGAATCGAATTAAGTATTTATCAACTGTTGAATAATTATTACACAAAAATTAGAATTTTTGTATCTAACAAAGATTTTCAACAAAGTTTTAAAATGGAATACTGCTATTATAAGCCACTATTATATACACAATTACACATAACCTTTATAACTCCTTCCATAGATTCTAGATGTCGAGTTGCTACGTCAGATTTATTTGCCGACTCCGTCCGCCACCATCCAGAACTAACTCAACTCAAACAGTAACATTGAATCAAGTACCAACTCAAACGTAATTACTAGATAATCTTGTTTAACTTTCAAATTCGCTTGGACAATTACGCTAGCCTTAATTATATGTAATAACCCAACAAAAAAACCTTTTTAATGTGTCTGCAATAGAAAAGATTAAGTACACAAAGCACTTTTAGCAATCTAAAAAACACTATGTTTAACATTTATGTATACCATTAAAGAAAGCTTTTTGAACATCAGACAAGCGGTGGGACGTACCGTCTCGAGAATTAAGCCGCTTATTTCGGCTTCTGCCGTACTCTATTCAGTACGGAATAATTAAAGCACAAGTTATGATTCTTTGTTGTACTATTATTAAAATAATTATGATGAATGAAAAATTATTCCTCCGTACTTCAAAATAATAATTAACTCTACATCAGGCAGGATTCACGATTTATTTCTTTCGTCCCTCCCCCAAATTTCCAGGACATCTTCATTCTCTTCTCTTTTCTACTTGCATCATTTTGTACATTATTTCAATAATTTTCATTTACACTAAATCACCCCTTCCTTATTTTGCCTCCTTTTTAGGTTTGTTTTTTTGTTCCAACATATTCGACTGATGAGTAAAATTTTTATGCATTGTTTGTATTTGGCACCTACTCTCAGTTGTTAGGAATTATAAAAATTTTAATTTATAAACATATAAGATAAGTAAGGAAAATAAGTAGATACCTATTTTAACAGGTAAGTATAAATTGATCCTAACTTATCCCACAAGGATTAGTATGCAGACATTTGGTCCCACAGAAAAAGAGGATATTAATTTATACATAATTATGAGATTTATAGATAATTGAACCGGCAGTTTGTTACCTCCACCCCACTCCTTACTTTCGAGTTCGTCTGTACCGTATTCCGTTTTCGGAACGTTTTCCAATAATTTCTTAAAATAGTATCTTGAATGTCTGCCTTGCTATACAAAGAGAAAACGCTGAAAGTTCGTAATGCTAAATGCTACAGTGTTCGTGGAAAATAATATAGTAAAATTATTTAAGAACAAAATAATAAAAAGAAAACCAATTTAAGGAACAATTTATTAACTTCTACGCAAATTTTCATGAACCTAAAGCTATTTTCGTAAATACAGCTGATTAATTCGTTTGCCGTCCAAAAAGTTTTAATTGCGCAGGCGTGTTGCAAATGAGCCGTTACACCAGTTACATTATAAAAGACCGAAAAATAAAAATAAAAATCCTTATGATTGTCGATCACTTCACTTCGGTAGGCGATCGTTCATACAAGCTGTTGACTTTAGTACTCGGTATAAAAAAATTCACGATGCATTGCTTGTAATAACATCATACACACGCCATGGTGAGTCTGCTCATAAATTAGTAATCATGTCACGGCCTCATTCCACGTGGACCTGTGTGTATATGTTTGGTTCAGGGGTACCAAATACTCAGTTGCTTGTTCAGGTATCTTACCTTTTACTTTATGGTGAATGATCAGCACTGCATATGAACAATTACGGGGTTACAACGAACAGGCCTTTAAATCTTACGAATCTCTACATACTACATTTTTCTATACCCTTCCTTACCTAACAGTCACCAAAAGTCGACCTCTTCCCGCTTCATGTTTACAAAATAAGTAATTCATAGATGATTAAAAAACATAACTAAAAATAAAATATACTATACAATTTTGTTTCACGGTCCGCCCAACCGTACATACACGGTTAATTAACACATTTAATTAAAACATTTGACGTCGGTTGTAGACTTTTTGAAATCCCGAATGTGTCCCCGACGCATTTTTCAATGAAACGCGGTATTTTAATTTTGTTCCAAAATTATTTATAGTACAATTTGGAAGATAGGTATTTTTATATATAAATAAGTGTATTTTCCAATAAGCTGTTCCAGGTCAATCTCTCGAAATAAACTACCTGTCGAAAACTTTCCGCGTGACCTGTTTATAAATATTACTATCAAATAATCGCCGGCATAAATTCTGTCTACAAAAATGTTAACGCTTAAACAGTGAGAAAAATGTAGGTCCAGTGGTAGGATAAAGTTGACTTCAAGGAATCATACAGTGCCCACAAAAACAACAAAACCACTCTCCTATCTTCACTACCATCCTTGAAAAACCAACGAATCAATGATAATAGTACACGCATTTTGTAGTTGCTAACAAGAATCATGTTCCAAATCTCAAATTTGTATAAAGCTATTAGTGCAGACGCAGCCCGAATTCCACTAAACTACTCAGTGTGAGTTGAACTGTATCACAAGTTTTCGCGTAGACAAAAATCGATGTTGGAGAGAAGTGCCAGCCTTAAACGAAACATTTCCACCGTATATTGTGTTTATGAACGATCGGATACAGCTATTTTGTTACTTCATGAAGGATATAAGCACACTTTTTAGAACTATCTGTTGGTATGAAATAATTTTCGATGGACGATAGACGATGATGGCTTAAATTTAACGTGGAGCATCAGCTCACCATGTGTAACGTGAATTTTAGCCGAACATTTTGAATTTTAGAAGTTTCCTGACGGGTATATCTCTTTATCCTTTAAACGAGCAATTCTTGTATGTATATATATATATATAATCGGAATCTCGGAAACGGCTCCAGCGATTTTCATGAAATTTAGTATGTGCGTAGATTCTGGGGCGAAAAATCGATCTAGATAGATTTCATTTTTAGAAAATGTCCTTTTATCACTGTTTTCAGGGAATGAAAAATATCATTCGAATAGGACAGTAAATTTCGCCGCAAGAATGCAAAAAGTCATTGAGTTCGCCCTTTGTAATCCTTACTTAAGGTAATTACAATAAATAATAATTAAAGAAAATTAAGAAACTTATAGAAAACATCAAACAAAGTTAGGAATTTTTTGAAGACAGCCCTTTATAGTAGTATTTTAAAATTTGAAAAAATAGGTTTACAGTGAATTGTAAACTACAACAATAAATTGAAAAGGTGGATAAGTTCCTCTACGAGTTTCTCCAGCTCCTTTATTTCAAAGAAAAAGTTTCACAAAGTTAGGCGTACTGTTTTCCGATGAGGAACTATTTGAGACTGCACTCTAGTACGAAATATGCAATATATTTCGTGTCATGGTGAAATATCTAAAATATGTCTTTAAATTTTAGGATGGCTTTTAATACTTTAAGCTGCGGTTTCATTACCATAACAGAAAAAGTAAATAAACGTCATGTCATATTGAATAATTCTGACAATTTTAATTGTATTTTCATTCATTTTATTCATTTCATTTGTATTTTTATAAGGTTTCTAAGATGGGATAACTGATTAAAGAAGAGGTAAGATGTACGTAAGATAAACTTGATTGCACAAAAAGGAAGACAATTTCAAATTGTGAACCTCAATAAATATACAAATATATTAACAAATGATATTTTTATTTGTATAAATAAATATACAAATGAAAATATTTGCATTTCAACGTGCCTATCGTTTTATGCTACTTCTGATGGTAATGATTTTGTCATAAATACAATACACATATGGTATAAGCATCGTCAAGAGTGTACTTAGAGAAAGCTTTCATGCATTTTTCACAAGAAAGGGGTTCGTTGTTTGCACTTCGCAATATATGGATCAGATTCCATATTTTTCTCCTATGAAATGAATAGACAAATAATAAGCACGCCAGCAGACCTACGTAACTATAGAGGAAGAGCCATACCCTTAGGGACAAATTGGCATAACACAAACATAGAAAGATGCTCACCGTTTCCCATAGCACATGCTTTTCATAACGTTTCCGTTTTTACAATTATAATTTCACACACACACACACACACACATATTGCAAGCTGTTTTCGCTCACGTCATAAACAACAACATCAAACTATGTCTTACTCATTGAGTTTTCCAAAACACGAAAATCATTCATATATTTCGAAATAATCGAAAGATTGCATTCCGATTATTCATAATTGAAAACCGAAATAAAATATTATTTCACTTAAAACACAATAATATTTTTAGGAATGATTTCACCTAAATATATTTACGGTGACACAATAATGTTATTGTGTCACCGTAAATATCGGTGTGTATATAATATTTTCATCGTTCATTTATTACCGAAACCATCGTAATGGATATTGAATTCAAAGTACTACTGAAGGTTTTGTGTTGTCTCGAACAACAGGAAATTACTAACATTTAGAATTCCTTTGAAATATACATCAATGAAATAAAAAAAAATTGAATTAGTAAATTTGGAAACGCAACAAAAATAATAAAATGCATTAAAAACAAAACAACTACTAAATGTCGTATTTATAAGAAACTTTAAGGGAAAATTTAGTTAAGTTGTTAATCTACAAAGAATAATATTATTGTTTTGTTATAATTATCGTAAAATAAGTAATATCATATTTAATTTAACAACAAAAAGACGAAAAAGACAATAATAGATTAAGAAACTGAAAATGTGCAAATAAATATATAATATTGATTCTGCATTATGTAATAATGATTCTGAATAATGTAACTAATTCCAGGTACATTATTCTACATTAATAAGTAAGGTTATACGTTTTGAGTCTAGGGATACAAACACACAAAAAAGAATAAAACAATATTAGACCACGTGTATGTGGTAGAGATAAGACAACTGTAATATCAACATAAAAGAAAGGATCACCTTAATAAAAAAGGAATAAATAGAGATGATTATAAAGGTCCTTTACCCACATATCCTCTGAAATGTTTTTAATTATTAAATTTTGAAGAATATTCAAAACCTTTACAAAGGTAGTTTACGTTAAATCCTACGATAGATTCCTGGAATTTAGAAATAAACCAAAGCTTCTCTTTAAAACTACTTTTACGGTATGAAAGATAAAGTGCTCAATTGTCTTGATGACGTCACTCACCTTTGATGACCCTACTAGCCTTCAATGACCTTACTCGTTTTCGTTACACGAACAACTTAGAGCCTTGGGCCTCAATCATCTTCCTCATTCGTTTAGTCAAACCATGTCTTCTCCAAAGAACTTATTCTGTTCGAACAATTTGCCCCCCTGCTGAACCCCTCCTGTCCTGCAGAGATCTATCGACGAACAGAAAAATCATGAAAGGCCTCAACCATCTGAAATACATACACATGGGCGCGCTCTTCTTCGATGTCTGGACTCGAAAGTAACCCAAAGCGATTTGTTAGCCAAACGTTTGGCCCTAGTTTTGTGTTTTGGTGAGCTCGAGGTTGGAGGTATAGCTACGGTCTTTTCACAATTAACTTCGATTCTCCATTTGGAAAACCAGTCAGCAAGTTTTATTGGCTGCACTGCGGAGAGTCATTCGGCCAAGACGTTTGTGCCGAGAGTAGTGTCCACTCAGTATCGAAATTCGACAGCCAGGCTTGGATGGCACGAGTCCGTCTGGTACGTTGAGTGCATAGCTTTTAAGGCAAACCATTATGTCAGATCTTATCTAGAGAGGAGGAGTGGGTGAATGAGGCCTTTCAGAATGTGCTCCGTCAGGCGAATGTCTATTCGGGACAGGAGATTCAGTCGAAATTACCCGAGAGGAGAGAAGATTGTTGAGTATTTCAACCTGTTAAGAATAATTTGCTCGTTCATCTTCCCCAAGCAATTTAGGAGGCTGAACGGAGGATAGTTGATAGCCTGATCTGGCAATTTGTTCAGTTTGCGAATGCTAATAATTATGGCCTCTTACCAGGCGTCTGGGAAGGTGCTTGAGTTTAAGCATATCAGATGTGTGACAATGCATAATAATATAAAAAGAAATAACAATCAACTGTTAATCTGTCCATTTTTACTTATTTCTAAAAGAAAGTACCAACTAAAGAAAGTAAAACATGTTTTCCCCTATGAGTACAACCCTGCAAATTTTTATACAGATTTTTATTCGCCCCAATAGTGCATTCTTATTTTTCCGATCGACACCGAGTTCTCGAGCATCGTAATTGAATTATCCCCTTTTACCTATCCAGCCCGTGGTTTTTCCCTTATAGCTAGGTCATGGAATAACGAAAATATAAATATAAAACATTTTCCGCAAAGCTATTTCAGTCTTCAGATTCAATTCGTTGCGAAATAGGGAAAGATACACTCGGAAATGTTTAATCTGCGTGTTGCTTTGAATAAAAAAAACGACATCCGCGTGTTCGGAGGATAATTAAAACAAAAAACCTGTCACTTATAAATTTGTAATTTTTGTAGATAAATGATCAAAAACTTTTGGCGCTGCGGGATTAAAACGTTTTAATAACATATATATTCTGATTAATTTGATAAAATATATAAAAATATAAGTGTTTTTCTTATTTATCTAAAACAAAAATATATAATTTAAAGTTCCATCTTGAGTCCAGAGACTAGCGCTAAATATAAAAATTAATCCTAAAGCTTGAATTGTCACTTGTCTTGAAATTGTTATCAAACGAAAAAATTTTATGTTTTTTTTTTAAGTTATCCTAATATTATGAGACTAAAATTTTTACGATGCACGCTCACACTGACAGCGATATGATGAAGTTGTTTGAAAACGAAACGTCCTCATCGACCCGGTCGAGGAAGGGGACTTAGTTACGTAGGACCCACCGTCGGGGGTCCCGCCGGATAACACTACACACACAGATAGTGTAGCAACAAACACATTAGTTCGCCCTCGCCTTCGAGCACGGCGAGACGAACACAACGAGTACACAAGGTACACCCGCGTTCCAGGGCGGGTCACACCGCCCCCAGCCACCGATTAGCTAAAAACACAGTCGACGGCCATCGGGGTCTCGGTCTGCACCACAACCTCGATGGCTCTTAGTTGATATGCCGTTGTTAAACGCACGCATGAGCACATGCGCGGCCCACCCACAGCGGAGGGCCCAAACCCGTGGGTTTTGGCTAGCCCACCGGTTCTGCGTCAGATGAAGCTTTACTTATTCTATTGGCTTTATTTTTAATATGTCGATTCCATGTCACCTCATAATAAAGTAGGCCCCGTATACCCCACTCAATAGCGAAAACGCAGAAATATAAAACTCCATTTTACGCCGGTCTTCTTTGAGCTCATAGTACTTTCCCGGATGGACCGGCCATTCGTTCAAAAGCGAAGTGTCGCGTGGCCATACATAAAAGAAAGTAAAGTAACAGCCTATACATGTGCCACTGCTGGGCAAAGGCCTCCTCTATACAGAGGGTATCAGGGCATAGTCCACCACGCGGCCCCACTGCGGATTGGCGGACTTCACATATCTTTGAAAAATATTTTTTTTGTTATTATTTCGAAAATATGCAGGTTTCCTCACGATGTTTTCCTTCACCGCGGAGCACGTGATAAGTCAGCACTTAGTGTTAAAAACGTCATTGGTGCCGGCACCGGGGATCGAACTCAGGTTGCTAGAGTATATTCAATTAAAGGCGAGCGCCCGGACACTGAGCTATCACGGCTCTTACGGCCATACATAGTACCTCTCAAATTAATAACTTTGCAAAGTACGGTTATAAGCCGTACAAAAATATGTACAAAACTTTTGTCTCGAATAACGCAAAGTAAAGTTCCCTTGACCCTGTACCCAAATATAACTTGAACAGCGCAAAAGGAATGGACAACGAATGAAGTGACATAGAATGTTAATGTGGCTCACCATATTGTAAATAAAACTATTTTACAAATGGATTGGCCATGGACGCTCTATGTGTTCGAAACGTAGAATGCATTTAATAATAAATAACGTGATCAAATATATAAAATAGTGTTAATTATTGTGTATGATGTAATAAGTGTAAATAAAAGAAACCATTCTGTAAAGCATAATAAAATACTCCCCGAATCGTGACATATGTACGAGTAGTATGTATAAGCATTTGACAAATCTGACAATACTTCGAACTATAAATATACGGTTGAAGTTATTGCTAGAGAAGTGATAAAACATGACTGCGCTGCCGTCGCTTATCAAGTAAAGTTCGCGCGGAATTCAGTGCGAACTAGCATCGAAGCGGCGCAGTACAAGGCGACCGGCGCCGGAGTATACGCGCACGCATCGCCGAATAGCCGATAAAAAACCGGAAAATCGTGACTCGAAAATCAAGTGACCAGTCCGGTGGGCTATAATGCGAACGGCAAACAGAACGCGGAGCGCTCGCGGACTATTGAGATGAGGTGGAACGCTACTCCGAATTTCGTGAATGGAAAATTAACGAATAGAACTCGTGCAGCGCTGGAGACTGATGACAGTGACGCTCGTCCTCCCCGCAGATAGCCGAGACACCGAAGACACCGTAGTGTGGGATACGGCGAATTTTGAAATGGTAAATGCAGCAAATTTTATTTCGTATAATGCAGATTAGATGCGATCCATTCAATTTGATCCAAGTCATTGTAATGTGCGTTGAAACATGTACAATGTACAATTGCTTTCGCGGCCGTCAGTTTAGTAGGACTGTTTGCGAAGGCCGAAGGAATTGCGAAACTGAATGCGAAATTTTAAGAACGTCTTTAGCAAATACACAAACGTTATTAAGTAATAATAATAAAGCCGTCGACGTAGGCTAGCCGACAAAAAACCAGTTTTGAGATATGCCAAATCGTCCAATAGATTTCCCGCAATTGTTAATTGCAAGTAATACAACTTATTTCATGCTAAAGATTTTTTAACTACTGTATTACAATATTGCCTATAATGATTTCGTGAGTTGAAGTGAATCCTACACATACTGACATAATATCAATTTATAATTACATATTAAAAAATCCTTAAATTATTTAAAACGGAGCTCAGTTTTTTAATCATATGAAAACACCCGAAATGCATTTCTCATTCCAGAGCATTGAACACGAGCTGAGCCAACACAAATGTGGACGTACTCAAGCGTGGAAATCCCAGGATCCCGAATCACACGAGCTGATAGATTCAGGATTTACGTTTCGGAGTGCGTCGTCTGCTTTTGCATTCTATTCTTCATCATCTGCGTCGGTTTGCTGCTCTACCTGTTCTTCCATTTGTACAGCACAGTGACAACGGCCGGAAAACTCGTTGAAAATTTAGCCGAGAGCTAACAATAACAGTGTTGTGTATACAATGGTGACTTGAAATGAAAGCATTCGTCACAATGCAAGTGACGTCAGGCTATTATAAATCGACTGTGACTGTACTGTGATTTTGTGCCAAATTTTTTTTTAAACTTATGATTAGTGACGCTCACCCTGTATATACATAATTATCAGCATGTTTATAATAGTTTTATTACATAGTACTGTGTCGACAGTTTGTTTATTGGTGGATCAAATGCTTTATAATACTATGATCATAAACCATTATCGGTAACTACATCGGTTTATATTATATGGCAAACGGTACATAGAAAGAAGCAATTTCTGTCGCGATAAGCAATCAATGTTAGTGTGATTTCCTAGGTACGCAATATGATGCAGATTTTAAATGTGTCTGATGGGAATCGAATATTGATTTATTTTAATAATAATATTTTATTCATACCTGTAGATGTTTTTCAAAACAACACATAACTTTTTTATTTGAAACCGTCATAGCTCTGTGCCCGGACGATCGCTTTTATATCAATATACTGGTGCAAACTGAGTTCAAATTGTTAATTGCAATTTTAAGCCCTGACTCATCATATTCTCAACAGTGAAGAAAAAAATCGTGAAGAAACCTGCATATTTTTTGAAATGATAGTAAAAATATATATTTTGAAGATATGTGAAGTCACTTTACTACCTATATCAAGTTACCACGATAAACAGTTGCATGTATAATCCACTTATATGCCATTAAAAGTTACTTTATTACAAGTGTCTAAAGTATACAAAGTTAGTTTCTCCTGAAATACCATATACGTACAATATATTATACGTTTATATCAATGTTAATCGTAATATACTTCACAAAACAAAGCACTTCATTAGTGGGTACAAAAAGAGAAAATGCAGAGAGATATGAGTAATATTGTTTCCTTTAGATATAAGAAAGCTTAAAACGAAGGCAGAAGCAGACAGAGTGGGCAAAGCAGGTTCTTCTCAAGGAGCTGAAATTAATATCCTACCTGATCATACAGAAATATTACATAACTTTAAAGTAAAAATTACAAGAACTGGAAAGAATATTTTAATGAAAACTCTAAAATAAAAGGAATCTGGCATAAAAATTTGCAATCTTAGCCTCATATAGCGTGTTTTTACAATATAATTATAAGAGGAAAATTATTTAAAAAAATCAAATATATTATAAAGAAAACAAAGTCTCCGAATTGTTATCTGTGTGGAGTTGAGGAGGATGTACAACATGTTTTGATGGGATGTGTCAAGAACAAAAAGGAGAGAGAGGAAATGATGGGAATCTTGAACATAAACTCTCTTAATAAATTTTTTATCGCTTCCAATATCAGAAGATACAAAAAAGTATGTCGTGCTACTTCAGAGTTCTCACAATGACTTCTATATAGTTTATTCCTAAGTAGAGAAATGAGATAGTAACAATGGGGTTGACATATCCAAATAAGGATAAAAGCCCCAAACCAAATTCCGATAAAAAAACTAGGGCAGAAAAATATAAATATACTAAGTAAATTACAAATGAAATTGTTACATTACATTTTTATAAACTAGGTTAGTTACAAAGTCGTCGACGTATATATTCTCAACAAGACGATATAATATATCACTATTTTTAAAGTATATTTTACGAAATATGTCGTTAATTAAGTTAAAATGTAGTGTGCAATAACCCCAAAGTACGTTTATTCAAATTGTAATTTCGAATACAGAGTAGAAGCAAATTTACTCCCGTCCGAACCAATTGATTTTATTATTAAAACATGTAATTAAAACCTGTTATTAAGCTCGGTACGGTGAACCGAATAGTTCGCGTATCAAAGGCAAAAATATTAATGTTTCGGACCATCCGATCGATATTGTCGGTTGCAAAATATCCACAGAATTTTCCAATGTTCAGAGTACAATATTAAAACAAGAAAGCACGATACGACATATTTGATTTAAAATTATAAGCAGCATATTTACGTACAATTTTTATAATGTACAGAAAAGTACACAATGGAATAAACATTGTTTTCAGATTTGATTAACCACAGCATATGAAATTAAATCGTATTCCAAGTGTACAAGGTTTATACTTGAAGACCTGAAGCTGACGGCTAAAGATTTGTCTTACTTGTCGTGTTTCTTATAACATCGGGAGCGTGTCTATGGAAACTGTCCGTAGCAAGAAAAGTAAAATCAATACGCCTTGATATTTTTACGCCCGTGATTTTCTATCCTCCTAAAGGTATCGTATCGATGTTGTATTACTAACAACTATAATTACTACTTGTGTTTATACCTTTACGGAATATCCGTGATGCCATAAATCTTATTATATATTCTATTGTATTGGAAAGTAACGATTTTCTAGATTTGGCACATTTAGTCTGTACATCACCGCGACTTTGCTGTGATATATAACAAAGTCGCGGTGATGGCAATAATATGTATTTTGAAGAAAGACAATGCTAATATTTTTGTAAGAATTTTGACAATGCTAATACTTTAGGGGTTAAATAGATATTTTTTCTCTAACGATAAGGGTATGGAAAATTCTTCACCAAAAACTTTATAGTTTACAAACTATTATCTCTTTACTAACTATATCATCGTTTCTTCCTTGAGTGAAAACATTGTGATAATAGTCAGACAATAAATAAAATTATAACTTATCTCATACGAGTATAAATACTACTTACATAATATTCCTTGAACAGTATATATTAACAGAAAGACCTTGACTTGCTTCTTATTTCGTAATTCGTAATACAGTTTAAACAAAAATAGAATACAAAAATACAATACTTACACAATAAAAAGTAAATTTTGTAACCGTTGTTGTATTTATAAATCTATCGTTAAAGTGCGTAAAACTCGTTTATATCAAATACAGCTCGTAACGAATCATTTAAAAGGTTTTCGAAGTATTTTCTTTTGTGAATAATTTTGTTTCGTCCAAACTTTAAACTTCTCTTAAGAATCATGAGGAAACCAATGGAAAGTTGAAGAGAACTGAAGAAATCTTGTTACGGAATCGCAAATCAAAAGTTTGGGACGCGTTGCTTTCGATTTCGCATTAATAACTGTTGGGAAAAACAACCTATTTTAGGATATCTCACGTTTAAATCAAATCAATCGTGAATTGCGTATTATCGCTTTCGATGTTACGTATATATTAATTACCTTGTGAATGGACGACTTAATAATTTTCGTTGCACATTGTTAACCATAAAAATAAATCAATATGAGATACCATATTAAATGATGTATTAGCTGTTTATATTCTAAATACTTTTCAAACACTAGAGTGCAATAGACGAGTCGCTGAGGCACCCATCAATCCACACTTGGCAAATGAATCTTTTATAACAGTTCTTGTAACAGTTCGCGGGCGTGGTATAATTTGTCTACATTCACTGTCTGTCTACATGTCGTGTTTGAAATCTGACAACGAATACATTAGTTTCAAGAGTCTCTTGATTTTTAAGGAATTGAAATAAGAGGTTGATTGGGATAGAGTTAAGTAGTTATTGAAGTCTAGCCTTCGAAATTTCTAACAGCAGTATAATAACTTATAAACGGAAATCTATCATCTATAGTATCCAATATATAGGTATCCAAGCATTAGAACGTTTAAAAACAACACAACACCTGACATATAAATCATGTTTACCACGTCATTTAGAACAAAAGGCATTTTGCGTTGTGTGTTTTATTAGACACTAGTTATCAAGTTTATTGCGATTATCTAAGACGTGAGTTAAACATAAACTCTGTTTGTCGTGTCAATGACTGGGATTCTGATAACAATGAGACTGCTGTGTCTCGTTCTTTCCATCAAGGTGAACTTAGAGTCAGTATTGAACAGGGTAATTCATTTATAATGATATCCTCTACTATAACCATCTCTACAAGATATACATAACAGCAAAGATCTATTATTGTATTGAAAAAAAAATTCATTTGCTTTGAGTTTATTCGTATGGTGATGGTACCGACTGCACAATAGCTCAATAGCGCACTTTGCCATCTGCCCTTACGTTCAGTTTTGTACTCGATCCTTACATGGATCCTTACTTACTTGTTTAAAGAGATAAAGGTATTGACTGTTGCTGCTCAATACATTTTTGAAAATGTTTTGTATGTCCATAAAAATAAGGATAAATTTTTAAGACATAATAATGTTCATGATATAAATACTAGGAACAAAAATAAATTGATCCTACCCCCAAGTAGACTCCGTAAAATAAGTAAATCTTTTATGGGACAATGTAAACGTTATTACAACAAAATTCCAGAAAACGTTCAAAATGCATCAATAGCTAAATTTAAAAAAATAGTAAAAGAACGTTTGTGTGTTAAGGGCTACTATAATATTAATGATTATTTAAATGATAACACACTCTGGTAATGAACTGATCGCTCCGGGCTCTTTCAATCGGAGTTCTTATATTGGATTTTAACGAATATATGTCAAACTCCTTATTTAAAAAAAAAAGCCCGCTGAGTTTCTTTCGCCGGTTCTTCTCAGTACAGTGGCTTTCTTTTCCGAACCGGTGGTAGTGTTTTGACTATCAATAAGTGAGTGTAATGCTCCTATGTTGAATAAATACATTTGATTTTGATTTTGATTTTGACTCCGTATCCGTGATTTTCATATTTGTGAAACCTACAGCGTCACAGTATTTCCTCGCGCAGTAGGATCGATACGCGCACTGAGATGGTAGATAAAATCTTAAATTCTATAGAGACAGATAGGTAATCACTGAGATTTTGAATAAGGGTACAAGAAAGTATTTCTGTGATACAATATTACACATTTTAAGAGATACTTTCCTGCTTCACAGTCACATAAAAGCTTCCGCAAATAAAGAGGCGCGTCCGAAGTTAACAAAAGACCACCGTGAAATAGAAGTATTATACAGTAGTGAGGTAACAGGGCCCCACTGCTTTTAAAGGTTGGCAAAGGTACATCCATTGCTAAGCTTATATACTTAACTCCTCAGGTGTTGTAGACGTGGTAGGGGTAATTAGTTATCATAATTTGTACCGCCTGCAGGCTTGTGACGTTAGCACATAAACAAATGCATTTCAAGACGTGATATCCACATGAATTTGTGAAGTTGAGTCACAATACACCCACAAATTCTGTTTGTTTTTTAAAAGAAACAAATGTATCTTTTGTACATGCGAAGAGTTAATATTTTAATTAATAAATAATGCTTGAAAACTCTTTAATCTGTAAACAAATTTTGTTGTTTACAGATTAAATTACAAATTTGCAAGCTAAATAATACATAGTAAATAAGCCTCATTTTCCCAAAAAGAATAAAATGCAGGGTCATGTATGGTATTATCCTGATGCCGTAATCGAACAATTCAACGGTAGGTAATGGCGTTGCAATGCATAACATCTGGCATTACATTGCTATTGCAAACCGTGACCTCATGCCGCTTGGCAGATCAGATATCAGAAAATTTACTTCAGATATTTTTATGTGAGAAGTCGGCAAGCGAGCTGGCGGTTCACCTGATGTTAAGTGATAAGTGCCCATTGATATTTGCAACACCCGTAGGGTTGCAGGTACGCAGCCACCTTTTAATAACATGGGCCCCGGCTACACACTCACCAGACGCAACACCAAAATTTAACACTTCCACTTCACGCCGGTCTTCTGTGAGGTCGTGGTACTTACCCGGACGGACCTGCCCATTCATGCAATAGCGAAGATTGTTGAGTGGCCCTACATCAGATAATCATAAAGGTAAACTATATGAACATAGTTTGTTGAAATTATGAATATGGTGTGCAACTATATGAACGGGCGTGGCTGTGTCTTGCAAGTGGTGTCGTGATGTTTTACCTCCGGCATTTATAGCCGTCGTGACGCCGTGTACAGCTTCTGTATGACGTGGCACCGCCGCACGTATATCGGCACTGTTATTAGACGTTACAAGACGTCACAAAAACGCTGAATATAAACGACTGTGCGGCGCAGCATTAAAATTAGGGGTAAAAATGAACTTCACTTTATAAAAATTATAACCCTCATCCCAATTTGTGCCGTTTCTCTTAAGGCTACATTAAGGGGTCCGGGAGTGAACCCTAGTGTGACTAATGTAGCCCAAGTTAGTACGAATTGTACCCAGTGGAGACAAGTAAGAACGTATAACTGTTGAGTGCGGTTTATTCTGAGCGTGATTTTGCTCAGTACTCATTACACTCCCTTTTTCCTTTCATTTGATCTTCGAATGTGTTAACTGTCAACATTTGGTTCTTGACCAGCAGCGCTTAGTTCATGGAGGGGTCTATATTACATACTTCATTATTTTCTGTATATCTTCGTTTCTGAAGAACTGGCTATGATTCCGATTATCCTGTTTAATTGAGAAATGAAAATACTTGGCCGCATGCCGCGTTCGTTATAGCTATTACATTTGTACAAAATACTAACAGATTTGTCAGTAATCTTGTGTGGTGTGTGCGAAATAATGTTTATTTTCGAGGAAACGAACACTAAAATTTCTATGGGTAAAAATAAGTGTTGAAATGTACCTATCATTTTTTTATAATTATGATTATCCTTATAGACTAAAAGGTCTATAGCATTTTTTGCTTGATCGTCCGAATCGTCTCTGGAAAAAAAATAATTCATATGAAAGGGTTTTGTCATCAATTCCTGGTTGATTTCTCATTTAATATATTACTCAATTATTTTATGAACATATAATAAGTACGTCGCAAATACTGTGGAACAATGCACGCGAATATTGTCATTTCAAACACGAACACAAACTAAGTACATACAGGCTGACTACACAATTGCAATGTGACGAGACTATAAAATAATTATAGATGTAACGATATATTCAGACTCAGTATGTGCAACCATTTCAATAACATACTGAATGCACCGTGATCCCTAGTTAGGAGAACGAGCAAACACTACACCGCCAATAATTCAGTGCTTCCTAGAATTGAAATCGAGTTCCAGTTAAGCTCCACTCACTACGCTGCCCAATTTGAAAATCGAACGCAGCTATTTAAATGAAATAGGTTTTAATTTCGCTGTGCCACTACGAATTCAATTTACATAGCCGGCATCCGATCAATACACATCGAGTATATGCGTGTACATCAGCATCACTCGTATACTGAAGCCGTTAATTTCAGTGTAGGACTCTGTCATAATACATTACGTGTATGACTTAATTAACGTAATTCATTAAGACACTTCAGGCAGATATCGCTTAGTGTTACGTCATTCTGTTATAGTCTGAAAATTGATTCAGACAAGCTTCGCATTAAGTAAATATAGGAAATTATGTATGTACAGGACTGCAAATAAAAGTATTTAATATTTTTTATAGTGTTTTATTGGTTTTAAATACTATAGTTAGAAGTATTGTTTAAGAATATTATTATCGGTGGAATTTTTTAGATTGTGTAGATGGCCCGAAAGAATTGCGACTCTACATTATTAAGGGCAAGAAAGCATAAATTCATCTAACGGTGGCGAGCCTTATTTTTTTTGCCGTAGAAGCATAAGACATCGCAAACCTCAGTTTTTAAATAACAATTGATTTGGTTTATTCAATCTTATTGCAACTTATTAACCCATTACCTCAACAAAAAGTGAAAATTGCGAGCCCTGTGTACTTATTATATCATAAACTTGTATTCATAGAACTAATTCTGCACAGTTCTAAAACAAGATTGTGTTATCATGATGATTTGTTTATAATACGTATATTAATTATAAATTTTAATCCTATTCATTATGTACTATAGAACATGAAAATTTTCCACTTCAATGACAACGCCACATTTCCTTCTTCGTATCCCGTTATCAATGTACATATTTGCTTTTTTTTAAATCTTTACAGCATCTTTGCACTCATAATACAAACTGACTCTACGATGTGTCGGGCTCAACGTAATTGCTTTAAAAACGATTAAACTAGGGCTACCAAGCACGAGTAAACTTAACCTTTGTAATCTACTACAACAAAACATTCAAATTATGGTAGTGTAGAAAAAAATTGGCTTTAGTAGTTGGTTAACAATTTACTTTAGCAAAAGGTTTAAGGAAGTCGTAATTAAGAAATCGTTATGGCACCAAAATAAGTTTTGATTAAATATTGCAAACGTGACGAAGCCATACGATTTACACTCTGCGTCATTTGAATCTTAACCACGAGGCTCTATGGCCGCTGTAAATCCGGTGATTTTTAATTTATTTCTTTTGAGTTTTCTAAATACAGAAAATTTATTTCTGATGCCGACTACAATTACTCAATTTAACTATGTTTATTTCGCTATTTAAGTCTACAACTGATTTCAAGAATAAGTTTACAGCGTGAAGCAACCCTGTTTTTTTTTGTACAATTATTAAAAAGTTAAAGTGTTCCTCGTAAATTGTTAAATTTTCTAATGCGGTTTGTTGTGATTCTACTTCTTTGTTAGCATATCCTCTTATTCATACAAAAAAATTAAGAAGCGATGTCTTTAAATCGGATCAGAAAGCAATATACTAGCTCAGGACTATCACAAACTTCAATTACTATAAAGAACGCAATCAAGGTTAACTTATTATTTTAGGAGCATCTGAATATCATACCAGTTTCATATCCAAGTGAAAGTTAGCCCACATGCGATTTTTAGTATCTAGCAAGAAAGACTCGGAGTGACTAGCTTTGGTACGGCAACAGCAGCTCACATAACAGCTGACGAATAGACCCGGTCTACCGAATATCACGGACGGCCTCACGAAGACTTTAGTGGCATACACTTTCAATGATTAGCAACACTCCTGGAACATCTTGGTCCATGTGCGGCAGTCCTCGTTTACCATCAAGTTACTTTCTCAGTTACCAGGCCTCTGAAATAAAAAAAAAACTTATATTCACGGTACTTCCTCATTATCTTTCAGTAGAGCAAAAATCTCGACGGGTATATTAGTGCAATAAGGACTTCGAACACTAATCACAGGCTGATGAAGTTTGCCTTAACATGTTGGATTTGATTCTTTAACAAATAAGCAATTCATACAATGTTTGTTTGAAGAAAACGTTTACTCGTGTAGTTTTTCACGAGGAATGTGTAAATGATAAAATGATGACCGATTTCCGTCGAGTGCCCGATGGAAATGACTCCACTAGAAGAAGTCTTTATTACCATTTACAAGTAGCAATTTGTAAATGGCATTTCTAAAAAAGTCAACTTCTATATCTTGAGAAATGGTTTCGTCGAAATAATGAACCTTCACACTTTAAACATCAACATCTTTACCGGTGCAGGCAGATGACTTATAGCTCACTCTACCTTATTCAACTAAAAGCTCAGAATTAGTACTGTGAGATTAACGCCCGGTTTCTGAAACACTGATCATCGAAGACCTTAACAAATGATATTAATCAGAATGATATTCTTAATGATTAGAATGATAAATTCAAAGAGTTTAACCATACTTTTGGCAACTCAAATGACATTTGAAAAGCCATTTGATAGCTGATAATTTAACTTCTACGATGATCAGTCAATGTTACACTTCTGGTAAGGAAGGTATTAAGGCCATATCTTTTTGGGTTTCCGCAGGATTTTGTTTTTTCACTAAATCTTTCTTCTTTTCGCATATGTTTTGTTGGCGGAATATGTGTAGAAGCGTGAAGAATGTGGAGCGATTGCATGGTTAAAGAATAACCAAAATTTTCCCACACACAAATAATATTTACTATTACATGTGTCACACGTCTTGTGTGTTAAGTAAGTTTGGATGAAACTTGGCTTCAGACGGATTATCTCTTCAAAACATCTGACCGAAATAGTTATTCGACTGAAGTAATGTTTTTTTTTTAAATCTATATTTGAAAAATCTTTTAAAACACAGATTTGGAGAGCGACGTTTTTAAACATAATATATTCAAGCCTCTAACATCATAAAGATCTTTATTTAAATTCTTCAAATGCAATATTCACTATACTGAATTGATAAAACTGGTTTTTTAACAGTAAAAGAACTCAAAATAAAGGCGTGAAAAATAAAAAGCTCATAGTTGTTTATGTCACTATGGTTTTACCGTGCGGTAACCCTAAATGCTATCTCGGCTGTGTATGCAACATATTACAGATTGAGATACTAAATTTTGCGTAACAACACATGCATGCATTGCACGCATACTTATTAACATAGTCAATGTAACACGCAACGAAAATGTAACATCGTTATGTAACAGTACCAATAATAATTCAATGCATACCATAGGTAGATTTTCCTACACGCTTTTAATATAAATAGAAAGGATTCTAGTCCGTAGGATGTTATTGTGCCTTACAAAAATTTTTCATCAATCAACCATTGTGCAGATTTTTAACATTTATTATCTGTGTATTTCTCTTCATAAATTTATCGATAGATTTTTTAATCCAAAATTACAATTTTCTCAGTATCTCATATCTTTTTTTTTCTCACGTTGCAAACTATTAAACAATTGGTAAACAAACTACTTGTCTGCACTGTGAAAACTACGAACAATAAAAGCCCAAATCTATTTTAATCTATTGCTTCCAAATCGAACCGAAGCGAAGTAAAAATACCGTTAAACGCGTATGTTCGTTTCTTTGCACAGAATACACAACGGGGATTGAGTTTTAATTCCATTATCAGTTAGATAATTTCATGTAAATATTAACGTTAAGCAACCAACGTTATAAACACTAAGCAAATTGTTTTTTTAAATAGTAATTTCTTGAGTTTAGTCGAAAACTACAAAATTACTAAATTACATTAAAATACAGACTTTTGGGATATAAGTTTGATTTGAATAAACGACCTTTTGAAAGCTTTACAAATTCATAAAAGAGAGTATTTTTATTTAAGAATTATTTAAAAGTAGTTTATTTCTAAGCGAGATAAGAATTTCCACGACGCGGCCTCATTGGCGACCCGATTGGCCGGCCACAATCGATATCCCCTAAAAATAACTTCTATTAATTTGAATTGACCGTTACTCGAAACTATACTTTCCACCTTAAACTATTTTTTATTCTTACCTTCTATGTTATGATTAGGTACGTCACATCCGCTTAGCTAAATTTGAGTTTACTTGATTAGAGAAACATTTTCCATGCAACATTCTAAACTTCTCCCTTAGGGGCTTAGTTTTGATTGACTGCCATTCCGTGTATCTAATATCTCCACACTTCTAGAGGCATTTCGTTGGTATTCCATAGAGGTTAACCCATTGCTGTGTCGATCCGGACTGTTTCAAGGGGATGTAGAAATAGGTAAGGTCGGACGGGGATAGGTGTATTTATATAGGTGCATTTCTAACAGTGATAGAAGTATACCCTAAGGGGCATTACATAGTAATACATGAGCACAAGTCCTTATTTAAGGTAAAACAGATTCTTAGAAATTACGAACGGCGAATTGCATTACATAAACTTTGAACAAGGAAATTTAATTAATAATCGTTTTATTGGTAGGTAAAACCACTCTATTTTTAATTATACACACCATAGAATTTAATTTCAATATAAATATTCAGTGTATTTCAATATGAATACTCTACATGAATAGCATTTTATATTTAAGCAGTAGACATAACTAACTATAATAAATGTTTTAACGAAAACATGACTATAAAATATAATAAACAATAAAATATAAATCGCATAAAAAAATGATAATAATGAACAAGCCACTGAGTAGTTTTTGGTGTATTCATTATTTAAAGCCTTAGCTCCTGATAAAACTTGTTAAGTATCGAAACATTACAAAAACCAGAAACGCTAAACTTGACAATGTCGAGAATTAACTTCAAGATACTGGAACACTATTTAATATATAGTAATTTTCCCTAGCTATCCGGAAATAATTTTGTTTTGTTTATCATGTTATCTCTTATTATGTTTTAAAATACACGACACGCTTTCTACACATAATATTTAAAAAAAAACTGATACTGAGGTCAATGTACCACATTTATTTATATTTTTATACATACCAGAGACAAGAAATATGTGCCAGTGATAAGACAACAGAAAACGTAAAGATTGTCTCATCTTTCTCATTAGTTTCTATTAGCTAATACATTTAGTTAAAGATCAGCTCCAGATCCCTTAGTTAAATTTCCCAAAGCTGGGCGAAGGCTCTCGGTTACACTTAATTGTGGTAGGACCACGCAACAGTCTTCGCTGTTGCACGAATGGGCAGTTCCGCCCGGGTAAGTACCATTACCTCACAGAAGACGTGTGTGGAAGTATTATACTTCTGCGTTTCGTCTGATGAGTGAGGTAGTCGGAGGCCATAGTATTACACATAAGGTTGCTAAGCATCTGCAACCCTACGGGTGTTGCAAATTTCAATGGGCGGTGGTTATCACTTAACATCAGGTGAGCCGCCAGCTCGCTTTCCACCTTCTCACATAAAAAATACACCATCATGAAGTAAAAATAAATAGCAATACATTTGCGGAGAAAAAAAACAAATATTTAAACTTCGAAGACCTCTTTACTGTACTCGTATATGTTATAAACAGATTTTTATATTGTTTTTAAATAAAATTTTAAGACATTTTAACTTGAGAACTTAAGTACACATAAGTAGTAGTAACGTACAATTGCAATCCTATCTGTATATGGAGACCTCATGTCTCACTATCTCAGCTCTGTCTCCCCTTTGTCCTGACCGGGGCTGAGGCATAGATTTACGAGTATAGCTACAAAAACTAAACGTAAGTCCGTACTTTACTACTAAGCCTGTAGCATGCCCTTATGTCACATGTACTTTATATGCGTGGGGGTACGATGTTTGAAATGCTTTTCCGTATTTGCATAAATAATACATGATCAGCAAACAGTTTTTTTTTTTGAACTTTAACAAACAGTTTTATTCTATAAATTTACAAAAACATACATAGCACAGTACAAGTAACTCTTTCGGGAAAATACCGCGATCTCACAGAAAACCAACGTAAAATAAACATAAGTAATGCATAACATGCTTTTGGATTTCATCGGATGAATGAGGTAATCGAAGCACACCCTTTAAAGGTTATACAGATAGAACCGCCTGCTCACTTGGCAGCTTCTCACAAAGAAACATGCATCAAATAAGGCTAGAACTAAACCTGTGAAATTGAATGACGTCCGATAACGTAATTCAAGATTTGAACCATTTTATTTACAACTAGCTGTGCCCGCGACTTCGACCGCGTGGAATTTTAAGTAAAAAAAAATCTAAAACAAAAGTAGCCGAATTTACTCAGCTATATGCCAGTGTAAGTCCCGTCCTAATAATCGGTCCAGCCGTTTCAGAGATTAGCCGGAACAAACAGACAGACAGACAGACAAAAATTTTAAAAAATGTTATTTTGGTATAATGTGTTGGCGCTGGCAACATAGTTTACCGGATATGACGTTATCTACTCGTGCTAAGGGTCGCAGGGTCGGGTAGAGAGCGGTCACTTGGATTTTGGCTGCGTTTCCGGACAGTGATACAACCAATAGTGCTACTTGTCGTTATATTAGTTGTTATATTCAAGTTCAGTAATAGTTAAATTATTAGAATCATGGTAAAAACGTTAGAACTCTTATAAATGTACCGTGTATACATCCATATGCATTTATTAAAAAGCGGTTATTTTAATATTACAAACAGACACTCCAATTTTATTTATCTGTATAGATAAAACGTTAATATCAGCTAAGACTTGAACTGTCATAAACTTTTTTCCTATATATACGAAATATCATATAAATAGGCAAATATAAAATAAATGATGTAAACCATCATACTATATGATTTTATATATTGGTTATTTTCCCTATGTCTTAAAAAATACAAAATTGGATTGAACATTGGATAAAACATGAGAGTATGTATTTCAGGAGCTCATAATTTCGGATAAATGACACATCATTTATTATTCTTGCGGAATTTATTAAATGATTTTTACAGATAGATTACTGGAAAGAGAATTTTGACGTAAGTATTATGTATCTCTCTGTACGCAGCGAGAAAGAGTTGCGACTCTACCACTGTAACAATTTTTTCATTTCAATTTTAATTGACTGTAAACACGACCGTAGACTGTTATAAAATTTTAAAACTAGCAACTGCAATGGGAGATCAAGGAAATGCAATATGAATGCTTCTGCGAGATCTGGCGGGACAGCACTATTCAAACAGTCAAAAGACCTCGGCGCTGTTTTTGTAATACATCACGAGTTTTAATTTATTTCTTGACATTCTTAATACTGTAATTAGTTTTCTAAAAGCCTTACGAATTGCTGGTAACAATGCAAGACCCTTGTAAGTAGCAGTAACATGAATATTTAATTTACTTTTTCTTACTTATTTGTTATATTATATCTTACAGTATTTGTTTATGTTAACATTGGTAAAATTATTTCTCTGTATCCTTACAGCGAGTTATTAAATTGGTACATGCATATATCAATCACGTATAATTATGTCGCTATGTATACTTTTTTATTATTTTATAAAATTTACGACAAGTGAACATTTTCAGTAGTGATGCAAACAGAGTATTTACGAAAAGGAAAAATCTGTGTTAATTGAAATAAAATATTTTGAGAAAGAAACTGGAAAAGCAACACAACTATGTTTTGACTTGTACAATAGCTAATACTCTATGCAAATATAGCAAAAATGTTACTGTGGCGTTAACTTACGAAAGGCTTCATGTGTACAACAAACAGTCACTGTCTCAAGGGCGGATCCAGCTTTGGTGCCAGGGGGGGGTCACATAGTCGTGGTCAAGTGATAAGAAGTTTTAATTTAATTTTTAAAATCATAGATACAAGTAAAAAGTATGTATTTTTAACCGACTTCAAAAGAAGGAGGTTAACAATTCGGATGTTTAAATTTTTTTATGTATATTCGGGCATAACTTCGTCGTATATAGACGGATTTGCAAAATTCTTTTTGCAAATCCGTCTATATAGTATTATAGTCTATATAGTATATATTTTTTTGTTCGAAAGGGTTTCATTCCGAAATAGTCCCATATAAATTTCATATAGATCTGATGATAATTTTTGGTGATAGCAAAGGAACTCTTCGAAATCTGACAGGAAATCAACCGTGTTTTCTATCGCATAAATATGCATTGTTTTGCATGTAGCTGTGTAATACTTACGTACATAATTTTATTTTAAGTCGGTTCTTTTATTTTTTTTTATATTAATACGTTTAAAAAACCGACTTCAAAAACTAAAAGGTACAAAATAACAATAAATTACTTGTATGTCCTACTTATTGATAGGTTTGAAGTCGTAATTTATTAATATTAAAGATATTAGGTTTGCATGAGAGGTTATTTTATACCTTTTAGTTTTTGAAGTCGGTTTTTTTAAACGTAGTTTTTTTTGTTTTTAGTGTCTGTAATCGGTTATTCTATAAACTAGAGTAGAATTTTTCTAGATTACATCAGGTAAACTAGAACATTTCGTTGCTTTTTATTGTCATTATATAAAATAGTATTTTTTAAGTAGTTATTGGTAGGCTTACTTATTTTTGAAATTTATTTTTATTTATTTCTTCGTTACCAGATTTTATGTAGTCGTATTGGTTATAATATTTTTTTAATTTCACACTGGCTCCACTTCAGTGACAAGTAGCCTAAGACTACTTGTCGGGATAGGGGTTAATAACAATATATAATCAACCCAAATGAAAACTCCTAAAATAGCCGTACACACACTAAAATTATATCTTTCACGTTAAAAAAATGTTCATAAATAACAAAAAAAATATTTATTCAGTCATTAATTCATTCATTCATAATATTCAGCGCTCATCTATCTAACCTATCTAATCAAAGACAGAATCCACATTCATAACAAACAGAACAAACAAACTTTATTTCCCAAAGATTCGATGTCGCATACTCACGTCCACTAAACCACCACCGCTCACCACCCATCAAAAACGGTCCACCCATTAAGACGAATCAAACTCGACGCAGTTGTGTTCTTTAATTACTGAGTTCCTTAGGCCACATTCCAGCTCTGTCATCAGACCCTGGTTACCATGTAACACCAAAGAGCTCGTCAAGACGAATCAAATGAGCCCAAACACAATAGGGTTGCGTACTTTCTTTACTAAGTTCATATGACCACCTTCCAGCCCATCATCAGTTCAGACCCTGGTAACCATCTAAAACTAAAGTACTCGCAAAGACAAATCAAACGAGCCGAAACTCGATTGGATTGAGTCGTTTCAGTCTTCCAGCTGGAAGGTGGTCATAGGAACCTCACAGAATAGCCTCATAGACCTCACAGAAGATCGGCGTAAAGTACTTCTGCGTTTTGTCTGGTGAGTGAGGTAGCCGGGGCCCACTTTATTATAAGGGAGAAACGCATCTACAACCTTATGCATTTGTCCATGGACGGCTGAAGATGGAGCTCCATCATCCGATCCTGGTTACCAATGAAAGACAAACTACTCGTCAATACGATTCAAATATGCCCAAACGCGATGAGGCTCTGTCGTTTCATTGCGAAGTTCTTTTGGCCACCTTCCAGCACCATCATCAGATCAGCACCATGTCATAATAATATTGCATTGTCTCGCGATTTACACATGTATACAAAATTTCAGCTCAACCGGTAACCGAGAAGTGGATCAAATTTAATTTGCAAGATTTGATGACAAACATTAAAATATTGTAAAAATGTGCATAAAATGAAAACTACTTGGCCAAACTATGGTAAATTTTTATGGGACCAAATGGCAACTATTCTGCATCAATCTAAAGAAGAATCACGTAAATCGGATCATAAATCTCAACGTAATCGGTGTACATACATAGAAAAAAAAATATATACCAATCGAGAAATACTCGAATTGAGAAATCCAAAACTCCCCCTTTTGAAGTCGGTTAAAAATATTATATTAAATTAATTCAATATTGAAGGTAACTACTTAAAATCTATATTGTGGCAAAAAATATATAAAAACATTGTTTAACAATTTTAATTAGTGGTCCACCTAGGTCCTGGTCCCAGCCCAGGGGGGGGGGTCATGACCCCCATGACCCCCCCCCCCCCTGGATCCGCCCTTGCACTGTCTCATGTGTACAACAAACAGTTCCCGGTAATTGACTAATTAGCGAAAGAAGGCAGCCAATTGGCTGATTTACTTTACTATATTTAGTTACATCATGAGACAAATAATCGAGAGACAAAAAGACTACACCGACAATAACAACTTATAAGACGATACCATGAATTATCTTAATCTTTTCAAAAAAACAAAAGCTTATTGATTTACGAAAGACTTTTTTGAAGTTAAAACTTCTTTAAGCACGTTAGGCAATTTTGGAAGGAGAAAAATTATTATATAAAAATATAATAGGTGAAACCTACTTACTTTCACACAGTTCTAAACAACAAACATTAATGTTTTCTATCATAATGTATACAGCCATATCAAAGTGAACTAGATTTTCTCGGTTAAGTCTAAGTACCCTCATGAACTTCTTTAAATGAAACCCAATCAGTTACTATGGAAACATCCCATGACTAGGACAACTAGATGACATGAACAGCGCAATGGTACTATGAATGTTTGATTTTTTCCGTCCAGTAATTTATCGACGCCTGCATATTTTTAAAATGGCAATATAATAAAAAGATTTTTTGCTATTTCTTAATGCAGGCGCTTTTAACTTATCCGATTGAGAAGATACAGACAGCTACACGTTTTATGTGAGCGGATAGAAGACAGCATCATTATAGTTTCTTATTAAACCTTCACAAAGCAAGCCTTGGTTAATTCAAAATAGTTTAGAAAAATAACTATAAAAGAAACTGTATTCATTCTTAAAATTATATCGGTAATTAACATCTAATAGTTGAAATAGTAATTTCTTCTCCCCTGCAAACCTGTAATTTCTCCAATTTTTTCCAGCAAGATAAGCTGATTTTGACTTCTGTTACCATAGAACTCTGAGTGTATACATAAGTGTTTATATGTGTTTTGCTACTGACAACAAAAGCAAAGTTAATACGAGTAACTAATTTTATCTCCTCAGAACGTTATGTCTTTCGCACTAACACTAACAGTCCGAGAACCGTGATAGCTCAGTGTCCGGGCGCTCGCCTTTAATTCAATATACTCGAGCAACCTGAGTTCGATCCCTGGTGCCGGTACCAATGAAGTTTTTAACTTTAAGTGCTGACTTATTACCTGCTCCGCGGTGAAGGGAAACATCGTAAGGAAACCTGCATATTTTCGAAATAATAACAAAAAAAAAATTCGAAGATATGTGAAGTCGGCCAATCCGCAGTGGGGCCACGTGGTGGGACTATGCCCTCTGTATAGAGGAGGCCTTTGCCCAGCAGTGGGACATGTATAGGCTGATACTTTACTTTACTTTTACTAACAGTCCAGTATTTTGTGACAGAGATAACGATAATCTACAAAACCGACAGAAGCAATTATTGTCTCTTTCCAAAGGTCGACGTGCAATATTTATCGTCGAGTACAATAAGGTTGTCTATCATCTCACTTGATAGTAATTAGTGATTTAGTCTAACATGGTAAACCCAATAGCGCAGTGATGAGCTATACAAATCAGTAAGGAATTGTTAATATAATAACAATACAGGAAAATTGCCTAAAACATGTTCCGTCCTACCTAACAACTTACGTGAAACCTACGTCGAACAATCCAATCAGTTCTATTCTGTACACGTTGTGCACTTTTTGCGTAATGCAAACTCGCGTGAAATGCGATACGACAACGTCTAATCAGTTGCTATCGTAATTACAATAAAGTTCGTGATGCCAATTAAAATCACCATTGTATGTACGCAGCGTTGAAATATGTCATTTTACATTCAGAATTCTCTTTCGTAATTACAAGAACTGTAAATTTCACACCGAATTAAAGTAAAGAGGGTAACATAAATCACGTGCTAATTTCCCTTGTTGTTTCCCTCTTAAAGGTAAACCTTTAACTATTTATTACAAAACTTACTTCAAAATTACTTCAAAACCATACCATTGACCATATATTTTAATTTTCTTTTATAGTTTTCATAGTCTGATTTATTTTTAACTTAGTTAAATTGGTATTTAACTATGTTCAATTTAGCAATATGCCAGCCTAACAAAATTTTGTTCACATTACTTTTTTATTTACTTTTATTTGTTTTTTTATTCTTAGCATGATGTGTTTACCTCTTAATTACATGTTACACTACTGGCAGATCTAATAAATAAATAATTGTAATAATTATAAAGGGCCATCTGTTGTTATACGAATGGACAAAGCCGTCCTAAGAATTACCACGGCCTTAGAGATGACCGGTGTGAAGTCAAAATAATTCTTTCGGGTTTTCATCTGGAGAGTGAGGTAACCGGCGCCTACTTCTCTTAAGGTTGATAACACATTCGTGTTGCAGATGTTAACATCAGGTGTACCGGTTTCCTTTTCCTTGCAAACTTTTCAAATTAAAATTTCCCAATGGTGATCTACATAAATATTTTATATTAATCTGTGAGATCACAAATATCATTATGCTTGTGCCTGAAGTACTGAGCCTTTGATCCTTCTTGATCATAAGCCACCTAGATTGAAGCGTGAATACAAGACAATCAGAATTTAATAGCGAAGTTGAATCAAGACAAAACGGCACATAGTCGATCCCTTTCATTTTAAGAATAACCGATTCTTTATAATTGAAATTATGCGAATGACGTTTTGAACGGTTGATGGTTAGCAATTAGGTACTAAGCGATAGACTTCGGCGGCGCGGATCGTTATTTTGAATCCAGCCGTAACAGATAGTTTTATGTATGACCTATTGGTTGTATGTGTTTTTCCTTCTTTAATTTGCGACTATAATCGTGGTGAAGTGTAAAGTAAAACGTCGTAACATATTGCGGTGTCGACTATTAAATTACGCAAGACTGCCTCTAGCACACTATACACCAAAAAGGGGAAAAAATTATGAGATGAAATTAGTTAAATAAAAAAATAAAATAAGAAACGATTAAAAAGAAAACGAATTATCGATTCGTTATACACGACTATCGGAATGGACCCACTGATTCGGAAGCCCAGAGCGGGGCGTCGAACCGCTTCTGAAACGCTTCCAGAACGACCTCACCGCCTGCGCGGGCCCATTTCCCGCCTTTTTTGCGCAATCTCCGATCGTTCACCCGCACGACAGTTTGGTGAAGATTGACGGCCCGAAAATAACCGCGTATTGTAACAGTATCCGGAAATAGTGCTGTCCTAGCGACTCAGACGCGCTGGATGGCGGCTAGACGGGAATACTGAAATAAACCTGACAATCGATGTTTAGTCATCAGTACGTTAAAGCTGCGCGGCGTTTCATTAACATTAAGGAGTTTTTATTGCAAGGTTTAAAGAAACAATGTCAATAAATAGCTATTATATTATAGATACAGCATCAACAACACAAGCAATCACAAACCTCCGACAACGAACTTCGATGTACATTTGTATATTGTATTATAACATGTTTCAATATCGACTAGTTAAGTAATTTATCTAGTTAATCGAATGGAGTCAAAATGTTTTAATAAAAATTAAATTAGATATTCCGATTTTTACCGATTTTTAAAGAGAATGAAATGAATGAAAAAATTTTCATGTTTTACCGTCGCAAGGAGTATTTTCTGTCAAGGAATTCTTTATTGCCGATAAAAATATCCCTTCCGAGGTAAATTGTTTTTGCATTAAAGAAAAACTGCTTATTATCTTTGCGCAATGACCTTTTTTCAATTTAATAGTATAAATACAAATAGCCATGATAAAAAACAATAAATTTGCTTCTTGCAGTATACTTAAGAATTACACATATTGACAATAACTTACATACATTGGAACCCAAAATGAAATCAGACTGTTAATTAAAAAATTACTTAAAACACATAAGAGTAACACGAGCTTCAGTTCGAAATGCAGTTCCACGCATAAATATGTACATAAAGTCACGATAACCATTTATCAAATTTATATTGTGTTTATGTTATGTATTATTTGTATCATATTATCTACTAATTGTACAGGTAGGTAGCATAGGATTAAACTGACTGAATTTAAAAACGAAACACATTATTATTAGCACACATGATTATATGAGGACATAATTATTGGTATGCATAAAATCGTAATTTTTCCTTTATACAGAGTCCATGTGAATTTTATCAGAATGTGATAACGACCTTTTTAATTAATCGAATGAGTTTATAGTCAAGCACGATTCGGAATAAAAATAATTGTTTTAATTATAATAAATATGAACACTAAATAACATCACAACTAAGTTTACTTTAAAAAATTTGCGTAGCAGAATTTCGTTTTTTGTTTGTTTAATTAAATCTTTATTTTAATTGAAAATAAGATAAACTAACAGCCTATAACCGTATAAATTGCAATTAAAAATTTCTTTGGCTCCATCACGGGGAAGTTAGGTTGCTCGATTATATTGAATTATAAGCGAGCGCCCAGAAAGAGAGCTATCGCGCTAATATCAGCTAATTAATAAATTAAGAAAATATTTCCATGATACACATTTTTGATACAACCTTTAATATTATTACTGTGGACCAGATATGAGTTTCAAAGCATTTACAAATCCTTTACCATTCAGTCATCTATACCAGTAAATAAAAAATTAAGTTATCGTCAGTCAGTCAAACGACAGGTTAAACTTGGCTCAACAGTTGGAATAAAAACATTCCCTTTAGCTTATGCATCTACGGTCCTTTTATGTTCTTTTTTATCGAAAGAACTGCGAGCTTTTGAATGAAAGAGTTAGTTTCGCTCTTAAAAAAGTCAATGGAACAAGTCCGTCTAACTTTCGTTACTGCCGGATAACTCGTTGGAATTTTTGACTTCGTAAATGGACCTCGTTTTTTTCCAAAACACTGGCTGCATGGAAACGTGATTGAACTTTCAAAAGTGAAAACATTTTTTTCTCAGTTCCATTTCGAGCCTTACGTTACCTTGTGGCTTTGTTAGAATTTGGTTTTTCAAATTTCATAACTTACGAGTAGTTTCTCGTATCCTGAATTTTAGTTAATACTGATTCAAAAACTACTAGCTTAAGGGACAATATTTTTTTGAATTTTTTAGGTTTATCTTACAATGGCTTCCATTTTCCAAAGAAAGATAAATAGAGTTTGAGAAAAATTATGATCTCCGATCACTATGACTAGAAAAATATTTTAGCAGTTATGTATATTATAACAGCATTAACAAAATGTCCAATGACAAAACATTACGTACCAAATAATAGGGTGTTATTCTACCAACATTTTCAATTCACAATAACCAATTTTTGGTGGCAATTTTTAGCTCTTTTCGACTCATTAAATCCGCGAATTTATTCAAACCTGTTATGGCATCAGTAATTGGCATTTCCAAAAGCTACCGACAAAACTCGAACTACCCCACTACTCATTTCGTTTCATTGTGCTAAACAACAAATTAAAAAGTGTTTGGAGGAGACTTTTATTGGAGACAATTAGAATAGAATTTAAAAAGATGTAAAATCATAGTGAAATAACCACTTAATAATAAAACACAATTACAGCATTGGAATGAGTATTTTCATTTGAGTTTTTCTGAATTCGAAAATTTGTTCAAAGTATTTGATGAAATACGGGAACAATGCAATTTTATTGAACGCTATTGATAACTGAAATAATACAACCGAATTCTAGGTATAAAGTAATTTCAGTAATATTTTTGCTATAGCTGACAGCGGCATGGGTCATATACGGTTATACATTATAAAATACCTTCTTTTACCAAAATGTTAAAATTACAAAAATTAAATTTAATGCGATAAAATCGGTAAAATTTCAAGTGAATTTGAGATATCGATAGCCCTGAATTTAAAATACCCCCAGTGAGGCTGTCTTTAATCCCGGATTTCCTAATTAGAAAAGCATTCGGCTCTCTACCAAAAAGTTTTAAGCACGTCGATGCCGTTTTCAACTTGCATATAAATTCTCTCCTGACAAAAGCGAAGTCTCCAGACATCCTTTTCCAAGTTCAATGCTGTGTGTGCTACAAGTACTTTCTGCATGTACGACATCTTTCGTTTTTTATTTGTAATAAAACAATATATATTTAAACTGTATACATATCTTTCTAATTTTTATGATGTTCGTTGAAATGTATGTTATTATAATTCGAATATGAGTGCGCTAGAACATGTTATTTATTTTTAAAGTATTTATTTATTACCTTACTTACTTTATTGCATTACTTCCTACATAAAACGCTAAGCGTAAGCTGATAGCATCTTAAAATCTTAAAACACATATTTATAAATAATTTCCAAAACTTTTCATGCTATATTTAGCCATTAACAAGTTATACGTAATAATACAAGTGTCCTTTACGATACATATAGCATTATGTAAGAGTTCTCTTTTCAGCGTTAGATGATCCTTCAGAGTTTGAATACATGTTTTTGTATCGTAAGAAAGTTATTGATCCATTTATTACAGGCTATATTGTTCACGTTATTATCAAGTAATGTTATAAAAGTATAAAATATCATAAATATATTAAACGAAGATCGTTGTGTAACATAATAAACTTAAATTCAATACTATTACGACATGATAAAACGATTTAATTTAATAAATCCTTGCCTCTCCAAAAAGAACTATAAATGCTTAAATACAAAATATTTATCATCAAAGATACCACGAGATTCCCTTCGAGGCTCTTCTTAGAATCAATAATCTTGTTGAACAATAACGAAGCTTAAAAGCTTACGCGAGAGAACGATTGGGAACTCTCTAAAAGTATGACAATATAATAATAACAAGATTACAGTAATATATAACAATTCTAAACAAGAATTGTATATTTTTGTTTAGAATTCATGAAAGTATGATACTACAGTGGAAACTCCATTAATCGAATTGAAATAATCTAAAGTGTAAAAAAAGGCTTATCGGACATAATATTAAAGCATGGTACATAAGTGTAGCTATTTAAAAACACAACAAAAACAAATTAAACTTAATAAAAAAAACAATGTTTATAAAAAAAATGTATTAAGTGATACATTTTCGAAAATACGCACCTATTTATGTTAGTCAACGGGCACTTTTTCTTAAATTACCTTACGTATTAAATTACTGCAAACTGCAATCTTATTCACGAAATAAAATCAATTAAGTGGTAATTGTGAAAGATGATATAGAACGTATGACAAGGGAAGGGATAGAAATGTATAGAACTGCAATCTATTTTCAACAATTGGTGTAATTTGAGTGCCTCAGTTTTGGTGCGCTAGGGTCATATCTACTTCGTATTTGTATGTCATATCTAATGTCGTATCTAATTGCAGACAAAATAAAGTAACGTAGACAGATTAGTATTTATAAGGAACCGACGTGTTTACGTAAATGGTTAAATCAAGCGTAAGAGATACATAATTATGTATGTGTGTCAGTGCGGTCGTTATTAACAGCGTCTCTACCAAGTTAAAACATGTTCTAACTTTTACGTGTTATATACACGAATGTTGGTCAATATAATAATTAAGCTTGAAACAGTAAAGTAGGTGGTCATTTGTTCTTTATTAAACGCGTTACGTTGTGTTATTGTTATCATTATCAAAGAAGATGCGCGCGCGCAGCCAATCTTTACAGCGATCGCAGACGTAGAGCCTGCAGTCGCGCACCAACCGCCGATGAGAACGCACGCGTCGCGCGCCTGCCGATAGTATCGCTCGTCGTGGCACGACCGCGTGTTTCAAAATTATAATAATGGTGAGTGCATGCCCACGTAATCCGGCCTAATCACATTTACCCCGTTTCGTGTTTTATTGTATACGATCATGATTATTATGCTGTGGAAATTCATGGTACCGTTTATCGGCAAGACTAATTCCGCATAAGACCACGCGTGTCTAATTGCAATTTCTTCCGAGGAAAAGACAATGCTCGCGACATTGTTACGGATTTCTGTTGTAATTCCACATTTCGGTTGATTAGTGGCAAGCAAATGAAAATGTTTACATACGTATGTGATACTAAATAACGATTTGTTAATTGATCTTTATTTATATTGGCATAAAGCTAAGATTTTCAATAAGTATTTTCATCTATATATTTATCCCAAACGTATAAATTAACTGGTGATGTTGTACAGTTCTTAAGCTAGCCTTTAGGACTCTACTAACCATTGCTTAAGTGCACGCAAAATAAACTTATTTATTTTAGCAATTCGGTTAGTGAACCAATTTTACTTTAATGTTAGGAAATTCAAACGCACCTGAAGGTTGCTAGAATAATATTTTATAGGCATCATAACAATTTTTTGCGCGTGATAAAATAAAGCAAAAGTTACTCTATATTTACAATGAACTTATCTACATATTATTATAGTGAGGCTTAGAGAATAATTTACTAGTGAATTCTATTGAAACTATATAATATTCGAAAATGAGGATAAATTGGAAAAATTAGAGATATCATCATGAATTGCCAACTGTGTTGTAGAATGATTGCATCATTGAGATAATATGTTTCCTCAGTGCACTTTTTGTATCACATTTTTTGTATCAATACGCCAGACGATGTTAAGAGAACAGTATACGATATATTAAGATATAAAAATTAATGTATGTTTTATACAACACTTCTTCGTAGCTTTTTTCACATTATCATCATTCGTTGAGCCGTGATAAGATAGTAATTTACACGTAATTGCTCATTAATACGAATCGATAGCTAATATGGCGGTATGCCACTGAGATTCGTATCCACGATCACCAGTCGCACGTCAACAACCCGACCAATAAGCCGCCGCTGTCCGTCATCTTTAGTTTTTGATAAATTAAATATAACTGATAACATTAATAACTGAACTGATAACATTAATAACATAAAATTAATAACTGAACTGACAACATTAATAACATAAAATTAATAACTGAAATGAACAGCAACACGCAACGAGGTATCGCTTCAGTAAACCCTAATAGTCTCGGCTGAAAATTGATTAAGTGATAAAAAGTTTTTTGCGTCATTTACAATCGGTTATTGAAAGGGATCGACTTACACATAATTTTGCAAACACAAAAATCGACATTAAATCAAGAAGTAGCAAGAACCCATTTTACTATTTATAATAAAATGTGTTAATGTAACTAAGCGGGCAATTATTCCATAAAATGTCTGACATGTAGAATATCCCGACTGGAGAATATACATAATGTATATAAATATCGGTTGCCGAATTGTTAATTTTGTAATATTCGTTTTAAATTATCACTACTCATTAATTAATTACACACTCAATTTCATGACTGAAATATCTAATGCATGCATTCAATTTGTTTTAATTGGTAAAGGTAATTCTAGCTGGATTTATGAATGATACTTGATTACTCTTTCATACAACGTTGAAATGTAATGTAGGGAACAGTAACGGCCTTTTTATTTGAAAAATCTTCCCTTCTTTTCTTTTCACTCGAACGTTTTAACTCTCGGAGAGATTCAAAAGGCACTCAGCCACCCACCCACAGGTGCACATAATTAGGCCCTTTCAATTATACATGCACGATAGAGCCTTCATCTTTATTTTTAATACGGAATATATGGTAGAGCATTGATGCACTTGTAGATGTAATGCCTTTTATGACGATTAAAATTTAACCTTTAATAAATTATCAGTTTTATTACGAAAAAATTCTTAGCATGTTACTGACGAAGTAAACAATAATAATTTAAAATGAAGATACGTCACATAAGCCATATGAAAATTAATTCATTTAACAAAAGCCTTTACATATGTTTACGAATAATTACCACAAGGTAATTGACCAAGCAAGTTGCGCAACAAAGAGTACGATTCGATACTGTCAACGTTCACAAAAACTCGTGCAACGTAAACAATAACTCGTTATTTTCGCGAACGCTTGCTTATTTGTAAACGTCAATTTGGAGTCCGAATGAGAGTCGAATGAGATCGATTGTGCACTGATTCCGGCGTTAACAGTAAATTTTGTCAAATAGAAATTTGAAATTCTTATGAATGCACGATGTTTATAAGTATACAATTGTAAGTAGGTTTACTTTAACAGTAAATGCAGCATGTCTTCTGAACGAAACAAGGTTATCATTATTTATCTAATAAATTGATATTGTCTAGAAACGTTTGATCATTGAGATAACAGTATAAAAGGCAACACACCTTGCTACACAGCCTCCCCTCAGTAAGTCAAGGTATGTCAGTTTAGACAGTATCTTCAACTTACAGAAAACGCGTCTCTTCGTAGCAAATCCTTGTCTCACTCGTTCGCTGACGGAAGCAATATCTCAATTCGATCCTATTATCACGTAATACGATTGATAATTTTAATCTAGTATGTTGCATGTTTATATATACTTATATACTATACACAGTACTGAGGCTCTTATAGATGATATTTCTAGTTGGTGCCTAGCACATATGTTAATGTAACGGAGTGCGGGAGCGTTTAGGGATTTTGAAGATTCGATAGATTATTATTAAACAGTATATAATACATATTTTAGGAATAATAATAAAAAGTGAAAAAGGTTCATATTTAAACAATGTTTCATTAATTGTGCTGATAAATTTTCAATTTAGTCATATAAGTCAGAAGTATGATGGTTTTAATAAAAAACTACAGAGGAAAGTTGATGTGCCACTTAATAAGACAAGACAAATTCATTAAGACATCATGAATGGAAAGATAGAAGGAAAGCAGGGTAGAGGAGACTGAGGATAAGCTATATATCGCAAATTAAGAAGATGATAAATGTAAAGTCGTATATGGAGGCGAAGAAATCGGTTTTGGATAGAGAAAGATGGAGGGTTTACACAACTTAACTGACATAGATGCTGCACCGACAAGAGCCTAGCTCTTAAAAGAAAGAGAACTGTATAAAAATATTCTTGTTGAGTAACACGACCTTGAGTACCTAAAAATACTTTAGGATATTAATAATTATATATTTATACAGAAATCTAATCAAAAACTAAGAAAATCTTCCACTCTGCGTACGAGCTAACCGATAAACATACTTAAATCTACTTATAACAGATAAGTATATAGATGTACAGTATAGTAATAGAAATACATATCATCTTGTATTATAAACTTCATTTCGGTATCAGCGGTAAAAAGCGTGACCTGGTAGATTATTTCATAGCGATAAAATTTAAACATTTAAAATAATTTCATTTAAAATTACGTAAGTAATATCCTGAAGCTACGTGATAGGAACTGAATGATAACCGCGTGATTTGAATTCGTGTAAGTCGCAATATAAACGCATAGCAATTTAAAAATATCGGTCTCGATTTAAATAATTCCAAATGCGAACTTTTCTTTTCCGAAAAGATTTCTTTTTCCGACAAAATCATTTTGACCCAAAATTTTAGCTCTATCATACCGGGAATTAACGTAGTCCGTTCAGATTCACTTTACCTCTTAGGTGCTCCTTTAAAGTTAAGTCAATTTTTAGATCATGTCAATAAATTGTTTTTACTAAATTCGCATATTGCGCTTACTATTTTGCGACATTGTATTCTTGTACCTAAATTTACGTACCTCCTTCGCTCGAGTCCAGTTTGGAAATGCGGTGACTTTTTGAACGAAATTGATTTCCATCTTAAATCAGCTCTAGAAAAAATTCTAAATTTATCTCTTAATGAATTAAGCTGGACTCAAGCTACGCTGCCAATTCGTTTTGGTGGTATCGGTGTAAGGAAAATTTCTAGTGTCGCTCTACCTGCCTTCCTTGCTTCCGTGCATAGCGTAAATAATTTATGTAATAACATCCTTAATCACGATTCAGAACTTTCCTATGCAGAGGAGGCAAGGATGTCTTGGCTGTCTATCTGTCCCAACGAAAATATCCCACTGGAAGTAAACCTACAAAAACAGTGGGATGTTCCTTTGGTGCGGAGAGTACAGAGAGATACGTTTCAATCTTTAGAAAGTAATTTAGAGCGTGCCCGTTTCCTAGGAGTCTCATCTAAAGAATCGAGTTATTGGCTTCACGCTTTACCATCAAGTAACTTGGGCACATTACTTGACGATGAAAGCTTACGCATTGCTGTAGGAATCCGTCTGGGGGCACCGATTTGTCAACCACACCAATGCCCTTGTGGTGTCAGTGTAGACAAATTTGGTCTCCACGGGCTTTCTTGTCAAAAAAGTGCTGGCCGTTTTTCTCGCCACGGTTCCCTGAACGACATCATCCGTAGGGCTCTTGTTTCCATCAATGTTCCATCTATCTTAGAGCCCTGTGGCATTTTACGCGACGATGGTAAGAGACCCGACGGTTTAACATTGATCCCTTGGGAGAGAGGCAAAGCCCTTGTTTGGGACGCCACTTGTGTAGACACTTTGGCTGCCTCTCATCTAAGGGGTACTTCGGTCAGGGCCGGGGCGGTATCGGAGGCAGCTGAAGTAAGTAAATGGCGCAAATATGAGTCTTTATGTTCAGATTATGTATTTGTGCCATTTGCTGTTGAAACATTAGGTCCGTGGGGTCCCCGCACATCAATTTTTTTTAAAAGTTTATGTCCTAGGCTTAACGCCGCGGCTGGTGACAAGAGAGCTGGTTCTTTTCTCGCGCAAAGGTTGAGCATAACTATTCAGCGAGGAAATGCAGCTAGCGTTCTTGGCACCATGCCGCGTGGATTAGGTTTATTAGATAATATGTAATTTTAGATAGATTTAATCTTGTAAATATTAGATCAATAAAGATTGTCTTTACATTGAAAAAAAAAAAAAAGGAACTCGTTTGTGAGAATCATAGCAAATATTATCAATTTAGGGCCAGTGACTATAGAAAATAATAGGTCGTCTTACACAAATACAAAATCACAAACCAAAGTAATTTTAAAATATCTAATTTATCTTTTAAAATATCTAATTTTATAATATCTATCTGTCTTCATAATATCTATTAAAGTAGTCTTGCCAATATAGTTTTTATTACCTGTTTTGTTGAAGAAGATATGTTACGAAATGTGGTTCGTTGGAGATTGTATTTTATAAAAACTGTAACCTATTTTTAATTAAACTGATGCCTTCTGTCGAATTCCCAGTCATTTGATCGTTTGATTGAGCTGGGTCTAAAAGCTCAAGTAGTTCAATGTCTTATTCTTGCTCATGCATTTCTATGAGCTCATCATTTGATATGACGACGGCAAGCAAATCACGCCAATTGGTGTAATTGGAATTATCACTGAATACATTTACATAGGAAAAAGAAACATTGACAATTTCCACGTCACCCTTGAAACTCCCAATTGAATTCAACTTTACTCGAAATATGGACTTATGTTACGAAACTATTAATAAACGACATGGCAGTGCTCTAACCCCACAAAAACTTCAGAAGGTTTAGCTGTTGCCCAAACCGAAGATTAACATGGCATTCTTATAACGGCAACCGTATCAAAGGGTAAATCAACTTTTTATACTTGAGTCTTTTGTAGGTACTTTCCACTGATCAAAAATGGGGGTTCCATTAATACAATTATTTTCACCGATATACATATATTATTCAAGTAAGCGTCCTTATCTTTTAATCCTAAGGCGGTAGACAAAGTTTTATGCGTTTAACATTAAAAAAGAGTACTTAAGTTTATTATCCGTCCCATATAACGCTATAAAGAAACAACTACAATTCTTGCATCTTATAAATCAAAAATGGTACACGTATCGATGTATTCAACTCGTATTCACATCCACGATATTCCGATCGTATCAACTTAGCCACAAAACAACCACTACGTTTCAATAAATTTATTGTAAACACGGTATTTAAATTATTATAATTATTTAATTCATACACAATGACCAATACAAATGCGCCGGAAGTAGAGTGCAGGAAGCTCAGAATCTCTCTTTGCATCAGTCTGTGGTAATGGCTTTTTTTCAGCATTAGACTGAAAAAGGCTAACATGATGTCATCATGAGATGAACGTTCATTCTTAATTTAACATACCTTATTGTATTTTGAAATATATTCTTTTATTTCATATATATAATGTTGAAATATATTTTTACACTAGCGGACCGGACAGCCGTTGTCCTGTACACACGTCTTAAATGCGATAATTTCAAACTTTTTTGAATAACTTTGTTTCAAACCATTCTCGAATCGACCTGAAGACACAAAAAAAAAAATCATTAAAATTAGTCCAGCCTTTTAGGAGGAGTTCATTGACATATGAATAGTTTAATGTGGTAAAGCCAAGCATTAATGTGGTAGGACCAAGCAGCATCATCGGCTGTTGCACGAATGGGCAGGTTCAACCGGGTAAGTACCACAACCTCGCAGAAGACCGGCATGAAGTGGAAGTATAATAATAATAAAGTTTATGTCTTTATATCTTTTATATCTTTTAGTTTCCTTTTAGTTGTACAATTTTAGACTTAATGCTAAAACATAGTTATGTTACAAATAAATACAATAGATAAATAGCATCGGTCGCCGAACTAGATTGTGAGAACCTGTATTTCGGCTTTCGGCGCCATTCCCCATTATAATACTTTTGCGTTTCTTCTGGTGAGTGAGGTAGCCGGAGGCCAATTTTCAAAAGGTTGTCAACGCTTCTGCAAACCCTCGGATGTAGCAGATGACCATGGGCGGCGGTATTCACTTTACATCAGGTGAAACGTACTCGCTTGGTAGCTTTTCACATTAAAAATACACGGAAGAATTGTATAATAAATATATAAAGACATGTTTTTCCACACTATCCCTAGTCCCAAACTTAACAATGCTTGTACTATAGGTATTAGGTAATTGTTGCACATAGTTAAAAATACTTTCGTTCGTAAGTAAATACATATTAAAGTTATATATTTTTAATGTGTATGTTCATCATACAATACTTCTCCAGAAGTGCAAACCTAATTTACGACCTCTGGCTCAAACAGTCGTCAAACAATTTATCAATCCGATACATTAATGTATTTTAAACAATACCTTGCCTGAAACGATGTTAATGAAATATATTCAACGTACAAACTCACCGAGTTCACTCTTTTATTATAGTAAAGTAGTAGTAAATCTAATTATGACCTTCGCCACTATTAATTAATTTAGTAACTTGTGAGTATACCCGCGCCTCCGTCTTCGTATTTCTTTTTATTGGATTTTACAAATTAAACATAGTAACTCAACTTAACTAGAGTAAGTATACTCGAGCAGCCTTAATTGAAATCCATAATCATAATATATATCCATCAATATCATCAATACCGGCACTAATAAAATTGTTATATTTTCTCAGTCAGAAATTATGATGAGGAAACCTACACATATATTCGAAATACTAATAGAAAAATATTTGGAAGATATATATTGTGAACTCTGCCAATCTACTGTGGGGTCCCGTGGTTGACTATGCCTTAAAACCCTCTGTACAAATAGACTGTTATTTAACGTTAAGTTAGTTTTTCAGTTGTCTCCATCCCGTATTTTATTATAAAACAAATCATAAAAATAAATATTTTATATAATAGCGGTGCGACTGCATTGTTGGGCAACTCGCTAGTTTATGGCGGTAATCACAAAACTTAGCGAAGCAATAGTATCTAGTGCATAGAGTTTCGTACTGTCAACTTTTACCTTCGCTCCGACGACCGCAGCGTGGCAGTTTGTTCGACGCGGACTATTGAGAATATCGAAAACTATACTACTAGCTCGACGGAATTTCTGACTGTGATCGTGACTGGAAATTTTTCTTTGCGTTTGCAAGTGTCGCTTGCCACGGGATGATAAGTTGGGCGGACCACGAAAGCAATCCTGTCATAATCGACAATATTGTACAAATACTTGCAGTTAATTACGACAAATATACACAACTTAAGAACTTAGTGCAAATGATACTTGTTTTTATATGAAGTGGCAACGATGGTTCACCTGATGTTAAATGATAACCGCCCATGGACATTTTCTATACCCGTAGAATTGCAGATGCGTTACAGCTCTTATGCCCGGTTTCTGTATTCAACGAACGGCCGTTAGTGACATAGCTTCGTACCTTTCATAACGACTTGTAGATTAGGAACGGGCATTAATAAAATCGGCTACAGTTACCTCACTCAAAAGGCGAAACGCAAAAGTATAGTAAGTACATGTCCACTTAACGCCGATATTTGACTTCTGTGAATACTTCCCCCGAACGGATATAGATATACCCTTTCGTCAACTTCGAAGACTGTTGCGTGATTTACCATCATGAGATAAGTTTGAAGTTTTGCGTTCTAATGTTTGTCAGTACATGAAAAATAATTTTAAATATACATAAGGCCCTATAATAATCCTAAACTAAAATTACAAATAAAATAGCTAATAACCCGGATCTACGCAGAATTTTTTATCCAATTGTCCGGGACTGTACTATAAGCAATTTCATTACGCTGTTGTAAGCCAGGCTCCCCATAGTTATACGTATCATACACGATACGACCAAACGAACTCTCGGATACAAAATGGCAGACACGTGACATACATATTTCAGATGACCTGAAATATTGGAACAAATTGCGGGCATGCAGATATCACGCTGAAACCAAACGCAGTGCTCGTGAAATAATAAAAAAAAACAAAATCCTTTGAACCTAGTCCGGATCGGGGTTTAATTATCAGCCGCTTCGATGAGCTTTGTAATTTTCGAAATATTTATAACTATTTATGATTTTTCAGTTGCATTGATGGAACCAAACTTACAAGTTCCCCTTTTTTAACTCACTAAACAGATAAAGATTAATCAAAAGTGATTACTGCTAAGCTAATATGTTAGGACCATTGTGTTGGAAAATGAAAAATTTCAAATATTTTTTTTAAATTACTTAATTGCGAATACTAGCTTAATTTATTTGTCACTAGCTGCTACCCGCGTCTACGTCTGCGTATAAAAAATAGGCTGAAGGCGTAACAGACAGAAAGACAGATTTATATACATAAAATATGTAAATTATAGCCTGTCTAATTCTGATGTATAAGCTATATATTATTATAAAGTTTCATAAAACTCAAAGAGTAACAAACATCCATCCCAAACATACAAACTTTCGGGTTTATAATATTAGTAAGGATAAGGATAATATTAGTAAGGATGAAAATCTTCCCGTTAACTCAATGCCATCCCACTTTTTTTGCATTCGTCTTCTTTTGTACTTCCCTCTAAATATATTTTTTTTAAAAAAGTCCCACTACAAATGTCCCACTGCTGTGCAAAGGCATCGTTTCTACAGAGAGTATTAGGGCATTGTCCAACACGACCCTACTGCGGATAAGCGGACTTCATGTACCTTCGAAAAAAAATTTTTTTGTTATTATTTGGAAAATATGCAGGTTTCGTCACGATGTTTACGTTCACCGCTGAGCAAATTTTTAATTTCAAGTGCAGACTTATCGTCTGCGCTTAAAATTAACAATTTCATTGGTGCCGGCACCTGGAATCGAACTCAGGTTGCTCGAGTATATTGAATTAAAAGCGAACGCCCGGACATTAGGCTATCACGGCTTATATATCAGTAGTAGGGCCACTCAGCAGCCTCGGCTGTTGCACGAACCGCAACCCGTCCTGATAAGTACCACGACCTCACAGAAGACCAGCGTAAAGTGGAAGTATGACAAATACTTTCGCGTTTCGTCTGGTGAGTGAGGTAGCCGGCGCCCAATTTTCAAAAGGTTGTCAACGCATCCTAACGTAACCTTCGGGTGTAGCAGATGTCCATGGGCGGCGGTATTCACTTAACATCAGGTGACCCGTCTGCTCGTTTGGCAACTTTTCGCATAAAAAAAATGTATGTTACAATTAAAAAATTATGTATTTACGCGTTAACCAATGCAAATAACAAATTTTGGGAGCACAAATGTTAACTATAAATATAAGAAACAATCAAGAGTTTTTATACTTTTAGTAATTTATGTGATTATTTATTATACAATTTATTTTCTTCACAACCTAATACTAACAATAACCAACTTGATGTGTTCAAATTTGAATTCAAAACTAATTAATAGGCAGAAACAATCGGAGAGTCGTACTAAATTATAACTTTCAAAAACTTTCAAGAACTTTCCATTATTAAAGTTGTACCGTGAGACTGCCTTCAGTGTTAATTTCAAGTTTAACTGATTTATGCTTCGATGGTTGACTAAGTTTATAACTAAAACAAGAAATACAGCATATTTAATTTACTTAATAAAACAATTAACTGTTACATTAGATACTGAGTGGTGGAAGTAATGACTCTTGATGACGTTTCTCATTGCTCATTTTATAGTGATTATCATTTAAAATTAACAGAATTAAATAATAATTATAATACTACAATAATGTATAGATAGAATAATGTATACGAGGTTATTGGCACTGGCCAGCTCCTCTCAAAAGCTAAAAAAGCTATCAAGCTGTGCTAATTACTGAGTAAAAACCTATTGACTCTCACCACACCGTTGTTCTTATGGGCTGGAATGACTAGATAATACCAACTTACTTACATATAAAAAGAAAAGTGCGATTGACTTTACCCGAAAAGGCTCTTATATTCAAGATAAGTATTTTAAAGCAAATTACTAGGTCAATTAACAAAATACTATTTAGATTAAAAGTAACAGTTTTATAACGAAGTTGTTATCATAAATTTTAGTATCGCATTAGTAGTGTAAGATAAAAATTGATTATCGTTAAACTATAACGATTTGCTTTACGACACGTCACGAAAATATGTTACAGACCTCTTCTCATTTATTAACTATTATCACCATGTTAATACAACTAAATAAACGGGCTTAAATGTAACATAACTATTTATTTAGCCGCGATCCATCATTTTGATTGATGTCTTACAACTGCTTTACTTACGCCCACACTTGCCGAATAAATATGTACATTGAAACGTTAATATTGGAAATGCTTGTTGAATTACAGTAAGTTTATTCAAGTGTGTAAGTGTTAGCAAGTAATGACGCTATGATGGCGTTGATTATGCATTCCAATATTCTATAGTTTATATGCTTTTCCCACGACATTTGTCAAAGAGACAGAACATTCAAAAATGAAAATAAGTTGAGTGTTCATTCTAATAATAGTATGGATATCCGATCTCTTCATTTATGGTGTTATTTTCGTTCTTAAAGTGCACCGCAAACGTTTCGTATGATAAGTACAATATAATATAATAAACATTATCGATATTTAAAGAAGATTCATTAATTCAAAGGCACGTCATGCCCCTATATATAGCATACCGGATATAGGTACGTAACGCTCAGCCATCACTTGTCAAACTTGGCTAATTATAATTTCTTCTCACAACAAGCACTACTGGCAATATGACGAGCGGCGGTCCATGTGTTTTGTAAAGTAAGTCTTCAGTACTAGAATTTTATTTAATTCTATATTTTAAAAGAGATGAAATAGGTTCTGTGATATAATTTCTTTTCAATACTGTAATTAATTTAACTATTTAAAGACTTTCCAGAAAACTCATACTGTCGATTTAGTATCTGAAATCTATATGGAAATTTTGGCCTACGCTAAGAAACTACCTACCTATGAAATCGATTAATATTTGAGGTCGCGCTAAATATTGCAACTGATTTAACAAATAGTCAAAATAATTGTTCAGCAAGAATTTGCACATAGTAAGTATGAACAAGCAATGATAAGTCAACTTACAGTACGGCAAATGTAAACTACATTGAACAAAAACAAAAACTTAGAAGCGATGTCAATGAAAAGCAAGCAGACTTCATTACTCTAAAAATAACCAGCCGCGGGAAAAACCGTATTTATTTAAAGTATAGAGGAAAAATAACGAAGTCGTTTGCAAAGAATATTTTCCCCTAGTAGCGGCGCAGTAGGAATTTTCTCAAGTCGCGAAATGTATTTTTGAAGAGCACTAACACAACCGGTTAAAGGATATTTACATAAATAAATTCCGATGAATTCAAGACCGTATACCGATGTGGTTTACTGCAATAAACAAGACCCCAATATTGAAAGGGTTTCTGTTAAACATTAAGTATTAAAACAAATTATTTATAACTTTCCGCGGTTTCCCGATATCGACAACAGACTGCGTATCAGTTCATCTCTTATGATCAAAACTTTGATTTGATGATAAAAATTAAAGGTTGGTCTGGTGACAATCACTATGTTGTGATTGTCATCATCATAGTGCAAGAGCTTTGTTAAGCGAAAGGCGAATATGCAATCATATTTTTACTTTACGCCGATCTAAATCCCTCTAAGATACTAAAGAAGTTGCTGCGTGATTATATACCTTATATAAAAACAGTAACTATTAATACAGTTAGGAAATATATTTCGATGGTTTCATTTTATTAACACACAATGTTTTCATTTTGTTAACAGACAATCAAACAATTTATTAACACACAAAAAAAACCATAAACATAATTATTGGGTAAAGGAAGCGGAAACAAACAACTTTTAAGTCTTCCTCAATCCCATAAAAGTTTCGGCCGAACCCGGTTGAGAGGCTTCAAAGTTTCAAAGATTATCTCGACCTACGTTTTGTTTTTTTTTTCAAGGTCATTATAAATTATAGTAATGTTTCTATTAACTTTAAGCGTAATATCCAATATCAATTACATGGAATTGAAAAATGAACACATTGAAGCAAACATTTCCTGTTGATGTTGATGATAACTTATTTTGTTGATTTGAGCATAAAAACCACATGAAATTTCAATTTATTACGCCAATTTAATTTTCATTATTTATTATATTGCATAGATGGTCCTTTGCTTAGTAGTTTTTTTTTTATGTGAAAAGTTGGCCATCACCATCGGTGACTGGTTTCGACAATGGAGGATCGAGATCAATCCCGCCAAAAGCGCGGCCGTCCTTTTCGCGCTCAAACAGAACATACATATACCACCCCCCGTTAAACTCTTGGACAGCCCAGTACCATGGGTTAATAAAGTCAAATATCTAGGCGTCGTCCTCGACTTCCAGCTTAAATTCACCCGGCACGTGTCCCAGGTCAGTAACCGGGCGGCCTTCGTACTCGGTCGCCTCTACCCGCTCCTCAATAAAACGTCTAAAATGTCCCTTCGGAACAAGGTGACCTTATATAAGGCAGTAGTTCACCCTATCATGACGTACGCGAGCCCCGTCCTCGCTCACATTGCTCCGAAGCAAATACACCGGCTTCAGGTGATTCAAAATCGATTCTTGCGCAGAGCCACGGGAGCACCCTGGTTCATGCGCAATATCGACCTACATGTCGATCTAGAATTGCCCACTATCGCGCAATTCCTGAAGTCGGCGTCGCGCCGATATTTCGATTCCGCCACCCCGCATCCCAACCCACTTATCGTAGGTGCCGTCACCTACAGGCCCTTGCCGCTAAATATTTTCCGCCGCGACTACCGAAGACCGCGTCACGTTCTCGACTTCCCTGACGATGAGACGACTATCGCCATCGAAAGGATCAAAAAACTCAAGAAACACACCAACACACACCGCACTCGCCGGCGAGTGCGGCAAACATATACTAGGTTCCGCCACGTACCTGGCAGGTTTTCCCCTATTAATGATAGAAGCGTTGCTGGAGTTTCTTCCGCCACTTCTTCTCCCAGCGCCAACGCTCTCCGAAGTGGTAGTAATGTTAGCTCTAGTAATTCCCCCAGTCAGATAATAGCTACCGATCGAGCAAGCCCAAGCCGAGGTCCCCTCTCGGGGACCCTTGAGCCTGATCACTCCATGGAGCGCCCGCCAAAGCGCCCTAAGAGCTTGGCGGCCTCCCAAACCGGTGATAATAATAGCGTGATGGCCCGAGCCGAGGCTCCCCCGGGAGCCCTCGAGCTTAGCCACCATAACGCGTAATAATAATACGCAGAGGTTCAGGCTAGGCGCCTCGTGCGCCAGCCCACCTCAAGCCCGTCGGAACTGAAAAGGCCCCTAAGGCCAACAGTGGCTCATCCAGCCCAAAAAAAAAAAAAAAACTTACACTTTACGCTGGTCTACTGTGAGGTCGTGGTACTTACCCAGACGGGCCTGCCCATTCGTGCAACAGCCGAGGCTGCTGCGTGGCCCTACCACCGTAAAAGTTGTTGACATTTAAAATGTTACTATGCTATAAATTAATACAACACAATATGATTCGTAGTTTCTGAGCAAGTGTTTAACAATATTAACAATTAACAATATTAACAATTAACAATATTAACAATTGTTAACAATATTATTAATATGAACAATATTTTGAATTACGATTGCTTTTAATCTGGCTTTAGCCCTATAGGATACTTTTGATTGAATAAGCATTACTATCACCTGACACTTAAAAGCATAATTTTTAAAACATTCTCTATCATGGCATAGTCATTTCGCAGCGGAAATATCTATAAAACATTATGAATGCTGCCAACGAAGCAAACTGTAACCTCGGTTTTTATTGATCGTTGGGCGATTGGAGTCACGGCCGGACGTTTCATCGCAGTTATTGTATCAATTAGACACCTTGCTGATTAACTGGCAGTGGAAAAACTATTACCTTCGACCTTATTGCATACAACACTAGAGCCATTATCTTATAAGTGACACCGCTAGTCGATCAATTCAAGGAATCAATTATCATAGTTAATGTTTTACTAAAGAATGTGTTAGATTGGTACTCGCGTAATTCTTTTCTGTTTTTCATATAAGTTGTAGATATCACTCTATTTCTTTCATAAGATTGGATTTTATTTTACACAGATTCGCTTTCAAAATCAAAAACAGGTAGTTTCGATTTATTGATTTCAGCCTAGATTACAATAAATTTATTTATCAATAATAATCTGAATCTTATTATAGTATATATAATATAAACTATCATGAGAATAAATATCCTATAAAATTATCATACGTAATGGGAAACTACTAACTAAAAGAAAAAAATTTTCATTAGTACAGTAAATAAAGCAGTATTAAACATTTAATTCAATATGAAAAAAAACCATTAAAATAACAATTATCTACCGCTTTTCATTACTAATATCCAACTAAATACGTGACCTAATAAATCCGAATCGGTATAATGGGAGAGATTTAGTCACAACCGACCGACCTCATCTGAAACGATATGGACATTTGTCACCCGTCATCCATTTCATTCTTAACCCAATATAAATGGTAAACAATAATCAAAATCAACTACAGAATGCTCTTGAAGTAAAATGTAAAATAACAAATGCTCTTAATCAAGTACACATACGTTTATTATGGTAAAACAGATGGGCGAATAACATAAAACAACGTTTTCAACGTAATTCCGAAGAACCTAACACTTGAGAAAAAATAAGTCGTATCTCAATTCTGTATAATAAGACGTTTCAAAAGCCAATGTGTATATAAAAATCTCTTGCAGTACCTTTCGGACATATATACAAATATTTTGCTGGTAATATCAGTTATTGTAAATTATCCATATATATTTAAATCATCAATAAACTGAACTGAAAGTTCGGCCCGTTATAGCGTTTCATTTAGCCCAACTGGGATAAATCAAGTGAAATTTAAGAGACATAGTTTTTATGCTGTTAAACAGCGTTAAACATCAAATTCAAATTCAAATTCAAATATTTATTTGCCATAAATAGGGTTACAAAGATGTTTAAGTACATGTCTGTCGCTTTAACCTATTTAGCTGTTTAACAGCATGCAAATTTAGCTTTAGCAATTGAATTGCCATGCAGTCATTAAGTTAAAAAAAACATAGTAATAGTATTTGACATCAATATAAAAAAAAGAATAAACAATAGAATCAATATAAAAAAAAATATAATAAATTTTTGTCCCAGTAGCTATAAATGTCATTTCCATTATCATACTCTAAGGAGTCTAATATAAAACTATATCAAATACTTTACATAAACATACAAATAGTGTTATAATAACAATGTTCTGGTGTTAAAATACAAATAAATATATAAAATTTGTCAAAAGTTTTTAGAATTTAAATATCACTACAATCATATCGCATAAAAAATTCAAAACATTGCAAATATTCAAATGAAAATAATTTGTTAATAAATAATAAATTGTCAATAATTAATTAAATACAATATCATAACAATCATATTATAAAATTTTTTTGTTCTGTCATCCTTGCCGTGTTCGTGTCATAGTTTTTTAAATTTATGTTTATTTCTTTTAATTCGTCAAAACATGCTTCCAATTGTCATTACAACTAATAGTAATTTACCACTCTTCTTTATTAAATGAATTCTTTGATATTGTAAATGTTATTTTCATTCAGCCATTCATACAACTTTTTTTTAAACAATCTGCTACTTGCTATTTTTATTTCATTAGGTAGTTTATTAAATATTTTTACACACATTGCTATGCAACTATTGTTATATTTTTTTAATCTTGGTATGTCGTCAAGAATAAGTCTGTTAATAAGTTTATCCACGCAATCGAAGGGACCCCCCTTCGATTGCGTGGATAAACTTCGCAATTTTTTTTAAATAGGTACATATGTTTGTGCACAAACATACCGATTTCGAAGACATAAAGCGACGGCAGCGGTAGAATGCCATTTTTTTTGAAACATTGTCTGCAGGACTCCTGAGGTGAAAGACCATATATTGCGCGAATACATTTTTTTTTGGGCAACAAAAGCTCTATTAAAATCTGTACTGTTACCCCATATTGTGAGCCCATAGCGTAATATGGATGCTACATAGGCGTGATAACAAATCATAGCTATTTTCATGTTTGTAACATTTCTAATTTGTTTAAGAGCGTATACATATCTATTCATTTTATTACAAACTGTTTCAACTTGCATTTTCCAATTCAAATCCTGGTCTAAAATAATTCCTAAAAATTTGGTTTCCGTCACTTCTTTAATTTTTGAAACGTTGAGTTTTATATTTATTGTCGATTTGCTATTTTTTATTAAATTGTATGAATTTCGTTTTATCCAGATTTATTTTTAAATTATTCGTATGTAACCATTCCATTAATGTGTCAATTGTATTATTTATGTCATTTTCGTGATCTGTAATTGTATTATTATCTTTACTTGAGGTCATTATGATTGAAATATCGTCAGCAAAAAGAACAAATTTGTGATTAATTATGCCTGTGATGTCATTAAGATATAGAATAAACAGAATTGGGCCTAATATACTACCTTGTGGGACTCCATACTTAGTATGCTTATAACTGGAGGTGTAGTTAGTTAATTCATTGTTTTCATTAATCCTTGTTACGCTTACACATTGTTGTCTGTTACAAAGATACGATGATAACCAGTCAAGTGTGGGTCCTCTGATCCCAAACATTTCTAATTTTTGTAATAGCCTATCATGAGGTACGTGGTCAAAAGCTTTTGATAGGTCTATGAATAAGCCTGAAGTCCAATTTTTCTTATTAATGTTGTTCATTATCATTATCGTTTTAAAAGAGAAAAAATAGCCAACGACGTAGACTTGTACTTTTGGAAGCCATACTGTTCCTTTTTAATAATTTGAAATTTGTTACAATATTGTACGAGTCTTTCGTACATACATTTTTCAAATATTTTTGACAATATCGGTATTAAGGTGATAGGACGATAGTTACTGACGTCTTCTTTTTCACCTTTTTTAAAAAGCGGCTTTATCACCGACATTTTTAACATTTCTGGGAATGTACCCGAAGAAAAAGATAGATTAATAAGATGCGTTATAACTTTAACAATTTCTTTTGAGCAAGCTTTTATAGTTTTTGTGTTAATTTCGTCATACCCTACCGAAGAAACATCTTTTAGAGACGCAATGATTGTTTGCACTTCATTTTCTGTCATGGCTGTGAGGAACATAAAGTTAAGTTGTCGATTGGTAGTAGATCTATTTGCTATAATTTTTTGTGATACGCATTGTTCTGTTACATCTATAAAGTATGCATTAATGATATTAGCTATTTTGATCGGATTTTTTATAACAGTGTTGTTAAATCTAATGTTCTCTATTCCATCTGTAACTTTCGTGTTCATAATTTCCTTTTTTATTATTTTCCATGTTGCTTTACATTTACATCGTTAAGTACTAATAGTATTAATCTAATAGTATTGTATCCATATAAATAGTTTTATGCCTATTACCAACACAAGTTATGAACAATAAAAGCATACTTTTAACAATATTAATTCCTCAAGTATCTCGTATTTCCCCAAGTAAGTTGAAAGCAGAGTATGCCAACGAACAATGACAGCGCAAAGTAACTCTATTTTAAATTCTTCAATGAAATAAATACCTTCCGAGTTCGCGATAAAACACTATGTAATATAAAATCGGTCCGTTGGGTCGACTTGGTGGCAACCAGCTGACAAATAAAATAATATGTTCAGGGATTTTTACAGCTATTCTATAAAATACGTTGCATATAACGTCATATAACAAATTCTCATAGATTTGATTAACATGTTTGTCTAGTGCGTGCTTCAAGTACCTCTGCCAACCCCGTCAAGTTACCATGGTTCAGTAAGTCTCTTCTATCCGTTAAATTCTTATCGAATCTGTCTAATAGCTGTCTATAGTAGTTGGATGTTACAGAACCTTCGATTATAAATCATGTGGCATTTTAACGGGATGAGAGATGAGAAGATTCTCTAATTAAAATAGGAAATGCAATAAAGCTCAGGTTCACTCCAGCGGGCATAAGAAGTACGCAAACTCTTAAGTGATTTCAAACTGTCACGATTCTAACACGATTTTAATTGAGAATGGATTCGAGTTAATTAACTGTAAAAAGTAGTCAAAAGTAAATCATTATAAAGTTACAAATATAATGAATTCAAAGTACTTGTTAATACAATTTGAAATAAAATAATTTGATATTGTTGAAATGATTAAAGTTGTTATACTTACAGATATATTAATAATTTTTGTTTGCTGATGTAACAATAGTTTTAAAAACATGTATAAAACAATCATTGATATTTATGGAGTTTGCATTTTGCTTGTGAATATATTTTACACAGACAGTATTATTATCAATTACCATAATGAACACCACATGAACTAGGCTATTTAAATCAAACTATGATAGAAATGTGAGATTATTAACAGTAGTAAAAAAAAACCAATAAGTTAATAAAGTAAGAGTTAATCTGGACTTTCACAATATATTATGGGTTTTCGTATCAAAATTCCCACTATGGTATGTTAAGTTTTTAACGAAATAACCAACGCCAAGAGAAATAGGAATCGATTTCTCGCGTTCTTCGTTTCATTACCGATTAAAGGCGAGGCTATAGCTCCAAGAAACTAATTTCTAGGAAACGTGGCGGTGACAGATATCTAGGTCACCCGGCAGACGGGATAAGATGCATCGATCTGCGGACGAGTGTCGTGAGGGAATCTGGGCTAGATGTCTACAACAGTAGGTATATTGCGCCGATGTACATAAATTGGTTTAGTGATACATCACTATCTTCTATGCCTTAATACTTGAAGTAAAAAGTTTTTAAACAAGGAGTAAGCGAAGGAGCGTAAGATCCAACGTAGTTAGATTTTGTGGAGAACGGGTGCGCTAATTTGTATTAAGAATATCTGCTAGTAATAAATTAGTTGATACTATCAACCTGAAACACGCTAGTTTGTGGTCACAAGGAAAATTTTAAATGTCAAACGTCAGATGGAATGAAAGAGTTTTGGAAAAAACATTAATGAAGAATCTTCATCAGTTACGACGACTTTCAGCCACTTGTACACTTAAATGCGCTAAGTAAATTTTCAAAACGATTAAATGTTGATAATAATTTAAATATCTGCTTATTTAATCACCGCGTCCAATTTTACATCTACTTTGAAAGTTGTTACTTTCTACATTCACAGAAACGTGAGTCGAATATGTATTTAAATATATCAACACGTTACATTTAATAGATTTATCTGTGCATTTGTTGTTCATGTAGTTCTGCGTAGGCATGACATAATCTCCGGTCTGAAATTGGTAAAGCCCCATTTTATACACCGAAATTGCTCGCAGCATATAACTACCATTCTTATCTATCCCTTTGTGTAATCTCTATCAGTTTTAATAAGCTAGTATAATTATAAAAATAACAACGTCGCAACACCAAAGTAAGCTCTGTATTAGTTAGTCTGTCTAATTTGAACCACAGAGCTTATTCTTCCTTAAACCTTTAAAGCAACCACTTTCTTACACAATATAACGAATGATTTACTTCAATTCTGTTATTCAGAATATAACAAAAAAAGACTTAATTTCAAAGTTTGATTCGTCCGTGACAATATTGAAAATAATATACATATGAAGATTTCATACGGTAAAGTATCAATCCGTCGGAATTTTTCGATCCAGCTGAATAACTGTACTTCATTATGGCGAGAAAACCCATTGCCCACAGTAATGACGGTTCATTGCGACGTGTAAATCGTGTATCGATATTCGACATCCAACGCACACCAGTTTGACGGCTCTCCACAGAGTACAGAGACTACAAATAAAGTGGATAACGTGAAACTCAGTATCGTGCGCGCTCTAAACAAAATTTTGTCAGCTGCTCAGCGGCATTGGGTCGGACATAATTGAATTTCACGCGTAAAAATATTTACATCTTACAATAATTAGTGTCAAATCACTTTTGTGAATAGGCCTCCACTTAGTCACTAGTCATTTGAATACAGTTGGCTAGTCTTAATATTTTTATTTGCATTATTAAACTGCATACAAAGACATTACATATTGTTTTTGTAGTCTTAGTATTTTATGTAAAACATTTTCACGAAATAGTTAACTAGCGTAATAATGTTACATGTAATCCGCCTTCGTTGCAATAAATTGGAGATGTTTATAATAAAAATAAGATATTTAAATATTAACATCAACTTGAATGTCGCTGAAACGTGAGCGTTGTAAGTAATAATTATATAAGGTTCTAATAAGACTTCGGAATTATTTTTAAAGTAATAAAACTACAGAACAAATATCGGAAAACTACGACAGTCATATCACTAGATAGAGATCTTTACTGTCAGCGTTAACGACGTATGGCAACCGCTATAGAATCGTTGATGTTTTTTTTTTTTTTATATTAAAGGCACGGGTAACAAGACCATAGAACCAAAATTGTATTAAAGAGTCATTTCATAAATTCAAATGTTTCAATTACCTTATTATAATTATAACAAAATGTAGATAAATACAAACAGTTATTGAAAAAAAAGGTCAGTCGCAGTTTATTTAACTTAAAACCACTTATTTATAGAGCTGTAGTCATATTTTTGAAATATTTTCTGTAATAATTTTCTTCGTTTAGTTCTGTTTTCTTGATAGATAAGCGATTAGTAAGAAACATTTCGTTTTACCTATTTTCTATGCTTTGTCCCTTTGCACTTAAAAAACAACAAATTCTCGTATCTTTCATATATTTTTCATTCTTTTTTTTTGTTTAGCTCTGTTAATTTGACGCTTTTCGAATATTGCTCCATTCACTAACTAATTCTATTAGCAATATTAAGTTTGATTGATTTGCCGGACATATATTTCTGCACCGTTTTTAGAGATGACACAACTAGCTTGATTCTCTGTCAAACGCAAGGTAAATTTTAGTACTTCAAATTTTCGCGACAATCTACATTTGCCCATATCTTTTTATCGTGTTGACTCATGACCTTTATTTATATACACTTAATAGACCTCAGTATCAGGTATAAATTACAACCTGCTAGGTCCACCAGTTCCTGAGAAAATCGGTGGTAACACACAGACAGACAGAAAAGAAATTGATCTTATAAGGGTTCCTTTCTTACCGTTTAAGGTAGGTACGGAATCCTAACAAAGTTTTTTTTATTAAAATTTTGACCCTGATCTTATTTTAGATTTTCGCACTTAAAAAGCAAGCTGAACATTTTTAAATAAAACCTTTCGTTTTTAAATCCAATTTTGACCACAAAAGTGGTCAAAATTGGATTTAAAAACGAAAAGTTTTTTTTTGACATTTAGCTATAATTCCAAGTAATCAATAACGTTTAATTTCTTTTTCACAAACAAAGAGTTCAGGCACAGAGGATAAAATTTTTAGTTATTTTTCTTTTGTTACACTAAGTATAACTTCTTGCGTGCGTACATAAGCACATACACCCTTTTCTTTAATTATTTTTTCTTTGTGAAAAGAATAAACACACAAAATCATACTATAATTAGTAAAATATGACAACAATCATGTAAAACATCAAGAGATTAAAAAACCCCGACATAATATTAAAAGATTTTCTAAGAACTTACAGACTTTGAAAAAAAAAATATTGACGTAATTTATTCAGGTAAAATATATCCTGTGTCCTTAGTCGGAACAAATCCAGCAAATTGACAGCAGTAGTTTCGGAATCCATCGTGGGCAAACACTGTGACTGGGAATTTTTATATATATAAACTAGCGGACCCAACAAACGTTGTCCTGTATACATGTCTAAAATCCGACAACAGTTTGTAAATAAAAAACTAATTAAAAAAACGTTTTGTAGTGGACCGAATTGTGAATCTAAACAATTCTTGAATCCACTTAAACACACACAAATAAAATCAGTTTTCACTTCAAAAACCAAAAAAAATCATTGTACGTAGTAACCATGGAATAACTGGAGATTCCAATATTATGTGGTTGACACAACTAGCAACAGTTTTTTGATGCTCACGTGAATTATTTTTAAATTGTTCTGTTAGCCTTAGCCCGTATAGCTTAGTATTTTTTGAACTGTGTTATGCCAAATTTAACACAATGTTAGAAAAAATCTACCTCATGCTTGTAACGATAATCGGACCTTCACGGTCACCTTATCTCAACAATTGATTTTGTCATCTAAATATTATGACACAATTTTAAATACAATTTGTCCTTCGCATTACATACTACAATGAAGTTTTTAACACGTGAGAACATTTATTGTGTGGAACAGAAAAAGATATTTTTTGTAGTTATCAACGGATAGACGTAGCGGCTTGATTAAACTTCATCCATTGTAGCCAGCACTTGCTCAGACAAGCAGGCCTTTAATAAACTCCCGCTTGCTGCATTCCGACATCTTGATTTGCAGTCGTCGGAAAGCGCAAACCGGTCTATACAAATAAAAAAACATTTAGGAAAAGACTAAGAAATAAAGAACCAATAGCATTAAAAATTGTTTACAAATAACAACAGAAACCAATGTATCACAACATGACTTCAAAAATAAAAATCCATGTATAAACACAATAAAGTCGTAGTCTACAAATTACAATTAAATGAGGAGCACAAAAACATACTTTGAATGGTAATATTATTTTCTACATTGATAAAAAGTGCTTAGCTTTTGCTCGAGAAATTATAAATTCAAGAATACGCCGACACCACCACCATTATATTCGAAAATTTAAACCGTTAACATATTGCATCGCACAAGAAGTTCCAAGAAGTGCCAGTAGTTGTTACGACATTTCCGTTATTCGACATCACTGGGCGGCAATTATACGATTCGATGTCGTTGACACAACTTGACAAAACACGAAACAAAGGATATAAAAGTCTCACGTCTGCACGTTAAAACATTGACTAAACAGCATTTATAGTTTATAATTAATTTTGTTTAGCTTTCAGAATCTATTAGGATTTATTAGGAATCTATTAGGCAAGGGTTTCTTTAATTATGCTACATTTCAATACGAATAAATAATGAGGATGCGTTAAATAAAAACTAAACACACACATATTTTTCCATATCATTGGACATGAAAATGCGTTATTAATGTAAGTCAGTCCACGATACACGTTTTAATTTGATAGAAGACAACACGCTGTGTAATTTATTGTTTAAATGAATAATTATAATTTATATAAATATTTTTTTATCATAATTTATAAAATAAACATTTTCCAAATATTCCTTTTTATTTATTATTATTTATATTTATTATTTAGCCCGCCTGAAAAATAGCATCTTTTTACTTTACGTGGCATTCCAACGCATAACGGCCGGAATGCCAGGTACTAACAATTGACTATTACATTTGATACGGTTTATCAGTTTCACCAACTTTCAACTAATCGATTTCTAGAGCTTAACCAGATTTACCTTAACATCCCATAGGGCATTTCAACGATAGCCGGCAATATTTATCCCGTTTCCTGCAGATTATTCGTTAACAGATACACAGACAGCCTACAGCCAGGACAGGGATAAGGTTATAGCCGCAATACGATTCAATATTTCGCAACATGCACTGTCCAAATCGCCTTTGAAAATAAAACGAGAAATTCACAATTAAGCTTAACGTTTCGAAACAAAATTGTAACATTCGTTGACCGTGATGATTAAATGAACATTTTCATTGCATTAACCAAACGTATTAACAAAATTGCTTGTGTGTATTTTTGATGTTTTTACAGTCAATGGAATATAAAACATTATTTAAGATTTAAAGTAGTTAATGTGGGAAACTAATGACTAAACTAAGCAACGCCTGTATTTTAGGCCATCAGGTTCCTGTTATAAATATCACTAAATTGTATAAAGCAAAGTCGTCCCGCTGTCTGTTTGTCCCTTATATGCTTAGATCTTTTAAACTACGCAACGGATCTTGATGCGGAAGATAGAGTGATTCATGAGGAAGGTTTATAAACCAATGTATAATAAACCATGCGAAGCCGGGGCAGATCGCTAGTGGACTATAAATCAATCACAATTTTCCAAAATATTGGTATAAAATGCCTGTACATGTCCAACTGCCCAAGGCCTCCTGTGTACAGGGTATCAGGGGATAGTACATCACGCGGCCCCACTGCGGATTGACTGACTTCACATATCTTCGAAATATTTTTTTTTTTGTTTTGCAGGTTTCCTCACGATGTTTTCCTTCACCCCCAAGCACGTGATAATTCAGCACTTAAAATTGAAAATTTCATTGGTGCTGGCACCGGGGATCGAACTCAGGTTGCTCGAATATATCAAAATACCTGGAGGAACGAGCTTTGCTCGTTTTTTGTTTTTGGTAAATAGTGTATTTTGGATTTTGTAAAAAAAATAAAAAATAAAGAAAGCTTTAGAATAAAAAGTTAAAAAAATAAGTGTGTAAATAATCGTGACACGAACCGCGGACTTCTGTTTCGGGGCCGCCCGATTACCGACCGAACTAACATTTTTTTCGGCGAAATTTACCGTCATATTCGAATGATATTTTTCATTCACTGAAAACAGGGATAAAAGGACATTTTCTAAAAAAGAAATCTAGCTAAATCGATTTTTTGCCCCCGAATCTACGCACATACAAAATATTATGAAAATCGCTGGAGCCGTTATATGTATATATATATATATATACATATAACACGTAAAATATATACGTATATATATATATATATATATATATATATATATATATATATATATATATATATATATATATACAAGAATTGCTCGTTTATAGGTATTAGATAGATAGATTAAAGGCGACCGTCCGGACACAGAGCTATCACGGTAATATAGGTATGTTTATTAATAATGTAATGCAATATTATGCAAATTAACAACACAAAAACTAAGGCAAATTAAACTTCATAAAACTTTGTAATAAAAGCCAAGGTAATGAGCAAGGGCAATATGTCACGAGATCTGGAAAAGAAGTAGGTACAACACTTCGGAAACTTCATTGGAAATTATATAAAAATAATTATTTGTCATGGGGTGATTGAAAACATTTAACTAAACTTATTTGTTTTAATTTTAAATACTCGAGCAATCTGAGATCAACTCTTAATGCCAACCAATGAAATTGTTAATTGCAAGAGTAAGTGCCGACTTATGACGTGCTCAGTGATGAAGGTAAACATCGCGAGGAGACAAATAATAAGAAACAGTAAGAAAAATACATTTCGAAAATATGTGAAGTCTGCCAATCCGCAGTGGGGTACCATGGTGGACTGTGCCCAAATACCCTCCATACATAAGACGTCTTTCCCCAGCGGGGGGACATATATCGGCTATTAAAATTTGAAATTATTTTTGTGGTTTGTGGAGACCTTCAAGCATATGTTTATTATTTCACATCCATGGAACACCCACACAGTGATGTCATCTCATACATGTATCCCACATAAGCCGGATAATCCATCTGTGCAGGCATCATATAGGGAAATCCGTTTTCTTGACAAAACTATTTATATAAGTGCTCGTATCCTAAGAGGTTTACGTATAACAAATATATAATATATCTACAGATTACTGTTGTATTTTTACATTACTGGTATTAAGATATGTAATAATTTACCCATATCAATAAAATCACTTGATGGTCTGTAGTTTAAAACTAAAGTAAAAGAATGGGTGACATGTAATTGATTTTATAATTTGAATTAATATTATTGTATAACCGAATAATACCTTAGTTATATTATTTACATTTCTCTTATTGTACGCCCGAAATGGGCAGACTGTCGACACAAACAATTATGTAACATGTAGCACATTATAAACAGTTAAGACAATGATTATCGTATCTTATCTTATGTATATAGGCTCCGAAATTAATTTATTATCCCCATTAAAAAGGGTTACATAAAAGAGTGCAAGTAGAAAGGGCCCTAATCTTTCCAAAACCTCAAACTTTTCGAGTAAAACATTAGTAATTCCCTTAATTAAATACGTTTTAACATTTTTAAAGCTTACCTAACCGGATCTAACATTTTAATGACATAACACAGTGCTCGTGCTACTACTTTGCAGTAGTTTTTGAACTCCTTAATAATTGTACTTTCAATTTCTTCTTTAATTAATGTATATTTTAAAATAATTGAGTATACCGAACCCTCCATATTAGTCGAGCTCGCACTTAACTGTCTTTTATTAGATAATAGCTTGTCGCCGGTGACGGAGATCAGTGACTAGTTAAAAGGACATTGAGCGTCTTATACTTATCGTTAGAATTGTATTGTGCTGTTAACTATCTAACTGTTATTACCAATCTTCGACATGTTGAATTGCGCAACGAAAAGAATAAGATTTAAAATGTTAACTGGACACAACTGACCTCGAAGATAAATTAAAAGTTTTAATACAAAATTATTACAATTCTATTTTCGTTTTATACGATTGGCCGTTATAAAGCTAGTCAAATTTTAGTAACCTATACTATGTAGGCATTTAAATTGACTCGCAAAATATGGTCGACAGTTTTAATCTCAGTATTAGCGCAATTTCAATTAAAGGGTTTTTATATACGATGAAAATTTGACTTGAAACATTGAAGACTGTTGCGTGGTAATTCCACAGATATTAATGAAAATATATCTCGCTCTGTATTCATTTTATAATTGATTTTCACGAGTTCACTAAATATCTCCAGAGCACAACATGCAATACCAATAATATTAATATCGGAGCACATGAGAAGCACCAGCTTTCAAATAAAAAAAATAATCATTAAAATCGTACTGTACTGGCCATCGCAGTGTAGGACGACCCCCCACTAGATGGAGTGACGACCTGTGCAAATGTGCGGGAAGTCGATGGATGCAGGTGGCTCAGGATCGTACTTCGTGGCAGTCTGTGGGGGAGGCCTATGTTCAGCAGTGGACTCAAACAGGCTGAAATGATGATGATGATGATGAAAATCAGTTCATCACTCAGTCCAAAGTTCGGAGGTAACAATCATAAAAAGAAAAGACAGTCGAGTTGAGAACCTCCTTCTTTTTGAAGTCGGTTTAAAAGTCTTGAATGATTGAATCAACTAACGTTATAAGTTATACGGATTATGTTAAAATTGGCCATCGTATTGCTATTCCAGATAACCCTTCCGCGTCTGGCGTTGCTCCTGGCGGCCGCTGCTTCGCTGGCCTCTGCCAGCGTGGTCACGTCGAATAGCGGTGGCAACTTCGAGCTGCTCATCCTCCACAACAACGACATGCACGCGCGCTTCGAGCAGACTTCGCAGCTGAGCGGCGCCTGCACCACCGCCGACAGGGAGGCGGGAAAGTGCTACGGCGGATTTCCGAGAGTCGCTTACGTGTGAGTAAGAAACCGGCCAAGCGCGAGTCGGACCTGCGCACAAAGGGCTCCATATATATATAGAAACGGCAAAAAATCATGTCTGTTTGTCATGTATTTTTTTATTCTACTCTTTAGTATTTGTTGTTATAGCGACATCAGAAATACATTTACAATACATACGGAACCCTAAAAAATCAACGCCATATACTAAATTTCTTTATTTTCTTAATTAACGCACGTCTCAAGTACTTGTGGAAGTAAAAACTAGCTTTTTACATCAACTTACTATGCCCTATCTCGCCCTGGTCTACGAAACCAATATAACAAGTACACAAGATACACTTGCGTTCCAGTGTGGTTCTCACCGCCGCTACTCATCGTTTAATATAGTCAATGGACATCGGGTAACGATCCGTACCGAATCTCGATGGCCAGTAGGAAACATATTTCCCGTTTAAGATAACGCACGTGGGCCAAATTTGTTCTTACTATCCTTCGAATGCTACTGCCGATGAAGTTTTATTAGTCAACGACCTAAAAACAATAAAATCAGTTAAAATACATAGCTAAAACCGACAAGTCCTATAAAAAAGTATTTTAATTATATTGTAACGTAGTAGCGCTGATCCATTAAGCCGTTTGGACGTGGAAACGGAACAAATACAAATTTACGTATTAGTGTCGTTTGATATTTCTTTTGGAACTTCATAACTTCGCCGAATGAATTATACGACAGATGAATTATAAGAAACCACAGTAAATGGCAATGTGCCACGGCAAAATAATTCTCAATATATAAACAATACTAACAATACTTTCGCTTTTTTTATGTAATCTATCTATCGCTATCGCGATGTGGGTAATACTTCTGCCCCGAGTTACTAACTGTTTATCACATTATCGCAGTTTCAATCACTTTAGTATCGATAGGATTAAATATTAAATTATTCATGTTTATATCATATTTACTAGTTATGATTATATTTCTTGAGGTCTAGTACGCAATTAGTTGCCAGGAAGAGATTGCTATGAAGCTAAGCCGCCAAATTGTGCATTGTATAAATTTGTTTGTCTATTGTTAATTTTGTGTATCTTTTTTTTATATGTAGTGGACACTAAAGTATTCATTCATTCATTCTGTTCACATGATTATCAAACAAAAACGAAACATTGTGTGCTTATTCCAAATTTCATCTGCAGTACATAAGCCACAACACTATTCCAAACAAAGCCCACTTTATTGCAAATTGGAACAGCCAACGCCGATCAAGTTACAATTTAGCCACGGAAAATTGCGCCATTCTGAGCTTTTGTTTTTCTCGTACACTTTCTATGGCGAAAAAAATGGCAAAACTGTTTTATTTACTTTTGTTTAATTTATTTTTATCAATGTACAATTAATTATGCTCATCATCTTTTATGACATAGTTTTTAAACTTTTCCGTTTAATTGTTTAACGATAAGCTTTATAGTGATTCCGATAACAATAAATACTATATTTTCTCAATTATACTTGTTAACACAAACGTGACATATTCAAACATAATATTTTTCTTTGAGGGTTCTTACGGTGGTCTTTTAGGATAAACAGAATGGAAAGCAATCAAGGACATATTATAGATATGAGCCTCAATTTATCTAATTGAAATAGCAATGAACATAATTAGGTCTCCTTATATCGCTTATCGAATTTTCTCGGCATTAGGACCCGGAAAAGCAAGACTGCCGCTGAACATCGCACATTTTCCCGTTTGCGAGTTACATTTTGAATGTAATCCACAGAATCCTCTTTGGCCCTTACCTATACCAATCCAATTTACTCCAGTCCCTAATTATTGGCCGACACGAGTTCCCTCTCTCCATAAGGAAATCAAATCAATCAATCAGTGGCGAAACGGATGCGAAATGCCGGCGAATTTAACGTGTTTCTGTCTAAAATCTTGAATAAGATTTATCTAAGCGTACCGAAGCTTTCACTAAGCTTTAGCTACTAAGCATTAACCATGCGGAGGTCATAATTTTATCCATAAAGATAAAATTACATTCAGGCTTGATAATGTCTACCAAATAATTTAAAAACTCAATAAATTTCAATTGCTGAGCAAGTAAGAGTAGTTGGATGAAAATACAGAGGATGAAGAAAGGAGACCAGACGTTGATCTGAAAGATTGTTTAATCAATAAAAAAATCTGTGAATCTATTTGTGTATTTATGCTAATGTGGTGCTGTTTCAATTAAACTGATCCACTAAGAAAAGTCAAAATAAGTTGGAATGAAAACATCACTTGACGACGAATGAATCTTTCTTGTCTTATAATCATTCTAAGTGTGATATTTATTATTTACTAATAATTGATATGCCATATAACAGAAAAACATTCACAACCAACAGCTAGTAATGAATAGAGTAGAAAGGGAAAACAAGTTACATATAAATATTTATATAATTTTCTTTTCATTAGTTCTTTTGCCTTAACTTGTTACAATTTCCAATAAATTTATAATAATTAACATTTACAAGCGTATATATTTCAATTTAGGTGAAGAAGCAAATATGTATAAAAAAAATAAACGGTGATATTTGGATCAAACAATTCAATTCTTAGACTTCTGTTTCATTTGTTTTTAATTTTTTTAGTTAATAAATTAATATGTATTGGATGGGCCACTGTGTATTTATGACATTACTAAAGTCTTTTCTTTTTTAAATATAATTTTTATGTTGTGTTCTGACATAAAAGTCACTAATGAGTTGCGGTCAGTTTTTATGCATTAATGGTAATTTTCAGAAATCCTCGAAAATTCAACTTTAAATGTATTTCCTTTTATTATTAATTTTAGGACCAACAATTATAAATTTATTGTTCTAATTATACTGCGATTTTTTCTCCAAGAATATGTACCAAGTGTTTTGCCCGCCATGGAGGTCTACAACACCGGTTGCAAGTGTAAAGTAAATTGTAACCCAGTTAAATCCCTCAGCGGAAAGGTCTTCTGTGAGGCCGTGGTACTTCCCGAGGACTTTTATTACCACGGCCTCGAGACTGGTCATTCGTGCAACAAACTGTTGCGTGGCCCTATCGCAGTCAATTGCACTTACTACTATACTCTTTAATATACTTAATAATTCTAGTCGCGCAGACTATTTTGTTATATCACGTAGTTGGGTTTTTTGCTCAGTCCAATCTTGCTACAGCTGGGATAGTTCAGTTCAGAATATTATCGAATGCAAAATAAAGCACAACCATCTGTTTGTGCAGTTGTACCCGAAATTGAAGTTAAGAGGCTCTCAGCGGAAAAAAACAAAAACAAAACAAAAGTTTAACGCTATCCACAGGCTTTCGTTGGGAATCAAACCTACGTCTTCGAGATTCGCGCCCTGATGCTTTAACCACTAAGATATGATTACCACATCGGCGAAAATCTTAACGTCTTCTATTTAAATCGATTTTTAGCATTATTTCAAGCAAAGCTTGGCGCATCCATTATAATATCTGTTTATTTATTATTTATTATCTATTAATTGTTTTACAACGATAATTCAAACGAGAGATGTCCCAATTGCTTTTTTAAGAAATTAAAATGGTTATAGTGCTAATCTCTGAACTTAATTAGGTCATCAATGGCAACTCTTAAAATTTGTAGAAAAAGTACGAAAAGTCTTTGCTTATTAACATCGAAAACTTTACAATTTTATTTTGATAACATTGTTATCAAATTTGATTCAAATTATTGATAATTAATTGATAATTGCACGTTTGTAACACTACTTCGTTGCCGTAAAGTATTTTCATACATATAACGACGATTATAGAGGGAACAAAGTCCACACAGACGCATGCTTAAAACACAGAAATTGATTTTTATAATATAATCACATACTAAATATAACATGATATAAATAAAATAAAATGTAATAGCTCTACAGTTGAAGAGATATAGGTAGAGGTTCTTAATCTAAATTGACTTGTATTTGTATTTTTTCACAACGTATCGTAACAGCCTATGTATGTCCCACTGCTGGCAAAGGCCTCCTCTGTTCAGAGGAATAGTCCACCACGCGACCCCACTGCGGATTGGCGGACATCATAACATGATATAAATAAAATAAAATGTAATAGCTCTACAGTTGAAGAGATATAGGTAGAGGTTCTTAATCAGTAATCTGAAGTTAAAGTCAGCCAACAGGCTTCTCAGTGAGCACAAATACGAGACGTGCTTAAATCAAAAATTGACTTGTATTTGTATTTTTTCACAACGTATCGTAACAGCCTATGTATGTCCCTGATCGTTTGTCTGTAAATGAAAGATATTTGAGATAAACTATTATTCTTCGGGCTTTGCTTTCTCTCGGGCCTTTATCATCGCAGTAGAACCCAAAACAATGATTGTTAAAACTTTTGTCTATTTGTCTGTGCGTTTGTGCGCGCTAATCTCAGAAACGGCTTAACCGATTCGGGTGTAACTTTCACAGCTGCATTGTACTTCACTTAATATTAATACTTAACATTTCGTTAGTTTTGTTAGTTTAATTTAAATCGGTTCATAAACAAAAAAGTTTGACAGCAGATCGCCGATTATCCGAACACCGATTAACCGAATCGCCAATTATACGAATCGGTTCTAAGCATAATATAAAAAATTAAAACCAAATAATTTTTGTTTTGTGTAGTTGTAACAAGTTTGCTATTTTTACGTGGTTTCTGGAGCAACAACAGATTTCAGGACCGATTTTTTTTTGAAAAGTCGCGAATGTTCCGTGAAAAAATGAGTGTAGCTGGTTTTAAGGCAAGCACTGGATGGATCCGCAATATCAAAAATAGGCACTTCATTCCGGAACAGGATATTGCTGGTGTTTGTTAAACTTAATAAAAGTATGTGTGACAGTTCGTTTTTCCTTGTTACCAGTTGATGTCCGATTATCCGAATGATCATAATTGTAAGTTTATTTAAAGGCAAAAAATCGGCCAAGTGCGAGTAGTACCTACATGCGGGTGAAGCCTCGGACAAAAAACCTAGTAAAAACTCACTTAACATTGCATTTTGAGTTTGAAACCAATTTAGATTGTATGTATAACTAAAAAAATTAACAGCAAATGTCCTCTTTTGTCATATTACTACATGTGCTTACTGTTACATATACGAGTTCAAAGGTTATATCAGTAAAAATAAAGGATTCTATGAAGACAACATCGTTCAAGTGAATGAACATTATCAACTAAAACGTGACCAAACACGGTATTTAACGCTAACCGGTCTTGCTCGCCGCCAATTTCAGACTCGTGATTGGAGCGATAACAGTTCCGTTGTCATTAAATTTCAGCACCGCCGTGACACCGCAGCCTGGAGAGCCCAGTAGTGGTGTAATATAGCCGTTGTCGTTTTAATTGCCCGTCAAAATTAACGACAACCGTTATCCGTTTCATAGTTTTGTATCAGTATTTGCGTTTGATTAATATCATTTTAAACTATTCTGGTTGCTATGTCTTTACAGAGTGTGTGAAGTTGAGTTACACTAAATTTTAATCAAATAGTGTTCACAGTGCAACTGGGTAAATGTTTTTATTGCTAGTCTCACATACGCACATGTATATGAGACATAATGCTGATATAAATTATTTAAACGTTATTCATTATTTCGACTAAGACTCGAGATCAATTTCAACATTTTATTTAATTAAAATATCTCAGTTAATTATGCTTTATCCATAACATATATACATCACACATGTTACTTCATGTTGTGTTAATAATATCAACATCAATGTTTCGTAACATGCGCCTGCTTTGTCACATATTTGTGTAAATTGGTTATTTACATTTTCAATCATGAAGTATTTATACTATACTTGTTTATTTCAACTCGTTTAAACTTTAATAGCATTTCAATTAACTATTAGCCTTTACAATATTAAGTGTTATATAAATTTAAATAATGATTTTCTATGTCTAGTTTTTTTTTGTTGTTAAATTTAAATTTTTAACTCGTCGTCATCTACGCGTCGCCGTAAACCCGTCACATATGTATTTTTTCCCATTTTAAATATAACAAAAGTGTTCTTTTCATTGTTGATCCCATACAAATTCATATTTTTACTTGTGTCTTGTTGGTTGAGGCATTATGCCGAAAGGGATAGAGCTATGGAACAAAATGCTTTTATCTACGGGAAATTTTTTTAATTTTTAATTTTTTTTTATCATAAATCGAATAATACTCGAGGTCTTTCGTCCCGGGTTGTATATGGCATTATGGACGTATAAAGTAAACGTACTTGGTTCCCAATAAAATTTTATAATTCACTTCGTTATTGTAATATAATAAAAAAATATGTTCCATTACTTAAAAAAAGAGCCGTGATAGCTCATTGCCCGGGCGCTCGCTTTTAATTCAATATCGAGTGTATAGTGTGTGAGCAACCTGAGTTCGATCCCGGAGCCGGCACCAATGTAATTGTTAATTTTAAGTGCTGACTTATCACGTGTGGTGAAGGAAAACATCGTAAGGAAACCTGCATATTTTCGAAATAATAACAAAAAAAATATTTCGAAGATATGTGAAATCCGACAATCCGCATTGGGGCCACGTGTTGGACTGTGCCCTGATACCCTCTGTACAGAAGGTATCAGGGCCAGGAGGCCTTTGCCCAGCAGTGGTACATTTATAGGCTGTTACTTTACTTTAAATAGTAACCTCACTTTCCATTAGAACGTGGAAGGAAAAATGAATCAATCGATTTTCTTTGGATACACCAAGAAAAGAAACACATTAAAATAAATTAAAATATAAAATTACAATGGGTAGCCCTATTAATTAGAGTAAGTTCTTACAGGCCTTTAGACGGGCAATATACATGATATTACAGGACGTGCGCATTTTTATTTATTACATAATAACTAAAGAAAAAAAAATCTAAATACCGTATTAAAAAAAAATAATGCAATGTGTAGTGATGCCAAAGTCGATACAACGATGGTCAATACGTGTGTAAACGGAATGAAAATTGATTTTCAGTGTGAAGGAGGCTAGAAGAGCCGCTGCCTCCGGTGAGGGCCCGCCGGTGCTGTATCTGAACGCTGGCGACACCTACACGGGAACAGCATGGTTCACAATCTACAAATGGAAAGTTGCCGCGGAATTCCTCAACGCGTTGAAACCCGACGCCGTTGTAAGTTTTAAAATATTATTTTTTCTTGTGTTCACGCCATTATTGAATAATATATTTCTACGGATCTTATCGTGGTCGGTTTATTTCAGTTTAATTTAGTTCACTTTTTATTCACGCTATTTTAGTTCTTCTGTTCTGAAACCCGATAAAATCCTTAAAAATATATTTATTTTACGGTAAGACACAGTTTGTGGCGTCCTATTCTGCGTTCTATGCAAAAAAGCTATGTTGTATTTGTCAAAATGCATGTACATACACAGAGAGCTGTCATCTTCAATACAACCAAGTGGTAGACCAAAAATATCTACCATCAGATACTAAAATGTATCATCAGCTCGATCGGTGTTATATAAAACACGTAGAATTATTCTGCCTTCATTAATTTAACTAAAGGAAATGTGTGTGAAATATTGTAGGTAGTAATTTCACCACAAAAAATGTACCTACGTATTCACTTATTGAACAAATGCGACCCAAAATAGAGATAAAGAACTTCCTGGTGGTGAATAATATGATAGGGCCAAGCAACACCTTTTGCTATTACACGAATGGGCAGGTCCGGTGAAGTACCATTACCTCACAGAATATCGGCGTGTAGTGGATAAATTATACTTTCGCGTTTCGTCTGGAAAGGTCCGGGGCCTGATTTTTAAAGCTTGGCAACGCATCTACTTGGCATAAAAACTTAAAAGTAAATGAAAGTTTTTTTTTTGTTATAGTTTTGTTCATTTTTTTTTACTTTAGCGGCTGAAAAAGTTTAATGTGAAAAATAGAGCTAATAGTTCTATTTAGGGTTCCGTAGGCAAAGGATAAAATCCCGTTAATCCCACTACTCGGTCTGTCTGTCTGTCTGCCCGTCTATCACTAGGCTGTATCTCATGAACCGTGATAGTTAGACAGTGGAAATTTTCACAGATGATGTATTTCTGTTGCCGCTATAACAACAATTACTAAAAACAGAATAAAAAATAGTAATTGGCTTTGGTTTTTTTTTCTTTTCGTTTGAGCTTCCTTTTCCTTGATCATTGTTTGTTTGCAACGTAGGTTCATGTTTGATGATAAAAAGATCAAATTGTTGTGAAATTGTACGTTTGTCTTTCATTCGTCGTCCTCTTGTGTTTGTGTACAAAACAATACTAGAGCAGCAAGATTTTTAAGATGACATTTCCTAAACTCTCTCACGTTAACCGTAATAGCCTAGAACGTGCCTACGTTACTCTCTAGTTAACAGTTATTTATAAATGTATTACGCTTGAAAAATGAATCCAACTAAAATATATCCCTGAACGAATTTTCACAACGCGTAAACAAGACTCAAATGCCAGATTGAATAAATGACGCCGCCCGACCAATTGCGGCATGATTTCCAATGCTGGAAAATTTTCCAGCGTTGACAGCTTTGTGGCGGACCTATCTATGTATGTGCGTTTAACATTACATACGGCGCATACATAGAGCTTTATGTACCATCGGAAAATCAATACTTGACAACTTGTTGCGTCACGTCGGCTTATGTAAACCGAAGCGAAGTGTACTGATGTAGCCGCCGTGGCGAGTGTTGCCGTAAAAATGCGATTCATCTTTTTGAAATAACGTTTTATAAGATTGTTATATCGTAGTGAAAATAGATTAGTCATCTTTGATTTTGATGGCATGATATAAGCGTGCGATGTGGTAATGAAATTCAGTTTTATATAAAACCTTTAACGGCTACTTTGCTTTAAAGTTTATAATTTTGTACTATGCGGTTTTATGATTTTGTACATATTTGCTTTATATTATTTGTAATTTATCATAAAAATTTTATGAGATTACAAACTGAAAATACAGACATTTTGGAATTATGCATTTTGATGTAGAGATAAAATATTTCTTGATGAAAATTTTCTAATAAAAGTAGCAGTAAAATTTGTTTCGATAATGTTATCAAATGTCAAATTAATCACCAAGATTGTCGTTGAGCGAGTATCGTAATGACGTAAGTTTACCTTATAAGATATTTTATTTTATATTTGTCGTAATTAACACATTTGTCTACTAACCAATGCATACTAACATCGCCGAGTTAATATGTTAAAAAAATGCCCTTTACAAAGTTTTTTATATTCCTGCTATCTGTTTTTAATCTATATACGAGCGCCATCGAACGATAACAGAGAATAGGATTAAATATTTACAACTTAAATAATTTAATTAATTATTAATGTTCTGAATTACAAAAGAACATACACATTTTGATTCCAATTAGCATCTAATATGTATATTGAATACAGTTAAAGAAATACTCTACAAGTAAATTCAGTCCGGATTCTAAATCTCACACTCCGATTTTTTTTAAATCATCGAAGTAAATGTAAATTACCGTCAAACTATTTAATATAATTTGGATGTCACAGTACATCTTCATTTTTGTTATTAAATCATTTTGTAAAGCATGTTGCGATCGACTTATTTACAATAAAAATTCCATCATTTTCCATAAGAAAACTGTTGAGTAAATATTTATATTTGCTTGTATAATATTTTATGTTGGATTGGGGGATTAGTGCTGGTTGTGTGGCATTTTCAATATTTTGTGTTGTTTACCAAATTTATATTATTTTAGACTTATCTAGCCCAAATTTTTCTATTTTTTAATTATATACAATTTACTTAACTTATTAAACGCTTTTTCTAACTATTATAGCTTGGTACAGTACATATACAGTATTAAAAAACCGAATAAGATATGCACTTAACTCTAATTTAATTTTTTCATTAATAATTTAGTTTACGCATGTTATATTTAATTTTTGCAAAAATATTTATAACTAAAAGCAAAATGAATTTGCAAACATAGATAGTAAGTAAAATAAAAAAAAAACTCTTTTTTTTCAGTCCCTTGGAAGCAACGAATTCGCACAAAGTTCAGCAAAACTTTCGCCGCTTGTAAATAATATAGAAAGCTCTATATTGGCCACTAATATTATTTTAAACTCTGAGGAAAAATACAAATTAAAAAAATCTTTAATTTTTGATGTAGAAGGAGTTAAGGTCGGTGTTATTGGATACCTTACGTTGGAAACAAACGTTATTGATTTTACGAGCTCAGTGGAGTACATAGACGAAGTATTAGCTTTGAGCGAAGAGGTGAAGAATTTGAAAGAGAAAAATATTGACATGATAATAGCTTTGGGTCACGCAAATGTAGATAAAGTTATAGAGATCGCAACGGAGGTTGACGGCATAGATTTAGTAATTAATGGCTACAAAAATGTTTACTTATGGAATGGAACCACCATTGAAGATTCTGGTATTGGAAACGAAAATCATTTAATAGTAAAACAGGCATCTGGTAAGACTGTACAAATAGTGCAGTCTCATTCATATAATAATTACTTGGGTAAGATAATCGTAAAATTTAACGACGGTTATAAAATAACTGAATTCCAAATAGGGCAAGTTTCTCTTGACCTCTCTATTCCTCAAGATTCAGAAGCCCTACAAGTTATTAAAACATACAGTGAAGATATTGAACGTATAAGACAGGAAGTAATCGGCAGCACAGCCGTAGTTCTTGATGGAGATTCCTGCAAGTGGGATGAATGTAATTTAGGTAACTTAATAACAGACTCCATTATGTACTATTACGCCGTAAGGTTTCAAGGTGAACGTTGGACAGACGCCCCAGTTGCTATAATTCAAAGCAGTGCAATCACGGCTTCAATTGCACCTGAAAAAAGACCGGCTGATGTAACAATGGGTAACCTTTTATCGGCCTTGCAAAGAGAAAGCAATTTAGTTACGGTTACTATGAACGGAACGGTTTTGACCCAAGTTCTAGAGCATTCCGTTGCTAACTATAGACGAACAAATCCATCGGGACAATTCCTACAGTATTCTGGAATACGGGTAACGTATGATTTAGCCAAAGAATCGGGTTCCAGACTAGTCGACGCAGTTGTAAGGTGTTGGTCATGTTCCGTTCCTGAATTCTACTCTATCGACGATTGGAGAGAATACACACTAATAATGCCACTTTCATTGGCTAATGGTGAGCAAGGTTTTTCAATGCTCGTCGGTCTTCCACGCCGGAATCTCGCCTATGATGAAGTCAGCTGTGCCCAAGCATACATTGCTCAACGAAGCCCGGTGTATCCCGAAGTATCAGGGCGAATTATTTTGTTAAACGTTGATTCAGTTCCAGATTCTGCAGCATCTTTAAATTCTTTATTCGCTTTAGTATTTGGTATATTGTCATTTATGATAGGCCATAATTTGATATATACTATGTGACTGGTGTGAGGTATAATAAAGACTTTAATTAAAATTTTGTTTATAGTGAGAATGTCTACACCTGACATTTAATTATACAGCTAATCACACTGATCTAAATCTGAAAATAAGAAAATTATAAGGTTAGCCTTATTTTGCACGTTTTAGACCAATAAATTTACTAGTAAACTTATGTATTTAGTTTTAAAATAATATATTTGATTAAAAATGTATAAAATAAACATTTTATAGCTGCTATATCGACTGCTATATCGACCTGCATAATATTTTAAATACAAATACAATCGATATAATTGAGAGGACAAAGATTGAGGCAATAAGATCAAAGTGAAAATAGCGAAGACATTCATTATTGAAGTTTATTCAGTAAATATAAACACGTAATTTGAAATGGATAGTAATCTATATTGTTATGGTGTATTTAACAATGTACGAACTAAACAAAAGCATTATCTCATTTTTTTCTCTCATTTATTTCTTTCATTTTTTTCAAAAACTGTATAATAGTAATACCTTGCTAATAAGTAAAAGCTCATTTCTTCCATTTTATTTCTTGAAGATACATTAATATAAAATATCCTTGCTTCCTTAGATATTAAAGAGGCGAAACGTAAACACTACGAAATAACCTTCCTTAAAATAATTCTCACACTTCTAATGCTACAATAATACCATCTAATAATTTATAAAATAATTGACGCAATTCTATAATTAATATTAATAAAAATAGCACAGAGCATTTATTATTATTATTATTATAATTATTACTATTATATATTAATATTATCCATAATACTTATTTTATATATGCAATACTTATGTATCTGTTTATTTTTTATTTATAAATCCAACCAGACGAGAAAACAAAGGAATATCCCCCCATAATAATAATAATAATAAAGGTTTATTTAAACAAATAATAGAGAATAAAAACATCAATTACAGTATTAAACACAGTAAGTACGTTTACAAATCGCATTCACATTTGCATAGCGAACCCTGCAGTAGGTAGCAACCTGTCTCGCAGGGATCAAATTGGCGATTAGCTAATTTAGGATCATGACATTACATTCATTTAATAAACTAAAAGTTGCAAAAAGTATGTGTATTTTTATATATTTATAATATAAGTGTATTATCTTATCCTTTAAACGAGCAATTCTTGCATATATATATATATATATATATATATATATATATATAATCGCAATCTCGGAAACGGGTCCAGCGATTTTCATGAAATTTAGTATGTGCATAGATTCGGGGGCGAAAAATCAATCTAGCTAGGTTACATTTTTAGAAAATGTCCTTTTATCCCTGTTTTCAGGGAATGAAAAATATGATTCGAATATGATGGTAAATTTCGCCGCAAGAGAAAATGTCAAAATAGCTCGGTCGGTAATCGGGCGGCCCCTAAACAGGCGGCCGTGGTTCGCATCACGATCATTTACACATTTATTTTTTACTTTTTTTTCGATTCCAGATCATTGCTTTCTTTATTTTTGATTTTTTGTCGATTTGTTATTTTGTTATTTTTTTCCCTTTTTTTTTAAAGTTCTTTCTTTTGTGAAAAACATCAGTTCATATTTACTTATTATTACGTCGGTAAGATCGTAAAATATTATGCATATTTCATTACTTAGTAATTTGTATCTAAATGTAATTTCCAAAATACACGATTTACCAACAAAAATACAAACCGAGCAAAGCTGTCCTCCGGGTACTTATGTATAAAAGTGCAGTATTATGTATAATAGAAGTGTATTATGTTGATATTGTTTTGTATAGTGTGCGTAGTGGAGTCATTTTGCTGACCTAAGTAAGTCTTCTGTCTGCTAGTAACTTAATTGTAGTAAGTATTCGTCAAACTTTTTTATACAGGCAAATTGGTTCAAATGGAATATATCGAGTCTCTTGTGAAGTTCATTATACAGATATCGTGCCAGAAAGCAATAAAAGCGATGACAAAAAACGATGTTAAATTTTACGCTAGGACAAATATTTCGATATCTTCTTTTTGTTTTATAGAGTCTTGAATCGAACTTAAAGCACCTGTGATATCTGAGAGTGAAATGTAATATGAATAACCTACGCACTGAGAGTAATTGGCAGTCAGAATACAGTTGAATCGGAAACGGAATACAGTTGTACAGATCTTTGAGCACGCTCTAATGGAATTATAGCTGTTTTAGTTGCACCTCCCCAAGCAGAGATACAATAGGTGATCAACGATTGACATAACGAGTAGTAAACTGACTTGAGGAGAAACTGGTTAGCTATGTTACGCAGTCTTTTAAATACCCATATTAGCTTACGTACTCGGCCTGATAGCATATTAATGTGACATTGCCAGTTTAAGTTCGTATCGAGATATACTCCCAAATATTTCAAAACAACCATTCTTTCCACACGAGGGCATGAGCAATCAATATTTCGTGTTTGGATTTCATTGACACAACAATCGTGAGCTCTTATGTAATTATATCTATCCAAAGTTTTGTCATGTCTCTAAATTCAGTCTTAGCAAATTTTGTCTGAGCCATGTTTTTACTTTAATAAAATACCTCTTCCCAAGTTTCGCCATGAAACACAATATCCGTGTCATCAGCAAATGCGAAGATTTTTCCGTTATGTAAATTGAGGTTGCCGAGCTCATTAATATAAATAAGGAAAAGAATTGGACCCACCACACTGCCCTGGGGAACACCACATGTGATAATAGTTTCAGAGCTTACATGATCCCCTATTTTTACTTTATGCTTCCTATCAGTAAGGTAGCTTGAAAAGAAATCCAGAGTTTTGCACGGACACCGACATGATGTAATTTTTTGATGTATCAAAAGCTTTCGTGGAGTCTAAGAAAATTCCAATACACTTAAGTTTGTTATCGAGCTTTTGGCAACATAGATAGTTCGTTCACAGCATCTTCTGTTGATCTCCCTCTTCTAAAACCAAATTGTGAATCAGAAAAAATATTATTATGTTCTAAAAAGCTAATGAGACGTGTATTTATAATTTTAAAAAAAAAATTTGACATTATAGGTAGAACAGATATAGGGCGGTAATTACTTATATTGTCTTTGTCACCTCCTTTATAAATAGGGCTTATAACTGAGATTTTAAAAGCCTTTGCAAAAGTGCCTTCTTCATTGCAAAGGTTATATAATTTCGTTAGAATTGGAGTGATTGTATTCTTGGTATGTTTCAATAATTTAGCTGGTATATTATCCCATCCAGGGGAAGCGTCACTCTATATGTTGTTTATTATTGACATCACTTCCAAATCGTCAGTTGGTAAAAATGCCATGGAGTGAAGTGAGTGAATGGATGGAGTTATGATATTCGCAGTAGGGTTGGAAATAAAAAAAAATCATTATTTGTGTTTGACACATAACTTTATTTATGATCTCAACTAATGTTTATCACATACATACTTATATTAAAATAATATCTACTCATTTTTATATTGGGCTCGCATGATTAATGCACGTTACTTATTCATTTAAAACTTATTACTCAATATAGTACTATTATTTTTTTCTTCCAGTCCTTGGGCAAACATGAATTCGACAATGGCATTTCGGCACTAACGCCCTTTATTGAGAACTTAACTTGTCCCGTACTTGCAGCAAATCTTATACTTAGCAAGGAACCTAATTTGCAAAGTGAACAAAATTTGTTGAAATCTGCAATATTTGATATTAACGGAACAAGAATTTGAATAATCGGATATCTTACGCCCGATACAAAAATACTAGCAATGAGAAACAATTTAGAGTTACCGATGAAGTGACAGCTTAAAATAATGATATTAAAAATCTAAAAAAGGAAAATGTAACCATATTCCATTCTACCCACTACGCCATTCGAAGACCCGAATGGCGTAGTGGGTAGTGTACCTGCCTTCTGCGCCAGAGGGTGTGGGCTCGAACCCCATTACACATAGTGTTTTTCTAGTGTCTGGGTGTTTATATATGTATAATATGTATTTATTTACAATAAAAAGTATGTGTAGGTTATGTGTAGGTTATCAGTTATCTAATACCCATAGTACAAAGCGTTGTTTAGTTTGGGACTAGAGATCGTTGTGTAAAAATATTTATTATTATTATTATTTATTTATAGCTTTAGGACATTCAGGATTTACCAAAGATTTAGAAATAGCTAGAGAAGTAAAGAAAATTGATCTTGTCACTGACGGTCACACAAATACTTTTCTGTGGAATAGTACAACTCCCGACACGGAAAAACCAGACGGCCCATATCCTACGTTAGTTAAACAAAAGTCAGAGAAGTTAGTCTCAGTAGTTCAAGCATACGCCTATACGAAATATTTGGGAAAATTGCGTCTAGTATTCAACAACGAGGGTGACCTTATCTTTTTACTGGCAATCCAATTCTTTTAAATAATTCAATACCACAAGATTATGAAGTTCTACAAATAGTTAACAAATATCGTGACGAAGTTATGAAAATATCTGAAATACCAATATGTAACATATCGGTGATTTTAGATGGAAGGTCATGTCGGCTTCAAGAATGCAATATGGGCAACTTGGTTTCTGACGCCATGGTGCATACACATGCATCAAATTATACAGGAAAAGTTGGACAGATGCGCCTGTTGCAATAATTCAAGGCGGAGGAATCAGAGCATCAATTGCTCACGTAAACCTTCCAACTATAGTGACTAAAGGCGACCTTTTGATCGTCATGCCATTCGAAGGAAATATGTTCAAACTTACCATACGGATCAGATATTTTAAAAATGTTATAGCACTATGTTGCCCATTATTTCCCTTTATTTTAACTTATATACATAGGTTTCAACGTGCTATATGCACAGTAGAGTTTCGTACGCTTAGTCATCATAATCATCCTGCCCTTATTCCTTATATGTAAACGGTTTTGATTAAGTTTTTTCCGACCAGGAAGCATGACATCAACCCTCCTTGGGAGAGTACCGCTTAATATCTACTACTATCAATACTTATACGCCTATTTCATTAAAACCTTCGTATTATTAAATTATGTAACTCGCACACAGTAATTATAGAACCATGGCAGTATGAACCAGGGTCTGAGACCAGACCCTGTTTCATACTACCATTACTACCACACCATAAAAATTTAAACAAAACTGAATTTAATATACCTAGTGTTCAAATATGGACCTTAACATAAGGACAGATGGTCAAAGCTAAAAAAATAATAACCATTTTTGGCATCCAAAAATACGTCTGCAAATCATAATGATAAAATAAAAAAAATTACAGGGACAAAAATAATGTGTAGAAAGAAATAACATTATTCACCGTTTCACGAATATGCGTGAATTGAAACGGCAACGCAATTGCGATTCAACCGATGTTGCAAATGTCCGTGGGCGGCGGTGGTTGCTTACCATCAGGTGACCCGCATGCTCGTTTGCCTCCTTTTCCTATAAAAAAGTTTTATACTTCTGCGTTTCATCTGATGAGTGAGGTAGCTTCGGCCCACTTTTTTAAAAGGTATCAACGCATCTGCAACCCTACGGTTATTGCAAATGTCAATGAGCGGCAGTTATCACTGAACATCAGGCGAACTGGCCGCTCGCTTACTATCTTTTAATAGTATAAAAAAATGCTATAGGATTTTTTTGTTATGCGAAAGTTGCCAAACGAGCAGACGGGTCACCTGGTGTTAAGTGAATACCGCCGCCCATGGACATCTGCTACACCCGAGGGTTACAGAAGCGTTGACAACCTTTTGAAAATTGGGCTCCGGCTACCTCACTCACCAGACGAAACGCGAAAGTATTTGTCATACTTCCACTTTACGCTGGTCTTCTGTGGGGTCGTGGTACTTACCCGGACGGGCCTGCCCATTCGTGCAACAGCCAAGCCTGCTGCGCGGCCCTACCACCGTAGGAACATAGGAACATAATTATATAACAAAAGATGTTTTAGACAAATATCTTATATAAGAGAACAATTTAAATAAAATTTACAAACTTTGAGGGCCGATTTGCATAGAAAGAATCAATATCAATAAAAAATCTGTAGCAAACCTTAAAAAGCCTTAAAACAACTCTTCGTCACATTAGTTAACAGAGATTTTTAGGGATATCCACTTATTCAATTTTTACAGTCGTGCCAAGTGGTAATTTAGCGAATCCTCGCGGTTATCGTTAGCTGCATTGCCTCGCTGAGTTTTAAAAATGACTCTTGTAACAATAGGATAGTGATAATGTTACACAAGGAGACTCAACCGAATTATCCCTAGTGAACTGGCAAATATGTACAATCCATTTTATAAAACAGTTTTCCGAGGTCTCCTTGAGATAAACTGCATCTAAGGAAGTAGCGTCCCACTTTGCTCCTCACTGCCATCATCCCGAAATATTCCACACATCCTTAGTACATAGGCATAATTATTCGGGGGAAGGTTTACCCTTCTTCGACGCGTGCTCACGCGCAGTACTGAGGGACACCGGTGCATTCCGTAGGAAATCCCGGAGTCCCTCCAAAGGTACAGAAGTTGACCACCGAGGGGGTTTTAGTGGGTACGAACCACACATAACCCTGTGATATCATGACAGGGTTTCTTTTGATGATTTCCCCCCGATACCAAACGCATAATTAGTCGAGCGGTTAAACAAAAGGGCCTTTCGTAACGAAGCATAGTAATTGTATGGTATAATAATATGGTAAGTGTAAGGTTATAAACTAGAAATTAGAATATCATAGTTTTTCTTCTCAAATACAATATTTCAAATATCTATTATATTAGCTATTATCCTATCACTATTTAATCCATTGCTCCGAACACATTAATTTCAAAAATAATTTGTTCATAACTGTTTTTTTTTCAGTCCCTCGGTAATCACGAGTTTGACAACGGAGTCAGTGGACTCACACCATTTATAGAAAACCTGACGACTCCCGTCTTAGCGGCTAATCTGGTGCTGAATAAAGTTCCCGAGCTTGCGGGAGAACCAAATCTCAGAAAATCTGTCGTTTTTAATGTTTCCGGTGTAGCAGTTGGAGTAGTAGGATATTTAACTCCAGAAACAAAGATGTTAGCGGTACACAACAACGTTGAATATATCGATGAAATTGTCGCTATTAAGGAGGAGGTAAAGAACTTAAAAAAAGAAGGCGTAAATATAATAATAGCACTTGGTCATTCTGGTTATTTAAGGGATATAGAGATTGCTAGAGCAGTCGAAGATATTGATTTACTCATTGGCGGACATTCCAATACTTTTCTTTGGAATGGTACAACCCCAGACTCGGACGAAATTCAAGGTCCGTATCCAACATATGTAACTCAAGCGTCTGGCAAACAAGTTCCAGTAGTACAAGCTTACGCCTATACAAAATATCTCGGGAAACTCCATATGATATTCGGTTCTAATGGGGACCTTATAAGTATAGATGGTAACCCCATCCTTTTAGATAACAGCATACCTCAAGATCCTGAACTTTTAAAAATAGTCGAACGCTATAGGAGAGACGTTCTTAACATCACCGAAGAAGTAATTGGAAATACCTCAGTACAACTGGATGGTTTAAGCTGCCAGAATAAAGAATGCAATCTGGGAAACATGATCGCCGATGCTATGGTTTATCGTTATGCAACCGATTATAAAGGAAAATATTGGACAGATGCTCCGATTGCAACTATTCAGGGGGGAGGCATAAGATCATCTATAACGAATTTAGAAACACCAACTAACATTACTAAAGGTGATTTATTGGGTGTAATGCCTTTTGAAGGAATATTAGTAACAGTTAAAATGAGCGGTAACATACTTTTACAAATGCTCGAATATGGTGTTTCAAACTACGATCCTTTAGATTATCCAGGAGAGTTCTTACAGGTTTCTGGAATAAAAGTAATGTTCGACCTAAGAAAACCTTCCGGTTCAAGAATAATTAAAGCCGAGGCCAGATGCGCCGCATGTGACATACCAAGTTTCTCCGAAATCGATCGCAAAGAAATATACAAGGTCATAATGCCTAATTTTTTAGCAAAAGGTGGCGATGGATATTGGATGTTCGAAGGGCTACCGACTGAAGCTTTGAGTTATAATGAACTAGGTGCAACTATTTATTACGTCCAACATCACAGTCCAGTTTTTCCTGGGGAAGAAGGAAGAGTAATTCTTGTTGATGGAAATAATAATTCGTCTACGTTCATTGCTTCTTCGTTATTAATGTTATTTCTTGTTATTATTGTTACCTACTTTCAATAATAATGTGGCTAAAATATGTTAAGCGTCGTTAAAGTAAGAAAATGTAGTATAAAATAAGATACTGTGAAATACCACAGCCGAAAGTAGTCTTTAAGAGATGTAAATACTTATTAACTAGAAATAATCAACATTTAATAAGCATTAAAATAAAGTAAATTATAAACGCCCAGTGCTGGAGAAGGTTGTGATCTGTTTACTGTTAGTGTTTAACTAGTTTAGCTTAAACGAGTTTCACCGCAATCCCAACTTTTTGAGTTGATATAACGAAATGTATAAACTCCTTACCAATAAGATATGAGTACAAATTAGAATAATATGTACGTATTCATTAAGACGATCCTACCTACCGTTGCCATTCAAATTAAAAAAAATATTTATATAATTGTAATACTTAAAAACTCGCTTAGAGTTGAAATTAGTTAGGTTTATTTGTCATTTCCAGTTGTCAGTTCCAAGACGTTTTCCAGTTGTTGGTTAGATTTTATTACAATTAAGTAAATAAAATGCATTGTGAGATTTCACATAAAATTATATATGTGACTTTGGAAGTTTCATAAATTATTTTCAAAATAATAGGTATTTAAGTTTAAAAAATATGTAAAAAATAAAAAAATATTTCATTATTGTCAATATTAACTCTATCTCGAACACGTCTTACAGAATTTTTTATATCTCAATAACAGTGCAAATAAATAATCTGTAATGCTTAAGTGTTTTATTTCACAGAACAGACTTAATACTATATAAAAGGTACAAAATATTCTTATACTGCAAACAATGTCAGATTAGTCACAGATATTTTAAATACCTACGTGATGACTATTTTTTTTTCTGATACAATCTCATACATTCTTAAAACATGAATACGTAAACTATTCTAGTCGAGGATCATACTCCCAAAATTTTGTTTGAGAAATATGTAACTGCACGATATTTTTTTAGATATTTTGTTTTTAACGCTTAAACCTTATACTTGTTAAGAAAAACTAATTTTTATCTCGATCAGAACTCAAACTCAATGGAACAAATTAAATTAGGTATTTCATTTAACCCTAATCACTAAAAATAGCAAATGTGGATAACTTTCATCAACACAACAATGACAGACAAATTTAAGGACCAAGAAAGTGAAAACGTTTTGAAATATTTATACTTCAAATTTTGAATTATCAGTTTTAGGATTTTTATTTTTAGTGCTAGTCTCTATAATTTTAGTTATAAAAAAAGATTTTTTTAATTAATAAGATAGAAACGTGCTGGCGCTTCACCTAATCCACATACCGCCGCACATAATAATAACTTAAAATAAACATAAGAAGTACGTTTTAATGAAGTAATGAAATTACAGCTTCCTTTCTACTGGGATTTTGGTTGCTAAATGCTTTGTCTTTCGGAATATGGACCCACTCGGTAGTGACCATTCGTTTAAGCTTCGTGACATTTATGAAGCTGATGATTCTTTGGATTTAGTTCGTGGGTTATAATCCCAGTGCAAACGATAAATCCAACCATCGCCATAATACGTGTAGAAAACGACAGGTCTGTGGGAGTGAACATTATATTTAATAACTTTATTTTATTTACAATATCTTTACAATACAGGTAAGTATAATCTAATTTAATCCAGGAAAATTAAGAATAGTTAAAAAAAATATCCACACAGACCTTTTTTCTAGTGGGCGGTGTCTGCCTGACAATGGCTAGTTAAGCTCGCGCACCGCTTTGCGGTTCAGAAACGCGCGTTCAATAAATAAATAAATACACGTGATATCTATTACAAAGTAACCGGACAGGTCCGCCCGGGAAAGTGCTGCGACCACACAGAAGATCGGCATAAAGTGGAAGTGTTACACATCTGCGTATCTTCCGGTAACCGGGACCACTTTAATAATAGGTGGAAGCGCATCTGCAACTCTAAGGGTTATTCTACGGGTGTTGCAAATGTCCGTGGACGGTAGTATCACTTAACATCGGGTGATCCGCCAGCACGTTTGCCCCCTTCTAACATTAAACAAATATCCAATTATCGTTGAAAACTATTTCTTTTTGTTAAACATCCTAATAGTCCAGCCTGAATGTCTGAACGTTATAACACAATTTAATCCAAATTTAAAATTAAAAGAATTGGCGCCTCGACTAATAGTAAAATCTGAGCTTCGTTAAAAACAGTACATACGCTACTCCAGTTACTTCGTTTATTCCTAGAATACATAACATTTTGCCAATCTTAAAGGTGTCCTACCTTTTCTCGCAGTGAAGTTTAAAGGCTGGCGGCAAAATTAATATTCAATTAATAGATGTGAAATTGACAAAACTTATTCATTAAAATCGTAGTAAATTAAAGACATTTAAAAATAAGTTATTTTCTTTGCCACGAAAGGCTTTACGAATGACATGAAAACCGTCATTAAATCTCGAATTTGCCAAAATATTTCCACTACTGATAAAAAAACCTTTACATATAATGTACACATATAATATTTAAGTTAACTCCATTGGAAACCATCTTACAAAGGAAAATCAAATGAGTGTATTTTCTGTTTGTGTTTTACAAACAATTCAGTTACACTACTGTTTTAGAGATAATCAACAACTGTTTTGTAGACATAAAAGAACTCTGATAATATATCTTCATATCATATCATATTGCCTTCTAATGTTTACCTGTACCTCTATATGATCTTTTCATTCATTTTCATTATTTTCTTTTTACAAGAACAACTTGGAAACTTTTTTCCCGTAAAAAACTCCAATTTTTACTTATATCTTAATTAGAATATAAGCATGACTAAACATTAAATGTGCGAAGCAATTAAACGTTTCAGAAATAAAGATCTTTCATAATTTAGCATAACAAATGAATAACAGATTCAAATTTGTTTGTTTCAGTGCCTTGGAAACCATGAATTTGACGAGGAAGTTGGCGGGGTTGTGCCATTTATAAAAAATCTGACGTCGCCAGTATTAGCTGCAAATCTTATATTAGATAAGGTGCCCGAATTGCAAAATATAACCAATCTATACAAATCAATTGTTTTAACGAGGAAAGGTATTAAAATCGGCATCATAGGATATTTGACACCGGACACGAAATTCCTCGCGCCAAAAAATGACGTGGAATACGAAGATGAAATAACCGCTATAAGTAGAGAAGTCGCCATATTAAGAGAAAAGGGAGTAAACATTATAATAGCACTAGGTCATTCAGGGTTCTTAAAAGACTTGGAAATTGCTAAGGAAGTCGACGGGCTCGATTTAGTGATTGGGGGCCATTCCAACACTTTCTTATGGAACGGTGAAAGTTTCACGGAATCTCCGGAGCATCCCCAAGGATTGTATCCAACTATTGTGAAGCAAAAGTCTGGGAGGACGGTGCCCGTGGTCCAAGCTTACGCATATACGAAATATTTAGGTAAACTGCATCTATTCTTCGACGCATCTGGGAAACTATTGAAATGCTTCGGCGATCCGATGTTACTGCACCAAGAAATACCGAACGATGAACAACTAATGGAGATAATCAAGCGTTACCGCAAAGACATAGATCGTATTAATAACGAAGTAGTTGGAAGCTCACTGGCGTTCCTTGATGGGGAACAATGTCGTATAAGAGAATGTAACTTAGGTAATATTATTACAGACTCAATTTTGAATTACACTAATGAAATGTATGATGACGTAAAGATCGCCGTGATCCAAGGAGGAAGAATCAGAGCATCATTAGGCCGGCCTGAGCCACCGTTCAACATCACAAGGGGAGATTTGATCACAATTCTACCGTTTTCAGACACACTGACCATTATAACAATGAACGGTTCAGTTCTATTGAAGTCGTTAGAGCATTCTGTGGCATCTTGGCGTACCATCGACAGCCCGGGTCAATTTCTACAGATGTCCGGCGTCGAAGTAATCTACGATTTATCAAAACCATCCGGACATCGAGTGCAATCTGCTAAAGCAATGTGTATCGGTTGCTCCGGCTTAGGCGAGATCCAGCCTGACTTAAAATATAAAATTATATTGCCAGGATTCTTAGCAGATGGCGGAGACGGATATAGCATTTTCGAAAATCTCCCAAAGGACATCCTTCCTTACAATGAGGTGACATGTTTTCTAAATTATATTAAAAAAAACAGTCCCATCAATCCAAGCCGATATGGTCGTATTACGGTACTTAATGAAGACACCGTTATTGAGTATCTGACAAGAACTGCCCTTAACACCAAAGACATTCAACCTTCCGGATCTATTATTAATCAATTTAACTCATTATTAATTTCATTATTATTAGCATGCTATAGTTTATCCTTTAATATTTATATATAATTCAATGTGCCTATAAAAGATAATTATTTAAACAATGGCTTTAAAATAATTTTCTGAAATATGTTTATAAAGAACTCTTTATTAGACAATCAAATATATTTATAACACATACATTACAAAATTAACCTTTTTTGTTTTCAACAGAAAAATTATGACACTAGTAGGTGCATATTACAATTTCAATTATAATCTTAAATGAAAACACTTATATTTAATAAAATGTGCTCCATACAGAAGGCAGTTGGCCATTTTTTTTGGTACTTCAGTTAATTAACGACACTGGAACCAGAATGATCTAAGATCTAAGTGACATTTTACAGCAGCAGTGAGCATTTGACAGCACGCCCATTAGGATACTGTATTCTTGGGAGATCAGAACATCTAACTATAGAGTAGGTGCGGTTTGCAAAGTGGAGTCATGCCAGGCTGATCAAGTAATTTAATTTTAAATGAGGCGCACTTAGATCACTGAGGTAGCAAGTTAACCAATTGCAGTCCAATACGAAGGTTAGCAACCAAATACTAAAGTACTATATCAGATCTTTGTAAAATGTGATCTTTTAGTTAGAAAAAATATGAGAAAACTATGCATAAAAGTCAACTCCTTAAAATTTACGTTTTAATGAAAGATGGTAGGTGATAATGAAAGGTGGTAGAGAAGTCTGTTCCATGCAACTCTACCAACTTTAAAAGAATTTTCTCAATGAATATAACTATGACTTCCATCGAATAAGATTCATTACCCCAAGTATTATTTTCTGGGTTGATGAAAACTGTGATGGGCCTGCACTAACATTTATGTAAACAATTTTAGTTATTATATGAAAAATGTTATCTATTTATAACAGCAAAATTAAATTTTGTGATTATTTATTAATATATTTTTATATAAATAAGAATTAACAATGTAAACAAGTCTTTCATTACTTAAAAGAAATTTCCCTTTCTCAATACAATTCAAGTTAAAATTAGCCACATTGTCATTGTTATAAATTAATAGTTACTAATTATATATACTATATTTATGTAATGACCAGAGAGTTAAAGAATCTAATCTACGGCATGCTTATATTTTTAACAAGGTCCTTTTTGAGGTAAGACCTGTCTGGAATTAAGTGATTACAATGTATTTTGATGCATATATGATTTTTTTATTACCTACTCAGAAATGGTGCTTCACTTTCGTATAATTACTATTATTACTGCTTATCCCAGATTTTTCGATTCTTCTTCTTCTTTTTATTAATGGCTTGCTTTATGAGTTATCACAATTCCACCAAAGTTATTCTTAAAACTCAATTCAATTGTATAATATTCACAAAAACTTCACAAATAGATCTTAGATTATATTACAAAACTTATTGACATAAATCCAAATGTGTTAGAAACAACTGTATCACATATAATGCAACTACCAAAAATATTAAAAATACTTAAGTTATAATCAAGTTTCAAGAATTGGTTTATAGGACCATTGTTTTAAATTTTTAGCACAATCTTAAATTTAAATTTTTTAGAAAATATATATAGGAACTTTTGTAAAAAACCACAAATACATACTATTTATACTAAAAATTTGTTAAGTTTAATTAAATACAAAAAAATCACCACAATAGCAGAGATACGATAATTTTAAATATCATATTTTTTCAACATTACTATGAAAATACAATCTTAGGCTTTATTCTGTAAGCATTAAAATGATTAATCTTAAAAAAAAATTACAAATGCCCCGACAATTGTCCTACAATTTAGGTGGTATAGCAGTCCAAGGTATCATTAACTTACTTCCATAAGGTAATAAGCCAGAGAATATTTCCAAGCATTGTTTTAGGGCTTCTTGACAGTCAGATAACTCCATACAAGGTGCATATGGCTCAAAATGGTGACAAAGGCTGCACAGAGACTTAAACAATTGAATTGCCGTATCCATGTCACCCCTTTCTAATTTGTTGATAACACTTATATCCAACAATTTATCTTTTATGTTTATTAACCTTGCTGGTATAAAAGTAGATGGTCCCATGCTCAAATATGTCGGCCAGTTATTGATGCAAGCTTCACAAGTGCAAATAAATTTATATTGAGATTTAAGGGATGCCCGGCGTGATTGACAATCTTCAAGAGCATGATGTGCACTGTAAATAAAGAAAAGAACTTACATATCAAGATTACATCAAATCATGACAAAATCAGATTTATATTGTTTAGTTTTTCATAACAAACCTATAGATCTGAAGACAAATTATACTAAACAAGATTAGTATCTTGTTTAGTATGATTTGTCTTCAAATCTGTAGGTTATAGAGTTAAATTGAAATATTATGTAGATGAAATTCCAAAAAAAAATCCTAGAGATTGTCATGCTGTTGACATTTAATTCTTAATTTAAGTCTCTACACTTATGATATGAAACTTAAAATGTGTAGATAAAATTGTCGAAAATATTATATGGCTCCTGACAGAATTAGAACCAGTGTCTATCGGGTAAAACGTCCAGATACTCAGCTACTAAGTGGTTAATATCCTCAATATGCGAAAATCTTACCATCTTATGTTGTATTTTTAGTACTTTAATAGAATTGAAATAAAGAAAAAGAATTGTTATTACCCGTAGTTATCAAATATTTGCATGCCTTTCTTAATTGGACGTAAGGCAAACAACATCATCCTACCAGATCCAAGCTCATTTAATCTGACAACATTAGGAGCACATGAATGATTCAAAAGACTGTGATATCCATATGGTGCACTAGCTAAACTGACTTCTTCCACAAATGTTCCATTTGCTGACTCGATATTTGAGCTGATACCATGCATATTAGTTGGACTTGTCATCAAATGCAGAAGTAACATCCCTGAAACACAACTTTTCACTTTTTCACTGAGGATATCATCATCAGAAACATGCAAAAAGTTTGAATGATCCATCAAAAACTTTAAAAACACAGCTGCTGTCACTGCTTTCTGGAATATATCAGATACAGATCTTGTATTTATGTTAGTTTCTAATGTATGTATTGTAGCATAATGTTTTGAATCAAAAATCCATTTTCCATTGTGTTGAATATGGCCACGAAATTCATTATCCATATTAGCTTCAGCATCTTCAATTGTTTTTAAAAGACTCTCCCAATCACTGTGATCGTATCGGGCCTTAATTACAGTCCTTAATGCAAGTAATTCGAGTTTGGTAAAATCCATATCAAACAAAGTTGCCAATAAGGGGCATTCAACACAGTGATAATTTTTCAGAGCTTTTTTCTTGCAGTCATCACTGCAATATAAGGCATAACAACAATGGTCACAAGGCAAAAGATTTAAGTTTCTAGAGAGGCAATAGCTGCAGCTAAAAAGATATTGTGACTTCAATAACAAGACAAAGTAAGGTTCTTCATCAACTAAAACTTCTCCAACATTTATATCTTCTTTAGCAAGTACATGACGCCCCATTTCCTTAGTGAAAGTCACCTCCAATTTAGAACTTGCACACAAAAATCGGGAATGTTTGCTACCTTTCATAAGCAGTATATTATTTAATGCTGGGTTCAATTCGGTCTTCACTTTTTGTTTGAGTAAAGCCTCTTCACATAATTCTCTTCGTTTATTCAGTTTAACACTTAACTCCTGTGGTATATTCATTAGAAAAACTGTATCTATATCATTTAAACATTCATTATATTTCTTCATAGAATAATATACAGCAGATCTATTTGATAATGCTAGGGTATAATTGCTTGAATTAATGGGTGAGTGCAACAAAGATAAATTGTAATATTGCCAGGCCTTAAAATCTTGAGATGACTGGAAACATTTGTTACCTTGGTTACGATAGTATGTAGACACAGAATCTGACTTCTCCACTTTTGTAAGTTGAGGGAAAGCATTTACATCACTTAAAACTTTATAAACATATAATACCCTTTCATTATTACATTTCAGAGATAAGAGCTGATTTGAAATATCTTTAATTTTAGATTGAGCATTCAGTTTTGAAATAACTCCTTCATATAAGTGATCAATAATCATTTTGGGTATAATATATTCAGCGCAGGATCAAAAGTGAAAATGTCGCACTTCGCAACGCCATTTATTGTTATAAATCTCGGTTGTGAAATGATATATGTTATAGACCAGCGATTGAAGAGTCAAAACATTCCACTGGATAAATCGGAGAAAGGTTTGTTTATCGTTTGAACCTGTAACCAAGCAAATTATAAAATGTTAGTAGGAAAAATGAGAAAATATACACGTATCTTTAATGTTTATTTCAGTTCTAACAGATATAGTTACGGTGCTCCTTCATCCAAAACTTCAAGGGGAACTATTCATCCCCCAACCCGTAGCCACTCACGCTGTAATAAAACAACTATTGCAAGATATAGCTGCGACATCAATAATGAAGCTCGATGAGTATTCCATGAATAAATTGTGGGATTTGATGACTATGATTTTTAAATGGCAAATATCAGTAGCAAATAACCAAAGTATCTTTGACATTAGTCGCAGACATTTAAAAGGCATTGCCAGCCTTATGCCTCCGTATTTTCCTAAGAATTATATAGAAATTGTTATAAACAAGATTGAATCGTTCAGAGGCAAAATGTCAGATGATGATTATAAATGTCTGTATAATACAATGATTTTATGGTTTTCTGAATATCACACAAAAATTTCTGTGTTACTTAGATTAGGCTTACAAAATAAAGACGGCACTTTCAACTCTTCAGCTACAATGAGTGCAAAGATTTCGCAAAATTTAGGAGAAAACATTTATATATATGATAATAAGAAAAATTCCATGGAAGACTACGAAAATAAGTCTACAGACGCCAATGAAATAAATTGTCTTCTATCTCATATAGACAAAATGTACAGGAAACAAAACATACAAATTCAGTTGCCAATAGTATTAGGCGAAGATAACTCAAAGAAAAAGAATCTTGAAATAAATAAAGAAATATGTTTTGAAGAAATTGAAACAAATCTTAAAGCCAATAATAACAATGATTTATCTTTCATTGCTGACGCCCCGAAATCTACACAAGAAGATCTTTTAGAAATGTTAGACAAAATGTAAAAATTCCAGGACAAGATTTAAAACGAAAGCCCTGGATGCTTTGTGAAAGTAGAATAACGTTTAATATAAAATGTGGAAAATTAATACTTTATTTAAGTAACTAATTTAATTTGCGGCATTACCCATTATTTTTAACTCCATCATGCATTGAAGCATATAAATGTATTATTATTACTTTTGTGTTTTCTTTTATTATTTAATAAATTTTTATTAGCTCAGAAGCGAATTAAGTTGTGACATCCCCTGAAGCTTGGGTAAGAATAGAAACTAGAAACTTTTAAAGTAACTACTTCTGTTAAAATTGGTGGGAAATACCCGTGAAACATAGACAATACATAATTTGAGAGATTGCTAGTACAGAAATATAAATTCATTAAAAAATAAAATTCACCTATATATAAACAGCGTGTCGTTACAACCGCGACAATAAATGAACACACGTCTATTGCTATTTGCCAATAATCATTAAAAAATATAAATTAAAAAAACTCCATAACTAAAATAAAATATTTTTCAAACAAACTAATTAAATAATAAAGAAATAAAATTTGTAACATCCTATACCTCGACAACTAACTGATTCATACATTCAGAGACTTACATTACAAATCTCTCCTTCTTACAGTTTGTTTTATCTCTTTTAAGTTTATTCAACCTATTCATTTGCTTTGTGACCTTTACAAATGAACTTTACGTTACAGTTTTATACGTAAGGGTGTTCTAAAATTGTTTGTTTTGGAAAATTTAATAACTCGGTAAATATTGATGTTTAAATAATGTAAATGTTAAAAAAAATTTTAAAAGTTATCCTTTATATGTGTGTTCATTTATTGTCATGCTTGTAACGCCACGCTTTATATATAATCTAACACTATTAGCATTAACTATTTTCAATATTTTAACTTGTGTTTATTGCTATTGATTGAAAAATACACCTTAAAACCTGGATATTTTATGAAGATTTTATTCACAGTACTGCTACTCGACACTGCATGCCACGAACGTTATATGCATTATGCACACATAAACGTCCTTATCTCTTCAAGTTAAAGACAATATTGCCTATCGCGACTTTACACAAACTTTGTATTTTTTGTTGTTAGCGTTGGTTCCTACTTAAACGGATTATTTTATCTATGATTACAGCCGTGGCAAATTTTGAGATTAAAAATGTTTTTTGCACTGTATAAAGCGTTCAAATAATTGAAGTGAACTAATTAAGGAAAATAATAACCACAGTAATAGTATAACGCAACTGGCAGAATCATTTGGATACCATCCCAATAAAGCATGATTTGTTCAGAACTTTATGTGCAATTAAAACGAATACAGTTATACAGATAAACGTTCTATGTGGTTATAATGCAGTGCTGCTTCACAAAACTTCACGGATGATCATCGTCATATCCACGAAAAAAAAAGTGTGTGTGTACTTATGTACACGCGTTAGAAGATATACTTTTTTGGCGTAACAATATAAAAATCGTACAAAATTTACTCTCATCATTTTTTTCACTAACGCACCAAAAGAAGTATAACTTCGAAAACATGGAGTACACATCTAAAATTATAACTGTAGTAGGACACGCAACAGTCTTCGCTGTTCCAAGAATGGATAGGTCCGTCCGGGTAAGTACCACGACCTCACAGAAGACCGGCATGAAGTGGAGGTATTACACTTCTGCGTTTCATCTGGTGAATGAGGTAACCCGGGCCCACTTTATTAAACAGTGGTAACGCATCTGAAACCCTACGGATATTGCACATGCGGCGGTTATCACTTAACATCAGGTGAACCGCTATCTCGTTTGCTACCTTCCACATAAAAATAATCAATTGCATTTTATGTCTTTTTCAGAGTACTGGCACATTTGATAAATAGTTATTTACTTTTGTTACCTACGCCCCCATCGTACTGCACCTGAATCATTTGCTCAATGACCAATGCTTCCTTCAATATTATCGACCACCGGCAAAGCGCGGCGCCTTTCGGACCGATTGATTGGACAGTCACATTAGTATCACACAAGCAAGCAAGGGAGGGTTATGGGGGTCATGACCTCCCCTGGGCTAGGTCTAGGACCAAGATGGATCACTAATTAAATGTTTTGTATGATTTTGTTCTTGTTTGATTCTGGAACGAATGCATCGAAAATTTTAATTTTACCCCGCCTTTCACCACTAACTTTCATCTGATGTTAGATTTAAGCCCGGTTTCTGAAACACTGATCATCGTAAATGTAAACTAATCAGCTATCGAATGGCTTTTCCAATTTCATTTTAGTTCCCCAAAGAATGGTTAAACTCTCTGAATTGACCAAAATGATCTTCTAATGATCAATTCAAAGAGTTTAAGCATCCTTCTTGTAACTCAAAAAACATTTGAAAAACCTTTTGAAAGCTGACTCGTTGACATCTACGATGATCAGATCAGTGCAGATCAGTTTCTGTAGTATTGCTTTACTCTATGTATCAGTGTTTCAGAAACCGGGCGTTAGTGTTACACTGACACCATAGATAAGACATATATACTGAAATACATATATACTATACTGACACTTCGTGACACAGTGAAATTTATAACCTTCGTTGAAGATTTAAAAATCAAAAACTTCATTGCAAAACTATTGCGCGACACAAAATCATTGCTTTTTATTAACAGGCGTTTACAACAAGTAAATAGTAATCTTTATTACCTACCTACTACTTTTAACTATATAGGTATATGTTTTACACATTTTTAAAAGCTATAAAATATTAAAGAGGCTAGAACCGTTTTGCTTGTTTTTACAATATACCTAAAGTTTTACTACAATTCGATTTACTACTTTTTTTTTAGTTAAATGCTAATTGCCGAGACTACTAATAATTAAAAATGACTGCTCATTTTAAATAATGGTCGGATTTCCGGTTACTAACCGACGAATCGCGTGTTCAGGCCCCGTCCGTATCTACATGGCTAATATTTACGGGGTGAACATTGATTTTGGCTTGAATCTAGGTGTTTTATGTACTTATAATTAATATGTATTTACAAAAGTCTGTTGTGTGGTGTGAAATTTGCATGGTCTTGCTTGCTCTAAGGGAAAAGATGATAGTGGTGAGTGGGTTTTAATACCGCAGTCGCAATTTCTGACTATTTTAAATTGTGATATTGAGATGTATCCTAATATAAGATGTTTTTTATGTATTATGGCTACACAAACTGACTAACTGTTAGTGTAGAAACGGCGGAAAGATCTTTCTCTACGTAACGATGAATCAAATCGTGGCTAAGAGCTTCAATGTGGTAGATTTAAAAAATTACTATCGTTAGATGAAATTAATACTTCTTATTTCGATGAATAAATTATTTAATTTGATTTTAATGTTTGAATAAGGTCTAACCGGACTGGCACTTCTCCACGTCCATAAAAAGGTACCTATTGAAGTATATACATATATAACGCATTCAGGAAAAGACGTAAAAGGAAAATTTAAAATTATGTATGTATATATATCGAGCCGTGATAGCTCAGTGTCCGGGCGCTCGCCTTTAATTCAATATACTCGAGCAACCTGAGTTCGATCCCCGGTGCCGGCACCAATGAAGTTTTTAACTTTAAGTGCTGACTTATCACGTGCTCCGCGGTGAAGGAAAACATCGTGAGGAAACCTGCATATTTTCGAAATAATAACAAAAAAATATATATATATTTCGAAAATATGTGAAGTCCGCCAATCCGCAGTGGGGCCGCGTGGTGGACTATGCCCTAATACCCTCTGTATAGAGGAGGCCTTTGCCCAGCAGTGGGACATGTATTGGCTATTACTTTACTCTACTTTACTTTTATGTATATATATATATATATATATAATATACAAGAAGACTAATCTACTCATAGACAATGGTTTCTTGTAAGTGCTTACGAAAAGTATTGAGACTAAAGGCCCATTTACACGATGCCATTTTCTTGTACATACAAGAGCAATAATTGAATGCAATAAATTGTGCGCAATAATTGTTTAGACCATTTGTTGCTTAGACCATGCAACTCATTTATTGCTTCAATTTAATTGTATACAACAGGCAAGAAACTTGCACCATGTAAATGGGCCTTAACAGCTTCAATATCACTTGATTTTCGATAATTATTCAGAAGTCAGCTCGCTCTGGGGACAAACGAGCTTGAGCCCAATAGTTGGATAGAGAGGATAGAGGGACTAATAGTTGGATTTGGGTTGGATTTGGATTTGGGTTGGATCGGTAGCCTATTCGGATATACATGAATATACATTCAATCAAAATTTACTTAACAAGTTATCAATCAATCAAAAATCTTTATTCAAAGAGACGCTTGCGCGTTCTTATGAATCGTCAAATTTTACATGAAAAATTATACATATAGGTTCGTAAGGTACCACCGGTTCGGAAAGCAGTTTCTGTTGAGAAGAGACCGGCAAGAAACTCAACAGTTGCTCATTTTCAAAAATATCAGTTAACAATATAAAATACCGGTATAGTAGTCTTATTCTACCCAACGTGAGTATCAACAGTATTAACTCCACACATTGGCGTCGTCGAGATATTCCGCAATAGTGTAATATGCTTTAACCATAAGTTGACTTTTGATTTTACGTTTAAATTGATTAAGAGACAGACTTAATATCGACTGTGGCATTTTATTATACATGCGCACACCTTGCCCCATGAACGACCTATTTACTTTTTGTAGGCGAAACAATGGCGTAGTAAGTTTGTCCTTATTTCTAGTGTTTAATTTATGTCTGTCACTATCCTTTAGGTAAAAATTAAGATTATGACGAATATACAAAACATTACAATAAATGTATTGAGAAGCAACAGTGAGTAATTAATCTCTTTAAAAATATCTCTGAGCGAACTCTGGGGCTCCGATATTATAGATTGCTCGGACAGCTCCTTTTTTGTAGAATAAATATAGAATTCATATCGGATGCACTACCCCACAACAAAATGCCGTATGACAAGATGCTGTGAAAATAGCTGAAGTAAACAAGTCTGGCAGTGCCAATGTCTGTTAGCTACCTAACCCTTCTAATAGCAAAAACCGTGGAACTTAGCCTATTCGCAAGAGATGATACATGGGTACTCCACTGGAGCTTTGCATCTACTGTAATTTCCAGAAATACAGCAGACTCAACTGGATTAATGGGCACTTAATTTAATATTAAACTAAAATTTTGCCGTCTATTGGGAAGGGTAAAAAGAACACATCTAGTTTTTTTGGCATTTAATACCATATTATTAATAATGAACCAGTGGAGGATATGCGAAAGTGCACTATTCACCTCGTCATAATTTAATACATTTCGGTCAACCTTAAAAATTAACGATGTATCGTCAGCAAACATTACAACATCACACAACTCACTGGCATAAAAGGGGAGATCATTAATATATACTAAAAATAATACTGGGCCCAAGATTGATCCTTGTGGGACACCCATTTTCATAGGGGTCCCAGCGGAATTAATATCTATCATTTATTGATACTCTATTACTAAGGTAAGAGACAATGAGATTGTGGGCGATGGCACGAATGCCATAATAATCTAGTTTGTGAAGTAGGGTTTTGTGGTCTACGCAGTTGAAAGCTTTTGAAAGGTCGCAAAAGACACCTATTGCATCTTGCGACCTTTCCCAGGCATTATAAATATGTTTGACAAGTGCGACACCCACATCTGTTGTCGATTTACCTTTAGTGAATCCATATAGCTCATCATGAAAAATTTTATTTATATTAAAATGTACCAATAGTTGGATTAAAATTAATTTTTCAAAAATTTTACTTAGTGATGGCAATATGGAAATAGGTTTATAGTTGCCTGGATCATTTTTGTCCACACTTTTGTAGACGGGTATACCGTATCTATACAGTTGTTGAAAATATGAGCCATATGCGGCGCAATATATGACATTATTGTGGTCATTAATTTTATGGACAAGCCCCATAAATCCTCTTTACTTTTAAGATTAATAGACTTAAAAACTTTTATAATGTCATTAGCATCTACGTGATTAAATTTAAACGCGTGGCGACAATAGGTTACTTTATTTCTTAATACATTAATTGTGTCTATGGGAGATGATTTTAATGTACACGTGACATTAACCGCAATTTCTGAAAAATAGCTTTCGAAACTATCATTATCTGATATTATGGGAGTATTACCTATAACCAGTTTTATAGGTTCCCTGAATATCTTGTGTCTTCTCGATATACGGGTAATGATATCCCATGTGGATTTAATTTTATTGTTTGAATTTATTATTCTATTTCTTATATAAATAGATTTTGCCTTAATACAGACTTTTTTAAATATTTTTGAAAATATTTGTACCCGTTTATGAAAGTTAGGGTCGTGATTCCACTGCCTCATACTATATAATTCATACAGTGAACCCCTACTCTTATATATACCCACTGTTGCCTAGTCACTAAATTTTAATTTTGAATTTTTAACAATTGTGCGCGATTTAAAAGTATCGTTATAAGAAGATATGAGAAAGTCAACCATTGATCTATAAGGATCATTAGGATTATTGCCTCCCATATCTTTATTTAACATATGATGTGCGAAGACGAAAACCCTTTCCTACATTGTTTAGAAGAATGGGCTAGATGCCAGAGAAATATCTTCTGTATTCGTTCTAACCTCAGAGAGTGACATGCATAGTGCGGTCTCCACACAATACTACAGTATTCCAGAATGCTCAGGACAAAAGAGTTGTACAGTAGTCTTTATGTTCGCAACTTCCGGAATCCCCTTCCAATTCTAATAAGAAATCCAAGCATATTACAAGCTCTTTTTATGACACTTTCTAAATGAGCTGCAAAGGCTAACTTTTTATTAAGTATCACACCTAGATCTTAAACCATTAATATAGTAACTAGATTTAATAATTTTGAATTTTCTAGAAAATTTAATATAAAAACATTTACCCATGTTTAGTTGCATTCCGTTCCTATTCACACCAGCGTGACAAGCCATTTAAATCTTCTCGTAATAGTAAGGAGTGAAATTCTGTATTAACTATTCGTAATAAATTCAAATCATACAGGTTTGGAACAGAATATGAGATATAATCAACAATGTCATTGATGAAAATATTAAATAAAATAGGAGCCAAGTTAGAACCTTGGGGTACTCCCGACTCTATGTTATATTCCCTTGATTTAAAATCGTTAACTACTACAAAAAATTTATGAATTTTAAGGTATGAGTCAAACCAATTCAGAAAAGTTCCAATAAAACCAAAATGTAACAACTTCCTAATTAATATTTTACGAGGCACCTTATCGAAAGCTTTGTTAAGATCTGTATATATAACATCTATTTTTTGGCGAGCATCAATTGCCTCCGTAAGATTTTGAAAAAAAGAAACCAAGCTTTTAGCCGTTGACCGACATTTCATGAAACCATGTTGATGATTTGTTAGAAGCAGCTTGACATGCTCCGAAATGTACGGGTAAATCAAAATTTCGAATACTTTTGATAGCGTTGAAAGAATGGAAATTAGTCTATAATTTGTCACTAAACAATTTTCACCCGACTTAAAAACTGGAACCACCTTAGCGACCTTCCATTAATCAGGAAATATCCCTTTAGCCAGAGAGAAATTTTATATGAAACAGAGAGGCACATTAAGATTAGATTGGACTAGTGCAGTCAAGCCCAAAACCTTTATCAACGTCCAAAGATTTTAATGCACGTACTACAGATTCATGTTGAATACAGAGGCCACTGATTGACAAACTGAAACTATTATGACATTGGGGGTACGTTGAGTCCGATTGTAATTAATCTCTAGTATAAACTTCCGCAAATCGTCTTGCAAAAAGATTACAAATGCTCGGACCAACACTTGCAGTCATCGCTTTTACTTATACAAGCTTATATAGAGCTTTAAGTTAATTTTTCTGTGTTCGTGTTTGTTTTAATTTCGTCGTTTTGTCCGATTCATGAGTTTCGTGGTATAATTTTATATACCACGTGGTATAACTTTATATACTTTTATATAGAAAAATATAGCCTCTATATCCGAGGGATGATTTTATCATAGCTTGTATTAGAGAAAAAAAAATTCTAAAGATAATTTATATGTTGATATTTTTTTCATTGAATGAATCATTTTTTAAGGAATTTCTTAATGGGTTCGTGTGTTTTGTACGGCTTTTCTTTATCTACCGCAGTAGAAGAGGTGCCTTTAATGCCTCGTGGGAATATTATATTTAAAACTTGTACACTTTGAACATTTGTATCTAGATTTGTTAATATGAAGTAAATTTTATACTAAGTGATTCCGTCTGAGGATTTCCACATCCATCTTAGGTTTTTAAAGAATGTGTTTATTGTACTCAGTTTGCTTTTGTTTACAAAGTATATCAGGCGCTCGCTTCTATTATTTCTCACGCCGTAACAGTAGCTTTTTATTATCAAGCGTTCTAGGTCTACTTTTCCATATTTTAGAGTTAAAATCACCCATGACTATTATGTTCTTACAAGATTTTCTTAGTTTTTTTAGTAGTGTGATAGAAATACTCAACCTCGTCATCATTTGAAGCCTCTGTGGGGTGGATACCTCTTGTAGTATATCAAGTTCATATCCATTCATTTTTAGTTTGAGAACACCTGTTCGTTATGTCATAAATCATAATCCACTAAAACTCACCATGTTTCTTTTGAGATGTTTTTTAACTATGAAACCCACACCATTAATATGATCCGCGTGTTTACCCAGTATAACAAAATATGAAGTCATGGTCCATCCATGGAATATGGTCCATCAGCTACATCAAACTGTGATTGATAGACGTTATGTTACTATTTACCTCGTGGAATGAATAATTATTAGTGTATTTGTTACCTACTGTAGGGTTATGGGTTTTGGTTGATTTCTGACGCAGCGACCATCCGTAGTGGATTATGTAGTCGAAGGGGCCGTTTGTAATTGTTATTTGGCGTTTTTTTGCGTATTATTTTTTCAGGCTGATCTTGAGAATTAACGGTGGGATTATAGTCAAACTTAGGTTTTTGTATAATAAAATCTTTCATGTTTGATAACTTGTTCTTTTTACTTGTTTTTTATCTTAATTACCTAATTTGTCTTTTGTATGTATTATCTTTCGGTGGTTGAGACAAGTTTCTTTTGAGTTATTACGAACAGTTTGTTGTTGTTATCCTTTATTATGATTAGTTTTTCATAATTAGTGCAGGCCTTGTGGCCTAGTGTAAAAAAGGACTAACTTTTTTAAGTTGATTTAGTACTCTCTTCGCTTTTTCAGGATCTCTAATGGGTAGTTTTCTTTCAAATAGTTTGGCACATTTTCCAGAAGTTTTTTTATTTTTCAAGATATTTATTGTACCACAGTTAAATATGTTTTATAGTATGCAAACAATCATATCACCAACACCAAATATAAGCTATTTATAAAGAGAACATTAATAGACCAATGGGCACATGGTCATGGTCATCAATTTCATTCAACGATTGGCACATTATTTATATCGCACACTTCGGCAAATGATATACCTAAATCAAACTGAAATTTATTTAATTAATAAAAAAATAATTTATTCCTAAAAAAATTTACAGTTTTCTATCGCAATCGTATTTAACGTAATAACAAATATGTCTATGATAGATACATTCAAAATGATTAGGGCAGATTCATACACATTAATGGAGATCGCCATACATATAAATTTTGTAATTACAAACTGGCATTAGTCATGTTTGACTATTTTTTAATCATGACAATACCGCCGCGAATTTTTAGTTATTTTTCGAAACAGAATATAATCAGTAAGTCTATTTTTCTACGTGTATTTTTCCACATTTCACAATCTCATCCAATTTTTTTAAATGATTACTAATACGGTAAGTGTATATATAATGTTTAAATATTTTTCGGTTTATGATTATTTCTGGTTTTTACCTTTAATTTTTAAAGTTAATATTTTTATATTATATTCAAAAAGATAGAAGAATTTATTACATATTATTGCAATTGTTAAGATAGATGCACTTTTTAAAATATCAACCCCATTAAGGGAGGTGAAGTCACAAAGCCTTTGATAGTTGCCAGAATCATATTACTAAGTGCGAAAAAAAGACTTTATGCAGCGTGTAATTACAACCGCGATATTAAATTAACACACTACTAACACTACTTGCCAATAATCATAAAAAATACAATCTTTTAAAAAAGCCATAATTAAAAAAAAATCAAACAAATTAATTTAAAAAAAAAGAAACAAAATTTGTAACATCTATACAGCTACAACTGACTGATTCATACATTCAGAGTCTTTTTCATTCGTTGACACAGCGTCGCGTTACAAGTCTCTCCTTCTAACAGTATGTTTTATCTCTTTTAAATTCATTCAACCCATTCATATACTTTTTGACACTTACAAATGAGCTTTACGTTACAGTTTTATACATAAGGGTGTTCTAAAAATGTTTGTTTTGTAAAATTTAATAACTAGGTAAATATTGTTGTTTAGTGAATGTAAAAGCTTAATACAATTTTAAAAAGTTATCCTCTATATGTGTTTTCATTTATTGTCGCGATTGTAACGACAAGCTGTATATAAATTGTTTATGTTTACAAAAAAATATACATATGTATTTCATTTTAAAAACTATAAGAGGAATAAAATTATTTCCTATTCATCATTGGATTTTGGATGAACAGTAACGTCTGTAACAATTTCCAATTCATATGATTAACATTCACATAGCAATGTCCAATCGTAAATTTATCCAGTTACCATATGAGATGGTAAATGATGAATTAAGCAATACTGACTCAATAATTGCTACAATTCATAATGAAATACTAATGTTTTCTTTTTTTAGATACAACAATGCATACATGCTCTAAATTATGATAAAAATTAATAAACAAGAATAGCAGAACTCCTATAACGAAATGATTAAATTTTCAATCAAGAAACACAATAAGAGACCTATCATGCAATATAAAAGAACTATTACTTCCATTTGTAAGAATTATAATAATAATTCTTACAAATTGTTTTCATCAATTATTGGTGTGTGGCATTGAGGGAAAAGAAAAAAAGAACATTGATTGAAAAAAGAAAAGAATGTGCAAGCAAAATTACATTGTCTTGCACCATCAATATTCCCCTGCCAACCCTGTCATCAGTGACCTGGTATTAACTTAAAAATATTCTCCAATAGATGATACAAAACTAAAAAGAAATGATTCCTACGATCTACAGTGAGCATTTCACTGGTGTTGAAACAAGCACAATACAAACTCACCACTTAACACACATTTATTTAACACAAGCAAAACTATGATTTCATAGGCAGGAATTGTAAAATACAATATTGTATCATTGGTATTACTCAGTTTGGTACTTAGACGAAATATAAGTAAATTATATTAAAAAAAACTGAGTTCAGCCATTTACTATTCATGTGATTTCAATCCATTAGTTTTGCTTGAACTTAAGTCAAATTACTCACATGCAAATATACATGCACACACTTTTTGGTTAAAAACTGTCATATTTTGTTATACATACAGCGAATTAAATGACAGATTTAACATAGTCAAAAAATTTGTCCTCGTCAAAATGGTATGAATGTACATGTAGATATGGCATATAATATTTGAAGTTAAATATGTCTGAGAAAAATGAGCTCCAGAAGTAATTTATTATTGTAACAAGTTTAAACAAATACATATGACAATAATTATTCTCAGGAACAGTAAAATTCGATGAAATCATGGAGTAGTTGTAAAATTTTAATCCTCAGAATTTAGTGTAATAACATATAGGATGGATGCAATGAGATTTGTATGAAATAGTAACATTATTATTGATAAAAATATGTTTAATGATCATGCCATATTTTTATTATTTTCAACTGGGACAATAAAACATGTGACCCATCATTTATTCATAAAATATTGTCGAAACTCATGAGACTTCCTTTCCACTAAAAAATGATCAATTGTTTTCAACTACATAATATAGTTTAGATTTTATTATTCTTTTAGTTGTTTTCATTGGAAGAATGATTTATTGTCAAAATCAATATTTGATACCTATGTTAGAAATAGAAATATATTGAATATAATAGAAATCACATTCTAGCTATAAAAAATAATATGGCTGTGATTGAGGTTTTTGTTTCTTTAAAATCATGTCTGCATCCTGAGATCCTATAATTACAATAAATTGAAACAAATAAAAGAAGAAACACAGATTACCAAAAACATCACACTATACACATATGAGGTACAAGTTTTACACAGGAAAAATCACAGTATCAGTTTTAATCAAGTGCACACAATAATCCTTTGTTTTTTAACTACTGATGGTTTCCTTAAATTCAGGGAACACTACATATGTGATTAATGTATCAAAAAGAAGTCACGGTCACAGTCCTTTGTCATAACAATTGATGATTTTCACATCAATAAAACACTTGCAGTTTTTTTATAATAACTTAAGGCATTTGCATCATACTGTAGTTGGCGGTAAAAGTCGGTTATTTTCAACTACACGTCCACAGCGCAGCCCTGCGTTACTCAGTTACCGCAGGGCCTCCGTTACGCCTGCTATAGGAATCTCGAGTGCATTCGGGTGGTGTTCGGGGAGAAACTGTTGTCGGGCAGCACGCTCGCATCGCCGTAGACGGGCATGTTGGGCATGTTGGGCCCGTTGGTGGAGTACGGGCTGCGCGACCACGTGCGGGCGCGGGGCTGCGCTGCCGGCGACTGCGGCGGCAGCACGCTCTGCGATGGCGGCGCCTCCGGCAAGCGGATCTGGCCCTTGCGCTGCAGCCGCTGTTGTACTGCGAACAGGAAAACGAAAATAATTTCTTATGTGAAATCTGACGATTCACAAGAACGCGTAAGCGTCTATTTGAATAATGATATATTTGATTTGATTTGAATAGCACTCGGTGAACCAAAAAAAGAAAGACAATTATTTCTGCTCCAATAACGAGATCAATGTGCGACTTCAGATGTAAGTTCTAGGGATAGGAAACCTTTGACGTTTTATGACAGAAAGAAAGTATTTTTACGCATTTATCGCGTTTATTTTTAATTTCACCACCCGACGTGTCGAACCCTTGGCGTCACGGTACAGACTGAGGCGTGAGATTATAAAAGGCAATGCGTAATCGCGTAAATCATGAATTTATCAGCTATGATATGATCTGTGACACTAGTACTGATAGATAAATAGGGAATAAAGTCTAAGTATGTAGTAGGAAGTTTAGTATTTGACATTGGAAAATGGCTGAGTCTTGCTGCAAAAATATACACGTACCATACAGATATGCGGCTGCGATGGCGACAATCGTCATTAACGAGGGCAAATACGGCTTTAGCAGCGAGAAAATGGCGCCGAGCAGCGTCCCGCAACCGATATCGCACTCCATCTCCACTTCAACGGTGACGTCTTGCGCTGTCAACCTTGAGATGACGTGCACAAGTCCAACACCGCACACGGTTGTTTCGCTTTTAACGGTAACGGTTATTTCACCGTCTTTCGACGACACGTCAAGCTTCAATCCGGGCGATGTGGTCAGCTTGACCAGTTTCAGCGCCTGGTGGTGGCCCGTTACGGTGAATGCAGCCGGCGATTCAGCCAAGGACACCTTGTTACTCGACACCCGTATTGGCGGCAGCAGTTGGACCCTCGTGCAGGTCCTCTTTGCACCCCATTCGGCGCACAACTCTATTTCTGACGGCTCAACTATAGGCGTCGCCGGTATTATTGAGCAACCCAGCTGGCCTGAAAAAATTATGGCTATGATATATATTGAACTAATTTCATCAATGTTGAAGAGATATTAATTAATTAATAAATAATAAAATAAATATTTTAATAAATATTTTAGGACACATTTTTTAAACAACATTTTCCAGTCCCAAACTAAGCAAAGCTTGTACTAAGGGTACTAGAAAACTGATAAATATACTTAAACATACTTTTCTTTTGTAAATAAATACATATTATGCATATATAAACACCCAGACACTAGAAAAACACCATGTTCATCACACAATATTTTTCCCGTAGTGGGGATCGAACCCACACCCTCTGGCGCAGGATTCAGGTCCACTACCCACAACGCCATTCGGGTCAATTAAATCATCAAATTGTGAGTTATTGTAGATAAATGAACAAAAACTTTCGGCGCTGCAGGATTCGCACAGACGTTTTACCAACTAAGCTAAGCGATTAATGAACTCATGGCGCAAAAATCTGAATATTTATCTACATTCGTTCTATTGCATTTTTAGTAAATCATATAAATGGTAAGAATATTAATCGTCGGTCATTTTATTTCACATTTGCATAATATAACTCACCATTAGGTATGTCAAGCACAGGCTGAGCTGTATATGGAGCTTTAGTACGGCATATATAAGGAAGCTCCACTTCTATTCCCTCCAATGCATATTTCTGCTCTTCAGTACACAGTAATGGGCCTGAAGTTAGGCCAGTTGCCTCGAAGGCTAATGGGACCATTGATGAAGGCCACTCCCCGGGAAGAAACTCCATCTAGAATATATAAATATGTTCAATACATAATGCTAGCAAACAAGTTTTTAATCATTACCAATAACAAATGAAAGTTAATATTTGAAGAAATTATTTGGAAGACATACCAAGCTTTTCGTGATAAATTAGACCAAATTTTGTCTCGCATCTTGATTAAAATGAATAGATTGCTTATTATCTATAAAATTCTTAACTATGAAATTCAATCCATTCATTTGAAACAACCAAATAGAAACGTTAATGAAAAGAGCGTAGTACCGTACAAGCATATCATATAAAATCGAACGTAGGTACGCCGATTATTTAAATCACGCCATATCTGAACAGTCGTAACCGCCGCTTTCTGTCATTTGAGGCGAATATAGCGCGAACCACCGTGTTAAGGGTCGACTGGTGTATCGTGAGGTGAGGAGGAGCTTAAATCCCATCGTGAGGAGCTTAAATCCCACCATATCTGAACGGTCGTAAGCGCCACGGTCATGCCAAGGGAAAAGCGTGCATCGCGTTCGGTGAATAGAGACGAATATCGCGCGGGCCACTGGGTACCTTGTCGAGGGGCGCCTGGTGTATGGTGAGGGCGGCGGGCGGCCGCTCCTGGCGCAGCGAGTGGCGGGCGGGGGCGTCGCGCAGCAGCACCGCCAAGGTGACGCCGTTGCCGGGATGGAGCCCCACGCCGCCGGCGGAGCGCCATCCGACCCCCTCCAGGCACACCGCCCAGCTGCCGCCGGCTGTTTACGAACATACTGCTAGCGAGCCGAACCGTCGAATTGATCCGTCAAAGTAACAGCCTATATGAATGTTCCTATAACGGGCAAAGGCCTCCTCTGTACAGAGGTTATTAGGGCACAGTTCACTACGCGACCCCACTGCGTATTACCGGACTTCACATTCACCAGGAATATTATTTTTTTGTTATTATTTCGAAGATATCCAGGCTTCCTCGAGATGATTTCCTTCGCTCGCCCGTTAATTCGATAATGAGCGAGCGAAGGAAAATATCTTCGATAAATATATTATGTTACCATCGTTAAATAAATTATAATATCATATAAAATTTACTGTCAGACTGTTCGGGAAATCTTTAAATGTTAATTCATAAGCATACATAGTGAAATTAATACGAACCAACAATTCGATTGGCGTAGGATTCAGAGCCGACGACCATAACCTCGTCCGTGACGGTGACTCCACTTGCGGTAGCCTGGAATTTGGTGAAAACTCCCAAAGCATCCAACCCGGTAAATATTATTTCGCTGCCTGTCACGCTGAAATATAAACGAATACATAGGTATCACATAGGTTAGGTTAGGTTAGTTACTTGGAATTAATTTTAAAAATTTTACATTAACAAATCAAAAAATCTATCACCCCGTTGACGTAGTTCTAAGGTATACACAAGTATTTGTATAACCCACAAATAATTGTGCCCGGTCAGGGTGTTGTTTGTTTATTCGAGTTTGTATTTCTTATTCTAAAACAGTCGTAATGTTCTTATAAAATCATTTTAAACAAATAAAATATTAATTATTTTTTGTTTATACTAATTTTGTAATTAAACGTTTAATTTTCTGATGTGAAAAAAAAATATCTTATTAAGCTTCGGCTATTCGGCGTCTAGCGGGACTAAGCAGGCTAGCTAATGGCCGAGATAATTGTTGAGACATTACCGCCGCACAGTCAATCAAAATATCTACTGCATATTAAATTGATTAGCAAGCTCGAGGGATAGACATCGAAACTTATATAAGTCTCAAATGGCGAACGTCTGCAATTATGCGAACCAAGTTTCAGATAATAAATCCCCGTCGTCGACAATCATCTGTAAGTACACCGCAACTTCAGGGCAAAAAGAAATTAAGAAAAGAAGTTATGTCATTCTTTATCTTTTTGTTCATTTTGTAATAACCAGCAATTATGAGCCGCGTAAAACAAATGAACTTTCATATATTTGAATTATTCTCACCACAAATTCGTGTACAGTTGCGTACAGCATTGTTTGAGATTATGCTAACGAAAACTTTTTAAATATCCGCTGGTACGTTCGAGTGCAGAAATCCTTTTGGCAATCAAATGGGATGTTCCGCGCTCGACTGTACACGTGCGGGTCGCATAGAGTAATGAACGTGTGATCGGACTTACCTGCTAGCGGCACGTCTGATGTGCGTCGAAACGGGCGACGCTACGGACACGTTCGCTTCCGGTGCGAGCAGCGCCCTCCCTAGATTGTTCCGCAGCACCAGCCGCAGCGCGGCGTCGTCCGCTTCGCCCGACGGCTCCGCGGTGCAGTAGCGGGGCACCGACGCCTCCACGTGGACGATCTGTTGTCGAATGGACCCGTAACAGTCAAACTTTTTTTTTTCAGACCTTGCACGTTTTCAATTATTTGTGGCCTGTCGTTTTTGATAATACTAATTACATTTAGGTGTATAAATGATAGTAATTCGTAAAAGAAAAATAAGAACCTGTTGACCATAAGATCTTAGAAAAGTGGGATTAAAAAAAAGTTTAACATTAATGTCATTTCTGAAGTGTTAAAATAGTAGAGTAAGATGGTTTTCTTCTCATATGAATCACGATTTTAGTGCCTCTTACTAAGAGTGTGATTTCTTTATCATCATTACCTCCTCGGCTTTGAATAATTTTATGTTATACTAGCTGATGCCCGCGACTACGTATGCGTATAATATTCTGAATGCGTAACATTCAGACAGATACACAAAAATATGTATATAAATTATAGCCTGTGTGTTATTCTGATCCGGTATAAGCTATATTGTTGTAAAGTTTCATTGAAATGCATGCGTAGTATTTGCGTGAAAGAGTAGCAAACATCCATATCCATACATACAAACTTTCGCTTTTATAATTTTAGTAAGGATTTTTTTATGCGAATAGTTGCCAAACGAGCAGACGGGTCACCTGTTAAGTGAATACCGGCGCCCATGGACATCTGCTACACCCGAGGGTTACAGATGCGTTGACAACCTTTAGAAAATTGGGCTCCGGCTACCTCACGCACCAGACGAAACGCGAAAGTATTTGTCATACTTCCATTTTACGCTGGTCTTCTGTGAGGCCGTGGTACTTACCCGGAAGGGCCTGCCCATTCGTGCAACAGTCGAGGCTGCTGCGTGGCCCAGCCACCGTTAACCGGATAGTAAGGAGGTAAGGACTAATATCTGAAAAGAGTAACTCACGGTTTCCCTATATATGTTGTTCCTTTCGTCCTTGTGCTGGGCGACCAGCACCCCGTGGCCGGGCCTCAGGGCTGTCAGTTCGCCGTCGGGGGTGATTTGGACGCCCTCGCCGTACGAGGCCCAGGCGCATCTGGGCAGCGATTTCAGCCGCAGCGAGGCGCCCACCGCCACGGCCAGCCGGCCCCCGGCGGCCAGCTCGCCCGGCCGGCCCTCGACGGATGCTCGGATGTCCGAAACGCCGAGGATCTCGATGGTGCTGTCCCACGATCGGGTCTCGGCTACCTGGAATGCAGGATGTGAAATGAAGGCTGCTTGCATTGAGTTTGTTAGAAGGCTGGTTCTCGCTGAGAGGTCAAGCATAACCATCGCTCTTGGCGCTACGACGCGTAGGCCAGATTTGTCAGAACAAAAAATAATAAAGTTATATTTAACATTTTCATTAAGTTTTATAAAACTTAAATGTTTTCTATTTAATATTAATAAATCAAAAAAATACTAAGCTTTATTTTTAATAAATTCGGCATAAACATGTTGTGTTCAAATAAAACGGTACTTTACCTGTCCCATATTTCGAACTCGCACATCAATTGTTATGACACCCGGTTTTAATGGCACCACCCTCACAGACAGCCCTTCTGCAACGGACCTCTCCAGCAAATCTGGATAGCAGAGAAAAAAATTTAACTTTACAAATAACTAAATATAAACACTATCATTGTCACCAGAAGAAGCTGTTAGTAACACAAATAGAGAAATATTAACATTATTCAGAATGTTTATATTACATAAAATGTTTAATCATTTAGTATGTATAATAATGTGGTTTTAATGGAAATTAAACATTCCTTTTATATTAACTTAAAAGAACTAAATTTTAGAAACAGCCTCTAACAAGCGATTGCTAAAACTGCTCACACACCTTTATCCGCGGTTCAATCTCTAGTAATTTACAAAAGCGCGCGAACTTATTAGCTCGGGAAAATAGTACAAAATCGTCGACCAATTGGAGCCGCGTACCACTCTCTTACACTAATTTGACTGATAAAAATAACATAAATCAAATATATAAAACAAATTATGAATAATTCTAAATCATAATTAAACATTGTGAACAATATTTATACATTCACAGTCATTATCCTTGGTTTTACGCACCATCCACGTGTCCAGTGTAAAGTCTCGCGATGGTCGCGTCTCGAATCGTCCAGGAAACGCGCGGCGGCGGCTGCACGGCGGACAACGCAGCCGCAGTCAGCCCGGATGCTTCCACCCACACTGGGGTAGGCGACCCAACAAGCAGGGTCTGCGTCGACGCCCGTACTCGGAGACCAGAAATTGGAACAACCTAAATACACAAAATAATATATAGGTTAATTTTAATATAGATGATTTAACAACTGATAAATTGAGCATAAATAGTGTAATTATACCTTGTAAATGTCTCAATGTTCTGCTAATAAGAAAAGATCATTCGAATATTCATTGTAATAATATTAAATGAAGAAAGTTGAAGGACGTCAACATTTTTTGCGCCTTGGAGCTTACAACTTATAAACTTAGTTGGTTAGACCGTCTGGGCACATAAACCAAGGGTTGGCTGAAATAACAGACGCGGACGCAACCTCGACGTAAATTGGATACTAACAAACACTTCCTATGGACAAATCTGGTATCGGCGATAAGTAACTTAATGTTGCCAGTGCTATCAAAATATTATTGTAATAGTGCCCACGAATAAAATAGACAACGACCGCATAACGGATAAAAATATCCCGTATTTATTACATTTGATGTCCATTTTGTTAATGCACCCATGTCCACAGTTATAACTGTAAGGTCGATCAGCTTTCTTTATAGTGTTTTTTAGTTTTAAAAAACAAGGTAGGCGAGTAAATTAAATAAAACCTCGCTACAAGTAATCGCACAAGTGTGAATTGGCATGGGTTACAAATTACCTCAATTTCCGCTTCTGCACTGGCCATTTCGACGTTAGCTATGTCGGTCGCCACGAGCCTTACACGAGCAGTTCCCATTGAAAGTCCATGCACTAAACCAGTCGATGACACCTTTAAGTGGGAAAAGCAATTATAATGTAACATGTTCATTAATTAAAATAAATAACACATTTAAAATAACTGTCGAGTATGTTGAAACGCTTGCACTTTTTAACATTTTGTTGACGTGATTGACAGATTTTTTACGAATCTCTTTAGCTGTAGATATTAACCGGAATTTATTTTATCAACGTAAATTAAGCGTCTTTATGTCTGTGTTTCGGCCAGTGATGTAACCGCACCATGCACAATACGATATGTTGTTGCAGGAATTCCTAATGAGTAATTGGTTACAAAAAAAAAGCCACAGGTTGCAATCATAAACTTACTCATGAACTCAAGCTAAGTATACAAGTGAATAAAATAAAACCACGCTACACCTAAACACACGTGTTTCAAACGTGTTTCAATAAGCAAGTGTAATGCTCCTATGTTGCATAATTTAACTTTGTAGTTTGGGTGATGTACTTACGTCGAGACGGGCGGGGGCCGAGGCGGAGGGGGAGGGCGGGGCGAGGTGGTAGTGCAGGTCGGCGAGGTGCGAGGGGGGCCCGCCCGCGTGCCGCAGCTGGAGCCTGGCGCCGGGCGGCAGCCGCGCCCTCTCCGGGACCACGCGGAGCGCCGGGAACACAACCACCTGCGGAGAATCACCTCACCGTTAGGGCTCTTTTAATTTAGACGTTTGTCGTCGGCTGTGGTGTCTTTTTGGTATAAAAAATGTTAAATATTTGAGAAGACATTTGTAAGAAATTTCTTGTCGTTCGAGTTTATGTTTCTACTTACGTATGTCAAATATACACAACACATGCATAGAAATGCATCACTGCCGGATACGATTACTGTGGGATATTAGCTTCTCTCAAGTAATGCGACTTAAGTTTTCCAGCTTGCTGCTCCATCATCATCGGCCAAGGGGTACCGTACACATTTATCGCTGGAGAAGAAGACTCGTCGATATTCTGTGGTACAGTTGGCCAGCGCGTTTGTGCTATATTTAACTTCATTTCTTCCACTTTATTTTTGTCAAATTGTCAATAGCAAGAAAATTGAACGATCTCTCGCAAGCAGGATACAATCAAACTAAAAACGCCAATAATTGTACACGCGTAAGGTTGACAACGGCACCGCGATGTGTCCTCGTCGGTGCTCCAGAGGCCGCACAGCTGGCTGATTCCCTTGCAAGTTGAATTAATCTAAAAACGCTCTTAATTAAATGGACGCAAGGTCGAAAACGGCACCTCGAGGTCGGGGCTCCAGAGGCCGGCAAGCGAGGCGCGCACGCGGCCGCCGCCCTCGGCGAGGCCGCACAGCTGGCCGTCTCTGACCGCCACGTGGCCTGCGGCGCGCCACTCCGGCGGCCGCGAGGCGCCGAGGTAGCGCCGCGACACGCCCCTCGCGACTGCGCTTATGGGCACGCACCCGCCCACGGGCACCGCGCGCGCCGCCACCACCTCCACGCTGACCACCTCTTCGACGTTCACCTGCGAAACGGTTTTCGGGCGCTCGCTTTCAACTCGGCATTCAGTGCGACCCTAGCGATACCGGTGCGAGCCGATGGGACAGTTGCATGGGTGCCACAGCATTGAGTGCAACCCTAGTGATACCGGTGCGTGCTGACGCGACAGTATCATTGGTGCCAGTGCCAGTGAAAATGTTAATGTTACGCGGTGAAGCAAGCCATCATATTTGAAAATATGAAACCTGCATATTTTCGGAAGAATTTAGCTAAAAATATATTTCTAAGATATGTGAAGTGCGCCAATCCGCGGCGAGGCCGCGAGATAGACCTCAGTACGGAGGAGACCTTTGCCCAGCAGTGTGAAATTTATAAGCAAAAAATAGACCAACAGATAATGAAGAATAATAAGATGCAGTGAGTTTTCATACATAAATACTAAATTGTTTTTTATCTTTCTTAAGGTTGATGTAAACGAATAGTATGTTTATGTTTATGCGTTTCGCGTGGTGAGCGAGGTAACCGGAGTGCGCTTCATCATCTGGAACACGGAGAGCCACCAGATCGCTGGCTACCTCCCAATTAGAAAAAGCGGCACCTCGACGAGCTGCCGCTCCCCGTGCACGCACAGGTCGGCCACCAGCAGGTCGTAGTTGCCGGGCGCGGGCGCGGCCACGACGAGCGCGCCGCCCTCCACGGCGGCGGCGACGCCCTTGGCCGCCTGCACGCCGTAGCGGCCGCTGCCGCCGCTCACCGCCGCCACGCCGGCCGCCGTCTCGCCCTCCCACGCGACGCTCACCTGCGGACGGCGCAGAGGTCATTGGCCGCACGTGCGTTATGTAACACATAAGGGAATAAAAAAAAAAACATTCAAGTGTGTTAAGAAATATAAAGGCTGGCAAGCTTTGACCTGGACTATCTTCAGTTGCCGTCGTCGACCCGGGCCCGGTGTAGAAAATATTCTGGCCTGATACGTCCACGACTTCCTTTTATCCACAGGTGCGGTAGAGGAACTGTCTTAATATTGAATTTGGAGCAAGGGAAAAAAGAAATGGGGTTGGCCAGAACGTATTAACGTTAGCCAATCGCGCACGTAATCTTGTTCGGAGTTAGAACGTAAGTAAAAGGTCAATTGGTCAAAAGTATCGCGGGTGTCGTTGCAAAAACGGACGTTGGATTCAAATTTAGAGTGCTAGCCCATAAAAAAAAAAAAGAGAAGGGTTAAGTGAATATTATTAAAATCTTTTACTGCCAAATTGTGCTGTTTGAGATTCCTAAACGTAAGAAGAAAAAAAAAAAAATATTTAAATATTAAGTAATATACTCTGTACACAACAAAGTGCGAGTTGAACCCGCACGCCGAGGGCTCCGTACCTAACCATTATACTTATTAGTACGAGCGTGTGCGCGCAGTGGAGGGTGTTACGGTCTCGCTTGTGCCGCACTCGAAATCAATCCGCGCGCTTACAGCGTGATATGAAAGCTAACTTTTTTCAGACACATCTAACATTTTGTCAGTGGACAGAATGTTGTCTACGATAAAATCGGTTATCTTTCGACTATTTTGTGAATCGTCAAAATAATGCATGTAATCGGTACTTGATGCGAAAAATGTCGTATTTTGAACGAGCTGAATGTAAAATTTGTTCATTCAACTAAACATGTTTGTGTTTCTTTCATCGAAGCTTATATTGTGGTATGCATTATATCACTGAAAACTACACAGTTCCTGTGGAACAGTAATGTTACGTAAAAATAAAAACAAATTGGTTAAACAGTCACTTTTTGGAGTAAATATAATATATGAACTAGATCAACGCCATTTCATTTTATTAAATAAAAATTAGACGATAAATTTATGTATGTACATAAACATTTACCATTAAAGACACTCGTGAGTTTTTTTTTTTTTCTGTTAAAAGGTGTAATGACAATAACTTATATAAATAGCGTTAATACTTATGAGTTATTTTTAATTTTAATGTATTAAATAGAATTACGTTTTCCCAAAGAGGGTTGACGTCAGGCAGGCGGCCGGTCGGAAAAAACATAATCGAACCCACTTAAAACACACATGTTGTGCCGACCTTACCTAGGTCGGATAAGGGCAGGAGGATGAGGATGAAATAAAATTACGTAGGACTTAAAGCGAGTAGTACTTAAACGCGGATTAAATCGGCACAAACCTTCGTGGGATCGCATTGCAACGGTGCTACAACTCTTGCTTGAATAGACGCCGACGCCTCTGGAATGCTGGCTTTAATTGTGCCCGACCATCCTATAGCTTGATTGTCAGCCACCACCAACTGTAAAAATACATTACATTATCAAGGTAACGTTAATTCACGTGTACGTAATACGTAATATTTTTTGAAGGTTAACCTTAGTATCTAAGCAAATACAAAATTTCTTACAGAGATTTTCAATGTTAACTTTATTTGGATTTTTTATCAAATTTAGGATGAATTACATTTATTACAATAAATTAAATTAAAGGGATAATACGAATTATAAATACGAAGTCCAATATTATAAGGAAAAAAATAATTAGTATATAAACGTTTTTGATAATTATATCCAGTATTAGAAATACCATATAGTTTTAGAAGTGCCTATGCTGGATTATCTTAGCTAACATATCACTTATATATCATGCGCTATACAGTGTCATAAAAGTTGAATCTTCAAAAAATCAGTACATTTACTACAAGACAAGTAATAAAAAAGTATTTGTTTAGATATCGAACCTGGTAATACTTATGCGGCACAGGAACTGGCGCATATTCTGGATCAGTTTCGACAAACAGTCGATCAACAGCTTTGAACTCTATCCCCGCGTGATGCGGTTCAACTTCCCATGTCACTCTTGGACCATGCTCGTCTAATAGTTCTCGTCCGATTGCATCCATTAAGGTCACCTTTACAATAACCTCTTGACCTGGACGTAGCCATAACCTGTAAAACGGGGAAAAAAATATAAAGGACGCACATTAAACAAATTCAATTCTTTTATTGTTACATTTATAAATTTAGAACAAATAAAGCAATTCTGTTTAATAATGTGAGTATTCGCGTAAATTCAACCACGTCACGATTAATTCTTATATTTACGACATTCTTATATTTCTTATATTTAGGAGTCGGGAACTACGAGGGCCCATTTTGGCAACCAAAAAAGCCCTGACTCTTAGACCCTCATCGACCGTCAATTTCGTTAGGGTTGTTGGTTTGAAGGAGGCTAACTTGAAGGGATGACTACAATAGATCGTTTAGGTTGCAGTGGTCATTGAGACTTATTAGCCAAGCCCTTCCACACAAAGCATAATCATCAATGTCTTGGTTCCAATGTTTGTATGTTTAGTTGAAACACAATATTGTAATCTCACTAATAGACATTCTTATTTAATGAATGTAAATCTTTCAAACTTAATTATCCCGAAATAAATGCAAGAACCAACTTACTTTGGCCCTCCCGAACAGTTGCCTGGGCTGGCAGGCGGCTCCAAACGTATCCTGGACACGTGCGGGGCGCAAGCCACCTCTAACTCCACTGATTCACGCTCATCATCAGACTGAGACGCTATTTCCAGTCGGGCATCGCCTTTCTGTAACAGAACATTTAGATTACTTTTTGAATTGATTATAGTGAGGATTGGGATTTGGGATTCTCACTATGGGACCCTGGCTTCATCCTCACTGAAGTATATTATCAAATTATTTTTAAACATGAAATTTTGTCACCTGCCAACGAATTTTAAGCTAATAAATGTTATCAAACTGTAACTAGCAACTAATGTGATCAATACACATGGTTAGTCATATAAACACTTTCTTTTTGGGATATAAGACTTCATACAAAGTAATAAATTTAAAAATAAAAAAAAACATACTCTACGGCACTTGAAGGTGAACAGTTGTAACTCTGGATGTTTATGAGGCGACGGCCCGTCTCGGTATACAAGGTCTGCGACACGCGAGTCGCTCGACGATGGAATTAGAGCTTCTCCCTCAGCTAGCACCTGAAAATTAAACAAGACATTGAAATCAACATATTGCCACCTACGTCAATATTGACGGATCCAATAAGAGTTGTAAAACCTTAATTAACTAATTAACAATTACATAGGGTTTTGAAATACAAGCAGAATTTTTGCAACTCTTCAAATGTGTAATAGAAACAAATGCAAGTGAATGCTTCTTCCAGCATTCCAACTTTCAAATTAAAAAAAATATCCAAGCAACAAACAAAAGTATGAGTAGCATTCTATTTTCCAAATTCAAAGAGGTAATTTAAAAAAAGAACCAAGCAGCCAGACCGGCGCGGTGGCGGAGAGCAGTGCGGCGGCGTGCGGCGGCCAGTGCAGACGTGGCGCGGCGCGCACCGCCACCCGCGCCGCATCCCCCGCGCGCCCCCGCGACACCCGCACCAGCGACACGCCGCGCGCGCCCCACACGCACTCCAGCACGCAGCACGCGCCCTCTGCGAACACATTAGTTACGCGTAGTTTAAGTACACCGTACATGTACTATTGAGAGCAACCATCGATGTATCGTTCAAGCACATAAATATTACTATCATATTTTTATATATATAACTAGTTGTTATCCGCGGCTTCACCCGCGCGACCATTATTATATGGGAATTAACAATGAGCTTTTTATTAAACACTAATTAGTTGACACTTATCATTACCTGTATTTTGTACAATTCACACAATATCTTTATATATTTTTGCCTATGTCTTATTCTGATGTATAAGCTATATTATTGTAAAGTTTCATTAAAATCCATTCAGTTGTATTTGCGTGAAAGAGTAACAAACATCCATCCATACATACAAACTTTCGCCTTTATAATATTAGTAAGGAAGTAAGGATTGAAAGAAAGAAAAAAACATCTTTAATTCTTCTGTGCTTGTGTATGTGACTGAACTCCTCCTAAACGGCTGGCCTGGTTTTGATGAAATTTTTTGTGTATATTCAACTGGATTCGAGAATGGCTTAAATGCTCAATTCGGTCTATTACATGTTTTTTTAATTTACAAGTTCTTGTAGGATTTAAGAGATGTGTACAGGACAACGTCGGTCGGTCTAAAATAGATTACACTCCCGACATACATGTTGCCTCATACAATAACATTTTAAAAAAATCAATATTTTCTCTTACCTACAGGCTGCACCCACGTAGCTGCTGTCACATTCTGTGGTTCGGGACCCTCAAGCAAGGAAACGGCGAAGGATGCGCAATTACATCTGTATTGGATATAAAATTTAGTAAAAACAAATGCATTATTCAATAAGCCATATAAACATTAAAAATTATTTTTATTTATTTAGTTTAATTTCATGTATTTTTCACATTTCAGTTAATTTTTGACTTCTATAACACAAATCATAAAGTAATTCAGTAATCAGATAAACAATTGCAATCAATTAACTTAATCATAATTTATTTTGTCATTTATCATAATGTGTGACCAATTCAAATACTTACATTTGGAAATTGTATAGCTCCCCAGTAGAAGGATGAGTGGCAGTTAAGGCAATGTGTAAGTGATGTGGTCTGCCGATACGTGCGTGACCTGAACTTGATACTTGGACTAATTCTGGTACCGCAGACCAGATCCTAAAAATAAAAGAATTCCGTATGAATGTTTCAAGTTCAATTAATAATAAGTAATAGACAAAACTATATTATTAATATAATAATAATTACAAAAATAAAACTAAACATTGAAATTTTTATTTCACACTTTAAGAAACGTAAATACTGACTACTTCTTTTCACACTTTAATGTTACATTTTAATATTACTACAGTCAAAATTTAATTTTTATAAATGTTTCATTTCTGGAAAATGATTCTTCAGACTTTTTTTACTGCAATCTATGAACCATACACTATCTTAGGACACTTTTTTGACAAAAAATGCATGGCTTCTATGTTTGTCAAAGGCCCTTAAACCCATGCCATCCATCAAATGTAAATGTTTGCAAACAAGGCAGACGGTAAAGGCTGATATACAAATAAAATATTTTCGCACCTGCCATTAGCATGGACGTGTGGGTACTTCTTCAAGTGTACTTTGACGTCCAATTGACCAACACCACGCACGGTAGCAACGCCCGTAGTTGTGAGCGAGAAAGCAGCATGTGATTGCAGCACCGTTTCACTTTCAGACCATGTCACTGGTTCGTCACCCCCGCCGCGATGTTTCAGTTTTATTTCCCTATAAAGTAAATACACAATAGTTATGTAACATTTTATTATCATTATTATTGTTAACTGCAAAGCTACAAAGACTTAGGTGACACGAATCATTATTTCGATTCTGTCAAAGTGTCAATTTTAAGCCAAGATAATTATGTCAAATGCTGAATTGATTGCAATAGATAATTATATATTTATTTTATTTAAAAATAATCTTATTTAATTTCAGCATAAACATTCATCAACTTACTGAGGGCTATCACTCCAAGCAATGAATAGTTCTGGTGGTACAATTTCTAATGGCTCTACTGCAATTGCTGACACCTCTCCTTCCACCTAAAACAATATTTATATTATTCAAGAAGAATATTAAATAACTGGTGCTTAAAAAATATAAAGTAACAGCCTATATGTTACCCACTGCTGGGCAAGTCTCCTCTGTACAGAGGATATTAGAGCATAGTCCACCATGCGACCTCTCTGAGAAATGGTGGTTTTTTTATAGCGGTATAGTTATTTACAACATATGGAACTTTTCTCACAGTGTTATCTTTTACAAGTTAGCATGTTATAAGTCAACACTTAAAATTACAATTATCAGTCTAATTGGTGCCTGCACCAGGATTTAAACTCAGAGTAACTGTAGTGAAGAATTTTGAAATACTATGAAATAACTTAAATAATATGATGAAATTGTTTTTCACAAAGTCAGCGATTAGCCTTTTGTAGCTATTTGGGAAAATAAAATATTAATTCTTATAAAATAAAACACTTTAGTTACCTTAAGTATTTCATGTACCTAATAATTAAAAATAAAACTATTGCATGACAAGATTCCAGAAGACACAAGAAGTCCTCGCCAGCACTCACACACATGCTGCGCGTATTTAATGTAGTAGTCTAATCATAATATTTACATTAATAAAGTAGGCACATTGTACACATGCGAAGCCGGGGCAGGTACCTAGTATACAATAAATTGAACAAATTTCTGATGGATATTCGATTTTGCACACCAAATTTAATATTGGAGAAATTAAATTTAAGTTAACAATTTTATGTTATTTACCTTTGTCATTAATGTTCTACCAGCAATGGAGTACAATTTTGCTGTTACTGTAAATGGCCCTTCATTCTGAGCCACTGCATGAGTTATTGTACCATTCTCGGTTGATCTTAATAAATCAATATTAGCTTCTCCTTCCACTGACAAACGGATAAGCATTTCGTCACCAGCTGTTAAGGCATGTCCTTCAGCATCATACACAACACAATGAATGGTAAATATTTTACCATACACAACTAAGTTTGCTGGCCTCAGAGTAACTCTAATGCTGTGTGGTTCAGCCACAGTTAATAAAGCAGTAGCTACTTCAGTTGTTCCTGACATTAATAAGACAGTGGTGGAACCAATATCAGTGCCTCTCACCAAGCTTATAGCGTCCTCAAGTTTTGCAATACTATTTTCTGGCAATCTTAAACTGTATAATGTGTCTACAACATTTTGTACAGTGAGCTTGCCTGCACGCATTCTTACAACTCTGCAAAATAAGATAGTGAAATTATAACATTTTGTGGGTATATTATGTTTTATTCTTTAAATATTTTATCAACCCACTCACTTGTATCGCAATGTGTCACCAGGGGCAACAACAGCAGTAGCAGGGTATAATACAACACTAGCAACAACTTGCAAATTAAAGTCTGTGCATATATTCCCAATGCAAACTGTCACCTGGCACTCTCCCATTGCCTGCCCATACAGGAGCACTGAATGTGATCTTAGACCCTTTGATTCCAATTCTGTTATGCCTGGTGGAGCTTCGTAGTCTGTATCATGCCAACGAACTAGTCTGAAAGAATAAAAAGAAATATAACTGTGAATGGCTTCATCGAAAAGAAGAAAATTATCACCACCCAAAAGGTTCTAGTTTGTGACTGTTACATATATTTAACTTACGTGACTAAAGGATCTTCTCCATAGTTCTTGCCAAGGTTCTGAATAGTCCAAGTAAAACTGATTCCTTCAAGTGATGAAAATTTGTTCCCTATAAAAAAATACAAGCATTACCTTCCAAAAGTTATTTAACACACTATACAATTTTTTTTAATCTTATACAATTTAAGTTTTTTTTTAATTGTTCCTAGTCCTAGAAAATAAAATTAACATACCTTGGTCATCATAAGCTACAACTTCAAAAGCTTCCGGTGCCTCTTCCAAAAACAACTTCCAAGTTGTGCTTGCTACTTTCAATAAACTTATCTGATCAATATCAACATCACCTCGCAGTATCTGAAAATTATTATATAATATTTTGTTTTAACATAATGAAACAGTAATGGATCTTACCATTACTGGCAAAACAATATGAAGAAATTTTAAAGATATTCATTTAATTAAGATCTAATACCATATATCTAAAATTTTCCTTTAGCTAAATGTTTTAATAAAATATTAATAAACCATAAAAAGGATATATTATACTTATCTTTAAAAATTTAACAATTTTTAAAATCTTGTTATTTTCATAATGTGAACATCTTATTGTCTTCATTTTAAGAAAAACAAATTTTTGTTATGAAATGAATCGTTTTAGAATATTGTAGGAGGACATGGTTGTAGACTATGCCTACTTGAATGTATATAAACAGATAGAAACGATTTTCCCGCCAAATATTAAAAGTAACATACCTCGCCGGTATTCACTTCTTCAGCTAAAATAATAACTGATCCGGGTGGTATACATGTTTTAGAGACTGTAACTCGAGCAGCTCGAGAACAGTGACCCCAAGTATCATCGTAAAGGGCTTCAAGATCGATGATGTCATCGCGAGACAAACTCCTGCATTAAAAAATCTGTTTATAATAAAACTCAATTATATAAATATACCTGCATTATTATACAACTTACCATTTATAACAGCCTCCTTCAATGATTTCGAAAGTAAAATTTACGTACAAATTTTCAAACCAAGGTAAGAGGACTCTTGGAGTGTTTATTTTGGCACTATCACATATATATAAACTAGCAAATAATGTTAACACAAAACCTATCATCTTAAGCAATAATTCCATGATTATGCATTTAGCAACGACATGGATAAACGCGTTGAATTAACTTATTTTTAACACCTCTAACCTAAAATTTACTGCACAAGTTACGGCAAATTTCAAATCTTGACATAGGTACCTATCACATTTTATTAGGTACTCAATGTGAAAAAGAATCGTGCGATACAGAATTAAAATAGTCAGTGGCTGTGACATTAATAATAATCAAAAATTCGATTAGAAGCAAAACATCCTATTTGAGGTATTATTTCAAGCAAAATAATCACAGCAGCTTTGTTAAAACATTTTTAATTACTTTTTATAGGAAAATATAACACTGCGAACACTAATTTCGGAACGTAGGTATTGAAGAAATCAAAAGATTTCTAAACGCTCTCAAACGTCAAAATGTTACAAATGGCTGCTTTGTGTTCGTCTAGCTTAATCCGTATTTTAATGTGAATTATGTAAAATGAAATACAAAATGTGTGTCGTAATCAATGAAATAATATCTTATTAAAGAAACCCAAAATAAGTTTTGTTGTATTACAATTATATATCCTAAGCAGTGAGTAATGTCGGTCGATAGAGCTGCAGAAATAAAAGGCAATGAGATCGATAAAACCAAACGTCGTCATAAAACTGACGACACTGTTATTGCGCCAGGAGTAAATAGAGGAGGCGAAGATACTATTCCTTACACTAAAATGGAGGAAGTAGATGAATGCTCTGGAAAGCCTATGGACTTAAGTTTACAAGGAAATTCTCACTTGATCTCTAGCACAACGAGTAGTTTGGCTGATACTCCCGGTGATTCTGGTGTTTTATGTCTCGATAGCGAAGCTTCCGAGGCTACTAGTCAAGCTTTCATGACGCACAGTCTTGTTGGAGCAGAAGAATTAGCCTGCGACAGTGTATATGATGCGATACCTTCATGTTCTCAAGATATGATCAAAAGCACCACCAGCAGTATCATGACTCGAAGTGATATAGATAATCAGAATGTAGGAGATGATATTGTTCCTGAATTGCTGGTTGAAACTAATAAAAAACCTCCAATGTATGAAAATTTACCAGATGTTGTTTTAAAAGCTTTAGAAAGTGAAAAGGTCAGTACAGAGGAAGTAAGAAAACCAGCTTTGAGGACCTCAGAACCGAAGAAGTCACTGTCTGAAGATATAGTATATCGAAGAAGGTGTCGAAAAAAGTCACAAAGTGGCCCTAGTTCTCAAAAGAAGCGTGTATCATTCCATGAGGACATTCTTAATAACACGAAAACCGATAACATTCATATTGAACGTGGCTTCATTTCATATAGACCGGATAGTACTTACTGTGATCGATTTAAACAAAAAAATACCAATGCAAGTGATCGGTTCTCATGGTGTGCTTCGGGTGACCGAACGCCCAAGTATGCAGCGGATGTTGCTCAACAGACCATGTCTGACATCCTCACCTATGGCGATTCTAAGCACGATCGAAGTGGCATATTTGAATATTGCCAGGCTTACGAACCAGCCGACGTCAATACAAATAATAATAAGGATAAAGACAATAATAACGTAACCCAGTCCAATGGAAAGCTGTACGGCTGCGACTCCAACAGCTCAGATTCAAACTTCAGCTGCGACTCTGAGTCATCGTCGAGTGACTCATCGTCTTCCCATTCCAATAAAACGGAAACGTCGCCCGTGCACAGGAAATGTGACAAAACGCAGAAATCATACTCGTGCGATGAATTTGCTAATAACGGACATGTAGCGTTCATGAGAAAAACATACTTTTCGGAAGCGGACATTGATCAGAATCATGACAGAATGAAGAAACCATTAGAGGTTTCACAAAGTCCTATAACAGTTAAGTCTGTTCTAAAAAAGAAACGTTACATAACAACCAATGTTGTTGAAGAGAGGAAGCAAAACAACAAAGTGTTAAATCTGCTCGATGCAAACAACATTATTGATTCACTTAAGAATTTTTACAGAAACTTTAACTTCAATTTCACAACAGAAAAGGGTCTACCGGAAACCAGTATTGAATTCAACAATGTTGTCGAGGCGTTACCATGTGACGTTAATCAGAACAGAAATCTGTCCAAAAGTCTCGATTCCGGCTTTCAAATCGATGACGATGAGGACTTTGTCGAGATAAATCTAAACACTCAACCGGATGCAGAAAGACCTAAACAAATACCAAACAACTCCAAGAACCCTGCGGCTGAAGATCGGAACCCTAACGGCGGCTCCCCGCGCCACAAGCTAACGTTAAACATGAAGTCGCAAAACGATAAGAAACTCGTGAACAAAGCCGAAGCATTCCCACCGCTGAGCAAGTTCGTCGTCAACTGTGAAAGCACGGTATACGAGCACAAGGGTGTCTCGTACAGCTACGTGCATGACACTTTCCAGACCGCCTTCGACGCGCCCAAAGAAACATTCGTACCGATACCCGAGACTACCCCAGTAATGGAGCTCGTCACTAGTGCAAGCAAAACCGACTTGAACACCAAACAAGGTGACGGCGAGCCGTCCAGCCGGACATCCACACCGAAGAGGCAGTTCAACAAAAACGTTCAAGAGGAGACCGAACAAAAGAACGGCATCTCGAAGCACCTGTCATCTCCGAAGAAGCAAAACGTCAATAGATATCGCAAATCGGCGTCGACTGTTCAGAAAATGACCGATGAGACCACCCTGGCGAACAGCGACAACTGTTCCAACACGGACAACTCCACGCTGAAAGGCGCAGACGACTTTAACGAGGAGTTCTTCGACAGCCCAGCCAATCAGAAGCTGCAATCGAACAAGTCCGCCCTACTCAACAGATACCTTAAGAACGTTTGCCAAAAGAAGGACCTCGAGCTCAAGATAAAGAACAACAAGTTCTTCCAATTCAAACTGCGTCTGGAGAAGGAATTCCCGAGCATCATATTTCCGTTCAAAGACGTGTCTCAAAGCTTCCGCGTTTCTGCAGAGAGGATGTCGCGTCTGATAGACAAGGAGGTGATTGAGAACAAAAGGCTATCAGTGCGCCTACTGACGGCCGACGAACCGTCGTACTTCGACAGTTTCGAGGACAACGTCGCTATCGAATGCAGTGAGAAACTGAGACTACAGCTGTTCTCGTACCCCAATGAGACGTTGAACAGGGTACGTGATAATCAATTCAGCCTGTCGCCTTTAATTAGGACTTATCTCACCAACCAAACAGTTGACACAAAAAACAGATAAAGGATACAAAATTAATTTTGTCCCTATACATATGATAAGATAATAAATCCTACCTGAAGATGGTTTATGGATACAATTATAATGTATGCACAAGTTTCGCTCGTAAGATTATTTCCAATCTGCCCGAACTTGACCTTAGTTCACACAAGCAGCCCTACATCCCATGCAATTTTACGACTTTCTAAAAAAAGTAACATGCTTAACGTATAATATTGAAAGTGAATCGTATTGAATATTTCTAATTTAGATTGGTTGATTGATAATTTTTCTCTCGTAGATGATGAAGGTGCAGTCTCCCTACAACATGGAGGATGGATCGTGGACCCCTCTACTTGTCTTCATTACGGACTACGCCCTTTACGTGGCTGATGTTAAGCCGGGCGGCACCGAGTACGAATTGCTGTGCCGACTGCCGCACAATGAATTGGACGCTATAGCGGTAAGTCCTTAAATCGCCGAAGTGATGACCTCATTATTTGACTGAATTGTATATGGCGTCAATCAACCATATAACTATCTTAAGCTTCTTACTAGAGTATAATTTTACCATGTCTCTGGTCAATACGTATATCATTTACGAGTATCTATTCGGAAGTGTACTAAATAAGCAATAAGAATATAATAACTCAGACAGGTAACAATTTGCTATAACATTAGCTGAACTACAATTGGAATTAAGTGTTATTTTTTATTCATACGATAAAGAATATTGAATGCTTTAATACAAAAACGCGGGGATACAATTTTTTTTATGTGAAAAGTTGTCAAGCATGCAGGCGGTTCAACTGTTGTTAAGAGAATACCGCCGCCCATGGACATCTACAACACCCGATGGCTTGTAAATGCGTTGATAACTGTGAAAAAAGCTCCGGCTCCCTCACCAGACGAAACGCACAAGTATAACACTCCCACATACGTGCTACAGCCGACTGTTTCGTGGCCCTGCCACAGTTATTGCCGCGATTACTAATTATTTTATCTTTGATGCTTTTGTTATGATTTCTACTTTATTCGAATAACATGACAGTTAAATAATGAAGACCGATCTTATGATATTGTGTTGACTCAATAACATTAACTGATACCGTTTTTATTCGATTGAAGTAGTGATTCCCAAATTTATTAACTTCATAGACTTCTTAATGGCGATTAGCGCATAGCTAAGCTATTGGCTTCGCCGCCGCCGATCTTAGCTTCGATACCTACACGGAACAAGTATTTGTGTGATCTACAGATAATTTTTTCCCATCTGGATATTATTACATGTGAATTTTTAACCGACTTCAAAAAAGGAGGAGCTTTCTCAATTCGACTGTATATATTTTTTTATGTGTGTTCGGGGATAACTTCGTCATTTATGGACCGATTTTGATGATTCTTTTTTGTTGGAAAGGAGATATCCCATGATATGAAACCCAGATCTGATGTTGGATCCCAGAGAAATCGAGGGCAATCCTTAAATGTTATAGGTGACAATGTTTTTAGTTTCCTGTTTGAAGTCGGTTTTTTTTTGTGTTCAAAATTATTATATTTTTGTGTACGAAAATCCTCCTTTACAACACAGTATAATGTACAAGTTACTAATTTAAAGTATGGACGGCAATATAAAATAAAATTACCTTATTCCTCAACCCAATGTATTTGTGTACATTAAGATATCTACTTTTCAAATAAAGATAGCTCAACGGTGGTAGGGCCACGCAGCAGCTTCGGCTGTTGCACGAATGGGCAGGCCCGTCCGGGTAAGTACCACATCTTCACAGAAGACCAGCGTAAAGTGGAAGTATGTCAAATACTTTCGCGTTTCGTCTGGTGAGTGAGGTAGCCGGAGCCCAATTTTTAAAAGGTTGTCAACGCATCTGTAACCCTCGGGTGTAGCAGATATCCATGGGCGGCGGTATTCACCTACCATCAGGTGAACCGTCTGCTCGTTTGGCAACTTTTCACATAAAATAAATAAAAATAAAATATAGCTAATTATTCCCCTACAAAAAATTGATATATTCATGTATCCCTTGTATTATATACCTCACTGGTGTCACCTAAATAACATGTAAAGCTCTGTGTTTCCTTACCCTAAAGGCTAACTTGCATTATAGCATAGTGAGCACAGTTTCGAATGTCGAATTTGTGGCAAAAAAGCTAGGCATGTCCGTTACTTCAGGAGGATTTTAACCACTCCCAAACGTCTCGGCGTTTTCATTACTTTAGGAGGATGTTAAGCAGGTCCAAACGGCTAGATGTTTTCGTTACTTTGGGAGGATTTAACCAGCCCCAAACGGCTAGGCGTTTCCGTTACTTTAGGATAATTTTAACCTATGCCAAACGGCTAGGAGTTTTAGTGACTTTAGGAGGATTTAGCCAGGCCCAAATGGCTAGGCATGCTCGTCACTTTAGGAGCATTTTAACCAGGTCCAAACGGCTAGGCGTGTTCGTTACTTTAGGAGGATTTCAACCAGGGCTGTTCCTCAAGGTGGGCCCGGAAGCGCAGTACGTCCAAGTAATAGACGTGGCGGGGAACATCGCCTGCTCCGTGGTGACTGCCGAGGGCTCTTTGGGTGCAAGGCTGGCATCGTCGCTGGAGTGGAGCGCCAGGACATCGCCGCTGCGCATCCAGCGTCCTCCCGCCATGCTGCCCCTCAGCTGCCGCCAGCTCGCGTCGGCTGTGACGAGGAAGCGGCACGAGAAACGGGTGAGTTTGCGGTTTTACCATTTAAAAAAAAATTGAAATCACTAACAAACCCAACTCTATCAGATTTTTTGTTGGGTTCTGTACCCAAAGGGTAAAATGGACCCTATTACTAAGAATCCGCCGTCTGTCCGTCTGTCACCCGTAACATGAACCGTGATAGTATGACAGTTGAAATTTTCACAGATTATGTATTTCCGTTGGCGCTATAACATCGAATACTAAAAAACGAAATAAAATAATATTAAAGTAGGGCTCCCATACAACAGACATGATTTTTTTGCCGTTTTTATAGATAATGGTACGGTTTTTGTATATTTGTGAATATGTTTTATTTATCTTCTTGTATATATAAAAATTAATCCCTATTTCCCTTGGTCACGTCATCACGCGTGAACGGCTGGACCGATTTCACTTTTTTTTGTTGTATTTGTTATTATCAGGAAAAGGTTCTTATGAAAGAAAAAATGAAAAGAAATTGCCTGAAAAAGTTAGTGGAGGGGTTCCGGGAAGGCGAAACAAGTGAGTGACTGTGGTTAAATGTCACTTGAAATGTAAACGTCTCTTTGCTGTGCATCACTACGTAGTATAAAACAAAGTCGTCCGGCTGTCTGTCCGTCCCTATGTATGCTTAGATCTTTAAAACTACACAATGGATTTTGATGCGTTTTTTTTACTAGATAGAGTGATTCAAGAGATTCATATGTCTAATACATTGCACCCGAAGCCAGGGAGAGTCGCTAGTATAAGTGTATATAGTTTTGTACTTATAAATGGTAGTAGTTTAAATATACTTTATGCTTTAATAAATCGAATAAAATCGTGCAATAAAGATGATTCTAACGCTATATCATTCGTAAAAATGCATGCGAAACGCATAACCCTTCTTTTTTGGCTTCGGACTCGAGTATAGAAAGACTCGCGCTCTGTTCTAAAAAATACGTCAGGTCCGGGACAATAATTTATTCATTACTCTATACAACAGCCGGCGAGGTTACCTCTCTAACCGTTGCGCCATTCGTGTCGCTGAAGGTTTTAAAAGTTGGCGGATGAACGTCCTTGAAGCGATTCAGCCAGGACCGATTCATTCGTTGTTTTCATTCATTCATTTATGAACCGACTTCGAAAAAGGAGGTGATTCTCTATTCGGTTGTATTTTTTTTATTTATTATATTTAATACCTCAGAGCTCTAATTCATTAAAATTATTTTTGCATTGCGTTCGGTTTTGCTCCTATGTGTTCCTATAATAAATTGATCGGTTTTGGACCTTAGACTCCTTCCTAGATTACCTAGGTACATTTACGTGAGTTACATGTTTGTAGTTAGTTTTTATTTTATTAATAATAATTTGATTAAAATACGCGTTTGTATTATTTTTAAACATTGAAAAAAGAATGATTGCGTGTGTATTATCAATCCTCGTCCCGACGGCTGAACTGATTTTAATCCAATTTGCAATGTTAATTACGTGCATGGTGCACCAGATATCTGTATCCCGTATTAACTGGTAATGTTGCTTTACAGGGTAAAAGAAAGCTTGGGCTTACTATTTCACTTTAAGAAAGGTACCGTAGACATGATAACGAAAAACACACTACATCTAAGCTTTTTGATTTGATTTCATTGAAGTGGTAATGGAAATTTAACAATTAACTTACAATTATCTTACGAACGTTGCTCAACTTTGTGCCCGCGAACCTAGGTCTTTTGCCACTAGCAACTTCGAAACGGACGATTAAATCTAGCTTCCATTGTACTGCACAATTTCGCCGACCAGATTTTCAATTGAGTTCGGCGAAGTGAAGAAAATTGAAAACGGAAAAAATCAGTCGATACAGATCGTAATGTATAGCGTAAACTTTTCAAAATCGCCCCTTCATACATCGCTTTCTTCGCGATGTACACTTGGATTCGTGGACACGTAAATTCTGACCGTAGTGATTTTGGCAGAAGCCAAAAGCGTTCATTTCTTTGGTTAACTTGAACCGGGCGTTAGTATACACTGTGTGTTAAAGACGAAAAATATCTATTTTGTTCTTAAAATAAAATAAATGTTTGATCTCTTTCTGTTTCAGCATATAAAGGAATTAGGTTAGGTGTTACATTGCGATACATTCGTATTGTGTTGTATCGTTCCGGGAGAGAATTATTGGTCGCGTTGAAATATATAAAAGGCTATTAGCGTTAATATGAGCATCGCCGTACGAAATCTGCAAAATGAAAGCGTAACGGACGCGTTCTAAGGCCGAATCATATTATACTCTTATCACGGCACATCTGCTTGGTCCCGCATGACGGAGAACTTTTCCCCATACCGCGCACGGAACGAGCTACGAAGATTGTGTGCAGGAAATAAATAAAAAATATTTATTAGTATGAAAATTGATTGAGAACGCCCTGAGAAACCGAATTATTTTTTTCGTAGACTCGAGTTGTTTATGTATAAGCGCTCACCTTTATTTCGTTCAAAACATTGTAATAAGTCTGGAATTTTTTAAGCGATAACTATTTATATAGGTAGGTATTATGTTATAACTCTGTAAAGAACAATAAATTTGAGAAGCACTGAAATTACTGTCATAGAAAGATGGAGATAAAAATCTTAAAATATAAATCTGGTATGATAAGATAAGTGTGAGACTTAGGAAAGGAATCAACCGGTGCAAAAATTATATATTTGTACCGTTATATTACTCAGCTTTAATATTTGTAAAGTTATACTTTACAAATATTATGTTAGTATATTTAATACACAAATTTAGAACAGAAAAAGAATGCTCTATGTATATATAAAGTCTCATAATGGATCATTGAATCATTATATAAAATAGTATATGTAAAGTATATAAAATGGTTGGCGTATCTCAAGAAATACAAGATGTGAAGATTTACTCTAATACTGAAATCTCTAAATTCAATCAAAAATTTTTTTTATGACAAAAGTTTCCGTAGTTGGATAATGTCGCCTACAAAACTAATGTTCTTATTACAATAAATAACACAATGTTTGGTGAATTTAAAATGGTGATAACATCACAGATTGAGAATAAAATTTGTGTTAACTTCTCTGAGGTAATTTTTGAAATTATGAACCCCAGGACTTTCGACTTGAAACGACGTAATGTAGGGTATGAAAAGTATATTCTACGCAATTTTTGCTATACGCAATACTTATTGGACAAATACCGGATAAGGCAAAAGTACACAACATTATACCATGTGGAGAGTTAATAATATGAGGATTCGCAAGCGGCTTACACTCTTGTTATAAAATGGTGGTAGATTTTATTATGCAATTTTAGCCTTTTTTCCTAGGGAAAAAAGTCTAAAATTGCATAATAAAATCTTAACTTCGTGTTCTCTGTTGTATATTGTCACCATATTAAGAGTTCTATTGGTATTCTTCTTATGTGATAAATCTCAGGAGTTGTTGTGCGCGCACTCGCAGTGAATTAAAAATAATAAATACTCAAAAAAAATTAATTATGAAGACAATTCAACAAAGTGTTATCTATTAAATTATACCAAAAGAAAATGCTGCATTCGTAGCCCCGCCAATGAGACAGGGCGTTAGCGGAACGTTGGTTCAGCAAACTAGTGAAAGTTTTGATATCACGCAGTTGCCCGTAAAACGTGACCTTACGTCTTAGGGTCAATGTAGCAAGCACCGTCCTACCCACAGAGCAAGGTCTCGGAGTGGAACGAACCTCGGTTATTTGCCATTGGTTTTAGCGTCGATCTTCGTGAACGACCTATTTATTAACGAAACAGTACCGTAAGAAAATGTACCGTGCACTCGAACGTACTCTTCTTACATGTTACGTTGATTGCGTCACGTATTTACGCAACACTTGCTTACTTACTATTCACGTCAATTAAACAATATTAAAATGTTCGACTTCCGACTTCAAACAAACCTAAGAGAATAGAATAATTAGATGTTCAACGTAATCGCACACGTATAAAAACAACACAATTTTAAGCCGTAACTCAGAATTACTTCTGGCTCACGGATTAAGGTTGTAAGAAAGCTGTTATTACTAAAAAGATGAATTTTAACGTTCTAAAACCGTGGTTATCTCAAAGACTTTACAAACTGACGTAAGCTAGCTACGTTTAACGATTTCTTGGATTAAATGTGAATACTAATTTATATTTTAGCTATCGACATTTCGCATATGTAGTTTGCAGCATACATACCGGTATAAAAGTAGGGTAACTATATGAACTATATGTTTACGTTAAGTACGCAAACAATAGTTCGTATAGTATCAATGTCGTTTAATATCCTAATTATTGGAAAAGATGGTAATTATATAAGGGTAGTTAGGATATTAAATGATAAATAGCACTCGTAACAGACGAAGCCAAACTGCAAATGACCTATAACAAGACGGTGGTCCTTTACTTTGCTTCAATTAATTAAAGTTACGTGAAGTTATTATAAAGCTCGTCTTTCGAACTGTACACGCCTGCAGAACGTTATTCACGGCAGAGCACACTGAAGTTTAATAGGTGAACTCGGCGAAGAGTAAACGTTAGAACACGAATGCACGTCAACGATTCTCACCGAATAATTAGGTCACGCCGACAATCCATACAGCGAGAGATGCATTAAAAATCACAAACCAAGGCATTACGTACTGACTAGTTGCCTGAATGTATTCCAAAGAATACGATAGTCTTTTCGTATTTTCAGATATTGTTTTGTTTATAATTACTGTGGTATTATCGTGTCTTATTAGTGCTTATCAGTTGTATCATTTTCACGAGCGATTTTACTTACGAGAACTTACGAGAGATTTATGAAACGAACTTGTCGGTCGCTTGATATAAGGAGATTACCGCCACTCATGGACATCCACAATCCTCGCTAGCTACATAACGTACGTTAATATGTCAACTGCGAACATAAGGTATACAAAGAAATATCAGAGTTGCTATTAGTTATAATTACTTACTGAATTGAATCAGCAATACTAACGCCCGGTTTCTGAAACACTGATCATCGTAGATGTCAACTAATCAGCTGTCAAATGGTTTTCAAATTTCATTTTAGTTGCCAAAAGGATGGTTAAACTCTTTGGATTGATCGTTCTGATCATTAGAAGATCATTCTGGTCAATTCAGAGAGTTTAACCGTCCTTTTGGCAACTAAAATGAAATTTGAAAAGCCATTTGACGGCTGATTAGTTGACATCTACGATGATCAGTTTTTCAGAAACCGGGCGTTAATTTAGATCTCGGACATTCAACTCTTTAGCCATGGAGCTCTTTATTTTATCGATTTATTGATGAAGAGAAGGGAAAACGATTGAAGGAACTTGAGTGTATGTAATGTAATCTTTCTTCCTTGGCACGATGTGAACGTTTTTTTTTATGTAAGAAGGTCGCAAATGAGAAGCGTTTCACCTGATGTTATGTGATAAACACGCCCATGGGCATTTGCAAAACCTTTTATTAATGTGGGCTCCGTTTATTCACTCACCAGACGAAGGGTGTTGCGTTGCCATACCACAGTTATTTATTCATATATTAATGTATATACATTTTTTTATGTTTTGCTAGTAAATACCTAGAAGTCATCCGTTTGTTTTTGTTTTTTTCACAGATTCCTGAAATCTTATACTACGGAAGAGCGTGTTCGGGCGACGCCGGAGACAGACTCATCGAGGCGCCCGGCGCCTTCGCCCCGCCACTCGAGGGCTACCTAATGTGCAGGACCGACAAGGGCAGGCGATTCGAACCCAGCTATTTCTTATTGAGGTAATGTAACAACGAGTTTTCTCCTCTCATAGAAGGGGAAGGATAATACTGAAAAACATTTCCGAAATATCTTTGACTGCAGCATAATTTAATGTGTGTATTAAAAGCCTAACTAATGTGCCTATAACGTACAAGTTTGAGCAGACGCTTAAGGATAATTTTATTTCAATTGTCTGCTCGAATGGCAAACTGGTTAGTGGCAACCTCACCATACCCATCACAACAAGGATACAATCCTTCCAAATGTGCTAAAATATTCTATAATATGTATATCAAAAAGATTCAAAACCTGAGCATTTGGGTTTGTGATATCACGCTCGTTAAAAGTCCGCGACATGTCTATATTAACTTGTGCGAGAAAGGTTATTTTCAACAGATAAAAATTGTTATGAAAAACAGTTTGTTTTGTTTTTGTTTTTTTCTTGTCCGCGCGTTTGCACACTGCGAAGTGAATATTTTTAAACTTTCTTATTATCAGGTCGCTTTAATATTGTTTTTTTCAAAGTAAGACATGTAAACATATTAAGTATAATGGATTGAAGGAATATTTATGTCAACACTGTCCAGGGCATCGCTCTCTACATTATAATGACAGTAATTTAATAATATTACCGCATTAAATGTCCTCACAGCAAACATGTAGCTAGGCACATATTAATTAGCAAGAAAATATGTTTATGGGATTGTTGCGCTGTACTGTATTTTTTCAATATGAAGTACGATGTTAAAATTATGTATGTTAGAGGAAATTAAAAATGTAAATCAGTTATTTTTCCCCGTAGGGATTCAATTTCTATATATCAAATACGATCTCTCGTGTTTTTAATAACATCAAAATCGCCACAAAGATGGTTGAGGGAAATTAGTGCACACCACAACGATTCAATTTTCGATGATTGCATCCAAATCAAATGATCGAATTTATTTTCGTTCCTACAATATCATAAGTTATATTTCGGAGAGTACACGGAGAGTGCATAATTTAATCTTGTCCACTTTCTCCGAATTCATACTTAGAGGTACATTATGTATACAGCGAAGGAATGCAATTATCAATATGTAATGTGACGAGAATCTTCATATCAAGAGAGAAATGTCTTACCACTTCTCAAAATATATGGCACTAATTCACTGCTCATTATCAGTCGGGATAGAAGCATATATTTATCCCTTACGAATTCATTGCTTTTTAATACAGTGGGGCCACGCAAAAGTCTCGCTGTTACACGAATGGAGACTGAGAACGTCAGGGTGATTACCACGACCTCACAGAATACCGGCGTGACCCACCTTATTTAAAGTCGCCAAAGCATCTGCAACCCTACTAGTTGTTGAAAATTCCGTGGACGGCGGTTATCACTTAACATCAGGCGAACGGTCCACCCTAATTTTTCTACCGTTGCATTTGTCACTCGAAAGTTCGTATCGCCATCGCAGGGCAGGTGTGCTGCATTGGGGGCCGCATTCGCCCGACGGCACGTCACCGCTGCCCCACAACATAGCGCTGCGCTCCGTGGTGGGGGTGAGGCGCCACCTGGACTCGTCCAGGAGGCCGCACTGCTTCGAGATCGCCCTGGGGGACTCCAGCAGGCTGCTGCTGGCGGCCCCAGACGACCCCACCGCCTCGTCCTGGCTCCAATCGTTGCTCCTGCACGCCGCTCAGGTACGTATTCTTTCGTAGGCCACAGTGATAGTAGCGGATAGCTCCCATCACAAGTGTCTATGACTTCTTCTCTTTCTTTCTTTCTTTCTTTTTAGGTCAGTGGCTTTCTTTCCGAACCGGTAGTAGAGTTTTTTGACAATCATTAAGTAAGTGTAATGGTTCTATATTGAATAAATATATTTGACTTGACTTTGACTTAACTCTTAATGGGAAAACTCGGCAACAAATTGTATCAAAGATTATAGAAATAAAACAAGTAAATTTTTTTAATAAACGAAAAACAAAACCAACTTCTAATGTTTCGCTCTGCATTCAGTTTATAAAAAAGTCTAGTAACAAACTCCGATCACCCCATTTGACAAGATTCATGATAAGTTGCAGATTTGTATAAAACAAACCTAATGCCAAATTTACCCTATTTCAGGCCCTAGAAGAGAAAGATGGAGCTAAGAAGGCGGACCCCCGCGTAGGATGTCCACCGCCGGCATGCACTGTGCTGGTGACGCCCAACGAAGTAGTCAGCGTTCGAGACAGCCTGGACATGTCCTTTGTTGCAGGCGCTGCCGCTTACCTCAAGGATAGAGGCTCGGATGCCCTTCTTAAAGGTAACTACAAATATACTCCAATGTCTTCAAAAGTCATTCTTAACATTTGTTCATATTTTGTATACAATTGATACTAAAATCGTTTTTTTACATAAAAATGATAAACTTATATGAATGATTTGCAATTTATGCGAGACATATTATTGAATAAAACTATTTTATGTTGTGTCTTTTGCTGATAGTGCCCGCTGTAGTGTTCAAAATCAAAGGAACAAAACAAATACAACAACAAGACCCAGTTTAGTTTTATTCAATGAAAAGTTTTTAAAACCTGTATTGAGAAAATGAATATTTTTTTAAACACTATTAGAATATGATAATATAATGTGGTAAAGGAAATTAATAATAAATATCCAACACATTCAGGATCATAAAAAGAATGGTTCAGTGACGAGTACGGTAGGATAAGACCTAGTCTTCAGAAGTTGTTACCAATTTATGAGATCTTATAGATAGGCCAATGACCGAAATATACTAAAGATAACAAAATGTTGATGACTTCACTTTTGTTTAAAAGTTTATATAAAAAGTAAAGTAACAGCCTATACATTTCCCACTGCTGGGCAAAGGCCTCCTCTGTACAGAGGGTATCAGGGCATAGTCCACCACGCGGCCCCACTGCGGATTGGCGGACTTCATATATCTTCGAAATAATTTTTTTTTTGTTATTATTTCGAAAATATGCAGGTTTCCTCACGATGTTTTCCTTCACCGCGGAGCACGTGATAAGACAGCACTTAAAGTTAAAAACTTCATTGGTGCCGGCACCGGGGATCGAACTCAGGTTGCTCGAGTATTTTGAATTAAAGGCGAGCGCCCGGACACTGAGCTATCACGGCTCTTAAAAGTTTATATAAACACAGATAAATGTGTTGTTTTCAATAAGCCTCACATTTAGTTGAGTTGTAGTTATCTTGTATCAATTTCTTAGGAAAAGTTACAGTAATGTGATATTAGGTTATTATAGTTTGTTTACTTTAATTGAACTTTATTCTTTGAATGCAGAGTACATTGAAGAAATGAGAACTGACATTGAGATATTAGCCTGCGGTTCCATTAAGAATCTCACGGCCTTCAAGATACCTGACACTGACGAAAACTGGTGCTGTTTGGTAATATTTTAAAACTTTTTTATTCTGTCATAATAAGCACCGTATCTGAGATAAAATTATCCTGTCCTGTTAGAATGTTTCACACAGACTAATTTAATATGGATAAACTACAAGATTTGAAAAAATTGTCATGTAAATCACAACCACCAACCCCAATATGGGATATATTACCAAGTGTTTGGAAGCTTTATCAGTTTATGTGACTTAGATAAATTTGAAATTCACACCATGTTTTGTACATTTGAGAAAAAACTTCAGGATGTAGGTGACAATCATTGTACAAAATACATTGACTACCGGCCTATTTAATATAAAAAAAACTAAACTTTCCTTGTCTGTGATGGATTTCCAGGAATGGAGTGTATGCGAAGCGAGGGAGAGGGGCGCCGGCCTTGCACTGGTGATGGCCAGCGGCGCTGAGCTGGAGCGGTTCATAGCCGCACTGGAGTATGCTTATGGTGCCCTCACGGTTAGTTAAGCTAAAGTCTACTTACGGCCCGTTTTAATATTCGATCTACAGATTTGATGACACCATGGGGCAGTTATCAAGTTATTGGCTTCGGCGTCAAGGGTCTTGGGTTCGATTCCCACAAGGGACAATTATTTTTGCGACCCGAAATAGATATATTTGAATAGTTAAATAACTGAATGACAGAACATATTATATATAATATGTTAAAGTATACTTTTTTATAGTTGAAATATGCTGTACTGCATTCTGATAACTATGAAATAAGCTAATACATAACATTTCTCTTGTTAAACATTATATATTTAATAAAAGAAATGAATTCCAACTGTGTCCAATCCTTTATAATCTATTAATACATCTGTTGTATTTCATTAAGGCCATCAATGCTTTTGTTTAAGATAACTAAGTTAAATATCAAAAAACAACGTACTCTTGACTATATGTTGTTTACTTTTTATTTAGAGCGAACCATTCCCATTGAGTGTGGTGGACGCGTCCAAATCGGCATGTAGCATCGCCCACGCCAAGTATGAAGCCGCCTGGTCCCACATGCTTCCAGCGCAACAGTAAAACAAAACCTACTCTGATTCTCTGTAATGTTATAAATATTAAACATTTGCCAAGCGATAACTAACAGCAAACTTAATGATTTTAATGGAAAATTATAAATATAACTAAATAATAAAATAATATGAAATTTATTGAACATAATTTTTAAGGCAACCAATGCCTGTCGCTTGGCAAATAATTAAACTTTCCAATTTCAAGGATGTTTCTAGTGTATGTTTGTAATGCCAATACGAATGAAAAAATGATCAATCAAACTTTTGAAACATATGTATTATTGAAAGTTTGTTTTATGTAATATTGATATAAGTTTTGACTTACACCGTCTTTTCGCACCGAGAGGTTTTGTATAGTAATAGAAATATTATCTTAATAAATATATCTGTCTTCAATCTGATTCAAACTGCTGCAAATCGATTTTCTCTATTGTAGAAATCCCACATGCGGGTCAAATTTACTTTCATATTTCTTATCCCCTGGCATTTAAACTCAACATGATGTCTATATTTTATGTTGAAGTTTATAATGACAATGTTTATTATCACAACTATTATATAGTTGGGGTAGAAGATTTTTATATAGTTTACTATTGCTAGAAAAACGTCTCTCTCCGAAATGGCGCTATTAAAGTCGTCCAAGGAGTACAGTTGATTAAAAACTGTATCATCACGTCTACGACATCTAAGTTTCAGTGTACAGTCGCGTGCAATTAGCTCTCTAAATCTCAAGTATTCAGTAAACATTTTATGATTATTTAAAAGCTTCGAATAATTCCATGTTTATTGTATCCGACTATACACAATGACGGCGCGTCCAAGTCGACAGACAGTGTTTGTCGCTTTTTAACAAATTTAACCAATACTCATTATATTCGCATAATTTGTCACATGTATGATAAATGTTTACCCTCTGTTAAACAGAGGCAAAGCGAAGAGCACAATTTAGTTTAATTTTGTTTTATAGATCGATAGAAAGAAGTCGCGCAGATTTAAAACATTTGTAATAATGTTAGCAATGCATTAAAGGGCCTAATCTAATAGAAAAGTGAAGAACATTTTGGTCAACAGTATATTTACGAAACGATTTCGAAACGATTTTTTTTAAACTTGTAATTTTTGAAACAGATTAATTTGTTAATATATTAAAAAAAAAGTGCGATTACGGTCTATCGTCTGCTTATTAAATACAAATAATAAGAATTAATAATAAAAAAAAATGTAGACTAATAATTCACGGCAGCGATTTATTGTCTGACTGTGGAGTAGATAGGCAGTTGAAGTAATTTCATAGAATTTAAGGTCACAATATCCCATAATGATGTAATATTCAATATTTATGTATAATGGCATGTCCATAATATTTCACATATAAAATGAATTCTGGTATTACTATGAAGTCTATAATATTCGCAATACATATATTCACTTGTTTTAGAGTAATATTTTGTGATTTGCATATCTGTAATATTTATATCTACGCAAATATTTGTTTTTCACGTAAAGTATGTTTACGCGGTGATTACAATGACTGTGCAGAAAAGTTGCACATTAACATAGTTGCTATTTTACATGCAATTGAATGAATGAATTGAAGTCGGTACCGAATGAGAAAATATTTGTAGTAAATTTTCAACAAACCGAAACGATATACCTACAAAATTGTTTGAGTGAATACATAGCACTCCCTTCCATTTACAGACCCATAATCCAATATTGGGATTACGTGGTGGAATTTGAAATTGTTTAATATATTTTTCATTCGTTTCGATGTGTACGGAAAAGGGGCGTGACGTCATTACTTGCTTAAATATTTGATCTCGGCAACGTGTAGACTGCTACTATTCAATAATTAACCGTGTGGTTGTTTACAAATAATTCTTTATAGTTATAAATACTTGGTATATGAATGTATATTTCTTACAATTTTCATCACAATTATAATTTTTTTATCTGGCAATGGAATGTGTTTTTTGGTTCCACGGGCTGGGAAAGGTGAGTTTTCGTTTCTCGAATGGCATTTGAGGTTGGTATTGGGACAATAAGAACACTGCAAGCTCACTCGAGAGTTTTAACGCGATAAGACTGCTTGAGTGATTAGTGGCTGGCTTGGCTTGGTTTGGTTCGGCATCTAGGTTTAGTCGATTAAATTTTGTGTATCGCGATCCTTTTGTAGCTTTAGCTTTTTAAAGCTAACCATAATGGTTTCGTCGATTTTTTTAAATTCGCTGACTTACTGTCTTTTCGAGGTATTTCTTATGGATAGGTCGGTTATTAGTTGCAATATTCTATATATTTGAGTCGTTATTCGTATCTTGATAAATCAATGTATTTTTTGGAAGTAAGCCTGAATGCTTTCGAATCTCCAAAATGGTTTTTTCGTTTTTTTCAAAAATTGCGTTTTGTATTTGTATCTTCACGAAATTTACAGTAAGTTGGATCTAATTTAAAACTGTTTTTGCATAATGTTATTATATTGTACAAGCACCACATACTTTTTTTTAATAGTATATTTATTTATTACAATTTATTATTTATTCAAATTAACGAAGTTGGAGTATGATTATCATATAAAAGCGACTTAACTTGTTTTGTAATTGAAAGCATTCAGTCTTCATACAAATCGAAGCTGTTGATATTTGCATAATATTACCGTTAGAACAATTGTTTCGGATGGTTGTGTTTGCGCTTTGTTCGTGTGATATTAAATTGATTAATAACCATTATATTGTCATTGTGTGTGTTTCAATGGGCTAATGCAAGCCATGTGATATTAATGTACGTATAGGATAGGTCATAGGAAATCGGGTGTGCCTCAGGTTTCTTCTTGATTCGGCAATGAGCTCAACTCGGCCGAGCTGTCTTCGATGGGGAGATATTTGTCCAATATTATATCAACAACTCTGCATAATTTTTTTAATTGGATATCCGTGCACTTTTAATTTTTTTGACGCTTTTCTATATACTCCTGTTTCAATGGTTGTAAAAATGTACTTAAGTAATGTCATTTTTCAGGATAATATTACTTGGTAACGTTGCTGATAAAAATACAATTAGGTATTCGGATTTGCATAATTTTTTTATTCCGTCTAATGTTGTTTCCGCAATTTACTTCTGAGGTACTTCTTCACGATTTAGATTGAGTATTTTATTTGTACTCGACGAAATTATTATCTCAGTGATTATTTATTTATTTTAATTTATTCTTAATTGAGCGTTATTATGTAATGTAACCAAAAATTTTATTACAAAAAACTGTGTTCTTTAATATGTATGTAATCATTGAGAGTATTATAAAGATTTTAATTTTAAGTGTTTATTATGTATAAGTGCTTTGGTACTTTGTTTAGGCGCCTGTGATTAGTGTCGATTTGTAAGTTATTGTTTAAGTGTATCTCATCGTTGTTTGGTCGCTTTTATTGTTTACGTGCGTTCTATTGTTCTCAAAACGGAGATAGTTAAACTAGATTTCCATATAAAACGGTGAACTAAAAACTGTATAACAACCGTAGACACATAAATCTGTTTAATGTATAATCATATATGCTATATAATCATATATCTCATGTTAGAACATATACTATATCACGAAAATTAATGAAAAATAAAAGAGTAATCGAAAGAAGAAATTAATTACAAATTATCCAAAGGTTAGGTTTATATGTTTCTTGCCTATATTGTATCATAATCACAATTGTAATCCCTACCCCAAATAAATACTAGTTAGTGTAGCTTTCGGTTTTTGTAGTGATGTGAAGTATTATTAAGAACAATAATAAATGTTTATAACGTACAGTTTATCGTAGGAGCAACTCTTTAATGTAATTGTAATTTGAACAAAGTGACGTATCTATATATTTATATATGATATTTCTTTGCTGATTCAAATCTTGTGGAATGTGCACGTTGGCGCAAATCGCGCAAGTCTTTGTCTGCCTTGAAGTTGGCGTGGATCCGAAGTTTCCTCTGTTATCTATGGATGCCTAACGTCTATTCGTGAGCGTAATAAAGCAACTGCGCCAACTTCAAGGCACTCATCAATTTGCATTAACGCGATTTAGCCCGGAACTGATAGGCGTGTTACATTTTCCATGCAGTTTTGTATATTCCGAACATGCCGCATTGTATATTCCATGTAGATGTTACTCCTGTCGATATTACAGAGAACTGTATGCAGGAACGTTTCAATAATCAAATATATGAACTTCACAAAAGCTTTTGTTTTATTTTTTAAATGGTTGGATGGATGTTTAGACGTAATTAGTATAACAATAAAACTCTTCGAAACTAATTAAAATGAACTAACTGAATTAACTGAAAATGAATAACACCTTTGCTAATAAAATTTAAACGATATTAATTTTTATAGTGCGGTCCTCTGCATTTAAGATGAAATTCCTCGCAGCGGCGAGAAAGATTTCATCCATTTTTCTATAAATTTAAAATTTCATCCTAAGCGAAGGGAACAGGGTTAATAAAAAAAATGTCATTTAAACCAATTAGTTTCTCATCGTCTAAGGGAATAGCGAAATCAACACAACGCGTAAGTATACCCGCGTTCCAGCGCTTTGAACCACCTCCATCCACCGATTAATACAATCTACAGCCGCTAATATAACTACGGAGTCACGTCTGAAGCTCGATGACCCGTAGGTGAAACTATCTCCCACTAGCTAACACGCAGTCATGAGCACATGCGAGGCTCTTCCAAAGAGGAGAGCCGTATCAAGCTGCGGGATCTGGCCATCCCAAGAGACGAAGCTTTAATAATCTACAGACCGAAAGCACAATACATTACAAAAATATATTATACTTAGTGAACATACCAACAAAATTTTACACATTGGGTTCACGTGTTTTTATATGTTCTAGATAAATATAATGATTGAAGAAAATATCAAAATATGCGTTCGACGGCTTTATTATTGATCTATAACCAGTTTGTTTACCATACTCGACATTTACGCAGTCAAGAATTGCTACAACCAGTTCCTTCTTGGCTTTGAAATGTTGGGTAAACACGGCTTTACGTTTAACACCAATTTGATTCTACAATAATTTCCAATATTAGTAATATTTTTTTTTGAATCTTTCGATTTTATATATTAGGACCAACTGTAGTTTTGGCAGCTAATATAAAAAATACCCAATACAAATGTTATTGAAATATGTATATCTTGTTGACGCTCTACGCTATATTTATCGTAATGAAAGCGTTTATTTCCTAACTAATAAATTACCATTAATTGTCATTTTATTTTATCCCATATATGTAGTCTTATAGTATCTACTTTTATATGTAACGCCTACCATTCCTCGGTATGAGCATGCAACGCCAGAAATTAGATTTTTCAGAGTTAGTGCGTATAACAATTTTCTCCTTACACATCCAAAAATTCAGCGGGCCTGAGTTGGCACCTTTTTAACGTTTCTTTTCTGATACTCCTAATCCCTATGAGTGAGTTTCAGTTTGTATGGGGCGTGTTTGTATGGGGCGACAGGGCATGCAAAGCTTTTTCGCATGTATGGAGTGCGCGGTCCAATCAAAAGTAGTTTTTACGGCTAAACCGATTTTCGGCTTCAATCTCAGTTTCCGCCGAAATCAAAACCGAATTCATCAAGTTATATATCGATGGAGTCATAAAACTAAAATTGGAATTGGAAAACCGAATGTCCTATAGGAAGTCTAGCAAACGAACGCAGAGGTTGGTTCTGTGAACGCAAGCGGAGAAGTTCCCTCGCATAGGGAATATTTTTTGCGTGGAAGGCTTTGGGTAGTAAGTTCCAATGACCACTGCGATCTAGAAATATCTATTTTAGTCTTCTTTCGAAAACATTGCCCCCTTACTGTAGGACAATACTATTCTATGTTGTAAGGACGTTTAACATAGATACATATATTTCACGTGGACAACCCAGATACTAAACAATATCTGAGGGTCACACAAATAGTGGTCTCGTGTGGGAATCGAACCCACGAACCCGGCGGCGAAGCCAATATCTTCGCAACTGCTAAGTTATTTATTAACATTACAATCAAAAAATATCGATTGTACCATAATCGCACAACAGTACTTTTGATGTCGGTCGTACCTTTAATTAATTATCAATTCATAAAAAACATCACCATATTGTATATTATCGTAAGTGTAGCTCGAGGTTTATCGAGAATATAAACAAACCGGACAAATTTGCATACCTGCCATACGCGCCAGTCTCCCTCATCTCTTTACTGAGAAAAGTCTCTTTAGCTCTGTAATAAAAACGCTACGCAGGATGACGGAGTTGAAAGTAAGTAGATGCATTTGTTTTAATTCTTCCGAATACGAAGAAGTAATTATATATAAAAATAATTAATTTCAAACGTTGTCTGATATTTGCACAATATTAAGACCTACAATGAAACATGCATAATCTTATACTTGTCGTTATGTTTATCAAGTAAATATTTGTATCTTTTCTATAATATTATACGGAATTTAAGTTTTACCTACGAGTTCGCTTTAAAGTTTCGTACTCTTTTATTAAAATAATTTTAAATGAATATACTATACGACCCGATAGGCGTGAGGACTAGTGAAAGTGCCTCTTACGCCAGAGGGTGCGGTTTCGATCCCCACTACTGGAAAAACATTGTGTGATGAATATAGTGTTTTTCCAGGGTCTAGGTGTTTATATATGTAAAATATGTATTTATTTATAAAAGAAAAGTATGTTTATAAGTTTTCTAGTACCCATAACACAAGCTTTCCTTAGTTTGGGACAAGAGAACATAGTGTAAAAATGTGTCTGAAAATATTTATTGCTGTAATATGATATTCCCTATAATATAGACGCAGCTTAAGAAAATTTTATATAAGCTTTTAGAACTATAATGATAGAATATGAATATCTAAATATGAGAAAGTTGTAGCAAAATGTTTATAATGAAAAATATTGCTTAATTTGATGTTAAAATTATGCAAATGTTCGTGAAAAAGTAGAGATTTCCAATTTTAAACTGACCACTTCACATGTTTCGAAAATCGTTGCCTCTTCTTATTTCTTAGATACAGTTTAAAGTGTAACAATTTTACTGGCAATAACAACATAACAAAGCAATAAACTTATAAAGATAAGAATAAAGGTATACAGAGGCAATACTTAGCGGACGTATATAAAATTCCTTAAGCATTTTGATGGTTTTATATAATCACGTGCAACGCTCAGTACCTCTCTGGGTTCGGTTCGGAGTTCAGTTCGGAGGATCCACGGCGTCCGGGTGCGTTGCCGGTTGGTCAGAACTCTCCACAAAAGTGCCCCTATGGCCTCTATGCTGAACAGCTTTCGGGGTCCGCTTTCACTGCCCCAAGAGCTGACAACAAACGATCGTGGTTGTACAGGTAGGTATTATATGTACTTCCATTACTTCTTATTTGAATATTGATTATTTTAAAATTTGTAGAAAAAAATACAAAAAGTTTTTTTTTTATGTGAGAAAGTGTCGAACAAGCTGGCGGTTCACCTGATGTTAAGTGATAACCACATTTGCAACACCCGTAGGGTTACAAATGCGTTGCCACCTATAAATAAAGTAGGCCCCGGCTACCTCACTCACCAGACGGAACGCAGAAGTGTAACACTTCTACTTTACGCCGGTCTTCTGTGAGGTCGTGGTACTTACCCGGAAGGACCTGCCCATTCGTGCAACAGTGAACACTGTTGCATGGTCCTAAAACAGTAAAGTTAATCGCCGCTGTGGGAATCGAACCCACGTCGGGATTCGCGTCCTGACGCTTTAGCCACTAAGCTAAAAGGCTGATTGCCATACCGACGAAAATCTTAACGACTTTTCTAAATTGTTTTTTAGCATTTAAAGAAATAATTCTATTGTACTACAATTATATTCTATATCTCTTATTATTTGGTTACTAAGTTATTAATCATTTTAATCATATACATAATTATGTTTTTTATAATATAGTCATACACATATTATTAGTATTATAGACAATTGTGTTTAATGTAATTTTTAATTTAGTTTAAAGTATTCAGAATAGCATTATACCGAATAGCGTAAACTAAAGGACAAATTTTTTTAATTTATAATTATAAGTAAGTCCCTTAAATATCGATACTTCAAGCAAAACCGAATATCATACAGCTTTTATTGCTATTCAGAAAATGGTATATGATTTGTGGATAGTTTATTTTACATTCCTACATTACAGAATTCGTCCATCAGTCGTCCATCGACCATTCAAAAGGGTTGAACTCGCCAAATACTTGACACATAAGTGGGACGACGAGGAGCCCGACCCGAATCAGGTAACGAGAAACCCATGTTTCTCAAGCTCACATTATAAATTAAATAAATTATCAAAAATATAGTCGCTATTAAGCCCAGTCTATAAAGCAACAATAAACATAAATAAATACGACTGTAAGATTCTCCCATATCTCCCCGATGTCAACCATCAATTCATGTCTGCTTCAAGACGACTTCTAATAGACTTATGAAAAACCTCTCGACAAAGCTAACTAAGGCAAAATGTATGCGGCCATCACGCGGAAGATTTCACTTATATAAGTAGTTTTATTATTGTTTGAACATGCATATTTCATAATAATATTTTGGTTATTGCCATGCAAGCAATAACAAAATTAAAATTTTACAAATAATATTGCTTGCAAGCTGTAAGTACTAGAGAATTAATTAGAAAGCGCCTGACCATTTCTCCCTTCGTGCTCCGGAAAAGCTTCGTTTTATGTAGATTCACGCGTGGCATCACTCGCGTTGAAGCCTTTTTAAGGCTGTTATAAATATCTTTTTTTTTTAATAAAAAGAATCCTGTGTAATATATTAATACCTCCAAGAATATGTGTACAAAGTTTCATGATAATCGGTTGAGTAGTTTTGGCGTGAAAGCCTAACAAACAAACCTACATTCACATTTATAATATTAGTAGGATGTGTTGGTAATTTGTTAACAGTCCCGTTGGCTGCCTTTCGACATGCCGCCGGCAGAAGAGAAGGTAGACTTCGTGGCTGGTCTCCATACGGTGTGCGGCGCTGGCGACACCCGAGCCCGCCATGGCATCGCCATTCATGTATACCTTTGCAATACGTCCATGGAAAGGAGCGCATTTTACAGCAGCGATGGAGACCTGCTGATAGGTGAGGATTGAGCGCGCATCGATTATAAAAGTTTGCGTTTGCAAATGTTGTATTACAACGGTGCTACATAACTATGGTTATTTGATTTTTTAAATAAACTTAATAAACGTAAAATCTATTTTATTATACTCCGCAAAACATCACATCTTTGACCGATGAAGCAATGCATACCTCAGAATCGTGGCCACTTTAGTGGTTAATCTAACGCGAATGTCCAATCGATAATCGATGGTCGATCGATAGTTATGTTACATCATAGAAACAGAGTAGTGAACATTATCAAAAGAATAGTTTTTAGGACAGTACATATCCTTTCACATATTTCTTTTGACTTGAACTTTATTTTGAAGTACTTGTGTAACAAATTGTTCGGTACGACCTGTATATGTTACAGTGCCACAACAGGGAGCGTTGAAGATCACCACCGAATTCGGAATAATGGAAGTAGCTCCCAACGAGATAGCTGTAATCCAGCTAGGAATGAGATTTTCCGTTGCGGTAAATGGACCTACTCGGTAAGTGCTCCTACATGTATGGTGACAATCGTCAAACAGTATCATCTCTACGAATTTTCATAGAAAGGAAGGTAATAATAAATTAACGATGAATTGACTGAACACATAAATAAAACTTATCATAAAATCTGATATTATTAAATAAATACTAAATATACCTTCATATTTAATTGAAAGGCAATTTGCATCTTAAGTAATGACGCAAACCCAGTTTGGAATAAATTCTCAATTCGATTTCTAGAAAATAACTTTTGCCACAAAGTCCATTTCATAGGAGTCCAGCTGGAACAGGGAATTAACATGGCGTGACAGGAGAGAAAATAGTTTGTCCACTATTGCTCTACGGCTTATAGAGCAATAGTGGACTAACTATTTTTTTATCGAATGGGGTAATCAAATAAACCATCGGTTGCTATATCCATGGGCAATAACTTACGCTAGCTTTTTAAAGTTAATATGCTAGTAAAGGCATATTTATTTAAATAAACCGTTGCATTAATATAAGTTATAAACCGTTGCTACAAGAATAAACTTCAGATAAACCAAAATATTTCATAAATGATGGAAAGAAATTTAAAATTTGAATTTTGTAGATAAATGAAAGTTTTTGTTCCTATGTCTGCAAAAGTTCACATTTTAAGTTTAAGTTTTGAGCTCACGCAGGGTTCAATTTATTAAAGGTTGGTAACGAATCCGCAACTTTTTAGAGAAGTCCGTAGCCTCTATCCTTCCTTAATATCATTTAATCTTCATTATCAACCAACAACTTTCATAATAGAATAGTTTAATAAGATTGCAATCGCGTTGCTTTTAGCGGTTACATACTGGAGGTGTTCGACGGTCACTTCAAGCTGCCCGATTTGGGACCGATAGGGGCGAATGGTTTGGCCAACCCGCGCGACTTTCTCACACCAGTCGCCTGTTACCATGACGAGGAGATACCTGGTGAGTAAATACATATAAAGTATAAATGTGAATCACAAGAACTCCGTTGGCAGAACATTTTGGCGCCAAAGCGATAAGCAATTTATGTATCGACTGTTGTAGGGATTGTTGATAGGAAGAGACAAATATGGAAACGGAGCAAGAGATTATAAAGATCGCAGAAAATCGGAAGGCTCTTTTACATACCTCTCTATAGGCGCTATTGTTATATACATTTAATAGGTAGATACTAAAGCTAATATATTATAGATGTATAAGGACAGATGCTTTTCTTATTATTTAAAACGGCTGGCAAATTAGCAAGTAGTTTACCTGATGTAAGATGGTAAGTTCTCGCTGCTCATTGACATCAACTACTATCAGAGTATTGCAACAGCGTTGCCAACCTTTTATAAGCATGCATGCATACTACAAAATATTCGAAACGTGGACGCCCCACAAATTAATAGGGTTAGAACCACTCTTATATATCTATGTATATTCGCGTAAATAAGAGAAACCATTCCACTGTAGTTGTTTAGTTATACAGTGCTAGAATTGTTTTCCTATTAAAGAAGAAGAAGTAAAATAATCAGTGCTACTTTAATTAATTTTTAAGCACTTGATATGCTTACAATTTATTGGTGTCTCTACTTTTTAAGCACTGGTTTCGACATTCTGTTCTAGGATTCAAAATAATAAGCAAATACCAGGGCGTTTTGTTCGAAGCTGAACAAAATCACTCACCTTTCGATGTAGTGGCCTGGCATGGGAACTATGTGCCCTATAAATATGATTTAAGCAAATTCATGGTGATCAACTCTGTTTCATTCGACCATTGCGTAAGTATTTCAACGCCCATTATGTTTTCTTAGTTATATTTGACACTGACTGACTTTTAATGTGTAGGTACTAGAAAATCTCATGTTCATAAAACTCTTCAAATTGAAAACCATTTTCGTGAATGATCGTTTACTTTACCAGGATCCGTCTATATTTACGGTACTCACGTGTCCGTCCACGAAACCCGGTGTTGCAATTGCAGACTTTGTTATTTTCCCGCCACGGTGGTCAGTACAAGAGAACACATTTAGACCACCTTATTATCATCGTAAGTAATTTTTGAGTAACTCAAAAGACTAATCGAAAGTAAAAAGTAATGTGTGAGTTTAATGCGTATGAGTGAGAAATAAGCCGTGCACATAGCTTTTGTAACGGAAAACTTTAACTGATGTTTTTGTTTTCATTCCTTAGAGTTTTAAAGCTTCATCGAACACAGAACTCGTGGGATAGCCAGATCCCACGAGATCGAGGTGGTAGTAGAGCAGTGCAAATGCTCATGCCTCATGTATGCATTATCTTTATTACATAGTATAAGGCAAAGTCGCTCCCGACTTTTGATTTTAATGCGATTTTCAGCAATAGCGCAAGGTTTACCTTTATGTAGTATACATTTATATTAAAAAATAACAATAAAGTCTTACCAACATTTACATAAACTTAGGTACTGGTTTACCATATTACAAAAAATAAAAATAAAACCACGTAGTTACCTAAGTATATAACATTGTAAATATTTAAATCTCTTTCAAATATAATGCGTTTGCCACTAGATGGCCAGATGATTTTCAGATATGAAGAAAAAAGTACGTGTCTATCTATAGTACATAATAGACGGCGGAATACTTGATATTATAGCAACTAATTATTTCAAGGCAACTGCATGAGTGAGTTCATGGGACTGATCTTCGGTTCCTACGAGGCTAAGGAGGGTGGATTCCTCGCTGGCGGGGCCTCTTTACACTCCATCATGACACCGCACGGGCCCGACGAGAAATGCTTCATGTCAGCCTCCAACGCTTCGTTGTTGCCTCAAAAGATCGCTGTCGGCACTCAGGTTTGTATATTTCGTTTTTATCTGATACTATTGGTAAAAGAAAGCATCCAAGGAAACCAACACTATTTAGTTTATAATTTTTCGTTTCTTCTGGTATGGTTCTCGATGCCTTTAAGGGTGGAAACTGACCAACAATAACTAATAACTTATCACTTCAAGAGAAATGTGCTCATTTGCAAGTATCCTAATAAATTAAAGATAATCTTATACTTTGGTTAATTAAAGCCTAGAGCTACTAAAAATATAGTAAAACAACAATCTTCTAAAGTTTTCACAATAAATATATGTCTTACAAGTAAGATATGTAACAATTGCAGCTTGTACCCATCTTTTAAAACCCATTTGGAATTCATTGTTGTAATCGTTTTTTTTTTGCAGCATTGAATAGAATTACAACTATTTTTCAGGTTTAAGTATTTTAATATATACTAGAAAAGAAAAAATATTTATATTTACAGGCTTTCATGTTCGAGTCATCATTGAGCATGGCCATTACAAAATGGGGCATAAAGACGTGCCAGAAATTGGACGCCAAATACTATGAGTGTTGGCAAAAATTACCCAAACTGTTCTCAGACATGATAAATGTTTAATTTTTTTTCCACGTCAATTATCCACATAAATATAATAAACACAATAATAAAAACGTAAAAAGCAATATTTATTTTTTATTTATGTGTTAATAAAAATGTGTATTATTAAAACAAACACAGAAATTACAATCTTTGGAAAATTCCGACCACACCCATTATAACGCAAAGAGTTGACTGCATACGCCTGCAATAAGCCACATTCCACGTTCTTTTTTAGAATAGACGAATCCCTTGATATTCGAATCATGAAACAGTTCATCCCTGGGGTAACTGTTAGTGAAGGTCCCTTAACTTGTAATGCATCAGCGACGTTCGTGTTTTGCACCGTAACAGTTTGCGAAGTGATACTGCTTGAATTTGTTCCGTTGGTCACAGTTTGTGTGATATTTACTGTTTTAATCACATTGGTATTAGTTTTAGATCCAATGTTTCGATTCCCTTCAGCCTCCCAAATGTAACTTGACATTAATTTGCAATCGATTCTAGTTTCTTCGTATTCACCGTTACTTTTACTTATGCCCAATTTGCATATCTCTCCAGGATTACTTCTATACTCTCTTTGGTGATCGTAATTACTGTGGCTCGCCGACATTCTGCCTAAATTGTATAACGCCAAACCAGTGAGCAGGTTATCAAATCTACTCCCCGAATTCCTGTACTCGTAAATATATACAGGTGGAGTAGCGTGATAGACCGGGTAATTTACCGAACCGTAGCTAACATGCTGCGGCGGGCTGTAGTGATAATGATGATGTACTTCAGATCTATGCGTGTAGGTTGTCGAATGCCCTTGATTTTGGTAAGTCGAGGTGGGCCTACGTTGTGTATACGAATTGCCGGACAAGCCTGTAGAATACGGATAGCTGTGCACACCTCCAGATCCGCTTCCAGAATAGCCGGTTGATGGGGGATAATGACTATGGCCTTTACTATATCCACCAGACCTCTTAGCAAACGCCAACGAAATTATTATCAAACTCAGCGCGAATTTAATAACAGACATGATAGCTGTGCGAATGACAGAATCGTACTAAATTTCGTGCCGCGCTGATAAGGGGCACTCGTTTTGTCCCCGCGGCGACTAGCAATCCCATTAAAAGGCGACAAACAGGTGTGGTAGGTACTTACATACACATCGAGGGTTGACCCATCCCAATGACGTGGGCTGTGTAATGAAGGGCGATTTTTAGAAACAACAGCACGTACTTACAACAATAACGTAAACAAGCACGTACTTAAACAAACGTAACGTAAAAAGGAAAAAACATCTTTAATTTCAATGAATTTATAATGCCTTTGCCCATGGTTTTATATCTTTAGAAAATAACATACGGTTTAATCCGCAGCCAATTTTCTTTTTCTGTATACCAAAGAACTACACATAACATAATCATGTTGTTGTTCCACACAACGCTCGAAAGTCGATTTTCAATCCCTACATGGTTAAATGACACGGGCTAGACTTACAAGTAATCAATGCTTTAAAGGGTTCGAAGTCGGGAATTTAAAATCAAAATTAGATTACTGTGGAACTGTGGTCGCAAGTTTACCATAATTATATATCTTGAAGTAGCTTTCAAGCTACTTCAAGATATATAATCCCACAATCACAAAGAATGATATAGTATTATCAAACTACCATAAGGAGATCAATTAAGTACATGAAACAGATGAATAATTATTATGGTTAACGGAAATTTTGTACACAAATAAAAGAGACTTATTACAATAAATCTTTAATTATATTTAGCGGAGCTTAAAAATACGTTTCATTACTGCGTAAAAATTAATTAATGATCGGCGTTTAGTCGCGTCACCGACGCACCACCAACGGAAACTATGCCTTGTGACGTACACATAAGAAATAAATTAAAATGGAATCGTTTCGCCCAACGGTCCGCGAAGGGAAGTGAGTTTTTATAGAGGCTTCTTTCGCCTCTGTATTTAATAGAGTGGTTCGCACGCACACTGAAACATAACCAAATCAATTCTACATATAAATAAAAACGAATGTATCATATTTTGAAGACGAGTACTCTTCGAGATTCCCGTGCGTGTTAACCACTATGGTTGGCCCCTCCATTTCGAAATTGTCCTACGATAGAAACAATGCTTAATAGCTAAAATTATGGAACAGCTTTTGTATGTAAACCAATATATAGGGATTATGAAAAAACTTTAACCGATCTTGTTAATGAGATCTTTGCAGGTAAAAACACTACCAGTAGGCTTTCCATGCTCACTAAAAACATTTGAGTTTTTTTTTCCGCAACAGCTAACAATTATTTTTTTAATATTTTAAAGAACTGTAGTACATATGGATTAAATTAGGCTTTTATACAAAAGGTTTTTAACTAATATGCATTTTCCTATCATGGATTCTCTTAAACTCACACAATGACCACTTGTTAATAATTACAATATTAATGAAATACCCTCTGTATAGAGGAGGCCTTTGCCCAGCAGTGGGACATGTATAGGCTGTTACTTTACTACATAAAAATGAAAAAAATCCAATTTGTGCAGTACTATGTGAAAAAGTGGTGCTATTTGGATTATTAATATGTACAAAGAACTCATTATAATTTACACACAACCCGATCACGAATGACAGATATGATTTCGTTAAAATATCTTAACAAACAATCCTAAATTCAAACAATTATGTTATAAGTTATATAAAAAAAATTAACACGTGAAATGTTTTACCGTACTTATTCGATTTTACAAAATGTGAAAGTGCAATTACTTATTATGTCTTAATGAATGAGAAGACTGTTATAAAAACCACATTGGGAAAATCCTTTGTGTCAATACATTGTTTGGAGGTAACATTTTTTGCCTTTCATCCAGTAACTTAGATAACCTGTGGCCCACCTTTTTAAAGGTAAGCTAAATATGTGGACATATTTCTGGTTTTGCCAATTATCACGGGAGCTTGTTCCCCTTATTCATTTGTCTATTGATCTTCCAATTAGAATTTTAGTATAATGGCTCCATTAATATATATCTTGATGATTCTATTCAACTTCTGAAGTTAATTTTTAAAGCCTATTGCAAATGTCACTGACATTTCAAAAAGTTGTTACGACACCCTAAAAACTTATATTATACACTTTAGATTGTGTATTGTCTCTTTAAACAAACTCGGACCGGAACTTCTTTTCTTGTCATGGCTTTATGACATAAAACTTTTTGAAATGGCAGCACCGAGTGGCAGTGTGTGAGTGTGTCAGGCGTGTTGAGGAGGGGGCGGAGGGATATCGCGGCCTATTTCGCTAGCCGTGGTTCACATTTACGCCTGACTCTAACTCTGATGCGGGCGTCTCCGGCTCCTCATCGTTGTAAATGTTCTCCGCCATCTGCCATACCTGTCCGCATAAAGAATATAAAATCATTAAAAGAAAGTCGCTACATTATGACCGGAAAAAGCGAGTTTACAAAAGATAGTGTGGTGATATTTTCTAAAAAAAAAAAATCACATAAGGCTATCAAACATTTGCAGATAAACAGAGAAGGGTCGAGAGAAAACTTCCAAAACATTATGTCAGTTTGATTTATTATAACATTTTAATTAATAATTCACAAAAATGACAATAAAAAATAATGTCATACCTGCATTATATTATCTTCAGAAACAGAGCATATGACCCAAGGTTCATTAGGGTTCCATGAAAAGTCGGAAATCTTAGCTGTATGACCTCCATGGATAAACAGAAGTTCAGGAGGACCGTCTTCAGCATCTTCAGCAGTTTGTTCTTCACCAATCTTCGATAGGTCCCATACATGCAGTCTAAAGAAATATTTTAACAATAAACTTTAACAATAATGAAATGTTTTGAACACTTCTTACATAAAGACGACCCTGTGGCGCAGTTGCCAAGGCTACGCCGCCGGAGGTCTTGGGTTTGGTTTCGAAACTATTTTTTTGTGTGGACCCACGGACAATTATTTCGAATCTGTGTTTATCCACATGAAATTTATGTATATCAAATGTCACTGGATAATGTTATCCTACAGTAAGAGACAATTTTTCGAAGGGAGGACTACAGTAGATCTTTTAGGTTAGTAGTTGTTGGTCACCAACCACTTCTATACTAGCTGTAGTAGGGCCATGCCACAGTCTTTGTAGTAGCACAAATGGGCAAGATCGACCGGAGAAGTATCGCAACCTCATAGAAGACCTACGTCGTCTAGTAAGTTAACAGGAAAATTTTATTAAAAGTTGGCAGCAGTGCAACCCTACATTTGTAGATGGGCGACGGTTATTACTTATCAGGTGAAACGTCAGCTCACTTGCCTTCTTACATTAAAAAACCACAAAATACAATACAAAAAACACAAAATATAACAAATAATAAGCATACCGCCTGTCAGTACCGCTGCTTGCAAGTATTGTCTCATTGTGCGGTGACCATTGTACTTGGAAAATTTCATCCTTGTGTGATTCAAACGAGTGCAGTTTCAGTTTAAGATTGCGCAGATCCCACAGAGCCACCTAAACAATGTATAAAAAAGTGAAACTGTATAATTTTTAACTTTCCCAACTTTTAATCTAAACAAAACTGAAGTGAAGTGCCTTACCGTTTTATCAGCACTGCCAGTAGCAAGTATAAACTCGGAGTAAGGGTTGAAGCTTAAGCAGTTTACTTCAGCTGTATGAGCATCCACTGTATGTGATGGTTTTGATGTATTGTTACATCTATTGAAAATAACAGAATTTCAATAAAATTATTTAAAAAAAAATAATTGATTAAATTTTCATATTTAAACTACCCATTTAAATTACCCATGATGTATATAATAATATATGTTGTACAAAATTCAAACAATTTAATATTACAGATTTTAACTCTTTACGTATGGTGTTCAGTTTAAAATGTCGAGAGCTACATGTTCCTGACATTTAAAATACTTTGTGTGCATGTGTTCAAAGCTATAAAATGTGAGACATTTGAATAATTTAGAAATCATTACTTATAAGTTTACCCTAGTTTGTTTCTAGACTAAAGAAAGTGTCATTTTGTTTATTTGACAGAACCTCTTCATAGATAAAATAAAATATTTATGGAGAATTCCTAAAACTGTGGAGAATTTCAGGTTTGATTAGAATTTTTCTTTTTGTGTGGTAAATGCAGAGATTTTGTCTCACCTAATTAAAATTTCGTTTAGTTTGATACTTTTTTCATGATCAGAGCCTTCCCCTAAAAAATAGATTTATTACACAAGCTTTGCGCTAGCTAATAACTGAATATTCCATTTTACATTTGGCGCACCACTTATAAAAATTAGTATTGTGTACTTATAAGGCCTAAATAAAACAGTGACTTTAATAACAATTTTAGACATGAAGTATTGGAAAGTAAAAGTAAATTGAATAACCTAGTGTCCCAGATCATGAGCTTTTGGTCATCAGCGACGGAGCCAAAGAGCGACTCATGTAGTAAATGCCAGGCAACATCTTCCACTACGGCCGTGTGCCCGGTGAACACCGATTTGGCCTCAATCACTCGTCCTTCTTTTGGGGTGGCGTTTATGTCCCACAGGCAAATTGTGTGGTCATCACTGGAACAATGAACAATTTATGGAATAGGGGATTTTGAATGAAACCTGCAATTTATAGTATACTAGCGGCCCGCTCCGGCTTCGCACGGGTATTTAACAAAATTTTTAAAACTAAAAATTATCATACACATAAAATATTCCGAATATTTCGTCTTTGGTGAATAATTTTATGAATTTCTTCATCTTTTAATGAAATTCAAGGGAAATTACGTCATGAAGATCGAAAGACCGCTGACCAGATAATGGTTCCGCTTTAATTACGGGACATTCGGGGTTACGTAAAAGTGACAAGTAAGTCTGGTCTATGGGAGCTTCGGACATAAATCATCCCATTTTTGGTTTGTTGACCGATATTTGAGGAACCAATGTCTTAAAGATGGCAACTCATTTGCAACCCTAAACCCTACAGGTGTTACAAATGTCCATGGGCGGCGGTTATTACTTAACATCAAGTGAACCGACAGCTCGTTTGCCACTCTATCACATTAAAAAAAATCATGTTTTATTATCTTTATTCAATATAGAAGTATTACACTTACATATTGTCAAAAACACTACTACTGTCAACATTATCTATAAAAACGGCATCATTATCCAAAATCGTGTCTGTTTTATGGGAGCCCCACTTATTTATATTTTTTTGTTTTTTTGGTATTTTTTGTTATAGCGGCAACAGAAATTCATCATTTGTGAAAATTTCAACTGTCTAACTATCACGATTCATGAGATACAGCCTGGTAACATATGGACAGACATACGGACATACAGACGGACATCGGAGTCTTAGTAATAGGGTGCCGTTTTACCCGTTGGGTACGGAACCCTGATAAGTCCCAGTAATAATGCAATGGCTTAAAACAGGAAGATTTAACGATCAACCTAAATACATACAATTGCATGCATGTCATAGTTTTGTTACGCACAGTACCTTTTTGAGGAATAGTCAAATATTAACCGTCTTCTCCTATTACGACTTTTAAGGGATATTTTTATGGATCATACAATCGGTGTAACTCAGAGACCCTTTTAAGTTGGCCGTTACTACCGTGCAACACTATATCTCTGGAGCCTTTTTAGGATGCCGTACCCAAAGTATAAAGGGGGCCCTATTACTAAGACTCCGCTGTCTGTTTGTCCCTTTGTCAACAGGCTGTATCTCATGAACCATGATATTTACACAGTTAAAATTTGATCTGGGTATTTGTTTCCCAAGGAAAGTTGACGTCAAGCACGCGGCTGGTTGTAAAAATATAGGCAAAACCACTTACAACATGATTCATGTTGTGCCGACCCCACCTAGGTGGCATAGGGGCAGGAGGATGATAATAACTTGTATACTTGTCCCTCTATTTTAAAAGTTCGCGTCAAACAAAGTCATTTGAAAGAGGCTATTGTACTTTCGGATGTTGGTTAAAATTGTCTTGATGGTGAATGATTATTTGTAAAAAGGTTTTTTATTGTTGGTGGCGGCTCCTCAATATTGGGGGGACTAACTTTTCCAGAAGCACAGCACATACCATTTGGTTCATCGACCCATTTTTGACAGAAAACTTAGAGCAGATCTTATTCGTGGCTACGATTTGGACGGAAGACTGTTGAGCAAAATGCATGAAAGCTGATCTGAAACTGTGAGCTAAAACTCGATCACGAACTCTAGTCGTTGACAGTATAAATATGATTGAAAACTTATAAGAACAACTAAGTCAGTCACTGAGCTGTTTGGTTAGTAAATTACAATATACTAACATTTTTAAACTTGCAATATCTAAGGAACGGAATGTCCGAATTTAATAATTCAAAAAGTTTTATAAAGATATGGAAACAGTCTTAAATATGAAGTAATTTATTTTTATAAGGATTAATACCGAGATACAAATAAACAGCCTTAGCGGCGGCATTTCAATCAAAATTTTAAAATAAAAGAACACTTATTGTGGCATAGCTATAATAGTCTCTTGTATTAACTGATGTTTTTGCTTTCAGTCCCGAGACTATTAAAGCTTCATCGGACGCAGTATATATAGATAGCTATAATAGTTAGACATATGCTGTCGCGACACTTTTTGTAAATAATGATGTGGTCTGCAAAGTCGTAGTACATTACTTTATTCTATCATCAATAGTTTTCGAACCGCACGCGATGTAAAGAATATTTTAGGTAATTTTTGTACACCTTGAGTAACATTATTGGAGTTTTAGTATGGATCCCAAATTTTTTGAAAATATTATATAGCCTATGTCAAGCAGGGATAATGTAGCTTATCAGTGAAAGAATTTTTCAAATCGGTTAAGTAGTTTCAGAGCCTATTCGATACATACAAACAATCAAATCTTTCCTCTTTATATAATAGATATAACCCCTTTGGCGTTGTGGATAGTGACCCTGTCTCTTGTGACAGAGGTTGTAGGTTTGATCTACACTACTGGAAAAATACAGCGTGTCTCACCATCGCGACAATAAATGACACACGTCTAACACTACTTGCCAATAATCATAAAAAAATGTTAATGTTAAATAAAATCCATAATTAAAAAAAGAATTCAAACAAACTAAGTAAAAACGAAACAAAATTTGTAACATCCTATACAACTACAACTGACTGATTCATACATTCAGAGACCTTTTCATTCGTTGCCACAGCGTCGCATTACAAGCCTCTCCTTCTAACAGTATGTTTTGTATCTTTTAAATTCATTCAACCCATTCATCTGCTTTGTGACCTTTACAAATGAACTTTACGTTACAGTTTTATACGTAAGGGTGTTCTAAAATTCTTTGTTTTGGAAAATTTAATAACTCTGTAAATATTGATGTTTAAAGAAAGAAAAAATACAATTTTAAAAAGTTATCCTCTATATGTGTGTTCATTTATTGTTGCGATGGTAAAGATACGCTGTATTGTGTGATGAACATAGTATTTTCCTAATGTTTGGGTGTTTATATATTTATTTATTTGCTAACTATATAAGGTAAATATATTATATAATATGTGTTTATTTACAAAAGAAAAGTATGTTTATCAGTTACCTAGTTACCTACCCATAGTACAAGCTTTGGTTGGGTTTTAGTTTGGGGACAGATAATATTGTGTAAAAATATGTCCCAAAAATTTTATTATTATAGTTTCAATATTGTGTTTACTTAAATACTTTGGGAAAAATTACATTAAAAGGGTTAAATTATATCCATATTTAGGAATTGACTGTACAAAACTATAAAACTAAAAAAATCTGTTGTAAAATACCAAAATAGTAACTTTTCGCAACCATACCATAACAATAACACATAATGCCTGAATAATATTGTAAGTCATACCTGGCTGAGAGTAGATATCCATTCAAATTAGGATTCCATGATAATCCATAACCTTCTTTTTGGTGTCCACGTAATCTAAATATAATAAAATAAATAATTATTAAGATAATGATTTATATAAGTATTTTTCACACTAAATTCAGTCAATTATTTATAGTTGATAGTCAAATACAGATACAGTCAAACCTGGATAAGTGACAGTTCAAGGGACCAGACACAGGACCAAATCTTTCTTTGTTATTGATATCAATTCACATTGAATAATAATAAAAGAGCCTAATATGTGTTAATACAATATAAGTAGACATACTTAAGTAAGTGGTTCTTAAAGAGGCTTATGTGTCTCATAAATAGAGGTTTTTGAGGCTAAAATGACCAGGAAATTATGTAATTGTCACTTAAGTTTTCTTTTTTACTCAGGTTTGACAGTATATTTTATAATAAATATAATACAATAACAAACTCGACAATAAATATTACCTAAGATCAGGATGACACTCCCCAGAAGGCTCTGGTTTTGATGGATGCTTAGTATAATCAAACACTAATACATCAGAAGATGGGGTTTTGGTAGCAATCACACAAGGATTCTGTGGCATATAGCGTGCTCTATTCACCTCTCCTTCATGGTTAATCTTGATTTCTATATCTATTTTACCAGACACTGAACCAAACCCACCAAATTCTGAAACATATAAAAATATACATCAATGAAAAACAATCACAAAACAATTTTGGTGATGTATTACCACATTGCATTGCATGCTGTTCTGCTGATTTTAAAGACAATGACGCTGGCATTCTATACTCAATATTAGCCATGATTACAGGACACTTGAGCGCTTGTTTCTTTTCTTTTTAATTCTTGTATGCTTCCACAGACAATTATTTTATGATGATGCAATATTTGTTTTCCACTCGTAGCTTTACTTATGGCTACATTGTCATATAATGTTGTTCTTTATTTTTAAGTAAAACAGTGATTCTGGTGGTATTTAATTTTTTGTTAATAAATGAAGTGTGATTTATCAAAAAGTGAACTTTATATACTTGTTCCAATTTATGTTCTGTTACTCCAGTTAAAAATATTGGTATTTAAAGTGAATTTTATTGAAAATAGTACTTAATGTGAAATCTAATAATGCTAATCACTTTCTGGAAATCTTTAGTTATACAATGTCCAAAATGATCCATGAAAAATATATTAAATTATTATATATAATTATAGTTATTTTGTGCAGCTTACACCTATTTGAGTTCTAGTTTTCCGATAATATCACTTACCACCTTTATCATTATCATAATGGCTTGCATCAAACTGAGCGTCTTCATTGGGCAGTTGAACACTAGCAATCAGCAAATGATTCTGCTCGTCTGAAGTGTGAGTGCCCAAAATCAATCTGAAAATTCAAATAAATAAATTTGTCAACAAACAGTACACATAATATATATGAAATTTTATCTCATGCACTGTTTATTGCATTCTAGGAAGGTAGAATACACTAGTCTTAAATTGAAAAAAAAAAAGAGAGGGGCATATTCATCTCTTTACTCAAAAGGGGTTTAGGTAATAATAAATTGAATCTATAATTTACATAAAGTTTCACAATCACAGTCACTCAGTATTACATTAGAATAAAAAAAGGTGTGAAAGTCAAAAGAAATAGACAATCTGGAGTTATACAATTATATCTAACTAGCTTCAACTTACAATTATATTTATCTAAATAAAATAAATAGTTTTATATATATGCTATTAAAAACTATGAACCAATATACTTATATTTGCCATATCTATTTACAATTGGGAATTATTTTCTATACTTTAACATTAGAAGGCATGAATATGAATCCATCATCCTATCCACCTTCATATGAACTGGGACCAGTACTAATGACTTCTCAAAAAACTAAGTAAATTAAAAGTATAGAATTATTACTACACTTTTAATTTACTTAGTTTATATATTAAATTTTCTACATTGTCAATATAATGTTGAATTTATTAAAAAATATGTAAATTTTTTTCATTAGAGCTGGATGTTTTTAGACCTAAAAACATTTTTTTTTTGTAAAGAAAAATCACTAATGAAATAATCAACAAGCAGAATTCTCCAGTCTCTTATAGATTTCGAAAAAAAAAAATTTAAATGTTATTTTCACTGAAGAAATCCTCCATTATCCACCATATTAAAAAGAGTTTTTAAAAATACTAAAAGGACTATTACACTGACATTCTTGGTGGTTATAAAAAAAACCACAAAGGCCTCAACCTTCTAACCTAACCTAGCCAAGTGGGACTGCTGTCTCATAAAAATTTAAAAAAAAAATTTGATTGATTGTTTTAAAATCTATATGAGTATGACATCGCCAGCTTCCTATGTTTATCCTGTATTTATCATGTTGCCAAAACTGTGTACTCAATTTCTGAATTCAAATTAATAAAACAGCGGATTTTATTAGTGAAAATAAGTTTTTAACATTTTTTTCTCAAAATCTATTAGCTAACATAATCATTTTTGTAAGGTCGAAAAAATGCTAATGGGAAAAGCTACCAAAATTATTTTTATGTTGATGATTAAAACTTCAGTAAGTTTTTTGTATTTGCAAAACTAATTAATTGCTTCAATACCTTCTCACCATATTTAAAGTAATGATTTGTTGACAATAAATAAAAAGCAAATTTGACTCCTTCTCAACATACTTAAAACCAGATCTGAGTATTGAAGCTCCAATCAATATCATGTATTCTATTCTATGATAATAATAATGCTTATAAAATATGTTTTTATTCCCATAAAACTTATTATTTCCCGAAGAAATATACATCATTTATCACAGTAGTAGATGTAGCAGTAATCAATAATAAGAGCATAAATAAGATTTTTATTGAATAAAATTTCCTATAGGTTACTTTGAGAAATATGCCAAGAAAGTCTAACCGCTCTTAATTGTGTCTCTATTAAGTTTTACCTGTGTACAGAGTAATCCTTGCCCTCAGGCCTGGTAACATCTGGGAGCCATTGTGCAGTAAGTGAGGGCCATTCTAAGGCATGGGTCATCACCAGGTCGTACAGAAATGGGGTATTCTTCTTCCAAATTTTATATTCTTCATTTATCACCCTTTCTTCTACAGCATCGTCGAATGTTTCTAAAAGAACAAAGATTTTAAATGAACTAGGATGCTGTTTGATATAATAACCCAAAAACACAAGGGAAGCTGTCAGAGAAATCATTGCAAATTAACGACATGCAATCTAGGAAAGATTAATAATTTACCTCCGTCACCTTTATCACCCATTTTATTTTAAAAGCGAACTAATGTTCGCCTTCTAATTAGTGTCTAAGAATTTATAAAATCCAACCGGCCTCGTAAAGGCGCCAAACAACAATCTTTTCTTAGCGTTACCGTACAACAGACAATACACAAACTTCCGGTTACGTTAAAAAATATTGTATTACCTGTGTCATATTTTTTGTAGTCTATTCCGCCCAGTGGCTTAAACGCATATCGATTTTGAAACTTTAACAGAAAAGTCTAACGCAAACTACCCGCTGACTCAAAGGGATTGGCTGACTCTTAGCAAGCGGAGAGGAGACACTACCCGATCCAAGGATGTGAAAAGTTGGCAAGCAAACAGGCGATTATCCTGATAGTAACCAGCTGCCGCCAGCGATCTTCCCGAACCGTTACGACCTGGGAACCTTCAAGAAGAGAGAATACTCTTTCCTAAAAGGCCGGCATTTGTTAGCCCTCTGGTGTTGCAGATGTCCATGGGCGGTGGTTATCACTTACCATCAGTTGAGCCTCCTGCTCGTTTGCCACTTTTTCCCATAATAAAAATAAAAAGATTACCGTTCGCCGTCCATGGATATCAACAACACTTGGGATGCAGATACTTTGCTAACAAATAGGCCTCAGTTAGCTCACTAACTAGATGAAACTCAAAATTATATTAGGTTTACCTCACGTTGGTCTTTTGTGAGGTCCTTCCCCAGATGAGCATGCATATTTAAGAACCAGCAGATGCTGCTGCGTGACCCTGCCCCAGACCGAACGATCATTTACGTAAATTAAAAAAGAAAATCAATATAAAATAAAATTAGCTAACTAAAATTATTTAAGTAAAAGATGTATGAAAATTATCAATTCATGAAAATTATCAATTATCAATTATCAATAATTTAAATTTGATAAATTATTTAATATTTTTTTTATTTTCTTAAGTGATCGATTTGACGTAGGTCTGTCTCGTATTTGAATCGCAATTTTGATCTTATTGTTTCCACTATCGATTGCATTCCAACTCGAAATTCGAACCGCTTTTTGGACGGAATCATGCATGTATTGAATTTCGTCATGACTAGTTAGTTAATTTTCCATCTCTCGTGTACAGGGATTATGTAGATATTGATAGTTGAGCGGACGGCATCTTTGTGTCTTCGTGCTTCAATTACATTGTTTCTGGTGAATTTATGATACCATACCGCTCTCCAACCTCTTTCGATGAAAGAACAAAGTTTTATGACGAAGTTTAGTTTGCCCGAATTTCGAGCTAACAGCAAACTAATTTTTTTTTAAAGTGAGACGATGGTAAACTGCTTGACGGTTCAGCTGATGGTTGGTGATAACCGCTGCCCATGTACGTTTGCAGATGCGTTGTAACCTTTTAATAAAGTGAGCTTTGACTTCTTCACACCCCGGACGTTAAGCAGAAATATATGTATATAGAAGTCCGGCGTGTAGTAGAAGTATTATATAATACTTCTACTTCACGCCGGACTTCTGTGAGGTCGTGGTATTTCCCCCATCCCCGGAAGAAGACCAACCTGTCCACTCTAGTGCCCATTCGTGCTACAGCGTAGACTGCTGTGTGGCTCTACCACTGGTAACTTACACAAAAATACAATATACGACTTATTTTTTCATAGGATAGGATACTTTTGACTTATCTATGGGACTTATTTATCTTCATTCTTCTGTCACATTGTCACAAATCTATAGAGTTATAGACTATTTACCTATGTCAAAATTGTCAAGTTTAAATTGGTAATATCAACCAAATACAAAATACAAAGTACTCTGTGGGTAATATGGCTGATGCAGCAGCAGCACGCCGTGAGGCACGAAGGAAAAGAATCTTAGAAAATTCGCATAATAGATTACAGCTAATATCAGGAAAAATCGATGACGAAAGTTACAAAGGTAAAGTTTACTCTTTAATTCGATGACATAATAAAATTATAAGTTTTTATTGACATTTCAATAATATTATTTTTCAGATTCTCCGCGCAGAATTCCTATAACAGATCAAAATGTTGACGTGCCATTTATAACCGAGGTTAATACTGCTAGCACGTGTTTCGTAAATAACGGTATAGTCAATAGTGAAATTGAATCATTTACAAGTGCAAATGAAACAAACGGCATAGAGGTAACCAATGACTTGGCAGCTTTTGTATCAACATCTGACACTGAGACAGAGAATTCCTTATTGGATAAACTTGTCACTTACAAGTATGATATAGTTTTGCTATCACTATTTTTACAAGTTCTATATGGGTTTTCCATTTTAACTTTCGAAAAGACTTATTTTTTTCTCCCTTTGTTCATATACATTGTCTCAAAAGTTATATTATTGCCCAAACAGAATAATTCAAATGTTGCTAATGCCCTTTTACTTTTAAATGGTATGTCCATAAGGCAAGTGAATATTGTTACGAATGTCATGCAGGTGGTTATGTTATTCTCAAGGGATGTTTGTGTTTTTTTATTTACAACAATATGCATACAATCACTATGTATTGTTATGAAAAGTACCACTTGCTTGGAGGAATTTTACTGACTTCATTTGTATTCAGTATATATCGAAGGATTATAGGGGATAAGATAGAGTATTATCATCATTTTGATTGCTTGTGCCTTTAAAGTGAGAAACTGTGACAAATGTGAGTTTTAGTCACATATTGCCATTTTAGTTGTAATATCAGCAAATTGTACATATATCACATGTAAATTTTTGTTAATAAATTTTAAAATCTAAGTATACATAAGCACCTGTGTTGAGGAGGGTTTTCTTAATTTTTATTAGTTAAAACTATTTTGATAACTTCCATTATTGTCAATAGAAAGAAAGACTGTTGTAAGACTGTAAAAACCCTATTGTAAATTGGTTTGCCCCTTTATTATGATAATAGACATTTTCAGCGCATTCACAGATACTATTTCGAGCTTAGCATATGTCTTATTTCTGATATTGTTTGGCTTGTTTATTTTATTATCTTACAACTGTCTTCAAAAATGCCATGTATATTGCAGATTATAAAGTTCTTATAATGTTACAAATCATTCAAAAATATTTTTATAATCTCATTACTTCAGCTCATTATTCATTTCTCAACAAAGCAACAGCATTATGTAACCTATAGATAAAATGTTTAGTGATATGTCTTATTATATTGCATTTAAAGTTATATGTATAGTTATTTCAGGTTATTGTATTTTTGTATGTACATTTTAACAACTTTGCTTTGCATTAAGTTATAATGTTAAAATTTTATCATCATGATGAAATTCTGTGGAGACTGTATTTGTTTGTACCATATATTCCAAATGTACTATAGATAGAATGCTCAAGTGCTATGTTGATGAATGAATTTATTTTTCATTTAAAGGCCTAGCATGTACTACCTTACATACTAGATAATGTCACAAATGATTAAAACCATTTACTTTACGCTTAGATTTGATATGCTACACCTGTTTTTAAAAAAGGTACCATCAGTGATAAGCCTATTTAAACCTGTTCTTTTTTAATCTTTATAAAAATAGATTTTATATATGCAACTTTTATAAATATTCTATGTTTGTACACCTTGAATAATTTCATGTTTTAAATAGAAAAAGGTGTAGAGCCAGCTTTTGTTTATAGGCCTTATAACTGTTATAAAATAAAATGCATAGCAGAACATTACAAAAGTTGAACCAAAGATTTATAATATTCATAAGTTTATTACATTTTGGATTTTTGCACACCCTTAATGTTCACTTAAATTTTAAATGGTTTACTTTATATAATTTATTCCAATTTTCATTAATTATTGAGGTGCATTAGTGTTTTAAAATTACATGCATTAATATTACAACGTTTGCAATATTTTGTATCATTATATCACAGGTATCAGGTATTCTGTGAGTGATGAAATAAGCTTTTATATACACTAGTGGTCACCCATTGGTCATAATTGGAGTGATCATAAAAAAGCAATGAAGAATCATTTTACATATATATGAAATAATTTCATGCAATTCCTCTATAAATCTACCTTATAGTCTTTATTTAATAATAACAAGACTAAAATTGTTACAAGCAATTTAAATTGAAATAAGATTTATGACTTTGTTTTAATTATTTGTTTGTGTAGTGACATAAAAACACACAAAACATTTTCTTGGATCTCTGAATCTAGGCTTTTCTCCCATCGAACCTCTACAACACTGATTAATCCACACAATTTGGAATAATATTAAAGATATTAAATGATATTGTAAACATCACATATTACCTATTTATCTTGTCTTCTTGTTCCCAAACATATATTTGTGATGTTTGAAAATATGTGATTCACAAATTATTCTATGATGCATATTGAAATATAACTAGTGGTTGCTACATAAAATTTTTATGTAGAAAAAAATATGCAATAAAAAATAGACATTATTTTTATTAATCACATATATTTTGTAAAATTTTGAATAAAAATGTTTTAGTAAAGTGTTTCTGTGTTTCATTGTTTGTTTTTTTTTCCATACTGTACTACTGAAATGCAAGCAATAAAATTAGTTTTTAGTTATTAGTTACGAAAACAAATTTGCATTATATATTTATTTGAAGAAATGATACATAATATATATTTAAATAACAAGTATGCAGTGTAAACTATAACATCCTTTGTTATAACGAAAAACTTGCTATGACAAAAATATTTTATTTAAGTTTTACTCATATATTAACAGTATAGTTCAAAGGGAAGGGCTCTATTATGAATAAATATGTTAAAAGTTCAGATTTTAGTAAAAATTTACTTTATGTAACTATTATGAATATTATTGTTCAATAAAAATGATTCCAGTACAGCCTAAAACATGCATAAAATCCAAAAAAATAAGTGGTATAGAAAAAACTGGCAAACTTTACTGGCATTTTTAAAATTATACTAATTACCCAATGAAACAAATACTAAAAAAACAATTGTTACGATTAGCGAAATTTGGTTATTTTAATTCTTTTACAAACGGAAAAAAACTAGCAAAAATAAAGTAGAGTCACTTAAGTTCTGTTATATTTATAACAAGTAGTGTACTTATAGAGGTACCACAAAAGAGAACTGAGTTCTAGCTGTCTTTTTTTTTTTCTTTTCATTATTTGAAACAATTATCTATGGGTCACACAAATAGTTCTCATGATGTTAAAATTTTTTTCTCTAGTTAATATTAGCCTGGCAGGTAATTTATCAGATAATACTTGTCACCAAAAAAGATTTAAATCATTTAAGAGAATCTAATGTATGCATGTTTAATTTTCAGACACATTTGAATAAACATTTTCAAACTGAGACTACAATAAGATAATTTTTAATTAAATATAGGTACCATGATATGTCATACAACAGACACTAAATTTTAATCTATAATTCTAGTATGATTTCTATGATACACGAATATGTATAATATTTACTTATCGAGTGAAATATTTGCATTTAATAAAATGGAAAATTTTCAGTAATTTCATAATGGCAAACAGAAATAAAACAAAATAATACTAATTTCATTCTAATAATGAATCTAGAGATTTTTTATTAATAAATGATAGTTAATGGACAAAAAATATTATTACTTAAATGAAGATTAACATAAAATATAGAAAAGCTAGAGTTTAAAAAATCTTTTAATGCTATCAATCATATTCTTACTTTGCTTTGACTCTGGCTGATTTTTCTCAGCTATTGTTTCACCCGTACTCTGACGTTCTTGTGACTCTGTATGCTCTTTTTGTTGAATACTGGCTGTAACATCACTTTGTGAAGACTCTTCTGCTAGTTTATTATGACTAGTGCTGCTATGTCCTTCCTTATTAATACTTTGTACATCTAAAATATTTTGTCTTACATTACATTCTGTTATGTCACTAGATACGTCAGAGCACCCGAGTTCCTATTGTTGTTTTACGCCTTTCGTCTTTTTCGTTTGCGCCATCGGTTTCTGGCGTACTAAGTCTGTACGTCCAATTGCAATCATTTTCAATTCCCAAGCCTCTAAGTCTTTTCTGAAATGAAGGGTTTCATTATTAATATTTTTTTGGATGTAATAAAACATTTATTTATTATTTTTTTTTTAAATTTATATTTAAATTAATGATGGGGACTGCAGATATAATGCCTACATGCCAGAATGCCTTGTGGAACATGTTTATTAGATAATATATAAATTTTAAATATTTAAAAAAAAATAACCAGTAACTTTTGGCGCTGCAGCATTTGAACCTCCATATTCTGGTTTTGTGCCAAGACGCTTTAGCAACTAAACTAAGCAGCCGATGACCTCACAGTGCGAAATCTAAAAATCTTTCTATGTTCAATCTATTGCATTTCTAGCAAAGCTCTGATAAAGAATAATTTTGAATTTTTTTCATTGTCAATTACAAAATGTGACATCTAGCATGTTACGTAAGGTTACATGAACTTATGTGTTTTTTCACATACAAAATTGCCTAATGTACCTATACAAGATTACGCATCAGTAAAGTTAAAAATCATTTATCTTATTTGTTAACACCAAACCAAGAACCCAGTCATTTACTTACTTATATTTCTCCATTAATGTTTGAGCTTGTTTCTCAAATTTTATTCTCTCACTGTCTGGTAAGGTTAACCAGTCAGCTTTGATCTTTTCCTGGTATTCTTTCATTTCATTCCCTTTAAACAAATCTTTTTTTGTTTGTGTGAATAGGAAATAAGATGACATTGGTTTTTTAGGCTTGCCCAATTCTTTTAACTCCTGTATTTGGAATACATTGCTATCAATTACAAAATAAACATGATATTAACTTATGGCATAATACCAATAGCTATCCACTAAGATCAGTTTTATGTAAAACTAAAAAAATTATAAATTTAAAAAGGATATTGATTGATCCAGCTTATACAATAGTAGCAATATATCAATAGTTCCAAGAATTTCATTTTGTATTAGGAATAAATTAGAAAAAAATGATAATAAAATAAAAAAAATTTTTTTAATAGCAAGTTTAAAAAACCTTACAGCTTTTAATTTCCTCTTTTCCTTTGATGCAGCCATTTCAGCTTTTACTCTTTTAATGTCTTCTTTCTGTTGTTCTGTCAGGGAAGCCTCATACATGGCCTTAATCTTCTTATAATCCTCTAGATCTTTTTCATATTCCTTAACCATTTGTGTTTTTGTCTGAAAATAAGATGCATATTAAGGAAAACATGTGTAGGTTATTGTTATCTAAAACAAAGATGTTGTCAAATATTAATAATTTTATCCGTAACAATTTTTGGCAGTATTATTACAAAGATAAATAATTTACACCTCTGTATCTAGTTGTTGCCAATGTTTTGAAGTCCATGCAATAGCTTCTTTTGAAGAGATTCCAGGATTTTTTGCAAGTAGTGCCGGTCTCATTTGTGTCATAAATTTAAAAAACGGAGTCAAAGGCCTTTTAGGTTTTTCTATGCCTAACTTGGCTTCGGCTGATTTCTTAGTATAACTACATACTTGTATACTATTTAGCCAGGTGGTCCTGTAAATGCAAAGAAGAAAGAAAAATTTATATATCGTGCCTATTAAAAACAATATTGTTTTAAATTTCTTTAAAAAACTATTTGTGTATTAGAATAGTAGAATATAAATCAGTAATAAGCTAGGTAATTTTTTATAATAATTCGTACATAAATAAGCGTTATAACCTATAACATAACATACCTTGAGTGAATATAGGTTTTATAACTTCCTACTACATAATTACTTAGGCGACATAATTGAGATAATGAAGACATTATCTTTTAATAACTTTAATAATTGGGGATACTTTTCTTAATTCTGTAAAAATCAATTTTAATGCTGTAATTACAAAACATAAACTTAATATTAACTGTAGGGATGCCGTAAAAATATCGATATATCGATATTTTATATAAAAATATCGATATATCGATATTTTTTATAAAATATATCGGTATTTTTAGCAATTATATTTTTATATTTTGATTCAATATATCGATACATAGTATTCAATATCGTAATCGTATCAAAAACGATATTTTTTTCAAATTTGAATCCCGGACAGAGTTCGTACATTCAAAAATTTAATACTTGGCATACGAACTTTTTTTGACAACTGGGCCTGAAAGAAAATAACGATTCACGTCGATATATCGAGGCCGACATTGATATTTTTATAAATATCGATATCTTTTTTCACTGTCGACATCCCTAGTTACCTGTATGATTTTATTGCCAGTAACCTGTTGACAGTGTTACCAAATCTCTAAAACATTTGTCCCATAGTTTAAGTCAAAAACCCCTATTAAAATAGTATTATTAAAAAAACTTGTAAATAATAAATAGCGCAAAGATTTTTTCCTTTTGCACGTGAAAATAGTAATACAGTCAAGAATGTTGCAGTGAAAATGTTTGTCTTATAATAAGTGTTTAAATAAAAATTATAAGGAATTTAATTTTATAAAAAACTATCTTTTCACCCGCGACTTCGCTCGCGTTGAATACCTTAAATAAATATCTTTCTTTAAAAAATATTTATTTTTTAATAAAAAGAAGCCTATGGCCTTTTTAAAGTTTCATGATAATCGGTTGAATTGAAAGCGTTACAAAAAACTTAAATTCGCATTCATAATATCATAAAAGTAGGGATAGTTTGTTTACATAGGTACACTTTTTAATTTTAACTTTCAACATAGAAGAATTATTCTTCTATGTTGAAAGTATATTATTATTAGTTGAAAGTAAAGTATATATGTATATGATGACAACACACCAGATGAATTGTTATGGCATAAAATAACAATAATCACTGTCAATCATAATATGGTTTCCATCCCTTGCATTGATGCCACATATTAGCGTGAAATCCCTGATACCGTACCTACCTAGGAAATGGCACTTCTTATAACAATCACATACAAACAACGGCAGCTATTGCATTAAGGGTAAAATTTTTACAAACTTTGAATACCAAATTTATTTATATCTAATCAACAGCCTAAAATATAAGTTTTATGCTTCTTGTCTTGAAAATGACAATACTTTCATACAACATTTTATTACCGTTTTCAACCCTTTACAATACTTTTTTCCAATTAAAAAATCCTTTCTCAGACTATATGTGTACCAAATTTCATTGGAATCTGTTCAGTAATTTAAAGGGAGACAGACAGATAGAGTTACTGTCGCCTTTATAATATTATAAAAGCATGGATTGTCTATTGATGATTTCTTTAGACGAACAATATGTTTACCGTTATTTCAAAAATGTGATTCATAATGAATGATAAAAGTTTTTATTTACTTTTGGCGCTTTCTTTAAAACCCGATTTACAAGGACAGTGACGAGTAGCGAATAAAAGTACAGTGGCGAGTGACGGGCACCAGACAAGTGGCTGTTTACGCTACAGGAAGTACAGTGACATTAGACAGAGAAATGAACGAGCGATACGTGTAAATTTTGTTACCTGTTGCCAGCCAATGTACTTATTTCACTGTTTAAACTACGGCAAGCGACGAGTCAAGTGCCCCGCGGGGGTTAAGCGGGCGCGCGATGGTTACTCTATTTGGGCCTTTAGCTTGCAAGCCAAGTTGACTCGCCACTGTCCGACGGTTTATACTACCCACTCACTGTACTTGTCTACTTTACATAGTACTATTTCTTTCTCCTGCCCTTGTCCCATACTAGGTGGGGTCGGCAGAACATGTCCATTATTTATTTTCGAAACCGTGTTATTATTTCACTTATTGGCTTTATTTTTATGACCGGCCGCCTGATCAACCCTCCTTGGATATTCTAGCGATTTATATTTATCCAAACTAAATTATTTTACTAGTAGATATACTAATACAGGTACGAAACTTAATAAAATGCACACACGTAAATCATTTCAAAAAGGAAAATATAACAGTTTCCTTTAAATATAAAATATATAGAAATAAGACTTTACATAACACTTGACCATTATAAATTGTGCTTAAAATTTATCCTACGCTACCGCTATTCAATGCGTTTTGATGGACACTTTTAATCTCTACTTTCCAAAGTTCAACTCTTGATAATGAAAAACCGTATTAGATGTCGCTAGGTCAACAAATAAACATGATTGGGGAGATAGTGTTACTCCAGTCCCTTTAAATTTATACCTTTATTTTTCTTAATCAAAGAAAGTAACCAAAAACAAAACGTAGGAAAATACATAAGAAGTTAAAAAAGTCCCTAAAATAATAACCCTTAAAATATAACGCTCCTAAAAAAACGCGTTTTATTATCCCCGAAATTTGAGGGGAAAAGCAGCCCTGCCTTTTGCGACTGTGGCCCCACAGACAGACTAGGGATGCCGAAAGTGAAAAATATATCGATATATCGAGAGCCATGATGGCTCAGTGTCCGGGCGCTCACCTTTAATTCAATTAAATCAATATACTCGAGCAACCTGAGTTCGATCCCCGGTTCCAGCACCAATGAAATTGTTAATTTTAAGTGCTAACTTTATCACTTGCTCAACGGTGAAGAAAAACATTGTAAGGAAACCTGGATATTTTCGAAATAACAACAAAAAAATGTAATCGAAGATATGTGAAATTCGCTAATCCGCAGTGGGGACGCGTGGTGTACTATGCGTTGATACTCTCTGTAAAAGAGAAGGCCTTTGCTCAGCAGTGGGATATGTATAGGCTGTTACTTTACTGTTTTATTGATATTTATAAAAATATCATTAAGAAAGTAAAAAAAATCGGCCTCGATATATCGAAGTGATAACATCTATAAGATATTTTCTTTTTAGGCTCTGTTGTCAAAAAATTGTATTGAATATTTTATATCGGATCAAAATATATCGGATCAAAATATATCGGCTAAAAATATCGATAAATCGATATTTTTTCGGCATCCCTAAAACAGATATACAAATAAATCAATCGGATCGGAGCTTGTTGCCATAATATAAACTTTTAAAAACCTCATAGTTTTTTAATAAAATAAAACTTTTATTGCAGTTTGCTGTTCTGCACTAACAGCTTCGTTGGAGGATGTCCACTCCACAGACAGACGACTTGCGAACTTAAGAGAACAACATACTAGCAGAGGTTGCTGGACTTAATGACATGATGACGACTTCTGCCCCGCTGCATCTCCGCGATCCCTATATAGATAACAAAAGATTGACTAACATTTAATAAGCGGCCCTTGTAAGCGGGCCTTGCTAAATGTTAGTCCACCTTTCAATATCTTTTGTAAGTGTCAACGACACGATGCAAAATGCAAGGGCACTTCTTGCCGAGTTTTGATTTTGAACCTGAAGCGCAATCGATAGTGGAACCTATCCACACCTATCGGGCGACATCGGGTGAGTTAAATTATTTAAACCGGGGCATTAAATCGTTGTCAGTCGGATCATGTCGGATGCGCAGTCCTTGAATGCCAGTGCCACCGGACTTGAACTTCTGAATTAGCTATGACGTTATGACTGGTTTAACTAAGATATTCGTTGGAAATGTCAAATAGACGAATGTGTTGATTTTGAATGGGAGGTCAAACCACATTGGCCACTTTTAGATTGTCTTAACTGCATCAGAGTTTATTACTGTTTAATAAAATACAATTACTTGGTTAAAATATTTAGTGTTAAAACTTTATTGCCCACATACCCTAAAAAACAGGTGATAATGATAAAACAATATCGAGCCTGTTTAATGTAACACAATTTTTCCTTAAAACTCGTTTAGTAACAATTTCTTTGTTAATATGATCGGCATAATACCGACATATTCTTCCTTAGAAAGAGAACTTATAGGGCTAGGAAATGAAACATCTTGAACGTTTATAACTTATTTATTTATATGTACAATGTTCTTATCTTAGTATGAAACTATTTACAACGAATTTACATTATTAGGTCACTGGTTTTGGTAAATGAGGTGGGTTTCCTATCTACTGATTGTATTTACGAAATTTATTTCTAATTTGAATATCAGTTATAGTAATATTACCGATTGTTAATAAATATACATATTATTATCATGCACAGTAAATATTCAATACATTGTTTTTTCTAAATTCTAAGAATAATAATAAATATTCATAGGTAAAATTAAATTAATCACAATTGTTATAGGAGACGAAACCCTTTCTTATTAAAATATTGGTAAGTGGTCAGGCGAAATTAATTTAAAATAAAGAACTTGTTGTCAAATCAGCAATGTTAAATTATACTAGTGTCATATTTAAAATCTTTTATAATTGACAGTATTAATATGCGACTAGTCCTTATCTGCAGAGATATTTTATACTAGTAGTATGGTATAAAGTATTATTGTTATCGTATCTGGTCTTACTTAGTTTAGGTAACGAAGAACCATCGTTACCGACAGCTTGTCTATCGCTGACTATAAAAACACGAAAAAGTGTTACAATCAAGAATTAAATAATTTTCGTTTAATTTTCACAATGGCATTATTACACTGTCAATTTTTTTCCAGCAATGTTTTCACAACAGTATTGTTACATAAATAACTTACTATTAATTAAAAATGTTATTTTAGATAGCACAAAAATTACATAGGTATAATGTTAAAAGTAAAACAACCTTTTCAGATATTTAACCCTAGTAGGCAGATTAAGCCACATCTGAGCGACCTTTAGTCACAAACCTTACCTTTAACAGACTTATTTTCAATGGCACTTATTATCTTTATTTATACACCTCAATTATAAGACAATAATATATTGTACACGATTGTATAATTATTACACGATAATTTTTGTAGCAAATACGAAATTGGATCACTGTAGTGTATTTGAGAGGACGCGGTCATAGAATGGTCTCGCCAGCCGAATAATGGTAATGCCTCGGTTTCCTGTACGATTGGTGTTGCGGCGGTCTGTACGTCGCGTATTTGTGTGGGTGTCGCGGCAGTGTGTGCGCGTGGGCGGCGTAGCACTGCAGCGTTAATGGAGCTTGAGGTGGGCCGGCCGGACACTTCGCCATCGCGGGCTTCGTGGGGCCCGAGATCCGGCGCCAAAGCGCTTTCAAGCGCGGCGTCGCTATCCACACTGCGACCATGACGCCTAGGATTTGAGTTGCGAAAATTCGAAATAAGAACACCCAGAAAGCGGGACGCGGCTGCGTCGAGGGCTCCATCGAGGGGACGGGGGCGGCGAGCCAGTCGTCGCGCCATGTGTACTCGTATATCCACGTGACTAGGATGCAGGTGGACGGGACGGCGTAAAGCGCTGCGAACGCGCCCAGTCGCAGCAAGCTTTGGTCGGTATGTGGCTGTGGGGGTGTGTTCAGGAGAGCTGTTGGAGCAGGAACGGGCGCCGGCCGTTGCAGGATCGCGCGGAGCCCCGAAGCCAGGAACACGCTGCCGAGGAGCAAACAAATCGCTTCTGGTATGATTACCAAGGCGAGCAACGACTTACTCGATTGGTTCCCCACGAAACATGTGCCTGGAAAACAGAGAGCAATGAAATTTAGAGCATCCCGCATTTACTAAAGCGGATATGGGGTCTTTCTCTCGAGAGTGCTATTTATCGCGCTGAATAACATTCCGTTTCCTAATAAAGCAGCTCTCAAAGCGAACACCTACACAAACAGCCGGCGAGAAAAAAGGCTCGCATTAATAAGGCGAGCGGCTAAAAGGGCCGATTTAAAATTGAAATACGAGCGTGCGAGTTGGAAAGGTGTCGTATTTAACGGCTCGAATAATGGCCGCCGCATTTCTTTTGGCCAGTATAATGGAATCGAAAATAATAAAAATGAAACGACAATACGCTCGGCCAGATTGAAACTGCAATATGCCTGAGAAACGAACTATAGGGCACTTCACTCACACCGCTTTCAAAGAGAAGAAATGTTTCGAGACCTACATGTAGCAACAATGAGTTGAAGAAGAATGAACAATATTTAGATAGATAAACAAAAAGTACGAAATAGTCGCTTGTAACAAAGGTACCCACTACCCAGGCACAAACCTAAGGAATTAAAAAAATAAAAAAGTTGAAATGCATGTGTTTATTTACTATGATTAGCCTTAGAAGAGGCGGTTTAAATTAAAGGCCGGTTCTGCTTTGATAGTTTTATCGTAAGTTGCAGTCACCTGCGTCGGTAAAAATTAAGTAAACTTCGCGGCTAAACACCGAGACAACGAGACGCTTGGTCCGAGATAAATATGTTTTCTGATATAACTGTGTACTTATCTACGAAAAATTATGAAATAATCATTGCGGCGCCATTGAAATGCCGCATGTCTTTTTAATTAAGAACTAAAACGTTAGTTTAGTGCACGAGTACACGAAGACATAAGTGTAGCAATGTTGCCGCACAATTTTTATTATTTTAAATTTTTTAGGAACTCAAATCATCTCTGTTGCCAGATTAATCATAGTATTAATAAATATTTTTTAAGTTTAAATTTTTTTTTAATTGATTGATTTTACTGACTACGCATCAGTTTTGATACCAATTATTAAACTTGTAATACAAAACAGGTTTCTGTTATTCAGATTGATGAAATTTCGACTCTGAATTAGAATTAAGATGTTTTTTTTTTAAAACCAGGGGAGTCAGTATTTACGGATCCATGGTTGAATAGAAGCGGTGGGTACTTGAAGACAAAACGTTCAAAGCGATTATTGTATGAACGCATGCTCCCGCGCACTCGTATGTGATTTAATCGCTTTGAAAATGCCGCCGATCAAATAATCAAGGAGGGAACATTAAACCGAAGAATCGCTGTCGTCATTGTGGCCCGTCGATACGGATGTAAGTTAGAATTGTATTGATTCATTGCTTTCGAATAATGCGATCATTCATGGCAAGAAAACGTTTTTTCTAAAGGTTTAAAGCACTCTGTACATTTATAAATATGAAAAATTCCTACGATAGAAGAATGTCGAATTTATAAGAATTAGATGAAGTTTCCATCTTATTATAGGGCAGGTTTTCAGGGCGAGGCTTCTACTGACTTCGAGACTATTTACATTTTTTAGATGCTTCATTCTTGTTATCGTGGGGAGGGGCGGGGGGAATCTTGAAAAGATAACGCTGTCTCTCGGGTGGTGACACAGCTCCTATCCAATAAAATCCCTATCGTTGACCACCCTATATATGAGTATGGATTACAGGGCAGGTGCCTAAGCTACCGGGAACATGTGTTTTTTCACTGTTGTAGGGCCATGCCGAAGCTTCTACTGTTGCACGATTAGGCAGGCCCGAGAAAGTTCCACGGCCACGCAGAAGACCTTTTGCGTTTCGTTTTAAGAGTGCTAGACACAGCCAAGGCCATCTAATTACATTTAATGGTTCCAATCGCTATTAATAGGAAAATACTTTTGCTCTATCTCACCAGTAAGTTCATCCGCGTCTACGTCCCTGGTGACTAGTACAGCGGCGGCTAAAGCGGCTGGCACGCCCCATGCCGCCAGTTGGAGCAGAGAGGAGTGTCGATCGTTGCGAGCGGTCCCAGGGTTAGCTGGTGGCCGGAGAACGCTGGCCCTCCACGCACCAGCTACAACCACCCACCTGTAAGCAAATGTAGGCCTCTTTTACCTCATCATCCACCTAACTGTAACAACGGTTATTTCCTATTAATTATTTTTACGTGAAACCTTACTGACGTTCAGCAGCTTTCACTTGTTGTCCGGGGAAGTCTGAAAACTATAATAATCTGACCAGAAAAGTATAAATATATCTTATTTTACTTTTCAGTTTCGTACGGTGCGTGATGTAACCGGGATCACACCTGTAAACCTTTAAGACAGCACAAAAATAACCTACACGTATTATGAAAGGAAGATGGACCGTCTGCTAATAAAATATCTTTTTGGTTTGTTTAAAATGTATTACCCACTCTCCATTTATTTTAAAATTGATAATTGAATGTGGAGTCAAGAGAGAACATAAGTATGAGAAATGAGACGGGCCTTTGCCTTTATACATATTTATATATAAACTCAATAAATTTATTAATATAGTCCTTCAAGATTTGTGCTATGGCGTTGTAGGGTTGATTACGGGTAGAGGTTAAACATTTATTCGTATGCAAATTACCGTTATCAAAGTCTTATGAGGGCACAAGCAATAAAAGCTATGAGAATTTTTATTACATAAATACTCTTTACTAGTTATTACTAGTCTCAAAAATAAATAATGAATTCATAAATCCATATCGGTATATTATTTCAAAAGTAAAGTGGTAAATAAATATCTTTGAATGTCGACGGACCATATTTAAATTTAAAACCAAAGCACAAAAAAATCAAAAAACTCAATTTAACAACTATTTAATTGTGTACATTTACGTGCAATTGAAATTTATTACGAAAATGAACGTGTTTAACGACGCTCCTGATAAATGTTGGGCCACTGTTGTAATTAAAGAGTCACCCAGGAGGTTAAGGTATGCGTGAGGCATCAGCTGTTAGGGCAGGTGGATTGGCGAGTGCCATTATGATAATAGCAAAACCTATTCATCTGCCACTGCAACAACGCGCAAACAAGTTCGTTAAAATAGTTATGAGGACGAATGGGAGATTTATGACCAGTCTCAGAGTAAAACCTTATTTTTAATCCATATTTGTATTTTACATGCAAAATGTGCACCCTTTTCAAGTTAAAAAATAACTAGGTATGATAATATGTTACATCAATTTACGGTCTTCTTTCAGTGCGTTTCAGAAATCTGGGAAGGAACAGAATAGACTTGACGTCTTGGAAGACCTGCAAACGTATCTGTCAGGTGGCACTAGATTTGGTTGTTATTTACCATCAATTAAATAATTTTGGCAAAAAATGTGATGAAGGAATATTAAAAGCATCTTGAATTTAAATTTAAATTTGTTCTTCATAAAAAAGAAAATATTTGCTGCTGTGAGATAAGGCAAGGTCGAAAGTAAATGAAGTTTGAAAAGGCATAGTTATTGAAAAGGCATACTTGACTGCTCTGGACATGTGGAATTGATAATTGAAAGAATAGGGATGTCAGTCAAGCAATTGCTTGATTGACATCCCTATTCAATTAATAAACTAGCCTGAGTAGTTACTCTTTCGAGTTTATTAATTATTAAAATCCAGTTTACCTTTATTTATCTAAAGAAAATTTTGGCAAAAAAATTCTGTTACAATGACATATACGTTATAACGACACTAATTTTGTTCTTACTTTGAAATTCAGGAGTGTTCCACGTAAGATATATCTTTTGTCAACCCCTTACTTAACTTGTTAAGAACTCTGACAGGTAAATCCATCCCACCTCTAACGAGTAAAGTGTCGCCTTGTTTTAAGCCGACACCAGATATTTACGAACCCCCACGATAAATAAAAAAATGGGAAGCGTGAGGGCTTCGAACGAATACTTTGAGCTCATCTTAAGTTGGATGCACATCCTGGCGGTGGCGTGTCACTAGCACTTGAACAAACAACGGCCCATGTTTGAACAGAACCGAAAGTGGCGATAGTCCAAACATTCATGTTTGTTCGCTTACTTGCATGTTTGATCCGGCCTCCGACGCCAACACGTGTGTTAGCTAACATTTTACTAATGTTTGTACGATTTGCATTGTGATAATTAGGCACATTTTTGTTTTAATGCGTCTGTTACTTGTGAAACACACAGAACAAAAAGGACCGGAAAAAGTAATGTGTTTTCACCGAGTTTACTTAATTTAATAAAACGTTAAACGCAATAAAGCTATAAATATTTACAATTTTTCACAAATATTCGTGTTTACTCCGACAGCTGAATTTCTTGTATATATGCATAAAATATGCTTCGAAAATGCATAACAATTATCAACATACTACTTTTGTAATTAGCATACAGAATTACAAAATACAGTGTATGATTTATAGTACTTATTTAATTAATTAAATGTTTATTTTCCGAGGCTTTTCTTGCACAAGATCATGGATATCTGTAATGTTTTAAACATGTCTGTCTCATTATGTATAAAAAAAACTGGCGTGATAAAAATTTTAAAATATTTATATTTCACACTATTTTCTTTAAAATAATAAATTGCATCCAAATATTTTAAGGGATTCGAAACCAGTTTGTAATATGCGGAATATGATATGCTTAGCAACAGAAATCGATAATAATAAACAGAGGTCGATAACCTTTTGTAGTACTAACCTCTACAACTACCTCGGAGTTTTTACATGCGCTTATGAATTCATTTATACGTTTTGTTGCGTTATAGATTGCGCCATATGCCTATGCTGTACGCATCATATTCGACTTGTAAAACTCCTATTGAAGTATAACAATTTTATATAATTTTAATTTCGAAAATTTCAACAATTGTAGTATTGGGTGTAAGTATATAATGTCAAATATGTAAGCAACATTTTTATAGTGTTTTAAAACTCAATTTGTTAGAAACATCGCAATCAGGAAATGCAAATGACGGTGGGACGAGACGAGCGCACTATAGTTTTTTTTTAATTTTATGTGGCGGCCGGCCAGTTTCGCCTCAAGTGGCCATTAAACGATAAGGTTATCTTATGGGGAACGATTGGTTTCACACTGCTCGTGGCATGAATCTTAAGAAATGAATTACGATCAAAATATTATATATATATGTTAAATTATTACTTAACATATGTATCGAGATCGAAAGTTTAATTTAATATTTTCGGTTACGGTATTGGTATGGTACGGTATATATTGAATTATAATCCAAATCTCGTACCGTAACTAAAATTGTTACATTTAGTTTGATATTTAACAAAATAACATCGGTTAATTTTTAAAGTAAAGGCATGTAACCATCCACTAAAGACCACACAAGACGCAATAAGTCCTTTTTTGTTATTTGAAATGTGTTTTCTTTCAGTCGTAAATATTGTTATGACGTTTTTATCGCCAAAGACTAGAACTATATATTGAAAACCTTAAAAACCACCGTTGCTTTAGATTAAACAAAGTAATATGTAACTTATAATTGAGCCCTTATTATTTAAATTGAATAAGAACATTATTCATAACGGCTTCAATAAAGTATAAAAATATTATAGTTAAAGCTCACAGTAAAAATAATTTTTTCAATTCCTTAATATTATTTTAAACTGTTTATTCTCAGTCGCGCAATTGCTGAGGTATTGGATTCGGCGTCGGTTGGAGTCGTGGGTACGATTCCCACACGGGACAAGTATTTATGTGACCCACACATAAATGTTCCTAATTATTTCATTCATAATTTGTGTTATGCCGTCCCCATTTATATGGAATAAAGATAAGAAAAAAAAAGAAGAAGTGTTTTCGTATTTTAATATTTCTGGACTGAAACTGGTGAAGTTTGTTCATTTACTTTCGTTATAAACAGAAAAATTCCGTAATGAAATCATCCTTTATATACCAATATCAATTTATATAAATATTATATCATCGGTAACATTTAAATAAGCTAGATTACGTAATAAAGCATAATAATATGGTAAATAAGATCGCTGCAAAGGTGTCTATCGATGAGAAGGATGCAATGAAATTAGATAACGCAAGTTGTGTTTTAGGGCTTCAGCTGTTTTTGAATCCACAATTAGCATTTCAGTAACTTGATACGTTGACGACACGAATTGGTTAGCTAAGTAATTAAGATAACTTACTTATTACTTTTAGATTTGAACAAAGATATACTTTTCCCAAACTTTTGCACACTTAAGAAGTTATTTAAAATAATAAGCAATGGCTTAGAAAGTAAAAAACTCTACTTGCTATATTAGCTCACTATTATTGCACATTTCCTTACGGCGTAGTTACGAAGAATCAAATAAACTCATTGAAGACCACTATGATCAGGGATTATTTGGATCAACTTGACAGACCGTTTTGTTCGCGTTTCTTTAATTAAACAAATGATATAAACATTTTCATACAAATATTCAGAAACTAAAACATGTTTGTACGGACTGATTTTTTATTATATTTGAATATTGAAAACGTTACTTGTCAATTTTTATATTCCTATCCAATCCTAAATTTTTATATGCATATGGATGTATTTATTTGTGTCTATACCATGCATAAACTTCCAGCAGTCTCCTTACGTACCCAGGTAGGGTTGCCCACATAAAGAAGGCTCGTTAAAGCGTCCGTAACAATAAAATCAAACACCCACAGCACTAGTTAGGTGAACGTACCCATTTATTGCCTCGGACGCGTCGACGGTTTATTTTACTTCTTTCTTTTTTTACAATCGAACGAGCTATATGAAAAAGTAAAAGAAGTTTTACGACTATCATATATTACGTTAAGGATTAATGGTTTAAATATATCATCGTGTATATACGTCGTTAAGCACCCACGTCTCCCAAAAAGGGGCTGTAACATTTCGTGACAAGTTGACTCCCCCTGGACCAGAACTTATTTATTATAACTGCGCCACATGTGGTCATCCCATTAACTTATTATTGTTTAAGCCAATTTATCGACAACGTCGTTAAATAAACCAAGAAAGAGGTACAGTGTAAAATATCAACGCCAGAATTTTACGGTGCCGTACGTCGAGACTTGTGTACTGAGCTGATGACCTTCAGTAATTGGACAGATTCTTTGAAAAGACTAATCGATAAAAAGTCAAAACTTGTAGAATGCGCCATTAAAAACACTATTCTATGACAAATTGATCACATTTTCGTAGGGGAAATAGATTATTGTCAAGTTTTATGTACTTAGCTACTATCAACAGTTTGTTTTATTGTAATTAGGTAGTACAGATTTTCATTATAGATTTACTTTAATTTCCCCGATCCCGAAGTTTACTAATTACATCGACCCTACACGTAAGGGACTCATCCGGTTTATTTCGGGCGCTCGTAAAATCGATTTGCCGTCCGATTCGTGCGCTTCGCCCGTCGCACGCGCGCATCGAAACAGGATGCACTATTTTTGATGCTTGCCATCTTGACAGCGATATTTGTGGTATATTAATGTACAAATTCTAAACATACCATGTTCCGGCTGCATTATTGATCAATATTCAACGGAGCATTCATATTTTACAAATTTCAATGAATGAAGTAGCAACGCGGACGAGAAAATCGATTTTAACGTAGAAACGTTGAAATATAAAAATCAGTCAAACTTCAGGTATCTAGCGAAAATCTGAATGTGACAAAAATTTAAATCCATATACACGGCGGGCATGCATGTGGGTTTGAATTTTTTTGTGTGGCTCTTTCTTAATACAAAACATCACAGGGCACCTGTTCCGTGCAGTAATAAATTACTGAAAGGAATCAAATCGATTCTATTTCCGTGCATAGGTAAGTTTTGTTCAACAATATCTCGTTTTGAGGGGAAACGTGTGCCAAATCAGTCTGGAATAGGCGCTGGAAATCATAAAGCTATTTCGGTGAGACGCCAAACCGCTTTCGAGAACAGTGAAATTTCTTCATTCGAACTATAAAATACTCCGTGAGCGCTTGTCGAACCACTTGTGATTGCAAATTGATATAGTTCCGGAATAATTATTGAAGCAATTACATCAAATTTTTGCACCATCGCGTTTCGCACCTGTATTCATTGAAAAATATAAATATGTAAGAACCTTGAAAGCTTTAACTTTTTAGGTTAGGAAAATGTCTTCTGCTAAATGTTATTTATGTATTACACCCATTGATAGCTCCCCAATTGCCAGCTATTCGACTGAAATGACGAAAAACTTGGTTTATTGTCAACAGACGTTGCGGTTGATTTTTTGCGTCTACATATGACTGTTGCTACATCTGCTCAACATTATCGCCAACATAGGATACGGCTTAAACGCAATGTTCGGAAATACAAACTGCAGACGTTTAGCTGTAACGAAAAGAAACATTAGTGCTCCACCTTTTAACGATTGTCTTAAATGGCGGATGGCCCCCATAGCAGGTGGTGGGGTATTAGCGTAATCGAATGCGACATCGATGAGCTCCCATCCCCATTTATGACTTTGTTGTTGAAAGTTATTTGACGAGAGTCCTAAATTTAAATTCGATCGAAGACAATTGTTCAATTGAAGTATTTTGTAGAATTTGTTTTCTAAAATTAAAGAACACGGTGGAACAGAGAAAAAAAGCGTATACATCTACTACACCATCACAGTACTCTGTGATGTCATTATTATCATTTTAAATAAATTTGATGAACATCCAATTGACTTATCTCCTACCAACTTTATCTAACCAGTATTACCGTAATCTTATCAAATCAAGTGATAAAATTTTAATCATCATATTTATATTTATATCGAGACTATATCTACCTTAAGTTTTTGTCAGAATAAATTACAAACAACACTTTATTTAAAATTCGTGGTCTCAGCTATTGTCGAAAAATAGACAAAAACAATAAAGTTGATATTTCCATTTAAAAATTTTTTTTTCATAAATTATGTACGATAGTATTATCTACTAAAATTATACTAAGGCGAAAGATTGTGAAATAAATTAATATGATTTTACAATTAGTCTTAATTGATTAATACTCATTTCCAAATTACCATATTTCCTATAGAACCTATAGTAACAGACTAATAGAATCAATAATATATTAATTGGGAAAATATATATTTTCCAAATTAATGTACTATTTGCTCTATAACATAGTTACTAGTTGACCTGTACTATATATAGGTCAACGGACGAAACGCAGAAGTGTAACACTTCTACTTTACGCCTCACTTCTGAGAGGTCGTGGTACTTACCCGGACGGACCTGCCCATTGCGTGACCCTACCATAGTTAAATGATGGATACATTTGATGGTCTTATCTTTATAAACAGGCCAAAGTATTTATACTTTTGACTTTTAAAGCTACACATTTTGCTTGTTTCCGATAAAACCAGTTATCAGAATTATGGAAAATTCGAAAAATTTATCGAATAATATACAAATTTCTACTACAGTGTATATTTGGCTTCGCAGTTGTAATATTAGAGCATATAAACTATCATTTTTATCACTTTTATGTGAATAACTGATGGAGATGGTAAGTTAGAGTACCGATTCCAGTTAGTGGATTGTTTATTGAAAATAATAGTCGGCCGCATTCTTTGGTCGGTGTGCTGAATGAAATAGGTGTTTTTATCACACTGTTAGGAAACATGTTATACGAGTAATTAGCGATCTCCCGATTTTTGAACATACAGTTTTGAATAGCTTTACAAAAAAATGCTAAGGACTCTACAGGCGTGTTTGTTTGTAGATGTATAAATAATACAAATTATATTGCTGACATTTGTCGTGAAGTTTTAAGCTAACGAAGACGCGAATTAAAATGCAAAGAAATACTAAATGTCCCATCTATAAACCAGGATGTCGAATGCGTCCGATAACGTACAAAAACTAGACCCGAGCTTGTTACTATTCCCTCAAATCGCTCTCCGTAATTACTTTTCTTCCATGCCACGTTTCTTTCGAACTAATAAATATTGAACGCTAACGATTCTAAGAACAGTGGCTGTTGTAACGCCATAGAGGTAAACCAGTCTTCGGGCTCGTTAAGATCGGACACGAGTCGTCTTTTATGGTTAGGCGTTCAGTCGATTGGGTTTATTTTGCGTTGGCGTATTGCAAATACGTAGGAGCGAGGGACGGGGTATAATTTCTGGTTAGCGCGCATCGACCTCGCTGCACTGATATGCATTGAACTGGAACCGCGTATCCCTTTTTTCATTTCATAATTCCGCACTCGATGCTTTTCCATTCGATCATGAGCAATTTGCACAGGAAAAAAATACGAGAGATCAAAGAAAATTGACGCCGTCTTCTTATAAACGATTTTGAAGCTATGCAGTTCTACCAGTGTTTCAATAATGCGGTTATGTCAGCCCAAGTTATTGAATATGGTTTCGCGTATAAACAATAATGCATAAAAAGCCGCCTTCCTTCAGGATACCTGCAGATGCTAAAGTTTATTTATAATCATATTTATGGGATAAGAATTTAATAAATATGATATAAATACGATGATAGAAAGCTGCATATAATCCATTTATAAAAAAATATGATGTAAAATTTAAGTTTTAATGGATTTAAAATAAAAATTGTATCACAACATCACAACATTGTTGTACACATCGAGTACTACAATGTAGAAGAAATTATCATGAATGTTGTTACATTCGGTATCTTCGAGATATCTTGTAGTATTTTTGGAAGCAAATAAAAGGAAATTATCTTTTTTTAAAAACAGAAAATTTACGCTATAATTACCACAATATAATCAAAAGTCTCGTAAGTATAAGTTTTACCAGGTCCTAAGATTTTATAGAATTACGATACTCATTTCATAATAAAAATTCTTTCAAAAAGCCATAATTCCATCATTAGTTCTTTTACAGCACCGCTTTTTGGAATAACGAATGTCGTACAAAAATGTTAACCTAATGGTGCACTTTAACGGTTGACGAAACCGTCACGTCGCATACAAAATAGTTTTATTTAAATTTCCTCAAGACTGCGAACGGCATCTTGTTTACGACCGGACACTTGTATTCAATCTCAATTTTGCTCAACGAGATATCACAGAACAATTGTTTGGAATCACAAGTCCGTTTACATTCCATTTATCAGGATTTGATGGATTTTTATAGGATGATGAACAGATATTGAACTCTTGATTCAATGAAGTTGGAAATAAACTGATGAAACTGGATTTGTATGGAAATGGATGGGATTGAATTGGAATTCGATGAAATTGGAAATAAACTGAATGAATCAGGCCTTACAAAAGATCAGCGTGAAGTGGAAATATTACACTCTCGCGTTACTGAAGAGTGGGGTAAAACTTCAGCCCAATTTTTAAAAGGTTGACAACGTATCCAAAACCCCTCTCTAGTGTGGTAGGAGTCCATAGATGGAAGTGATCACTTGCCAAAAGGTGAACCGTTGGCTCGCTTACCAAATTTTCACACAAAAATATCTAACGCTCATATATATATATTTATATCACGTATCATTCTCCTTCACCTTCTTTGTATAGGTTCAAAACAAAAGATATTGTACCATGTCATTTCAAAGAATATTCCATCGACCTCAAGTAAGCTAACACCTAACTACAATTGATCGCCTACTGGCTTTCTCGACACGTTTCAAAAACGTCGCCGTTCGCCGGTCTTTTAGGAAGAATAGGCTCTTCTCTTGATGGTTCATAAATGGTATGGGGCCGGAAATACCACTGACGATAACTGATTTCAACTGTATCTGATTCTGTTTAAACAATCTATCTCTTGTCATCAATCTACTTTTATAGAATACTTATTATATCCGTCCAAATTGTTATAAACCGCCTAATTAATTAAGTAAACTCGTCTCTCGTCGTCTATTTATGACCGTGGCCTGAAAATATAAAACATTTATAAACATCTTAACAAACTCCGGTTTAGGCGATGAGGGGTCAATGATTCTTGTTAACTTATTAAATGTCCAATTTTACCAGCTTCAATCGATCACGTCTAAGTTTTTTTGGAGCTTTTTATGATCACCCGGGCAGTGACAATCGATTCTTTCGATCAAAGGATGACTGGACGTTTTATTACAGCCCGTTGAATGCTTCAAAGAGCCTTTTAAGACGCCAACGTTTATGCATCTTGTTACTGTTGCTACGATTACGACATTGTTAAGGAGTGTTTATAACACTTTTGTTTGTGATGGTAATTTCAGTTGAAGAAAAAATTTATCACTAGCATTTTGATATTGCGATGACTTTGCACATGAATTGAAAATAATTCGTGGCGTCTTCTTCTTATCACGTGCTATATTAACTTCACGATAATACCATGCGTGCGGGCAGCAACTATACGAAAAAAGAACCTGTCAATAAATGTTGTTATTCAGACTATTTATAACAGAACGCCAAAAAATTTAGTCTTTCCTATCAGTATTCAGTCAACTATATATTAATGTATAATTAATATATGTATGGGTACCTACATAAAGAAAGCGCATTAGATGAGCCAAGCACCGTGAAAAGTTAAATAACTATAAAGCAGATCAGATGCCGGGGTTCTCGCGTGGTGAGCTTAGTTGCCAGTGCGTCTGAACACATAATCCGAAAGACGCAGGTTCGAATCCTGGCAGCGGCGACAAATTTTTCGACAATTTTATCTACACTTAATAGGTGTACATAAAAATTTAGTAAAGTTTCATCTAAAGTATAATAAAAATTATATATATAATAATACTTCTGACGAAACGTAAACGCAAATCATAAGGCTTTTAAAATTGATGCCGAATCTAAGCATTAGTACAATATTTTATTAATCTTTCCATCCCTTTAGATATATCGCTTGATACTTATCGCCAAATCACTACAGACTTGTCTTGTCAATGGATTATTTGTATTGTGTGTACGTACCTTTACAAATGCGCGTTTATAGCTATGAGTAGATGTCGAGATTGTTTGGGAGCGTGGGCGCTAAGCACCTAGTTATTTCGTGGATCCACGTTCCGCCGCCCGAACCAATTCAATGTTTGACAGATAGACGCGGCCGTGGAAAGCTCTCAAGTGTTTTTTTTTATAAAGCCAATCGAATATTTCGAAAGCAGAAATGTTTGGAAGCGAGCACATTTGAACAAGTAACAAAATTCTCTATAATTTTTGTCAGAAGGTGGCAAGCAAACAGGCGTTTGCAACACCCGTAGGGTTTTAGATGCGTTGCCACCTTTTAATAAAGTGGGCCCTGGCTACGTCACTCAGACGGAACGCAGAAGTATAACACTTCTACTTCAGGTCAGTTTTCTATCAAGTCTCTCTCTATCTTATGCGCAATGGAAAATACTCTCACTTTATTGTATATTTCGGGGAGAATATAAGAATGTGTAAAATAAAGTGTGCTAATATCGAATGTTTACCGCCAATTATTGCCAGCTGCCGTTGAGGTCGTGCTTATGTAAGAAAAAAATCTAAAACTATGTCACGCATAGTTTGTCGTGTATATATATATCCGCTACTTAGTATCGATTGGTTCAGTAACGAGGTGAGGTAATCGAACAGGATGGTTTTGTACGGGAATGCCATGTTTTCCCCCTCTCGCTTCTTATTTTCGTTCGGAACCATGGCGCAGGGATCATTGCCTCCATGGTGGCTATAAACAAGTAACCGACGGATGCCACCCGTTTAGAAATATTTTTCGGGATAAAAATTTGTTTCCATATTTTTTTAAATAGAATACTTGTAGACGAATAGAAATAACTAAATTCATTTATTTTGGAGATTAGTATATAAGAATGTTTAGCTTTTGGATTACATTTCTCATTTGTTATAAGGTTCATTATATCATCTTGAAAAATATGATGCAAACAACAGGGTTGTTTACATCATATTACATCACATTACCTATCAACAGTATTTCATTTTCATTTTAAAATGGAGAGACGTTTATTCTTGGTGTGACTTAAAGAAATAAATAAATAATAAAAATTAATATTTTTCTATTATAAACTAGAGAACAAGCACTTCATCTAAGCGAAAATTCAATTTTGTGTTTTGTTCATTTTTTTGCTATATTATATTAATTTATTTTATCTGTATGTACGAGTCAACTCGTATATTTTAAAAAGAATAAGGATTTCTAACAAAAATAAACTAACAATTTACTGTCAAATGATTGAATTCATTAGGAATACCTTAGGTTCTTTTGGAATTAAAGAAAAGTGAAGCTCATAACAGCGTATTAAAAAATTAGGACCGTACCAAATAAAATACAAACTATATAATAAACTGACGCAATGTAAATCATACATCAGACGTTGCGTCAGTTATATTATTATATAACATCGAAGTATGGACAAAAAAGTATATTAGATATTATCGAATTCAGTGAAGAGAAAAAATGAAAACGTTCAATGAATATTTACTAACCTACCTACATAGATACTTTTTGTTGTCCACAAACTTGAATAAAAATGGAGTTTGCGTATGAGCGAGACAGACATACGATAAATAGAAAGAAATCAATTGTTAATTCTGTAAGAACATAACAGGTGAGAGCGGGACACGTCCTACAAAGCTGAACAAATACCTAGTATGTATATTAAAAAATGAATTAATTAATACAACTGTAGCAATATAAACGTAGAGTAGTTGAAATATTATGTTAAGAAAATTTAAATTAAGGTAAAATCGGTTTAGTTCTCTTTCATTTCGAAACATGACACGAGTGAAAAGTTTATTCCCTGATATTATTATCCTTCTTAAACGTGCTGAAATTAAACATAGTAATTAATGAACAATAATTAACATAATTATATTGGTAAATATTTTCCAAAACATTCTCATATATTTTGGAAAATATGGAAAATTAGTTATTTTGTAAATAGTAGCTATAATCATGTTAGGAAAATATATATGGCATACATATTATAACAAAAGATTCCTAAGTATAAAAAAATATAACTTATTTATATATTCGAACAATAATGGAAAAAACTCAACTCTTATTAGCAAATTTCACGGAAATAATAAAGATACCAATATATTTTGGGTTTTTATTACGATTCAACTCGCGCTTTTCCTTTGACTTCATATAGAGCTTTTAACGAGTCAACCTTGTCGTAACGAGTAGAACGAGACAGGTACATAAAAATATTCAAAAATTCACTCGCTAGACAATGCGTTAAACAATAAACTTACTAACGAGACTAAAGTTGAATTAAAGAAAGACGTAACGGCCCAACTTACTCATCGAACTATGCAACGTATAAATAATAACTTTAGATGCGTATTTATACAAACAAATATTGATCGTAAATTGTCAGCACCGAAACATTTTGCCAACTAACGAGAGTGACTCGAGCAGAAGGTTTTTAACATCTTTATTTGATTACTATCCTTTCGGACACAAAATAAGGTTGAAAATGCTTTGGGATATATTCCATCAATAATATTTTCTCGAAACCTTTTTCAAATTTATTTAAATTGGTTTTCGTTTAGAGTTTTAAAAGAGCGTTGATGTGAAGAATTTTAAAAGTGCGCTTTATAGGTTGATATTGTGTAATATTCTTTAGGTTTAATTAAAAAGTAAATGTAAAAGCTACCTTAATGGCAAGGGCCTACTATAATATCCAAGAATACATAGAGCACAAGGATGTTTGGAAATGAGTCTTGCTCTGCACTTGCAAGACCCCTGGCCGCTGCTGATTTTATACCCAAATAAGTGTGTATAATTGCATTAAAAAAAATATATATATATATATAACAAAAAGAACAAGACCGCAGAGTTTCTTGCCGGTTCTTCTCTGTGCAGGTCTAGTTTAATGAACCGGTGGTAGAAATTTTGTTGACGTTCAATAAGAGCTTAAGTTAGGCCTATATTGAATAAATATACTTTGACTATGACTTTGACTTTGAATTACCAAACGTACTTTACTACGCATTCAAAATTGTTTGAAAACCGTGAAAAAGAGGCTACTATTGTTTGTGGCATTCATATGATTGTAATGACCAATTATTACAATGCAAGATCCATACATAGGCCTCTTTTTACGTGTATTAGATGAAAATTGACTAAGAAAGTTTACTTTGTTCTTTGATTATGAATGAATTAATACTTTAAAGAAATTTACTTTATGGTGTTTTTATGTGAGAAGGTCTCAAACGAGCTGGCGGGTGTTAAGTGATAACCGCCATCCATTTACAACACCCGTAAGCCTGCAGATGTGTTGCCACCTTTGAATAAAGTGGGCCCTAGCTACCTCAGTGACCAGACGAAACGCGGAAGTATAACACTTCACCCTGGTCTTCTCGGAGTTCGTGGTACTTACCCAGACGGACCTGCCTATTCGTGCAACAGATAATACTGTTGCGTGGCCCTACCACAGTTAACCATAACATCACGTTTGAAATATTATTTTTAAACGCCTTTAGATTCTCTTATTAAATGAGCTTAAAATGGGCTTGAAAGAATTAAGTTTACATAATATTAAACTTTTTGATGTGGCTTAATTAAATTATTATTTTTTGGAAAATATGTTGGCATCTGCATCAAACGCCATGGCTGCTCGATTTTTTACAATAATTTTGCAAGGACTAGAAAAATACAAGGATTCCGCGCCAGGAATATCAAACGTGAAGCATAGGAAGTAAGCTGTACCGTTTGTACTGTACATTATATATGCCTCACGCACACATTTACATCATAGTAAGCCGACCGCCCGTACGCCCGTACACCATAACGCGGCATGAGGGCGTCTACACATGAAAATAATGCCATCTTATGATGTGAAATGGTGTAAAAATAATACTACATCCTAGTTAAAAAAATTCCTAAATTAACTTGTTGATTTATTATATTTTTTGACATTATTAAAATAATTCTCCACCAACACAAAACCATAGAACAGATACAAGCTTTTTCAGAAAATAAATGGATAATTTTCCCGAGCAATTGGGTAATCTTTTATATTGTGTTCTTTGTAGAGTAGTTTTACAAGTATTGATTAAGATTATTTTACGTTTTACGTTTTACCAACTATGAAGCAATGATTGGATAAATTATAACAAACTGCAGATCTGAAGGACATTGGATTCCTCACGAATACATTTTTTTGATGAATATTTTGCCCTTACTTTAGGATAACATCATTCTGTGTTGTAAGAACGTTTTGCAAAGATAAAATTCGCATGGACAAACACCCAGATCGGAAACAATTATCTGTGGGTCAGATGAAATTGGTGTGTTAGTGTGGGAATCAAAACCACGACCCCCGGCGCTTGAGCCAATGCCTTGGCAACTGCGCCACGGACAATCAAAAGCAAACGATTTGTATGCTACGAAAAATTAACAATATTTACGAAAGACTTAAAGAATTAACAATATGTATGTCGTATATGTATAAATATATAAAATAATAGAAAAAAATATTGTAACTTTAGAAAACGGGCTCACTTTTTTAAGTCGTCTGTGTCATTTTGATTATTTTCTTTAGAATTTGAAGGACAACATGAAACAAATATTATAATTAATACATTACATTTAAAATATCTATCCTAAGCAACATACGTTCAACTTCACTAACAAAAAAGCAAAATTTGCCTTATCGTAATTATCCTATATTTTTGTTACCTATGTGAAAAGTAGACAATTTTATTCTATTTAGTTTTTATTAATGCGATCATGTTATTTTTTATCTGTTAGTCGACATTACGAATTAAAATATGAAATTTCTGCGAACATGCAGTTATTAAGAAAAGTTTAAGATCCATAAATTCAACTAAATACTTGATTTTTAGTGTTCCGTACCCAAAGGGTAAGACTTCGCTGTCTGTCCGTCTGTCACCAGGTTGTATCTCATGAACCGTGATAGTTAGAAAGTTGAATTTTTCACAGATGATGTATTTCTGTTGCCGCTATAACAAAAAATACCTACTAAAACATAATTAAATATATTTTGAAGTGGAAGTCCTCCCATACAATAGACATGATTTTTTTGTCGTTTTTGTAGATAATGGTCCGGAACACTTAGAGTGCGAGACCTACTCGCACTTTGCTTGTTTAGTCTTAACGTCATTAACACCCCACAACATTGCGTTCAAAAGGGTGAAGGTAAAAATCAAAACCGTCCAATTACTATTACAAGTTTGTATATTGTAAATATTATAGTGCTCACCGATACGCCGTCGGTCACGTCAAAACCCATTACACCATGCCTTGTTACGCAACAGATGAAAAACGATAACATAAAAAGAACGGAGCCGTTAAAATGCCGCCGCGAAGCAATCGTAGATGAAAGCTGTAAATCGTAAATCTTTCAAAAATATGATATAAAATAATCTCAAAGGTTTTTTTTTTGTTTATGTACTTTATACACAAAAATCTGTTATTATTTCTGAACGTTTCCGTAATACTTACTCATCAATTTTAAATGTTTTTTTTTTCTGTTAAACTTAACATAATTTAAACTTAAATTATGTTTTAAATTTCATAAAAAAGTAGGTATTACTTTACAAGACGTTGTGTGTAAAGTCATTAAATGCAAACTTGGAATTATTGGTAAATCTCAAAAAAGTTCTCATTGGTTGTAATAAAGCCCTTTATTCAGACCAACTTAGTATCTATTAGAAAGTATTAAGAACAAAAAAACATGGATACATCCATATATATATATTTTGTAGCTAAACTGATCTTAATTACTTCTATATATTCTAATATCTATCTAATACTTATTTACTTTTTGTAGGTCTGTTTGGCAATCTGGCAAAGGCCTCCTCCAATCTTTTTCATCTTGGGCCACTCTATTCCACGTTACTCCTGCCACTTGCTTAATATCATCAGAACTTTTCTGTGGTCTGCCCCTTTTCTTTCTCCCTTCTCTAGGGTACCATTGTGTCACAGTTTTGCTCCATTTTTATTGTCCTCTTATCATGTGTCCTGCCCATTGCCATTGTATGTTGGCAAGTTTCCAGTTTTCTTTTCGTATTTTGTGTTAAAGCCCATGTTTGGCTCCCATACATTAAAACAGGTAGTACGCAGGTGTTGAAAAGTTTTTTCTTTACATTCATGTGAAGAGTTATGTCTTTCATGGCCTCTCTCAGACTTCAGTATCTCTTCCAGCCATTGTTATTCTTCTCTCAATTTCCTTGCGTATCACTCTTATGTTATTAGCTGTCCCAGATAGATGTATTCGTCGGTGTAATCGATTCCGTTATTTCCTAGATGAATGGTGATTTTCTTCCCGTTTGTCATAACCTTTGTTTTCTCTGGGTTCAACTTTAAACCTATCTTCTCACTTTCATCCGCTAGTTCATGTACCATTTATTGTATGTTTTCCGGTGTTTCAACAAATAACACTATGTCGTCTGTGAACCTCGAGTGTGTTAGGGAGGCTCCGTCGACATTGATTCCGAGGTTTTCCCAGTTAAGACCTCTAAAGATTGATTCGAGAACCGCTGAGAATAGTTTTGGAAATAGAGGGTCTCCTTGTCCCGCGGTACTATGACTATATACATTTTTTAATAAGCGGATATATTTTTGTTCGATTCCTTGTTCCTTTATTTCAATGTGAAGGGTTTTAGGGATGTCTGAGATCTCTAACAAATTTATTTTTTTTCGCAAGGTGGTATTGTATTCATACAGTTTTTTGTAATAGGCTGTTGCAGGTGCCAATATGTCTTGTCTGTCGTGGTTCCATTTTCCTCTATTGCTTTTCATTTTTACTACCCAGTCTATAGATTTCGTTAGTTCCTTGTATGCTTTTTTGGCACCACCCGTTTTAATTATGTGCTTTTCAATAGTCTCCATTCTATTTCTGTTCCTATCTATTCTTATGCTTTTCTTTATTTCTTTGTTAATTTCTGTTAGATGTTTTCTTCTGTCTCTTGCGTCCCTTGTGTTAATGAAGTGGCTCGTTTGTTCTAGCAGTTTTATTGTGGTAGATGTAAGCCATTGCTTGTTCCCTACTGGTATTTACAGCGAGTTTTGTTTCAGTTTTAATAATAATCTCTATCCAGTTGTATTTTTATTGTATGTTTAGGTTTTTTGTGTTTTCTTTAAAGTTTTTGAATTTGTCACTCAAGCTGGCTGTTAATTGTTCCATTTGGTGTGTTCCGAGCTTTACATTTATTGGTTCTTGGTCTAGGTTTCCTTGGTTGAAGTTGAATTGGTTAATGACGTTGAAGTTGCTGTAATAACTGTTTTTGTTGGTCATGAAGAAATCAATTTCATTTTTTGTGTTACCGTCTGGTGAGATTCAAGTGCACATTCTTTTCTTATTTTTCCGATATATTGTATTTAAAATAGTAAGGTTGTTTTCTAGTGTGAAGTTCATATTTTTTTCTTCATTCCTGCTTCTGGTTTTGTTGCAGTATGTGAATGGTCCTAATGTGTTTTTTCCAGGACGCTTGTCTCCAATTTTGCCATTGAAATCTCCCACTATTAAGTTTTTATGAGCGTGATCTCGAATGACTTTATTTAATTCAAGATAAAATGTATCTATTGTTTCTAGGTCTGACTGTTCTGTTGGTGAATACATTTGTATAATAGACCATGAGTCTTGGTATCCTGGCAGCTTTAAATTCATCATTGCTGTGTGCTCCGAAATGCCTATAAATAGTTCTATACAGTTTGTCAGGTGTTTTTTTACAATAAAGCCAACGCCATGATGGCCAGGAGTGGTCCCTATATGGTATAAAAAGAAATTCTGATACGATGTAATTCTTTCTCCCAATCGTCTCTCTTCGCTAAGGCCAACGATGTCCCATTTGATATGTTCTAGCACGTATGTTAATTCTGTTAAGTTTTCTTCATTTTTCAGAGTAAGGGTGTTTAGTGCTGCAATATAGATTTTTTCTTTTCTTTTTTGGAATTTTGGAGGGTTATGGTCATCATCCCCCACGAGGACCAGTCGGATTGGGGGAGATTGTGTTATTACGATTTGTTTGTGGTTTTCGTAGTTAGTTTGAATTTCCGGTGTTTCGAATGTTAATTGCTATTGGTTCTTACGTGTGGAAATATTTGTGAGAGAGTTTGATCTGATTCTCAATGCATCGAAGGCGTTTGTTCTGTTGTTTTTGATGTTTTTATGAGAGCTCAGCGTTTGTTGTTTTTAGGCCTGAGTTTTTGACGGTGACTGTGGTGAGGTAGATTGTTCCCTTTTCTTTTTATCATTGTTGGTGTTAAGTTCTTTCATTATCAATTTATCATATTTCCGAAAAGCTATGTTTACTTTTTTCCATTGAGGTTATAGAGCTTTCCTTTTCTCTAATATTTCTTTCGAATAATCCTCCGATACATAAATTCCGATTCTTTTTCTCTTTCATAATTTCGTTGTTCTTCCATTCGCTTAAAAGAGAATATAGTAAAGGTCTCGGTTTGTTCTCGGCCTTTGGTTTTCCGAAGCGGTTTAATTTATTTACTTCGTTTTCTTCCAACTTGATGTTTAAGTCTCTTTTGAAGTTCTCTTTTATATTCTGGAATAACTCAGCTGTTGATTTTTCAGCCTCTTCTAATCCAAAAATAATTAGGTTCTTACTTTTCTTTTCCCTTTTTAAATGTTCTATCTCTTTCTCTAATTTGCCTATTTTTTTCTTTTAGTTTTCATCCTTGATGGGCATTAGTTTTTCATCCATCCGATCCATAATGTTTTTTGTAAGAGATTCTGTTAATTCAATTGTCTGATTTTTCATTTCCATTTTCATTTTCTCAAATAATAATTCAAATTGTCCCTCCATAATATCAAAGGTCAAAGTTACGTGGAACGGAACTTAATATTAAATATTAACTTTGTTTTTTCTTGCTCTGGCGACATCAGTGACATCAAAGTATCAGTGTGATATTAGATTAGCAGTTGTGGTCACGCGCAATGTTATTGTTATTGTTGTTAATGTTATTGAAATGTAAAAATGGCGGTTATTTAATGTTCTAACCTCGGCTGCTGTTGTCAGTCTTCAATTCCACTTTACTGGACACATATAGTGAGAATTCGACTGATGGTTTTTTCCGAATCTACCACGGCACTCGTAATGTTGTTTTCAACGGTGTTTTTTGTTGACATGTATCGTATAACTTTTTAAAATATTTAATTTTCTAGAGATATACGAATCACAACGATGTTGGCACTTTGACAACCGGAACCGAATTTTCCCAAAAGAAGTTTAAGTTTTACTTAAAAAATATGCCCGTCGATGAATAAAAATATCAAATTGAGTTCAAAGGATGTAATTTTCACTATTATTATTATTATATGGAAGAAAATGTTATAGAATCCGTTAGAAACGGAGAAGCATAATGTATACAATCTACAATTTGTCACGAAGAATTTATCATATGGTTCATACGAATAGAATTCCTATTTGAAATCGTGTTTTTCCAATGAAACGAACGAACATCTTTAACTCATTTACGCACAGCCACTTTAATGACGGCGCGATTTTTAACCAGCAGCATTTTATATTCCTAATGGTCCAGAAAGTTTCGTTATAGAGCATTGGCGTGGCATGGCCGTGATTACTGCTTTGATGGTGCCGCCACTAGAATGCAAAACAGAGTTCAAAGTGCCGTCTTCCAACCGCAAGTGCTTGGGTATGTTATTACGGTAATATATTATCCACTGAACGATTATCACGGGCTTTGTCTTTGGTTTAGCAGTCGGCGACAACGTCTATGACGAAAACAAATTTATGGAAGTCTTTCTGTTACGACGACATAAATCGGATTAGATTTAACTAATGTCCGATTTCTAAAATTAAATTGGGGGAATACAATAACGGTCTGTTGTAATGTAAATGTACAAATTTATTAATATTTTAACTCAGCAATAAAAATATTTATGATTTTTTTTAACATGGGAAGTGCCTTTACTTTGTTCAGCTTTTACTAATAGGTGGAAACAATGTGATTATTTTTTTTCCAAAACATATATAAAATTAATTAGCAGTCTTTTGATGCGGTAGGAGGCGTTTGTTACTCGCGGCTGGATCGCTCATAGCATTCGTTTCGGCATTTAATTTTAGACGCTCTCGGCACGACCTAAGCGTCAGTCGTTGGTGTTACTTTTTAGGGTTCCGTATCCACAAGGTAAAATGGCACCTCAGTATTACTCAATATTACTCAGACTCCTCTGGTTGTCTGTCCGTCCGTCACCAAGCTGTATCTCATGAACCGTGATAGTTAGACAGGTGATGTATTTCTGTAACCGCTATAACAACAAATACTAAAATACAGAATAAAAAAAATTCTAAGTGTGGCCCCCATACAACAGACATGATTTCTTTTGCCGTTTTTATATATTATGTATAATGGTTCGGAACGCTTCGTGCGCGAGTCGGACTCGCACTTGGCCGGTGTTTTTGTTATATTCAGCAATTACTTATCGATATCGCCAATACGAAAACTTATATTTCGAATAATATTATTTCTTAATGTATGTAGGTATAAGTTTAATGTAAAAGTAACTTACCAAGTTGATGAACGTAGTCTATTACAACACTTTTAAGATATTTTTCTATCAAAAATTCCAAGATCGCAATCAACTTATTTTTAATTCGAAATGTCGGTATTTTTATATTTTTTAATGATGGCAAATGATCAAGCGGCTCAACTTATGGTGGGGATCTTGTCCATGGAATCTCCCACATTCTGTTGCAGCCGTGTTTTCACCTTAGAATTCGGGCTACCAGTAACCTCACTCACAAGCCGAAACAATATGCATAAATATTTTCAATTCATGCCGATCTACTGAGATACCGATCTCGAGCAGAGAGGGTCTATTACTGCATGATCATACAGCGTGTAGTTACCATCGCGACAATAAATGAACACACTTCTAACGCTACTTGCCAATAATGATAAAAAAATATTAACGTTAAAAAAATCCATAATTGAAAAAAATATTTTTTCAAAGAAACTAATTAAGTAAAAAAGAAACAAAATTTGTAACACCTATACATCTAAACTGACTGATTCGTACATTCAGAGACTTTTTCATTCGTTGCCACAGCGTCGCATTACAAGCCTCTCCTTCTAACAGTATGTTTTGTCTCTTTTAAATTCATTCAACCCATGCTTTGTGACCTTTACGAATAAACTTTACGTTACGGTTTTATACGTAAGGATGTTGTAAAATTCTTTGTTTTGGAAAATTTAATAACTCTGTAAATATTGATGTTTAAAGAATGTAAATGTTTAATACAATTTTAAAAAGTTATCCTCTATATGTGTGTTCATTTATTGTCGCGATGGTAAAGACTGTATATGAATATATGTAATATACATATTCAAAGCTTTCAGAAGATAGGAGAGGCCGAGAAGGTTCAATATAAATAATATAGTCCGATTCACAACAGTTAAGACTTTGGTAACTAGGTTTTGTTCTAATTACCAACTAACCCTAACAAAGGGGTAGGTACTTAAGTTAATCAGATCACGGAACGAACGAAATTATGAATTGCTAATGGCCTCGGTTAATGTAAACAATCTCGTTAAAACAGTCATAAATAACGACGTAAATCGTCTGTTTTACATAAAGTTTAGCTCATTTTTTTAGCCCCATTTGAATGAAATTGTTTTATAATCCTTTGTTGAGAGGTTCTGCTGATCGTATCGCGGGGTAAATATGCGTATGTGTTATTCGATTAAATATACACTTTTATTAAACACCTCGGTGAATTCCTTTTGGAGGAACTGTTTCATAATAAAATAAAAATATTACCAAGACAAAATTAAGTTAAATTAAATTTTAAATCAGAAAATTTGGTATTTCATAAAAATAATATTAATAGCTCACTAAATTAGACTCATATGAAGAAGAAATAAGGATTTGAACTTAAGGTAGTGTAAGTTTTTCTACATACCAATAAAATTGTGGCTCAAATTTTATTTTCCTCGTGGTAATTCGGAGTAATTTAGAATGGTCGTTTACAATAAACTTATCGAAATAAGATACGCATTATTAAATGTATGTGTGTGTATTATTGTCTTACAGAAATAATATTAAATATAATAACAATATTATATTCAGATGAAGCTAATTTTAGTAACCCTCATATCCCAATTTGGGAATGATCGCTGAAAAAGACACAAAAATAGTCGTAAAAGGATGGATAGTGGTATCCCGTAGAGAATTCGTGTGCATCTGCTTAGCCAGAACTGTGTAGTTTTAAGACAGAACAGTGAAATATATAGAGTGGCTTAACTTTCTAAAGGTTTTGACAAATCTTACTCTTAAGTTTTCAAATTTTATAGAGTACACTCTACCATTAGTAAATTCCCTTCAATCTACTCTTAGTTACTTCTTCAAATAATTGATGCTCTTTTATAAAATTAAGGGTACTAAAACAAATGCATCCGTATTTCTGGTTTAAGCACTTAGTAATGTTATGACAAAACCAAGTATTGTTAAACTTACGTTGTAAGTTCGAAAATATGAGAAAACATCTTCCAAAGAAAATAATTTCAAATTAAAATTGATAAAAAGATGAAATAACAAAAAAATTATCTCAACAGTTTGTTTCTTAATAATATTATTATTTCATAATAAAAACATTTTAAAAATACAATTTCATAGTTGATTTGTATGTCTGTTGTGTTGAGAATGGTTACATTAAATAATTTGTTATTGACATAATGAACTCAAAAATACACAGGTAAAATTGTACTCATAAAATAATCCATAAAATCTTAAGTCTTAATCAGTAAATAAACTCTTATAAAGAAGTCCTTCACTTTGAGAAACGTTGAAGAAAGAAACAATCAGTCATAAAGCAGTCTAAACGTTTTTCTGTTCCAGCTCGTAGCATTCGGGCGGCTTTTGGGTTTCGTGTTTAAATTACAACCGTCGGGATTTCTGCTTACGATCAATAAATCAATAAATATACATATATGTATTCGGCCCGGCGTCCGCCTGTCCATCCGTGTGTAGGACATTAATGGAAATCACTGTTTGTTTAGGATTCACGATCCTCGGCGCACGCAGCATTATTATTAAACAGGAGCCATTTTTGACCTGATTCGATCATTCAATTTTCATGAATATAAAGACGATTCGATCATTTCATGAATATAAAGACACAATATTTTTAAATAAACTTTTTTTAATTAATATTGCAGCCACAGAATAATAGTATGGTCAAACAATATATAACCGTTCTCAAAGCGGCTACTGATTATTTAGGTACACGACAAAAATTGTCAAATGCCAAATAAAAGAAAATAATTTATACAATATTTAATATTCATTCTTTCCTTGCTATTTATACCCTTTCTTTTTACTTCTTTTTTATATTTTGTATTCCTTATTTAATTTATTAATAGTTTGCCTGCTATATAATAATTTATTATTTGCTGATAATTATTTTACTTACTGATCCGCTATCAAAGCATATCTTAATTGGATAATACGTTTCAGTTTCAAAACTATAAACAGCTTCATCGACGACTCAATGGCCACAATTCGGTAACAAACAAGGAACATGAAAAATATAAGGAGAATCTGTACGTATGTTATACCGAAACTTGTGTTCTGCAAATGAGAACATTCAGAGAACGATAAATCTAAAGTTCTTTTTTCAGCTGGTGCCCCGTGGCCCAGCGGTGCGTTCGGGCAAAAAACCTTACCTGCTCCCCGCTCCCTATCCCGACACGCGGCACAATGCCTCCTAACCATTTATTCGGTCCGCCCGTCGCATTTTAAAATTTCGTATTCGAACAAAACGAAATAATGTTGCGCGCAAGGCACTGGCTGGGTTTTAAAATACAATAGTGAATATAAAATCTGTCTATAATACAGATAGCACACAGTTTACGAATATACAGATTACACAGATAATAGACGGTTTTGCAGAATGCTTTCTTAAACTTACTGATTCGTTATACAATATACAATTTTCTATACGTGAATTTTTAACAGATGCTACTAATAGCTATTACTAGACATTAGCTTTACCGTCTATAGATTATACTGGCATTTCCCTCATACATCTTTTACGATCACAATTTAGAATAAATTGATGCATGAATTTAATCGTAAAATTGTGTCGCTGCAAACAGTTTATAAAACATTTTTATGTTCACGGCGTACATCAAACATTCTGCCGAGGAAACAGGAAGAAACATGCGTTATTATAAATTTATGATTGATGATGAAAAATTACACTATTTATAATATTTATATTCTGTTCCCTATAGATTATTACATTTTAAATATTAAACCCAAACTTTTTATAGATACGCATTGAAATTTATATATTTAATTTTATGTTAATACAACGTCAGGATCAAAGGATGCGAGTTTTAAAATGAATAAAATGATACTTTTAAATATAATAAAACTAATACTAAATAACATGATTAAACATTTTGGTTGGGAAAGAATTATAAACATATGCAGAATGCTTTTAAGCAGCATTCAGTAAGGGCGATTTGGAAATGTACTGCGACGAGCTCGGCGGTGTGAAAATAAGCTGTGAAAGCTTTTAGGAAGGCTTCAAAACAACAGCCCCTCGGACGCCGCCTCGTTTGTACGAGCAGGCGCTAAGCAGACACATGCGCATCCGCTTTGGGGTGACCACGCGATTAACTATTAGCTCCGCTTTGTTTTTCAATTAATTGTAGTTTTAATTGGTTTTAAGTTAACGTTAAATTACAATCTGAATATTAAAAAAAATGAGTCGTCTTTCCTAACGGTGTAGATATAGACTACCTATACACAATAATTCGAATAATGAACAACATTGGGATTGTGAAAGTGAAAACTAAAATCCACTACTTCAGGTGTAAAAATTAATTCAACTGTGAAAGAGTGAATAAAATGATATATAGCATTCTAAGGGAGAAGTTCTAAGAGGTTTTGTTCGACCGTGGACGTCTTCCGGCTGTTGGTGATGATGATGAAGGAAATTGAAATATTAATTCAAATAATTACCCGCTTTAAACCTTTTTATGTGTTTTCGGTGCACAATGTTGTATGTCCTTTGCGTTGGCACCACAATATTTTTTTACTCAATTCTATTACAAATCAAAAAAAATATCTTAAAACATTTTGAATATTATTATAATATGATATTACTTTAATGTGAAATAATAATAATGATACAATTTAACATTTAATCCACTATAAGAAATATATTAAAAAGTCCACAGCATTACTTGCTTCAGTATATTCAGTTTTTATTCATGATTTTGTAGTCACTCCACCAATCAGTTTATTTCTTTTGTCGCCAAACTACAGTAATAGGTGTCAACAATTGAAGCTCCTCTCTTTTCTGCATGTTGTTTGAGTGACTAAAAAGTTTTAATCCAAAAACATCCGTACATTTCCGTACGTATCTAGGATGAGTAAGTGAGCTAGCTCTCAGGCTATATAATATATAAGCCATTAAAATCATAATAACAATATACGTCATATACCTACTGCTCAGAAAATTTTCTGAATAGTTGCTTGTATTGAAGCTAGGGTTTTATCAACAGCAGATTGAATAAATTTTTAGAAAACAACGCAAACGTTTGATTATTTAACAGCAATAGCATAATCAAAAATGGTATATTTAATAAATATTTTTTAACTTTTGACGTTGCTGTTAATGTCCGCTTATTACCATTAATAGAATTCTCCGAACTTTAAAACAAAATTGGATTTCCTGCTGAGCATCAAGTTTCGAGTAATGGGCGGACCTTAAGATAATAATTCTTAATTACACGCCGATCCATCATCGAAAACCAACAAACAAGGTAGATCTTGTAAGGGGGCGACCACCCACCGTCCGAAACAGAACAAAATTAATATTCTATGATATTTCGTATATCGTATAAAATCTTACATCTTCGAAAGTTCGATAGTAAAAGGGCTCAATAAATAATTTGATACAGATTAACAGAAGTGACAACATAACCCTTAAAAAATCGCGCCATTAATAAATAATGTAGATAATAAATCTTCAGGGGAAAGTGCAAAGGTGCAACGGATTTGAATTTCGAAGGCGGACGGTGTCCGTTGGGCAATAACAATGGCGGCGATGGTATCGGGCTACGGAAAGACGCGGGCGGCCGGTCGTGCGGGGTATATCTAAGCGTGCATCGCCTAACGAGCTCAGGGAATAGCAGTTAATGATAAAATAAAAAAGGTTACCTCCCATCATATTAGCTATATAGTTATAATATTACCATGAATTTGTGTTTTATTGAAATAATTTATGTATTATCGAAAATCAATTAATTTTTAACACAAATCCCTGTGGTGAAAAAAAGATTGCAGTGATCACGTTTTCTTTCCCCCAAAAATTTAACTAATGAAACCTGTTCTTACATTTTCGTTTTATTTTCTATACGTTCGGGGCCCAAGTAAGCGGGTTCCAATAATAAGGATGGGCCGATAGCATCTCGGCGGTTGCGCCCGCGATCCCAACTCGAGATATGCAGAACCCAAGCTCTCGGCTCCCTTTGTAGACCGTCAGGGCAAAAATAACAATGTTGCGGAGACGCATCTCCGCATCGCCTTTGCTTATCTAAAGCAAGTGCACATTACTGGTTAAAGCAAACTCCCCTTATCTATTACGAGAGAGACAAACTAAGTTCTAGAAATGATATTACGGTATACATAGTTTCTTTTAGTACTCTTAATAAATGTAATATCATAAAAAACCATTCCAGGAACATGTAAATCGCAGCCGACGAGTAGTAGTTACTAGGAAACTGAAATCATAAAAGTACAGGCGATTTTACAACCCATCTACGTCGCTAGTACCCAATCCATCGAGCCTGCGATACCGTGTGTTGGCTCGTACTGTCAGCTCGTTAAAAACGAAAATTATTCCGCCATCGCGAACCACAGTGATTATACATCAAGCCGCCCGAGGGAAACTTCTCTCGCTCATTGCCAGATGATTGAAGACCTCGCCTCCGACGGTCTGGCGTGCGAGCGAGAGGTGCTCTGAGCCCCCGAGTGCAACAGTGACGGAAACAGTTCAGCATCTGATTAGCATCCCAATTACGACGCGAGCGCGGTGGGATCGCATCTTCGGTTGTAAGGATGAGCTAGCTCTTCCTTAAGATTATATCGATAGTATCTCTCTCGAGAAAATTGTGTAATTTCAAACGATTTGTATTATTTCTTTTTAAAAATAGAATGTTTACTAAAGGTAATACAGGAAGAAACATAATACATATAAATCTATTTTCATCGACATGTTAAAAGCGGGAGAATAACACTTTTTTTTTATTTAGGTGTATCATAATTTTTAGATTTGCTATACATTCTTATTCTGCCACTTTTATTTTTAGAGTTAGCTCAAATTCGCACTCATTAAAACTTGGGACAACGATATAAATATTTTAACATCGATAAAAATGTTAAAACGCAGTGCAGCTTTACGAGAATGCGGCGTAGTGCAAGGTGGGGCGTGCTCGCGTTAAGATTACATCGGCAGCGCCAAGGAAATTTTAAATAAACAAGAATTTACGAACCAGCCGATGATTATACACCTTGGATTTGACCGGCGCGCGGCTTGCTAGCGAAATTACTCATTAAGTTATCGAGTCTTATTATATTGAGGACAAAACATCTTTAACGTTGACTTGTAAACGTTAAAAAATGCTTCTAATTTTCTCGCTAACAATATAATAATATAGTCTACTAAAAACACGAGTGTAGTGTTTATACATTTTTTTATAAGCAATAACGCCAGTAAAGTAAAGCCTCTCGATCTATGTATATTTGAATGTAATAATTAATCTTCCCTACCTACATACTTCAAAAACAAACAATAATTTCCATATTTTTCAATGTAAATCGTTAGCTTTCAACAGAGCGTCATCTAATTTTATAAATGTAAGTTCCACCAGATGTTACATGTAACAGATATTTTATTGCCTTACTCATTGCCGTCGTATTTCGTTCAAGTGAAACTAAAAAAAAAGATTTATGTTATTTAAGGAGGAAATAATCGTAGTGTCGGTATCATTTGTTCAAGTTAAACGGCTTGGACGTATATTCATTGAATGTATTTTTTATATTAATTATAAATAATTACACATTATTAAAAATTAAAAATTACACTAGAAAATAATATCTGAAAATTTTTTTTGTTTTACTTTAATCGTTTTACTTAATATCCAATATTTATGCGATAATACGATTGAAAACAATTAATTTTTAGACTAAAAAGATAAATTATTCAAATTTAATATGAATAAGTTATTTAAATTAAGACAAGTTGGCCAAATCATGAACGTATTTGCGATTGAAGTTTTTCAACAGTTAATATTCTTCTTGTTTCGCTCCAGTGTGAACCAACCATAACGGGAATGACCTCACGTTCCGTCGGATGCATTGCTCAGCGCATGAATACAAAACCAATTTGACGTTTCTCATTACACCGCAACCAAAACATGCGCTCATCTAACTAGTTCCATGGAGAGCGATCTGTTATTATGTTAATAGATCTAGTTTGGGTTTTGGAATAGACATGGCGTTGAATGTTTTTGAAAATAAATGAAAGCATTTTCATATCTAAGCACTCTAAATAAATTGTGTTTATTAAATACACGCTAAGTGTTTTAATTTCAAGAGAGCAGAAATTTATAAAAAAATTGTAATATAGGTATGTGTTAATTTAAAGTATTATCTTGTGCATACGGTAAAAAGTAACTCATTCTAATGCCAATTCTAAGCTATTATTTAACGAATCCCTTTTTCAAAATCTATATTCTACACAACAGTACCAAACCTACACGAACAGAATTTATTCAGACAACAAGGAATGATTAATTTGTTTTCGAAGCAAGTTATATAGAATGAAACGCTTATTAGGTTCTGTTATTCATTTAAATGTTTCCCATCGACCAGAGCGAGACACAGAACACAGATAAACAAGATGCGTTATTACTACCAACACTATACATTAATATCTGTCAGAGGGTCCATCAGATATGCTATCAAAGAGCACCGCCGTAACATAAATCTACGTGAAATTATCATAACGAGTCGGTTTAGTAACAAAATTTCTGGCTTTCTAAGAAATTAATAACGTCCGCCATAAACTTGGTGTTACAAGTTTACGCGGCAGGCCCGTGTCGACATGCTCCGTATTTGACCGCTGCCAAAATTAATTGGGTGTTGTTCGAGAAACTCGTCGATGTATGAAAAAAAAAACAATTTACGATATGTGATTAAGGAATAAAAGCAATCATAAAGTTTTAACATTTCGAAATGATAAAACAAACTTTTTATAATAACCAGTCCGCTAAATATTTTCAAATGTTGTAATTACTTTTTCAATATTGTTTATGTAAGTGGCCAATTCTTCAACTTTTAGTGTTACATATGTAGAAGTAGTCTAAAGTTTGTGGTGCGGAAACAAAACCATACTTTTCTGACGTCATTTTAACTTGTGCTCTAGTGCATTAAATTTGAACCATCTGGCAATGGCTATTTCTTTGTTTGACAATAAATATGTTATTGTTATTTACAAATCTTCTATATTTACTCTTTGACCTCGAAAAATATTCGCTTTATTTTGTGTCCAGTTTGTAATGTTCAATAACGTCTGCATTTTGTTCATATTAAGCAAATAGTTTTAAAAACGGAACGAATAATAATACAACGAACACAAACAATCACATTATGGGTTAAATTAAGGAAAAGTGTAAAGACTGAAATATAAAACTATGTGAATGTAATATGAGTGATACTGATGGTACTTGACTTAATATAAAATTAAATTTAGTAATTCGATTGATCAATGCAATGTCGTTATTAAATGTTAAGTCGTACATTCACGCGAAATAATAGGGGAGTTAACCATATAATTGCGTTCATTAAAATTTTCAAGCATCGAGTGCTACGAGTAAGGGTCTGTTAGGGAAGGACAGATGATTGGCAGTTTTTTTGAACAGTCAACAAGCTCTTGTCGTTTTACTCAATTGTTCTTAAAAATGAAGTAGGTACCCACGGTACACCGTTATGGTAAATATTCATGTGTCCCGGTACAAATTTGTAATGGAGAACTTTTTGAAATTTATGTTGCTTAAAAGGGTTATTTCACTTTTATAAAAAAATTTGTTTCGCACCTGGGTGTTTGTTCGCTTGAAATTTATGTTTTTAAAACGTCCTTACAATACAGGATAATGTTATCCTAAATTAAGGGCAATGTTTTAATGGAGTGATTTAGATGATAAAGAAGTTATACACTATATAATTTAACAGAATAAAAAAAAGAAATACTAGTATTAATAAATGAGCCGGTCTAAAAACTTTGAGCGTCTATTCTTAGTAGACTATTCAAAAATCTATATTTATAGATAAATTCTAGCAATACTTACAAAAAAATTATAAGTATTGCTAAAATATACCATTTTATATGCATCAAAATAGCATAATTTTTGTAAACGTTCACAGTAATATTAGTGACCTTAAATGAACATCGAAGAAGCTGCATTGAGGTCGAAGCTCATTTTATAAATTCGGTAAGTTCCTTCCTATTAAGCAAACATTTATGTAGAAATGTAACGCGGTTGGTTTTTGCTCAGCATCCACGACGCGCCGGTCACTGATTTACAAATAAATTTACGTTGCACACATCTTTATTCCCGCGCAATAAAGTAAAATTTACCCTGACATATAACCAATTCAGTTGGTGTATGGCTAAGGGCTGGTTTTTATGCATCAAAGTCAACTCTTGTATCGAGTAACGTCCAGGGTTAGCTGATAAGTTACAGCTGGTAGCTTATATTTTATTAAATGTTAAAAACGACGACAAGGGTTATATATGTTATTAATTAAATTACCCAAAATGTTATATATGTTATTAAAAAGAAGCGATGTCGATCCTGTTGAGTAATAGAAATAAAATAAATTAAAGTATTAACGAAGTAAGTTGTGGCAATGACTATACTATGTCGTTTTAAAAGTTTACGAGTTGTTCAACAAGGGGAAGGATATTTTAAGTTTTATTCCTTATACAAATATTGTATTTTTTTTGGAAGCGTATCTCAGAGTTAGTAGTCAAGTCTTGCTTCTCTATTAGTTATTAAAGCTTGTTATAATAAGATTTGATTTTAAAACAAAATACGTAATATAGTGACATAGATTAGATACCTTTTTTTTAAACATTGCCCTTATTTAAGATAACATTATCCTGTGTTGTAAGGACATTTTACAAACATAAATTTCACGCGGACAAACACCCAGATGCGAAACGACTATCTGTGGGTCACATAAATAGTTGTCCCGTGTGGGAATCGAACCCGCGACCACCGACGCCGAAGCCGATACCTTAGCAACTGCACCACGGAGTCATCAATACCTTGTCACTATGATGAAAGCCAAGCATAAAACTATGCCGCGATTTCATCTCTAAATCCAGTATTCTAAAATTATTGTGGAGATGACGCACTTGTACTCGTCGTGCTCATTTTCAAACAACGCCCCGAGTTAAAACACAAGCTATTTATATTTTTTCTCAGATACATTTATATCGTTATTTGCTTTTAATTCATCTTTCATTTTACACTTCATTATAACATTCTAAAAGTATACTATGGATATATTAGATGCTTTGTAACGTAATATTTGTTTTACGACAATTTTACTCAATAACTAGTGATCTTAGCACCAAGCCGTTAGAAGTTACTTAATAGTTCGTATTTTTCTGTATTATTCCGTAAATATAAGATTTATCGTACTTGTTAATTTCGTTCCCCAATTCTATATAGTTAAAAACCTAACCTTTTGAGTCTAAAAACGATGTAGGTAATTTTAAAGAACGTGCCTGATTTATTATGTCGACCGTTTAGCAGAAACTTTTGTAAGGATGGATACGTGGCATACCTTGTAAATGGCTGTTACGCTAGGTGTTTTTATAAATTCAAGGAATTAAAAATAGAATTAATCAATAGTTATACAAACTTTGCTTTTGTATAACGTTTAAAAGAAAAGTATTTCCATATTACAAGAAATCTTAAAGCGCGATTTACTACCAAACAAACAATGAGATATGCTGTGTCGTAGCAATACTAAGAAATCCCGGTTCAGATTACAACTGCGAGCTTTTCTGAAGCAGTATGTAATGTACAAGTATAACTATTCTACGCGACAGAGTGAAAACACTTAAAGCCCAACATCGTTATGTTTAGAAATAGTATATTACAATACTTCGGTACCTTTACATTCTCTTACAATTTATTCAATAGTCGGACGCATAATAAGAATAACTTTAAAAGTTTACAACAGAAAGCAAGTGACAGAAGATAATTAACAGGTGACAAAAGTAAGCTTAAGATGGGATCGCAATGGTACAAAAAAGCAGGTAAGAAATGACGACCGCGAGCCTTATTGTAATAAAAATACATTTCTAAACAATCACGGTGCTCCTTTTGTAACATGAGCTTCATTTTAGTAGTTTTGTCATTTGCACTTTACTTCATGTTTACTCTATAACTTGCAGTAATGAGCAAAAATTAACATTGTCAATGAATGATTTTTGTAAATTCTATCCTAGGCATGATTGTATAAAGAGACCATTTTGCAATTTCCACTCGTTTTTATGTCAATAATGCATCGGTATAGTTGTTGTTTATATTACCTTACAAAGCTAATCTGTTTGTTTTCGGTGCTAGTAACATTGTTTATGGAAATGTAACAGCATAGCATAGCAATATACATACCAAACGGATGCCGCAAGCCCGAAGTAGTACAACAGCAGAAACACGACGGCGCAATTGGGATTCGCCAAGCCGTCGTGTGCCAGTAACATGCGAGTTGGAGACATGGAGTCCTTCGCGCAGCCAGCGGCTGACCGGCCAGCCGCGGCGCGGACTCCCCAGCCGGCAGCCGCAGCGCATCGGCACAGCGCCACCAGAACGAGCGCCCGTTCCCCTGCTCCGCCTCTGTCCCCACAAGCCAGTTGAGCTCCGACGGCGGCCAGGGTACACGCGAAACTCAGAGCAGCCCAGGTCGCCAGCCAAACCTCCGCCGCTCTCCGCTCGCCCGCTTCCCACAGTACTTCCGCGTCACAAAACTGCGCACACCGCCCGGTACCCCGGACCCAAACCCAGCTATTCGGTTTCACGAGCCGGCGACAAGCGCCTCGTCCAGTTGTCGTAGCCGCATCCAACGGGATCGTCCCGATCGGTGGCATTCGCTCGCCGGGACCCTCCATGCACATATGTTCATGATTGTTTTCAGCCGGGAACAACGAACAGTCGAGCTCCGACGGCCAGGGGAATCCGAACCCTCTTAAGACGGGATAACACCTAGAGTAAACACTCTCGCAAAGCCCCCTACATGGTCCGATTGGGAGCGCGACCTTATCTGTACACATCGGGACGTAAACAGAACAGAGGAATAAATGCAATTGTGAGGAGCACCCGTACTGAACTAAGGGACTGTATGTCTGTAGAGTCACATCAGCTTCCACTTGCAATGTATGCCGTGCCAGGTTCGGCATGCCAGTTTGATTGTAACCAATGTTCTTGCACATCGCCACTTTAATCGGTTCACATGTCCGCACGGAAGCCTCTGCGGTAGCTCCGATAGCTAGAGTCACAAACAAAAGGATCATGTTGAGGCACTTCATTTTAATTACGAAAGTTTACTATAGAAATCTCATAGTAATCGTAATTATTTACGCGCGAACGCAATTATAATGTTGAAATACGTGCGCACGCAACGAAACACGCGATACGACTGACTATTTCTTTCATGTTGTTTTGTAGTTGCGGGGAGAGCCCCTTGCCCCGAACAAAAAGGACTACAGGTATGCGCGATGCTTCATCGGAGAGAATTTGGTGTGGTGAGCAGTCTCGTTATTGAATGTTGACCGGCCGTGGTCGGTGTTCAGCGAGATCCTCGTTAAGTGGACGACTGTGCTCGCAACCTCGGGCCATTTTCAATACTTGTTATCGGATAAAGACCGTATCTCGCAGCGGCAGATATAAGCGGATTATTTACGCTTGACTTTAATATATCCATCCGTTTGGTAGACACCATATTTAAATATACATATATGCTATCGCGCCTCATTAGAAGTCTTATTATTTTTTGTTTTGACTACGTAGTTGTAAATGTATCTGAGAATTGAACCTGACGAAATATGGAGAATTTATTATTTTATCACTCGGTCTATCAAAAATATCGATTTCTAGATAACAACGATAGCTGTTATAAGATAGGATAGATTAAAGGACCATTGTAGATTGGAAATCAGTATAGGTCGTAATTTACAATATTTTTTCCTATTAAGATTACTCTTTAACAACACGTTTTTTGAGTACTCTTTTTTTTAAATAACAATGATTTCAATGGAATATTTACATGGAAATATAATATTATAGGAAAAAAATACAAGGGAATCTTTCTAAAAATTAAATAAAGCAATTTTTTTTAAATAATTTTATTGTACATAGTTGCTACAATAATATGAATCACTGTATATATCTTTATGAAACATAAATAGGTAAATATAATGGTGAATGTTAGTATTACAAAAATTGGACCGAAATATAGATCAGTGATTCGTCAAGCTTTGACAGATACCAGTTTATTCGCTATAGGAGAGATAAAAGTATTTACATAGCAATAAGCGAGCTGGAAAAGAATCCTACTTATATTAAAATAACTAAAAATAAACGATAAATACTTTTACAACAATCTTATATAATACATGTTTTCAAGCTTATCTTGTTTTACTATTGCTAATATTGTAATTAATATATGGATATTAATTGATAACAATTTGCTTTGTTCATATATCTCAAATAAAAATGTAGCTATCTATTGAAACTCCTTTAACCATATTTCAAGTCTTTGTCTTTCATTTTCAGCTCATAAATCTTGATTTAATTTTTACAATATCTAATTCTAACTCATAATATACAACATTCACAATGACACTTTTTGCCTGTTGATATCTATATTCAATTTTTTTTTTACGACAAAAAGCGTATTATAATTAAAAAAGGAATGCAATGCAAGCTATTATAGCGCCTTTGTTTATTTTTATTGTATACATTCAACTCATTACAATATTATTATATAATTTTGCATGAATATATAAAAATACAAGAATATTCAATGCTGTCACTTTTGTGTAGGGAATTTTTTTTTAAATTGATATAAAGTTATCTCTTTATTTATTCTATCAAATCAAAATCGGAAACATTAAAGTATAACATCAATACGCACTACAAACATTTATTTTTCACAACTATAATAAAATGTACTTTGTGAAATCTACAAACAGTAATTTCAAATTAAGCACTTTCTGAAAATATGCCAATGAATTTTTAAACTTTTGAGGTAGTTTCATATACACATAACAGTCCTTTTATAGTAAATAATTCAAAGTATACATCATATGATAATTCTAAATCATACTGTAAAAAACTGATTATCTAATACCACAAACCATATTGGTTATAGTATAGATGAGAGAAAATTGTTTTTTCTTATTGTTTCATTTTAGCCTCTTTAATTTCGATGTTTAGTAGTATAAATTTATAAAATTTTTAACCAACTCTGAAGAAATTTTTTCACAAGTGCGTTGGCAATATGATGAAACTATATGTCATTATCTTTATGAAAACTGGTAATGCATTACAATTTATTGAAAGCACTTTTAATTACTAAATGTTTCAGTTATTAATATTTTCAAAGTAAAATGAACTTTTATTCTGATCTAGTTGTTTATAGGTCGTATAGACATAAATATTTTTTTTTATTATTATGTGACGACAACCATTTTCAATTCTTTTTCAATAATTTAAAATATTTATTCTACAATTTTTAATAATGTAGTCACATTATTCACATGTACAGCATCAAAGCCGTTATAGATTCTCTATATTTCCAAATAAATTCATATGAGAAAGTGACGACGAAGGCGGTATTTAGGCGTTCACTTTAGAACATTTAGTGCCTTTCAGCATGCGCGGCTTTTGTCAACAAATTTTACAGTTTGAGAAGTTTGCGGGATAGATGAATTTTTTGATATTTCGAATATATATAAATGTAATAACAATCAGCGATCACGATAAATGGTTCAAAAATGATTTTCCTTATGAGATTATAATAGAAAAACAACGAAACAACAATAACATAGGCACGAAGAATCTTAGATGCACGCTGGTCGACAGTACGAGACCTTGAGGAATAAGTGAGACCATCTGTGGGCCGTTTTTAATGATTTGTCTTGACCTATTACACATTGATTCTTTGAGATTTGCATTGAGTAGTGATGGGAGGGATTATAATAACAGTTCATGCCGTGGATGTGAGAAGTGGTAAACTTTCATGGCTTGCTGTGATAGTGTTTGCCCAATTTATCCACTATCCCAAATGCGTATCAGTAATGTTCTAGAGAAGTCAATTGCTGAAAGTTCAGGTCATCGCATAAACAAAATGTAATCAGGTAAAAATTTAACATGAGACAACCATTGTTATCATGGCCTACTGCATAAAAAATTACTGCGGGGATTCGAAATTATCCCCTTTAGCTTTAAATCCCGAGTCGACCAAACGTTATTATAAGAGGACCACGTACGGCCTCGATGGCTACCACTTGGAACCGCTCGCTGCACTGACTCGGGGCCCGTGGCGGTGTGACTAGAGGGGCGCCGCGTGGGCGTCGAGGCGCACCCTGAGCGCCTCCCGCTCGCGCTGCACGTCCGCCAACTCGGCGCAGAGGGCGCGGCAGACGCGGTGCAGCACCGCGTTCTGCTCCTGCAGCGCCCTCACGTCCGGGTCGGCCTCGCCGGCGGAGTCGCGCGACGCCTTCCGGTACACCTCGAAGGCGCCGTGCATCTTGGGCGCGTCCTCGCGGTTGTAGCCGAAGCCCTCGCCGTCGTACTCGCGCGGCGCGAACGCGTCCGGCGCGTGGCTCGGCTCGCCCTCGCTGCGCTGGCTGGGCAGCCGGCGGGCGGGCGGCGAGGCGGCCGGCGGCGAGGTGCGCGGCGGCGGCTGCGGCGGCGGCGCCGGCGCGCCCTTCAGCCGGTTCAGGTCCAGCGAGCTGGAGCGCGCGTGGTTCCTGAGCGGGCGAGGCGGGGGCGGCGGCGGCGGCTCCTTCTTGGGCGGGTACTGCAGCGACTGCGGCCCGTCCTCCGCGTGCACCGACGGCTCCCTGGCGGGCGGCGGCGGCAGCACGCCCGCACTCTTCAGCGGCTTCTTGGGCTGCGGTCGCTGTATCGCCTTGATCTCGGGGCCGCCGCCGTTGTGCGGCTCCGGCGGCGCGCAGTTGAGCCGCTTCGGGCTGGCGAGCTCGAACGCGTGCGCGAAGTCGTCCCGCCGCGGGGACGCGCTGGAGCGCATGTCGCCGTCGCCGTGCGCGGGCAACCCCGCGTCCGGGGTGACCCTCAGCGCGACCGGGTGGAAGATCTTGGGGTCCCTCTCCACTGCCGACTTGTGGAAGTCGAAGTTGACCGGCTTCGGGCCGGGGCTGGACACGCTCGAGGTCGGCGAGTCGACGAACTTGGTCCACTCTTTGTTGTTCACCAGCGGCTCGGGCTTGGGTGGCGTGAGTGATGGCGGGCGCTCGTCCGGCTTCTTCGGCGGTATGCTCTCGTACGGGTCGTTTGTTTCGGGCCTAGGCGCAAAGTTGAAGTCCGCCGAGGTCCCGGAGCCGAACATGTCGGAGCCGAGATCGACCAGGTCGGTGGTGACCGCATGCCGCGAGAACTGGGAGTCCACTTTGGGTACTAGGCATGCGGGCAGCACGTCGGGAACGGGTACGTTATTCCGCCTCAGCACAATGAGGTGCATCGCTATGCTGAACTCTTCGAGAGTCAACATACCGTCTTTCGTGATATCCGATAGTTGCCATATTTTTCGGAGATCCAGCACGGAGAGCCGCGACTTCTCAAAGAATAATCTGTATAAAGAACACAGTTTTGGAATGTTAAAGAAAGTAAATCGAAAAGCGAAAAAATGCACGAGAAATTTTGAATTAATTATTTATATTTATGTGATGCTATATAATTTATTTATTTATTTATTGCACATCCATTAAGTAACAAAAAGGTGTTAGGGTAGTAGTAATTAGTAAAATAGTTCTTTATGGACCCTGTTTATAGGGCATAGTACAAAACAAATCATAAATTCGGAGAGAGCAAGATGTATCACTTAGGTAATTTAATGGGGTACTTGTATATGTAGTTGGTATTTTGAGAGGCTATTTATTTTTATAGGTAACATTTATTAGTTTTAATTTATATATTAATTATGAGTAATTTGTTTAATATATTTATAATGTGAGATCATTATGTGTTATTCATATCTATAATATCCAAGGTATCTCCAAAATATTCTTTATATTCTTTACATAATATGACTTGGAAAGTAACAATTCTTTTAATTTTTTTAGGAAACTTTTATTGTTTTTTTCGTCTTTTAATATTTGCGGAAGTTTGTTATATATTTTGATGGATTACATAGGGACTCGTTGAGTATAATTGTAGTGTAGAAGTGGGTTGCATTAGTCTATCTTTATATCGTAAGTTGTATTGTACAGGAATTTCACTGCGCTTTTGATAAAGCCAAGGATTTTTTCGAACAAATTTACATATTTCATATATATAAAAACTTGGTAAGGTAAGTATATTTAGCTTTTTAAAGTGGGGTTTACAGCTATCTGTTTGATTTATATTAACTAGGATTCTAATAATAGCTGTCTATATTATTATATTTCTAAATTAGATATAGCACACTACACAGGATGTCTTTTATGTATAATCCATACACTTGATTTTCTTTAATCTAAGTATACAGGCAATCTTTATGATTTCAAATAACCTTTCTTGGCACAGTATGAGCTAATTTGAAGATGAGTGGTTGTAATCACTTACCATCGGGTTCATCACTTGCACTGTTGCCATATTTCCAAACAAAAAAGTAAAATGAGGCTCAGACACATAAAAAAATAACTGTAAATTCGCACTTCGCAAATGGCATGTTCACACTGCGTTTTGTTGTGATTCAAATTCGAACCCAAAGGAGAAGCCTACCAAGTCTCTGCTGACTTTGATGGCCAATATATGTATTTACTTGTGTACCTGGCGGTCTGACCAGACAGGAGGCCGCGTTCTGGGCGCAACTGGGCGAACTGGGCCGCGTAGTGATTCGCCTGCACATCGCTGATGGCCCAAACCTCGTCCCCTGCCTCGACTCCGCCCTCCTCTTCTGAGGAATGCCTGTCCGATGACTCCTCCTCAGTGCCTGCAAAGAATTATCCCGCCGATTATGATAGGAAAAACGTTATCTCACTTAACAGACAAAATGCAAGAATAGAAAACTTCACTCACTTTCCTTGGGTCTACTGTTTGAGACTGTAACTTTGGTACTCAGTAGTGCGACTGCTGGGTTGCCTTTACACTACATAAGATCCCTTATTCCAACATCCAATTATAATTAATATATCAGACAGGTTCCAATTAACACATTCAAGCTATTTGTGGCCATGAAGAAGCAAAATAATAACTAAAAATAGGATAATAAAAAGCCCTGGGATAATTAAAAGGCATGGGAAATTAAATCTGAATAACATCTTGCATTGTTTCAATAAAAATAATTTCAAATGTATATGTATAGAAACATTTAATTAGTTACTAATCTTTTGAGTCTAAATAGGTTGTCACTAATATTAAGGTTATTAACAGGTTGCAGCATATATTGTGGTGAAATGTGATGTGATGCGATTACATATAGATTTTACTTTTTTTTAATGCGAAAAAAGCGCACTTAAGTGCGAGTGTATTTCTTCCCACTTCATGCTTGTAATGGTTAACAAATTAAAATAGAATTCAAAAAGAAGATACTTATATACTGAATTAACAAATAGAATAACCCTATTGACTTTTGTTACGAGAGATAAAACTTTTAAACCTAAATAATATGAGTCACTAAAAATAAAATGTGTAATAACTTCAGAATGAAGACTACTGAAGCTTCATATAAGAGATTCAGAGAAAAAATAGTGGCTGGATTGAGATATCTGTCAGCGTTTACTTGATGGATAGAAATAAAACTAATACATATATAATCTATGTAATAATATTCTTAGATCACAATTTATACCTTAGTATGCCAAGAAGGCAGAGATAACTTGGCTGTCTAACTAATCACATTAATCGTTATTCATAACTGTGGTAGGGGTACGCAAACAGTTTACGGTGTTGCATGAATGGGCAGGTCTCTCCAGGTAAGTACCATGACCTTACAGGAGACTGGTGTGGAAGTGTTACATCTATTGAAAGTGTTACATTATTCTACTTTTCATCTATTGAATGAGATAGCCGGAGCCCACTTTATTAAAAGGTGACAATGCGTTAACCCTATGGTAGTTGGAAATCGTGGGTGGCGGTTATCACTGAACATCAGGTGAACCAGCTTGCTTGCTGTATTCTCACATAAAAAAATACTTATGAACTATTTGTAAATATAATTTACTTTACCAAGCAAGCGTGTGTGTTCTTCGGCGGTGTTTGTGGGCCAAACGCCTCGGCCGGTGGCGCTATGCTCCCACACTGGATGGACGCGCTCCGCTACGCTGTTGGTGGGCGTCGGGCTCTCGCTTGCGGTGCTCCATGGTGATCCAGTCTTGACTCTCCTCTGAAGTGAAGGATATGTCATTCATAGTCAAGAAGTAAAATAAAGGCAAACATAATAGAAGAAAAGAAACATTATTGATAATATAATGACATTTGCAAACAAATTTTATGTATGTATGCCTCAACAATCACTAATTATGACCTGAAAATTTGTCAATGTGAATTCAATAGAAATAGATAAGAGTCTAATAAAAGGTTTATACTATTAGGCACTAAAAAGAACCTATAATTAAAGAAAAAGCATTAAACTTTTCCAGGCATGCACATAAAAGAAATTTGCTGAGTTGCATATAAGCATTACTCCAATTTTGAAAATATTATAAAAATAGAAAATAAAATTAAAATATTGTAGTGATATAAATAAAAGAAAATCACTTTATTATAAATATAAATTAGACTTTAATATTATAATAATAATAATAATAATAATGTATTTATTTCTCCACACAATGCATGACAACAAGATACAATATCATAAGTTGGTACAGCTTCAGTAAAAAATTTAATCAGGTAATTGTGCGGAGCTGGTGTCTATTATAGGTGTAAAAAACCTGTATTACAGATCACCAGGTCCTCACCCCACGGACAAGCATAGTTAACAAAGCTGGAATAATTGTACATAAAATAATTTGTCTTAAGTAACTGTGTGTGTGTGTGTGTGTGTGTGTGTGTGTGTGTGTTTATGAGTGTTGTATACGTCAATTAATGTGTGAATTTATACTTGAAGTGTTAGTGAACAAAATGGTGATGAAAATTTGATAAATAACAAAAATTAAAATTAAAAAATTAATTAAATTAAATGCCTTGTGTTTCTATTAATCAATTAGAATCTCCGTAGTATTGTAGTCTAAAGATTGTAACCATTCCTTTACTACAGCCTTACATTTCGTCATTGGAAGGGGGTATATTGATAAGATCCTGTTAATCTTGTTGTAAAGGTTGCAGCCTTGATAACAGAAGAAGCGGTGCGCAAAAGAGGTTTTATAATAAGGGGTTTTACAAACAATGTCCTTTCTACGTCGTTCCTTTATCAAATGGGGTTCATATTTCAGCAAAGAATGCTGCTTCGAGACTGTGTGTAGAACATAAAGCTGTCTGACTGTGAGAATCCTGCTCTGCCTATAGACGTCAACGGTTGGATGGGAGAATGGTAGGAAATAACTTACTTTTAATACTACTCTTTGAGCTCTTTCGAGTTTCAGTAGTAGGGTTTTAGTTGCTCCACCCCAGGCAGTAATACAGTAACTAAGCTGTGACTGGCCAAGAGCAAGGTAGACTGATTTAATTATCTCTTTATTGGCTACATGACGTAGGTTTTTGAATATAAATATTAGCTTACGAATTCTACTTGCTAACATTTCAACATGTTCCTGAAAACTCAGTTTACTGTCAATTATGACACCTAAGTATTTAATTGAACTAACTCGTTCAATACTAGAACACATACAACTAGATTCATTGTAGTCATTACAATTGTGAGATAATATATTAAGGTGATTGGTGTCAGATTGTGCCATTCTTAGAGAAAATGTGATGTATTTGGTCTTCGCAATATTAAGAGTCAAAACATTGTTTCTCAACCATTGTGTTACTATATTAAAACCTAACTGCGCATTGGTATAAACTTCATCCCATGTCCCCGTAAAATAATAACGCTGTATCATCAGCAAAAGTAACGATTTTAGCCTTAGGGAGTGTTAACTGACACAGATCGTTGATATATGTGAGGAACAATGACGGACCCAAGATACTACCCTGTGGTACACCAAAACATACTGAAGCATCCTCACTTGAGTAATTATCTATTTGTACACGCTGTGTCCTATCAGTCAGATAACTTTCGAATAGTTTCAACTGGAGATCCCGAATACCCAAATATTCTAGTTTCTTTAGCAAGATAGGGGTAGAAACGGTGTCAAATGCTTTGGCAAGGTCCAGAAATATTGCAATGGTTTTCTTTTTACTGTCAAGGCTAGTGACCAGGAAGTTTAATAATTCGTGAACTGCATCTGAAGTTGATTTTTTTGACCTAAAACCAAATTGTACGGAAGAAAGTAATTTATTGTTCTCAAGATACTTCATTAACCTTTTGTTAATAACACGTTCTAGGATTTTGGACAGAGTTGGAAGTATAGAAATTGGTCTATAATTATTGATACAGCCCCTATCACCACTTTTATAAATTGGATAAATTCTAGAATTTTTAAGTAGTGATGGGAACACTCCAGTTGAAAAACAGAGATTACAAATGAAAGTTATGGGTTTAGTTAATATCTCTTTGTTTTCCTTAATAATATTTGCAGAAATCATGTCCAGACCAACGGCGCTATCATTCTTAAGATTGCTTATTAGTGCTCCAATCTCATTTTCATCAGTCGGGAGTAGTACAAATGACTTTGGGCACGATTTTAAGATGCATTGTTGTTGTGATTGTAAGTTTGTTTTATTTATCTTTTCTGCCAATGATTTACCAACGTTTGCAAAATAATTGTTGACGCTGTTTAATGATTTGGAGGGGTCTATAGTATTTATGAGTTCATACGGTATATCTTTTGGATTATTAGTGTGTGTGATTTCTTTTAAAACTTTCCATAACTTCTTGTTGTTTTTATTTGCGTTTTGAAGTTGTAGTTTTGCATATTCCCGTTTTGATTTTTTTAATAAATTGGAACAGAAATTTCTATACCTCTTGTAGATAGTGAGCAGAGTATTATTATTAGGATCTTTTTTTAGTTTTTTGTGAAGATTGTCTCGATTTCTTAAACATTTTAAAACGCCCAATGTTAACCATGGCTTTAATATTCTATTCCTAGCCGAAGTTTTAATTTTTATTGTATTCCGTAATAATATTATTTGAAGTGTTTCTATGAAATAGTGAGTAGCTTCGTTTGCGTCTTCCTTGTCTTATTGTCTATATATTGTATATAAGTAAGCTACTAAATCTATTTTATATGATCTAGACCAAGGATGAGCAAAGCGCGGCCTGCGGGCCGCTTGCGGCCCGTTAAACATGTTCATGCGGCCCGCCAAACATTTCTAAAATTGAATTTAATTTAACGAACTTCTCCCATCAATATATTGTTATAAAATTAATTATAATAAAATGGTAGTACATACTGAACCGAAATATTTTTTGTTCATTTCTCTGTTCTTTTCTTGTTTGTTTGTACCTTGCATTAAAATTTGTATATGAAATCTTTACTACTTTTTTAATTTTATATTTATTTATTATAAATAAAGTTTCGTAATTTATAACATGCGGCCCGCCAAAAAAAAAAATTAAATTTAAATTGGCCCATTGATTAAAAAGGTTGCTCACCCCTGATCTAGACTAAAGTACAAATTAAATGGTCAAAGTTAAAACATTAGAATTCATACAATGATATTTTATAATGTGGATATATTATATACATACAAAATCACCAGTCAAAAGTGTTCCTATTTCCAAATGGGGTGAAAAGAATTGTGTAATTTAAATAATAAAAAATAATACATCTAGTGTTTTTCAAGCAGACATTCTCACCCCCATTTTAAACTTATTTGCTGTCTCTTTCCTTGTTTGCTGTGAATATCTCCCAATTGTTGTTTCTGTGTCTTCACTCTGGGCACATTAACAATATATTTGTAGTATAAAATATCATTGAATTGATATCTAAATTAGTGAGGGTTAAACTTTAAACTGTATTATATCTGTATTTACATCTGATATCTATATTTAGATCATTATATCAGATTTTTAATTAAATTTGTGTTATTTAAACAGTTCAGCTAATTTCACCACAACCTTGATTAGGAAAATGTAAAAATCATAAATCAACAAAAATATAAATTTTATAAATATAACAGCCTAAATAACACAGCAACAACAAAATATTGTCAAGGTTAAGTAGCAAAATTTGACAAACAAAGCATTGAATATCAATCTTGAGGCAAATGATATATTAAATGTGTAACTAATATCTGATTAGTTTTTCTTTATTTAAATTAATATGTGATATATTATGATATAATATCAAAGTTAAATTTGAATTACCTACATCAATGTGTAAACTTTCGTTTTCACATACTCAGTGACATACCTGTGTCTAGATAATTCTAACTGATAAGAGTTTAATGACATCTATACATAAAACATCTGTATAGATGTTCATACAACATCAAGGTTATTTAAATACAAAGTTGATCTTGTTAAAGTGATATTTCATTAATACTACTAATTATGTACATGTAAATTATGTGACTATTAAGGTTTTAAGTAATAATTATTTGACCAAATGTATTAACACCATTCAAATTATAACTTCAAATATAAGAACATCTATACTGTTTATCTTGTAAACTTACCGCACAAGAACCCGATCTTTGAGACGTTGTTTCTGATTCTATTTCAGAATCTGTACTCAGACCTTCTGTAGCATCGTGAGACGAGGCTTGTGGTACATCGCTATCTGACAAATTAGATGTCAATCTTATTGGTTCATATGCACAAACATTTCCACCAAAATTCCTCTCCCTTTTGGATAAATAATGTTCTTTTGGCGAATTTGATAATTGAATTAGATCTACACTAGCATCAGAATTAAGTGCCCATGTAAACCTTGGAAGGGGAAGATCCAAAGGAGCTGAGAGAAGTTCAGGTTTTAATGACATATTTGTCTGATGTGCTGCTATCAATTTGAGCGCAGAATAAAACTGTTTCCTATTCATATGGTTCAACAAAGCACAGTTGTTTGGAGCTACGCTGATATCCATGATCTGTAATGTATAATTAGTGCGAATAATCATTAATGAACGAACTTAAACATAATTAACGTTGTCAAACTGAGACAGCTTATTAAATTTACCTGACGTAAAACATCATTTGGTACGTTAGACGACCTAAACAATTCTGTTGCTTTTAAAATAGGTATTTTGCCATTGGATTCCTCGTCGCAACATAAAAACAAGTCACCGAAATATCTCATTTCGGTCTCTGTCAAATTGAGATCCTCCATTATAACAAAAAAACAGTACGGATTTTTCTTTTATATGCTATTACTCATTAAAATAGAATTGCGAAAATATAAATAACCATTATCTATTAATATAAACCATATTCATTGATAAACAGACGGATTTGAAAATTGTACATCACAAAATTTACACGAAGCAAACGAATATGTCATTGACAGCTGCCCGATATGCCAGTGGCCATTGTGAGCAAACTAGAGGTGTGCCAATAGATTATACATAATTACGTAGATGAGTGCCTCCAGATCACGAAAGAAGAATGACAGTGCTGCCTGCTAAAAATACAGTATTTTCAAAATTTTGATACAGTGATTTCATTATAAAAAAAAAAACAAAAAAAGGTATATGTTAACAGTTAAAAAAATTCTGACCGAATAATGGATTACAATGTACGATACTGCTGGCCGTATGAGGAAGCTCAAAGTCGCTCAGCGAGCTATGGAGCGGGCTAAGCTCGGTATTTCTCTGCGTGATAGGGTTCGTAATGAAGATATCCGGTCCGCAGTAGAAGAAAAGTAACCGACATAGCCTAGAAGATCAGTAAGCTGAAGTGGCGATGGGCCGTCATATAGCTCGTAGAACCGATCCGTTGGGGAAGAAAGGTTCTCGAGTGGCAGCCTCGAACTGGCCATCGCAGTGTTGGAGGAGTGACGTGTGCAAATGTGCGGGAAGTCGATCAAGACAGTCTGTGGGGGAGGCCTATGTTCAGCAGTGGACTTAAACAGGCTGAAATGATGATGATGTACGATAAAAAAATAATACATATTTTTTTATCGTACATCATCATCATGTCAGCTTATTGTTCCTTTAAGGGGCCCATTCACTATCCTGCCTGGCAGTCCGCCGTGCAGGACTGCAAAGCAGGATGTAGCCCACACACTATCCTGCAAGCTGTCCATCATAGTGTCAGTGTTATTGTTGTAATATTTATGGATTTACGTGAAGTATCGAAAAAAGAAAGAAAGTAGCGATTCTGCTATGTTTTTTTTGTTGTTAGATGAAAGTTTTTATTAATAAATAACCTTTCCTCACATTATCATACTAATATACATAAAATTTAAGTAATAATCTAAGCTTTTCTCAAGTTGAACTATTTCAATATAAAAAAGTTTTTTAGCTTAGTTTTAGTTATAACATCAGTCGGGCTACCCGGGATGGACACGTTTTTTTTTGTTAAAAAAAATACTCCGTCCTGTATAGATTTTTTTCTAACATGTGAATAAAATTTAATTCCTAAAAATATTTCAAAAAATTCTGTTGTAAATCTGTACTGTGTAAATTTACGAAAAAAAAATCCTAATTTAGCATACGTATTTTCATATAATATAGCGCAATTTTGCTAAGGGCTTAGTGCATTTTTTTTTCTTCATATGGCAACACTGCCGCTATGCAGGACGGCCAAACCACTGACACTCCTGCGCGGCGGACTGCAAGCGGTGGGCGGAGCTTGCAGGTCCCTTTCAGGATGCAAGGTGCGTCCTGCTCGGTGTTGCCAGAAACTGTGCAGGCCTGCAACACCATTCACGATCCTGCATAGAGCGGCGGACTGCCAGGCAGGATAGTGAATGGGCCCCTTTACAAGACAGAGACGAGTTTCTATCAGTTTATACTAATTTTATTCAACTTGGAATACCAACTGATTTAACGGGGATTTCCCTCCCAGCAATTAATGTAGTCCTTTTTGCTACGTTTCATTTTACGGATTGATTTTGATTACTGTGAAAATTATTACATTAAATCGTGTGTACAGGACAATAGCTGCACAGACCGCTAGTCTTAATAAATAAAAGAAAAAAAACTCCGCTTCATGCTCTCGTATGGAATGGACCTCTTTCTAAGACGGAGGGCTGATGCCACCCGAATTAGACGCTACTTGCAACTTCGGTTGCAATTTAAATCATTGTGAAAGCAGTGCAGTAGTTTAGTGTTGTAGGCAGGTTCCTGTTCTGTAAGTAGAATTCTATACACACTTCGCCTCAGAGGCGGCATTGCGCAGGCGAATTAGTTGTTAGATTTAGGCACACACGTCCCTGCCGCAAGGTGGAGAGGTCTATTTAATAATTTACACGCCGTTGGGGCGCAAGCCCCAAAGGCTTAAGCGTAAGCCTCCTAGAGGAATTCATTCGCCAACGATGTTCCGAAGTGTGGGCAAACTTTCTCACGTTCGCAAAAGAACAATGTTTAGTCGTCGAGTTTGCCAGCGACAGCCGAGCTTCACCGGCAGTTGCCACGCCGCCATCTTCGGTGCCCTCTGCGCCCACTAATGCGTCGCCTTTACTTTTATTAATTACTTTAGGATAATATTATTCTGTGTTGTAAGGACGTTTTACAAACATAAATTTCACGTGGACAAACACCCAGATGCGAAACAACCATCTGTGGGGTCACACAAATAGTTGTCCCGTGTGGGGATCGAACCCACGACCCCCGATGCCGAAGCCAACTTGGCAACTGCGCCACGGAGTCATCAAACTTTAACTTTAGCATAATCGCTCCTGCGATCCCACTAGGTAGCCTACGGTGGAAAATTACCAACACGCGACACCGAGTATCCTAGAACATTATGTATATTCAAAGAGGTCTCGCTCGACATCGAGTCGAAAGAGACAATCCATGAACTAGACTCAGATTACAGGCCCGTCCTGTGCAAGCTGCGCCAGAACGCCGGCGCGGTCCCTCCGACCAAATTCGTAGTGGAGTGGCATCGTCTTGAGGTCAAACTCAAGGCCTTGGACCCCCAGGACATAGTGAACCTACCCGAGACGATGCTACGTTCTTCGACGCCTCCAGCTGGAAGTCAAAGATCCCGTATCGGAACACCTACATACCACGTGGGACGCTCTCCTAGAGGACATCGAGCCATCGCACACCGCCTACTGGCGGTTGGCCCGTAGTCTGAAAGCAGACCCCCGCGAATCTCTACCGCCGTTAGTTATACCTAATAGCACTTCAGTAGCCCTATGTAATAACTGTATTTAATTAGTTATTAAAAGGTTATTAAGATAACTGTATTAAAACACATAAGTGTTGACAAGCCCAGTTTAATCATCTCTGATGAAGTACATGTCATCCACAGCTTATACAAGTATTTTCACATGACATCTCCCTTTCTTTACTCAAATAAACTTATAATCTAACTTAAGACATGACCCTTTAGCCAACTTGGTTGTTTTACCTGCCTTCCAGACCTTGTTTGCCGTATGTCAGTATTTACATTTTCAAAATTTACTGACTTCCTATTGCTAGTAGTGTCATTAGACTGTATATTGTCATTGTCACTGCTAATGCCACTACTACCAATTGAATCTTCTATATCACCACTGTAGTCTCTTTGTCTATTAGAAGAGCCTTTGTAAATATTGTATCTATTTCTTTTAATCACTTGTCCTTGCTCTGTTAGAATATCATATGCTCTATGTTTTTTTTTTTTGTATTATTTTCCCCATAAGATTTTTATTTTTACTATCCCTTATAAACACATTTTGACCCTTTGTAAAGTCAATTCCTTTTTTATTATTTTTTCTATCATGATAATATTTGTATTTAATTTGTTTTTTCTGCAAACTATTCCTAACTTCCTTTAATTTATTTTTACTTGGCAAAGAAGATCTGGTAGGTAACAAAGTTATTGTTTGTCTTCCTAAGAGTAACTCATTAGGAGACAAGTTAATTTCTGAATCTATAGGTGTGTTGCGATATTCCATCAAGGCCATATAAATATCTTTCTGATGAACATCACATTTTTTAAACATTTTTTTAACACTTTGAATGTGTCGTTCAACCATTCCGTTGGACCTCGCATAATATGGACTAGATTTCACTTACTGAAATCCCCATTCTTTCACAAATTCTTGAAATTCGTGACTATTAAACTGTGATGCATCATCTGTACATAGCTTTGTTGGAATACCCCATCTCGAAAACACCTGCTTTAATGCTAATATGTGACTTTCCGTGGATTGATCCACCATATTTATAATATCCACATATTTACTTAAATAATCTACAACCATTAAGTATATATTATTTTTATAGAAGAACATATCAGCTCCTATTATATCCCAGGGTTGTTTCGGTAAGTCCCTTAGAATTAGGGGTTCAAATGAATGAGATTTTTGATATTTCAGACATGGTTCACAGTTGCTGATGTGATCTTCCAGCTCTTTATTCATAAATGGCCAATATAACACTCCTCTTATCTTATTTTTGCATTTTTCTAACCCTAGGTGGTTGTAGTGAATTAAGTTTAATATTTCTTTCCTCAGTGATTTTGGTACAAAAACTGCCTTATTTTTAAAAATTAAACCATTTGCATAATACAAATCCTCTTTTATAGAGTGATAATATTTTAAATCTGTTGGTAATTTTACTTTACTGGCCATCCCATTTTAATATTTTTTATAATTTTTTGGCATTCCTCATCATTTGCAGTTTTTTTTTTTAAATCTTCTAACTTTTGTTCTGTGAATTTTAATCCTTCCGTTATCAAGCAAACATGCAATTCTACATGTTGATCCAAATCTTTATTACATATTTTGTCTGGTAAACTATTCCTAGACAAAAGCGTCAGCTACAAATAATTCTTTTCCCGGTTTGTATCTTATTTCCAGGTCATACCCTTGAATTCTCAATCTAAGCCTCTGTAGTCTTAGTGGAGTTTCATTAATTGTTTTTTTAAATATGTATTCTAAAGGCTTATGATCAGATTCAACTATTACATGTTTATCGTAAATATATTGATGAAACTTTTCACATCCATATACTATTGCCAACATTTCTTTTTCAATTTGTGCCCATGACTTTTGGCACTCTGTCAAGGTCTTTGACCCATAAGCAACTGGTAAATTATCCTGTAGGAGTACAGCTCCTAACCCTGTGGAGCTACTGTCGACTGAAAGAGTCACTGGTTTGTTGACATTAAAGTATCTGAGCACTGTGGCACTAGTGAGAAATTGTTTTATTTTTTTAAAATCCTCTTTTTGTTTGTCACCCCAAATGTACTCTACATTTTTTTTTAGTAACTGTCTTAGTGAGTTAGTCAATTCTGATGTATTTGGTATAAATTTAGATATGTATGTTATGATACCTAAGACAGTTTGTAATTCCTTTTTTGTTGTTGGCTCTTTCATGTCCACAATAGCTCGCACTTTTTCCGGGTCTGGCTTAAGGCCCTCACTAGATAGGATATGACCCACATATTTAACCTCCTTTACACCTATGACACATTTCTCTTTATTGAACTTGACACCAGCTTGCCGAGCCTTTTCTAAAACTTGGAGTAATCTTTTATCATGTGTTTTTTTCGTATCTCCCCATACCAATATTTCATCAACATAAGTCACTACACCCTGTATATCATTAAAAATTTCTGAATAACACTTACTAAATACTTCAGGGGCAGAATTCAGGCCAAATGGTAACCGCTTAAAACAATATCTTCCAAATTGACCTGCATTGAATGTTGTTAGCAGTTGACTTTCTTCTGCTAACAAGATCTGATAGAATCCTTTGTTTGCATCTAACACTGAGTAATATTTGGCATCAGGCATGGCTGAAGTAAGTTCCACAAAGGTAGGTATTTTATGACGTTCCCTTATGATACATTTGTTTATATTTTGTGGATCTAAACACAATCTAATTTTATCTTGACTTTTTTTAACAATAACCATAGAATTAACCCATTCAGTAGGTTCTTGAACTTTCTTTATTACATCAAGTTTCTCCAATCGATCAAGCTCATTTTTGACTTTATCCACTAATTTAAAAGGAATTTTCCTTGGTGGCTCCACTACAGGTGCACAATTGTCTTTTAATTTAATTTTGTATACATAGTTCAATTTTCCTAAACCATGAAACAACTCTTTGTATTCACTAATGTCCTGAGCTACACAGTCCTTTGAAATATTTTCAACTTTATTTATTAAACCTAACTGCACAGCAGCTTTGTAGCTCAGCACATTAGTAGTTTTAAATTTTACCACATAAAAGTCAAGTACATACTTTTGTTTATTGAATTTCACTGTAGTTTTAGTCATACCTATTGTTTCTATAGTTGAGCCATCAAAGTTTTTTAATTTTGTACAAGTTTCTGTCATATGTAAGTCTAGTTTTTTCACTATAGTACTAGTCAAAATATTAACCTGCGATCCTGTATCCACTTTGAATTTCATCTTCTGTCCTCTCACTTTTGCCTCAACGATCCAGTCCTCTGTATCAACCTGGCCCACAGTTACCGACCCCACTACTAATGAGTCATCACTATCGTCATCGCTGACACACACACAGCACCAACTGTTCTGCACATCTGCATGTAATGTCCATATCGATTACACTTAGCACATCTTCTTCCAAAGGCTGGGCAGGACCGCTGAAAATGCACTCCTCCGCATCTTTCACAATTATTATTCTTAAACCTTACTGATCCTTCTGCACTCTTACCTGGCTGTTGTTTATTATGAAAATTGGTTTTATTCTGATTAGGCCTTCTCCTTGGAGATTCTTGCTTTCTTGTAACTGCTTCAACTGTCTTTTCTGTCATGACTTGAACCTGTTTTGCAGCACTCTCAGCCACTTTACATATTTTCATGCAGCTATCCAATGTTAAGGTCGATTCCTTGAGCAATCTTTCTGTTAATTTGGCATCATTTAGGCCTAAAATTATTTGGTCTCTTATTAAGCTTTCTTCTAGGTCTGCAAAACCACAGTCTCCCGCCAATTTTCTCAACGTACAGAAAAATTCATCAAAACTTTCTCCATCTCTCTTTTTTCTGCTGAAGAAGACATGTCTACTAAAAGTTTCATTTCCGGGTGGCGAACAATATTCATTAAACTTCTGTTTTACTTCCACATAAGATAACTTTTCTTTGTTCTTGAAACCATTGTATATGTTTAGTGCTTCTGCGCCTAAGCAGTGCAAATATATTGCCTTTTTCTGCTCATCTTTAATTTTTTCATCACCTCCCGTCCCGCTAGCAATCATATAGATATCATATTGCTGTGTCCATTTTTGAAAATTTTGTTTCAAGTCGCCCATAAGGCTTAATGGTGGCGGTGGTTTTAACGCATCCATCTTTCGTTTACAACGGTTTACTTCCACTTAGGTTTTTATATTTATCACAATAAGTTCTTTAAGTCCTTAGCGCCATGTAATAACTGTATTTAATTAGTTATTAAAAGGTTATTAAGATAACTGTATTAGAACACATAAGTGTTGACAAGCCCAGTTTAATCATCTCTGATGAAGTACATGTCATCCACAGCTTATACAAGTATTTTCACATGACACCCTAGATGACTCCGAAAAAGCCGAATGCCTTGCGGACAACCTAGAGCAGCAATGTACGCCATCGCGCAAACACACCGATACAGCCTACCTAACGGAGGTGGACCGCGTAATCGAGATTAGGACTGCGCTTCCATCGTAAGGCGATCCTTTGAATTCTGTGACCCCCGAAGTGGTCCAAGACATTATCAAAAATTTAAAAGCCAAATCCGCCCCGGGCCTAGATAATATTTGTAACAAAATTCTTAAAGCTCTCCCTGGGCCGCTTATCTGTTTACTGGCGACCATTATAACACTTTACTCTCCAGTTGCTCTTTTCCAGACGACTGGAAAAAAGCCACGGTTATCGGCATTCGCAAGCCGAATAAACCAGCCATTCCGCCCTCTAGTTATCGTCCCATCAGCCTCCTTAGTTGCCTGGGGAAGCCCTACGAGCGGCTTCTTTTAAACAGGCTCAAAGAGCACGTCTTTCTAACGGCCTTCTGCCGGCGGAACAATTCGGCTTTTGAGCTAGACATTCCTGTCCCGATCAATTATACTGCCTAACGGAACATATCCTAAAAGGCCTAAATCACTCTAAATATATTAGCACGGGGGCTTTTTTCTTCGATGTCGCAAAAGCATTCGACAAGGTCTGGCACAACGACTTGCTTTACAAGCTGTACACACTCAAAGTGCCAGATAGGCTCGTACATACCATCCGAGCCTTCCTGTTTTCCTTCGGCTGTTTTCGATATCGAATCGAAGGAACTCTTTCCACAAGTCGCCGCCTCACGGCTGGCGTTCCACAAGGTTCCTGCCTCTCACCTTTGGTCTTTACGCTCTACACGAGCGACATACCAAAAGACCCCCCAGCAATCTCACGCTTTTCGCGGATGACACGGCGCTCTTTTATTCAGGCCGAAACCTCAGTCAACAAACCATTCGACTCCAAAGTGCCGCCGACCGCCTCGGCGATTGGTTCCACAAATGGAGAATAAAAATAAATCCGGAAAAGAGTGTGGCGATTCACTCCACACGAAGGACGACACCCTTGTCACCAATTTTCGGTGGGCCGCTATTCTTGCCACAGCGGGAGTGTCGCACGTGGTGGGACGCATTCGGCGACTGGGGCTAGAGGTGGCGCTTAATCCGAAGCCCTGTGTTTCTATGGGCCTCGGAATACGCCACCTGCGGACGCTCATTGTAGTGTGTCGACGTCAAGCCGACGATGAGGTATCTCGGCCTAGTCCTGGATCGCTGATGGAAATTCGTTCCCCACCGATGTTGGCTATACGGGCCATACGGGGCTACCGGACGAAATCCGGTGAGGCAATTAAAAGACAATTATTAGAAATTTCGCAATTTAACACATACAATTTCACTACGGTTATATGTCTTCGCGGGTGCCGCATACTTTCCACGTTGGACTTGCTAAAGGGGCCCATTCAATATCCTGCCTGGCAGTCCACCGTGCAGTCCGCTGCTTTATGCAGGATTGTGAATGATGTTGCAGGCCTGCAAAGTTTCTGGCAACACCGAGCAGAACGCGCCTTGTATGCTAGGGACCTGCAAGCTCCGCCCACTGCTTGCAGTCCGCCGCGCAGGAGCGTCAGTGGTTTGGCCGTCCTGCATAGCGGCAGTGCTGCCATATGACGAAAAAGACGCACTTAGCCCTTATCAAAATTGCGCTATATTATACGAAAATACGGATGCTAAATTAGGACTTTTTTGTCGTAAATTAAGACAGTACATATTTACAATAGAAATTTTGATTGAGGAAGGAGAAGGTGAGTCGGTGGCACAAACAGTACGGATTCACTTTTTTTTTAATTTATTGAGATAATGTCCATACATTGCTATACATATAAAGACTTGCAATGCTTTGACTGCCAATTTCCGATGAAATTTTCCAATTGAAATGAAATTTTCGCTCATTTTTATTTACGAAAAAAATTATGTATTAGTAGTGCTTAGTCTTGAAAAAGATTTTCGAGAAAAGTGTTTACTATCAACAGGTGCGAAATATAATCCAATTTTGATTTGTTAAGACTTTTTTTTTTATAATTATTAAACATTTTAAACATAACAAAAAAAAAAAGAAAATATAGGTGATAAGTCTTTAATTTCGTGAACATGAATAAAACTGAGTTCAATACTTTTCAATTTAATGCTTCTCTTAATACATGTTTTTACTTAATTAAAAAAAAATATAGGTTTATCTCGAAAAAAATTGTAATTTAAAAAACAATTCACATAATTTCACAGCACTACTGTCAAAGTAGTCTAATAATTTAGAATACACAGCTACACTTATAACTTAAAATAAAGAGTCGGTAATCTCGACAGTTGCAATCATATCTCAAATTAATAAATAATAATTTAATCCTTGCTCTGGATGTACTTGATGAGGTCAATCACTCGGCTAGAGTAGCCATATTCATTATCATACCAGCTGATGAGTTTAACAAAGTTGTCATTAAGAGAGATACCGGCAGCAGCATCGAATATGGATGAGTGAGAGTCACCAATAAAGTCAGATGATACAACTTGATCTTCAGTATATCCAAGAATTCCTTTGAGTGGGCCATTAGCCGCTTCCTTAACTTTCTGCTTGATAGCTTCATAGTTGGCAGGCTTACCCAGGCGGACTGTGAGATCGACCACGGATACGTTGGCTACCGGCACACGGAAAGCCATACCGGTAAGCTTACCATTCAGTGCAGGAATTACCTTACCGACAGCTTTGGCAGCTCCAGTTGATGCAGGAATGATATTTTGTTGGGCACCGCGGCCATCGCGCCACAACTTTCCGGATGGACCATCTACAGTTTTTTGGGTGGCAGTAGTGGCGTGAACAGTAGTCATCAAACCTTCAATGATCTCGAAATTGTCATGAATTACTTTAGCAAGAGGAGCGAGGCAATTAGTGGTGCAGGAAGCATTTGAAATAACTTTGTATGATGGGTCATAAGCTTCCAAGTTGACACCGACTACAAACATTGGGGCATCAGCACTGGGAGCAGAGATAATAACTTTCTTGGCTCCTCCTTCTAAATGAGCTGATGCCTTATCTGTAGTGGTGAACACGCCAGTGGATTCCACAACATATTCAGCTCCAGCCTTTGACCATGGGATGGCTTTCGGGTCCCTTTCAGAGAAGACAGCAATTTTGTTGCCATTGACAATTAGGTTACCATCTTTGGCATCTACAGTCCCCTTGAAACGACCATGTGTGGAATCATATTGGAAAAGATAGACCATGTAGTCCAAGCCAATGAAGGGATCATTAATAGCAACTACTTGCGCTCCCTTTTCTATTGACGCCCGGAGTACAAGACGTCCAATACGTCCAAATCCATTAATACCAATTTTGGACATTTTAGCTGAAAAAGAAAAGAATACTTGGTGTCAAGACAATCAAGAAGAAAAGAATGATTCCAGTAATGTTTATACTTGTTTTGTATTTTTGTATAATTACATGTAACTATGGTAGGCATATAGAATAAGAGAAAGTAACAATTATGAATACACCAAAAAGTTCTTTTAGACAGAATATAATTATTTCATGTTGTTATCGACTCCCAAAACACAATGATTTCTAATAAAACAGTGGCAAATTAAAAAAAAATCAAATTTTAATTTCAAATTTACGTATGTTTATATGTGTATATTTTATTATGTATTTATAATTTTTGGTTATGTGTCGCTACAAACTATTGTTAAGTATGAAATTAAATAATATAAAATGAATATATTAATTTAAAGTATCTTTATGATGGTGAGTTTAACTAACAGCCCTTGCAATTGCAAAAACAAATACATTAACAAATTGTACTGCTTAGTAATAACAACAAAAAAGTAAAATCCTTTAAATCAACACTACCATGTTGAGATTATTTTATGGAATAATGCGGCAACTGTTTGGGTAGGCATTTCAATTTATGAAGAGCATAACACTGCCCACTGTTCATCAACTTAAAATGTTAGAGGAAGAAACTTAAAATATTGAATTTCCATATTGTAGTGCCATTGTATTGATCATTGCCATAGTATGATTCTTTATTTCTGGATGTTGATTGCTTAAAAGTATAAATAGCACAAAAAATCTATCAGAAATTACAAAAACAAACCAAAATAATTATATTTATAATTAAACCAAATAACTGAAATGTAAAATATACTATATTCTACTTGATATTTCAATAACATATTTTATATACCTGTGCAGTTCTTACATGGCATTTGTAAATAAATATGTATACCTTTTAATCTATAGAAATGATTTAATTCCTTAATATTTAAAAAAAAACAATGTCGAGAGGGCTAAACGTAGCTGGGAAAGTTTTAAAATCGCGTTGGCTTGGTTTGAACTTGATATACCGGCATAGGAAGGTCAAATAGAGGTCAAGCAAACCCGCCCTAAGAAAATAATAAACAGCGTTAAAACTCTTTACTTAAAATTCACAGGAGATTAAGATTTCCTTCATATTATAAATTGATTTGCCGTCCTAAGCAAATTGGTAATCGCCATGACATAATTATATAGTTAAATACATTCCAACATGGAATCATGTTCTTAACGTACGTTTATACGGAATCAGGGGGAGATATTTTAATTTTTTTGATTCTACAAATGATTACTATTACCGTGTCGAAATTGTGAGGATTGGTGCTTACCGGGAAGTAGTGGATGAGCTGAAGAAGTATTATACGTACGATCGCCACAAGATGGAGAACTGAAATGTCAGATGAAGGACAAGTAAGTATAAAGTTGAAGTGGATATAGAGCAGGGATGGGATGGTAGTCTATATAATTATGTTTAAAGGGTTAACAAATAGCTAATAAGAAATGTAACTCTTCCGTAAAAATTTAATCATATTCGGTAATAGCAATATAACTAATATTTTATTTTAATCATAGGACAGGAAATAAATTAAGGGTATTCTTGTTAGTTATATTTTATGAGTAATTTTGAGCAGTTATTAGACTGCCCAAAATTGGTGATATAGAATAGATACAAATTACATTTAACTACATAATTGTGTTGGCCATAAGTGTTGGCGTGCCGTAATATACATAAATATTCTGCGGCAGCTGAGTTAAAGAGGTCCATTCACTATCCTTTCTGGCAGACCGCTTTGCCATCCGCCGCTTTATGCAGGGGTTATGAATGTTTTCAAAGCCGCGGTGACCGACAACACTAAGCAGGATTCACCTTGCATCCTGCAAGAGACCTGCAAATTTTGCCCACCGTTTAAAGTCTGCAGGATTGTCACTAGTTTGGCGTTCTGCAGCGACTGCTGTGTTGTAGGAGCAGGGACATGAATTTGGAAGCTGGACAGCAGCCCATTATTTTGTTGTAACATTGGGCAACATGTTTATGGGATCAAAACTCACAAAAATACGGAAACAATCAAATGAGAAATGTGGCATTGCAACAGCAAACATTGCCTCGGTTAGGAAGATCTGACATACTAAAAAAAATTTCTATTCTTCGAAAAAGCACGTTAAACGTTAACTTTTGAAAAAATCGTTAACGCATACGCATAAGAGAAGAATAGTAACATTAGTGAGACACGAAACGGTGCTGATCATAGAGGGCTAAATGTGACTGTGTGTGAGCTACATCCTGCTTCGCAGTTTTTCACAGCGGACTGCTAAGCAGGAGCTATGGGCACTAGGCAGGATAACGAATCTCTTCTCTCTTTTTTTAAGGGTCTCTTAAAAAGGGCAGTTGTTATGTTAATATACAAGTCATGTAATAGAGTTCGTGTTACCGATTTATTCTCTTTGTCTAGAAATACGAAAGTAAAAAAAAGTAAAGTAACAGCCTATACATGTCCCACTGCTGAGCAAAGGCCTCCTCTATACAGAGGGTATCAGGGCATAGTCCACCACGCGGCCCCACTGCGGATTGGCGGACTTCACATATTTTCGAAATATATTTTTTTGTTATTATTTCGAAAATATGCAGGTTTCCTCACGATGTTTTCCTTCACCGCGGAGCACGTGATAAGTCAGCACTTAAAGTTAAAAACTTCATTGGTGCCGGCACCGGGGATCGAACTCAGGTTGCTCGTGTATATTGAATTAAAGGCGAGCGCCCGGACACTGAGCTATCACAAACAGAACACCTATTTCGTGATTTCAGTGGCACATCCAGTTTCGAGTCTGGTTTCGACCTCGGCTCATTGGTTCAAAACGACATCGGGATTGACCGAAATGTCACAAACAGCATAAATGCAGGCTGGGTGAAATGGCGACGGATCTCAGGAGTTACATGTGAATGCACTAAAATTCAAAGGGAAGGTTTACAAGACGGGGGTGAGACCTGTCATGAGACGAATGAAAGAAAAATGTATGTGGCAGAGATGCGAATTTCGAAATGGATGCGTGGTGTGGCCAGAAAGGATAAAATACGAAATTAGTACATATGGTAAATCTTGAAAGTGGCACCAGTGACTGAGAAAATAAGGAGTCTATTCGTACTTTTTCTAGAAATTTAATGATTAATCTAATAAGTGCAGAGATTAGCACTATAAAAAATTTAAATTTCTAAAAAGCAATGGCGACATCTCGCCTTCGAATTATCGTTGTAAAACGATAATCGAAATTGTTTGTATGCTGGAAAGGATATAACAATGGATGTGCCAAGCATTGCTTCAAAAGCTAAAAAATAATGTTGATAAAGGATGTTAAGAATTTCGTCGGTGTGACAATCAGCCGTTTAGCTTAGTGGCTAAAGCGTCAGGCCGCGAATGCCAACGACGTGGGTTCGATTCCCACAACAGCGACAATCTTTTCGTACTTTTTCTACAAATTTAATAAATAAGGAGTAGTAGGTTGAGTACATTAAAGAAATATGACAAGTAGAATAATGAATATGAATGTGGTTGGAGGGTGCAAACCTAGAGGAAGACCGAGAAAGATTTGGATGGACTGTGTGAATAAAAAATATATCTGAGAAGGGGCCAGTATAGAGATGAATGAAATGATGATAGAGAAAATTGGAAGGAAAGGACATGTTGTGCGGACCGCACCTTGTGTGGGATAAGGGCAGGAGAAGGGAAGAAAGAAGATGTCGGTTTAGAGTTATTTTAGTGTTTCTCTTGAGAGTTATCATTTATGGGTATTTGACATAATACTGGCCATTCGCCATAAATGTAAACATTGTTTTTAAAATTATTTTTTTGGATGTTCCTTATTACTGACACAATTGTTCTTACGTATGTATATATTTTCTGCTTAATAAAACCTAATAACTAGGTTTTGTATTATTTATCAATTTATTAAGCAGAAAGAATCAACAATTCAATAAAATAATCCTCAAGAAGTATGGAGAGATTTTTAAGACCAGAGAAATTTGAAACCGATTCTTCATCTGCTACCGCGGCACAAGAATGGAGACGTTGGTATATATAACTTTTGAAAATTTTTTGGCTATAAATAATGTTAAAGATGAAAAAGCAAGATTTTAACTTCTGATTAATCATCTATCATCAAAAGTTTATGAATATATATGTCATTGTGTTAGCTACAAAGATGCGATCAATAATTTAGAGCTTGCATTCGTCAAACCAAAAAACAATTTTTGCAAGACACAAGCTTATCACCTCAAAACAAGAAAACGGGGAAACGATTCAACAGTTTATACATAAATTAAAACTACAAAGTCTGGAATGTGAATTTACATCAGTGTCTGCTGAAAAATATAAAGAAGAGTATATAAGAGACGCCTTCATTTCTGGTATTTCATGTAATAATATCAGACAGAGATTATTAGAAAATTTATCACTTTCTTTAGATGAAGCATATAACAAAGCAGTATCATTGGAGCTAGCGAAGTCTACTGCTCAAGAATATCAGATCAATCCAATAAATGCTTCACAATCACAAACTCATGTTAAAAATCATGAGTTTTCGTCGACTTATCAGAAAACTTTATACAATCGAAAGAAATGTTTTTTTTGTGGCGGAAATATACACGTGCGTTCAAATTGCCCTGCAAGGAATGCGATTTGTCAAATATGTGATAAAAAGGGACATTGGGCCAAAGCATGTCGTAACTCAAAAAAATCTGTAAATGCCGCAATGGAAATAGATGACATGGACGCTGTAGCTTCTGTCATAGCTGCATCACCTGCATGCCTCGGTAAAGCAATTGTAACTATAAAAATAAAGGGGGTAAATGCTCAGGCTTTAATCGATTCAGGAAGTTCTAGAAGCTACATTAATAGTTTGTTTTTTGATCGCTGTTGTCTAATAAAAGAAGAATGTTCAGAGAAAGTGACAATGGCTACGACTAATTATACATCGAATGTAGAAGGCCTGTGTATTACGTCAATAAGCATAGGAAATCACATTTATAAAAATATAAAATTACTTATTGTAAAACATCTATGTGCGGATATTATTATTGGTCATGATGTATTAACTCAACATTGCAAAGTTCAATTAAATTTTGGCGGTCCAAGAGCAAAACTTGAAATTTGCGGAGTAACTGCAGCTACGATTCCTCCAGTATCAATTTTTCCTAACTTATCGTCGATCTGTAAACCTATAGTCACTAAATCTAGACGTTTTTCTAAAGATGATTTAAAATTCTTTGCTAATGAAATTCAGGAATTATTATTAAATGGTATTATTGAAGAAAGCAGATCTCCATGGAGAGCTCAAGTTCTTGTAATAGAAAATGATAATCATAAAAAGCGTCTTTGCATTGATTATTCACAAACTATCAACAAATATACTTACTTAGACGCTTACCCATTGTAAGATATAGAGACAATTGTACAAGATATTGCTAAGTACGAATTATTCTCAAAGATTGACTTAAAAAGCGCGTATCACCAAATTCCGATCCTTGATACGGAAAAACCATTAACTGCTTTTGAAGCAGTCGGAAATTTATATCAATTTTGTAGAATCCCATTTGGGAGTTACTAAAGGTGTAAGTAGCTTTCAGAGAACTATAGACTGGATAATACGAACGGAAAATCTACAATCTACGTTCGCCTATCTAGATGATGTTACCGTATGTGGTAAGAATAAAGAAGACCATGACTATAAGAAGTTTATGAAGTTTTATTTAATATAGAAGTTATATTTATTATAGAAATTTATCTTGAGAAGTTTATGTCTGCTGTCAAAAAGTACAATCTTACTATAAATGAGAAAAAATGTACATTTTCAATTAAAAGTATTTCTATTCTTGGATATAACATTAATAATAAAATGATCACTCCAGATTTAGAAAGAATCAAACCTCTACAAAATTTGCCTATTCCAACGGATGCTGCTTCGTTAAGAAGGACAGTAGGAATGTTTTACATTATTCTAAATGGATACCGAAATTTTCCGAAAAGATTTGAATTATTATTAATAACAATGATTTTCCATTGAACATCGATGCAGTAAACGCTTTCTAAAGTTTAAAACAAGAAATAATTAAGTCATCTGTTCATGCCATTGAGAGCAAAATCCCATTCACTGTCGAAACAGATGCATCAAATTTCGCAATCGGAGCGACACTTTCACAGGAAGGGAGACCTGTTGCTTTCTTTTCAAGATCACTCACGGAGTGTGAAAGAAAACACTCTGCTATTGAAAAAGAAGCATGTATTGTAGAATCTGTCCGTAAGTGGAGGCATTTTCTAATAGGACGAGAATTTCGTTTAATAACTGATCAAAAATCGCTATCATTCATGTTTAATACCAAGCATAATAGTAAAATTAAAAATGACAAGATTATGAGGTGGCGCCTGGAGCTCTATTGTTTTAAATATGACATTATATATCGACCTGGGAAAGAAAATGTTGCAGCGGATGCACTATCTCGAATGTGTGCATCTGTTCATACAGAATCTAAACTATTTTCTTTACATGAATCGCTTTGTCATCCTGGAGTCACTCGAATGTTTCATTGGGTGCGATCTAAAAACTTACCATACAGCATTGATAATATACGACAAATGACACGTGGCTGTAAAATCTGTGCAGAAGTAAAACCTAAATTTTGCAACAGCTGTGGAATATTAATAAAAGCTACAAGTGTATTTGAAAGATTAAACATAGATTTTAAAGGACCCCTACCTACAAATTCAAAAAATCTGTATCTACTCACTATTATAGACGAATATTCAAGATTTCCGTTCGCATACCCCTGTGAAGACACATCTACATCGAGTATTATTAAGTGTTTGACAAACTTATTTTCTATATTCGGCATACCCTCATACATACATTCTGATAGAGGATCATCATTTATGTCCCATGATTTAAAATCTTTTTACAAAGTAAAGGTATAGCTACAAGTCGAACAACATCGTATAACCCGCAAGGAAATGGGCAAGTGGAACGATTTAATGGCATGTTGTGGAAGACAATGCAATTGGCTTTAAAAACAAAAAAATATGATATAAGCCAATGGGAGAGGGTATTGGATCAGTCATAGCATTCGATTAGATCATTACTTTGTACAGCTACTAATGTAACACCTCACGAAAGAATGTTCAGGCATAATCGAAGATCTGAAAACGGTGCAACATTACCATCGTGGTTGATGGTGCCAGGGCCAGTGTTTATGAAAAAAGCATAATCGGGCTTCAAAATATTCACCTGTAGTCGAGGAGGTAGAGCTATTACAATCAAATCCTGACTTTTCATATGTCCGTTTACCTGATGGAAGGGAAGAGACGGTATCTAACAGACATCTAGCGCCTCTAGATTCATCGGAGTTTATCGAAAATACTATGGAAATTGAAGAAAATAATAATCAAATAGATCTGCCAAGTGGAAATATACGAGAAGATAATGAACAATGTAGAGAAGTAATGGCAATGGAGCGACCGGTTAGAACTAAAAAGCGACCAGAATATTTAAAAGATTATGTTACTTAAGCGGCCAGAATATTTAAAATATTGTTACTTTTACTCGATAGGGTAAATTTTATAATACTGGCCATTCGCTATAAATGTAAACATTGTTTTTAAAATTATTTTTTTGGGTGTTCCTTATTACTGACACAATTGTTCTTACGTATGTATATATTTTCTGCTTAATAAAACCTAATAACTAGGTTTTGTATTATTTATCAGTATTTTATACCCTAGAGCGTAATTCATTTATATTTACAACCCCGTGTTAAACAGATCAATTTACCACTTAACTCATTTAACATGGTTTAAAAAATGAGACAGCGTCTTCAATTTGATAGATTTCATGTTGGTTATCAATAAACGGTACCAAAATAATTTTTACCAAACAATTTACTTGTAATTTTACTGTGATAAAACAATTATATTTTTAACGTACCCATTAACTTTAGAACTTGCCATATTTCGTCTTATTACTAAGTTTTAAAATTGTTAACATATATTCCCTAGGAACTAATCTTGATAATAAAAGATGAAGTTGTCAATATGCAGAAGAAGATGTTGTAGTATAAATCAGCCAGCAACTTTCAAAAAAGAAATTTTGAAAGGTTTTTTTATCACCAAAATATTTGTACCTCTTTTTCCACTTTATTTGGTAATAAATTTAAAATCTTACAACATAACTTATAAAAATCTTGTGACAAATTTCTAATTCTTCACTTAAGTCTAATGACATATCTGTAACCTTCGATTTACTCTTTTATTCCTATACTAGCTGTGCCCGCGAGTTCGTTCGCGTGGAATTTAAAATAAAAAAATCTAAAATAATAGTAGCCTGAGTTACTCCTTATTACATCAGCTATCTGTAAGTCAGTGATTCTCAACCACTGTGCCGCGGCACTTTTGTGTGCCGCCAAATTTCAAAAGTGTGCCGCCAAATTTTGTAAATATATAATAATGTTAATATTATTAAATTATATCATTTAAAAAGAAAAACATTTTTTGGCACTAGCCAACATTAAAACTAAAAAAAGATCAATTTTCAAGATTGTTAATTGTAGAAGACGATATGAGAGTAGCATTGTCATTTTTGCGACCAAATATAAATGAAATTATCAAAAAACATCAAGCTCAAATTTCGCATTAAAAATAATTTTATTATTAACTTGTAATTAATCCCTTAATAAACGTTTAGTTATTATTGTAGTATATATTAGTTTATTTCGTATATTTAAAATTTTTGTCATAAACTATTTATGCAGTGTGTTGTAGTAAGTAAATAATTTTTATCTTTTTTTTGTGTGCCGCCAAATTTTGAATTAAGTGAAAGTCCCGTCCAAATCGGTCCAACCGTTTCAGAGATTAGTCGGAACAAACATACAGACAAAAAATGTAAAAAAAATATTTGGTATATGTACCGTGTATATATCCATATGCATTTAGTAAAAAGCTGTTATTTTAATATTACAAATAGACACTCCAAGTTGATTTATCTGTATAGGTTATATACGAGTCTCCACGTCATCCACTAGCGCCGGTACAATAAAGATTATAGTCATCTTAACTATTCTGGATAATTAAAATGGGACCATCATGGACATGTTATGGAATATAAAAATGTAAACTATTTTCATACATTCCTCTAACGCAGCGCCATCTGGATTATCTTTTAAAAGTGATGACACTCTCTATTATTGGGTGACCTGGGTTTACGAAAACTATTAATCTCTTCGAACTTTTCTATCTCAATAAACATGTCTGAAAGAAAAGTAAATTTTCAAATATTTCATTAACTTATTAGAAAGTAGATAAAAAAATATTACGATGCATCACAAAGTTCAAATAATTCTCAATTAACGTTGAATATGTCACGTTTCATACATATTACATATATAATCTGTGGCACGGCGGCAGTTTACAAATTTCTCTGTTTGGGTAGCTCAATTATTTTAATTTTTCCAGTAATGGTTATAAAAGTTGGCATAAATGGTTTTGGCCGCATAGGTAGAATTATGTTTAGAACTTGTTATCAAAACTCAAATGTTGAGGTAATTTTACTAATACGGCTGAAGAAATCTATTACAATGCTTTTATTACTTTAATATTACCTAATTGCAGGTCACAGCTATCAATGATCCTTCTATCGATATCGACTACATCTGCTATTTGATAAAATTTGACTCTACACATGGAAATTTCAATGAAAATGTTATGGCATTTAATGATGACGTTAAAGTTAATGGTATAATATACTTACATTTTAGTAATTTTCTTCTTATGCACCCTGTTTCTATAACTTTTAAAATTTTCATATGGATTAGTACATTAATTCAGTATTCATATATATATATATATATATATAGATGAGTTTTAGTTATCGTGGGTGTCTCAAAAAATTAGAACTTGTTCATTCTTTTACATTTATACAGGTTGTTCGGTAATTAGTGAATAAACTTGATCTTGAAGGGCCCTTGAAGTTTTTTTTATATTACAAACGGCGAAATTAGATTTCAAATCTTATTATTAATTTTTATAGCTAATAGTAAACTTAATAATTTCAATATGCTGTTCAATTTTGCCACCTATGAATTTGCGAGATTTCAAATTCGCAAAATCATGAATTATATCGTCAAATGAAATCTTGTTCATTAGTTTTGACTCTATGCACAAAATAGCTAAGGCGTTTAAATTTTCTTGACCTAAATTAGATCGTAAACATAGATTTTCACCGATAAGGTATACAGACGTGAGACTGTTGAGTGTACTGTACATTACTAAAATATTAAAATGTTCATATTAAATGAAAGTAGTTTACGGATTTTATCGCGTTTTTTATTTTGATTTGAACTCCTGACGTTTCGAAGCCTTTCCAGCGTTCATGGTCACGGGACAGACTAAGTTGTTATACGTCTTGATGTTATAGTTAACCCCGGCTACCGTCAAATATTTTGTTTATTTTTATTCCGATCCACGCAGAAGGAGCTTATGGTATCTTGAGGTCTGGCCGCGTTGGTGTGCTTGGATTTAATTTTATAAATTATGGGATCCCAAGCAGATGATAAACTCCAACCATCTTCTCTATTGAAATTAGGATGTTTCTTTAATTTCAGTAGCTTCGCTGTTCATCCTTGGAAGGAATCGGTGTTCTTTTGCGAGGATTTTCGGTTGATCAAATCTAATGTAGTGGTAGGGGCGGTCTAAAATATGATCACAAACTGCAGACTTCTTCAACCGTCGGTGCTTCACGTCAGCTATGTGTTGTTTAATTCTGGTTTTAATTGATCGCTTTGTTTGTCCTATAAAAGAGAGCCCACAATCGCAGTCAAGCTTGTACACTCGTGGATCTCGTAGAAGGATATTACACTTGACAGATGGTAAAAATTTACTTATCTTCTTAGTGGCTTGAATATGTTTTAATTGAAGCACGCTTTAAGTTATAGCCAATCTTGTCAGTGACTCCTCTGACATATGGCAATACAGCAGGCTCTCGCTCAACTGTGACTGGTTTCACTTGGTCACTGCGATGCAGGCGCGGGATTTGGAGCTCGTTGTCACGCAGGACTTGCTTGACATTGTGTAGCTCAGTAGCCAGGTGTTCCTTGTCACAGATCCCTTGTGCTCTCTGTAACAAACATTTACCAACAGTAGCTAACTGTGAAGGGTGGTGGTGAGAAACAGTTGAGTGAGTGCCTGCTGTATTGCCATATGTCAGAGGAGTGAAAAAAAGTGAATGACGAAAAAATTTTTCTATTATCTTATGTTTTTTATTTATTCTAAATATATCTAAATATTCATTATAAAAATGTCTATAGTTTAAGCGAATAAGTAGGCCACGTGGGGCCCCCGTGACGACAGGGGATCTGCGATACGGCTTCATCAGCCCCAATGCAAGAACGTCCGATAGACTTTGAGGTTTTGGCCCAAAACAATAGCCACCTTTGGTATCGTTTATTTAAATAGGCACGGACACAGCCACAATATTTAAAAGTAAAACGAATATTACTCATTCATGTTTCATGCGTGCAAACTCTCGAATCTAGATAATTTACAAATCGATACGAAATTAAAAGTTTTTGCTACTAGCTATTTGATCAAAATCAATCAAATTTTAAGGAGTAATGAATAAATTTTAAAATTAATTATAAATAATGTTCTGTAAAGTGCTATTATAGCATAAATTGTTATAATGAACCCCATATCACAAATTCTGGAATTTGCAATAATAATTAGCTACTTACTTTCATGAGAAGTAAAAATGATTTATACGATTTTGAAATCTGTTTTTAAAAACCAATGCGTTTAAATTAATTGTCTACTAAGGTTGATGGTTAAACATTGCTTAAAATTTTTGCATTGAGTCAAGTTTAACTTAATATTTAAAAAATCTGCCATAACTAGTCATTCTACTGTCTGCGAACGAATCTATCAGCGAAGAATAATATGGCAAAAAAAGATAGTTTTTGAATAGGTACAAACCTTTGCTATAAACTATTTCAAGTTTATCCACTAATTATTGAAGAGTCTGTAGATATGTATTGCATGTATCCACATCATTGAATATGGCAATGTAAGAAATTTAAAGAATAGAAAAACGTCTTGTTACATTTACATCTTACTTCATGGCGATTGGTTTTCAGATAAGGTAATAAAAATTTTCCGTGAAAAACACCCATCTGCCATACCGTGGCAATTAGCTGGTGTGCAATACGTTATCGAATCATCGGGCATGTTCACGAGTTATGATAAAGCAATGGTAATTAATATCTTGATAACATTTAACGTGATTCTTGTTTTCAGCGTATTCAGTTGTTTATATTTTCCCAGCGATGTTTTAAACTCTACCAATCTACTAGTATGGTAGAAATATTCAATGTTATCTCCAGATTTGGTTCTTTAAAACAAATTAAACACGCTGTGGTTATCTATGGTGAGAATATAAATCATAAGACATTTCTTGGATTTATATTCCCACCATATGTGATCTTAAAGCTAATTAAAATAACATTTATTTTTGAAGGGTTCTAGCTCTAGTCAGTAGATAATTCTATTTCAATAATACTTTAATTTTAATTAAAAAAAAAGTTCAACAGTATTTTAATGTAAGTTTGTAAGACTTCAATTTTTTTTATTGATAACTTAGTTAACCGAAGTTTTTATCACGGGGTCATCTCACGGTCAAGCGTGAGTTTTTAAAAGAGACTTATTAGAAACATTGGTCTTAATTGAAAGTATCTAATTGACCTTAGACGTACATACCTACTAACTATGTTCTTGTGTTTTATAAGGTAAAACAAGGCATTTAGGTAGTTAATAGTATCACGTAAGATTCCATTATAGACCAGTGGACAATACAGACACACATGGGGCCCTAACGGATCTAAACCCAGACATTCTGGGTTTGGATCTGTTGGCAACACTTAAGAGGGTAGGAGTAGGAGAGTTGACCGTTCTAATAAAACGAAATAAAACCATATAAATATTAATTTTACACCGGTCTTATATTAGTATGTACTTTAGACGGGTTGGTCCATTATTGCAATAACAGAGGCTAGAAAAGTTTGTCTTGTTTTAGAACGTCATAATGTCTACACTATTCTGATATAGAAATAACATGTTTCTTCTTATATAAAGTCGCGACTATTGCTTTGATAATATTCGTTTCTTCAGTTGAATTGATGACCTTTTTTAAAGCAATTAATTTTTGTAAAAGTCATAAAAAGTTATACTTAAATTTGCGACAAAACTATAGTTACATGTGAATAGTTGTAGACCTATAAACAATCGGTTGACTATTTTAGGCCGTGGTATTAATTAACCGACATAGTAAAGGCTTAGTAAGCTGAAGTACACATATAGCTAGAAGAAACGCTTCTCGAAGCGATGGGGATGAAATTTATGGAGTGGCAGCTTCGTATTGGCCATCGTAGAGTAACCCCCCTCCCATGGAGGGAGGGTCTTTGCAAGTGTGCGGGAAATCGATGAATGCAGTTCGCTCAGCACATCTAGGCGGTTTGTGGAAGAGGCCTACGCTCAGCAGTGGGCTCATACAGGCTAAAATGATGATGATTAAGTACTAAATATAGGCTACTATGCGCCTATCTTGGACTTTGGGCGCATTCCACCAACCAACCCGACTGCATATGTGAAGCCTGACGTAACTCTTCAAATACTTTTTATTACTTCGTAGATATGCAGGTTACCTCACGATGTTTCCTTCACTGCTAAACACGTAGTATATCGGGATATGAAATGCAATTGACAGAATGGTTGATGCTAGCTCCGGGACTTGAACTTAGGTTGCTCGAGTATACTGAACTAAATCGAGCGTGCCGTGATTCATTTACATTTATGTTAATGTAAATTCTATGTGTATATAAATTAAATTGTTGTTTACATATCATATGTTTCGGCTAATAAATTAATAAAAAAATAGTATAAAACTGAGTATCGATAAATGTGAAAAGTTGATAATTTTAATTTATAATTAATTTAAATATTTTAAAAAATACACTCAGTTTCGACTTTCACTGTCGGAAGTATTCATTTAAAAAACAGTAAAAGTATTCATATGCTTTTTAAGCGATTTCAAAAATGCGGAGGTTCTTTGTTCGACTTTTTGTATTTGTTGTGTTATGTTCACCGATTTCTTCTTGGCAACATATTGGCCAGTTATCGGACCATAAATGACTATTCTAAAACGATATCATTTTGTGTCCCGCTTTGTTTCCTGCAATCGCAGGGTCATATGGCCGGCGATGGCGTAAGACGCGTCGTTGTGACGGCGCCGAGCGTCGACGTGCCCATGGTGATAATGGGGGTCAACGAAGATAAACTGCAACCAGGTATCGACCATCACGACAGCTTTCTGTGGACTTAATTTTTTTTATGTGAAGAGTTATCAAGCGATCGTTGCATACACATGTTAAGTTAATTCCGCCAACCATAGACATCGACAACACCAGAGGGATTATAAATATATATAACTAAAGTAACAGCCTATATATGACCCACAGCTGGGCAAATCGTCTATATTGAGGGTATTATGGCAGGAAAACATCGTGAGGCTAGGACCTCACGATGTTTTCCTTCACCGTTTAGCACGTGATAAGTCAGCATTTAAAATTACAACAAATTCATTGGTGCCAGTACCGGGGATTGAGCTCAGGTAGACGAGTATATTGAATTAAAAGAGCGCAACGAAAGGCGAAGTTCCCACTTCACGCCGGTCTTCTGTGAGGCCGTGGTACTTCTCCGGACGGGGCTGTCCATTCGTGTAATAGTGGAGATTTTTTTGTGGCCCTAATCTCGTCTAGTGCCTTTGGCGGTTTGAAGGGAAGACCACAATCTTTCTATGTCGCTCTGGTGGGACTTATTACCGCTGCCAACTGGGACGGACGCACAGCTCTCTCTACCCCAGCTTTTCATCTCTGATATCATGTAAGATAGTCATTTTAATGGTATGGGCAATTTTGATCTATGTAACATGCAACTTATCTAATGTATTTCATTGGAGAAGTAATTATACTGTATTGTTTACTATAGCTTGGTAAATAACCCATATTTTTTTGTAATAAGTAAAAGATAAAAATTGTTACTGTGGGTTATCCTTAGGAGATAAACATAATTATACCATCGCGGTTTTATCAATATTTTTGACCGACTTCAAAAAAGACGGAGGTTTCTTAATTCGACCGCATACATATTTTTATTTGTTTTTTATGTGTTCGCGGATAACTTCGTCATTTATGAACCGATTTTGATGATTCTTTTTTTGTTTCAAAGGAGATATACCTAATACCATAAGGAGAATTACCATAAGGAAACCCGGATTTGATGATAGCATCCCAGAGAAATCGAGAGCAATCATCAAATGTTATAGAAATTGACAATGTTTATTTTATTGTAGTGTCCGATTTGAAGTCAGTTTTTTTTGTTAAAAATTATTATAAAAGATATACAATTTCGTAGTACATTAATATGATCTATTTCAGCGTTTGCAATGTTAGCGCACAAAAATGTATTTGTTACGAAATCACATTACAAATCTTTGAAATTCTCGGCTTTAAGCACTATAAAACGTATGTATACTACATATAAACCTTCCGCTTGAACTACTCTACCTATTTCTGAAAACCGCATTAAAATCCGTTGCGTAGTTTAAAAGATCTAAGCGTATAAACTGCGGGAGCGACCTTTTTCTAATACTATGTAAAGATTATACACAGTAGTACATATACTTTATTATTTACAGATCAAAAAGTGATATCAAGCGCTTCAAGCACCCTATACTGTCTGGCGCCAATCATCAAAGTGCTAGAAAACGATTTTGGTGTCTCGGAGGGTTTCGTCACTAGTATTCACGCGATGACACCATCATTGAAACCGCTAGACGGATTGTGTTTGAGAGGAAAGGTAAAGTATGTATTAAGTTTATGTATGTAAGGTTTATAATATATATTGTATACTATGTGTATATTGTTTGAACGGTGAATGAAATTATAGTAAGATTTCACTGTAGTATCGCTCGCAACAATTTCGGCTGTAGTACGAATGGGCAGCCTTTTCTAGTCTAGTACGACTGGCTAATTAAGTCGATGTGTAATAATTTTGAGTTTGTGAGTGAGGTAGCTGGACCGCACTCTTTAAAGTTGGAACATTTCTATGGCCCTACAGATAGATGTCCACGAAACGATACATATAAAAAACGGAGTGTAATATAGTGTATTAAGGTAGATGTAATTACTTAACATCAGTAGAAGGGACTGGTCTCTTACCATCGCTTTAAAAAAAAGGGTTGGTCCTGATTGTAGCATATTTGTAAATGCGTGTTTACTCATATAGTCTTAAATAGCCCTTACGAAAGAGTCTTCCAGCTCTAGCCATTTTAAGAGTTCTGTGCCCGATGAAAATTGACGCCGTGGTTTAAACGTAAACAACGTCAAATGTAAATGTAACAAATGTGTTTGTATATTGTATAATTGAAAACGCGATTGAACCGATCTGTTGCACTTCGTGTCGTCTAATTAAATTGAACCGGCATATTCCCCGTCGCGTGCATTGTTCCAGCATTGGCGCGATTATAGAAGCATCCACCAGAACATAATACCGGCAACAACGGGCGCCTGCAAAGCCCTCGGCAAAATACTGCCGCAGCTGAGAGACAAATTGGTCGGATTGGCGTTTCGGGTGCCGATTGTGAATGTATCGGTGCTCGATTTGACCGTGCGGTGTGTACAAATGCCATGGTAGCGTTATTTTTAACGCTAAAACTCACTTCCTCTACATAAGACCAGCCTCGTCTACTTTATTCGAAATATAAAGAATGCGTATGGTGATTATATGATCTACACAATATGCTCCTTCTGTAATGTTATTTCACCCTGTTGTTAGCACTTTTTGTCTATACAGACGCAAATGCAAATTGTCATCCTTGCCAGGACGCCTAGACGTAGGGCAGTTATTCTCAGGTTAAACAATTATTTTCATTGTTAATTTTTAAAATTATCCCTACATTAGGATGAGACAAACTTTTGGTGTAGAAGCGTTCTTCAAACACAATTGAAACAAGGACAAATCATCCGATGGTCATAAAAATACTTATCCCGGGGAATCGAGCTCAGCCTAGCAGCCGTACTAATCCACTATTTGTATTGCAATACAAAAAGATATAAAAAATGTATACACTATAAAAAAAGAAATATTTAGTTGGGTATTTAAAGTTTCTAAATAGTGGTCGTGTTGTTTTGCATAATACACAACTAAAGGTTTGTCATGTCAAGCCTTTTATTTTTACCGGAATCGGATCCATGTTCCCAGTAAACGTCAAGGTCTTAATACCTTTCCAAATATATGAGGATTGTTGTAACTAAATGGTATTGGACCTGTTACGAACACTGTAATAAAAAATATTTATACATTTTAATAGGTTAAACAAAGACACGTCATTGGAAAGGATTGTCGAAAGCGTGAAGAACGCGAGTAAAACCTACTTGAAAGGGGTTTTAGACATATCCAATGAAGAAGCGGTGTCGTCTGATTTCATAAAAGACAGCCATTCCTGTATCTTGGATGTCAATTCGAGTATAAAACATAAACCAAACTTTTACAAGCTTATTTGCTGGTATGAAAATGAGTTTTCGTATGCATGTCGGGTGATCGACACGATTTTATACTCCGAAAGACAACTCTATCAGGCGCAAATAGCTCCAGTGAGAATTAACGATTCTCTTCTAATGAAGAAAAATTTAAAACAACATTCCCCAGGAAGCTTTAGACAGTGTATGAGCTTTGGTGGGGATTGCAGTGCGAACGCATTGCCAAATGTTTTGAGAAATTATTCTAAAATTTTTGATTTTAAGATAAAATCACATTGTAACCCTTTACATAGGAAGATGCCAGCGACTACACGAATATCTGTAATGAACCAAACAACAATAACAACCAATTTGGAGACGAAAAGTAAAAGCGATGTATTTAAAATTATTGATTACGATTCAGTACCAGCTACTTCAAATTTAGAACAAAATATGCAGAATTGCAATCCATTAAAATTAATGAATGCTGATCAAACTGAAAAAGTAAAGGTACATGATCGCCTAGTAAATGTAAAGAAGGAAGTCAATAAAATGATGAACATGACAGAGAAACTAATCAAAAAGTCAAATAAACTTAATAATTACGATGCTTGTAAGTGTAAATTAAATAATGAAAGAGAAAAAAATACGAAAACTGAAGAAAAATCTGGCGATACACAATCAAATTTAAATGATAATGAAATCTCAACTGCTCCTATACCAAACCATTTAGACAGCGAATCTAAAAATTACTACAACTATAGATGTAAAGGTTGTTTTATATATCGTTATGAAAAGGAATTAAATGATGATCAAAAATCACTTTCCAATGATGAATCTACGGAAAAAGGCGATCCTAATATGATCAATTGTGGAGACGTCAATAAGAATATCATCGCGGAAACGAAAAGTTTAATTTGTTTTAAAGGTAAAAATGTTCATTATGAAATTAAAAGTGTTACCAAAACCAGATTATTCATAGTCCGTTAATTCCTTTCCTATATTTTTGTTTGTCTTATTGTGCAGGTGATGGTAAATTAAAAAATGAAGATAAAACGTTATGCGACAAAGGCAGCGAAGAAGTAATTTCTTCAAAACCAAAAGTCCCAAAGCAAGCTTCTGCAGAGCCTCAAAATGAAAAGTCTCATTCTTGTAATTCAGAACAAATCAGTAATCCCAATATCCAAGAAGATATTATGACGAATAAAAATTGTGAAAAACAAAATAAACACGATGAAATTGCAAAGGTAGGAAATATTAATATATCTAAGGACGATATAAACATTGCCAAGCTGTTGAGAAACAACTCTGTGGAATATTCAACTAAACGTATTATCGCAGGAAAAATTGAAGACTTTAAGATAGAGCAAGACGAAAGTGAGATTTTACGACCACGGACCACAGACATACAAAACATTATACTGAAGAAAAATCTACCCGGTAAATATATAACATTGCACTCGTGTCAAGAAAATATAAATACTTCAATAAAAACTTATACTAACAAACCAGCGCAAGATATCTACGACAAACTGGACAGCACGAGTGCAACTAATTCGGAGAATTCGTTTGATGTTAACGAAAAGCAATCGCAAGTTATATACATCAATGATCTGACTAATTCTTTAGAAGACTTAGGACGCTTAGAGAAGATTTGCAAAATAATCGAAATTTCCGATGATTTGTCAGATGAGTTGTTCGCAAAATTGCAAGTCAATGATAGTGAAAAGTCAAAAAACAATAAATGGTCTTTTAAAGACCTTTGTGACAAAATTGATTTGGATGATTTTTGCAATAAAACATTCCGTGAAACAAATGTGTAAATAAATTGAAGTTGAAATTGTTTTAAAAATTAAAACGGCTTTATAAAATAGATTCATATTTATTGTAGACTATTAAAAATTATGCGTCCTTAGTTAATAAAGTAACAATAATTAAACTTATTAAAACATTATAGTAAATATGTAGTATTCGGATAAATATTATCAAGTCCATGTTTACATTATAGTTATTTTATTTAGTAAAAGAAATCTTATCTAATTGGTCCAGCCGTGTGAATAGAATTAAACTTAATGAGAGCTCTGTTATTAAGGAAATTGTATCTGATAAAGATAAGGATGCAATTTCTCCATTACATTCACTTGATAGGCATATATATAAAATATGACAGGTACATGTAAAAGCAATATATCTAAAGGCTTATAGTTTATCCTAACTATGATCAATTAAGTTCTTTAGAAGCTTCATATTCAACTGTATAATTGTTTTAGAAAATATTGCGTTGTCCATTTCAACAAAGTCTGCAATAACAACATTGACTGGTGACTGATTGCCTAGCTCTTTTGCTAGTGGTGGTCCTGGAGAGAAATTTATTAATTCGGGAAGTACCTCATCCTTTACAGGAACAGCACACTTATCGCGAAGTGTGGATATCCACCTGTAAATAAAAGATAGTCTTTTTTAATCTAATTTAATTTTTAAGCACGTAAGGACGTCAAAATAAATTTTGTGATACGACGTCAAAGGACGTACCAACAAGGAGGCATGCAGTCTAATACATATTTTTTTTACTTGAAAAAGTATGACAAGTATGCATTAGTTCTACATCATCACCATGTAGCGAATGCAACTGCATTAAGTTATTATCACATTTCTTTCTTCTTCATGTATTGTTCAACGGAATTTTATGCGATAACAAACTTTACCTAAATAAAATAAAAGCAGGTGTAGGTGTCAATACAGCTTGGTGCACGAATCCCATTCCAGGATGACGTTTGACATTCCTTAAAAAGTTGAGAAGACCGCTGACTCGATCTTGCTGGGGCCAAGGTGACGGTAACATCTGTGGTTGCCAAAACTCGTTTGTATCATAAACAGATCGATTTCGGTATACAACCACAACCTGGAAAATTTTTACAAAATTGATTAATATTTTCACAATCACATATATTTTAGTAAATGTCAATAATAACTTTACAAATGTATCGTTTTCATCATCAATAAAAATAAAAGCCTGGATTTCAATGGTATTATAATATTGAAAATATGAACAGTACATTAAAAATATTGTCAATGTTTTCGTAAATATGACGCAAGTCCATACTGCGCATATATAGCGGAAAATTTTATATGTTTATAAAATTTTCCGCTTCACATTATATGAGAAATCTAAGTCAATTATTAAATTGGGGTACCTCTCTTACACTTTTGGGGTAACTCATATACTATCTAAAATGGTATAACATACTATAATGGAATAACAGTAGTATCTCATCCTCACAGAAGACTATTATGATTATTTTGGTCAAATTTAGCCTTCTGTAGCATATAGGATTTGATGGTCTTAAATTTCTTCAAAGTTGACATTTACTAGCAGGTGTTATGCTGTTTAGCATGGATAAATGACAATATTGATATTAAAGTGATTGATACTAGTAGCAGATTTCATTGTAAGTTATTAGCACTGTGAGTGAAAAAAAAACACAGAGATTTCAGCTGGCCTTGGTCAATCCTTCTCCTATGTGTATTTGTGATTAATTAACATTAATAGATGGTGTATTTGACATAATAACACAACACCTTCAAAAATCAAGCACTTATGAAGAATGGTAAGCGGGTTTTCAGAAGATAGAGTGCAAATCAAGAACATTCTTTTTTTATGTGAATAGTTGCCAAGCGAGGGTTCCAGATGCGTTGACAACATTTTTGAAAATCGAGCTCCGGCAACCTCACTCACCAGACCAAACACGAAAGTATTATACTACCATGAGATTGTTGGTCTTCTGTGAGGTTTTGGTACTTACCCCCACAAGCTTGCCCATTTGTGTAACAGCCGAGGCTGCTGCGTGGCCCTACCACATAAACATACCATATAAGAGAGATGCATTTATAGAAGATACTGTACACATCTTTGATTACTATTCTTCATGAGTACAGTATTTGTATATCAAAATATATGAAAATATAAAAGCAACATGATATAAATATTTGCAAATATATATAAACTAACCTGTTGCTTTAGCCTGGCGAGTGAATTCAATGTAATACTCTGCAATTCTATTTGCCTTGGAACAAGTCGTGGCCCATAAAGGTTTAACAAAATTCTCATAAGGCGCTGATGGTCATCTGGAGTGAAGCCATAAAAATGTTGAAAGTCTAATATTACTACCTAGAAATTGAGTAGGCCATAAATTAAATTCAGAACAATCAATGTGATTTTAACATTTAAAACAGTTAAGAGGATGTTAAATAAACAAGTCTAAACTGAATCAATGAATCTTTCTGTAATTTATAAAATAGTTATGAAAAAAACCATTGTAGCAACACCCATGTCATTTTATGCAGCTAAACTAGTTATGTAATATATTATAATAATTTGTTATCCCAAGGAATGTATGAATTACAAGAAAAGTGAAATGTGCAATTTATTTACCTCTCCAGGATGTGTATCAACAAAATCTTTAACTTGGTGTAAAGCTTCTGTTATTTCATTGGCATAGACTCCATGAGTAAAATAAAATTTATTATCACCTGTCTTTGTTGCAAGTCTTAAGTCCAAGTATCTGAAAATTAAGAAAACAATGGCAATCAAAACATTTAGTATTTTGCAGTCCAGCAAAAAAACAAAAACTATTTTTGTTTTATTTTTATTAAATCCATATAAGACTTAAAATTTATGATTTCATCGACTATATAAATCAAAATACTTATTTTCCTCTACTTTTACTCAGTTACTGTGTCTTAAAAAAATATTTTTTTACGTTAGGAGGTGACAAGTGGGTGGTCAACTTGATAAGTCATAAAGTACCCTCAGATGCATTATCAACTTTAAGCCTATCAATCTTTTGTAAGGTGTTGTACTTCCCTTTTCATTTATTGTGCAAAAGCAAAATATGCTGCATCTGCTACAACAGTTTATTATTTTCTACTAAGATACACTGGGTTTAGGAATACTTTCTCTAAATCAATTAATGTAGCATATTATGTTATTTGTTATTTTTAAATTCAAATACAAACATCTTTATTCAACATGGGAGCATTATGCTCACTTATTTATTGTCAAAATACTACAACTAGTTCGTAAAAGATAAGCCACTGACCCTGAGAGGAACCAGCGAAAGAAACTTGTCCATTTTTTTATTTACCATTTTTGACAGTGAGAACATGTTTACAATATGTATATTAAAGTCCAATTGAAAGAGCCTGGAGCAATAAATTCTTTACCAGAGTGTATTATCATTTAAATAATCATTAATATTATAAAAACCTTTACACAAATTTTTTTCTTAAATTTATCAATTGGTATATTTTAAATGTCTTCTGGGATTTTGTTCTAGCAACCTGTACATTGTCCCATAGATTTACTTATTCTACAGTCTAGTTGTGGGTAGGATTAATTTATGCTTCTTCCTAGTATTTATAATATACATATTATTATGTCTTGAATACTCATCCTTATTTTAATGGACATACATAACATTTTTTCTGAAAAGCAACAGTCAATATCGAAATTTTTTTAAACAATTTTTTTTGTGATTTTTAGGGGGGCCAGGTAAGTTAAAGTTACAGGATATATGAATATTTCCAAAGATTAGTTAGTTTCCAAGTTTTTAAACAATCAGTGAAAATTCATAATTTGTAAGTCAACCTATGTACAGTATTTTTTAAAGAAATGATGTTAGTTTATAAGTCTGTGAGTATATAATGTACCTAATGCCAATAAGCAGTTGCTGCGAGGTATCTATTGCTTGGGTTATGGTCCAACGTAATATCGTACCTCGAAACAAAGGGTACAATTTCTTGATAATCGGCTCTGCATCTGGAGCAACTCCACTGGAACGTGAAATACCATATGTCATAGAGTCATGGCTGCCTGAAATAATATTTTTATTTAAATATATTTTTTTTTATTTTACTATAATTTAAATTCTAGATATTCGAAATGATGCTTTTGATTTTACTGATTTAAGAAATAGATTAAAAAAAAATAATGATAAAACAACATCTTCCTGTTATATATTTATAGTTTAAGGTATATAAGGTAGGTAAAGTCAGACATATAATTTGCACACTTATAATAGCAGACACACTGGTACATAGTTTTTAAATATGGTAAAAATATTAATGCTTACAATGTTACCTGGAATAGCGAGATATATAAATGGAACATGTTTTAATTGTTCCGGTAGTTCACCCATCCAGCTTTCTAGATTTAATGATTGTGCAGAACTATCTTCACCCATTATTGAAGCTGTAAAGGTAAATAACTATATACAATGCTTTAAGGCTTGTAACCTATTAAAATACTTAAGATATATCTTTACGAGAGTAATGTTACAGTCATTTTTAAATTAAAGATGCAGGTAAGCATCACAAACCATACTACTGATTACGTCACGAAATTAATATATGACCTACCAAAACTTACTAAGTTCTATCATTGGTTCTCCATGGAGTGTTGTTAATTTTCAAGTTCAAATATTAGATATACAAAAGCCACTCATAAATGGCAAAATTTTGTTATATAAAGTGATACATGGAATGCTATATATTTAGGAAGATCTATTTTTATAATTTTCATTATTTTAAGGAATTTTATATCAATTAAGAATTAGAACTTCGTGTTTTCTATTTTGTTTGTGTGTATTTATTTATTCCCTTAAAGCTGTCTATTGTCAATGTCAAACACTTTAAACCCGTTTTTTTTTTGTTCGATTTTTTTGACTCAGTATCGAGAACTTCATTACAAAAAGTAAACTTACGTAAAAACAGTTTCAAAGATATGTAATATATTTTACAGAATTTTCTGCTGTTAGGCCTTGTTTTTATCAAATTAGCAATGGTTTGGTAACAACTAGCGGGGCGGCAGTTCGCTAATGCTAATACTAACTACCGATTCGAAGTCGACTCCGCATCGAATCGAGTAAGCGAGCTAGTGAGATACTTTTGGGAGCCGGCAGGAGGGAATATTAAGATGCAGTACAAAAAACAAGCCGTGTTGAGAAAACCATAATCTTTTATTATCACTCGTTGCTATAGTCATTTGTCAATATTAGGGTAATGCTAGACCGATGACAGTATCCTTACTGTAAGAGATAAGAGCTACACAGTAGTAAATGAGTCGCCACATGCTTAATGCAGGAGTCAGAATGAGAAAGAAAAAACAACGATTCAACATCAGCCCAAGCGAGCTTTTTTGCCCCAAGGTGACTGACTGCTGACGCCCACGAAGATAAGATGAAAACCAGATCTATAACAGAGTCTGCAAAATTAATATGGGAGGGCATGGAAAGGAGTATATCATGGTCGACTGTGTTAAAAGCGTTTGAAAAGTCCACAAGCAGTAGCACAGTTACCTTTTATCTTCCATGCCGATAGATACTCAGTAGGTTATGTTTATTCTAAATTATGGAAGTTTGCTTGCGAACACAAGCTTCCAGAATTTTTGATAGAAAGGGTAGAATTAATATTGGACGGAAATGATTCGGTTGCGTAGGATAAGAACTTTAGGAACATTTCAGGCAAGAGGTCCGGAATCATAAAGTTTATATATATGATATGAAGATGCTCTATATGAGACTATATAAACCTATATCATATATTAAGGACTAATAGCTAACGTTCTTATGTTTGATTAACAACACGCTGTACACGCTATAGTATGTCGTTACAACTGTACACGATGTATATCTACCAAAGTCACTCTCATCAATTTGTCTATCGAAAACAGATATTGTGACCACAATCGGCCAAGCTTTAGAAGTTACACGGTTATTAAAATACTACGTGGCAAACATCACTACATTTTTTTGCAATCAAGTAAACGAAAAAATTAAAACCTTTTTGATTAATGGCCTATCATAATAGAATTCTGCTAATGACATGTCAGTCGTTGATGTCAGTTTTCTCGTCTTTGGCAACGATACGATATGACATACTTGTTACAGTAGTTAAGTAATAAACTTCTTTAATCTATTTTTTGATTATTTTATAAGTATTTCCTCAAATGGTAACGGTAGAGGTAGCCGGGGCCTACTTTATTAAGTGTTGAAAATGTCCATGGTAGGCGATTATCACTTAACATCAGGTGAACCGCTAGCTCGCTTGCCACCTTCTCACATAAAAAATGGTGTGTTTCTCGTCCATACATTTGCTGTGACCATTTTGATAAATGAAAATATTCAATGAAATCTAAAAATGCATTATTCCTAATTATCATGATGAAACTAAATTTCACCATAAAAACGAAACTTTATAAGAGTTGGTAAAGGGCTTAAAAGAAGAAATAAATGAGCTCATACCTATTACAAGCAAAATGTGTCCAAGCCTCATGTCAGCGGATATATATTTTTACGGCTACCCACTCTCAACGTCAACGCACTTTACTTCCAACCAAACCGTTATTCGACGATACTGTAACTTATTCACTGTTTAACATATTTATATGCCGTATTTGTTTCCTCGCGTAAGTACGCCGACCCGAGACGTAAACCAAAATGAGCTTATCATGCAATCCGATGCATTTGTTCTTCTGTGATGTTAATAAATGCAAAAAGTAACCTCCGCATGTTATTATTGGCCGTGGAGTTGGTAGCCGATTGCTTTGTTAGAATACTATGACTCGACTGTGCGTGTGATGTATTTTAGTAGATTAGGTGAAAGGATTAAGTATGGAAGTATTTTTTGTGTCAACGCTCTTAACTTCCCGAGTAATAAGATTAACCTTGATTATTCGTTGGTTTCCAAGAATGAGTAGTTGTTAGTCGTAAGGAACTATTATTACGTATTTAGTGTGAACTTTATTACTTAGATTGATAAGGATTATAGGTTAAATTAAAAGTAGAGCTCAAAATACAAAAAAAAAAACAATGCGTGTGATTAAATACAGTAATGGCTTATGGATTAAATGCCCCACTGTTGGGTTAAGGCGTCATTTGTACAAATGTGCGAGAAGTCGAAGGGTGCATGCAGGTGGCTCGGGATCGGGCTTCGTGGCAGTCTATGGGGGAGGGCTATGTTCAGCAGTGGATTGAAACAGGACTGACTTAATTGCGGATTAGTAAACTTCTTCTTGTCATATCTTCGAAATACGTGTACTTATATTTTTTATTATGTTGTAGATGTTCAGGTTTCCTCACGACAATTTCCCTCAGCACATGGTTTAAGCAATTAAAATTGCTACTGACAAAATCGATAACGGTACCGAGATTTGAACTTGGGTTTGTTGCAGCACACTGAATAATTTCTAAATGAATATCTAATAATTATTGAGTTTTAAAATTAGGAAAAGAAGTCACGTATACATAAATAAATTAAAAAATTCTTATCCAATTTATCCACGTTAAAATTTCCATATCTCAACTGACCGTAAATTTATATATTGAAACCGTAAATGCACATATCACACATATAATATTTTATCATTTATTACAATTGCAAAATGTATTTTGCATGAACGGTGACTGAATTTTGTCAGTTAGTTTTAAGTTGTTATACAGGTATTTATATTTATTATTAAAGGAAAACCTTTATTTGATTACATACTAGGCTATGCTGTGATTATATACTTGTCTAGATGCCACATTAACCGTACTGAACGGCGCAAAAATGTCTACTAAAATTGGTAGACTCGTTTGCAACTTACGTCAGTTTCATTTGAATCGCTTAACGGATAATGTGCCTTCAACTCGTGTTGCAATTATGTGGAAAAATCGTATTTTAACACATCACCTTTCATCGGTAATTCTAGTTATTTAACCACTATTAATTTAAGAAAATACGATTAACAAATTACTTCATTTAACGTTTTAACTTAAGTTAATAGGTTAAATTAAGTAACTTAAGTTACTAATTTCACTTGACAGTTTGTTTACAGTACACGAGTTCTCACACATAACACGGAGACGGTTTTTGCGCTTTGTTTGTTTAGCGTTGCTCCATCTAGATAGATAGATCTAGACATTTGTAGTATACTTGATACTACAAATAAACTAAATATTAGATGATAGACAAAAACTGGCTAAGTAGTGTGACTACACAATAACCCAAGTTTTTAGGGTTATTTATTTGTCATATATTTGATAGATTAATTTGATGATCATGGTAAAGTTTCGACCTTATGGAATTATTTAAACCTATGGAAGGAGTAACGGAATGCTCTAAGCATTTTTACTGATTTTAAGGAGTTGCAGAATGATAAAAAAAGAAAAATTCCGTCACTGCTTAAAAATTATAAAAATTATAAGAATAAATCAGAAGGAGCACTTAATTTTTTTGACAATCCAGCTGAAAACTTAACTAGATAGCCATCGCAACTAACTAAATACTTGGTAGGCACTGAGAGATACGCGGTAACATCTTTGTATTCGTATACTAATGAGCCAAAATGAAAATAAACAAGGCGTCGTCCTAAAAACGATTAAAGAATGGATAAGCGAACTCCTTTAAATAAAGCGTGCTCTTAAATTTAGCTCCAGCAGTTTAATGTTTCTGTGGCCTTAATTCGTGGCAAGTAATGAAGGCAAGGTCTTGGCAATTAAAATTTACTGAAATAGAACCGAATGATTGTTCTGAATTATTTAATATGGAGAAACAATGCATCGCCGAAATTAATATGTTATAATAAGTAATGGCTCCATGAATAAACAAAGCGAATTTTTGGCTGGTTAAGTAATACCTAAGTTATAGTTAATAAGTATTAACTCAGTTATAGTTAATTAGTTAAGTATATTAGGAAGGATTTTTTTAATACTGACATATGGGTGGTATTTAAAAACTGAATTTGAAATATTTGATGTTTATAATGATTGTTGTAATAATTAGTGCCAATATTGAGACCTTACACGGACCGTAGTAGGTACTCGTAAGTGGGACGAAACGGGCCAACTTTATTAAAATTTAATATGATTTTTAATAAAAAACTGTGTAAGATATTGGTATATTTTTTATGTAACTGGCTAAGTGCTCGATTGTTTTCTCATTTGTTTGTGAGCGGCACAGTAGCTGTAGTCTACAGTGTAGACGGTTAACGCACTAGCTAAGTTATTAACCTGAGGGTTATGAACGCCCTCAAAGTTACGAAATTCGGATGAATAATCATACGCTGAAAAATGTGTGTTATGCAGAAAATAGTTCCTTATTGTTGCAAGAATTTAATATACAATAATAGTCCCTCCAATTTCGCTGCATTTGCGAAATCGTGGAAGTCATATATAGCAGATTTGCGTACGTTATTTCCTCACAATAAAAAGAAGACAATCAAATATGTTTTTTTGTATTCAAAAACGTCATCTAAAAGTATACACAATAAATTGGAGAATTTTATGGGGCAATAGGAAAATGCGGCCCTCGTACTATGACAGTTTATACTGTCCCCAATTTATACGTAAAAAGTATATCGTCATATACAATTAACTGTGGTACAGTTGCTAAACTATTAGCTTCGGCGCTAGGGTATTTAGGTTCGATTCCCACACGGGTCAAGTGTTTGTGTAACCCGTATAATCGATCCGTATTAATTGTTTCCAAGTTGGGTTTACTTCAGGCAGGCAAGCAATAAATTAAAACCACTGTTCACATGTTGTTCCGACCTCACCTACGTGGAGGTCATTAAGAATCTTCTTAAATAATGAATATTTTTAAAACGACGTTCAAAAGATCATTAAAACGCAAACTTATTGAAACCCCAAAAAACAAAAATACGAATGTTTCAAGCTAATATATTCATTTCTGGTTTGGATTATCATCGTCTTTTTCTTCTTCTTATATATAAAAATGAATTGCTGTTCATTTTTCTCGCTAAAACTCGAGAACGGCTGGACCGATTTGGCTAATTTTGGTTTTAAAATATTTGTGGTAGTCCAGGGAAGGTTTAAACGATGAGAAATTATGGAAAAATTGCATGGAAAATCGAAATAGCAACAATATTTTTTCCCATCCAAACTCTACCTGTCAACCTGTCAACTATGTCTGTGTAACCTTTCAAACGATTTTTGAACGCGTTCCGATTCCTCTAGAAATAATTTATATGGCAAAACAACGTTTACCGAGTCAGCTAGTATTAAATAAAAATTATCATGAATCTTTGTGTTACTTGGAATTAATAAAAAGTATGTCTTGCCAAGTGTTGAATGGACTTTCACGAATGCATTTAGTTGTAGGCGTAATCAGAAAAGAAACGACGACTGCCAATAGTGATCAAAGTCCGATTAAACTGCAGTGAAGTAGATATGTATATCATAATGTATTTTGACCAAAATGTAAACAAGGGTCGAAACTGGATTTTACGTAGATCTGAAGGTTAAAAATAATTTCAAATTGATGAAAAAAAAGCTATTATAAGTAGTATCAATATTTTTATTCGGCAACTAACGTAACCTGAAAAGCGTTGTAATGCGAAAAGGTGTTTACAGTAGTTGTAAATAACGACGACAAACAAACAGAAAAATAAACGTACGTACATACGTATGCAAAAAAAAATAGGAACGCGGAAAAACGTCCGAACATCATTCTTTATATTTCGAAGAAGAAGAAGGAGACAACCAAATGTGGTTTGTGGATTTAATTACTTTTTAATATATTTATCGTATTTTTTTTCTGACGAATATGGATTTCAGTCCAGTAAAAACTATTTACTGCCGGAAAACTTGGATACTATATTTGTTTGATTACTATATTTGTGGCAGAAACTACATTGCGCCTGATATCATTACAACTTTTAGTTTATTATTTTTTATCTTTTATTCCTATAAATATTGATATATAAAAATATGGTGACGACTTACATTTAATTTTTATTTAATTTACGCACATGTTTCTATGTTCTTGATTGAATCAGATGCAAGTATAATCACGAAAGTTTAACAGGTTTCCCAATACTTGTATTTGGCTGATGTGGAAAATTTCCCAATAAGAGGTCAACGGCTTTCTTATTTACATAATGTAAACTCGAACTTTTTGTGTCTATACTAGGGATCCCTACTTTGGAAGCGTTTAGCTGCTAAATGCTTCGTATAATGTTTTGTTCCATAAAATGCGATTAGAATTCAGATGAATTTTAATTTTGTTAGTTTTTAAATTTAAGATAAAACTTAAAAATGTCTTGATATAACCGTTGCCATTTTATTTTAGTATAATCAGTTAATAAATATACGTCATGTGTAGTATACCTAGGCTCGTAGGCAGACAGGCCACAGGCCTGCATTTCATCATGACGTCACCGAGTGGTCACGACAGACGTCTTAAATCCGAAAGTTTACATTTTTTTTAATGAGTTCATGAATCTAAACCATTATCGAATTAACTAAAAACTGAAGAGGCACACAAAATTTAATTAAAATCGGTCCAGTCGTTTAGGAGGAGTTCAGTGACATACACACGTACAGAAGAATTATATATATAAAGAAGATACGTCATATAATTAAAGCATTTGATTATTTTTTTCTTTCATTTCATCCAATGTTGGTGAATTTTACGAAACCAGAAAAAAAGGCGAAAAGATAAATACGTAAACTATTGGACTAAATTTTTATTTTTTCTTCATTTGTATACACCTAATCTGTCTTTTAGTTATATTTGTCGAGTTGTAGTAGAATTTTTTCATGAAAGAATTTGCAAAGAATTTATCCATAATTTTATTGTTTACAAGACGAAGTTCAAAGATGCACAAAATATTCCACCCACACATTATATTGCGTCTTAACGTGAGTTAATTCATAATAATAATTGAAGGGAATTGGATACGATACATTATAAGGAAACCTGTCAATAAATAATTTCTCAGAACTATGATTAATATTACATTTCCAGTTACGTAATGTATAAGGTGTGTAATAATTGCATGCAGTGACCATGCAACTTAGTCTGTATAAACCAGCTACAGATACATTTACCTTATTTAATAAACGAATAGATCATATCATATAAAAATAAAAACAGTTTTTGAGACAACTGACTAAAAAATTTTTGGTTTACGCATATCAATAATATGGAAAATTAACGATACTATACCTCATTACACAATTACTCTCACTGTATATTACTTCCCAATGGTGTTTTTTTTGTCATTACGCCATAACTTCCATAATAATTCTTAATCAATTTTTTTTCATGAACACAAATATTTGTTATTCAAGTAATTTATTTTGATACTATTCCTATCTCAAAGACCGGCAAAGCGAGTCTTTTGGTGGCCCGTCAGTTGGCCCGCCTGCCCGATCGTGTCCTCTTCCATTAAAAAAAACTATTGACCGAAAAACTTTATCCTTTAATTTAAACTAAGACTTCTTTTAATGAGATCACTTTCATCAATAAATAGCTATGTACACATAACTATATAACATAGACTGATCACGGTATAGTGAGACAATTTCGCACTGGTCAAATGGTATTTATTACCTATAAATATAGTTTTATATAATACAAAAATCGAAGACATGCGAAGCCTGCCTACCATATTTGGCATGGCGTGGTGGACTACATTCTAATACCTTGATTACAGAGGAGGTCTTTGCCCAGCAAAGGGACGTATGATATATATTGCTTTACTTTATTTGAAGAGCTTGAAGAGTTTTAACGAACTCAAATATTACAAGCGATAATAGAAATACAAATAACAGACAGTGAAATTTGAGACGGTTTTGATAAGACAACTAAAAATATGTGTAGATGTACACTTTTACGATTATATCATTAATTTCTGAGCAAGAAAACAACACATATATCTAATGATACATGAATCTCGTAAATGGAGATGAATCAAAATACACCCGTGCTTCTTTGCAGTTAGGTCAGTTAAAATGAAGGTTCTAATACCTTGCTTTATCAGCAGGTACGGTCCTTCAAGTACGCCATTGCTAGACATCATACCACGATGGAATTCTCGCTTGCTCTGTGACCGATGAAGCTTTACATAGTACCCTATAAAATATAAAATGATGATCATTAAAATTGTCATCATCATCATTGTGTCGCCGAAACAAGTTAGCTCATATGACTTTATAATGATATAATGATACATGAGCATATTTTAATTTCTAAAAAGACAAAGGAATATTTTTTATACACATATATAACCATAACACGTAATCGCTTCATTAAGATGCAAATATAAAGATATAAACTTGAAGGAATGGCCTGTCTTGCGTCATATCGCCATATATTGGGTCTCCGCATTTTTGCGTCATTTATAAGGCTTCTTTCCTTGTTTGAAGAACAGATGAACAAAGTATGCATTACGGTAAATTTTGTTAAAGTTATTATCGTTAGCATATTTAGAAAAAAGAAAAAGATAAGCAAATTTCATGTGGAATTAGCAATAAGTCCTTTAATATACATGCAAGGATAAATAAGTAACAGTTCCATAACTAAAGGATAAGCGGAACCCGAGGTTCTGGCCGCAGACACAGTGTACCACTGACATACTGGAGCTTTAAGCTAACCTCAATGGAAGTGTGCCGGTGTACATCTGGTAGATCCTGTCTGCGTATACAGCCAATCCTAACGTGAAGAGCGCATATAAGTTTGATTTGTTTTCCAAATTGGTGTGATTTTTGAAGTTATCCTTCTTTTGGCGCGTTTGGAATAAATTATGACAGTAAAATATATAAGATGCGCGCGCACACCGAACCCCAAAAAGCGAAAAACATGGTGATACCAAGAAATACCTAATATTATAATACCGTGAAGTTGGTTGCTTTCTTCACGATATTATCTTGCCAACCAATGACAACTTTTTAACATTTACCTATAATTCCAAGTTATAAGCGTTATCAATTAATGTATTTAATGTATTTTTTAAAAACATAGTACTGGCACAGGGGATAAAATCTTTAGTTATTTTTTATTGTTTAGCTGAAGTTCGTCGAAGAATAAGCGAAGATGCCGAACACACACACCTTTTTTTAGGATTCCGTACGCAAAGGGTAAAACGGGACCATATTACTAAGACTCCGCTGTATGTTTTTCTGTCTCCCCGTCTGTAACCAGACTGTATCTAATGAGATCTAATGAGATGTCCAACTAGTAGTTAGTTGGACAGTTGAATTTTTCACACAGATGATGTATTTCTGTTGTCGCTATAGCAACAAATACTAAAAAACAGAATAAAAAAATATTTAAGTGGGGCTCCCATACAACAGACATGATTTTTTTGTACATAATGGTACGGAACCCTTCGTGCGCGAGTCCAACTCGCACTTGGGCCGGTTTTTTTTTCTTATGACGTGTTTCCAGCCATAAGCAGACAAGACACAGAACCGAGCACTAGCTTAATATGCAACTGTAGACGATATTACAAATGTCTCCGTTTGGGGATAGAATATAAAGATTCTGGGCACTGGACACATCCGAAAATGCTACATGCAAATCATACAATGACCTTGTGATAAGAAACAGTTTTTCTAAGACCAGACCTTTAATGTTTGCCCTTGTGTTTTTTAATGGTCATAAAAAAAAGTAAAGTAACAGCCTATACATGTCCCACTGCTGGGCAAAGGCCTCCTCTATACAGAGGGTATCAGGGCATAGTCCACCACGCGGCCCCACTGCGGATTGGCGGACTTCACAAATTTTCGAAATATAATTTTTTTGTTATTATTTCGAAAATATGCATGTTTCCTCACGATGTTTTCCTTCACCGCGGAGCACGTGATAAGTCAGCACTTAAAGTTAAAAACTTCATTGGTGCCGGCATCGAACTCAGGTTGCTCGAGTATATTGAATTAAAGGCGAGCGCCCGGACACTGAGCTATCACGGCTCCTAATGGTCATAACGAAACTAAAATTAAATAGGAATCGTGGGATCCTTATATTTTCAGTCTCCAGTGCCGGTTAAGATGGTGGCATTAATCATGCCCTGTTCAACTTGTGTGGCACGAGCTTTTGTTCTGTTACATAATCGAAGGGTATCTAAATTTTGTAAAAGCGTGACTGTGACGCCTACATTTTATTGGAGCTTATGAGAGGGACACATAGACCGCTCAAGTGAATTTAAGTGCTATGTTCTGTGTCTATAACTGTGTTGAGATGTTGGTTTTTGTCATAGTGTTCCAGCTTTTCCAACTTTTCGAGAGGTCAGAGAGCCATTTAATTTTATCAAAAAATGTTTATGCAGCCATTATTTGCGTTATTTGTTTAAGTCTTTCTGTAACCAAGTTTTATAATGAGGGCAATATTTACATAATTGTATAAATCCCTCTTTAATAAATATAAAAAAAGAACAGACTTTCGTAATGATCCATTTTTATAAAAGACGACTGAAAACGTTGTACATTCAAAATTTCTTTTAATGGATACCACTATAATGTAATCGTTGATAAGATAATCCCTTTTATGCAAAGCTCAATAAAAATATTTTCAACTGCCCAATGTATGAAAGGTGATGTCGCTTCCTAGGGGCAAATTAATTACATTATTATTCTCCATACTATTCTAGAATCGTCAGATGGCGGGTAAATTTTATTGAAGCAAGTAAAAACGAACACAAAGCCGTCTCGTGATTTCCGACCTTACGTTGGGGTCATCATTACACTGCGAACGACTCTACGTCAAAGTCCAAGACCTTTTGGGAGATTCGAGATCAGGTTATTTTCGTTAATTTCTTTGGCTCGTCTTCACCACTATTACAAATAGATAAAATTTATTTGTATATACATAATTAGATGACCAGACCTATTCAGATAATACTGAATGGATGCTTAGATTAGGTTAGATCAACATAATTTGCATTGTAATGAAATAAATGCTATTTGTAATTATGTATCTTTCTTTTAATTATCATTACATTAATAATGGAATGTCAATGTGAATGTTTTAACTGTTGTAGGACCACGCAACAGCTGCGGCTGTTGCACGAATGGGTAGGTCTGTCCGGGGTCTGCCTATTCGACCTCAAAGAAGACCGGCGTGTGGTGGAAGGAAGTGTTCTGCGTGAGGTACGTGCCTCTGGTGAGTGAGGTAGTCGGGGCCCACTTTATTAAAAGGTGGTGACGCATCTGCGACCCTATTGGTGTTTCAAATGTACATGGGCGGTTACTGGAACAGCCTTTTACTTTATTTAAAGCACAAGTCTAGTCATGTCGATACATACTTTATAGGGTTATTTCTATTATTGGGTGGGTAATCACATATCTTTGAAATTATAATTCTTCATCTGACCTTAACCTATCTTGGTGGGGTCGGCACACAATGCGAATCATGACGTATGTCGTTTGGGTTAGCATTTTTTACGACCTGCTGCGCCTACCCGTCAACCCACTCTGTGTGTCAAACAAATACTTGTCCGTGCGGGATTCAGACCCATGACCCACGGTGCAGAAGCCAATCGTCATGATTGTTGTCTTCAAACGAATAATCCTTAACTCTTCTGAAGCTTCGATAGCTAAGCTCTTCTGAGATTACGTTTTTAGTTATCGTTAATTATATTCTCTTCACTAAACCGGCCTGCCGTTGCGAAAATCATAGAAAGGTTTTTAATTGTTTTGTCATTTATTTTATCTGTGCTTTTTTGCTTCCTTTACGGTCTTTAAAAAATGTTTATCGTCTCGTGACCGAAATTTTTCAGATGAAATTGAGCCTTGTGCCTGAATAACTTCATCTATATCTTTTACATTTATGTCAACAAAATCTTTTACCCAATGACCGAGTTGTAGAATCACATTTTGTAGAGTAGGCTACGTTTTTATTAGCACTTGTTGTAGGCGTGTCTTTTATTTGCGGATAACAAATTTTGGTCAGTAAAACAGTTTCCACGAATGATCGAATTCGAGAACAGTGAAGTCGAGAATAACAGGGGAGTGGTGTATTTAAGAGTAAGCGCTCGATCGCTGAGTTATCACGGCCTGAATTATGCCTTATTTCAGAAATGGTTGTGCTCTTCGTTAGCATCTATAGTTAAAACATAATATTCTAGTTCAACATTGATTTCAGTTCTGTTCAGATGATAAGTTGGTCTCATCTTGTATACTTGGGACGAATCTTTAGGATTTATACGTACTTTGTTTATCACGTAATATGATTAGATATTGGTACGTAGTTTTTTGATCTATCATATTTGTCCGTTCATCATTCATTCTTCAAATATAATATTTCCTAACTCATCCATTGATAGATATTTAATCTTATTGACATGATTGTTTTTATTTTAGTGTATGATGTTGTTGTTTACGTTCCATGAAAGAAAATTAGCAGAAATGTTAGTGTTTACTTTGAGAGTGCATCTTGCATTGTATTTGCATTGTAGTTACTTGTTACTCCGTAATGTAAGCAGGTAGTGGGTGCGTACTTGCGTAGATAGATAAATGCCCAAGCCCATAAAGCCCCTTCTATTGGCTGCGGCCCGACACGAAGTTGTCCGAACGCAATCGATGTCACCCGAAGTCGGGTGTTGCGCGATCGCTTTCGCCAAGCTTCGCCATTCATCTGTTGACGATCCACGTTGTCATTTGTCCGCGACATTTTCGTCCGTGGCAAACGCTGAAAGCCCGTGAATAAACCGACGAGATCCTCAATCCGAGCCTAGGAACATTTCGGATATTAAAATGAGCAAGATACGGTCCGGCGTTAAATAGTGACGCGGTGTTTATTCCGTAACGTCGCCTACATCGCCGCGAGGTCAAAGACTGCTTTAAAACTGTATAATTTCAGTGCCGTATTCCCCGTGCGATGTTGGGGGAGAGTTTTGGTTGACAGATTGACACTGACCGTCTGTTCGGACTTGTTGCGAATGTGTATTGAAACGTTCATCGCTATCCACGGGCGCACTGCTATGCGCCACGATTTGGTGCATTTCATTCGACACACATCCTCTGACCACTATTGCGAAGGAAGACTTTAGTTCTACAAGCAGGTGAGCACTTTCTCATTTACTCAATTTTTTCTTGCAGTTGTACAACTGCCTGCCACATTAATATACCTATTAAAATACCTATTAAAAATAGGCTGATTTAAATTGCTAAAATCATTAGCTGACCTTTTACGTCAATACTATATCGCGTCGCTTCAGTTCGTGCATCTGCTTATAAATGGTCAAAGTGGAACCAAAACTTGTCATACGATCTACCTATGACAGATTCATTTAGCGATGTACGTTGAAGAAAGAAATCGATATGATTGTTAAACAGCGTATTGTATTGTCTAGGGGGCGTATTTAGTTTAAAAGAAGATTCTTTAAATAAAATAGTTATAACAAACCCGACAGTCTCGCTTTATGATTCGTTGCGTTCACTTGCATGCGAATTGAATACTGTTTACATTCGCCATTTCTCAGTCGCATTTTTATATAATAATTAATCGATACGTCACGATATAATAATCGTATGTCGTCTTGTCAGTGAAGTGAAATAATTCCGTTATTATCATCAAGTAATTGTCAGAAAATATATAGTATAGAAAACTCGAGAACATGAGGCAACAAAACTGATGTATTTAAAAGGTGTCGTACGTTCCGGTTTTATACCTACTGGACCAGGTTATAATTATGGATAGAAAGTTATTGTTGCGCGTCGAACACAGGTACCTCATCTTGACTGCTCGCGCCAACGGAATGTCCATCAATGACCGTCAATGCCGTAATAATTTGCCCTTCTACTGAGCTTCTAGTATTAGGTGTAATGTAAACATTAGACAAAAAAAAATTGTGAATATCTTATAAACTGAATACTACAAAGATGTCAAAGGTTTTGTTAGAAAAGATCATTTGATAGTTCTGTAAGAGAAGATGACATTAATGATGAACCAAAATAAACAAGACAGATTTTAGTTTATGGTCTTCTTTAGTAGATTATATTTATGCCCCCTGTTTTATAATTTTTCAGCAGCTATCGAGTCGATTGATGTAAAAAAATGTATTTTCTCTAACAAGGTTTCTTGAAGTCAGGTCAGTTCAGTGAAGGAAAGAGGCGGAAAACAATCAGTAACGGTTTCGATAACTTGATAACTTCGAGTTGAACATGACTGAAGTTTGAATAAACTTATTTTTTAGAATGCTAAAGTCGATTGTTTTCTTTTTCTGTAAAAAGATGGCAAGCAAGCTTGCGGTTCAGCCGATGTTAAGTAATAACCACCGCCTACTGACAATTGCAACACCCGTATGGTTGTACATGTATTGCCACCTTATAATAAAGTGGGCCCCGGATACCTCACTCACCAGACGAAACGCAGAAGTACACTTAACACTTCTACTTCACGCTAGTCTTCTGTGAAGTCGTGGTACTTAACCGGACGGACCTGCTCATTTGCGCAACTGTTGCTTGGCCCTACCACCAATTAAAGGTTGTGTATTGCTGTTATATTATGTTGTTTGCTTTTATTTGTAAAATCTTATTATTATTTCTGTGCAATGCTAAGTACTATCTATATCTATAAATTACCTACACCCACATGTATAATTTCTGGTACAAATACAACACGGTCTACACGGACGTCCTTATTGACCGGACGCTGTTGTGTGTGTATCGTCGGATAAAATCGTACTTTCGTAAGCGAATGCTATCTGGTCATTTGTCAATTTGAATATGCACTTACTGCAACTTTAAAAATACCAATTTATAGAAGATGTAAAAAAATCAGTTGCAACGGTGAATTGTTTTATAAGTTTATATAAGCGTATTTATGTTTAATTATCAATGAAAAATTTGTACATACATTACATTTCTATTTTTTCTCGGTTTCCAATTGACCTTTGTGTTCATAATGTTTGCTGTAGACAATTGTCTCGGTGACTTAAGATACTGCTTCATGGCAGTTTGTGGGGGCGGCATATGTTCAGCAGTGGAATCAGATATGCTGAAATGAATACCACTCAGATGTGAACTTCCTTTTGAATTGGTCCAAATATATGTACAATAATATAGACATTAGAGAGAGAGAGAGAGAGAGAGAGAGAGAAAAAATCTTTGTACGGACGCTGAAAAAGATTTAATTACAAAATATGTTTTAATTTTTATTTTCATTACTTGCCCCACATAGTCGTTACCACTTATGCATAGAAAGCTTGGACCCTAGTCTTATGTTTCAAACTGCCACTTCAACGACTCGTTTAAAATACAAAAAAAAATGTTTCTTATAACAAGAATAACGTCTAAATATTCTACCACTTAGTAGACGTCTATTATTAAAAAGCCAAAACAAGTTTTATAAATGCTACCACAAAGATAAAACACGTGACATTGTAAAGATACACGTGAATATTGGTATTCAATGATCGGCCCGAGGTAATATAAGTAGAAGGCGGTGTAGCTATTTTCCTACGTTGTATGGATTATGCATCATTTTAATTTTGTAGGTGTGTTGGCGTGATTACATTATCAACGTATATGACGATGCCAACAAAGAAACTTGTAAAGCGTTTAAATGTTTAAACTCAATATTAATAACACGTTCGTTGCCCTGATATGTTTGATAGTCCGAAAACATGCTCACAAAAACAAACATTATTATTTGATTGAGTTTTATAAACTGTTAACTGAACCGAGGCTATAATATGCTGGTAATAATAGTAATCTGTTTTTTGTTCATCGTCATAAACAATCTGTTAAATACAGCTTAAATATTTTTTTATTTCTTTATTATTAGCACGTTTTTAATAATTATTTGCTTTGCTGTGTCTCTGTTCGCGTCAAGTTTTGTAATTGATTTTAAACAAACTGATGTAGACACAGATTGATTGATGAAAATAAATATATCTAGTAACTTCTATTTACGCGAATATTACACATTTTTATAAAACCAACTCACGGATTTTATCGAGCCTTATTTACATTTTAAACATCGGACGTTTCGAATGCTTTACAGCAATCGTGGTTATGGGCGGAACTGAGATATCAAGCATCCTAGTGTCATTATTAGGTGGTACACTCTGTCTACCGTTAACTTGAAAATGATTAATTTTATTTCGATCCAATAATTTTTTAAATAGCTATGTAGATACTTGTTACATTTAAAAATTAAAACGTGGGGCGTATGCAGCAGATAATTCATGCCACGATAACTTTATTTTATATTTGTACTAGCGGACCCGACAGACGTTGTACTGTACACACGACTTAAATTTGACAACGACTAAATTAAAGTATTGAAAAAAATGTAGTAGACCGAATTATGAATATAAACCATTCTCGAATCAAAAAATTTTACAGAACGAATTACAGAATTAGACAGAACGGTTTAGGAGGAGTTCAGTGACATACACAAGGATTATACAGCGTGTCGTTACCATCGCGACAATAAATGAACACACATAAAGGGGATAACTTTTTAAAGTTGTATTAAACATTTAAATTCTTTAAACATCAATATTTACAGAGTTATTGTAAAGGTCACAAAGCACATGAATGGGTTGAATGAATTTAAAAGCGACAAAACATACTGTTAGAAGGAGAGGCTTGTAATGCGACGCTGTGGCGCGAGTTGTATAGGATGTTACAAATTTTGTTTCTTTTTTACTTAATTAGTTTGTTTGAAAAATATTTTTTTTAATTATGGATGTTGTTTAACGTTAACATTTTTTTTATGATTATTGGGCAAGTAGCGTTAGACGTGTGTTCATTTATTGTCGCGATGGTAAAGACACGCTGTATATATAAAAAAATTGCACTGAGAATGGTGAAAAATTATGTGTACGTAAGTTGTCTCTTTTATAGAATCTTTCTGTACATTACAGACTATTGCATGCGCTCCACATTTTCATCATAAATAAATAATAAAAGCTATAACTAATTTAACCATTAAGAAATATTTATTAAATTGACAAATGACAGAGGTCAATCTTATCCCGTGTTTGGGAATTAAAGAAATTAGTTTGCTGCTTTTAAATTTGAACTAAGTATGTATAATATACTATAATAATATCAAAAACTTGTGACCGACTCAAATAATTTTGATCACAACATTTTTTTCATTCACAGCACAGAAATTTATATCAACATGTTATTGCACGGCGCGTTTTTTACCAGACTGTTGAAGGAGAGTAAACTTATAAGTATATATTATGTAATATGTATTCATTAGTATCATTGAGGACTCGTGGCGCAGTGGCTAAGGTATTGGCTTCGGCGTCGGGAGTCGTGGGTTCAATTCCCACACGGGACAACTATTGGTGTGACCCACAGATAGTTGTTTCGCATCTGGGTGTTTGTCCACGTAAAATTTATGTTTGTAAAATCGTTATTACAACACAGGATAACGTTATCCTAAGGTAAGGGCTATTTTTTTTTAAAAGAAAAAAGAAATCAAAAATCAAATTTAAACAGTTTTACTGATGAAGATTTTTAGGTTTCACTGGATTCCTTATAACAGGGGGAATGAAGTAATATATAAAAAATAATATTTAATATTTTGCAAATTAATTTTACCTCATATTTCACGTAGACGGGGTAATTTCATTGTAACCTTTTCAGTAAATATAAATAGGATGCGAATGTATATGATCAAAGAGCAGTATGAACAAAGGTCCGACATATAATAATGCACATGATAATGATAGTCACAAGGCGACACCAGCTTCTCTGAGACACAAACAAGACATAATATGTTACATCATTCATTAATGGCGTGTAATCTGTAGGATTATATTTAATACGAGTAGTAGATAGCCTGTTGCATCAATTTAATGATGCAAATTATCCGTTAAATCACGACCATGATGTATAAAATTAAATCTTTTTATCTACATTGATTATCGTACTGACATTTAAAACGATTGCGTAAATCCAGTACGACAAGCTATTATTTCTATTACCAATACTAGTTCTTAAAACATGTAGAAAAAGCACGAAAAGATTGTCGCCGCTGTGGAAATCGAACCCAAGTCTTCGGCATTCGCGGCATGATTTTAGTCGCTGTGGCAATCAGCCGTTTAGCTTAGTGGTTAAAACGTCAGGCCGCGAATGCCGAAGACGTGGGTTCGATTTCCACAGCGGCGACAATATTTTCGTGCTTTTTCTACATGTTTTAATGTTAAATCTTAAGTGCAAAGATTAGCACTATAAACAATTTAAATACTAGCTTTGTCATGTTTTCTTCTGACCTGATATTGATTGTGTGCTTCAGGCACAACGTAAGCCATTAACCAGTTAAGTTTTAGAAATATATGCACACAACATGTCAATAAAATAAAGTATGTAATCGTTCCCTAATGTACCTACCTATATTTTATATGAATTTTACTTCGTGTTATAGTTAATTCAACATATCTTGGTCAAGGAGAGCTTGGAGAGCAAGCCAATAAATAATTTAGTGAACCGAAATATACTGATTTGTCATTTTTTTGTTGACTTTCATTCAATTCAGTATATATGTTCTCATGACAAACACAATTTTTCTTTCTGCAACTAAAAGTTTGAGCTGTCATAGTAAAAAAAACTGTCAGAATGATTATTACAGTACTATTCTTAAAATTAATTTATTTGTATTTTTATGAAATTTCTCTATCCCTTTTCTATTTTCTATGTGAAACACCCAGATACATTGTGGGTCTGCAAAAACCCACGACCCCCGATACCTGGGCAGAGCTTATCATCGAATTATTAGGTTTTTTTTTAATTTATTTGTAAAAATTTCTCTAATTTTCTATGTGAAGTTTTTTTCCCATATGTAGAAATATGTTTTTTTTTAAAATAAAAGAAACGTTTTTTTGTAGAAATTGTTTTGAAATAAAAATATTTTGTTGTAAAACTTTACTAAAATAACACTAACAATAAACTATCGGCTACAGAAATATCCAGCACGTTCCAAAGCCACCGTAACAAGTTCGCGTGTAAATTTTAGAAAGTATATAAACAATTTACGAAACAGAAATCTAACACCATCATCATCATCATCATCATTTCAGCCTGTCCGAGTCCACTGCTGAACATAGGCCTCCCCCATACACTAACACCATATCAAATTGTAAACATCAAAAACTTATTCGATTTGGGAACTAAACCGAGTATGTTGGTAGACCTCTTCGAAAGATCCCATCATATTTGTTTTAATTTGCGCGTGTCCACGTGCGCTTATCAGCTTATCAAATCAACCTATCAAGCTCTAGGAATTTCAGCTTTCCTTCGAGTACTACTACTAATGAAATTTTATACAATTGTACAGGTGGAAAGTAAAAACAAACAAAAGTATATAAGTATCTTCTTCGAGTAACACTGCGAGCATTTTATATAGTGTTTTATTAAAAAAATATTGATGATAATAAATTTTTGATTGATGATAATAAATTTTATTGCACCTATCACCATATCATAACTATTAATTTATTAAATTAAAATGTTTCATGTGTTCGCAAAACTGAGGAAGGACGTTGTTGAATCCAAAAATTTAGTACCTAAGTTATAATACTGCTTCCATAATCAGATTTTTAAATTAAATGAATTATGGAATTCAAATTAAATTAATCAAGGATGTCAGTATGTCAGTTTGGGAATATAATGGCAGAAACCTTTCCTTCGAGCAACTTGTAAAAATTTATTTTAAAATTTATTTTAAAAATAAATTTTACAAGTTGCTCGAAGGAAAACCACAAACAATAAAGGCTGTTGGTACGTCACATCGCTATTCTTTATTTTTTAGTGAAATTTCAACTTTCAAAGTTAGAACCTAAGTAGTAATGACGAAATCAATATGAATTTTTTTCCGCTTCGTTAACGATGTTACAAATAAATCTTGTTAGATCTATCGCCAATATGTTTATTTGTGTATTTTTCGCTTGTTAACGTCGTGAGCCCATCACTATCAAAACCCATGAATTTCTATACAAGTTTTGAAAATTAAAACTAATTGCATCAACGAGTCATAGAGCCCTATTCATATGCATATATCTCATATAAAAAGTAAAGTATAAGCCTATACACGTCCCGGTGTTGGGAAAAGGCCTTCGTGCACATAGGATATCAGGGCAAAGTCCACCACGCGGCCCCACTGCGGATTGGCGGACTTCACATATTTTCGAAAAATTTTTTTTGTTATTATTTCGAAAATATGCAGGTTTCCTCACGATGTTTTCCTTCACCGCTGTGCACGTGATAATTCGGCACTTAAAAATAATAATTTCATTGTTGCCAGCACCGGGGATCGAACTCAGGTTGCTCGAGTATATTGAATTAAAGGCGAGCGCCCAGACACTGAGCTATCACGGCTCATATATCTCATATTCCGTGGAAAATTACGTGGTTGTCGCGACTCATAATTATAATAAGTTATTAAAATATATTGATTGTACTGTTAAAGTGCATTTAACTCCCTATCTGTCGACGTGCCGTTGCGTAGTATCGTCCATGAAATGGTTTTGTAATAGAAGGACTTATGCTCTTAAGATAATAATTATGATTCACAATACTAACTTGTCATGAAATTTGTTATAAAAGACTAATAAATCGGTTCATACATTTATATTGGTGGATTTTTCCGAGCAAATGTTTTTTGTAGTTGTCTTTTTTTAGTTTTGTTATTATAGGCCATATAACATCATGATATGATGTTGACATGATTTACATTGCCATAGCCAACGCATTTTTTTCGATTTTCAGATCGCTATTGATGGCGTTACTGTGCATCCGGGGCGACTGGTACCTATATCTCTGGCTGATATACTGCAAGATCTACTCGGCCGTCGTATGGCTGGTGGGCAATCACTGCCGCGGGACTGATAAGGGCCGCGCCGTGATAACCGCCGGCGTCGGCGGACAGTCGCCCGCAGGCCTTCACAGAGTGCGCACGCGTCGCAAGAGAACCCAACAGCACCGCACCAAGCACGTAGTCGCATTAGTGAGGAGGCCGTCCCTGAGGCGAATTGTCATGGCACCAGGAGCGAGTACCGCGCACGCAATGATGGAGGACAAGGAGAAAGCACTCCACGGCGCTTTGGCCAACGGTAAGTCGTTAAAGAAACTCACGAACAAAGCTTTCGCCCGCTCTCTTGGCAGCTGCTTAAGGAAGAATGCGTCAGGCAGTTGGATTAATTTCCAAAACACAACGCCCCGCCTATATTTAAAACGCAAATCTTTCAGCGAAAGTTGTGAAATGCCATTGACACACATTTTTACCTCTCAACGAGGCGTTCTTTGAACCTTTTTTTTTTCATAACGTGACGCTGCTAGTTTGAAACATCGCCGTAATGATTTAGTATGAACTATATCAATTTATCAGAAAGCGCACCATTAAAGAAAAGAGTTGGTTGTTTAACATATCAACCAATCGTAGACATTTGCGGGCTGGCTGCAATGGAAAATGTTATGTCTAACAATAAAAAAGAAATCGACACTTCGCTTACGTCAATATTGACGTGAGTATGACTATAATTCGCCGAGCCAATTATGATTTGAATTAGGATTTATTCAAGAAATTATTTTTAGGCGCCACTCTCTTCCGTACAATTTCCTTGTATCGCCATCGCGAGGTCAATATCGGTGAAGATTGAAGTCGAAGTCGAAGAAGTATAAATAAGTCCATGCTCGTACAAAGAATACCTGAGTAATAAAGTTTATAATATGTACCTTCTTAAAATAATTTTAACAAAGTATAGTAACAGAAATAATAGTAGTGCATACTTTTCTTTCACGTAAGAATTCACAGATTTCTTCACGTTGTGCTTTGTTAAAACAGATAAGGATTTGGAAAAAATTGCGAAACATGTTCTAATCGAAATAAACTAAGTCAACTTCATCGAGTTTTATATCTAAAACAAGTATATGTTGAAGTACATATCCATATGTCCTCAAGTGACGCTGGTATGTTCGTAGCATCGAGTCCAATTGCGTTCTAATTAGGGCTGTTTGGCATGATACCAAGGCATTAAAATCGCCACTTTAGCAATTAAAACAATCAATGCGATCTCGAACCTAAAGAAGTTTCGAGATGGAGAAAATTTTATAGTTCCAGCAAGTAACAACACGACAGCAAAAGGTTTTATTAAAGCCAACTATTGAAAAAACTAAACATGTTAACTTGCAATATCGAAAATTATATCAATGAATATAACGAAGATATTAATGACTGTACTATGGGCTTCTTATTACATTTAGTAGTCACAAGTTGTCAGCAACAGCATCAAGTAATTTAAGAATATTTTAAACATGTCCGGGCGTGTTACCGAGATCTTTTTACCGGATAGCTTTTAACCCTATGTAGAAAATAACTGTCTTCACGATTCACCATCATGATCTCAGTAAACCTTGTAAGATACACCTCTGCAAATTATAACGCTAACAGAATACCCCGTGTATACAGAAGCTTAAAAAAGGTGCATCATCATTCATCTCATTAAAGCGGTATATCATATATTATATATATTCATTTTGCTATCATATTGCTATCTTCATATTGCTATCTTTGCCAACTTATGATTAAACTTTGGGAGATTGTTCATACACAACGGGTTTCTGAACATAAAAATCTTTTGTCATAAATCGATAGATGATATATAAGTTTTAAATTAAAAGTAATGGTTTTCTCTTTAATTAAAGAGATATTACAGTGAAAATAAATTTTTAAGCACAGTTTGAAAAACCCTTAACAAATTTGACCGCGCGAGACGTCACTCCGTCCAAATTCCCTCATCATTTATATGATTTTATTACCTTCGGTGCTTCATAAGTACATTATGAATCCTTATGAATCCTCCGAAAAAAAAACATTGAAAATAAATGTTTCGGAGGAGTTCAATTACAAACACCGTGACACGAATTTTATATATTAGATTACGTAAAATCTTTTTATTTGAATTACCCGCCGCAGCTCCTGAACGTTTGACGTTGGACGTTTTACTTTTCCTATTTTTTATGACTAAGGTGCTCTGTGAATACAATACTTATAGCTTAGCGTACTTTATAGCTTATAAATAATTTAATGACATTCAATGAAAAACTTATTAACATTTAGGACCTCGGACTTCTAACGAATTAAAACAGATTACCAGAGATTATCACACATCCTGAAATAAAATTAGTTCGAAACAAAAATTTTTTACACCTAATTTCAATTATTTTCACAAAAAAAAGGCGCAGATATAATGTAATTCGTAACTGAAACAGATAAAATTTGTTCTAAATGCATATTAACATTGATGACATTAATATTGAAATCTTATATAGTCGAAATTGAACGAACATTTTTTATAGAATTGTCATATGCAAAGAAGCAAGTAGACAATCTGATGATAACCAATAGACATTTGCAACCAACACATATTCAAAACTGTGGCCTGGTTTTTGTGTCGACTCTTTTAATGTCCTTGAATCGCATCGATCTGGGATGCACCGTTAATCGGAATCGCGATAGTCGAAATTATCGATTTTAAGGTCTTCAGTTACATATTTAGCGATAATGCTGTGTCTGAGGCACCATGGCATTTAGCCAGACGACATTTGGTCACTGCATGCTAAGTGTTCATATATGTTATGAATCTCGTAATTTGCTTCACGCAACCACATCGTGATAGAAATTGCAGCTGAATCGTGGAAATAGAACACTAGTTTGTTATTCGCTCTCGATGTTGTGTATACCTACGATGCGAATTGGATCGTTCAGCAGAACACTGTTTCAGTTCTCTGAAGAATATAGGATCTTTTAAACTAAATAAACTTAGCTGAGTTTTATGATTGTCGTTTTCTAATTTTAAAAAAGTTTATCTTGTCGTGTCGGTATGTGTGCGCATCGTAAAAATATTACTCCCATATTTTTTCCAAACACGCCAAAAGAAGCATAACTTCAAAAGGTGCTTTAAACTCGGTGACTTATTAAACTTTTGCCAAATTTCTCTTGACCTCGTGTTCCAGGGAAAACCTATTTTATAACAATCCTCTGGTTATGCCTTATAGTGATTATGCCGTATTCGTCAAATAATACAAGTGGGCGAGATAATTTGATGTTGGAATATGTCATTGTCTTCGTCAACTATTTTTCGTTCCTAGCTCAATGTGCAGAACATGCAAAAGAAAGCAAGCTGTGAAGTTGCAAGAAAAGTAAACTCGGGCACAGTTCCGAGATCAGTCAATTGCCTCGTCGGGCCACAATTGAACTTTGCGCTTTGTGTTTAAAAATAGATGAGTGCGTTTAAAGTAGCGGTGCAGCTTTTCATTACTATTAAATGGAACATCAACGATCCATCTTCGTAAAATAAACTTGACAGTGTCTCTTTTTCAAAATATGAATAAAAAAGACATTGTAAACAACATTATAATGTATATTAATATAAATAAACATATATATGACCGAATGACACGTCACTCCACACGTACAAAAAAAAATTGAGACTACTTGATTAAGTATGCCTAATTTGAAGCATTAACAGTAAAGATCGTTTGACTAGACGCAATCTCTAAAATAGTTTCTAAAATTCATGTGAATTTCATCAACAAAGTTTTAATAAGCCTTGTGTTGTGAGTGAGACGTCTCCGGGTGACGTCGGACCACGCCCCCGGCACAATTGTCTGTTTGCCTCCGCTCTAGACAATTGACAGCGGCCGTACGGAATGTAATTTAATTGCACAGGCTATAAATTACAATTGCGTTTACAGAACACAATGACATTGAGTTCATAATAATAGTTTTCACTTTGCGATTGCTTAGATGAAAACCAAAGTTTCTTTGTAAACATTTTTCGCAATTTACATATATGTGCTTAATGCTAACATGTGTAAAAGCAAATTAAAAATAAGCGACCAGAAAAAAGCATTATGGCCTGTGACGACTTTCAAGGTTTTTGAGAACTTTGAACTTGTTTGAGTTCGTAAACAACTGCGATAGTTCTGATAAATTTGAAGGATTGCGTTATTTTTTTTTGTTGTTTTATTATTATCGTCATGCCCCCAATGGTTTTATCAGTCGGCACGTTGCTACGGTGTTATCTAACTTCGACAAATATCATGTTGTTTGCTATGCTACCATAACAAGGTGAAGTCGGTCGCTCGGTGATGTAATTACGATAAATGTCTCCTTGCAGAATAGCATCGTATTGGTGCTGTTTTGCTTACGTTTCATATCTAAGCAACACAGAACCTGTAAAGGGAGTCTGTAAGTAGCGGATGTAGTTTAAAATGTTTTAAACATTTTAAACTACATCCGCTACTAACAACAATTAAGGCTACATAAGCTTTATAAATAACAATAAATACATAATTGATTTATTGTGATGATAAAGGGACTGAGGCTTTCTTATTCGATATGATGGCGAGAAAAATCATCGCATATATTATTAATATTTTTACGGAATGGGATGTACCTGGAATATAAGGAAAGAAAATGAGAAAAATGAGAAAAATGATAAATATACTATTTGTTAATATTTTCGTATTTGGACAATTTTCTGAGATTTATTCAGACTCTAATTATTGAGTTTTATTCTTAGCTTCATTTTTAAATTGCAGATTTAGCAGGAAATATACAAATACTTATCGTAGTAGATAGAGAAGCCACATTAGAGCAGTTATACTGTTTATTCTTGAAAGTTAAGAAAGATAATGGTTAGGCTGAAGTAATAGTTGAATCTTGTTAGAAGCAGGCGTTTCGAAGTGATGATTTGTTATTTTTAGGGTTCCATACCCAAAGGGTAAACCTGGACCTTATTACTAAGACTCCGCTGTCTGACTGTCTGTCTGTCTGACCGATAGACAGACAGACAGACAGACAGCGGAGTCTGTCACCAGGCTGTGTATCTCATGAACCGTGATAATTAGAAAGTTGTTGAAAAAAATTGTCACAGAAGCTGTATTTCTATTGCCGCTACAATAAATACTAAAAAACAAAAAACAAAATAAAAATATTTAAGTGGGGCTCTCATACAAAAGACTTTTTTTTTTTTGCAGTTTTTATAGATAATGGTACGGAATCCTTCGTGCGCGAGTCCGACTCGCACTTGGCCGATTTTTTATTATTACTTATTTGACAAATTGTGCTAAATTAAACTTAATTTTCATGATATATGTAAAGTTTCCTTACTGAATTTTGTCAATCGGATTACATAATTATAGTGATAGAGATCCGATAGATCATAAAAAATTTTAGACGTAACATTTGTGAAAAAGCAACCTGATTTAATTTATTTAAATTTCTATGCAAGATTAGACAACGTAATCCGGTCCAACTTGATAAAGTGTAGAACGGCTTCCAAACAATTCCATATTTTCTACATCAGTCGTTTGTTTATTCGTAGCAGCAATAAATTTTAAGCAGCCTTTTTTAAATCGAACTAAGTTTTCTGAAGTAAGAAAAAAGCTCTTTCTAAAGCTGAAGCTACGTACAACTATATGTATACTTTAGAAATTGACCTTAATTAAACTTCATATCCGTATTAGACATTCGGGTAATGTGACGACAATTCTAGAATACGAAACGTCTAATTAAATTTGATAAAATAATTTTACTTAGTTTTTGCTTTACAATTTGAAAATGAAACTGCTCTACGATCATATTTCTATTAAGACGTAAAAAATGTTTTTCAGGGAATTATTATTCGAATACGACGGTATTTTCACCCGAAAAAAAATGTTATAATAGCTGCTCTGTGATATGGCAATGCAATTTTTTGTCGAAATTAAAAAAACATATGTACGGAGTGAAACATATGCATATTTCATTACTTAGTAATTTGTAGATTTAACAAAAAAAAAAACAAAGACCTCCAGGTATAATGAGTAATGAAATTAAATATTTGCTTATAATGTAATATTTGCTTATGTGTTTTTAACACAAAAAAAATGTCGACGAAAATAGGTTCAATAAATATACAGAACAGGAGGGTCTAATAGAGGCAACAGCGCAAGAGGTGGTTAACCACTAACGGTAGTAGACCAATTGAAGTATGCTAAAGGAAATAAGTGGAATATGAATGAGCAATTTGTTATAACAAATTCAAAAAATAAATGTTATGGAGCTGTGAAATTTAAAGTTGCAGTGAAATGAAAACAATGCGTCGAAAATGCCAACTTATTAGGTATCTAAAAACTTCATAAATAGACAAGCCGTTACAAGTGGGTATCTTCCTGTCTGCCAATGTTTTGCCCTGTTTGAAATATGAAATGTATGGTAAACTTTGTATCTTATGTATGGTAAAACGCCATCTGAGTGTAAGTATTCTATTTTTTGCGCATTTTCTATACGTTGAGACTTATTCCTTATTTCTACACTCCATATAAGTCTTGTTGGTTTGTCAAAATGGGTGCGAGTATCGTCATATAAATAATTAATTAGTCAGATAGAATCCTCCTCCGCTAACGCTAATACTTCTCTTACCTAAATTGGAGCAAGCTGTTACTAGTCTACAACTCACTATCATTTTTTTAAAGCTTACGACGCTCTTCATATGTTGTTGACTTTCATTATAATATTTTGCCAACACTATTAACTGCTAAACAAGCAGCAGTAGAAATAATATTTCGAAATGGATTATTTTGTCGCTCGCTGATTATATCGCAATCTGTTATTTATATCGTTTCTAGTGTCATTTGTCGACGGGAATTCTCCAAAGGGTCATTGAGAGAGCGGTACACGTCAAGCAATCAAATGATTGCGCATCATTGCAGTGTCGGCACGTCTTCGAAACGTGAAAGGAAGACGTCATCCATTCATGTTGTGTTATAATTATGTATATCGCTTTTATAATTCCATTAACCAAACTCTACCCGTGCGGATAGAGTCGCGAGCGACTTATTTCGATTGTAAATTTGCGGTATCCTTTATTGATCGGCGGTTTTTCCCTATTCCGTGGCTTTACTATTATATTCCTAATTTTCAGCAACAACATTGCACATATGTATTTTAACGTGACTCCTTGTATTATGTAAAACATCAATGGTTTCACGGAAAACTAAAAAAATATCGTATTGATAAATAAAAAAAGTTCTTGTATTGTACATAATTTTACATTTGTTTATTATAATTACATTTATTCCTTTCACATTTTGTAATACTTTCTTTTAGTATAACGATCCAGAATAGTTACACCACATAAATCTACCAGTTTTTAGTTGAGATCACGCCTCTAAAAATATCCAGTCATCTTGTCTCTTTATGTTTGAAAAAATAGCTTTTGTCAACCTGTTAGTATGTTGGAATAATATTTACATATTATATAAGCATAGGTTGAATATATGAAAACATCCAACACACTTAGTCCGAAAGTTTAACATCACGCGGTCAAGAAGTTTTAAAACTATCTGATATATTAAATGTAAAAACATAATATTTATAAACCGTCCACGATGCACTGTTTTAATAATCAGCTGTCAAAATACGAACGCAATATTTTATACCATTTCTAGTCATTCCTTCGAAATGAATAAAATCAACATTTGTAACGATGTAATTGCATAATTATTATTATATTAAGTTTTAATCGAATGCAACCTATAGTATAATATCAATGATAGCCAATGCTATTATGCAACTATGTATGTATAATCGCCCTATATAACTGGCCTCGTATCACTTGGCGCCGCTCGATTCTGAGCGACCACGCGAGCCACGAGTACAGCGGTGGTTTCCTTCGAGAGTCCAAAGTCCAAACGCGCCGACTGACGCTCGCCACGCCGACTAGTCGCTTGTTTCTCGAAACGAAACTCCGTGCGTTATTTCTGATTAACGAATCAATTCCTTATTATTCACATTCGAATTTTAAATTACGAGCGCTTTATTCGTTTCGCCATCGTATGTAAAACGTGAAACGATTTGGCTATCGCTGATTAATTTTTTTGGCTACGCACTAAAATTGTTAATTTCAACATTCGATTGTAAACTTTTCTAGAATAGATTGCGATTATGTCCGGCATTTGCACTTCATGTTATGTACTTGCGATAAATATGAGAAGTGTCCCGGTTACGGTCGTTTCACACAAGCAAATTATGGACAAACAACCAAGAAGAATTGATAAAGTTACTTTAATAAGTTTACTTTGACGCTAGTAGACACAACAATGTTCATTTGAATAATGTTTTCTTCATCCTTCAAGCAATAGAGAAGGAAAGTATGTCAGAGTGTTCAGTAAATTTTCGTCTAAGCACTCTATAAAAAGTAAAATACTGTCAACACAGCAACAAATCAACTTTGATTGGACTCCGTCGTTCAAAGGCATTATGTACTTACCTTCATATACTTAGGCCTAGGATAAAATATCCATTGTAACACAAGATCAAACGGGCGATTATTTAAAAGAGACTTGTGATATACCTACATCGTAGCTAATAGAAAAAAAGATATGAAAAGAAATTTTGTACACATTTCTATAAATTGACAACACATTTTAGAGGATGAAAGTATAAAGTACTCATATATTTATAGAGAGTCCACAACATACAAAATCAGATAATAAACAATTGATAACAATAACTATCGTAAGCATAGGCTGACGAAATTTATCAATACTGATAATCAGCAATTACAATTATCGATATAGATATGGACTTAGATCATTAAATAATATGCATATCTTATTTAAACTCGGTCCCAACTACGTCTATTTTGCGAAAAAAGCTAATGTTACACAAGGTGAATATAATACAAACTTTTGATTACGACCATAAAATCTTGTTTGATAAAACAATAACGTTATTATGTCTATACCATAAACATATTCTCGATTCAACCGACAGTTATGAAACAATGTGAAATAGATTAAACGCGTGCACTTTGATTCCACAATACAGACGTATCGAGGTGAATGACGTCCATAGTGTGTTTGTATTGGTATAGTGTAATAGTGTAATAGTGTAGTTGTTTGCGGCGAAGGCGCGTCTCTAGACCCGCGTTTTATTGGTCGGCCCCACGTTTACGCTCGAGCGTCGTTTGTGGGCTAGTGTTTATAAATAGACATTAGGTCATCGATTGGGTTCTCAAAATTTGTAATAAAATGTTTGACAGCCCCTGACCTGCTCAGTTAACGTTAATTGAAAAAAGATTTGGTTGAAGATATTATAAAGGACATTTTGTAAATACAGTATTAAGGGCAGTGAGTGATAGATACAATGAATATTCATGAATATACCAAATAAGATTTTAGCAACTCTTTTTTTTTTAGCAATAAAAAGCATTGCGGGGTTAGAATGACAGCTGTCAACCGCACCAAGCAATTCATTTTCTGACGTGCTACAGTAGTATTATACTACTGTCACACGTACTACGTTCCTACATCATACTTACGCCTACATCAATGACTTAATTAGCAATGACATGGATTTTTGTTTTAAAAATCATTCAGTTAATGTATGATTTAATAATCTTATATTTTATCATGATAGGTTCATAGAACGTTGTAGAATTTATATACTGTTCGGCTGCTGAAATTAGGTCTTAATTTGTTCTTCTTTTGTTTCTTTATCTACCTGTCTTCTTAACATCGTTACGTTATCGATTGAATGTATTAAAGTTTGAATGGTAGAATTCCAAGCTTTAATTAAGGTTAAATTAAAATCTACGGGCCTACAGGTTTATTCTATCAGTACAGAACTTCTGGATTTTTCGCTTATTGCCTCACAGAAAAAATAGGACAATAAATACAGTATCTGCAACATTCAAGTGTAAAGCAAGCTCTTCTTCAAATTGCGCCTGTAGCTTTACGTTTGAAATTGTTTATACTTAGTTGTTTGTGGATGTCACCTATTTTATTATAAAAGTGGACTCAAGCCATAGACAGCCCGTATAGCTTGCTTTTGTAATACAAATATTGTGTCTAAACCGGATGCGGAACCCCAAAGTAAGACACCATAAGACATTATGCTGTGGAAATAAGTATAATAAACGAATTTAGCTGTTTCCTCGTTAGTTAGCTGCCTGATCTTGCGTATGGCAAAGACGGCAGAGCTCAATTTCTTAGTTAACTTATCTACATGAAATCCTCATTGCAACTTGGAGTCAACGCTTATTTCAAGAAATGCTGTTGAATCCTCAAGAGGTAGGATTTTCTCTTGAATAGAGATTCCTGATTGGTGACACAACTTTGAAAGAGTAAATCTAATACATTTTGTTTTATTGGAATTCAAAAATTAAGTAGCAAACCAGCCTGACACAACATCTAGTATTTCATTTGGTTGTTCTAGTGTTAATTTTTACTAAGCAAAGCGATGTAGATGCAGTTAACTAAATTCGCTATTGGATTTGTAATGACAACTCATAGTTCATTTCAAGTCATAACAATTGATTTGTCAAATATATAATTGAATCAATTACATCTGTACATTCGACTGAAATATAATATGTTGAAATTCGATAGCACGTGGACAATCCTTCTGCTGTTACAGCAGGAAATCAGTGTCTATGATAATAAAAATAGCATAATAAAAAAATATCAGTTGTGCTAAGCGTAAATGAACTTTTGGAAGCGAGATGGCTTACACACTGTAAAGATACCGATTCTTTTATTTTGAAGCATATAAATACTTCAAAGAATAGGCAACTGACCAAGCCGGACCGGGCTTATGATAAGTTAGAAGCCCATGGGTACCCACAACACTAGAGATGATGCAGTCGTGTTGTCAACTTTGTGTTAATACGAGTGTGTCCGATGATCACAGTCCCCGCACTATAAGCTGACCAGAAGGTCAGAAGTTAGGAAGCGGTATTTCCCTGGTGGTGAGTATCCTGGGTGGACCTGACTAATTTTACAGCAGAAGCTGTTGTGCAAGCTATTTTTGTTTGTGGTGGACAAAAAAATATATTTTTAATAACAAAAGATTAATTATACATTGCTCATATCTCGGTTTTAATATATAGTGTTGATAGTTTAACAATTATTATTAGATGAAATGATTATTACTGCTCGGTTATCGTCTTGACCCCGACTGTCTCGTCCGGCGAAGGTCGACTGACCGTGGCGCGGTAGCACAAGCGAAAATGAAAACTTACTACTTATATTAATTCAGAGTCTTTTGTTTTCCCCTTAAGATATTTTTTATTTTAAATCTTCGAGTTTTATTTGTTTGAAGTGAAATTGAAGTGAATTTGCTGTATAACACATATCACGTTATATGTTTAGTTGATTTGTCAAATAAATAATTGAATCAATTACATGGATTATCGTTATAATAATGTTCACGAAAGAAGCATATCTAATAAACAACTCTGCCTTTATCTCTATTCTAAGTATCTTGTTATTCAATATCTTTGACGTGTACATGTTATGTTATAACTGTTACGTATCATAATTGTAGTTAAGTGACTTAATTTTCGTTGTATATTAGTATTATTAATGTCAATTTGTATACGAAGAGACTTAATATTTAAGAGTTCTACTCTACTTCTTCTACTTTATCTTTGACGTGTACATTTTGTTATGATTGTTACGTATCATAATTGTAGTCAAGTGACTTAATTCTCTTTGCGTATTCGTATTATTAATATCAATTTGTATATGTAGAGCCTTATTATTTAAGAATACTCTACTAGTTCTACTTCTATTCTTAAATCTTAAGAAGAAAAGTAAATCATTGCCTCTTACCTAATTAAGCGTTCCTAAATTGTCCTTTCTTGTTTGTGCCATTCGTTTCCTTCATTTGTGACGGTACTTGATAAGTAGAGGTTTTGAATTGTTGTTTAACCTTTATTCCAATTGTTTTAGTTTCCATCCGTTCGCGTCGCATCAGCCAGTTTGCGCCGCTCCTCATTGCCCTTGTTGGTTTGCCCGCTCGCGGCAAAAGCCAGCTGGCCCACCGCCTATCCAGGCACCTCAACTGGAATGGAGAGAGCACTAAAGGTATTTTGGAACTTAACCATCAATCACAAAGCTTAAAATGCCGTGACTGGTTTGAAACAGTCAAAAGTACATTAGAACGATTTAAAAAATTGGACAATATTAATTTTATATTGACGATTGATATTATGACACCTCAATCGGAAGGGACAGAGCATAAAAGGTAGTTTGGAACTAAACCATCAATTACAAATGCTGATTTTAAAAACAATGATTTTTAACAATCAGAAGTGCATTATAACGATTTCAAAAGTTGGACAATGTTAATTTTAAATTGCTTATGTGTGTCATGTTATTCCAAAGAATGCCGTTGCAACATTTGCAAATAATGCACTGTTGCTATTATTATTGCATTGCTGCTGATAGATGACATTTTGGTTTACATTTAATACATTTAAAAAAGCGGCATTATGTTTTTGCAACATGTGTGCAATTTAATACGTCGCCACTATTCTATATTTATAACAAGCGCGTAATTGTAAGGCAAACATGTGATGCAGCAGAACACAATACCAGCGGCCGATGTGTAACAACAACCTTTAACATAAATTAACACTTCATGTCCTACATGTTGTTTCTGTGTTTTTAATGTTCGCATTTAAAAGGCCGGTGCGTAGGCATACATTGATACACATGATATTAGTGTAAGATGCTGTGTTAACTGTTATAGATGATGATATTAATTGAGACATTCTAATAGCGTCTTTACATAAAAAAGGTCATCATCGTTTAAATTGTGTGTATGAAATGACGAATATAAGATGTATCGAGATGCGTGCCTGTTAGTTGTAATATTACATAAAAACATTGTTAAATAAATGATTCCAATAAAAGCGGTTTAAAAATGAGAACTCATTGGCCTCTTTTACAAAATTATCGAATGCATTATTTGAGAGTAACAGTGATTGTTGTATTAGGGACATCGATATATTGTGGTTAAATATTTACGTAAAAGATAACGTACGTGTGGCACTTTAGATCTTTGAAGTAGTACACCCATGGGAGGAGCGAATATAGTCATTTCGAGTTGCCACTATTGCAATCTGCAACTGCTCAACCATGACACAAATTGCGCGTTATGAAATACATACCTAAATGCAATAGACATAGGGTAACAATTTCATTGCGATACCTTGACCCGTTTAAAGGACTAGTAAGCCGTCTACAATATGTAGACAGTTCAGCATATTTTAGATTAGATATGAACTACACTGGCATACTGCATAGTTCTAATATGTTCTTGTATTGTTAGATTGTATGATAAATAGTTTTTAAATAATAATCACGCGCAATAATATTAGAGCGAATGATTTACATCTCAAAGATGAACAATGAACGAGCGGCTTTTAAAAACCGTTTTTTCGACGGGTGACGACTTGTAAACTAGTTTCAAATATTTTGCCTTTTTAACTTTACGACAGTTGATCACTGTTATATAAAAATAGTTTATCGTTGATGATTAACGTTCACGTTTCGTCGACGGTCAAAGTTCAACGAACTACTAAATGATTGGAATGTAATGGAGACGGCATATGAGCTGGGTTATTTATGCTAGATACTCGCGATATTTATATTTTATCTTCGATGATTTTGTACATTATGATAAATCACGCAGGCAAAACTATTTGTAGACCAATATATGTAGTACGTATATTGTTTTAAATATGAGAAACGATATTTTTATTTATTAATTTAACAATAATATTAAAAAAAGAATTTAATTATAGTATCGCTGAGGCTACATTTCTAGGTATTTTCAGCCAGCTGCGTGTTAAAGCTACCAGGGGAGCATAGCGTTATAACAGCTGCTTCGTTGCAGTGTTCGACTGCAGCGAGTACCGTCGGAAGCACATGGCGCTTTACGGCAGCCATGACATATTCCGCGCGGACAACCATCAGGGCTCGGCCATCCGCCGCCAGAGCGCCCGCGAGGCCGTCCAGGACGCAGTCCTGTGGCTCAAAGACGGCAACAGCGTCGCTGTAAGTCTTTCACATTTGGCTTAGAGGAAATCGAAATCGAAAATCGAAATCGAAAATCGTATTATTTCTTTTTTTTTTATTAATAATTTAGCTGTGTTAGGGCCACGCAACAGTCTTGTGTTGCATGAATAGGCAGGTCCTTCCGGGGAATTGCCACGATATCATAGAAGACCGGTGTTAAGTGGAAGTGTTACACTTCTGCATTTTGTCTGGTGAGTGAGGTAGCCGGGAGCTACTTTATCAAAAGGTTTACTTTGTATCTGCAAGCCCAAGGGTGTTTCAAATGCCCGTAGGTGGCGGTTATCACTTAACATCAGATGAACCGCCAGCTCGCTCGCCACCTTCCCATATAAAAAATTGCCAAAACTTAATGAACTAAAATTGTTTTTAGAACGAGTGAATCGACTGTGGCGTATTGTTTAAAAAAAATTGTAAATTAGTTAAGCAAAAATGTGCTGTTTGTTATAAATTGCGTAAGGCAACATTCTCGTGTGTAATCTATCAGATTTGTAACGAACGCTCAACCGCTCAACAAAGTTTTATTACTTATGACCGTAAACCTTTGATAATGATTTAACGAATCATAAACTAAACTTTACGTACATTAATGCGAAAATAGGTATATTTTACTTAGTAAATACGTCTCATCTCTCGCGGCATCCTAATGTTTGTGAAAACTCAGCCGTTCGCTTCCAGATCTTCGACGGCACCAACATCACGCGTGAGCAGCGCCGCGAGCTGAACGAGTACTGCCTGTCCGAGATGGGCTTCAGGATAATATTCATCGAGTGCGTCTGCGAGGATCAGGAGCTGCTGGAGAGGAACATCATTGAGATCCTCCACTACTCAGCGGACTACAAGGCGATGAGCGAGGAGGAAGCGGTGGACGATCTGAGAAAGAAGTTAGAGCACTACATGAGGCAGTACGAGCCCATCGACGGCGCCCTGGAGTCCATAAGCTTCGTGCGAGTGGAGAACATGGGCGAGACGGTCACAGCGCACAAAGTCGCCGGTCAAAAAGAGTCCGGAATTCTCGGATATCTGACCGGGATGAAAGCCCTGCCGCAGACACTATATTTCACCAGGGTGAGTGGCAATCACATTCAAAACTAATCTTATCAATCAGTGCGCTCGTTTTCCCAGTATTCAAATGATATACATATAAACATGTTTTCCACTTGGCGTATCGTTCGCCGCGATATGTAATGGAAATTTATAAGCGGCTCTATTAATAGTAACACATATGAATAAACAAGCGTTGGAAAACATCCGTATGATTGAAATGAAATAAAAACAATTCAATTAAGTGCAAATGTATTGAAACTGGTGAATACTTACATTAACATGGCCATGGGCTTTAGGCTTTCTAAATGCGTCCCTTTCCAAACATCCTTAAGGTTTGCACGCGCGTAAATATTTCGAATTGATTTGTTGATATTAAATTTGGTGCGTGTTCCGAGAAGTTTCGCTGAAAGCTGCACTGAGCTCTTGCCAAATAACTTTTGTTTATGTACACGGGTGATTTTAATGTTTTGCTGTTTTCGGATAATGTGTAATTTTTAACTGTGTCACTGTAATCAAAATATTTTGCGATATCGTAGTATATAACGTGATTGTTGCGGGAAGGGAATGAATGATTAGTAAATGCCGACCCCAGCCACAATCGATAGTGTCTAAAGTCACCATTGTGCTGTGTCATATGACGCATTTTATTGGTACTTTGTCGATTAGTCACCTTTCTGCACGTTTCACTTCTTTAGTTGTTATCGTTTATCACCTGCAATCATATCAAATAGCATAAATATCAAAAGTGACGGTGTGGTCCTTGGTTATTTTTAATTTGTATGACGTTAGCCGATTTCTCTGTCACGAAATTAGTCCTTTGAAACAAAATTAATAAACGTTTAAGAAAAAGTGCGAAGATAAAATTCACAGATGCGAAAGTTCTTAAAACTTAGTTGGGTCGCATCGACTCTCAGAGATCAACATTCTTGTAGGCGTACTTAAAGTTAAATTGTTTTTACATGTCGTCTGATGAGTGAGGTAACCGGGAAGTACTGTTTATAGGTGGACTATGCAACTGTAACACCACCTGAGTTGTAGATGACGATCATCTTACACTCCTGCAGAATTATCTCTAACATCAGGCAATCGACCCGTTTCTTTTCTACCATTTCCCATAAAAATCAAAACATGGCTAGAGTGCAGTTAAAGAATATAGTAAACTAAACACACAACAGTATTATGATAGTTAGTAGCAGTATAGTCGCACGCAGGCCGTTTATAGTGACGGGGACGTTATAACTGTAACGGCATTCGGCGTTGGTAACTGAAAAGACGTTATAACCGAAACGGCTTCCGCCAACAGCACGGCGAGAGCGAATACAACGTGCTCGGGCGCATCGGCGGCGACGCGGACCTGTCCGCGCGCGGGCAGACCTACGCGCGCGCGCTCGGCGAGCACATGAACGCGCTCGCCGGCATAGAGCCGGTCAGCGTGTGGACCTCCGAGCTGCGGCGCACCAAGCAGACCGCCGCCCACATTAGGGCGCCGAAGCGGGCCGTGCGGGCGCTCAACGAGCTCGACGCCGTGAGTACACACCACCTCTACCTCGAAACTGTCCCTACTACGATACAATGTAGACACAAACACATCGCTCCGCTCGAGAAGCGCACGCATGTATGAGCTCCCAACGACTGTATAAAAATCCGACTGCACGTATAAAGAACCTAACGACTCGTGCAAGCTAGTAAACAAGTTCTACGCCCTCAGCAAATCTCGGCGACAAGTACTCGGTCTTAGACCGAAGGCATCCGTGCTTCCTTGCATCCTACACGTAAGATTATACGGTCCTAGTCAATGGCTAACTGCTTACATAGTAATGGTGGAGACTGGAAGCATAAAAAGCCATCCAACGAATATACTAGTCTTTTCGGCGGGGTGGAAGCGATACTTTTTCGGCTGAAATATTTTAATCCATTTGTGGACCAGTGTTTAGAAGTATAGAAGAATCGTCTGTTCTGATCAATTAATGACATAACATACAAAATAAGAGAGCTTTCTGATTTAATCTCTGCGATAGTACAAAGATCAACACTAGGGAAACAATAGCGATATAGCGATAAAACATGTGGAAAGAAGACCGCTATTACCGTAAGGCATTTAGGCCGCCATAATTATCGCGCAGCCATTAATGACAACGATTCAAAAAAACTGATAAACTGGTTACCTACTTATCATCTGGGACAAGGTGGAATCACATATCCAGGGACTTATTAGTTAAGAGAAAAATTGTTCCAATTACTTGTCTGCTGATAAGAATTGAGGCAATTTTTATTTACCTTTTTATCGACATTGAGTATGCTGTTACAACTGTACCTAACGTATTATTTGCTAGCTATAGTCTATAGATACTTTACCTAAGTATTATATTCATTCCGTTTTTCAAATTTTTTTAATTGTAGTCAATAAAAATTAAAATCCCTTGAAATTCCTCACTTGCCGCTTTTTATAAACTCGAAAAGATAGCAAATATTATTGTTTTAGTCATTTACTGTTATTAATAACGTTATCCCGTAGGTAGCTGATAACATTATTTATCAGATGCAAATGTTTTTAATTACGCATTAAATTATCGTAAATCACGAGTATACCGCACGTTTGTTGAGTGCTATCGGTGACCGAACAGGGGATCGAAGTGACCTCGGAAACCGTTAAATAAATTTTACCAATCGAAAATTATTATCGAATTAAAACACTGGGCAATTCCACAACATGTTTCATCATCAGCCCCCAAATGTCGTTTTTTAGTTGTCGATTGTATGTCCTCTGTATTTAATCGTAAAGTGTACAATAAGTCGCGTCTAATTAAATTTTGATTTGCAGCTCACCGGGAAATCTATACGTGTCGCGTTTTCCCAATGTTTTATTAAGTTATGTATGAATAATTTACTACCGGGATTGTACAATGGTAATAATACTAAAAACGACTTCCTCGTACGGGATACTTTACATAGATTAGGGTTATCGAGTATTATCTGCCATCTTATCGCTTTTCTCAGTTCCTGGATGGATAGGAATCAATCAACCTTTGAGGTTATCCAAACATTTTCGCTGTAAGCCGCGTATGATTGATCACTTTGTTCATTGTTTTTTTTATAATATTTCAGTTTTACCTGTTTAAAATACTTAACTAATATTAAGCATAGCGTGATGAGGCATTTACTTAATTTACAATACTTGTGAAATTATTTTTTTATATTAAAGTTGGTTGGATAGTTGTCCTATCCGACATAGGTTTTTATATTCTAAACAAATCGAACTGAGACTGAAACGCAAAACTACAACTTAGCACGTGAATCTCATTATTTTTAGAATACCTACATTTTTTGGACTCTCACGTTTTCGAAACAAGCGAAGTAAAGTTAAAAAAAGGCTTGAGCGTATTGCACGAGCAACGTATTGATTCATTGCGACGGGAATAACTATCGATTGAAATTCAAATGTTTACTAAAATCGTGCTATCGTGATTCACGTTTTCACGATTTTCTAACTTTGCAATCCATAGAAAGTATGTTAATTGAACTTGTGTTCTATCAAAGGGATAAATAATATTACACTAAAATAAATATTTAATTCCTCAATAATTTCTTTTGTTATTCAAGGTAGCAATAAGCAGTGGAGAATTTCATGTCTATAATTTAAATTATAAAAAAAAAGTTTTCTTATATTATCGGTTTTATTCTTTCGTTAAAGAGTTTTTTTTAAATGGATGTAGTACATATATCTATCAAAATAGACGTGGATCTATGTCTTTTATTATTAAGAAACTAGATTTAGACACGTTGTTTACCTCGTTGTGACGGTACTGTTACTAAGAATTGATACAATAAAGAGCGAACGTATTTTGTGCTAATCTATATCTCGCGTTCCATGAGCAATATCTTGGCAGCCTTATTCAATTGCGTCTTTTATTGACGGTCGATAGGGAAAATAGTCATTAGGCTCGGAGTAGTGTCGTCCCCTAATATCGATGACGATACATAACACGTAACAACTGGCTATTTATAATCTGCTGGTGCAGTGAATATAAATAACTATTAATCAACGAATCTCACAGATAGTTAAAAGAAAAAAATCTTTCTACACTCTTATATGAAACTCTAAAAACGGATGAAATAATTTTTGTTCATTAAATACTACCAACGCATGAATTGTAATTTTTTTCCTTAAAAGTTTTTTTAAAGAACAAAGCTTTCAGATGAAATCCGAACAATCAAAGTAGATAACCTTTTTATTGTCCGACGACTATACACGTTGTTATTTTTATCGGGCACTTTGTGATAAATTAAGATAAAGGTATTATTTTAAATTGTTTACAATTTTTATTTGAAAGGCATACATACCATCCAAAACCAAGAAGAAATACTTACATCGTCATCTTCAGGTTATCTACTAGTAAATTAAAACAATAAAAAGTGTTAACCGCGTTCTAAAATTAATAATCACGAACCACATTATGATCATATCGCACCGTGCGTAGAATAACGTTCTGTGGTCACATAGAACGAATTTGATTTTATCATAGTCTTAATTATTGTCTACGCTTTTAGATGACATTAATTTTTTTTTTCGTCTGACTTATAGATATTGAGATTCAGAATAGAACAACGTTCTATCTGATTTTTGCTCCGCAGTACAAGGACATATGTACGTTTAGACACTGTTTTTTTGTACTGACTAGACTAAGCTTACTAATGTAATAGACGAGTGTAAAATACTGTATTAGAGTCAATTGATAATTATTGCACAGTCACCCACTTTTTATGGTTTTTTCGTTGAAAACAGTATTACCTGCGTTTGTACCATACATATTTTCTGAGTTTTTAGTAGAACAACGTTATAAATGAACGTGTGACACATTATTTTTTGGAATGTTCCGTTGAACAACGTTATATAAACGTGTTTATATAACGTTGTTCTTGTAACCCATTAGTGATTGCCATTTTCCGTAGGAAAACGTCACTATTACACATGAAACCTCTTATTTCCTAAATTTATATAATTATTAATTCAAAAAGTATACTGTTCGTTAATATACCTAATTATATCACAAACCTCAAAAATTGTAATAGCAACTGCTATGTATAAGAAAACTATAACCAAAATAAAAAAATAATAATTTGAATCGGCCGTCCTGAACAATTACAATTTTGCAGATGTCACGTTGTTCTACGCAGGGTGCGATATTTAGTTGTGAATTAGTTTATGATCATATTTAGTTGTGAATTAGTTGGGCCTGACTAGAATCCATGTTTATGCAAGGCTAACATAATCTGATGAATGAAAGTCACAAGAATCATTGGTACGAATTTTAGATAATTAATCAATTTTAATCATTATCAATAAATAATGTGTATAAATGTTGATATTGATAGGTTTCAAGTAAAAGAGAGCGATATTTAGTAAGTACTTAACGTACGAATACAAAAATTATTGTGGTTAAATAAAACTTTTTTACGTTCAGTAAAACTTTTTTAGTTTACGTAAAACCATAATCGAACGCAATAAAATCCGTAAAATAGTACATAATGAAATATCGCATAATTTGTAAATACTATTAATTAGTATTTATTTTGTTTATTATTGTATTGTATTCTTTCTTAAAATGACTCAGGTAGGGTAATGTTTATTTAAATTATAGACACGAGGCACGTAAAGAGTTTATCGTGGCGTTGCGTTCAAGCATACTGCAGAATACGTTTATACAATAAACAAGTAAATCCCTTCCTTGCCCCCAGGGAATCTGCGAGGGTCTGACGTACGAGGAGATGCAGGAGCGCTTCCCGCAGGAGTTCGCGTGGCGGGACCAGGACAAGCTTCGCTACCGCTACCCCTGGGGCGAGTCCTACATTGACATAATGACCCGCCTCCGCCCCGTGCTGTCGGCGCTCGAGGACGAGCACAACGTCGTCGTGGTCGGCCACCAAGCGGTGCTGCGCTGCATGATCGGATACTTCCTGGACGCCAAGCTCGGTGAGAGCATAGATTATAGTATAAAACCGGCCAAGGTCGAGTCGGTTAGCGCACGAAGGGTCCCGTACCATTATCTATAAAAACGGCTAAAAAAATAATGTCCGTTGTATGGCAGTCCCTTTTAAATTATTGTCAGTATTTCTTGTTAATGCGGCTACAGAAATACATCATCTGTGAAAATGTCAACTGTCAACTGTCTAACTATTACGGTTCAAGAGATACAGCCTGGTGACAGACGGACACAGATAGACAGCGGAGTCTTAGTAATAGGATCCTTATTTACTCTTTGGGTACGGAACCCTAAAAACCACAGATCTTTATTTTACCGCAGAAGCATTCGGATTTGGAATAAAAGTGCAAATTACTTTTCCAAACTTTTAATGTCCGTTGCCAGACATTTTAACTGTCGTTGTCATTTCCGGGTAATATAAGAACTTGTATAAAAGGCGTGTATAGTGCCTACAATGTCAGAACTCAATATGTCGTGGAGTCCAATCACAGTAGTAACGCACACTAAAGGGTTTTCCATTTGTCGGATGGTTCGCACCAATCACACTATCCTATGCTGCTGCCTGACATGTCTAGGATTGAAAGGCTTGGTTAGAATTATACATCTTTATTTTAGGATTTTTTGTGATATTTAGAGAAAAAAAGCAACATGTTCCACAGGCCTCTTCTATACACAGGGACATAATCTATTCTATATCAGGACATAATCCACCACTCGGCCCGGCCCCATTGCGGATTAGCGGACTTCACATATCTTCGAAATATTTTTTTGTTATTATTTCGAAAATGTACAGGTTTCCTCACAATGTTTTCCTTCACCGCTGAGCACGTGATAAGTCAGCACTTAAAATTATCAATTTCATTGATGCCGGCATCGGGGATCGAACTCAGGTAGTATATTAAATTAAAGGCGAGCGCCCGACCACCGACCTATCGCGGCTCTAGAACATTTAGATTGATTATTAATTGTTATACCGTTCCGTTAAATCGTAAAAATGTTAAAGATAATTTTTTATAAATATATTTTATTTATTTTCAGATGAACTCCCATATATGAACGTGCCCCTTCACACTATTGTGAAGCTTACTTCTTACGGTTACAAATACAAGGTTGAGATGATAAAGTTGCCCATAGATTGTGTAGACACGCACCGCAAGCAGCCCAAGGTGAGATTTCTATTACGGAGTCTGAGTAAACTTTTATCTCTATTTGTCAAATCTTAAGTAGAATTTTTCATATTTAATGACATAATCTTCATGTTGCTGTATTATAATTGACATAAAAGTAATCTAACTTTGTTTATACAAAAAATATTCTCATGTCTCGATTGCCACCAAATAATGCGTTGTCGTCGTGATACACTTTACAACGATGATGTTTTATTCAAGATGACGCATGTCCTTACTGCGCGTCGTTTAAAAATTGTTTCGCTTTTTATTATATGACATATAGTATAATGAACGTGACAGATGATTTAGAACGTATGATACGGAAAGAGACTACAGAACTGTAATCGGTGTAATTTGATGTAAGACGCCAATTGGTGTAATTTGAGTGCCTCAGTTTCGATGCACCAATATTATATTGTCTAAGTGTATATTGTTGTGTATAATATCATTGCTTTACAACACGCGCACACACACATATATACACTTATTATATGCCTCGATTAACAAAGAGGCCTCTCGGTCTTGTTACAGAACTGCTCGATCAACAGAAGCACCGCTGAGGCTCTGGTGACGGTGCCATCTCACTACGACACGCTTCCGTCGAACTTGTGGCAGAACTCGGCCGAGGCTCAGCTTTAGGCTCGGCGGCCGCGCCCCAAGCCGACGGGGCGCCCGAGTCCAGCCACCAATCCAGCAGCGGGGAGACCCCGCGTCTGAGGTTACCCCAAGTCCAGCCCTGGAAAAAGCGCGGACGGAAACGACCGGCCGAAGCGACGGGAGCTTGGCGGTCCACGGCATCAGTGCAACGAGACCTAGTGCCACATACGCGTACAAATCAATCCAGGGTGTGTTCTGATGTCTGCCGAGTGAAATCTTCCATTAATTACGGATAAGACTGAGATGGTTTTTAATTCGTTGATTCTAACTGCTCGGTTTAGTTTTTATATTATTTTTTCCATGTCTCTCTTTGTGTTCTTTATTTTTTATCTGTAGTATGTACGTTCCGGGCGTGTGACGTATTATTTCGCTATAGATATCATAAGCGTTTTTAATCGTTAATAACATTTTTATATTTAATTCATGATATGCACTACTACGTGCTTCTGCTCATTTTTAATTCGTCATTATTTTAGATCAATTATTATCATACGAAATCATTTATGTATGCGAGTAGACTTAGGACGTCAATGTTGAAGTCGCGTAGCTTACATGTAGCAAAAAGTTTTGTTTTATCTATATGCCTAAGTATTGAATGTAAGCTCTAAATTACACCGTTGTGTGTTACTTTGGATAAAGGTCTCGTGGCCATTGCCAATAAGTAAATAAGTATAAATTTTAAAATAATTATAATTATAATTAATATGCTGGTTGGTAGTATTTGTTTGTCATTGTCAAACTAAAATACACCGAGATTCTCAGAACAATGCTACTTATAAAACTAGGCTCGTCTTTCGATTATGTGGTTGCGGTAACTTACTTTTAAGTATTGGACGGTGGAGTGTACTTATGTCAATTTTTCTTATATTTAAGTGTACTCCTAGGTATTGAATTCGAAACCCACTGCAGGGCTAATAGCTAAATGTAAGAGCGTAATAGCTAATTCACAGAATCTATCATAGGTAGGGAGATTTCGCGGAGAGGACATACGCAGTTTCTATAAATGAATCTTGTATGTAAAATTACCTTTTAAATAAATAACCCGTACGCATAAACTGTTGTTTCATTAAAAATAATATGTATTATGTTTTTTATTCTTATTCTTTTTAAGCTAAACCAAATAATTTACGTTAGTAGTGTTAGTGTTTAGATCTAATTGAAAAATCGGTCCTGTGATCATTAACGCTGAAACGTCGGGAATCATAAAATCAAAATGAAAACGCGACAAAATCCGTAAACTTGTTTCATTTAATGTGTATAATATTCACATAAAATCAAGAAATCAATATGATTGAAAATATAAGGATTATATTGAAAGATTGAATATAGAAATGGAATAGGAATAAAATTACATTTAAAACAAATACTTAGAAATTTAAATTGTTTATAGTGCTAATCTTTGCACTTAAGATTGAACATTAAAATATGTAGAAAAAGTGCGAAAAGATTGTCGCCGCTGTGGGAATCGAACCCACGTCTTCGGCATTCGCGGCCTGACGCTCTAGCCACTGAGCTAAACGGCTGATTACCACACCGACGAAAATCTTAACGCATTCCTCAACATCGTTTTCTTAGCATTTGAAACAATGCTTGGCGCCTGAAACAAATACTGACACGAAAACATGTAAATCAACATCTTCCTTGAAATGTTTCTCGAATAATTTAGTAGGTACGTACTGAACAAATGATTGATCCTATAAAAATTAACAACACCTAACTAAAGGTGTAGAAAAGGTTTCGATTTTAAAGTCATTCGATTTTTCTAGAACGTGTGCTGTCTGGCTTTAATGATCTAATCAAAAACAATGACTTGTCTTATTCATGACTGATGAAAAGATAATATAGAAAAAAGGTGTCTAATGTTTGTTTAAAACTGATAGTTATCTTCATAATCTGTCTCTATCACTTTTATAAAAATATCACTATAAATAGTTAAGATTGTGAATTAATAAAATTACTTTTTAAAAAATACAGAAACAACTTAGGTTTTGTCAGATACATTTGGAAAGTAGAGTAGAAGTAAATATTAATCTGTTTGGTATAGACGCCTTATCTCGTTTTGTATTCCAATAAATTTTTGCATGATATGTCTAGACCAGAGTATCGTATATATTCCTTGGAAATCAGTAGAATTCCAATAGTTGGGAGTGACTCAACTAATGAAAGAGAATCCAGATGGCACTAAGGTCGAGGGATGCACAACAAAACCTACACTTTTTTTTAAATGTAATTTACTCCATTTTGGTTTCATTCACATTATCGGAGTCGGAGGGTAAGGTAATTTCGTGCTTTGTGAATTATTAACGTGGATTCAAGTGGAGCGACTATCGTTGCCCGTGTCGTACCGGCTACCTCTTGATCGCAGCAACGCTGGACGCTTGGCGCATTAAAGGGTCCAAAGTCTTAGAGACGACGAAGAGGAGAAGTTTGCGCTGGGCCACAAATTACCACAAATTGTCGATATGATTTTCCGTACTGGGATGTATAACTTCTCCATCACACATTTCGCAATTATCGGGTGAAATTTTGTGAACCCAAGAATGTATTGCACGTTGCCGTCATTGCTGTTGCAAGAATGGACACGCTCGTCAATCGAAGTATCCCGGAAGTCTGGCGTGCAGTGAACGTGTTCTGCCTTTAGTGAGGTGATCGGGGCCCACTTTATTAAAGGGTGGCAGTACATTCGCAACCATAAAGGCGCTGCAGATGTCCGTCGAGGACGGTTACATCTTAACATCATATGAACCGCCAGCTCTCTTACCACTTTCTCATACTAAAAACTACTATGATCAGTTAAGTTCCTCTATGACCAAATCCATGCAAAATTCCTGAAAAGGTTGATACCGGGTTAGAGGGAGCTATAATTCTTATTGCATACTTTTACAGCCATGGCAATAGGTTGCGACGATAAGTTTCATGTTAGGGCAATGGCAATTGCGTTTCCCCTCCGTAAGGGTTTCCGCCTTGTAGTGGTCTCCACCTGGACTTCGTAGCCGTGACTCGGTGTCCAACGTTGAAGTCAAGAGGGAACACTGAGACTGGCCGGCCTGTGCTGTAAGTTTAGCCCGAGAGGGTCATTTCAAGTGGACTTATTAAGCACAGTGTCGAGCGAGGAGGGTGCGGGGGACAGGTTGAGGTTGGTAGAGTTGCAACGAGCAGTTTTTCTTTCTTTATTCTTTATTGTATACAGAGTATAAGTGAAAACAAAGTTACAAAAAAAAGTACAAAGGCGAGCTTAACCCTAAAAAGAGTTTTCTTCCAGCAAACCCTGACATAAGATTGATGAGAAACAAATCATGATATTATGATAGGTAGGTGTGTAAAACTAGACATACTTATACTCTAAACTCCAAATAAACAGCGTGTCGTTACAATTCTCTTAATTTTTTCTTTTTCTTTTTTTTTTAAATGTCCTTACTGGAGGATAATGCTGTCTTGTAAGAGCGTTTTACAAACATATATTGCACAAACACTCAAATTCGAAACAATTATCTGTGGGTCACCTAAATACTTGCCCCATGTGGAAATCAAACTCACGACCCACGGTGCCGAAGCCAATACCTTGACAACTGCGCCACTTAGTCATCGAAACTCTAGTTGTCTATTGCAACCGCGGTGATTTCGCGGAGGAAGAGGAGTGCTAGTATTGCGTTTCGCCATAAAACAATACATTAAACAACAGCCATTTCGATATATTCCGCATAAATGTATCGGTTCGGTTATTTTTTTTATAACGTACGAAGTTGCATGGAATTCCCATGCAATTTCGTGCGGGAGAAACGTTTCTGCTTTGCCCTTTTCTGGTCGTAACGTGATGTTAAATACCCTATAACGTTCCTCAAGAATTAGGCTACCAAATGCAAAAATAGTTTTCAAATTCAACTGGTAGCTCCAGAGATTAGGGGTTACAAACAAACAAACTCTTCAACTTTATTATATTAAATACCTGAATATGGATTGTCGTCAGTCTATGTTGTTTTTTTAGTACGTACTGTGCATTTAGGTATATGAAATCTCCGATCTTATGGACCAGCCGTGACCTTGAATACTGTGAAGTTATGTGTTTTGTTTTTACACAAGTTAACACGCAATTCGCAAATTTACTTGAAGTTTATCAATTTCAATAATATGCGTATAGAATAGTGATTGTTATTTTCTAAACTCTATTATTCTAAAGTATCATGGGGTAAATTTTATTTGAAAAGAAATTAGTTTAGATAACAAGAATTTAATATTGTTGCTTCATATTTAAATAAGGGTTATTTTTGAGTATTATATGGCTGGATATTGATAGATCGGGTAACCTATTTTTATAAGTGTGGGTTGCTGTTAGCCCGGCGTATTTATTGGAGGGGCACGACACGACCCTGATGGAGGTCTAAACAACGCCTCGGACCGAAATCATAAGTGGAACAGATATCCAGAGGAAGTAATAAGGTCCAATTTTCGAGTAACAGTTAAGCTTAAGTACTTTTATCTTGAATTGATCCACCAAAGCCGAGGCAATCGTACTATAAGCTGTACGTAAATAGTTAATCTACTTACAATAATAATAAATCGGTAAATTTATTATATCACTGAAACAATATAAAACATTTGTTTACAATGTATGACACATTCAGCAATTTTGGTTGCTTAGAATTAAAAAATTCGACACAGTTAGTTTAAGCTATAGTTAGCATCCTGAATGGCTAATAATTATGGTAATTTAATTTAATTACCCATTATTTTTACTTGATAACAACACAAAAACTGGTTTTGCATAGTCCCAGAATAATTATAATTATTGGTCTGGTATAATTTTGTTTTAATTAAGGCTATAAAGTTAACTTGTACAACTACTATACATTTTTAGAGGCTTCCTGTCCTCAACCTTCACTTCATATATTGAAAATTAAACTTATACAAAACCTATCTATAAATCATTGTTTATTAAAACAGTAGAAGAAAATTATTAACTGAAAGAATATGAAATAAAAAAAAAACTAAAGGTATGTGTGTTCCTGCGGAGTTATGTATAGGAGATAAATAATTCACTAGATTTTAAATAAAACCATTAAAATACCTAATAGGTTCAAAGCAAATATTAGACATATGCCAAAACTTGTCGGGATTCAACTAATACCAACAGCTGCAGTAAATACTGAGTTTATGGATTGTATATTGTTTTCTTGATTTTACGCAAATATTATACATATTAAATGAAACTGCTTTACGGATTTTATCACGTTTTTTATTTTAATTTAAATTCCCGACGTTTCGAACCCTTTCCAGCGTTCATGGTCACGGGACAGACTAAGTTGTTAGACGTCTTGATGTCATAGTTAACCCCGGCTACCGTCAATTATTTTGTTTATTTTTATTCCGATCCACGCAGAAGGAGCTTATGGTATCTTGAGGTCTGGCAGTGTTGGCGTGCTTGGATTTAATTTTATAAATTATGGGATCCCAAGCAGATGATAAACTCCAACCATCTTCTCTATTGAAATTAGGATGTTTCTTTATTTCAATAGCCTCGCGGATCATCCTTGGAAGGAATCGGTGTTCTTTTGCGAGGATTTTCGGTTGATCAAATCTAATGTAGTGGTTGGGGCGGTCTAAAATATGATCACAAACTGCAGACTTCTTCAACCGTCGGTGCTTCACGTCAGCTATGTGTTCTTTAATTCTGGTTTTAATTGATCGTTTTGTTTGTCCTATGTAAGAGAGCCCACAATCGCAGTCAAGCTTGTACACTCCTGGATCTTGTAGAGGGATATTACACTTGACAGATGGTAAAAATTGACTTATCTTCTTCGGTGGCTTGAAATATGTTTTAATTGAAGCACGCTTCAAGATACATATTGTCCCATACAAATAAATATTTAAATGGTGATTCTCACCACCACCCTTCACAGTTAGCTACTGTTGGTAAATGTTTGTTACAGAAAGCACGAGGGATCTGTGACAAGGAACACCTGGCCGCTGAGCTACACAATGTCAAGCAAGTGCTGCGTGACAACAAGCTCCAAATCCCGCGCCTGCGTCACAGTGACCGAGTGAAACCGGCCACAGTAGAGCGAGTGTCTGCTGTATTGCCATATGTCAGAGGAGTCACTGACAAGATTGGCTATATCTTGAAGCGTGCTTCAATTAAAACATATTTCAAGCCACCGAAGAAGATAAGTCAATTTTTACCATCTGTCAAGTGTAATATCCCTCTACAAGATCCAGGAGTGTACAAGCTTGACTGCGATTGTGGGCTCTCTTACATAGGACAAACAAAACGATCAATTAAAACCAGAATTAAAGAACACAGAGCTGACGTGAAGCACCGACGGTTGAAGAAGTCTGCAGTTTGTGATCATATTTTAGACCGCCCCAACCACTACATTAGATTTGATCAACCGAAAATCCTCGCAAAAGAACACCGATTCCTTCCAAGGATGATCCGCGAGGCTATTGAAATAAAGAAACATCCTAATTTCAATAGAGAAGATGGTTGGAGTTTATCATCTGCTTGGGATCCCATAATTTATAAAATTAAATCCAAGCACGCCAACACTGCCAGACCTCAAGATACCATAAGCTCCTTCTGCGTGGATCGGAATAAAATAAATAAAATAATTGACGGTAGCCGGGGTTAACTATGACATCAAGACGTCTAACAACTTAGTCTGTCCCGTGACCATGAACGCTGGAAAGGGTTCGAAACGTCGGGAATTTAAATTAAAATAAAAACGCGATAAAATCCGTAAAGTAGTTTCAATTAATATTTATGGATTGTGTTTGTTTTTAAATAGGACACCGGCGCATTATATATTTTACATTTAAATTTCAGTGTTAATTGCTGATGGATGTACCGTATTAGCAGTGATAATACAACATCAAGAACTTAAAATATGAAGAAACAATATTAGGAAAAAGACTAATGTATTCACTAAATGAAGCTTAAGACTTTCATAACAATACGTGCATTGTTAGTCGATAGCTAGAGATGACGATTAGATAACACACGTCGATACAGTTCGAGTGTATGATACTGTAACACCCTATTTGCGCAATCGGCCTGTAGTTAGTGGTACCGGTGAGAGGCTTAAAGCAATGACCGTGACTTACTTCATTGACGGATGCTGCGCCTGCGACCCACTCGACCCCTAAACGCTGTTTATTGTCATACAAATCGTTGAACCGCGCGCACGCTCATGACAATTGGTTTTCCCGCGCATTCGCGTTATTTTTTTAATGTTTCGGTGTTGAGTTCGCAAATACGCTACGTTTTGTGACACGCATGGAGCCTTACCTTTAAAGTGAGTGCGTAAGTAAGTGAACGAAAAGAGAAACAAGCGTTCTAATGCCTTATTTGATCACGATGTTATGAAAAAGTTGAAATAATTTCGAAAGCTTGTATTATATTTTTGCAAATTTTTTTTTTGCAACAACTACAACAACAATTACCCGCAAATTATTCATGCAAGAACCCAGAATATCAAGGGAACATTAATCAGTCGGACAATACCAAACCGGATCTTGCCTAAATTATAAAGTCGTGTAGTTTTAAGTGTATACATTTAACTCGAATGACAAAACCATGACGCCAATCACATGTGATTAAAAAGTAATTATTGTAATACGTTTACTTTGATACCTGTATAAGAGCTAAAATCGCGCTTTTCACCGTGGTAGGGCCATGTAGCCGCTTCCGTTGCATGAAAGGGTTCGGGGAAGTATCACGACCTCACAGAAGACCTGCGTGAATTGGTAGTATTTATTATACCCTCGCGTTTCGTCTGGTGAGTGAGGTGACAGAGGTCTACTTTTAATTAGGTTGGCAATGCATCTGCAAGTCTGCAATCCCCCAGGTGTTGTGATGTGTGATCCCCCAGGTCAGGTGAACCGCCTGCTCGCTTGTCAACTTTTTACATTAAAAAATAGCTTATAGACGATTTCCAGTATTCACAATCATCATAAACTTTTTTCGTCCGTTCCATGTCCGTTCATGTAACTTACTTAGAATAAATATTCAGTATGTAAAATGATTTTATGATCACCAGGTGGAGCGTAATTTTAACTAAAAATTCTCGTCTCTAACCTCTGCTGATAAATTAAAAGTTATCATTTCCCATTAACAAAACATAAATCAAATGAGGCATTTATGTTACGTAAGCGTAATAAATACTTATTACATTTCCGGAACCACAATACTGTTTTAAAGATAGTTTCTTATTTAATAAAAAATAAAAAAAAGTTTCTTATTTATTATTAAGTTTAATTCCAGGATTTAACAGTAAAAATACTACTATTTAGTAAGTAGCGAATTTTACTCGAGGTTTCGATATTAACGTTTGTAAATTAACTAAATTGTATCACGTGGAACACTTAGTACCATCAAGAATTATCAGTGTTTGTCAATACATTTAACACTTCTTTCTTGCATGTAACATTCCGTCGAAACGATCTGCGTAGCCTAAATCGACTAGGATCAGATCAAGTAATGATTTCTTGTCTTCACTAGCATACTGCATATTGCTTCATAAAATTATTGTACAATTTTCGAAACGTAAATAAGTTTTCAAATCTTATCAGACCAAATTTATGATTAGTGTAGGTAAATTAAAATTTAATGAAATGAATAAATCTGTACAGCACTTACTATTTCATTAATTTAACAAGCAACGGGATTTTAAAATTAATAGGTTATAAATTATTCTTCTCTCAATATATTGCATTTTTTTATGCTTGACGACAAGTGACCTGGCGGTTCACATGATGTTAAGTAATAACTAATGGACAACACCTGTAGGGTTGCAGATGCGTTGCCACCTTTTGATAAAGTTCGGTAGGCCCTGGTTACCTCACACACCAGACGACGCGCAGAAGTGTGACACTTACACTTCACGCGGATCTTCTTTGACGTTGTGGTACTTTGCGTGTGCGTTGATTTCGTGCATCAGTGAAGACTGTTGGGTGACTCGACCACACTAAAATTGTGTATTACAATTTTTTTTTTGGTGGTAAGCGAGCTGGTGGTTCTTCTGGTGTTAAGTCATACCAGCCATGGACATTTGCAACACCTGTAGGGATGCAGACGCGTTGCCACCTTTGAACGAAGTGGGCCCCGGCTACCTCACTCACCAGAAGAAACACAGACGTGTTAAGTTACATTTCCACTTCATGTTGGTCTTCTGTAAGGTTGTGTTACTTCCCCGGATAGATATGCAGATTCATGCAACATTGAAGACTGTTGCGTTGCCCTACCACTGTTAAAGTGGTCGTAGTACAAATTATAACGTACCTACGTAATTGTTTACCTTGTATTGATTACGTCAGTTTGATATAATACCACATAGGATAGAAACCAAATTTCCACATATAAATATGATACATGCTTTACAGCTTGACCATGTCTTTAGTTATTTTTTTGTCTGATTTAAGCATACACTAATTACACTGATTTAAGTGACCTTATATACAAAATGCATATGAAATGATTACTAAAGCCAAAATAAAATAATGTGATCTCATGTATCAATTAGATGTTATGAAATAATATTAAAATCTCGACGGTTGGCCTCTAAAACTGTTGAGTAATACTTTCTGTACGTACCTTAACTTTTTAAAAGGGTCACCATCAGAAAATATTATCATATAAAAGCGTTTAAAAACTTTTAAGTTAAACGGTTTTATTTTATGTGCACTGAAAACTAGAATATTGTATTGTCATCTAAATTAAATGTGTGCACCAAATTTCAGATCAATCTGACAACGGGACGGTGCCAATTTCTAATTTTGAACCAAATAAACAAATAAATTCCGTACGGGTCGAGCTAAATAAAACCGTTTAAAAATGTAACAATATATTTTGATGATTTGTAGCAGCACTTAGGTAAACTACAAAAATGTGCAGTGGAATTCCACTTAAATTCATAACCGCAAATAATTGCCAACTTGATACATATGAAACAAATAGAAAATCATTAAACTAGTTTACGGATTTTACCGCGTCTTTAAATTCCGCGTTACAGTCTATTAATGACACTGTATATTGAAGGGTGTTCGAAAAATGGGGAATTAAATACAAAAACTATTTCTATTAACGAATAATTTTGGATAAATTCCAATGAAGTTATACTTCTTTATGCACGTTTGGAAAAAATAATTAGAGTAAAATGTTTACGATGCGCGCGCATACCCGACAGCCAAAACGCGACATGATGATGTTATTCCTAAAGCGACCAACTTCATGGTATTACCATGGTAACCAATAACAACTATTTAATATTTACCTACTACAATTCAAAGTTATTTAATTAAACCGTTATCAATTGCATTTGACGATTCATAAGAACGCGCAAGCGTCTATTTGAATTTTTGATTGATTTTGATTGATTGAATGTCTGCACTGGCAGAGGGGATAAAATTTTTACTTATTTTTCTTTTGTTACGGTAAAGAATCATAAATTCATACGTGTGTACATACGCACACACTTACTTTTTTTAACAAATTCATAATGCAAATGAAAAATATAGCAATTTCCATATGGGGCGCACAAAACCACCTCGGTATCAGTATCGTCAATCCACTTTTGAACGAACAACGAACAACGAACATAAACTTGGTAGTTATTAGAAGTCAAGCAATTTCGTTCAGGTCCATTCAGCTTCTTACGTCCTATAGGTTGCCGCTTGTTCATCTTACAATCAACTAGGTTCAATATCAACTCGTAAACACTGTGAAATTTCTGAACTAACAGGAATGAACTTTTGAATGCAGATAAATCATACGCTGCATTAAATATATATTGACCCTTATAAGATGACTTGATGACTTAGAAGATGACAGTTTGTAAAACGTCCTTACAACACAGTTATGTTATCCTGAAGTAATGGCAATGTTTTTTCAAAAAAAAATGTACCTATGATCTCCGGTCGGAGCTCTGAGCCTCAATTACAAAATAACTTTAAATGAAAGGAAAGATTCACGTATGGTTACCCGATCTCAATTTGTTATTAAAAGTCAGTGCTCACGAAGTTCGCCTTGGGCTTGAAACAGGCTCCCAATTATTTTATCTTGCCTATAGGTTGCGAAGCCACTCGATAGTCGTGCAAATATCACTCTTGTCTCAATGATTTTAGTGCTCTTTTGATTTGAGCTATTATAGCTTCATCAATTATTATTTTAGTACTATATGAACAGGTCTTAGACGACAAACACCGATGGCATTGATAAAATAGGTCACATTGCTGTTCTACCCGATGAACAAATTTAGCTTTCACTTCACGTCTACCTGGCAAAAGAGACGAAGTTAAATTTAGTTTTCAATTTCAGAGTTTCTAAATAACACAAAGATAAACCCCGACCTTGGATCGTCCATTTTGACCTTATGACTTTTTTAAGTTGGTACATACTTGATTTAAAGATATAAAGGCATGGCGTGGGTATAATAAAGTAGTTAAAAACTGAAAGGCTTAAGTACTGGATTATTTCCATCGTTACAGCGAATCGTTATTGTGAATACTACCTACACATAAATTGTATTAAAACAATTAGTACGGGTTTATAAGGGAACAGAAAAAAGTAAATTAAACGCTATGCAATCTGTAAAAAAATGAGTCAAAAACTTACAAATATGAATGGATTAAACAAATGGTACATGTTTTTATTTGTACTTTAAAGTGCATTTATAAATGTATTGCGATGTTATTTAAATCGTGGCAATAAAGTCATGAAAAGAGCCTTGCATAGCCGATTTCAGATCTGGATGCGGCTAGAGAGGCTGGGGCGATCAGTTTTATGCCGGTAGTGAGCTACTCTCCTTTTCTTCCTCTGAAACCAAGTGTGTTGGCATTGTGTTTGGCCATTCTCCATATTCTCGCGAGTTCATCCACCGCCACATCATCTACCATCACTGGAAGTGTTAACTCATGTTTCCCGTCCGTAAAATATTCTATAACAACTGCTTAATTTGGATAGCTTTCAGGTCACGAGCTAGTTCGAGCTCCTTAGGATAGAAGTGAAAATAAAATTCTGACTTTGCCTCCTTTTGCCCTTCAAGTACCGCACTTATCTGTTTAATCCATAATGTTTGAAAACATGAAAGGTTTCTTAGCAGAAATTCTTAAGTGCAAATATTAGCACTATAAACAATTTAAATTTAGAAATTCTTTCATTTAGGGATGTCTATAAAAAAAGCACTAAAATAACGAAAGGAATGTGTTGGCTGTATCTTTGTCTCAAACTGTGGTAGGGCCACACAGAAGATTCGGCTGTTACATGAATGGGCAGGCTCGTCCGAGGAAGTACCACAACCTCACAGAAGACAGGCGCGAAGTGAAAATGTAATACTATAGCATAATAACTTTTCCCATAAAAAACAGCCTTTCTCTCATTAACAGCGATTGCAACCACCGTTGTCGTAATCGAGGCTATTTATCAACCGGATCCTACCGCGACCGTTTGTAAGCGTCGCCCACCCCACCATAGTGTTGCCCATACACCATAGGTTTATCAAGCTCGTGGAAACTTTGCTATTCTTCGAGCTCTGTGCTTGATGTAGCTTTATACAGTCTACGGACTGAAAGCGCCATAACTATCATCAAAAGTAAAAATCAGTCAACTATTTGTTGACTAGTTTATTATTTCGTATGTATCAGCACCCTAAGTTTAATAAAGATAACTTCATTTAAAGTGAAAACATTTCTATTAATAACAACCGTTTTGAGAGGAGACAACTTGACAATTATCAATAAAGAAGACAATATAGCCATTTTTTCTAACGTACATAATAATAATATTATATAAAGTTTTAATATACACGATTCATTACTCATTTGCTATATATCCAAATAATGTCCACTGCTCTAGATCCAAATAATGCAAATAGTGTCTACTGTAGGAAACTTATTATTACGGCTCTATATCAAAAGTATTTCTAATATTGGATTAATACCTCCAAATATTATATTAGTAAAAAATATGTATAATCCAATGCTAAAATTTATTCGTTCCAGAATGTTAAACGAGCAAGATTTAATGGTGGCGCGCGCCATAGCAGCGGAGTCCAGGGAAAACTCTCCCGGAGGATCGCCAGGGCCGCTTCGAAAAAATCCACTTAGTAAAGTGGTTGATAAGCTGAATACATTCAGGTACATAATATAAGTGAAAAATTAATTAATTGACATTCATTATAATGTCTATATTGTAAGGGATTTTGTTTTATTCAAATGGATAAAGGCTAGTACCAATTATAATAGATATTTTATTGTAAAAAACAAAACAGTCGTCATCGTCATATTCTGCTTGTTCTATGTCCAGTCTTTAGAAGAATTAATTAAATTAATTGATCTTGATTTAATAAATCGATATGATATCAAAGAGGAACTATATAGGTACTATAGACTAGGTAAGGTTAAGTAATGAAAAAGACTAAAGTAATGAATAAAACTATAAAGCTATACAAGGAAGCCTAGAAGATAGGTATTATAGTACTTGATATCAATCTTGGAAACAGTGCGGTGTCTATTTAGGACCACCATGTTATATTTTTCTTACTCGAGTGTTTTTTTCTAATCATTTCCATACAGTATTATACTTACTTTTTTGAAGTATCAATTAGGGTTGATGAGGATTCCTCTTCCTCTTCTCCTTAATGCGGAACTTCCTCATTTTATCACGAATCCTCTACCGATTCCGTTTCCACTAAATAAATTGTACAAAACCCTTCTCCTCTTCCTCTTATTATTTTTAGAGGAAGTGACAAATAATCTGCCGGTTTATTATTATAATTAAAACAGTTTCTTAAAATAATTTTTTTTTGTTTGCTGAATTTTGTGACTAGATAATATTTTATTTATAAGTTTTTCCTAATAGTTATTTTTAAGTTCAATGACTCTAAATAATAATGATTTCATAAAAAAAATTGGACTGAATGACTTTTGAAATTACGCAGAATGTCGGAAACCGACTTTCTTGCTCCACGGCCACTCCTGTGGCAGCGCGTGATGAAAACAGAATTATGAATTCTATGTTAGTTGATATGCTAAATTCAACACCTCACAGTGACGATGAAAGTATCGTATCATGCTCACCACTAAACAGACATGCTTTAATTAAGTTACTATTAGCTGATTATATTAACGGAAAAGGACTGAATATCACTGAAGACAGTCTTTCATGGTGGAAAGTATACCGAAAATATTTAGAATTTTATGGATAAGTACGTCAGTCCATCAGCCCCTTCATCAAGTGTTCCGTTCCTTCGTTGTGAACGCCTTTTTAGTGGTGCTGGGTTGGTTTACGATGAGCTACGAAACTGTTTATCAGGAGAAACAGCATCTAAATTATTATTTATTAAATTCAATTTACAACAAAACTACAACAAATTAATTTTCAATAATCATATTTAATTACTTTTCAGCATTAATTTTTACACAAAGTATTAAATACAAACTTTTCCTAATTTGTTCTTATCTTTAAAAAATACAAAGGTTTTGTTTTAATTATAAAAGCTTAGTAATATATATTTTGCTCAAAAATAATATTTCTATTATGTTGTTATTTATTTCTCCTCTTCTTCCTCGTCCTCTTCCTCATAGCAGATCCTCATCGTCATCCGCATCCTCAATTTTTTTCTAAAAAAATCCTCATCCTCAACCTCCTTATAGCTACATCCTCATCAACCCTAATATCAATATTAGCTGATAAAAAAAACATTACAATACATGCGTTAGAGAAATTAAATCGATTAAAATGTAAACCCGTCACTACTCGATAATCATTATGTAGATAGATTTATTAATCACATTCCCAAATGTCAAACAAAACCACAATGATATTAACTGGCAAAAAGCCAGTTTTTCGAAAATTCTTATATTTGAATTAAACTTTAGGTAGGTATCTACCCTACTCAAAACAGTTCAATATCGCACCTGTCAGTTTTTGACATACCACTTAAAATTGTAATGACACTTGGGTCTCCGTATAACCTTTATTTTTGTAATTATAAGTGTTGTGAATTAAGTAGATATTTTATTTAATAATTAGAGTAAAATAAACATTTTTTTACGGGATGACTGTGCTGTATTAACATGTTTCTCACATGTGTGATGTGCCAATATATATAAAAGTGATGAAGATGGAAAGTATATTAAGAATGAAACACGCCACTTCAAGCAAAGAAACCGCTGAAGAAGAAGAAAGGTAGCTGATTATTATTTAATTTTGTTGTCAAACATAGGAGGTATTTATATGTTATTTGTAGCACTTAGTTATGAATTAAATTCTTAGGGTTAGTAGGAAAACAAAGAAACTTGTGTTGAACATTGTATTCGAACACAGATTATATATTATAAAATCAATGATGTTTTACGTCACTGTAGACTGCTTCCGAATTGATATTGTTAGAAAGGTTTCCATAATATGTGCAATATAGTTGAATTACAAAAACGTGTAAATAAAATAAAAAGAAAATATGAATAAAATAATATGATTTAAATCCATTAACATAATCGTAATATTTTGATTATTTTAAATGGTAAGCTCACAGAGCTTACATTTTGGATTGATATCTGATCTGGTTTATAATTACCAGATCTCGTTTAAAATAAATACCAATGCGATTTATTCATTCAAAATAAACACTAGATAATATTAGCTGACCAAGTACCACTACTACATTAGTACATTATTTTTCAAGCTAGTTGCTTGAACGTTTTATATCAAAATTTGTGGTTAGTTTAGAACAAATATCATACTTTTATTAAATATAAAATTATTTTAAGCATGAATAAAAAATAAATAAACTCCAATATTTGAATCTGTACTATATGTAGTGGCTTTTAATTTACTTTTGAGTTTGTCCTTTTCATCTTTTAATTTGTTTACGTAATCTTTTTCTAAAACAACATAACTGTAACTGTAATAGTAATAATTATAAACTTTCGGGTAGTTACGTTATTTTCAACGTCAACGTAAGTTTTTTTAATTTATTTAGTTCGTTACGTTTGCGTTCAAAGAGTCGATATGATTAAACGGCTTAATTTCCTAAACGTCGCGGTCGTTGACGAATTTAACTAGTTGATCGATTCAATCGAGGGTTTAAGTTAGTTGTTAAAGCGTTGCCGTTTACAAAAGATCAACCAGAAATATAAAAGTTTCAGATATAGGTATATAATGTTTTAAAACACTTATTACAGTGGTTATATTACTAGTTATAAAGTGATGAAAATATAATTTGTAACATATTTTCCATTGATTTTGGCTGCCTAGAGAAATCTTTTTCGCTAAAGCAAATTTTAACATAAACACAACATTCTTCCATAGGCATCTTATTGTCATTTAGCAGATTGCAAACCTAAAATGGAGTCTGGACTACAAGGTTCTTGCAATGAAATCCTTTGTTGGTGAAGAGAAAGCAAAAAAAAATATGAAAAGCTTAGTGTAAATTAATGCACACATTCTCTGATGACATAGCTACTGTGTTGACATTAACCGATTGATTATACAACAAGGTTAAAATGAAAATTTAATAAGGAAAAATACTATACTACACCTTCAAAACCCGGAGACAGTTTACATGTAAGGATACAATCTGGAAGTAATCTCAATAAATTTTGTGTTGCTCTAAGCTCTGTACTTTAGACTAAGCTCTAATGCGTTGGTCTAAAGTAACATCCAGCATCAGACCTGAAGACATGAAAGAGAATAAACCTGTAAGTGTTAGACCATTCTAGACTCTTTGCATCTCAAATGAAATCCAAGCCTACTATCCATTTTATTTGTCCAGCTAAAGCCATTTACTGTTCAGCAGAACAAAGTTGATTGTGGGACAATACTTTACAGCAATTCCTCGATGAAAGATAGAGAGAAGGAAGTTTAGGATAATATATGATAAATTTTTAAATGCTAATTTCATATTATATGTTGATAATAATATAATTATTACAGAATCATTTTAAAAATAGAAAAAAATACATAGTCCTGATTTTAGTCTTTTTTTAACATAGTAAAAACCCTATTGTAGAAAGTTGTAAACCAAGTTTTTAAATTTACAATTATATAAAAAGTTTAAAAGATTTCAATGTTTAAATGATTGATGTAATGTCAAATAAGGCAGTGTCGAAAAGCAGATTATTACTGGCCATTTCCTTCTTTTGTGAAAAAAAAAATCCAAGTATTAGGAAGTAAAATTACCATCATTATCATCCACTAAAAATTAGTCAGAATATTCAAATGTATCCAGTCTGATTTTAATACATGGTTATATATCTAATAGGTACACTAGATCACATTACTTGACATCTGTCTGTTTTGCTTTATTGTGAGGTGACCTGCTTAGAAACATTGATAGAACATAGAATGAATCAATACAGGTTTCATACATTGTGAATTGAATGCAGTTATTGTGAAGAAGTACTTTATATGTACTCTAATTTTCATTGAGTTCGAATTAAAAACAAATCAAGTAAAAAAAAACAGTTAAATCCCTGTCCCATTATTTTTTAAAGTAAATTTAGGAAAGAAATTAAGACAAGTACAAGTAATAATAATAACAAATACAACATTTTACAGTTTTTCTTTTTTTTGTTGACGATTTCTCGCCAATCTTCTGGAGTGAATTCAGTTTGTAGCCGAGTCAGCATTTTTGCAGTAATAAAAGGTGGCTCAGTATTGTAATGGATGACCCTTATTTGTAAATAAACTTGTATAAATAATATGTTGTATTAATTTATGGGTAAATATTCCTTAACAAGTAGTATTGTCATTATTACAATAAATACGTATTTTTAACTGAAAAAAACATAAGCAATTATACAATACTAATTGAAAAAAAAATATCGTGTATCCTCTGTTGCAAACATTGTTTGAATTTTGCAAGTGTGAAGTATCTATTAAATTGGCCCTAATTTAATAGCTATTGCCCTCCTAGATTTAAACTTGTAGTTATTAAACTGTTCATTATTTTGAGTGAAAACCCACAGTTTTAAGGTAACGTTAGACTGAAATATTTTGAAGCAGTGCAAAGTTTTTGCTATGAAATATTTATAAGGCGCCGCGGAATAATGACAGAAGCAATTTATTAAATCGAAAAAGATATGTATCATTTCCACAGAGTAAAGTAATACTACAGAAATAGAGAGCCATCTCGCATATTATTTTGGTCAACATCGCGGGCTAGCGACATCTATATTTCTTGTTCCGAAACATTCGGTGTATACCTATATATACCTATATGATGTATATAGGTGTATATATAGGTATACATGTACTATGAATGCCATACTGATAAGGCATTCATCACGAAATTGTGAACTTATTAAATGTAACTATTATATAAATAAAATATATAGCTACATTAATAGATAAACGTTTATAATTATGAAGAACTTAAAGTATATTAAGTATGTAGCAATTAAATGTGAAAGTAATACAATGTTATTTACTTCTTTCTTGCTTTTATTATATCTATGATTGTTAAAATAACATTTTTACACTGATCTTACAACTATTTCCCACATTTAAATTAGATTGATCGATCGGTACCGACTTTACAAAATAATAATAAATAAAAATAATAATATTCATTGTTGTATCGTCCAAACATCATTTCAGCCGGTCCCTTTGGATATTTTAGTGTTTCTTATTTTTGAATATACATTTTAGCTAAAACACTCGTGTTCTTCATGGTTTTCAATATATTTTCTGGGTATTTGCTGTTTCTTTTTGTAATTCTTACTTCCTTTTCTTACTCTACTAATTTTACTTCTTAATTGTGTAATTTTTTGCTTTAAGTTGTTACTTTCTTTGTACCTGTAACATATAAATATAAATTACCTTATTATTTACTTCTTATGAAAATATTTTTTGTGGATTATATTGTTTTCCAAATTAGTTTTACCAGAAGAGTTGTTAATTTAATGTTTATGTCAACTGTATGTTCAATATCATATATGGATTCAGCACTACTAATAACATCTGTATGGTTAATGTAATAAGTAGTCTCATACACATCTCACATATCTAGCATAATAACAGCATTACTGTTTTTATCACATGAGTTATGAGAATATTAAAAGAGGTTCATATTCCCATGTTAAGTTATCCTAATACAATTTTTAATATTATTATTCATAACTGCCTTGGTGGTCTCACAGCATAAGCATAAGATTCTTATAAAAAAACCACAACCATTTGGCCCAACTTGTCAGAAAATTCTCAGTAGCATGTACCTAGTAGTCAACAATAGGCTTGCCTCTTAATGTGTGGATCTAAACATAACTGGTTCTGTCACAGAATGTGCACATTTTATTGAAAATCACATGGAGGACCGAGCTATGCTCGTTTTTTTTGGTAAATCATGTATTTTGGAAATAAAAAAAAAATTAAATATATATAATCGAAATCTCTATGTTACATTTTTAGAAAATGTCGTTTTATCCCTGTTTTCAGGGAATGAAAAATATCATTCGAATATGACTGTAAAGAACAATGCCCATTTTTGACCTGATTGTGTATAGAGGTGAAATAAATATTAAAATTTAGCTAATTTCATTTTATAGTAATTACACTAATCACAATGTTAAAAGAAGGTCGGGAAAAAAATATTTTTGATATTTCTTTACGCTTATTTTACTTCAAGGGTAAACATATTACCATGTTTTGAACGCACCTTAACAATCCTTTGCATAGGACGTTCCATTTCTAACTCTCTACTTGACTATATTCAACTTTTTCTGAGTTTTGTACGTGATTTTACGTTTTAGAGAAGTGAGTAAGCACGTAATTGACAGTATTCGTATAAAAATTAAGATCAATCTTATTAGTAGTACAGATTTATTAAAAATAAAATAATAAATTATTAATGCAGCATGTAATAAAGTTCGCACGGCTGACGTAAATGGATTTTTTTGACATTTGACAGTTCTGCGAGTGACTCATACTCATCGGTATTCGCCAGTAATTGTGAGTATTTATGTTTATTATTTTCAGTCTAAAAATGTCAATAATCAAACTAACAAAGCTCCTATAAATTATACCTGTGACATAACACAAACAAATGTTCAAAAGATCTATATATCCAAAATATGTATTATAAACTCAATGTATGTTTTTTTATTTCAGATTACTGAGGAAGATTACATTTGTAAATCTTGTAATGAACTCTTTATGAGAATAATAAACCAGGAATTAACAAGCTGTGATGTTGCTCAAGCTTCAGGATTATCTCAACCAGGCCAAAGAACAGTTTTTGATAATCCTTCAGAAAAGCAAAGACAGATAAATGCTATTATACAAACAAGTTCACAACATCACATATTCATGTTTCTACATTGTTAATCATTTGCCAGTATAAAACTTGATACTATTACTCTAGATTATTTCTCTTTTGTATTTTAGATGTAAATTATTATATCTGTTATTAATTGACTGATGCTTTAATAATTTTAACCACAAATAATAAATAATCGATTTTTTTAAATATATTTTTAAGATGAATAATAATTATTGCTTTATTACTTCTTTTGTAGATATCATCATCTGATAGAATATGCCATTCATGCTGGATGAGTTGTAAGAGTGCTGCCACACATATTAGGCATGTTGCTGAAGTTTGTGGTGTTTCTACTACTGAAGATAATTTATTTTTTATGTTTCTGAGATTAAGTTATTAGTGAACTTATACTATTTGCGTTAGGTACCAAATAAGGCAAGCCAAATCCTATTATGGCGAACATATTCGCTTTCATGGATCATATAGAATAGAAATATGTAGGGATACGGGAGTTTTCTAGGAATAATCTGAGTGGAAGTGGTGACATAACACTAATAAGAGGAAAAATTAAGTCCTGGCACATTTAAAGAAATGATAATATTGTTTATATTATGTTTAATATATAATATAATATTGTTTATATTATGTTTAATATATAATATAATATTGTTTATATTATGTCTACATTTTAATAGAAAATAATGTGTCTGGCAGAGCTAGTATAGTCGAATACTGTTGTAATTGTTTAGTTAGTCGAACCATAGGATGTTGCACTCATGTTATGACTAGTGTGGTACTTTGGATGAACTATCAAGAAAATATCTCTGTTATAGCAGAATTTCTGGATACCATAGTTATAAGACATTTAAGTGAAGATGATGATAATTAATAAAGCATTCCACTGTAACATAGTGTTTTATTTTTTCCCTCGTTTTATTCATCAAGTATTATAATTATCCGATTATTATGTATTGTAGTGCAGGCCAATAAAATGTGTAGGGCAGATAAATGATCACTTTTAACTTACGTTTTTTAAGTAAGTACTTATGTGAGCTGTTGAAATAGCGGATAATGGTCTTCACTCAATTTATAGTGACAATAATGGAGTCTAAGCAGTAACGTAAGGGCAGTCGGTTTCTAGGAATTCACAAGTAAAAAAGACGTTTTAGACCTTAGATAGGCTAATATTATTATTTTAGCATAAACTTGAGCGTAAATAGTTAGTTCTAGCACATTTATTTCGTTATATTAGGTAACTGCAAATCCTAACCTAAAAAGTAACATTTTTTAATAATTTTTGGACTTCGTAGACCAGCAATCGTAAAAATGACTATATGATATTAATTTACTAACTTAAAGATAGTCTTTCTGCTATACCTTGTAACTATACATACACTTTCATTATCAGGTTTTTAAATGTATGGGAAGTGGGCATTGTTCTTTCACCGCAAAAAAAATGTTATAATAGCTCGGTCGGTAAACGGGCGGCCCCAAAACAGACGGCCGCGGTTCGTATCACGATCATTTAACACTTATTTTTTACTTTTTTTTCGATACCAGATCATTGCTTTCTTTATTTTTTATTTTTTGTCGGTTTGTTATTTTGTTATTTTTTCCCTTATTTTTTAAAGTTCTTTCTTTTGTGAGAAACACCAGTTCTTATTATTACGTCGGTAAGATCGAAAAATATTATGCATATTTCATTACTCAGTAATTTGTATCTAAAAGCAATTTCCATAATACACGATTTACCAAAAAAAAACAAACCGAGCAAAGCTCGGTCCTCCAGGTACTATATATATATATATATATATATATATATATATATATATATATATATATATATATATATATATATATATATATATATATTGTACCTGGAGGATTCTTGTGTATATATATATATATATATATATACACAAGAATTGCTCGTTTAAAGGATAAGATTTAAAGGATGATAAATTTTACATGATTTTTGTACAAGCATAGAGTTTTCCTGTTATATTACTGTTAAATTATAAACTAGCTGTGCCCATGACTTCGTCCGCGTGGAATTTAAAATAATTAATTTTAAATTATACAGCATACATACATAGAGAGAGATTGCAAATTAGAGCCGTGATAGCTCAGTGTCCGGGCGCTCGCCTTTATTTCAATATATACTCGAGCAACCTGAGTTCGATCCCCGGTGCCGGCACCAATGAAGTTTTTAACTTTAAGTGCTGAAATATCACGTGCTCCGCGGTGAAGGAAAACATCATGAGAAAACCTGCAGATTTTCGAAATAATAACAAAAAAAATGTATTTCGAAATTATGTGAAGTCCGCCAATCCGCAGTGGGGCCGCGTGGTGGACTATGCCCTGTTATCCTCTGTATAGAGGAGGCCTTTGCCCAGCACAACCTTAGTCAACTAACCACTCGACTCCAAAGCGCCGCCAACCGCCTCGGCGATTGGTTCCGCAAATGGAGAATTGAAGTAAATCCCGAAAAGAGTGTGGCGATTCACTTCACACGAAGTACTTACCCGTCACATCTTTATAAAGGTCGTCGCCAATGCAGAAAGCTAGGGCAAATATCTCTTTATGGCCAACCGCTCCCCTGGGAGAAAAAGGTAAATATTTAGGAGTCACTTTCGACTCGCGTATGTCATTCACAGCGCATATTAATAACGTCCGTAACAGAGCCGCGTTCGTCTCCGGCCGGCTAAGCACTTTAACTAACCAGTCAAGTAAAATGTCCTTAAGACACAAATTACTTTTATACAAAGCTTGCGTACGGCCAGTCATGTCCTACGCATGCATGATTTTCGCCCACACGCACCCTACTCGCTTGCACAAGTTGCAAATAGTGCAAAATAAGTTCATCCGCCGCGCAACCGGTGCGCAGTGGTATCAACGCAACGTCGACCTGCACAGTGATTGCTGACTCCCGATGATTCGCGAATTTTTCAAAGACCTGACCAAACGGTTCTTCGATAGAGCCGAACATCATCCCAACCCTCTGGTGGTAAGCGCAGCAAATTACCAACCCGATCCAAACGCGAGCGTCAACAAGCGTCGCCCGCGAAACGTCCTCATCGACCCGGTCGAGGAAGGGGACTTAGGTACGTCGGACCCACCGTCGGGGTCCCGCCGGATAACACTACACACACAGTTAGTGTAGCAACAAACACATTAGTTCGCCCTCGCCTCCGAGCACGGCGAGACCAACACAACGCGTACACAAGGTACACCCGCGTTCCAGGGCGGTTCTCACCGCCCCCAGCCACCGATTAGCTAAAAACACAGTCGACGGCCATCGGGGTCCCGGTCCGCACCGCTACTTCGATGGCCCTTAGATGACATGCCGTAGTTAAACGCACGCATGAGCACATGCGCGGCCCTACCCACAGCGGAGGGACCAAACTCGTGGGTTCTGGCTAGCCCACCGGTTCTGCGTCAGATGAAGCTTTAATAGTCTCTGGACTGAAAGCACAAACATCAGTTAATACAAGATACAAGCCCAGCAGTGGGACATGTATAGGCTGTTACTTTACTTTTTTTAATTTAAAATTTGTAAAATAAAAGTAGCCTAAGTTACTCCTTATTACATCAGCTATCTGCAACAAAAAGTTTTGTCAAAATCGGCCCAGCCGTTTCAGAGATTAACCGGAACAAAAATTGTAAAAAATGTCAACATCTACATGCATTTAGTAAAAAGCGGTTATTTTAATATTACAAACAGACACTCCTGTTTAATTTACTGTATAGATTAATTTTACCTGCAACCGGTAGTTGGAATGTAAACCATGGACATCCATAACGGTAGGTGTTTCTGAAAATAGTAAATTTCTCTAATTACATAAATATCTATAATGATAGTGAAATTTAGTTGTGAAAACAATATTTTTGCACAATTTGTCTAAGGAAATGCCTGTCAATTATATACTAACCCAGAATGATGAGCAAAGGGAATTACCGCACAGGATTTTGAATTATTGAAGTTTTAAATGCATAAGAGTAGCGAGAAAAATGATTTTTGTTCCAGCAAGCCTTGCACTTATCATTATATCAGTGATTTGCTCATTGCATTAATGGTAGTAATATGTTGGCTTCTATAAATTTGGGATCTAAGCATTACTGGTTCCGTCGCTGATGTGCACTGGGCAAAAAATTTGCACCCCACTTTACTTTATATTATCACTGATACTTATTATTATTTATTTATTTTTTTATTTTATATTACTTATATTACTTTATCTTTACAGGCAATTTTCAATATTTTTATTTTACAATATGAGCACATCTCAATAGGAGCTATTGTTTTTTTTTTTTCATTTGTTTTCTGATGAATATTGAATGTTTAGTCTATTTATTTGCTTTTTGATTAAGCATGAATTATTCCTGACATTGTATTATCTCTACACTATGAATTATAACTTGATTTTTACCTGCAGCTCGAAGTTGGACTGTATGAATATATATCATATTGTGGGTTATATATATCATATATGGGCATCCAAAACAGTAGGTGTTTCTGAAAAATATAAAGTATAATTAATATAATACAAATTTATAGTGGTAATGAAATGTAATGGTAGAAAACAGTTTTTCACAGTTGATCTAAGAAAATACCGTACTTTTGCCTGTTATTAATCTGATAACTAAGAATGATGAGCAAAGTGGATTGCCACACAGGATTTCGAATTATTAAGTTTTAAATACAGTGCGGCATGGAATATGACTTTTGCTGCAGCAAGCATGACACTTACCATCGTCCGTAATATCAGTGATTTGGTTAATAAGTAGAAAAAGTTTTAAGTAGCAGTTTTAAAAAAAATACAAGTTTATTACTGTTAATAATGATTGAATTAAATTTTTGGGATCGATACTATTAAAGGCACCGATATTCTAAAATTATATCGATATCGCAATTAAAAAACATCAAACGTTTGGACATTTTAAAATTATTAGGTGACATTTTTTTTCACCTTTCTTCTAGTTTATAACATTGTATTACAACTATATCACTTGTATATAGTGACCTCTAGTTAAAAAAAAGAAAACATAACATTTGTTTCAAGATCCTATAAGAAAGATGTCGCTACACAAAATACTCGATCGGCTTTATATAGGAGTTTCCCGCCCCTGATCATTTCTTAAAAACAATAACTTTATTACTTTATCTATCTGCCACATTTTTATATAGAATGCCTGGCAGTCGTTGCCCTTATTGCCAGGCATTTTCTACCAGTCACAACCTACTTTAAGACGGGTACCTACAATAACTAGAGTTAATCTAAATTTCTAAATAATAACATTAATACTTTATACATACATAAATTATTATATACGTACAAAAATTAAAATGTATCAACCCATTAACAAAAATACAAAAATTTTGACAAATATTAACTACTTAGTGAATATTTTGAATTTAGAAAGAAACCCGTCAAGTGAGTGCGAGTCGGACTCGTACCACTAAGTACCTATAAAAACGCCAAAAAAAAATTATGTCTGTTGTATGGTAGCCGCACTTAAATTATTTTTATTATGTTTTTTAGTATTTTTTGTTATAGCAGCAACAGAAATACATCATCTGTGAAAATATCAACTGTCTAACTAACAAGGTTCATGAATCTGTCACCTGGTGACAGACGGACAGAGACAGCGGAGTCTTAGTAATAGGGTTTTTAACATAGTGATAAAGATTTCATGTGACATGTGACAGTCGGGGATTCGGCGACATCATTTAGCGGAGCCACTATCCCATGCCCCATAAAAGGTTCATGTTCTAGTGCTCCTTACCTAAGAGATAGGGTAGTTACTCCCCGAGGAGGAGTTGCTGAGGCGTTCAAGGTCGCGGATGTATGCGAAAGCCTTTTGCGTACGCCCATATTGGAACATCGTGTGGGTTTTAGTCGGTATGAGTCCCGAACCCTACCCTGAAAGTCTGAAAGGACACTGAGGCTTGTATATTGATTGATAAAACATGTAAGATAAAATATAGATGCCTTCATGTTACTAATAAGACTGTGGAATAATGACTTTTTTATTAAGATAACTGCTCCGAAAAATTTACCACAGCAATAAGGAGCAGCTGAAAACAGACAATCGTGAATGAAATCGTGTGTATCACATCCTATGTATAAATTTTATTATCAACAACAGCATGAACATGAACATAGTCATGGTCCCAGCGATTGGTTTGTCGGAATTGAAGAACAATATACGCATGTCGTTTAACCCACTCTATATTTACATCGTGCTTATGGCATAAACAAATGAGATCACAGGACGTCATCTGCAGTTTGGTATACATATATAATTACCAGATTTCTTATGAAGCTTTTAAATTATGCATATAATTGAAAGAAATAGAAATTACATTACTCACCACAAACACGGACTATGTCCCTAAGTTTATCCTGATCCTTTAACGGAATAAAAAATTTTAAAATGAAGAGCAATGTTCTTCAAATAATTTACATAATAACAATAATAAATGAATAAATTGAAACTATTACTTTTTAAATAAATCATGAATTGGTGCGGATTTGCAGATGGAATTATGGCGGGAAGAATGATTTTGAATAACAATACAATGCCTATGTCGATATACACGTTATTTGGCTATAGCCATTATTTAATATCGTAACCGTACCAAAACCGTGCTACCAAGCTAACCGCACACGCCCGCTGTTGACTCACCCACCGGCACCCGGGAATGTCACAGTTATAGGCCAATGACTTCTGACCCACACAGTCTGCGTTACGATTTTGGAGCCATTCATTTCAATCACAAAGAAGGTTACGCACAACAGACCTTTTTCAAGCAGCATATCGCCATCAACGATTTAAGGATAAAGCCAAAGCCTTGATCCTTGAGCGCTGTACTACCGCATTGTTTTCATTATGGTTGCAGAATCGGATTCTTTTCAGCGTATGTCGATTTAAATATCACACTAAAGAAGGCATTCTTTTCGATATTAGGAACGTTCGTTTTAATTTGACAAAATTTAAGTTATCCATTACAAGCTAAGTTTAAGTTTTTATCTGTTATCTTTAAACTTGTTTTTTTAAAAATGCGGAAAGACTGGTACAACATCACCCAACAAACATTATCTCATGATTTAAGTTTTGAAATTCATCAAGTAAACTTTTCCATGTTTCAAGTAAGTTCAACCTGATCACAAAGAATATAAGCTATAAATTTGTACTTAAAATTGAAATTTAATATAAAACCGTTGTTAAAATATAAATTTGTTTATCTGAAATTTTAATATTTTGTTGCTTAACTTTTTATCTGTTATAATTATAATTATTATGTTCATACATTTTACTTTTGTGCCTAGTTACGCATCTGCTCAGGTTTTAATCTACGATCATAGATTGTTGGCGTTCGAGATAAATGCTGTTACTTTCACTAAACCTCGATTCAGGACAACAGACCGCTGAATAAGAATTTATTTTCAGCGAGATCTCGCGTGAAACACTATTATTAAAACGAGCAAGTTTTTTTGCTTTTATATGACTTTGACTATATTCACTTAAGGTTTATGTGAGTTCTTTGTGCGGAAATTGTATCGCTGCGCAATTTATTAAATATAAATATATTTATGGCCTATTTGCTTAATATTTTTGTTCAGTCTTTATTATTTCGTGCTATCGTGTTTGCTTTATACTATTTTTTCGTATGTGAAGCTGTTTATAACTTTTGAATTGTTTAACAAGCAAGGCAATAAGAAATTACCAGGCGTTTGGCTCGAGCGACTTAACCAGTGCACCGAGCAAGATTGTCGAGTATTGAAATTAACTTCCTGGTGTAAGTTAATCGAGTCCTCTACGGAATGTTAACGGGTTTTGTACGCGCGTCATTGAACTGATATTATTAACATAAAGATAGTTTTTACCATATTGAGTCCGTAGACAAGATTAAAGCTTTTAACGAATGTCTTTACCACTCAGTCTTGTTTCCTTATACTGGGTACGCCTTTCGGGCGATCTTTTTCAAAAACTCGGACTAGGCAAATTTTGCAATGTAATTGTTCTACGATGTTCTAGCGCAATCATGATATATATGTTACTGATCGGTCTAATGATATCGATACTACGGAAAAACGGCCATTATTTCATTATGCAATTTGCCCGCGAACAATTTTTCTGGGTGTCATAAATGATCTTCTTCAATTAACTTTTCTGTGTATTCGTTTGTTTGCAACGGATCTGAACCCAATCACGGACCTTAACCCGTTCACAGTCCTTCGGACCATACACACAAACCCGAAACAAAATAAACACTTTGGGTCGAATACAAGTCCCGTGTGGGAATCGAACCCACGATCTCAGTGTCGAAGCCAATAATTTGCCTTCACCACGTAACTGACTTTCCCATCTTTATATATATAAGAGATTTCAACCGATATCTCTGGAACCATAAGGCGTAGAGACTTGAAATTTTGTAGGAATATTTCTTTCGCCTAGTAGATCTAAGAATGGATAGATTGTTTTTGATGATAGATTTACGAAAAACCACAAAACAACGTTTGCCTGATCAGCTAGTTTATTATACACACAAAAAGCAACACTTGAGTTAAATCTTATTGGCTAAAAGCCCAAACAAGCTATCCAATAGTACGAATGTTTAATGTTTTTGCTTTTAGAATTATGTTAATTTATATAATTATTTTCAATATTAAGATGCCAACTAGATACTAGAAAAGAAATTGAGGGAAACTTTATTCACACACAATATTAATAACTATTTTAATTGTTTAATATTAAGCTAATTAACAATGATATTAGTACTATAAGGTTCTGAACACATTTATATCAGGCATTAAGGCATTCATTTGTTTTGTTTTCAATGTATTTCACGGCTGACTTCATAGGAGCAGCTGTTTACCAGTTTTATAATACGGCTGAAATTAATTTTCGGTATGAGATTAACCTATAAGTTGGACGGTGTTCGAAAAAATTACGTTGTATTTCGAATGATATATAAACATTTCAGAGGGGCGTTATCTAAATATGTTTATTTGTTATTGTTCATAAATTATCGTTGATTTAAATGGAACGTTCTTGAGCTTCTAGAGCCAGCGGTGGCTAACGTTTTTTTGAAAAACGAATACGCAATGAAATTTTTACAGCACGGTGGGTGCGCATTGACTTTTTTTAGAGATTTAAGATTAACTGATCTAACTGACAATATTCAGCTATAAAAGCTACTTACATATTTGTTTTCAAGCAATGCTTTTATTTTAACAATGAAATTAAGAAAACCGAAATTATTATTACTTACTTTATTTTTTTAAATGGTTAAGAAAACTTAAAAAAAAAGAAATTTTAAAATAGTATCTAGAAATCTTGCAGCGGGCGAATTACAGATCAACGGGCGCGGAGTTGGCCACCACTGTTCTAGAGCGACGAATATGTTCGAACCCGTAATACCGATTGTTGTTCTTATATATAACTGTTTCTTCAAATTATCGCCGTCGTTAAAATCATTAATTGCAAGCCAGTCATAATAACAATAAGCAAAAGATACCGAGTCACGAGGTCACGAGGCAGACATGCGCCGATTGTGTGACCTAGTATTTAGGCGACGAATGTTACCTATCCGTAAACACTAAATAAAAGAAAATGAAAGAGATTACGAGGCGTTATCTCGATCGGTCCGTGTTAGGGTTAGCGTTTCTCAAACAAGATACAGCCCAATTCGGTTGATAAAGTCGTGACAGTCGCCGTTTGCAATTTCGTATGGCAGTACGCGTCGCGCCTCATGCGACCGCCGTTCAGTTCAGCACAGCTATCAGTCGGCCAGAGTCTCGGCCCGTGTACATACGCACCGCTGTCCGGCCGCGCATCGCGAACTGTTTTAATTTCAATTCGAATTGTAAAACCACCAATCGGCAGGTGGTCAGCCTTCGGACTTCAACTGCCGACGGGCCTTTAGTGCGGTTTTGCAATAGTTTCGCGCGCACAGCGTGAGTTTGGCGAGCGTCGGTGTGTTGTGAAACGGCCAGCATTCGGGCGTGTACAGTCCGCGCGGACGCGTTGTTGTGTTGACAGTACGTCGGTGCAGTGATGGACTGACCGCTCGCGCGCCATGCTGTCGATGGAGTCGTTGTGGTGCTCGTCGGAGAGCGAGCTCTCGACGCTTAGGCTCGCGAAGAGCGTGGAGAGGTCCGAGTACAGGTTCTCGAGGAGGAAGCCGTCGAAGAGTCTGATACCGCAGGCGCTGTTGCACAGCACCGAGGCACAGCCGAGATCGCATCGCCGCAGACGATCCGGCACATGGCCGTGAGTGTGTCATAAATGTAGATGTATATAATTGTTTTGCTTGTATCGAATGAATGCGTTTTTGATAGCGTTCCATTTTCACGAAACTCTTATGATTTGATTAGACGATTTTTTTATTAGCTGCCATTGTTGTTACGTATACCTAATTGAACTGTACGCTCTTTTATCACTATTGATAATACAAATGGAGATCCGAACAAATAACGGAATAACAGAGACTTTTCGGATTCATTCAAAGAACTTGAAAACATTTAAATATGGAACATCTAAATTATATCGAATTACACCCTAACACTCCTAATTTCAAAACTGAAATTAGCAGTGTTGTAGTTCAAAACAGTTAACAAAGAAGTCAAAATGTTTGTTATTTTAGTATAAAAATTTAGCTCGTGCGAAAACTTGACCCACTCTGAAATATTGCGTAAAATGCGAATTCACTGACGAATCAGTCAAGTCAGCGAATAACAGATGTACAAATTATTTAAAATTAATTCCAGTTTGTCAAATAATTTTGAAAATAAATAACGCGACTATATAAAATACAAAGGAAAAATTCCTTAAGAACATCTAATACGTCAAATAATTGTGGAATTTCTAATAAGAATTTCTAATAATATCGATGCTACGAAGAATTCTTCCACAGGGTCGAGTCAAGGTATTTTAAGTTGAACATGCTAATTATGCTTAATCGGTGTCGTTTCTGCATTTCATATTAAGCGGTTTATGATAAAAATGCCCTGTTACACTTATCTTCGCATAATTCTTAATGTATTATATACTTCATATAATTAACACATATAGCTATCAACTGTGGTAGGGCCATGTAACAGTGTTCACTGTTGCACAAATGGGCAGTTCCGTCCGGGTACCTATCACGACCGCACAGGCGACGGGCGTAAAGTAGATGCTATCACTTATCACACTTGGTTATCACTTAAAATTAGGCCAGCTCGTTTGCCACTTACTCACATAAACAAAAACCTCTAAGAATATGACTGTGTACACATTGGTAGTTTTGGCGTGAAATCGTACCAACGAAACTTACATTCACATTTATAGTATTATTAGAGATCTTCTTAAAACGACTGTCATGTTCACGAGTTCTTACTTAACGACATAATATTTATACATTTCCAATGTAAAAAAGTTCCAGAAAATGTGAAAAATCTCCGACTACTTAAGATTAAACTGCATCCAACTTTAAAAGTAAAAAGTAATTTCCAAACTGTCGTACTTGAAATGTAGATAATATGTTATAGTAAAGATGTAAAAGTTCTTTAAATATTGTACTTTAAATGACAGCATTTAAAGTAAAATCTTTAAAGAACTTGACGATCGACCAAAAATTGTTGCTGGAACCGAAAGAAATTGATCAATTCGTCATTTCACGCAAATGTGGCGGCACAGGAACGCGCGGATAACTTCGCCTTTCTCTTTTGCCAGTTTATGAACAATTGTAATAGCCTTGCTTTACTTACTGACTTCAACTTTCCGTACATCGTTATCGGACTAGGCAACGGCCGGACGAGAGCGCGACTACTATGGCTGCATTCGAATTACCCCATTTCGTTTTAATTTTGACCCAGATAGCGTCCAGTATTTCAGGTTTATTAAATATGTTTAATCTCTCGCATATCTTTATCTTGCCTACCTTTTATGTTACATTATTGTCCTTTACAAAATGTATCGATTTCTTCATTTTCATTCTCGATTGTTTCATTGAATTAATTATTATTATTTTGTTAATTTAATGAAAGGAATTTTGATATTAACCTGCCCATGTCACAAACGCGGTTTGCCGATAACTTATAACTATAGTTATGTACCTAAATATTTTTATCTTTCTTTACAACGATTCAAACTTTTCAGTTTTAAACGGTTGATATTTATAAACAGTTTAAAGTTTTAAACAGTTTAAAATAAACAATGAGTAATGTTTAGTCATTTCATGAAATGTTTAAAGTTAAAAACTTCACAGTTCAGTAACTTGGTGCTTTAATGTTAAGATAGTGTTGTATGTTATTGATTTTCTTCATCTTGGGGAAAACCCACTTTCAGCAATAAGTTATGAATTCAAACAAGCATACTTCAAGTAAACGTCTTTTCACAAATTTTTTTTCAACTAATGGGGTGATCTGTCCAAATCTTTCTCTTATACAGCGTGTCGTCGCGTCGTTACCACCGCGACAATAAATGAACACACATATAGATAATAACTTTTTAAAATTGTATTAAACATTTACATTCTTTAAACATCAATATTTACCGAGTTATTAAATTTTCCAAAACAAACAATTTTAGAACAGCCTTACGTATAAAACTGTAACGTAAAGTTCATTTGTAAAGGTCACAAAGCATATGAATGGGTTGAATGAATTTAAAAGAGACAAAACATACTGTTAGAAGGAGAGGCTTGTAATGCGACGCTGTGGCGCGAGTTGTATAGCATGTTACAAATTTTGTTTCTTTTTTACTTGATTAGTTTGTTTGAAAAATTTTATTTTTAATTATGGATTTTGTTTAACGTTAATATTTTTTTATGATTATTGGCAAGTAGCGTTAGACGTGTGTTCATTTATTGTCGCGATGGTAGCGACACGCTGTATATACAATTATATTGGCAAGCGGGCAGACGATTCACTTAATAGTACGTAATGACTGCCGCCCATGGACATATTTTGGGAGCTTGCATTAGATGTGTTGAGAATCTTTTAAATAGTGGGACCTCCTAACTCGTCAAACGAAGTATCTTCCGGTGTTGCACGAATGGGCAGGCGTGTTCGGTGAAGTACCACGGCCTCACAAAAGACCGACATGAAGTGGAAGTATTGAACTGTAGCGTTTCGTCTGAAGAGTGAGGTAGCTGGGGACCACTTTATTTAAAGGTTTAAACAGTTATTGTGTACTAGCTGTGCCCGCGACTTCGTCCGTGTAGAATTAAAAATAAAAAAAATCTAAAATAAAAGTAACCTAAGTTACGCCTTATTACATCAGCTATCTGCCAGTGAAAGTACCGTCCAAATGGGTCCAGCCGTTTCAGAGATTAGCCGGAACAAACAGACAGACAGACAGACAAAAATTGTAAAAAATGTTATTTTGGTATATGTACCGTGTATACATCCATATGCATTAAGTAAAAAGCGGTTATTTTAATATTACAAACAGACACTCCAATTTTATTTATCTGTATAGTTAAAAAATTTAGTCTTTATTCAATATATCAAGATGTTAAAACCATGTTAAGACTTCATTCCAAGAACGGCTATATCTAAAAAAGTCCAGGTTTATCTTTATTGAAAGGCAAGTGCAATTTATTTATCCTATATTAAGGAAAAAAAATCATTTCAATTTTCTGAAAATAAATATTTAGGAAATTGCTTTATATAGAAAATTAAAAAAAAGACGAATTTAATGTCAATTGTCATTTATACGAGTCAACGCGGGGCTTGCCGTATTTCTCTTTGATGAATATTTAATTGATATTTAATTTTTAGCCATTGTACAACCGATTGCTTGTTATGTGAAAAGTATTTTATTAATGTATTATTGAGTGATTTGTAATACATTCAGTAATTGTGGGACATTAAAGGTCAATCATCGCACTTCATTATCATTAGCATCTTTATACATTTATCTAATGCACTCTCTAATGCGTTGATGTTGATGATATTTATAGGTTTTCGTCTTTCTCATTCTTAGAAAATGTTCTTTTATCCCTGTTTTCAGGAAATGAAAAATATTATTCGAATATGGCAGTAAATTTCGCCACAAAAAAAAGTGTTATAATAGCTCGGTCGCTATACCAGATCATTTTCTTTGTTTTTATTTTTTTATTTCCAAAATATATAATTTACCAAAAAACACCGAGCTTTGCTCGGTCCTCCAGGTACCTACTTGTTTATTATCCACGAATAAAAACAGTTATATGTATCTTCAGCTTTAATGGAATTAATTCATTATCATTCAAATAGCGACCATATTCCACGTACATTATCATAATCAGACATTGTAAATAAATATGAGCTTAATATGAATATTAATAATTTTGAACAACAAAAAACCGACTTCAAACAGGAAACTTAAAACATTGTCAACATCTATAACATTTGAGAATTGCCCTCGATTTCTCTGGGATGCCATCATCAGATCTGGGTTTCCTTATCATGGTACTACCCTTGGGATATCTCCTTTCCAACAAAAAAGAATCATCAAAATCGGTTCATAAATGACGAAGTTATCCCGGAACACACATAAAAAAATATATATATATATATACGGTCGAATTGAGAAACCTCCTGCTTTTTTGAAGTCGGTTACAATTGAAATGACTTTAAATGAAATTAAATTAAAATTTGAATTAGTTTATATATTTTTACAGAACGCGATATTTTTGGATTAGATATTGGATAATAAATCTAAATTAAAAGTTACCTTTATTTTATAAAAAAATTACATATTACAGTCCGTAGAAAAATACTGTAACTATCACACAATGTTTTTACAGTAGTGGATGTCACAAACCCTCTCCCTCAGATGAAAGAAACAGGTTTAATATTCACTACCCCATCAGGGTCACCAGGTACACCTTGTACTTGACGAAGATGTACGACTAGTCTCTACTAAGTAACAACCTATACATGTCCAATTGCTGGGCAAGGGCCTCCTCTATACAGAGGGTATTTAGCATAGTCAAACACGCAGCCACACTGTGAATTCACTTCACATATTTTCGAAAATTTTTAAAAGTCCATGGGCGGCGGTTATCACTTAACATCAGGTGAACTGTCAGCTCGCTTGCTACGTGTACCATCTCACATAAAAAGCAATAATAAGAAAAAATGATGTGATTGAACTTCAAAATTGATATTAGCAATGAATTTTTCTTTTTTCTGCAAATCCCAACATCGTGTAGCAGTAAATTTTATAAAAATAACCACTGCTTTGCGTTAGCGTGACTTGAAACTGATTGAAAAAAGTAGTCCCATCTAAAAATGGCGTCAGCGATTAAAAAGATTTATCACATTTTTATATATTAGAGCAAGTCTATTTACTTCGCTACTAATCGTGACATGTTTAGGCGAGAACAGGGCGTAAATAACGAATATTTAAAAAAAAATGTTACGTATAATTACGTAAGTCAATTCGCCGTTATATAATAAGGAAGCGGACAAAATAAGGCGAAGGTTGCTTTGATCATATGGGGAAACTACGGCGTGCGAGTAGATTATGTCACAGTTAGTAAACAAATTTATCACTAGTTGCCATTGCTAACCAACTGTTGTTTAAATAACGGTGAGCGGAGCGAAACGCTATGCTTTATTTAACTCGAAGCTAGCTACATTATAAAGCTCTAAACATATGACAGTCGTGCTAGCTCATTGCTCGGGCGTAATTCAATTCAATTAATTCAATATACTCGACCAACCTGAGTCCAATCCCCGATACCGGCACCAATGAAATTCTTAATTTTAAGTGCTGACTTATCACGTGCTCAGCGGTGAAGGAGCAATTTCGTAAGGAAACCTGCATCGAATCAGAAGTCCGGAGGCCGTTGATACGATCAAAGTTTTCTTTGACCAAATATTTCTGACATTGTAGACATGAAAAGAGTGTACTTCAGTGCCGATTTCCTATATCAAAGTTCACTTATTTCAGCTAGTTTTCTTTGTTTTTAGTTTGTTTTGTTTGTTTCTTTCGTGATTTCGTGATGCGTGGATATACCTGCCCAATAGGGAACTAATGAATACTATCTTGCAGAAAGTGGTTTGAAGCAAGTATTTATACTTTTGCGTTCCGTCCACTGAGAGAAGTAACCGGAGGCCATATTCTCTGCATCTCCGATCGAGTGACATTGGTCAGTGGACCTCACTTACCATCAAGTTAACCGCTTGATACGTTCCTATCTGGTGTAAAAAAATATTTTCGCCATTAGAATCAGTCAAATCTCGTCCAAGTAAATTTTGAAATGTAAAACACAACCCGGCTTTAGAGAGAAATGTGACAGAAAGTAATTTATGCACACAAACACACGGGAACTTGCCTTCACTTGGGCAGTTCATTGAGAATGCTACGTCCGTGACCCAGAAATGGAAAATGCGTTTTCTGCATTTAAACGTTCTGATTTAATAATCTATCAAAATATTATATATGTTTAAATTCTATTCGTATGTGTTAAACGCGTTATCGACAGTAGCAAAAGAACGTTTTAGAACGGAAATATTACTTCTAAAACGGAAATCGTTATAGAAGGAATTTTTCTACTCCTACATACAGGTAAAGCAAAGAAAAACTGGTGTGAATGTAGGAATGTATTAGAGTTCAGTTTACTTTCCATCAACTCCCAGGCATGTTAATAATATGGAATTATGCACACGTGTAAGAAATTAATACACATTCAATATGTTATTTTGTTGTCTTTAATTAGAATAATAATCGATTACGTATTAAATTCTGATTAATCATGAGTTTGCACTAGAATATTTATCGAGATCATCATCAGCCTATGACAAAACAAAGGTGCTATAGATTATTGTGACAGTCACAACCATTTTTTGAAGGAAGCTGTCGCCAGCGATACTTCCAACCCGATATGCCTTAGGGATCGTTTAATGCTCTTCATACTCTTGTGGTTTTGTTGTGTAGACTTAGTCTACTACTGCGATAGATCCTGCGTGGATATTGCGGCAGATCCGGAATGTTATCCGGTCGGATTAATTATATGCCCTAACATCACGTGGCTGGGGCATAGAAAGACTTTGGCCTAGAAGGTTGCAAGGGTTTTGGGTCTTGGCCCGAATCGCTGAGGGGTGCTGATGAATTGCTGTTTAGCCGGAATCAGAAATAATCGTTTCCTCATCGCGCTTAAGATGCGAAACTCAAAAAATAATAATTTGAACCGGGCTTTTCATTTTGTGTCAAAAAGCATGCCGTCATCACAATAAAGAGGTACATTCAAAGTTTTGTTTTCTCTAAGAAACATTATTATACCTTTTTATCAACTGGGAATTTGATAAAACCTGAGACGCATGAAATCATATCGAACGAGATATATGTTCGGTATTCACTGGTTAACCTTGAGCTCAATTAAATTAAGACATGTATGCTTCAATTTCATCGATTGACAATACATTCCGTAATGGTCGTTGAGGCATATTTTTTCTTTCAAGATAGGAGCGAGCGAATATTATGACTGTTTATTACGCCGTTTTCGCTTATTTGTTTTATGGTTTTTAATTTGTCTGTTCTTTATGTTAAGCATTAATTTCATTCGAAAGTCTGCTACAAAGTCAGATAAATAAAAACATTCTTGGCGTCTGGATTTACAAAAAGTAAAAAAGGTATCATTTGTTTCACAGATAGCGTTTCAACTAATTACAGATGTTATCTTGTGAATAAACATGAAATGTGTTTAAGAAAGCATTGTTTGAGTTCCATGAATAGTGTACGACTTCTGGTAAAGATTTGTAACGTGAGAAATGAAACGAGTGGCCGTACGAAGGAGAGAATAACGGTTATTCAAGCTCGCAAACTAAGAATACACGACAATGTCAATCGAACGTAGCAATTAAAAAAACCAATAAATGTAAAGCTTCATTCATATCGTAGTGACTACATTTAATATGTTAAGTTACAATTCTGACTTTACTTAGCGAACACTTTAAAGTTGTAAATTAAAATTACCGCTTAGCGATAACCGATTTATTTATCATCATTTAAATAAAGAAACGGCGGTTCCAAATAGCACATAACTTGTATTGAGCGTTCCTTTTCATGTTCGCCAACATCATGTTTACGAACTAAACACACAAGGAAAATGACGTACTCTATAGTGCAAAAAATAATGGCCCAAGACCATGAAACGAGCTTATATCATCGTGACAAATATCGTACACCTCTATCGTATACCATTATTTGTCCGTGTACACGATTTAATGCAATTCTTTGTTTCTTTATGTCTCTAGTGATACGCTTCCGTAACGCGATCATTTTTCAAACGTCACTCTTTAATTTTTTTCAGCAGCGCTGAAAGACTTCATCATTCTACCATGTGAAAATGACCACGATAGACCGATTCCGTTGTCATTGGCCTGGCCTTGTTCAGAATATAACCATGTTCGAAATTCTTGATAACTTTTACTGTGGTAGGACCACGCAACAGTGTTCACTGTTGGACGAATGGACAGGTAAATACCACGACCTCACAGAAGACCGACGTAAAGCACAAGTGTTATACTTCTGCGTTTCGCCTGGTGAGTGAGGTGGCCGGGGCCCACTTTATTTATAGGTGGCAACGCATTTGCACCCGTACTGGCGTTGCAAATGTCCATGGGCGGGCTTAACTCATATATTAAATGATATAATTATACATTTACCAAAAAAAATAGCCGACTTCAAACCGGAAACTAAACAACATTGTTAATACCTATAACCCTATAAGACTTATAAAACCCCATCACAACATCCATTAGCCGGACATTTCTTGTTTAGTTTGGGCCAATTTTCGTAAAATATGCATTTACCACTTCAGTCGGAATGCTTGCAGAATGATTGCTCACGTAAGAAATTGAAATGAATCTTCAACTTTTAAGTCGCAGAGAAAACTGTGCAATCGATTGGGAACGCTCAAGGATTGGTCTATTGTTTGTAGCAGGGTTGCTATAGTGAATCGACATTATGATCGTTAACTACTTATAATGACCACTATAAAATAGTCTTCGATGTTACGTTATTTGAAATATTTGCTAAACTAATTATTGTATTATTATAGTCGTTAACTTGATTTTTTTTTATTTTTACGTTATATTATTATGCTTTGTATATACATAATTATTTAATATCTTTTATTACCCTTAATTATTTTTTGTATAACATAGAAAAATTGTAATAATAACCGTCAAAATAAAACGACATTATGAATAGTGAAGCAAAAAAACAAGATGGTTGTGAAGACGGTTTTAGGGCATAGTCCACCACACAAGCCCACTGCGGATTGGCGGGCTTCACGTGTCTTCAAAATAATTATTTCGAAAATATGCAGGTTTCCTCACGATGTTTTACTTAACCGCTGAACACAAAGTGATAAGTCAGCAACTAAAATTGCAACAATTCATCAATCAACAATTTCATTGGTGTCGACACTACGATTTGAACTTGAGTTAATGAGAATGATACGTGGCACATACTATTCTTGGTATTACTTCTATCTATAAATGTGCTAAACAATACCTAGGGCGTTATTTTAATAAATTCGTTTCAAAATGTGTTTATACTATTTAAAAAATTTAAAAAAAACATACGAAAATATTACTTATACTATTTAACATAGTAAAAAAGACGTCACACGTGTCCGCCCACGAAACTTTCGAAATTTGATTGACTTTTAGCAAAACGATAAATAATAGTCCCACCTGTAGCTTTAATCTAGCCTCTAATGGTAAGATTCTTTTCAAGGAGTTCATACATAAGAGTGATATTGTTCCGAATCTGAGTGTCCATGAGACTAACGGCTGGATTCTGAAACGCTGTTCAACGTAGAAATTAACTAATCGGCTGTCAAATGGCTTTCAAATGTTATTGAGTTGCCAAAATGACAGTTACTCGTAGTTCTATAATTTTATTTAACCCTTTTGTCTCGTGATGGAAGATATTGTACTTTTGGTCCGGAGACTGTATAAAGTTGTGTCGGTTTTAGAATCAGTGAACAGGTTTCAGCGAGTTAGATAGACTCTACGCTATTAAATTCACGCATGTAGACATGTGTAAAACAATGTTATCGTTGTCATTACGCATACCGTTGGGTAAATGATAGGTATAAAGTCTTGTGTCTGTTTTTCTTCGCTTTTCTTGATACCGTTTCTTTGTTTTTACCTTTTCGTCAACGGTTCTATAATTTATTATGCTCTTTGTATATATTGTAATAGCTTGCTGATGATTGACAATTGTATAGTTAGTTTTTTTTAACAAGTTGTGTTACGTCTGAAAATCGCGGTATTCAGATTTGCGGAAGCCTCAGTAATGGAGAGGCATTTTGAGAAGACGGAGCTACGTGATACTTCCTTAACGGCTATTCTTTCGAAAAGTGCTAATATCTGTACTATATCATTATACTAGCTGCTGCCCGCGACTACGTCTGCGTAGAATATGCTGAAGGCGTAACATTCGGACAGAAAGACAGAAATACATAAAAACATGTATATAAACTATAGCCTATGTTTTATTCTGATGTATTAGCTATATTCTTGTAAAGTTTCATTAAAATCCATTCAGTAGTATCTGCGTGAAAGAGTAACAAACATCCATCCATAAATACAAACTTTCGCCTTTATAATATTAGTAAGGAAGTATCAAGTATCATTATATAAGCCCTTGTTACCCAAATTGAATTAAACGCTTCCTTTGACTCTATGTTCAAGGTCTGTGAAGAAATTGGTTATCCAACACGTTGGTAATGAACACGTTGGTTATCCAACGCAGTGTCCTAATAATAATAATAATAACGTTTATTTGCATAAAACATGGTATAGCGATTTTACAAACAGGTATAGTACAACATGTCTTGCCGCGACAATACGAATCATGCAAATATAAAAACAATAAAAATAATTTAAAATTTGCAATATTTAAGATTTCTTGGACATAAAATCATTAACATTGTAGAAACTATTCTCGATTAACCAGTTATAACCTAAGTTGACTACATAGTTTAAAACAAAGTCGTCCCACTGTCTATCTATCCCTATTTAGAACTTTAAAACTACGCAACGGATCTTGATGCGTTTTTTTACTAAAGTAAGATTATTAATTCCAGTCAGTAAAATGACATTTCCAGTGTTGCAGGTTTTTAGTCCCAAATAAATAGTGATGTGGTAGAATCGAGTTTTTACAATTAAAAGTTAGTCGAGATTACATTTTTTTATTCAATATCACATTGCCTTTATATAAATAAAAATATCTAATTTACGATTAATAAACAGAAGACATACACGGTAAATATTTAAATGTTACATAAAATACTGTTATATTATTTGTTTTTGGTTATTGGAAGTACTATGGTCATCACTTGTCACGCTATGGACGCCATTTTGTTTTTCATTCCGCTCACGAATTCCGACGGTGTCAGAAGTGTTTAGTGTCCTCTGCAATTTCTTGTTTATTTCTTATTTGTTAACTTGTTATTTTTTTTGTTGAGTTTTGTTACGTTGGCGTTTGAGATGGATCCCCAACCGTCCACCTCTAAATAGGGATGTCTCCCTCCAAAAAGAAAGCGTCGATCATTTGTAGTGAGTGAGACACAAATGGTTCTCAATGAGAAAATTCTGAAAATTGGAGACAGTGCATCAACCATGCCATAAAAGTCGAAGACAAATTTTTTTTTTTTTTTAATGTGAAAAGTTGCCAAACGAGCAGACGGTTCACCTGATGGTAAGTGAATACCGCCGCCCATGGACATCTGCTACACCCGAGGGTTACAGATGTGTTGACAACCTTTTGAAGATTGGGCTCCGGCTACCTCACTCACCAGACGAAACGCGAAAGTATTTGTCATACTTCCACTTTACGCCGGTCTTCTGTGAGGTCGTGGTACTTACCCGGACGAGCCTGCCCATTCGTGCAACAGCCGAGGCTGCTGCGTGGCCCTACCACCATTTATGGGTCAACATGGGTCTATTAAATGTGTCAACTCGACTACATCATAGATCAATATGTGGATTCATTTGTTATAAATGTAACTGATTCCGATTCCGATTCTGAATATACCGATGCAGAATCGGAGTCGGAATCAATAGCAACCGTAATGAATAAAAACGTATAAAATTACTTGTATTTTCCCGACTTTCTAGTGTTAATTCCTCTGAATTTCTTTATACATTTTTTCTCGGCTTTTGTAATAATGTTGTAGTGAGAAATTTTAATATGCCGGTAAGGTCCATATTTCTAGAATCGTATTATTTAATACGGTATGTATTAAATATTTACAATAAAAAACTCTTTCATACCTAATAAAATAAAGCATGACTAAATGTGTAACATCACTATTGTAGCGGGTCACCCTTTTTTGTATCAGTGACAGTTGCACTCGTCATTTTACTGACTAGAATTAATAATCGTACTATAGATAGAGTGATTCAAGAGGAAGGTTCATATATATAAGAAATGTTAGTTCCTAACCAACGACGTGAATCGTTAATATTTTTATATGTTTCAAATAAACATTGCTGTCTAGAAATTACGAATTAGCGTTAATTAATCGTTACCGAAATACATTATTTTTAGAATATATAACATTTTTAGGGTTCCGTACCCAAAGGGTAAAACTGGACCCTATTACTAAGACTGCGCTGTCTGTCTGTCTGTCCGTCCGTCCGTCCGTCCGTCCGTCCGTCCGTCCGTCCGTCTGTCCATCCGTCCGTCTTTCCATCTGTCCGTCTGTCCGTCCGTCCGTCCGTCCGTCTGTCCATCCGTCCGTCTTTCCATCCGTCCGTCTGTCCGTCCGTCCGTCCGTCCGTCCGTCCACACCTGGCTGTATCTCATGAACCATTATAGTTAGACAGTTGAAATTCTCACAGATGACGACGACTCTTTTGCCGCAATAACTACAAATTTTAAAAAAATCCTTCGTGCACGAGTCTGACTCGCACTAGGCCGGTTTTTGAGTTTTATTAAGCATAATATTTAATAGCATAATCTCGAAGACGCCAATATGTGAAGTTAATACTGTTGATACTCACGTAGGCTAGAATAAGACTTATACTGGTATGTTATATTGTAAACTGATATTTTTGAAAAAGAGCAACTGTTGAGTATCTTGCCGGTCTCTTCTCAACAGAAACTGCTTCCCGAACCTATATATAATTATAATTTTTTACGTAAAATTTAACGATTCATAAGAACGCGCAAGCGTCTATTTGAATAAAGATTTGATTGATTGATAAATAATAACAATAAAATAGCTATTAAGCTGGGACCGTTCGCCTGTACCATAAACATCAATATGGATAGGAATGTTCCGAACAAGTTATCGGTAATTTGCTACTTGCGCAAGTGTAGTCGACGAGTCATTGTGGTCCTCATTACCGTTCGCTAAACGCCAGCTCCTGATTGGTCGTGGCATTGTGCCATTGCTGCCGCAAAGTTGTTGTTATGAGTGTACGTATTTACTGTAATTATTAACAGCAAATAAACGGGGTCAAAAAGTGATAAGAGTTTCACCATATCACTGCCAATGCAATCCCATTGAACTCATCTGGGCTCAGTTCAAAAGAGAAGTCCCTACAAATAACAATGCCTTTAAGATAGCAGATGTTGAAAACCTTGGAGGAAGACTGGGCCAAATGTGTGAGGCATGCCAAGGAACTTCAAAACATTGACTTACAGAAAGCCATTTTAAGGCATCATTCATACATAATCTACGTACGGTCGGTACGGACGATACAGAGGAGGATATTCCGATTAAGAAGAATAAATTTTGTTTATATAATATACATATATTTATACTAATACAGTAATTCTTCACAATACTATCTTCTGTTTCTCTTATCGATATGCGCTTATATTCATCTTACGCACATCACTATGCGACTCCATAAGTGCGAGCGAGAAAGACAGAGATATGCTCTATGGCCCGACGACTCAGTTGATAACGCGCATAATATAGCTAGTCTTTGTATTTATATTGTGCATTCTTTTTAAATTCACGGAATGATAAGCTATAGAATTTTTACGCAACACGTGTGGACGTAAAATCCATTGATTGCTGGCCTTTGTTTGTAATAACAGTTACTCGAATGCAAAAAAGAAAATCGCCTTGTTGCACGAATGGTCATGTCAGTTAGTATTTAACCATTGTATAATTTTTCACACTTAATTACTTCAAGCTATAAAATCTATATTGCATTGTCAAATAACGAAATAAGATGCTGTGAGCCAAAAGAGTAATAAGATATTAAACAAAAGAGTAATAAAGGGTTAATAGAGAACGTTAAGTTAATATAGATGAATTATAAATTTAACGTGTATTAAAAATTTATCTCTTTTGTGTAATATTAATATGTCCTTTGCTTTGAGCATCATTTTTTAATTGCTCTGTCAATTTGCCTCTAATTTTATTAAGGCAAAGGACTTTGTATGGTCTATTTCAGCAAGAGATTAACGCATAAAGTTAACAAATGCATTTTTTTACGAAGAACAAAAGTGACCTCAAATATCTCGCTCTGTATTTATTTTATATAATTGATTTTCAGAAGTATCTCCGCAGCCCAAAATCAAATACTAATGAAATTAACATACGACCACATGGGAGCGAAACCAAACCCAATACAAAAATAAATTTTAAAATCGGTTCATAAATGACGTAGTTCATTTTTTTATTACCTCAAAAGAAATACAATTGAATACAAATGAAATGATAATGAGACGAAGATTGACACAAAGTAATTAATGTTACAGACAATTACCTGATTATTGTATAAAGAACAAAAATTTATTTATTGAGCGTTGTAATATCCTGGAAACTTGAAATGATCTTGAACCCTTCCATAAGAAATCATTGCATTTTTGAGTTTCAATAATTTCCATACAGTAAGAGAAATCTTTTTAATAGGGATGGGTCGTATCGCTTTTTCTGAGTACCGTATCTGAATCCGATATCGATTTCAAATATCAGATTTCGAAACTATGTATTTTAATATCTAGATATTTTACGGTTCCCTATCCACGTTGATTAATTGAATTCTAAAAAAAAAAAAAAAATGTATACTTTAAGGGAGTGGATATAACATGAATGAAATAACTTCCCTTCATACTTTTTCCAGGCTTAGGACTGGCTGCAATATTTCATACTTATTATAAATATAAAATTGTGCAGGCGTATTTAAAAGTTGATTCATTCTATGTACATAATTTTCCTTATATTTAAAACTTAACATTATATATTTACAATTATGTCAGGGTTAATAATTATTTATATCCCTCCGGGTTCAAATTCACGTTTAGGAACGTAAGCTCTCTGACTTTATTCGTCGAAAGTCTTGTTCGACTATCATTAATAATTAACCCTGTCTTACTAAAAATGCGTTTTTTTAAATTATTAAATTAAAAATTTCATTCAAAATATAAATTGAAGTAATATAAAAATGATTTATTTTAACATCTTATATACCGCTTAATAATTGACTTTAACATATTTTTAGAACACGCAATCGAGTGGCAATATTTTTATTATTTGTGTAAGAAATAATACATTCAGTATTATAGCTTAGGGCGGAAGAATTTAAAATATACACACAAGGCACATAAGCCTTGGTCTGATTTCCACCAAAGCAGCACAGCACTATTAAATTATATTTTTCTTTTTGTGTACTTTTATTTTTTTCCAAAAATATGAATAAAATTTAGCTAATAAAAATATTCACAAAAAAATTTACCTCCTAAAAAATTTCCATTGTATATTTTTCTTCCTTAATTTAGGCAGAAAATTCTTAAGTAGTAAGTTGGCATCCCTTACTATTACGTGTTAAGTACCAATGCAATCCAGCTCAAGGCTGAACAAAATTTCCAAAGACATCGTTAATACCGTAATTCGTATTTAAATGCAACAGAGTTTTTTTCCATGCTGTTAAGATTCAAAATTACTTAACTGCGCGCTTTGTCGCCAGTTACGGCTCAAGGCTAAACAAAACAATAAAAATATAATAATATCGTTGTAGTAATCGCTGATACCAAGATTAGTATTTAAATGAAACGGATCTTATTTGCATGGTGTTAAGATTCAAAATTACTTAACTCATTCATAATATCTGTTTAAAAATCTGATATCGTGCATTGCTTGCCGTCCCACTCTAACTAGTAAGTATTTATATCTCACGCGCTTTGTCGCTCGATATCTGATATCGTGCATTGCTTGCCGTCCCACTCTAACTAGTAAGTATTTATATCTCACGCGCTTTGTCGCTCGATATCTGATATCGTGCATTGCTTGCCGTCCCACTCTAACTAGTAAGTATTTATATCTCACGCGCTTTGTCGCTCGATATCTGATATCGTGCATTGCTTGCCGTCCCACTCTAACTAGTAAGTATTTATATCTCACGCGCTTTGTCGCTCGATATCTGATATCGTGCATTGCTTGCCGTCCCACTCTAACTAGTAAGTATTTATATCTCACGCGCTTTGTCGCTCGATATCTGATATCGTGCATTGCTTGCCGTCCCACTCTAACTAGTAAGTATTTATATTTCACGCGCTTTGTCGCTCGATATCTGATATCGTGCATTACTTGCCGTCCCACTCTAACTAGTAAGTATTTATATCTCACGCGCTTTGTCGCTCGATATCTGATATCGTGCATTGCTTGCCGTCACACTCTAACTAGTAAGTATTTATATCTCACGCGCTTTGTCGCTCGATATCTGATATCGTGCATTGCTTGCCGTCCCGCTCTAACTAGTGAGTATTTGTATCTCACGCGCTTTGTCTCCCGAAATCTGTTTAAAAATCAGATATTGTGGCAAACGGATATCGCCGTATCGCGATTCGTGTCGGTATAGCGAACGAGCACGGTACATCAGATTTCGGAAATATCAGATATTGTAAAATACATAGATATTGAACGAGCCAGTAAGCGATATTGGGATATTGTACTAATATCTAGTTTTCATATCTGATACGATTTGTATCGCCCACTTCTACTTTTTAAACTCTGCTGTATGTTTGCATACTTGTTCGTGCATATTTCGCCTTCCAACGTCGAATCGAGTTAATGTAAAAATTTACAGTTCGCTCACGTTTGCAATTAAACCAAGTACTACATTTGACAGTTACGAAACATCCCTACACTCTAAACAACACGAGGAAACGTGTTCGTTAACGATTTTATCTTTTATTGCAAGCACACGCGAAGAATTACAATGAAGTAATTTCCATAAAAGTTGTAGTCTCATTTAAAGTACCTTAAACGGAACTTATAATGTGTTACTTCATCGATTGGTAGCGTAGTAACGAAATATTTTTTGCATTTTATTCTATAAAATTTAATATAACAATATATAATAGAAAATAATTAAAGCTAACTAATTTGTAGGTGCACTGCGGTTTGCTTGAACTGTAAGAGTCAATTTGTGATAATCAACTTATGAACAGAATGAATTAAAATAAATGATGTTCACTACTTATTCCAGTTATAGTAAGTTTTCTAGTGTTTTACTAGGAAAATTTCTGATGTAATAGGAAAGTAATTTTCTTACGTTAAACACTCTGCCTGCATTGAAAATATACGAGTATAAACATTTCAATTCATCGGCCATAAAAAGAACCCCCGTGTATTGCGTCGAAATGAATTTTAGTGATCTTTAGCCAAAAAAGAAAACGTTTGCGCAAATATAATTAACTACGCCCGGTTTCTAAAACACTGATCATCGTAGAAGTTTACTAATGAGCTGTCAAATGGCATTCTGATGATTAAGATCTTTCTGATCAAGTATAGCCATCCTTTTGGCAACTTAAATAAAATTTTAAAAGCCATTTGACAGCTGATTATTTAACTTCTACGATGGTCAGTGTTTCAGAAAACAGGCGTTAGATTCTAATTTCTACATACATTAATAATGATGCTGGAATATTGGAAGTTTAGTTACTGGCATGAACAACTTATTTGACTCTCTTTTTAATGGAGACGAATACCTAAATGATTAAGTAACTTAAATGTCTATATAATTTATGAGGGATATTATTGGTTTTGAGGATAATTTCAAGTGTATTCGAAATTCAAACAATACGGAACCTTCAACGCGTTAGTTCCGCTCAAACATTTTGTATTCTATCTCAATTCACATTAATGTTTACATTCGATCAGCTAATATGGCATGGCAAGTTGCTGACACGCATGAACGCATACGCTCAAAATATCGCGAAACTCACCTGTATTCGCATGGCAATACAATGCATTATCATAAAAAAATGTAAATCAGCAAAAAGGGCCCATTACGGCGACTTGACTCGATTACTGTGAAAGCGTCAATGACACGGACAATATAATTTTTGATGCGAATTTACTCTTGTTATTTACAAGAGTCTTGAACAGTGTAAATAACAAGAGAATGTAATACATATTTTTTATTATTTTTTTTACCTTCGACCAACTTCACTGTATTACCACCGCAACGAAAAACCATTTGACATTTACTTATAATTCCAAATTATTTAATGACACTGTTATTAAATGTTGACTGTCTTTTTTACAAACAAAGTGTCCTGGTAAAAGTTTTTTGTTATTTTTCTTTAGTTACGTGCGTGCATAAGTTTTTTTTTTGAGTACAATGGTTTCTAAGTTTACGCGCGCATACACAATGTATGTATTAATATATTAAGTATTTTACTGATTTTATCGAGCTTAATTTGTTTAGGATAGTTAAGTGTCCATAGTGGCAGGAAGAAAATCTGCATCGCATAAATTGTTGATTTGGATTTTAAAGTGTATCTTAGGAATTCACTCATTCTGAATTCACTTCTTTCGTTGCCATCTATCTGGTTAACAATCACAAAACCTGATGGATGTTGTGACTTATACAAAAGAGTTTTTTTAAACCAACTATAGATTATCCACTTAGACTAAAAACTATCCAAATAAGACAATTTTTTTTTCACAAAGTAAGCGCATCGGCTCTCTAGTACGTAGGGCCTTAATGAGACACTGCATCGTTTTTCTGGGCTCTGTGTCAAATAGGGTTTGTTACTATCATAATAGAAAGCCAAAAGATCATTCACAGTCTAAGACAAACGCCCAGTTACTTCTTTCTCCTGACCTTGTCCCACACTAGGTGGGGTCGGTACAAGATGGCCATCATTTGTTTTCGGAATCGTGGTGTTATTTCAGTTATTGGCTTTATTTTTATGTGATTATTCAGTTACATCTACTGGATGAGCGCAAATTTAGGTTAGCGCTCACGGTTCTCAATTAAAGCTCGAGTATTGTCTCACCTGGTGCCGACGTAGTAACCCTATAGATAGTGCGTAGACTGGTTCGTGATAGCCGCCAGCGCACGTGTCTGTTCGCCGCTATATGTGCCACACGCAACACGTGCCCCCTTTGTGCACAACGAATGTTTAGGCACGACACATTCGTCTTTATCCTTGTTCTCTTCACTTCTAGGTAAAATCACTTTAAGTGACACTTCGAAAACTAACGAAAGCTAACGTTTCCGCGATTCCTAAAATGTACAAAGCAAACACATGGTCTACTTCTGTGGCCGCCGCCGACACAAGCTCCTCCGGGTAAGCACTACTGTATAACAGACGACCGGTGTGAAGTTGAAGTTCTTTTGCATTTCATCTGAGAGGTAAACGTTAATGGCTGCTTGAGGTACACTTATGAACATTGGCGATTTCTCAACGCTTGACTCACCAGAAAAGGCTCATCCCGTGCTGGCTCGGCACATCATTTAACTTCTGTGCCATGAAAAATGGGCTGCATCCCGCCTCAAGTAGCGCAATAATTTTGCTGGCCTTTATCACATTATCTACCATTTTCGAACCGCATAGTATTATTTCGGGAATATCCGCCACAAAATGTAGTAAAATGTTGTTTTATAAATTTGAATTTAGAACATACTTTTTTAAACACCACGGCAGTTTTATAACCGGCCAGTTAAATGTTAAAATGATCAAAATTGTTTTTGTTTCGTATTTCATTCAAGCAGGAAAAAATTAAAATCGCTACTTTTTCTTTTGAAAAGAGTAAAAAGTTGAAAAATCAAATTTTTTGTATTATAGACCAAAATATATTGACTAAACTACACTTGACTAGACTACGATAACCAACTTCTACACATTCTTTTTAAGTTTTTCAAAAACTAGGACAAATAGATTACTATTAACTTGAAATATTACGATCGAAAAAAAAGAAATCCTTTCAACGTAACAAATTAATTTGCAAAGCAATTTGCACAAAAAACGCATAGATTAATTTAAACAAATAACGACAGTGTCTGTTTTTATATACGTATATTCCTGCCACGAATTGGTTATTTCAAATTTATCATTAATATTTGCGATACGCGAGAACCCGACCTCTGTTCCAGTTCAGCTATAATGTTAAATATACATTGCGAACAGCGAACGTAGGACGCACGTCCACATGATTGATGGTTGCCCAGGTCAACTGTACTGTCACTAGTGACGTAAAGATAACAAGTATGGAGCTCACAATGTATAGCATTAAAAAGTAAGATATTCAAATTGTACTGTTCCCATCTCTTACATCTATTTGCTCAACGCAGGCCAAAGTAAATATAGATTCTCTTCGTTAGAATAATAAACTGATATTCTAGATCCTCAACCACGCAAATTAACAGGAAATCTATCTTCTTATACAGCGTGTCGTTACCACCGCGACAATAAATGAACACACGTCTAACGCTACTTGCGAATAATCATAAAAAAAATATTAACGTTAAAAAAAATCCATAAAAAAAAATATTTTTCAAACGAACTAATTAAGTAAAAAAGAAACAAAATTTGTAACATCCTATACAACAACAACTGACTGATTCATACATTCCGAGACTTTTTCATTCGTTGCCACAGCGTCGCATTACAAGCCTCTCCTTCTAACAATATGTTTTGTCTCTTTTAAATTCATTCAACCCATATATGCTTTGTGACCGTTACAAATGAACTTTACCTTACAGTTTTATTCGTAAAGGTGTTCTAAAATTCTTTGTTTTGGAAAATTTAATAACTCTGTAAATATTGATGTTTAATACAATTTTAAAAAGTTAGCCTCTATATGTGTGTTCATTTATTGTCGCGATTGTAAAGACACGCTGTACCTATATAAAATGAATTGCTGTTCGTTAGTCTCGCTAAAACTCGAGAACGGCTGGACCGATTTGGCTAATTTTGGTTTTGAAATATTGGTGGCAGTCCGGGGAAGGTTTAAACGATGAAAAACTATAGAAAAATTGCATGGAAAATCGAAATAGCAAAAAATTTTATTTTCGCATACAAACTGTACCTGTCAACCAGTCTACTATGTCTGTGTAACCTGTCAAACACTTTATGCGTGCGTTCCAATTCCTCTAGAAATAATTTATATGGCAAAATAACGTATGCCGAATCAGCTAGTATTTAATAAAATTTGTTAAATTTTAAAACTTATAATCGTTGTTACGTACAACATATAACATTTTTACAAATAAATCTTAAAAGTTTTGAGCCTATGTTGAGATAGGTGAAGCCTATACATGTCCCACTGCTGGGCAAAGGCTTCCTCTATACAGAGGGTATCAGGGTACCACGCGGCCCCACTGCGAATTGGCGGACTTCACATATCTTGGAATTATATTTTTTATAATTATTTAGAAAATATGCAGGTTTCCTCACGATGTTTTCCTTCACCGCGGAGCACATGATAAGTCAGCACTTAAAGTTAAAAACTTCATTGGTGCCGGCGCCGGGGATCGAACTCAGGTTGCTCGAGTATATTGAATTAAAGGCCAGCGCTCGGACACTGAGCTATCACTGAGCGACACGGCTCTCATCTATCAAACACTATTTAAATAATGATTTTTCTCATTATTAAATTGAACGCTTCGCTTTAATATAAATGTGTTATTTATTACTTATGGGTCATTTCAAGTTTGTCCATATTTATACTTTTTGAGGCGACAAGCTTACCACTAAATAAAGTTGTTGACGAGAGTACTGCGTAGTCGTTGACTAGTATTTTCAACCGACTAAAAAAGAAGGACGTTCTCAATTCAACTGTATTTTTTGTTTTGTTACCTCAGAACTTTCGACTGACTGAATCGATTTTGATGATTATTTTTTTATTTGAAAGCTGGTGCTACCCATGTGGTCTAATATTTATATTTATGAATAATTTCATTGGTATTGGATCTTGGGCTCGGGAGATACTTAGGGATCTCCTGAAAATCAATTATAAAATGCGAAATATTTGAAGTCGGTTTTGTTTTTCGTTAATTTAATACTAGCTGCTGCCCGCGACTACGTCTGCGTAAAATATGCTGAAGGCGTAACATTCAGACAGAAAGACAGATATACATAAAAATTTTATATAAAGTATAGCCTGTCTTATTCTGATGTATAAGCTATGTTATTGTAAAGTTTCATTAAAATCCATTCAGTAGTATTTGCGTGAAAGAGTAACAAACGGAAATAATCACCTGACAGGCTTTTCACTGACCACATCTCATCTTGTTCGATCTTGCTCGCCAGCGCCTAAGATTGATGATTCTTGGACCAAGATATCGGCCAATGACGGACCTCAATTTTGACTTATACCGAACGTTATTTGGCTCGAAAGTGTGCATCCAGAGGGAGAGACAGTAACGCTCAATGTATCTTTTGGAAAGAAATCTTAAGTTGTAAATGTATGGCATTTGCATGATCGTTGGTTGCATGGAAACATTGTCGAACTTGGGATACAATGCATGACCCAAAACTTGGCACTGATCTAGTCATTTTTGCGCCTCTCCAGAGATTGCACCTAGTTACTCCAGTGATTATAGCAACTAACAATTTTTATCGCCACACACCGATTTCATTGAGCGATGATATCATAAGGCAAAAATGTTGCCGTTTATATTCTTTAAGTTTTTTTACAGTAAAACTATTGAAAATAATTAAATTAAACTAATTAAAATTAAAACAATTAAAAATGCTCTTAAACATCAATGCTATATCCTATAAATGCGATACTTTTAACGTAGGTATTAAGGCCTGCCACTATCTGGCAGGTTGATTTTTAAACTATAGAATAGCCAGCAATCTCGTCAGACCTAACTCCGAGAGAACATGTTTATGAACAACTGGGAAGACAAGTAAAACAAAAAAATTCGCATTTTGTAAAATAAATTAAAACGCGTACGTTGTAATGACATGGATTTTTAGGTTTTTATCTTTAAGAATTACAACAAATTATTAACTCGCAACAATTAAACTTGATTATCTATGATAAGTAATTTCCGTGTTTCATTATCGATTGGGACAAATTAGCCTGGTCATGAAAGTTAAGGAAAGTGCACTCTAAGTTGGACCTTAGTATATAAGACTGTACACGTCATTCGCTTTGTGCGTATGTTTGAGACACGCGAATTGATATGTTTCATCGTAGCGCTAACAAACACGTTTCCGTTCACTGTAGCAATTTTGATTTCGAAAATTATACATTTAAGTTAAATTACCCTGGCACATATATATTTCGATACGGAGCCGCCACGTAATGTCAACGTCGAGCGGCGTACAATTTGTAACATTTCAGCCAAGTTACGTCAAAACTGGGTTCATATGTTAATTCTTTTCATCTTATTTAAAATTAAATTTCCTTGAGTTTTAACCGCTTATTATTATCTTTGATAATAAACTTGATTCAATTATTAGTATGTACTTTTTTTCATAAACGACTTATAATAACATGTTCCCGTTTGTGCTGTTTCTCGGACTATTTCTGTATTTAAAGACTTATTTTACTTTGCATAATAATTTATTTTACCAAAATTATCTTACTTGTTACTAATACTTTAGGATCTCTTCAGACTAAACTTAGTCAATTATGTGGTTAAATTTTCTTACTCGTGCGTTGTAGTCGATACAGATCTTAGTATAGTATATGTACGTTATGTATTAGTGTATTCGGTTCGGTGGTTACCCACACATCACTTTTGTATACATAAAACTTACGGGAACTTTGTAAAACAACAATCGAAGTCTAGACTCAACGTATGATAGAATAAGGCTTGAGATTATTTCGTTTGTGTAATGGAATAAAATCTAGGTGCCAACAAGGAAAGAGTGCGATCTGGTAGCGGTGCCAAAAGCCCAAAGTGCATTCTTTCGATATCGTGTATGGATGGACCCCACCATATAAAGACCGATAGAGGAATGACGCCGTTCACGTACGTAACAGTGGAGAGTTATGTAATCGTTACTGACAGCCGATGTCGGTCAATGCTGCCGTGTTGACACCTAAAACCGACAAACCGAGCCATCAAAGAATGTTGGCGAACGTCGCACTAACTGCGCAAACGTTGTTGGTTCCGTTGGGCAACATTTGCACGTCCGGGCGCTCGCCTTTAATTCAATTTACTCGAGCAACCGGAGTTCGATCCTCGGTACCGGCATCAATGAAATTGTTAATTTTAGGTGCTGACTTATCTTAATATTTCGAAGATATTTGCAAGTCCGCCAATCCGCAGTAAGGTCGCGTGGAGAAGTATTGTACATTAATTTCATTAGAAATGAACCTGGGATTTCGAAACTCCACAAAATAAAATAGAAAATGTATATTTAAGGTCGGTTTTGTTTTTTGTTAACAAAAACGTACTTGTTATAAACAGTTTTGCGTCAGTTACACTTGTTAACCATAAAGAGAATTTTAACTGTTTCACAATCAGTGCTAAGGTTGTTTTCGGATCGACGACTTTATCGGTCAATGTCCAGGGAGGCATGCCGACCGGTACAACGTTGAGTTGAAAAATAAATAATATCATAAAACACATATAATAAATACAGATCACAGAATTAAAGCAAATGCTTATTTGTACATAATTCAATTTAGCAGTATAAAAAACTTAAAACGCTGCATAATTGTCAGAGACCAAATTTTTTTGATTCGCAAAACAGCGTCAAGGTCAGAACTGTCACTGGCAACATTTGTCCGCACTCGGAGGCTTCTTCACGTTTACGCCAGTTGAGTATCAGACTGCCGCACGCGCATAATCTACGCTAGCAAGCTTACGGCTTAACTCTTTGTGTTAGACTTCTTTTTTTTATTATAACGCATAATAACTACCTATTGTCAACACGAGTTTTTTAGTGATGCAATTTCTTCACTCCTTTGTTATTCTCGTGCCTAAGTGTTATATTTCTAAGTGGTATAGATGGCGCTGTGCGTCTATCGGGTCCGTAAACATTTAAACGTGTTTGTTATTGCTTGAAGGTTTTTTACCACAAACAATGCTAAGGCGACAATTTTCCCACGAATCTGGTAAAACAGCCCTTGTTCGGGCCAAAGAAGAATATTTTGATAGACGGTGAGTATAATTTATACACTTTAGCGAGTATAGTTTATAAAGAATAGTGAAGTAATAGTATAAGCAAGCAGTACTACTATATATTTTTTATAATGTAGTCATAAACTTTAGCGATAATTAACCTTTGATTTAATTGACATGAATCGAAGTCCTAATCATCTTTCGTTATATTCTATTAATTTTTTTAAAGAGCTATTTCGAAAATATATAAACCGAATCATTATCAAAGATTTATAAGATTTTGGCTCTTGATTTTTTGTCTACAATTAAAATTAATCTCTTATTTTTTCCGTCAATTAAAATTAAGTTTGAAACATTTTTTGAATATTTGAACATTACGAATACTACAATATTTCGTGAAAAAACCATTGACAATTTTATCGGATGTTATCACATATCTTTGAAATGTCGAATGTATGCCAACTGATTTATAAAAACATAAAAAAATTCACATAGGTTTTAGAGTTCATATAATTTTTTTCATGGAATAAGCATTTTGTATATATACAAAAACATTCAATACATAGTAACATCTATCAACTTGTTATTGCAATTTATTCGTGCAGGAACTATTTCTTCAGAATTATGGCGTATAATTAAAAAACAAACAAAAAATCTTTTTAAAGTTTTCACATACTTGACAGATTTACGAGTAATTCAGGAAATATGTAAAACTTAACTTAAATCCTGATTATTGCTAAGTAACAAACTCTACTGTTTATGCAGTTGTAGTAATCTACATGCAAATCATTGTAATGCAATCGGATTCGTTTATATACTCTTATCGGTCTCTTATTGATAAGTCTTATCCGTGTTAACTATTAAATATGGCTACCGTAATAATTAAATTCTGAATGATACTTGGTAACTATTTATCATCCATAAAAATTATTAAACAAAGAAATTAAAAAGCAATATCATGCGTTGTTGTTTGAGCACTAGCAATATTTTTTAAAGATATACATCTATCTATCTTAACACTTGCCTCCGTGACGCAGCTGCTCAGCTTTTGGTTTCGATTCTTACACGGGAAGTGTTTGTGTGACCCAGAGATAATTATCCCGGATCTGGGTGTTTGTTCCCAAGGAGGTTTGACGTCAGGCAGGCGGCCAGTCGGAAAAAACCTAGTCGAAACCACTTACAACATGATTCACATATGCCAACCACATCTAGGCGGGATAAGGGCAGGAGGATGATGATAACGATCTATCAAAACAGTTTCGTCCGCAAGCGCTTGCCCCGCTTGCCCCGCTGGAGCTCCTAGATCGCTCCTTGCCAGTTTCCATTCCAATGCATATGTAATATTATGGTAACATTATTTATGCTAAAACAACCGTCCGTTGATTTTCATTAGCAAGGTCGTGTCTTAGGTTAATATAAAAGTTCGCCCACGTACCTCCGCCGTGGCATTGTTTTCAAGTATCTTCACAGGATGATTCGGTTTTTTGTTTTGAAAAATCACCCTATGAATGTATTTCACGAGTGCTTTAAAGTGCCTATTTGAAACACTACTACATTGAATGAAATATATTTTAATTCTAGATGTAGGTATTTGCCTTTTTTAGAGGTTTTAGGAGTTGTGTTTTATTTATTTAATTGAGAATTATCTAATTGAGATATTAAAGTAAAGTACCTGGGGGACCTGGAGGTTTTTTTTTGGTAAATCGTTCGTTTTGGAAATTAAATTTAGAAACAAATTACTGAGTAATGAAATATGCGTAATATTTTTCGATCTTACCGACGTAATAATAAGAAAATATGAACTGGTGTTTTTCACAAAAGAAAGAACTTTAAAAAAAAGGGAAAAAATAACAAAATAACAAATCGACAAAAAATAACAAATAAAGAAAGCAATGATCTGGAATCGAAAAAAAATAAGTGTGTAAATGATCGTGACACGAACCACGGTCTTCTGTTTCGGGGCCGCCCGATTACCGACCGAGCTATCATAACATTTTTTTTCGGTGAAATTTACCGTCGTATTCGAATGATATTTTTCATTCACACACACACATATATATATATATATACAAGAATTTCTCATTTACAGGATAAGATATGTTTTCGATAGAAGTTTAAAATTTTTAGCAACTCATGCAACTAAACTGCTAGATTCTATCTTGGTTACAACGAACTTCTGATTAACACAACGGCTGTATGCAATTTGATAAGAGTACAATCAGAAGAAATTTAAATCGTGTTACAGTTCTATTTATGTATATGGTTTAGGCCAATAATTCTCCAAATTTTGTTTTGTAATTGAACCTGTTTGTTAATTACCGAATACCGTTAATAATAATAATAAATAAAAATAAGTTTTTTGAGCAACATATGTATGCGATCATAGGGATTATTTCTAAGCATTGTATTATTTTGATGACTATATTCAATAGTGGAATTAATAACTTTGGTACGTATGACATTACAAAACAAAAAGGAAGATAAACCAATTGACAATTTGAGAAACCGCTTTGGCAACTTGTCGCGCTATCTCGCGTTAATCTTTTTATAAAATTTCCTACCATTGCCATTGGGAACAACCTGTATTTATTATTTAATTCTGTGGATATCATATATTACCTAAACGGGTTCGGTTCGGCTTTCATCAAGTCATTTGTAAATAGTCTTTATTGTGTGCAGTCGGTTTTTAAATGTATTGCGTTCAGGTATATATTTTTTTGTTTTGTATTTTGATTGTAATTCTATTCGATCTGTTATTTATTTCATTATGTTCGCACCGAGTTCCTATTTATTAGTTTTATGTGTGATTGTTCACTAGAAATCAATCACATTGGTATGTCTTCGTGTGTGTTGAAATGAAAATCGTAATTTTAAACAAAATTTTCAGTAAATTTCCATTTATTTATTGTTGCATGAAATTTTCTGTCTATTTTACACTATGACAATCTCCGTTAATAATGTTTATGATGTATAGAATAAAACTTGCGAGAATATGTATCGTTTAGCGTTATTCGGATTTATTCTTATCTCTCTAAGCACTCGGATTTTCATGCAGAAAAATTTGCGGTTGTTAAGTTAATCACTTCACGATTAAGCTTAATGAGACATTGATTAAAAGAATTATTCTACAATATTTCTTGCTTGAAATTTGAAAACAAATAATGTAGAATAATTAAAGGAAGTAATTACTTCATTATTTTATATTTGCTAAAGTGAGATACGTAACGGCGTGTTGAATAAACAATTACGCTGGATATTAAGTTAAAAGAGGCGAAATTTACACCTTTCGCTTTAAATAGAAATGCCGTCGACATAATGTAAGCCAATTCGCTTAATAAATTGAAACCTGTTAAATAACACAAAAATGTACATACGTGGTAGCGTTGTTACGCTTTCACAAAAATTTTCTAAAAAAACAGATACAGCTGCTATCTATAGCAAGACGTATTCAAAAGATTTATCTGAACGCGGAGCTGACTTTTCACTCAATCTACGTGAAGCGCACGTAGAATACATAAGTACCTAAATTGTTCTCTAACGTCTTCGTTTTGTTTCAGGAGAACTAGATCTCTGAACGCTCCGTCCCCCATACAACAGTTTGGACCATGTGGCAGGATAATGAAAAACTCGGCTATGGTTATGTAAGTGTTTTGTAACTTGAACTGATTAGTCGCCAAGATGAATGTAGAATGTATTTATGTAAATTTTAACTATTTAAGACTAATTGTGAGTTTGAAAACGTTCCATATATTGAATAATAGACAGTTATACTATTCCATATAGTTATACTGTACACTATTCTTAACGTGATAAATTCTGCCGTTCCTAATTGATTCTATTTATTTACATAAAAGTAAGAGTAATTTTACTCTAGCATTCATACAAACGAGTTTAAGTAAAGAAATTGAATTTTGAGTAACATTAACATATCAACTTTTTCGAATACTTTTAAACTTGATTGAGTAGATATTGCAGATCGATCGATCATAGACCTTTATAATAAGCGAAGTAAGCATAAGCGCCTATTTAAAATTTTCAAAAAAGTCTTATGTGTTTAGAAACTGGAGCTAACTCGGCCATTATGAAACTGCAGGCAAATCCAGGACCCCGCGTCGCAGCGCCTTACGTGGTACAAGCCACCGCTCACAGTGCTGGTCATCAAGAAGGTGCACGACGCCAGCATCCTGTCTTCGTTCGTTCAGCTGGTGCACTGGCTCGTACACGTGAGTAATGCGTCCCATAAGACTTATTTTTTTTTTATGTGAAAAGCAGACGGTTCGCCTGATGTTAAGTGAATACCGCCGCTCAGGGACATCTGCTACACCCGATGGCTCCAGATGCGTTGACAACCTTTTAAAAATTGGGCCTCGGCTACCTCACTCACCTGACGAAACGCGAGGCTATTATACTTCCACTTTACGCTGGTCTTCTGTGAGGTCGCGGTACTTACCCGGATGAGCCCTCCCTATTCGTGCAACAGCCGGCTGCTGCGTGGCCCTTCCACCGTTAAAAGACTGTGAGACCACTGCACAATTCATAAAAGAATTCATTTTGCTTTGGTGAAAGGTGATTGAGATAGATAATCGGAATGTTTGTCTTCTAGCCGATTTTTGCTACTCGCATGAGAGACCGTAAACTTTTTTCTCTAGCCCATCACTTATCACATTGTAGGCCTTTATGAACGTGTATTGAACTGTAAGAATCTGTATTGTATCTATTAAACTACCTCTTTTACTTTAGGGCTAAATATGCGATGCACGCGCCTTCTCTCTTTATGTTATATTCTTAAATTTCATAAATCGATCAGTTTATTGTCTAACACCTATTACATGATATAATAAGCTTTTTATACTGACCTGTTCTAAATACTAGGCACCCGCCCCGGCTCCGCAGGGGTCCAATTTCAGTCACTCTTAAATCACTAGTAAAAAAAACCGCATCAAAATCCGTTTTAAAGATCTAAGCATACATAGAGACAGACAGACAGCGGGACGACTTTATTTTTATTTTTTATGAATCTTTATGAATTAATAAAATCAAGTCTAATAAAGTACAATTATATTAATTACCTTATATAGGCGGATAATATTCCTACTTTGCGGCGCGTATGTTAACCCACAGTATATTTACAGAATGTTTTATAAGTCGTTGATATACTTCAATCAATACCTACTTACTGTAGTGTACAGATGTGTAGTTTAGTCCAATTGAACTTGCTTGGTAAATCCAATGGACTTGTTCGTAAATATCCAGTTATTGTCATCGCTAAGTTAACAATCATATACACTTAACAAAAGAATATCTCCTTTTTTTAAGTTTATATGATTGTGATGAAACCACGGCACTTCTGTTAACTGTTCATCGACTGCTCTCCGTCTATAAAGTTCCTTCATTCATCTATTCGACCTTACAGATTGTCTTTATATTCTCAGACTCACTTTCTAATTTTATATAATTAGCCATCTAATCTGTCCAATTAGATTCAGTGTAATGTAGAACTGTTAAGTAATTGCAAACGCATATGCGATCTTGCCAAGAAAGGGAAAGGTCGACGACCAGCCGTCACCATGTCTATTAACGGAGTTTGTTACGTTGCGGTGGTCTAGTTTGTCCGGCATTATTTTTTTGCACTGAGGATTGATATATTTTTTATTATATTCACATTATATCACTACATAGTAATGAACAAAGTCGTCCCGCTGTCTGTCTGTCCCTATGTATGCTTAGATCTTTAAAACTACGCAACGGATCTTGATGCGTTTTTTTACTAGATAGAGTGATCCAAGAAAGGAAGGTTTATATGTATAATACATTGCACCCGAGCGAAGCCGGGGCGGGTCGCTAGTATGTTTATAAAGGCGAAAGATGCGCTTTTTGTTCCGCACTTGATATCGCAACGATTTAACTATTATAAGGATTTAAATGGAATGTGGTCAAAATGGGAGTTAAAAAGAAGCCACGCGAAGCTATTATAAACCTAACGCTCTAATGAAATCACTGGATAAATATAAGTTATATTTTTATATTTATCGCTCCAAACTAGAGAATTTTATCGATAAGAAGAGTATTTCTATTGTAAATTGTAAAATATGCGTGTTAAAGGTACAGTTTTTTTTTCCTTCTATATCGATTATATTATCCCTGATATTAAAATCTCGATTTTCAACTCTTGCCCCGTTTAAATCTTTGTCAATATTAACTATTGTTCCGATTGCATACAAGTTAACAACATCGTTTTGATGTTTTTGCTATAAATTAATTATTAGAAATGTTTAAGTCATAAAGTCTGGCCTTAACTAGTTGACCAACCACATTTATACAGGGAGGCTTTTCTAAGTGTATCCATTTTTTAAAATTAAATTCTAGACATAAATAATGTTATTTAAAAATGGTAAATATTTTAAATCACTCGTAAATAATTAATTACATTCATTTGAACTAATCTCAAAAAGTACGTGATTTTATTTTACGCGTCGTAACACGCACACAAGTTCGTATGTGTGCGTGAACAGTAAAATTTTGGTATTTATGAATGACTACCGCGTTGTCAAAAAGTTCTGTTTTTTAGGGATTAGAATGGCAATGTTTTTTGAAGAAAAAAAAATATTTTTGTTATCCAGAAACTTCTGCAGTGTCGTCCCGTTGTCTTCTTACACCTTTATTTTAACCTATCCAAAGATTCTTTTGAGCTCTTACGAACAACGCTTATTGATGTACATCGTAGTGCTTACGACGAAATAATAAATATTTTTCATTTTACGAAGTTTTTACATTTTTTTCCCCCAATCGGAGCTCTAACCGTGACCACGGTATAAGAACTCTTGACACCGTAACCTATATAAAAGCGAATGGATCATGGACCGCATATAAATTACACAAATGGGTCTCGAAAAGATTTTTCTCTCTTAACAACAAAAGAATTCGACCAATAAATATGGTCATTCGGTAAACATTTTTCGTCGTTTCTTTTGCTCAGTAAATACAGCTACTAAACAATTTTATGGTCATTGTTTAACCACGGTGACCTTAAGTGTGTACCACCTGATAATAATGGCAAGGTTGTATAGTTTAGTAAGTTTATACTAATGCAGTTTCAAAATTCAACGCAGATACAAATATTATTATATCACAAATCCTTAGGAATTTCCAATTGTAAGATATTTTCATAAGATAACATTTTTCCAAACATGCATCTAAGGAATTCAATCACGCTGTTATGCTTAAGATTATGATATATTATTTACAAAAATAATTATAAGCACAATAGACTTATATTGTTTATCTCCCAGTGACTGTTTCGCAGTAACCGAGAATGATCACCGGCGTCCTAATAATAGTTCGCAAATTCTAACTGTCGGTCTTTGATGTCGATATGTATCTGTCTGTGCTATGAACAGAACTCGAAAGTAAGCTTGCTTTGCTTGTAAATACAAAGACGCTCACTGTTGACTTTAGATTGACCGCTTGCTGTAGTTGTATACATAACCACAGCAAGCGGTCAATCAAGCATAGGCTAATATGGTAATGAGTGTATTACTGGAATGTTTATTTGTACTGAATGTGTCGTATCTGAAACAAATAAATGTGACTTATAAAATAAATACATTAAAATAACGAAATCCTGCATTTGCTTTATTTTTTTTTATCAAAAGTTTTCTTTATAGAATGTACTTTATTGCACACAAGGAAATACAAAAAAACATAGCGTAGGTACATACAGGTGGACTCAGGTTAAGGTAACAATTTTTTCCAGGCTACCTTTATGTAAGCAGGTAGTCAGGTGGTTCAAGGGTTGTTAAGTGACTACCGTCAGCAACGTGAACCATGAGTATTATCAATTGTAAATTGACAATACTCATTGAAAAAAACCCACGAGTGGCACTGCCACCAACCTTAAAAAGAGTGAGCTCGGAGAAATTATTGAATCTAATGATTCCACGGCAAACTGAACACGGGTACCTAACAATAGCTACTTTTTAACATATTTATAAGCAGCCATCAAACACAAGGAGTTGATTCAATTTGAATTTATTGAATAGCTACATTTAATTAATTCTGGCCTTATCGCGTTTAAATCGCTACGTAAGGTTGAAGTAAAAAAGTATAATCTGTAGGAGCAAAAAAAACAATAAATAACAAAAAATAACAATTACCAATAATTTTAATATATTGACTGAATTGAATGATTAAGTTTTCACGTAAAGTTTTCACGGGACTGTGAATGATTGCAAATTATATACAAAGCGGGTACGCGTAAAATAGTTTTATTCCTTACAATCGATACGTTTTTTTACAGATTAATGCGTTATTGTGTAAAAATGGTGTACCAGTGCAATGTATAGCGTTCGTGTATAACAATGTATAACAAGAATGCGTTATGTGTTGTAAAATATTTTATTATACCCAGTAATTTTAAAAACAAAAACATTTATTATAAGTATTTTCAAATCGGCCAGTATAATAATGGTAGAGATGTATTGTTGAATTCCTCTAGCACTATTTACATGTGTAAACAAGTAAGCTATTTATAGCTTACTTATTTACATTTACTAGTAGATTAATCTAAGTTAGAGATTCTAAAAATGGAGACTTATACCATATTGAAATAAAATTGATCACGCGAGACGATTTCTTACCACCGGGATACATTTACGAATTTGGATTTTACAAAATAAGTACCATATTGGTTTGGTCCTTGTGTAGGCATTAACATTCGCATATTATAATCGTTCTCAAGTCTTTTTTGTATGTGATCATATTTACAAAATATGATCATATCCGCCCTTAGATATAGTTGACCTGAGTGGAGTGTTTGCGGATCTTCACGGACTTAGATCAGGTTGTGATATCACACCACAGGACAAGAGCATGGTCGTGTTCGTTGAGGCCGCGGTGCTGGACGACACTTTGCTGGCGGAGTATGGCGACTTCGCGTCGGTGCGCGACAGGCTGATGACCTTCCGCGCCGGCACCGACGACCTCACCGACAAGATCGACTTCATCATCTGCCTCGGCGGCGACGGCACCCTCCTCCACGCCAGCTCGCTGTTCCAGGTAACACGTCGCTCTTGGTGCACTTTTTCTTACGTGAGAAGGTGGCAAGAGAGCTTATGCTTAAACTTAACCGGACGGACCTGCTGTTGCGTGGCCCTACCATAGTTAAAGGCACTTATCATGAGGTGATAAAATTCACGCGTCGACCACATAACACGTAGACAGCTGGTCTACGTGTACAATCGTCACACCGAGCCACTGGGAGGTAGACTGTCGCTGAACGTGCGGCTCGTGAGATTTTGTGTCATTTTATCTGTAAAAATTTCACATTTTTAACATTAATTTTCAGCGTAGAGACTGGGGCAAAAAATTTAAATTAATCCTAAAATTTTAATAGCAAAGGCGACGATATCTCTCGATACAAATGACAATCGTTAAATGTTCTTTGCATACTGTACATTATGCACACTAGATGGCGTCAAGTATTGTTAAAAATGCAAAAAAAATCAAAAAAATATGAGCGTAAATTGTTGTTGACATTTTCGTGTCGTGAGGTCATGGGCCGCTTACTTCAGCGGCGCAATAACCGGAAGAAAGTTCCCGCATCGCCAATATTTTTGTTAATTTCCACTGGAAATTATATTGTAAGTTTGTCTACCATTAGAACTAAGGTCAGATGAGGTACCCGGATGAACTCCTGCTTATCAAAAAAGTGGCTGATTGGTGTGTGCCACAGGCGAATCCAAGGAGGACCGCAATACGTTGTGGTCCGTGACCACACATGAAGTTAGAAAGGTTCATTAGCTTCTTCAGAGGATGTGCTTACGCTAAATGCACGTATTTTAAACCATCTTATCCTCTTGATAAAAATATCTCAAAATAGATATGTGTCAGGATCCATTGAAAATTTCCGAGATTTTCTTTCACAATGATATTTTAATAAAGATGAGGCATGTCCATACTGCGCGGCGTTTAAAAGTTGTTACGTTGTACAGTATATGACATATATATAACTGAATGTGGCAGATGATAAAGAACGCATGATGAGATAGCAGTCTATAGAGTTGCAATGTACACCAATTAGCGTAATTTGAGTGCTCAGTTCCGGTACGTTAGAGTCATATTTACCTCATATTTTTATATCATTGGACTTTCACCTTATTACGTAAGTTTCGGTGTCGACTAAATACCATATCTCGTCTGGACACTCTTCCATATATTGTTATTGTTATGACGGTTATGCAGATTAGGAGCATTGACAAGTGTTGAACGTAGTTGGAACAATCACCATTGTATATGTTGCGATGGGCACAACATTTTACTATTGTGTATTGTATTCTCATTCTTTCTAATAAATAAGGACCAACACGTTAGCAAGAAACTTTTTATATTATTATATAGAAATTGGTTTTAGTAAAAATACAATAAGAACGGACTCGTCTGTGGCGGTTGGATCGTTGTTTCGAAGTTCTTCATTATTTTAGTAAGTTAGTTATTTTAGTTCTTTATCATTGTATACATTCATATTTTAATTTAGAAAAAAAAAATATTTTAAAAGACCTCTTATTTCTACAAAGGTCTTTTGTAAATCGTTAAACTTGATTATTGATTTAAAACTGAAATCGAATAAGTGTGAAACAAATGATCGATTGTAATTAATAGATTAGATAGATTTGGCAGATAGATTTTGGCAATTTCTATTTTTAAATTGGCGAACTGAGGGTTGATTGTATAACATTTATGAACAAATGACTTTGATTTGTGTATTTCTTCCAGCAATCTGTCCCGCCGGTGATGGCTTTCCATTTGGGCTCCCTCGGATTCCTCACGCCATTCGAATTCAACAATTTTCAAGATCAAGTCATGAATGTATTAGAAGGTACGATATCAATCCGTATTTTTTTATTCATCTAGGAAACTTAAAACATTTTTAAGACTTTAATAAGAGAAAAGCTATTATTTTGAAGTATTATATCATTGCAAATCTCTTAGTCACAATCCTATTTCCTATAGCCTATTCTTCATTATCATATTAGTGGTAATTTACCTGGATTGATTTAAAAAAATCAGGAGATTTGAGATTTTTTTTAATCAATCAAATTCAGGTGTATTCACAACTTAACATGCTTGCAAGATTGCAATATTATTTACTGGGTTTAGTGTTTTAACTATCTTCGACTGTATCATCATCATTTCTGCCGGTTCTATTGCGCTGATGAACGTAGGCCTTTCCATAGACTGTCACTTACCATTAGGTGAGATAGTAGTTGAGCGCAGACAGTTTCCAAAATTTTTTTTATTTGAGATAGTGGCTAGCGAGCTGGCGGTTCGCCTGGTGATAAGTGGTAACCGCTGCCTATAGACATTTGCAACACCGTAGGGTTGCAGATGCGTTGCCACCACTTATAAAGTGGGCCCCGGTTACTTCACTCGTCACACTAAACGCAGAAGTGTCTCTTATCTATCACTTCCACTTCACGCCGGTCTTCCGCGAAGTAGTGGTACTTCCAGATGAGCCTACCCGTTCGTGCAACAGTACTCGTGGCCCAACTATAGTTAAACTGCCGATTAAAAGAACATTTTCGCTTCCAGGTCACGCGGCTCTGACCCTGAGGTCCCGGCTGCAGTGCGTCGTGCTCCGCAAGACCAGCGGCGACGGCAAGGACAAGAAGAAGCCGACCACCATCCTGGTGCTCAACGAGGTGGTGGTGGACCGCGGCCCCTCCCCCTACCTCTCCAACATCGACCTGTTCCTCGACGGCAAGCACATCACTTCCGTCCAGGGCGACGGTGAGATTTAATGTATTCGCACCCTGTTATGACATTCACCACCCACAAGGGCCCACTAATTTTTCAATGTGAAAATTAAAAAAAAAAGTAACAGCGTATATTACGTCCCACGGATGGGCAAAGTTGTCCCCTGTAAAGAGGATATTAGGGCATAGTCCACCACGCGACCCCACTGTGGTTTTTGCAGACTTACATATCTTTACTTACGTATCTTTGATATATATTTTTTGTTATTTCGAAAATATGTAGGTATCCTCTCATGATGTTTATCGTCAACGCCGAGCACGTGTTAGATAGTCGGCAGTTAAAAATCGCAATTGACTGTTTAATTAGTGCCGACACCGGAATATCAACTCAGGTTGCTCGAGTATATCTCTGCTCACTCGAAAAGGGTTATCTTTAAGTCATACGACACGGCTTGCAAATTATATTTTTAAATTGCGAGTCGAGACACCTTGTGAACGAACACACGACAATAAGCTTGATACGCTCTTGAACTTTGGAATCGTATTGTGTGTTTAAAATAATATAATTCTAATGAGTATTGATATTTCCGTCGCGTGGTGGACTTTGCCCGGCAGTGGGACATACAGGCTGTTACTTCCCATTCCATGGTCCCATTTCACATATCTGTCACGTGATGACTCCACGGCGCAGTTTGCCAAAGTTATTGGCTTCGGCGCCGGGTGTTGTGGGTTCGTTGCCCACACGAGACAACTATTTGTGTGACCCACGGATAATCGTTTCGTCCTTACAACACAGAGTAATGTTATCCAACAGTAAGGGGGCAATGTTTACGAAGGAAAGACTGCAATAGGTCCTACAGGTCGCAGCTGTCGTTGGGATTTACTTATTACCCCACCCTTCCACACAAAATACAAATATATTAAATGAAAGTACTTTACGCATTTTATCGCGTTGAATAGTAGTTTCATTTAATATGGATAATATTCGTATAAAATCAAGTAGACAAAACAAATAGCTTTTGTAGCTACATCGAGTGGAACGTCACAGGCCATTCCACATGTCCACATGTCGTAGTCTCACATGTCCACATGTCGCGCAGTCTCACATGTCCACATGTCGCATGGTCTCAACGGACGGTTGATTGTTGCAGGGCTGATAGTGTCCACGCCGACAGGCAGTACGGCGTACGCGGTGGCGGCCGGCGCGAGCATGATCCACCCCTCGGTCCCCGCGATCATGGTCACCCCAATTTGCCCCCACTCGCTGTCCTTCAGGCCCATCGTGGTGCCAGCCGGCGTCGAGCTCAAGGTATACACCCTAAGTTCCAAAAGTGGTAAAGCCGGACCCGCAGGGTCCACGGGAGACTCGACGGGGGTCCTCGTCAGATCCAATCTTCTCATTTCTTGTCGAGTTTTGGGAATATGGTAGAAGTGGAGCTGCAAGGGTCCGGCAGTTAAATTTTGAAAATGTTTTGTGTGAGAAAAAGAACGTCTGGGAACCCCTGGTATACATACCGTTTTCGACCCCCAATTTCGCTTTATATTGTGTGTACCTGATACATATTTATAGTCCAATACTTACGAGTACTTTTCACTAGGTATTATAACTTCTAACGTGCGAAAATTCTATGCCGTTTACGAAAACTCGTTGTTTCTGAAAATAGACATTAAATTGATAACGGTTTATGTATTTAGGCATTTTAGGTAAATTTCAAAAATATAGTTAATATTTTTGAAATTAAATTAATAATGAAATGACACCTCCATTATTATCTGAGTCTGAGTTTCATGCATTGCAAGATAATTTATGCATCAATGGGGAACATACTGGCATATTTTAATGAAATTTGTAACCAAGAACTTATTTGGTACCAAATAACTTCAACTCGCAGATCATGAAACCGAGCAGTCTTAGTTTTTAAGCACAGAACCGAAATTCATAGGTATAATATAAATTATCTAATAGCCACAGGCGTTGCCAGAATTTTTCAAAAATTCAATCATCAAGATTATGATACTTGTGTAAATGAAGCCGTTTTATTTTTTCGAAAGCGCCATATTAAAAAGCCAGAGAGTTATGTTTTTATAAAAATATGATACGACTTCTACGACGAATATTTGATTCTTCAATAAACTATTGAAAACAAAACACGCACCCATTAATTAGCGAATTATTTCTACTATTAAAAATATTAATTCTTCTTAAAAGTTCCGCAATTATATCTGGTAAATATATACACAGCGTGTCGTTACCATCGCGACAATAAATGAACACACGTCTAACGCTACTTGCCAATAATTATAAAAAAATATTAACGTTAAACAAAATCCATACTTAAAGTAAAAAAGAAACAAAATTTGTAACATCCTATACAACTCGCGCCACAGCGTCGCATTACAAGCCTCTCCTTCTAACAGTATGTTTTGTCTCTTTTAAATTCATTCATATGCATTGGGACCTTTAGAAATGAACTTTACGTTATAGTTTTGTACGTAAGGTGTTCTAAAATTCTTTGTTATGGAAAATTTGATAACTCGGTAAATATTGATGTTTAAAGAATGTAAATCTTTAATACAATTTTAAAAAGTTATCCTCTATATGTGTGTTCATTTATTGTCGCCATTGTAAAGACAGGCTGTATATCGTGTATCCCAAATCCGCGCCTGATGCCATACCAACGTTATAGATAGCGTTGTCGCCGGAGGCCCGTAATGCGATGTGGGTGTCGTTCGACGGCCGCAACCGGCAGGCGCTCCAACATGGCGATAGGTACGGCGGCGAATTCACCCGCAAACCGCCCGGCTAACACGCTTCGCAAACCTATCTCACACTATTACAGTCGCCTTGTCTTCATATCTTCAAAAGAAACCTCTCTCAGTCCTTTAAACGTCGAATATGTTTTATTATTACAGTTTAACGTCTTGGAGATTACTCCATACAGACTATTCTTTGTTACTTCTAGTTAGTAGTTTATAGGTATTCACCAGTGTCAACGTAAATATAGGAAAATGATTAAGTGGAAATTTTGATTATGACGTCATTGTTAATTATACCGCCATTTTTCCATCTGAATATGTCATTACAATTTTGACATCTGTCAAAGACCAAAAGCAAAGCTGCTCATCGTAGAGAAAAAACAAAAAACAGCAAAATTTAATAAAAAAAAATTGCCTACTTTCTTTTGCGTTTATGAAGAAAAGGTGATTCGGAGTGGAGTTTAATGGAGTTTAATGCCGTATTAATAAAACACCGTAGCGATAGATGTATTCTAACTGTAGAGAACCCGACTTATGTAGCCTGTTACAAAGTATCGTATAATGTGCCACCAGTAGATGAAGTCCGCGGGATTTTTCCAGATAACGCCTAGCCTTGAGGCGCGAAACGCTGCCAGCGTATCTTTCGACGGTCGGTCGCAGCTAACCCTAAGGCCTGGCGATAGGTAACTAACTTCGATGGTATAAGGGCTTTTCTTGTGGGGATAAAGTGTATTATAGACGTTCGCATGTTTTTATGGGATTTATTCCCGTTCTATAAATCCTGCGGACGATATTTCTTTACTGGAGTGCTCCTTCGTGTAATTTAATTTCTTTTGTATTTACTGTTATAAACGTGTCTATTTTTTTTTGACCGTTTATAAATTTAAATGTAAAAATGAAAGTGAATAACATTGGAAGTGGAACAATGTAACATGATATTTTACTTATAACAGAATGAAATTTTTATTGTTATTGCAGTCAGTTTTTAAAAAAGTTAACTAGATATGTTTCAATAAATTCATTAAAAAGAATACAATGAATTCACTTTCATACATTCAGTTAGAATTTACGTTTTTGAGGTGGTTTTAAACGTTATATGAACTATTGTCTACTAACACACCGCTTTTTGCCGCTTCACGCTTCACTCACCTGCACGAAAGCGAAATCTTTTATTGGCGCGCAACTCATTATTGTCATTTCGCAGTCTGTACGTAACGACGTCCGTGTACCCGGTTCCGTCGATATGCGCGCAGGACCAGATCTCGGACTGGTTCGACTCGCTGGCCGAATGCCTGCACTGGAACGTGAGGAAGAAGCAGAAGCAAATAGACGAACTGAGCGACATGACACATTCGTCAAGCGACACCCTCGAGGAGCTAGACGGCAACCATCACGATGACCGGCCAGCGGACACGTGACCACAGACGCACAATATTTATTCGTATGGACGTCGGCCCTTTGGCCATCGCCTGGGTCGAGTCGGGATGAATAAAGAAGAGCTTAATTTCTTATTTAAGTTTTTATGAAAGTGAAGAAAACTACGTCCATGAATAAATATTTTCGGTCGGAATTAATATTTTTATTTGGTCATTTAGTTAACAATAATGGGCGATTAGTAATGTGAATAAAATATAGGTATACTGAACACAGTAAATTGTGAAAATTATAAGATTTGTTAATTTTTGTTTTTCCGTTTAATCCCGTTTACTATTGTAATATTTCAGTAAATCCGATTTAATATGTTTTCTTGAAACTAAACTTTCCTACTCTACATATAAGGATTCAAAAATTCCATTTGTGAGAGGCCGATTATTGTATAAAAATGTTAAATAACCTGTATTTGTTATCTTCTTCTACACAAAGTGATGCTATTGATGTTTACAGGGGGTCATAAAATGACTCATTAATTGTATTGTACCGATGAGTTACCGTGATGTCAAAATTGTATTTTCACTGGCTTTGGAAGGGACGCTAAGTTTTCTCTCTTACATGAATGGTACTTTTATTCCACGCTAGTGCTATAATTTTTTTAATGTATGTGATTGTTTATGTTGATGTGATAAGGAAAACTTTACTTTAATTATTTTATATTTAAATACACAAATTATAAAATACGTTTGTATAGCGAAACCGCGATTAACGCTAGCGTATATAATTATTTTGTTGATGAGATGTTAGTATTGTTGAGAAAGCCTTTGTGCCTAGCTATTTCATTCTACGTGACAAGCTGTATATAAATTATTTCTTATATCACGTGACTCGACCTTTGTATTAAATTTGTTAATATAGTGCATTGAAAGATGCCCAATTTAACAATAATGATCATGCTATAATTAACATTTATAAATAGATAGGTACACTATAAAATCAATGCTATTTCATTAAAATTATTATATTTACACGGTTAATAAGTAAGATCGTATTTTTACACACTTGAGTCTGAAATGCTGATGTCTGAATGTTTCTCTACGTTGTGCAAAACAAGTGTGTAATCGCACGGCAAATAAAGGCGCTTAAATGATACGAATTGTATAAATTCATAATCTTTTGTTACATAACTTTTCTTTTTTCAAATATCTTAACATTCCCCGAAATTCGTAAAAAATCCAATTCCCTCAATTCAAAATTATTACTATATGTAAATACGAACTATAGGACAATGGGCGTTATTGTGACACCTCATTATTAATGAAAAATTTAATTATACCATTAACATTTAACATAATATTGTAAAGGCTTGCAGATATAATAAAGGAAATATTAATAAGATAAAAACGTACATCGAAGACAATCGTGCCAACTCACTATATTTCTAAACTAAGAATAAAATGCACAAAAATATAGGTGCACGTCTTAAACCGATTCTAATATGCATCTCATTTTTATGTGGGGTCGGTTATTCAATATTAATTGTTAGACTTTGTAGCTTGTGTATTTAAAAAAATAAAGGTATAAAAAAAATAAATCATAATAAATTTTGGGAAAATTTATTTGAGAAGAACATTTTGTTATTCACTATGTAATAATTTACGTCTAAATATAAATTATACAAAATTGACACTTACATTTGCATTTTTATGTTTACCTTGCTATCTATATTATTATAAATAGTTGATACTTGTGACCAATGATTAAAACATCATGATAAAGATGACGCATGCTGCGCGGTGTTTAAAACTTTATGCCACATAATTAAATGTGACAGATGATATAGAACGTATGATACGGAAAGAGATAGCATTCTATGCGTTGGGAGTAAGGCTAATTACCTGCCCCACCCCCAATGACAGAGATAAATGAAAGCCAAAAATAATTTGAGGACTCCGTGGCGCAGTTGCTAAAGTATTGGCTTCTGCGTCGGGGATCGTGGGTTCGATTCCCACACGGGTCAACTATTTGTGTGGCCCACAGATAGTTGTTTCGCATCTGGGTATTTGTCCGCGTGAAATTTATGTTTGTAAAATGTCTTTACAACACAGGATAACATTATCCTAAGGTAAGAGCAATGTTATAAAATAAAAAAAAAATTGAACCACTCCAGGTACTCTACGTACTATGGACCAAGTATCGGCAAATTTTGTTGTTTTGAATGCCAGTCCTGTGAATTGGCCTACTGAAATCTTGCCTTGAATACGCCCACAATCTGTTCAGACTGGAGGAAATTTTTCCCTTACCTTATTATAGTATATTTAGTTATTCTTTTTTGGGTACTTCACTTATCTACAGTAAATTTCATAATAATGCGGTCTGCAATTCGCAGCCTACAGAATATCCTCGTGTGCCATGCCAAATCGCTCACATAATATTGTTATAATGCGAGTCTGGAGATAATAGTGGCAGTCTATGGGGGCGGCCTATGTTCAGCGGTTTTTGATTATTTTTGTGTTTCCTTAGTGACATAATCATTGGCGTATCTAGGGCTATTTTTCAGGGTGGGCTTGGGCCCTAACTACAAAAAAACGTACACTGTCTAAAAATCGAACCTACTTGTATTAAAATAATAACAGTTCTTACTTTTACTTATCTTGGCATAGCATAAAATAAAATCGTTTGAGATGTTTGTACGCTTTAGAACTGTTAAACTACGCAACGGATTTTAATGCGATTTTCAGCAATAGATAGTATTCAAGTGGAATGTTTTCATGTAGTATATATGTATATTATAACAGAGAATATTCGAGAAATTCAATATCTACATGCACCCGGGGGTGCGAAGCCGGGGTGGTCACTAGTTTCCTATTTATGAAGAAAAGAACGTCTCTTCTCCCATGGTAGATCTCAACTAAATGTAACTCTCTCCATATTGCTGAAAAGCTCCGCTCGCATCTGGCTGAAAATGACTGGTATCACAATTGCAGCTTGAATTAATTGAAAAAGATTTGGGGATAAATCTTGTTCAGCGTGTTCCTTAAGAAATTCAAATGTAATTTTATTTTCGTTTATTACGTTTTTAATAATGAAGCATTCTCCTTCTAGAAGGGTGCTATCAATTCAAAGAATGTCTTTACCACAAGTCACACAAGTCTTGGCCACAAGTGCACTTTCGAATCTGCATTTCATGGTAATTATATACATAGGTCACACTAAAAGTTTCCGGGACTGGCCACTTACATAAACAATATTTAAAAAGTAATCACATCATTTGAAAATGGAACTCTTTGGCTGTAGAATGCAGTTTGTTTCATCTGGCTGTCAATTGTTTTTACATTGTGGCGCCATTTTAAAAATTGTGTGCCTACATTAACATGGATTTAACTTGGGAAAACGAAAACCTCGATAGGCTTCAATCTGCTTTTAGCGCTGAAGGATAGGTGTCCAGCCTAGAATTTCGAATCGGTAACATAAAATCCTGGGGTGGGCACTAGACCATACTGGGGTGGGCTCGGCCCACTCGGCCCCCCCGCTATATAGGTACACCTATGGATATAATTGCCGTAATCTGATTCTTTCTATTACTAACGATCACGATCAAGATAGAGGTTCAAACCTCCATCTACCACAGTGCATCGTGTCGTGCCCGCTGCTTATCCATATTTCGTATACTGAGGTCTTTTTTTTATGTGAAATCTTGCCAAACGAACAGGTGGTTCACCTGATGTTAAGTGAATACCACCGCCCATGGACATCTGTTACAACCAAGGGTTTGCAGATGCGTTGAATCCCTTTTGAAAATTGGGCTCTGGCTACCTCACTCACCAAACGAAACGCGAAAGTATTATACTTCCACTTTACGCCGGTCTTCTGTGAGGTCGTGGTACTTACCCGGACGAGCCTGCCCATTCGTGCAACAGCCGAGGCTGCTGCGTGGCCCTACCACCGTTGAAATGGGTCGCGGAGATACCACTGACAGCGGCATTATCGTGATCGCGCGCCAGTTATAAATTACTCCGTCCGCGGGGGTTCGATATGCATATTCCAAAGAAACAGTCAAAACCGCTGGACATACAGCAAACGATACCTACAAAAACATACTTTGATTATTTATCCCGCCCGTCTTTCAGCAATAAATAGCATGTTTTTTTAATGAAGCCCGTAAATCTAAAGCAATTTTGCGATTTCTTTTTGAATGTTAAATACAATTAAATACCTTAATTGTAGGCTGAATGTTCATGAATACTGATAGATATAAAAAAGAAAAAGAACCCGATTTTTTTGACAGCTGATACTGATACTATAACCTACAATAATAAAAGTAAACAGGATTTTAATCAATAAAAAATCAAGATCTTGAGATATATATAGAAAATGCTGAAAGTGTCGACGTTAATTAACTTTATACCGAAAAGAGGTATTTTTCTTACATCCCCCCGAGAAGGTAAAAGGAACTTCAGAAAATTTGTTATAGGAAATAAAAGGGGCTCTAGACTACACTTACAGCAACAGAATACTGCAAATCGTGAACTGGAGATAGACAAACGTGGAGTTCGTGACACAGGTTATTACTTAAATGGTCGATTCGTTAAAGTTCCCGAAATGATACCGGAAATTGTAGTACCAGACTTAAAAGACTTCAACCTCAGACCCTATGTTTCATACAAAGCTCAAGATGTAATCCAAAGCGAGTTTACACCGCAACAACTCTTTGACGCTATTTATAGCAAAAAGGTTGTCACAGATTACAGGGAAGGGAAATTAGATAGTGACGGTCAACCACTAGAGCCATCAGAGGAAGAAAAATTGAAACCCGAAGAAGCTATTAAAAGAGCAAAGAGAACTGGTTCTGATATATTTTAAATACATTCATATCAATACGTCTTCATGTGTGTAGATAACATAGCAATATTTTTAATTAAAACATTTAATATCTAAAGATCTTTTACTATATATATTAATGAAAATAAAACAGATAAATGCAAAACAAATCTAATGTCTGATCAAGAAAGCCTGTTTTGTGATTGCTCTTAAATGAACATTTATAGTGGAATCACTATATAAAATAAATTAGAAAGTAATTAAACACCCACCCAATTGCATTTATTTTATTTGAGAACGTGGTTTTTTTATATGTAGTGATAACCACCACCCATTGGCATCTGCAACACCTGTATGGTTGCAGATGCATTGCCACCTTGAAAATTGAGTTTACTATTAAAAAAGCCCTATTTATCATGCTTATTTTTCCTAATGTTAATACTAGGATAATATAAATAAAAATGATAATGATGCTAAATTGATCCAACACCAACCATAACTATAAATAAGGTTTCTCACTATGGAATTACCTTATATCCATTTTAGCTTTATAGGCATTTAAAAAATGATGTAACTCTACAATTTCTAAGGGGTTTATTTTACAGATACTAAAGAAACTACAAAGGACACTATTATAAAGCATTAACCCTCACACAATAAAACTATTATTCAGGAAAAAATGTGCAATAATTGCTTTGTTAGTAAACTATCTTATATGAGAATTATAGTTATCTCTCTTTATAATGATTATTTGTCAAACACATGTCAAATAATATGTATCAAATGTATCATGTCTTATGTATACAAATTATTAAATGGTAAATGAAAAATTCCACAAATCACAATCAAAATTCTTACTTAACTAAAAGTTTACAAATCAAATACATAACATGCTTCTGATAAAGTCTAAAAAGCAGAGATTAAATATTATGTACTCAGATAGACTCCTTTTTATTCATAGCAAAAATAATCATAAAAACTTGAAAAAAAAAAAAGAGGCATAGTGAGGGAAAAGTCTGTGCATGTCTACTTTTTTGCCTCCAATCAATCACATTGGCTTGCACTTTACACATGAATAGTTTCCCCATAGACACTTAAAAAAACTGACTATTGTTCAATAGATTGCCTTTTTTAAGATGTTTGCCAGTCACTATTATTTACAAAGAGGCTTAACGGCAAACATGTACAATCAATAATATTGAGCCCAGAATATGAACATAGCAGTTGTTAAGTTCTGATAAAACCCTATCTATATATAAAAATACTCTCTCTTACAACATTACACAGAATTTGAATTGGTTTTCGTTGGTGTGTAATATTAAAATTCGTATGTAATCAAATAATTTAAATTCTTAAATAGAGGGCAATAATCAACAATTATGACCAGGTCTTCATCAATCGTAATTTATCGATAAATAGTTACTATACACCTACGATGTTATTGCAATGGCTTATGACCCCTATTTATCTCAATATTTTTATTCTTAAATACCGAAGGTACTTTATCATTTAAGCGGCAGTTATCTTTATGCGCGGTTGTCAGCGCTTCCACACATCGTTGATATATATATATACATACATACAAATATAATGGGTGGTAACTATTCCGCTATGGACCCGATGGACGTGCCTGTCCCGGACTTAGCTAAATTATTAGAACGCGATGGTTATTTAAAGCCTTATGAACGTGAAATTCGTCGTCGGTAAGTGTTTAACACAAATATTATAATTAAAACCTAATAAGAGTACATAAGCTATCTTATAACACTAAAAATCTTTGATTCTAAAATACGACATACGTATTAGGTTAAGTCGTTTATGTTTACGATGTCACAAATGTCAAGCAGTAAAGCGCTTGATTCTGGCGATTGCTACAAACATTGTCGAGTTTAAAAAATAGTTGCTTTCTTTTAATATTTATTCATAATACGATATTTATGTAATAAATAAATAATATATTTGTAGTGTATAAATTTTAAGAACTCGTCTACATTAGACGAACAAAATCCTAAAGTTCAGTCAGCGCTTTCGTTGCTATCTGAACATTCTCAATGTCAAACAAAAGGTCGTTTCGTTTTGAAGTTTAAACAGAATAATTTTGTTGATGAAGTATTTTAGGTTTAAAGACATGTTACCTGCTAAACGTAATTGAATAATTGAATTGAAGAAAAAATTACAGATAACTGTAATCAATCATGCACTCACCATTCTACTTGTTTTTGTGTCCTATTTTACTAGAAATAAGTTCACATCTCATTCACTTATCACAGGTAGCATACTGCTACCTTATTTAATCAAACTTAACATGACGTGGATGTGTTGATAATTTTTATTCTGAATTGTATTTTTAACTGATAAACAATATTTATAGTTTATTTTTGTAGTTTGTTTATGGAAAATAATTTATTTCAATTAAAAATAGAGGAGTCTGAGTATGATGATACGAATATCAAACTGTTATCCTACCCGCAGTAGGCTACTAAAATCATAGACTTAGCATCTAAACACCATGTACATTCTAAATCTATGACTAAAACTCATACGTAGGCGAAGTAGAATATTATACACGAAGTTAGAGACCGGAAAGAAGTTAGCGTAGAATATATATTTTTTTTATTAAACGATATTACAATTAGTATTAAGTAATAAACGTGGAGCAATTACGGATTCTAATGGAGCATTTCAAGAGCAAATAATTGGCATATCGTTTAATTAAAAAAAATATTCTACGCTAACTTCCTTCCGGAAAGTTAGGGTCTCAAATACTCGTGACAGTTTTATGCTTAAACAAGAATTAGTTTTTTCTTTAGTCATGTATTCTTCATTTAATCGCTAACCAAAAAATATTGATTATGTTGGTATTTACTTCTTATACTTTTTATATTTTTCCTTGTGTTAGATATGGGTGCTTCAAGGATTTGTGGGATCGAATCGAATCGTGGGATGGTGGCGTGGATAGTTTCACAAGGGGCTACCACTATTTTGGACCACAGTTCAACCCAGACGGTTCGGTGACGTGGCGTGAATGGGCGCCGGGTGCTCATAGTATGCACTTACAGGGTGAATTTAGTAAGTACCATAGATCTGTCGATTATATGCTGTCAGTAGATCGTAATTAAATTTTCAACACATTTTTTATGAATTTAAGTAGTTTGAAATTTAGCATTGCAATTACAGTAATAAATGCAGTATATCGTAGAAATGCGACAGTTAGGTAAACGTGTTAGAAATTTGAATTATAGTCAAAATCAGCAAAAAAAAAACTAAAATCCGTATTCTCATCGAGACCAATCCATAATACTTTTCTGCCAACATGCAAAATAAATGCATTTAGAATAAAAATATTTCTATGCAATTATAAGAATACGATTATAAATATCACGTAATTGATGACAGAGTTTCTGATATATTCAATCACTGTCGTTCTCTCTTCGTTCTCTTTGTACCGATTGCCTAGGTGTTTACACAGTTTAATTTGTCAAGGAGATTCACCAGATTCTAAGTATTCAATTGCAGACGGCTGGAACCCGAAGAGCCATCCGTTCAAGAAGCTGGAATACGGCAAGTGGGAACTGTACATACCTGCCGATGCTGAAGGAAAGTGCCTTCTGAAACACGAAACCCGCGTGCAGATAATTGTTAATGACCACCTTTATAGAGTGTCTCCTTGGGCAAGCTACGTAAAGCCGTTCGAAGGCTTTACCTACCAACAGTTCATCTACAGGCCGGATCAGGTAATACAAATAAATGCATAACATGCTATTTCATCTTGTGAATAAAAACGAATGTTAGTGTGTTACTGAGTTGATATTTTGTCCAGTTGTTTAAGGTAAGGCTGGTTCTTAAGGTACCAACGATATAGATGTGTACGTGAAACCTTGTTCCTTCTGGGATGGTGTGATGATTACTACAGTACAATATATAAACAATAAATGCGTTTACAATCAAACCATGAGAGTGGTTTCATTGTAAACAGTATCTATACATCAGTGACATGCGAAAACGTTACATTAGGTGGGCAAACGTTACGAATGCCGTGTAAGTTACGTAGTACTTTCTTCAACAATTATATCGATCGCTATCACGAAACTAGTGTTACTGCGCACAATACAGGCGCGAAGATTTTCGCAACATTATATGTACGTAATTTTGTTCGGTATTATTAAGGACCGATAGCTTTCCATTGCAGTTGTATTGTTAAGCCTAAATTTTATGAATCAATGACGCAGTGAAAACCACTTTTAAATCCCGCTCCATAATTACTATCGTCTAATCTTTTCAGCCGTATCAATTTAAGCACCCCAAAGTAGACAGGCCAGCGTCACTACGTATATATGAGAGCCACGTAGGCATCGCCACTCCTGAGGGAAGAGTGGGTACTTACAACGAATTCAGGGAGAACGTGCTACCTAGGATTAAGAAGCAGGGTGAATAATCTTCTGTAAAATCCTAAAAACTATTTACGGTGGTATAAAAATTGAAATTAACTATCTTTACGTTGGTAGGGTCACGCAGCAGCCTCGGCTGTTGCACGAATGGACAGGCCCGTCCCGGGTAAGTACCACGACCTCACAGAAGACCGGCGTAAAGTGGAAGTATAATACTTTCGCGTTGCGTCTGGTGAGTGAGGTGGCCAGAGCCCAATTTTCAAAAGGTTGTCAACGCATCTGCAACCCCCGGATGTAGCAGATGTTCATGGGCGGTGGTGCGGTATTCCGCCGCCCATGGACTTAACATGACCCGTCTGCTCGTTTGGCAACTTATCACATTCAAGGTTACACAGTAAATATCAACTTAAACCTATCAAGGTGAACGTTGATAGGTTTAAGTTGATATTCAACACGAAATGAATATTTCAGTACCTAAGGATTATTTTTATTTTATTTTAAATTGTCAGTCTGCACTCGAGGTGCAAATGCAAGATAGATAGATTTTTTTATGGCGAAAAGGGGCAAACGAGCAGGAGGCTCACCTGAAGGTAAGTGATTACCGACGCCCATGAACACCTGCAACACCCGAGGGCTAACAAATGCGTTGCCGGATTTTTAGGAAAGAGTATGCTCTCTTCTTGAAGGTTAACATGTCGTAATGGTTCGGAAAGACCACCGGCGGCAGCTGGTTCAACAGAATGGTTGTGCGAGGCAGGAAATGCCTTGAAAATAGTGGTGATGTAAAGATTTTCATTCTGTAAGGATCACGGTCGCTTAGCTCAGGTGGCTAAAGTCTTGACGCGTTACCCATTAGACGCACGTTTGAGTCCTGGCAACGTAGAAACATTGTTCATCAGTAATTAGTCTATTAAACACGCATTTTAGATTGCCACTACAACGTTACAAAGTAAATGCCTTAAAATGTCACTTAGTATAAACTGCAGTGCGAAATCTAGATTCTTCTAGGTTTCTATTTAAAAATATCAAAAGCAATATTAAGGTCAACATAAATATTTGTCCAAATTCGCGGTGTATTTAGTGATTGTGTTATTTAATTGGCCTCCTGACTATTTTAAAGTGAGTATGTTCTATTTCAGGGTACAATGCTATTCAACTCATGGCTATCATGGAGCATGCCTACTACGCCTCATTTGGGTACCAAGTCACGAGCTTCTTCGCAGCAAGCAGGTATTTACTTTATGAATTAAATTTTTTTAAATATACCCTTTCGTTTTCAAATATTTACCCCCTACTTAATATCACAAATGAACAACAGGTGACACGATACTAGTCACTTTAAAAGTTGGGTTTCGGTCCGAGTGGGAGAATTATTAGAACGTTTCGAACCCTTTATAGCGTTCATGGTAGCGGAACAGACAGACTGCGTGGCCACGAACTCTGTGAAGGATTCGAAACGTCGAGAATTAAAATTAAACCCAAACGCGGAGAATTAAAATTAAACAAAATAAATCATCACATTTACAACGTGCAATCGCGTAAAAATAAAAGAAATTATAATGATGACGCCATCAGAAATACCTATGCCTATTACATAACGTGGTCGTTAAAGCCGCTACGGCACGCCGTGCGAGCTGAAGCGGCTGATAGACCGCGCGCACGAGATGGGCCTATACGTGCTGCTGGACGTGGTGCACTCGCACGCCTCCAAGAACACGCTGGACGGCCTCAACGAGTTCGACGGCACCAACGCGTGCTACTTCCACGACGGGCCGCGTGGCACCCACACGCTGTGGGACAGCCGCCTCTTCAACTACTCTGAGTGAGCGTTGACCTTGCATTTTCGTTTAGGCAGAAGGCGAAGACGCGCCGTCGTCTGCGCTTTCAACTGTTACGCTGGTTTAGGGCTCCGTACCCAAAGGCTAAAACGGGACCCTATTACTAAGACTCCGCTGACTGGTTGTCGGTCTGTATGTCTGTCCGTCCGTCTGTCACCAGGCTGCTGCAACTGTGATAGTTAGATAGCTGAAATTTTCACAGATGATGTATTTCTGTTGACTTTATAACAACTAATACTAAAAGACGGAATAAAAAAATATTTAAGTGGGCCTCCTATAGGATAGACATGATTTTTTTTGCCATTTTTATATAGGTTATGCTACGAAACCCTTCGTGCGCGAGTCCGACTCGCAGTTGGCCCGTTTTATTCCTTACTGTTAACATAATAAATATTACGTGAGAGAAACAAAATTTGTTTCTCTCACATTTAATGTGGATTTCTGTTCCGCAAATAAAAGGCGTTAATAATTGGTGAAGTTTGACATTGATTCCGGACAGTGATGTGTGCCGTGTGAGTAATTTAGATTACTAATAGCTAAATGTCGCGAAATTGTTCGCTGCTGCCGGAGTTTGAATCTTTGCCTTCCGAATTAGGTGTCCAGACACTAAGCTAAGGTAGAAATTATCACCGTGGGAAAATGTCGACCTGTTATCTACTTTGTTTTAATTTCATGTGAACAGTGCTTGGCATTAACTAATGTGCTCTTTTAAAGAAATCATACCATCATCATATCACGCAACTCCCCCTCCCCCTCCTCCCGGTTACGCCAATGGTAGCATTTTTCTGATTAGCTTTTAATTAATTTTATTTTGCTTCCAGAACCGAGGTGCTAAGATTCTTGCTTTCGAACTTAAGATGGTATCAAGAAGAATATCAATTTGATGGATTTAGGTAAATGTTGATTTAGACAAATGCTTAAAAAACTTTGTACACAAATGTTTGAAAATAAAAGTTTCCTTAAGAGTTATTCATATGACAATCGTTTCTTATTATCGTCATCACTTATTTGTCAGTACCAAATTCATTTGCTTTCGCATTTTACATATTTAAATAAATAAATGAACAAATTTTAAATTATTTTCAAGCGTTCGGTCCATCGGAAATTTAAATTAAAAATAAACGCGATAAACGATAAAAATACTTTCATTTAATAAATACTGTTATCCTGGTGTAGATTTGACGGCGTCACGTCAATGCTGTACCACAGTCGCGGTATCGGCGAGGGCTTCTCCGGACACTACGACGAATACTTCGGCCTTAACGTGGACACTGAGGCTTTAGTATATCTCATGCTGGCCAACCAGCTAATTCACAGGGCCGACAGCAGAGCCATAACAATCGCAGAGGTACCTATAAATGTTGTTCTGATAATAATACTACACTATACGTAACGTGCAGGAGTAACCTCGTGTTTCGTGTCGTTATAGAATTAATAACACTCCACAGCTATAATTGAAGAAATTAAGTTACTTTTGAATAATTGTCTTAAATTTTCTTTTTCGCGAAATCTGATATATATATATCTACAAATTTTGTCTACTACAATGAGATTTTATACAAATGTTAGGTAGATATGACACAAGCGCACCGAACTGAGGCACTCAAATTACGCCAATTATTCTAATTACATTGCAATTCTATGACTGCTATCTCTTTCCGTTTCATACGTTCTATATCATCTCTATGTCATGTTCAATATCATCATTCACTTGTACATGTCACATGTAAAGCAGAACAATTTTTAACTCCGCGCAGTATGGGCTCGCGTCATCTTTATTGAAACATCGTTTATCTGATTACTAATCGCGTGCGTAGGATGTATCCGGCATGCCGGCTTCGGGCCGTCCGGTGAGCGAGGGTGGAACTGGATTCGACTACCGCCTGGGCATGGCCATCCCCGACATGTGGATCAAGCTGCTGAAGGAGGAACGTGACGAGGACTGGAAGATGGGCTACATCGTGCACACGCTCACCAACAGACGCTGGATGGAGGGAACCGTTGCGTATGCAGAGAGCCACGACCAGGTAATACCTATATCGTCATCACTTCAGCCTGTTCGGTTCCACTGCTGAACTTAGGCATCCCCCAAGGACCGCCACGAAACGCAATCCTGAGCCACCTACTACAATTCCTTACTTATAATTGTCGCAAAAGTTACTGTTAAAGCACGTCAAGTACCAAGTTCAGTACCTCACAGAAGACCGGCGTGGTTTAGAAGTATTGTACTTTCGCGTTTTGTATGACGAGGTAACTGGGGTCCATTTTTTTTAAAAACTATTATTAAAGGTTAAAATCTTGAACTATATATTAGTAACACAATTATTAAAAGTGTTAATAAACACTAACGGAAAGTCTTTATACACAGTACAATGAAGGTGATAAATATTACTTGGATCAAAAAGTGCTGCAAGCAGACGGCCAAAGCAGTTCAACAATAATTTAGGCGAGCGTTTGCTACATTTATTGTTTTGATCGCAGTTGTGAAAGTTTGGGAAATGTCTTAAAACTTTGTTGAAATTGGAAGGTCGTGGCGCTAGTTTAAATCATTGGTTTCGTCTGGTGTGTGGGGTAACCGGGGCCCACTTAATTAAATGTTGCGTTGCATCTGCAACTCTACGGGTGTTGCAAATGTTCATGGGCGGCGGTTATTACTCAACATCAGGTGAACCGCTAGCTCGCTCGCCACCGTCCCACATAAAAAAAATCGGTCCCATATCGCCACAGGCCCTCGTCGGGGACAAGACGATCGCGTTCTGGCTGATGGACGCGGCGATGTACAGCCACATGAGCACCCTGAGCGAGCCGAGCGCCGTCGTGGAGCGGGGCCTCGCCCTCCACTGCATCATCAGGCTCATCACGCACTCGCTCGGCGGGGAGGCCTACCTGAACTTCATCGGTAACCGTCGCTTACCCAATTACCGAATAGCTTTTACGGATAGAGAACGTCGTTCGAAATTCAAATAAAGAACGCATCACGTATTGTTTTCATTCGCTTCACGTATTGTTTCATTTAATAAAGAACGCTTCGGTCAGGACGCATGAAAGGATGAAGACCGTTAAAGGAATTGTTGTAGAAGTAGGAAATTTGTTAAAGGAATATCTAATGTATGTATGAATGAATGAACATATTATGTACTTTATTGCTAACCAAAAAATAAATAAACAAAAAAAAACTTAATGTAGAAATGATGGGTAAATAGGCGGCGTTATTACTAAAAGTAGGTAATTTCTTCCAGGCAACCTTATGTATGACATTAATTCTTTCAAAACGTATAGGTATTAAATCTAAAAAATTGATTATTTAGATAATCAAATTATATAATTATAATAAAATTATATTAGCATAATTTTAATTTTTGGTCTGACCGTATTTTGGTCATATTGACGGTGTAAGGTTGGGAGGGGCATAGACCACGCGCTACTTGTTACATCCTATGAGACTCCAAGGACTGGGGAATTGGGGAACCTTGGCTAAGGGGCTATTCTCGTATATCTAAGAGATGACGATTATTAATAAAGCTGCTGTACACTGGACCACATCAACGTGCATGTATGCGTAGAGTAAGATGGAGAAAAGAATTGTGCAAGAATCGCGGGAGGGGAAAGGCGAGAATGTTTATACCTACATAGATAGCTTCTGATATTAACATTCACGTATATAAAACTCGAAGGCTAAATAACCACATATATTTGCACATTAATATGCGAGCGAAATTTTTCAGCCTTATTTTTTTTTGAGAATAGCATATACCTAACCTATATTACCATTTAAATAACATACAGCTTATCAACTTTTTTATAAAAATATTACTGCCAGGCAACGAATTCGGGCACCCCGAATGGTTGGACTTCCCGCGCCAGGGTAATAACTCGTCTTACCACTACGCGCGTCGCCAGTGGCACCTCGTGGATGACCAATTATTGAAATACAAGTTCCTGAACGAGTTCGACCGCGACATGAACCAATTGGAGGACAAATATGGCTGGCTGCGATCTCCTCCAGTAAGTGTGTGAAATAAGAAAGCAAGAAAATTATTCTGTAATTTTTAAAAGAAATAATTACATTTTTGTTCATGTACATGTCTAATGTTATGCGACAACAGATGGAGAAAATTATAAAATAAAGGCTCTCAAAAGGATTCTCATAAAAATTACTCGTGCCGTACAATAATTTCGTCGCGTCCGACGGTACCTACTAGAAGATCGTGATCTATTAATCAGCCCTCAAGATGATATTTAAATGCGGATTTAGTACGATTTTTTTTCGTATGCTTCCACGATTCGAACCTACGTCTTTTGGATAACGCGCCCAACTTGCTCTAGCCAATTGAGCTTAATGTCCAATATTCTCACGGCATGAATATCACGACAACTACTTACGTTTTAGCAAAGCTGGCAGCCACAAGAAAAAATCTACAATTTACCTAATAAACTCAAACTAAAATACCTATCATAATATATATTAACATTTAACATAAGTATTTACTTTTTTTTATTTAATTTACAGGGCTTTGTATCATGCAAACATGAAGGAGACAAGGTAATAGCATTTGAAAGAGCCGGTCTGCTATTCGTCTTCAACTTCCATCCATCCCAGAGCTTCACAGACTATAGGATTGGTGTCAACGAGTCCGGGAAATACCAGGTAACACTGATAAAAATTTCATAATTACCGATTTATGATCAATGCTATGTGATAAACAAGTATGCAGAAAACTTATTGAAAGTAGTTCAGCATACTGATTACTTATTCTTGGTGTCTTGATTGATTCAACAAATTTAATCACTGAACGTCAATATTCTTTTCGGAAGAAATATTTTGTCAAATTGAGTGATTCAGAAAAAGGAAGTATTGTGTGTGAGTGAAAATGATAGACACTAGAAGTGAAACTTCAGAAGAGTAACCCACAAGAGAATGAGATGAATATAGAGTATTGGGAGTAGCATAATTATTAAAAGTTATTTTACATTTTATTTAACATATATTGTCATATGTTTTCACTTACATATATATTATAATATAAATATAAATTATTTAGAAATATTCGAGTACTTATGTTTATTTGGTACACCAGACACATTGGTACACCATTATTATCATTAGAACTATTACTTGTAATTTAATAATTTCTTTCGAAATGTTTGAACCTCACTTAACACATTCCATAGAACTTTTTTCCCTTTTTTTTTTTATTATTTTCTGCTGATACTCCAAAGTCCTTTCGTCATTAGTTTTTGACATAGTTGCAAAATTTATTACCTGCTTAATCTTATGTGTTTCTCTGATGGTTGTGAGTGACCCATTTTTGTATAATCACAACAATTGTAAATAATCAAAGCAGTCTCACTTCAAAATTTTTTTTTTTTTTAAAAGCGGGACCACCTTGTATGGCACATGACATGGTTTTTCATAAATGCGTCTGGCACAATAACAAACAACAAAGTTTTTGCTTGGTATGTATTCTTAATGTCAATATTATGATAACCACTTTACATTTTTACAGGCTGTTTTATGCTCAGACAGTAAGAAGTATGGTGGATTTGGGCGCGTAGAACCGGAGGGAGAGTTCCATTTTACACAGAACATGCCTTGGGGTGACCGCAAGGACTCAATACAGGTAAAAAATTTATCCATTTGCCTTGTGACTTAATATATTATTAAAAATCTGATAGTTATTAGAACTTGATAACATTTAGCACATTGTGTCCTTTTAATTATCCTGTGGATTTTATAGGTAGTTGTATAAGATGATATTCATAAACACCAGTCAGATTTTATGGCTTTGTAATTGATTTTCATATATTTTTATTGTCATTTTCAGGTATACATCCCTTGTCGTACAGCAATTGTGTATGCTCATACTGATTAGTCTGAGTAAATTGTCAATGTGCTATTCATCATGTTTCATTTTGCTCAATATTTTTTCGCAAATAATATGTAAAAATGAGATAAGTTAATCAAATCCTTATTATTATTATACAGTTTTTCTCATTTTTATGTACCTTTATAACTAACCTGTTGTAAAACTGTATTAAAATTTGTTATAAAAAATAAAAATTTTATTAGTCTAAATTCTTTTTTATTTTTATCTAACATGGGACCCCAATAAGCAAGTTGTTTTTTGGTGTACAAGACAGTGGGGTAAGTCTTGACAAAGTCACCTTGTACCCAAACTCTTCAGCCAGCCTGGCTCTATCAGAATCAATGACAGCCATACACTTTGCACCTCTCTCTGCCAAGCGATGATCTTTGTGAGTCTGATCTGCTGCATGCCCTATACATAAATATTGGTCTATATTTATACTACTGAATGTGGTACTGCGGGGATAAATTAGTCTATCGGTAACATGGACAGAACCGTAACAGCAAGGACAGAGTACAAATTTTGCATTGGCCTTTAGACATTTATCCAAAACCAAATCACTAGCAACTCCACATGCATGAAGAGCAACACCAATATCAAAGTTACCAACATAGAAATCTAAGTTACATTGGAAGAAGTAAACATTCTTAAGATCCATCTCATGAACTCTATTCCTAGCTCTTAGCAGTGATTGTTCTTTATTTTCTAAAAGAATCACTGAACACTTTGGTAGCAAATGAGCTAGCAAGATACCTAAATGTCCACTACCACTGCAGAAATCTACTATTATGTCACCATCCTTTGCTACATTTAAAACAGACAGAGCTAAATTTTCAAGTTGTTGAGACTTCCTTACTATTCTAACATCTGGTAAATGACCAGCAAATGGATTAGCACCATCAGGAATATCACTCCATTTGATTCTAGTTTTAAATTGGTTATTAGAAAAATGTAACTCCATTCCATCCTTAATTGCACTTAAAGCATTTTCTACATCCAACTCTTTAGTGAATAACCTTTTTTTAGGATTATGTCTTTTTGGATCACATTGATATAGGCTAACATCATCTATAATTGGAATGATAATGTTCTTCATCTGTAAAGGTTCAATTTGAAGTTCAGGAAAAATTTTCAGAATATGTTTTACTTCTTCTATTTTAGTAATATTAACATATCATTTATATGTCAAAGGTAAATGAGATTCAAAGTAAGAAATTCCTGTTTTCTGAATAATAATGTTGTAAGATGTCAATAGAATTAAATCAGCTAATGTAAAGAATGGTCCCTCTGCAAATTGATGACTAAGGTTTAAGTCTGTAATTTTTGTAGTGCAATCTATTTCAAGTGCTTTTTTAGTATTAGATTTCCATTTTCGTGGCTTAGGAACTCTTTCCTTTTCAAACTCTTCTATAGTATCTTGGCCCTTTTCTTTTGTACCCACAGTTATTTGAGCCTTTTTTAATTCTCTTGCTATTTTATAAACATTGTGTACTTTAATGGGTTTATTTAGGTGATTTTCAAATCGAATCAAATCTTTTGGCACTTCTTTAAGTTGCTCTCTAGCCAAAATATCTTTCACTGTTCTTATAATGTCCACTTCACAAAATTTAGTCCAGATTGACACTTCATTTGGTGCTTGTAAACATCCTTTTCGAAATCCCAGCAAGCCCTCTTGATGCTCTTCAGACAAATTTTTCGTTGATCTACATTTGCAAACGTGTCTAGCTACTCCACAAAGACCAGATATGATGGTCTCTTTACACTGAAATACTGGAAAATTACATGACAATACTTGCCAAGGAACATCTTCCTTTGTAACGATATTTAGATTTTCTTGTAGTAATGTAAATACAGCCACTTTGTTTTGAATTATTTCTCCGTTATAAATAAATTTTACGTCCACATCATACGGACAACAAAACCTGTAGATGCTATAGGATACCAAGGACTCCAATGGAATATTAATTTCATGAATGTCATGGTAACACTCGGGATGTGTAAAAGACTCTAAATAAATTGTGTTTTTCATGTTTTAAGTACATTTACATCGCTTGAGCAACCACAAGGTATAGATAGGTTAATAGGTTTTCGTTTTGACATTTCGGCACAGAACACAAATAAAACAAACATTACACTTTCCTTGTTTATTATATTTTAAAGCTTTGGCATGTCTCCATACAGCCTCTAATGAGTTAACCTTACACGATTATCTTATACAGTTATATAATTTTATTTATTAAATAAAACATAAACATGTTTGGCTTTGATCGCGTTACAGACCATGAACGCTCAGCTCAACGCTGAAACGGTTTCAAAACATCAAAAAAGTTTTATCTACAAGTTTCATCTTAAGTGCAGTCTAGCAATAAATTGAAAACGAAATTAATTAATAATATTGTTTAGTTATTGTAATGATTATAATTATAATATTTATTGTATTTATTAAAGTTATCAGAACTTAAAGAAGAACTTTATCTATGGCTGAGCATTTATGACTGTTGTCTTTACAGCAAGCTAACAGAAACCATAGATATAAGAATATAAGAGGATATGCCCTTTATTGCATAAACAATTTCTCGTTATACAAATATGATGCAAATATAAACCTCAATTACAAAAACATATCTCTCTCACTCTAACGCGTTGTAATTTACAAATGTAAATAAAGTACAGTATATGTCAGTAATTTCAAATTTTTGTTTTAATTTTCCGTTACGTCACTAAGCCCCGCCTTGAAGCACATTTTATGGCATGCCGCCATTTTAGGTCTACACTTTTATAAGTACTGTTCGTATATAATTGCTGTTCGAAATTTATTTTCATTTTAATAGTGAATTGTGTGTGTTCTGGTAATTTCTGAAGTGTTTGTAAAGATAAGTGGAAAAAAAATTAACATGGCAAACTGTTGCATCACAGGATGTTATTCGAATGCTGGAAAAAACAACGAAGGATTGACATTTTTAGGTTAGTTCCAGTTTTTGCATTTTTTTGTACTTTTTCGTATGTGATACTACTTGTGTATATAACAGAAACTGTACATATAGTGTTATCGCTTATTTTTTATTCTTCTAACTACTATTAACAAGTAAATAGTCAATAAGTAAATATTTGCAATGTTTACATGAAAACGTAGCGTTGTTCATAGCATGGTTGTTTGAAAATTTTATCGAGACTTTATTTTTTTTTGGCTCCACTCGTCAAAGTATCAAGTTCGCTACCGCGAAGAAGTATCGATAGTCAGATTAAAATGAAATCATTCAGGGACATCGAAAATGTGAAGTATAATTGTGTTTTTGATAATAAGTCTTCTGTAGTGTATTAAATTAATATTTAATTTTTTTACATTTCCGAAAAATGAGGCTCTCATATGAAGATGAGAATGAGGAAAATCTCTGAGGAAAAGCTCTATAAGAATGAGAAAACATAGGCACTGAAAATATAAAACCTGCAAAAGTCCTCAGAATATGCTCCAAACATTTTGAGGCAATTTGAGTAAATAGAACATTGATTTATTATTATTATGGGGATATTTCATTTGTTTTTTATTTTGGATATTTTTTTATTTGGTTGGGTTCATAAAAATAAAAGTTTATATATGTAGCATGTTAGTTTATATATACGACATATATCATAGATACGACAAACAGACTCAAACAAAAGACGACAAATTCTGGTGAAAACTCTTATTGTGAGTATTTCTTCTAACTTCTATTTAAACAATAGCATCATCGTCTTTAACTAGTATCCTACTTATTAAAGGCTGGCACAATAAGTTAATTTCAGTATATATTTTGATGAAATTAAATGAAATGAAATGAAAAAAAAAAAAAAAACCTTAAAGCATCAACCCTATGTATGATCGACTGCAGAGCACGAATCTCCCCTGTTAATTATCTCCCTAACCTCAAAAATGTTTATTGTAATTTCACGTTACTTTTTAGGCTATGGTAGTTAATGCAACCAAACAAGTCCAAAAGTTATGCAGACTAGTGAACTTACAGCAAAGGAAAATAAAGATACTCAGAAGTGCTGCAGACTGAAGCAGAAGGTGTTCACTTTATAAACCACTATTGACGATTTGAAGAAACATAATTTAGTTCATTAGTTAATTAATTTAGTCAATTACTTAATTTAGTTTCATGGAAAAAAACACTCAGAAAATATATCAAAGCGCAACATTTTAACAAAATTAATATTATTCCGCCATGAATAAACGATTTTAATCAATATACTGTCTTTTTTATTTTATTTAACTATTTATGACAATAACCTATTTTATGTTACAATGCTGATAGCAAATACCACTTTTAATTTACGTTACCCTTACATTAGGTTAACATTATTTTTTTTTTAGTTTTTCCCTCCTACCCTTCAACTAGTGGTGACAAATGAGAATTAATAGAAAGGTGTGCAAAGTTAATAACATTTTTGCGTGTTATCGATATCAATATGGGTATAAATATATCGATATCAATACGGACTTAAGAAAACAACACTATTTGCTGTGGGCGGAGTCGACGCCATTTTAGAGAAACATTTGGCTTCAGCACACGTGACCTAACGTGACATCCTCCTATATTCTTCTCAATGACAGAAACCTATTAGATTTTGTTTGTCTTGTCAACTTGTCATTGTCAAAGACAAAGATCATCATACTTCAAAGTCATGAATTGGTCATGAACATTGAACAGGAATATTAATGTTATATACTTTTATTTATATTTTTTGGTTAAAATCAAATGTCTTTTAGGTTATATTTTATTTTGAACATTTTTCAAATATAAAGATCTAAAAAAAACTTTCTCACAAAACGATGTTGGAAATTCTAAATGGATATCTCCTTGCTTATTTTCTTATTTTGTGTACTATGAGCGCTTTCGTGCCAACATTAGTGAAACCTGTAATTATTATAATATGAAAATATTAGTTACACGAAAATAATATTCTTTAATATATATAACACGTGTAACGTAAATAAATATTATTCCTTTTTCTTCAGATTGTGGCATGTTTGTCTGGAATATCAAACGAGGAACGCTGTGCTTGGGATGAAGTACTGAAGCTTAAAGAGATTCAAAAAGGTATATCAATGAAAGACGAATTCGCAGCATATTCAAAACTGCAACGTAAAATCAACAAATTGGAATCTCAACTAAAAGAAAACAGATCATCTCGGATGAGTAAAAGCTTGGCTATAATTGGCTCAGTGCATATTATATTACAAGTGCTAGTTGCATTGGTTATTGTTATTTCTGTTATATGGTTTAGACGAGAGCCCATTGTAGCTTTGAGGGTTAACCTTTTTCCTCTTTCAACTATACTACGCTATCCTAGTGAAATGCCTAATGCAATATCCACACATATGTGGGTTTTAATTTCAAATTTGTCCATAAGAACTTTACTGAAACCAATTCTTAGCTAAAAATTCAACGTTCAAAATGTGAGTGATTCACAGCAATATTAAGACTGATTAATGCACATTTAAACGAAAATTATTGCTATTAATTTAATATCCATGTAATTAACCATTCTGTCCATCTTATTAGAAACATCTGCTTTATAGTTATTTAATTTGAAGTGTGCAAATGATGGTAGATGGGATAGTATTCAAATTACTTTGGAAAGTCAATATAGTTCAATTAAAAATATTCACTAAAAGTTAATTTTTTTGTATGTATATTTTATTTACTCGTACATATTTTGTATTGGAGAAGTATCTTATGTGTGGGGTACTTTTATAACTGAATACAAATTGTTTAGACAGTTTTTGTTTCATTTGTATATATTGAAAAGTTGTCTGTCAGTCTATAGATGCTTCCATGTTCTTATGAAGTCAACATTTTATATTTAAATTGTTCATATGTTCATAAGTAAGTTACTAGTATTCATTGATGGCACACCATAATACAGACTTATAATGAAATAATAATTGTGGAACAAATAAAGCCTATTTTTTTTATAATTCTTACTATTTTGTCAATTTTTATTTTCTTTTGAACAATAATTTCGATGTCCAAATGATAGCCACTTTTGCATAGCGACATATTTTGTCCAAACAGTACATTTTTGCAAGTACAGCAATTAAAATGTTTTCATCCAAATAATGTCTGACTATCCAATTAATTATTAAGGCCAGGAACCCACTGGATATGAATATGTATTATGAGCCATATTAGATTAATGTTTGTTTTTCTTTACTTACATATGACATGTTTTATTCAAAGTTTGTTTTAATTTTTAAAAGAAGTTGGGATAGTGCAATAAAATAAAGCATTTTAAATAACCTTTTATTTACTAAACAAAATTAATAGTATCTTATACTCAGTCTGATATACATCAAAATCTGTCCTTAATAAAATATTTCAACAAACATATATCTGTCTGTATATCATGATTCTTGATAGAGCTCAATAGAATCCATACTTATGACAAGAGACTGGACGACTCACTTGTGCTCTACAATCATTAGTATTTATTTAAAATGTATTATAAAAATTTGAACATTATATATCTACGGAAATGGTATATTACTATAAAATACAGAAAAAAAAATCAAAACGAATCCCAAGTAAATCAATGTGGCCATCTTGGGAATTATGAAGCTCAAAGCACTTTAGCTCCGTAACATCTACCAACATATCTAATATTTACAAGCACTATATCACAGCTTACAACTTAATATATCTGTGCTACAGGACTGTGGAATTTATAAATGGCCAAGCCATGACACCACACACCAAACCATGAAGATGTTACTATCCAACTGCCTTCAGTGAAATATCAAACATTATAATATATATTCAGCAATTGCTCTTAAGTATGAAATTCTGTTTATTTAATATATCTTATATAACTCGCATATCTGTGTATGATATAGGATCATAAATTCAATCACTAAAGGTTCAGAAAACAGTTATTTTTGAATACAATTTTAATTTACGAAATTGTTTGACAAAATCAATATTAACCAAATATTATTTTCAATAATATAGATATATATCATAACAACTGTAAATTAAGCATGTTGACAGATTCTTTTCTCAATATTGGCGGTAATAAAAATTTACCAACTAAAAGACTAGATAACTATGACTAAAGTTAATTTTGTATATTCAGAGTCATATGTAAGAATTATTTGTGAAAAACGATAGCTCACTTATATGTATAATAAAAGCACTTTCGCAAATTATAATAAAACTCGGAAATAAAACCAAGTGTTTTCTTACTCGAACAGTTGGAAAAATTCAAGAGAAATCTAGTAGGTAACAAATGATACCAAATCAATATCGCTTACTTGAGAAACAATCAGTTCACCACAAGTGATTGTTGTATGTAACATCATCATTACCATTTTAAGTATTTTAAAATTGGAGCACCACAGCACTTGCACATATTTATAAAATTTATCATTCATAAAACATTAAACACCATAAGTAAATGATTTGAAACTTAAACATTTGTTACACTCAAATAAATACTTTCAAACACACTGATAATGAAACCTCCCAGAAGCGACATGTTATAAAGAAGTTTGTAAAGGTACAAATACATTGGGACCGAAATTAAGTTTAGGATAGTTATAAAAGAACAGTTTCTTGTATTTACGTGATTACACATTACTAAATGAAACTATGTTTACGGATTTATCGCGTTAAACGGAGGATTTAACGCGATAAATCCGCAAACATAGTTTCATTTAGTAAAGAACAGTTTGTCACTTTAAATTCTAAACTCTCTACATTGTATTTCATTTTTAAACCATTAGTGTTGGTAATATACCATTCATTGGGGATCAGAGTTTAAACATCTCAATGACTAAGTATTCTCATAGAAGGAACTATTGAAATGTGTTGTTAGCAGGTACACAACTGCTTCGTATGTGGACATCATTATTGCTGTGTTAGGTATTTGGCGAACCAACTGTGTGCCAAGGCCCCTGCAAGATGATGCAAACAGGTGAATAGTATTAGGTTGCTACATAATATAAAAAACAATTTTGTTGTATCATAAACATAATTTAAGTTGACTTTAATATGGCAAAAGAGCAACAATGAGCCTGAAATAATACAGTGCCTTGACACTGTATTATTTCAGGCTCATGCAGATTCTACAGCCTTACTGAAGCCCTGGTTGAAATAAAAGCATTATACTTTAGCATTTCATGTATAAATGAGGTAACTATAGAGTCAAACTACAAAAAAGCATGTGGGGGACAATATACAAATGGACTCAAATCTTATTTATTTTTAATATGTCCGGAATACCTATAAACTCCACGGTATCCTTCCTCCATCCAAACTGTATGTAGGGTCTGCCAGAATTTGCGGTATTTATCTCCTTCCTCCCTCAGTCGTGTCCTTGCAACTTCTGAAATTTTAAATTTTATTGTTGACAAAATGATTATGGTGGTCAACATCAAGTTCAAGTTAAATTTCTGTGTCTCAATGCATCTGTCATTATTATACCGATGCGACGCCTTGATGCCACATTATAGTGTTTAAGTTATTAAGTTTTTGATCATAACTTCCGTTCAATAAATATTATCACGGTCTTTCATACAGGTTTTGCAACTCTAGGGATTGATGAGTGCTTCTTAACGCTGCGATGGAGGGATACTCGATGCAATAAAGATTACCATGGATACGCTAATTTAATCCACGTTAATTATTTACAGCATACACTCGAAATATGTGAACGAAAGAAAAAAAATTTTTGTTGCCCTCGTTCGCAACACCATCTGGATTTTCCTTGATTTTCCTTCAACAGTGAAGCCACCCCAATGTGGTAGGGCCGCGCAGCAACTACGCCTGTTGCACGAATGGCGGTGAAGTGGAAGTGTACCGTATATTGCTTCACACATTCGCGTTTCATCTGACGAGTGAGGCCACCATTTCCCATTCCAACCATTTTAATATCGTCAAAGTAGTTTCGAATAATCAGATGTTGTAGATGTACACTAGCGGCGGCAATCTTAACGTTAAGTGGGCCACCTGATCGCTTGCCAACTTTTGACATAAAACCCTGCTATCGGATTTCTGCTGCTGTCGCCAGTGGCGGATTTTCCATAAGGCTCAACAGGCCCGGGCCCAGAGCGGGCCAATCGTGACAAAAAATTCACTGATGATAAGATATATGATGGGCGCTGAGAATGGGGTTGCTGGAACTTAGTACATGGGCTGGGGTCTAGGCCGAGACCTGTACTACATACATGACCGTCGAAGCCATTGGCGCTTGTACCGTGTGGGTATGCGATGCACGAAGCGACAGTCTTGGAGAATGCCCCAGCGCCCATGAACTCGACGAAGTCCCTCGGCGAGCGGTGATCGCTCGGAACGCCGTCCGCACTCCTCGCCGCGATGAGCCTGGCCTTCACGCCCTCGTACAGCACGAAATGGACCACAGTTTCGCTGATGCCCATATAAGAGGCAGTTATTCCCTTGTAGAAGCCCTTTATCCCCTGAAAGCGGAACACCCAGTCAGGTTGCAGTCTATTTATAGACGTCCACGGCCCACTGGACGTCGGAATCGCCGCATGTACTCGGGTTCAATCCGTGCAGTGTTCATCGAAAATTTTTAATAATAATAACATTAAAAAAATATTTTTAATGTAATTATTGTTATCGTTCGAGAATCTAGACGGGTTTAAAAATTACCTCGTTTGGAAGCTTGGAAATTAGATAGCCGTTGTCTATAACCAGAAACCGATTGTTGCGTGTTTGGGGGTTGCAATGATAATGTTACCTTAACGATGTAGAATAAAATTAGACATATTATATCATGATCCCTTTATCGATAAACGAATAAAAATTTAAGTAATGCTGTCAGTTTCTTTATTTTCGTATCGCTTGGGACACTACAAATGTAGTCTCTGGATTCAATCAACTGTTTTATTCATGGTTTCTGTCCATAGTACAGTTTTAAATGCATCGTTTGCTGTCTCTGAGGTTTAATCAACGGTTGCAAAACGGAATCAGCTTAATACTAATTAAATTATAGCCAGCGTGACAATTTAATTACCAGGCTTGACGGTTTACGGTACGCTTTTCGCTAGCGATATAAATATTGCTCTTTCGAACGATAGACAATAGTGCATGTTTATAAATCGGAATCTATTGCGTAGAAACTTCGTATATTAAAGTTCGTACTTACCATAAATATCAACGATCATTATGGTATGGCTCCAATTTACGTAAATATGATTGGATGCTCAATTTAAAAAATGGACGGTAATTTCCCGATAATAGTAGCGCTGTATTCCCATAGGTGATAGGGTCACGCGAGATGATTTGAAATCAACCGGTCTTGCGATTCATCGTGAGGATTTGATTATCCATTTTAAATAGAACTTAACGTATTATAAATTCATGCTTACAACGCAATTTATCATACATTGTTGATGAAATAAATATTTAAAACCAGTAATTCAAAAGTATAATTAAATAATAATAATAATTCTTTATTTCAGACAAAAGCCCATAGTAATAATCGACAAAAATTCAAATTAATAATTAAAACAAAATTATAAAATAAGTAACAACAATTTGGAATTGAATTGACATGTTAAGAAACAAAATTAGATTTAAACATTACACAAACAATTAATTACATATAAAACACATTAATTTTTACTTTTTACTTACATTCAATGGGATAAAACAGTAGTATTTACATGCCTGTTATGCTACATCATTTAAGTATATCCGAAACTTCCCTCGCGAAAATATCATAAGTAGTGTTTTCAAAAACACTGACTTTATTTCCAGTCAAGAATAAAAAAGACCTGAGAAAAACATGCAAGTTTTCTCACGATGTTTTCCCACCGCTGAACACGTAATAATTCAGCACTTATTCATTGGTGCCGACACCGGGAATTGAACTCAGGCTGCTCGAGTACATGAATTAAAAGCTAGCGCCCGGACACTGAGATATCATGGCTAAAATCTATTGAGTTAGTACTCATCACTTTATTTGTTTATTTAGATTTATAGACATAGACATATAGTCAACCACTTCGATACATAAATTTACATTTCAAATATTGCAAATTAACATATGGAGAAGGTTCAATGTAATGAGGCTAAGTACGCGATCATCTAACTATACGATACGGCCATTTCGATTAGATACGCCGATAGGAGCGTTTACAATTCTGCATCATTTTGAACGCAAATAGACGGAACGATACTTCGACTCGATTTTAAAAACGTACAATTACATTTTCTTCTTAATTTTGCAGCTTTCATAACTTTCTAAACCTTAACTACTATATATTTCATTAGTGCAGTGTGCCCATAATTGTAGTTTGTATCAAAGTCAAAGTGAAGATTTATTTATTTAATATAGGCTTATTTTAAGTTCTTATGTAACGTCAAAAATTACTACCGGTTCACTAAACTAGACCTGTCTAGAAAAGAACCGACATGGAACTCTGCAGTCTTATTTTTTTTTTATTATAAAGTACGCAAAAGTATTTAAGTATAATATTAGCAGCAGTCAGGGGACTTTAGCAAGTGCAGAGCGAGAGTCATTTTCATACATGGTATATTTTAGAGATTCTTGAAGCAGCTTTAATATCGTTAATAAGTTATTGCTTTGACGACCCGATTGGCATAGTGGATAGCGAACCTATCTATTACGTACCTACTTCTAGTAGTGGGGCTCAAGTCTACACATTCTGGAGGTGTGTGTATGTTTCCTGGGTGTTTATATATCTATTACATTTATATATTTATAAAAGAAAAGTAGCGAGAAAAGAAAAGTAGTAAGTTATCGAGTACCTATAGTAAAAGCCTTGCTAGGTTTGGGACTAGATATTGTAAAAATGTGTCCAGACATTAATATTATTTTTATTTTTATTGCGACACCATTCTATCAGTGTCGAAATACGACGCAGAATCGAATCGAAACAACAAACGCAAATTATGTTCGCACGCTTGGCAATAAGTTATTTACCACCTCCAAACTTGCTATGCGATATTTGATCGCTCTACAAACTGCGTCGCAAAACAAACTTATTATTCATTGTTCACAGCTGTTTTCTTGGTGCACAGACCGTCGACATCTTTAATATTATGATAACAAAAAAACGACGATTTCTAACTAACATAGCAACGTAACTAAAGCAAAAACCCTATCCGACCTCGATAAAAAAATGTTATTACCCGGGCCCATTTTATTAATAGGCAATGCATCAAACCCACGGGTGATGAAAATAACCGAGGCGGCGGTTATCAATTAACATCCGGTGAACCGCCAGCTCGCTTGCCATAAAGCAAAACTATATTTAAAAAAAAAACTACAATTCACGCTTTCTAAAACCTAGTGAATTAATCGAAATTAAAAATCTCATCGAGCTATTAGGTCAAAAACGTGATAAGTAAACGCTGATCAATCTATCGGCGTATATAATTGTCACATGTGATACAGTGTCATGTTTATAAAGCCGTTACCAAATACTGGCAAGTTTAGACTCGAGCTAGCGACAAGCAGTCGTGTGGATGTATTAACCGCAAGCACACTGGATACAATTCAATGCAAATAGCACACACACACACTTCCGGAGCGGTTTTGATTTCTAATTATAACATGTTTGTGTCGCGCGCCATGCTGTATGTAAGTGTGTGTGTGTGTGTGTTGGTGAGTGTGTGTGGTTTTGTTTACAGGCATACCGTTTTGGCGTATATCCTCTTGATGCACTGCAGTGCGGTGATGTTCTGTCCGTCCAACTGCAGCCGCGTCTTAACGAACCAAATCGGATTCGTCATTGTGCACGAAACGAAACCTGAAAGGGGGGGAAACTTCTTCAACAAATCGCATTGTTCTCCAAGTTATTTCAAACAGTATTCCAAAAAGTACTTATTGATATTTAGCCATCGTTAAGTGTTCGACTATATTTTTTGCGAGCACATTTTTTTTCCTTTAACACAGACCCGTTGGATCGCTAGACTCTAGTCGTCCGCATGTACCATTTTGGAAACATGTACTGGGCAGATATTGTTTCAGAGCAGAAGAACAACAAAAATGTACCAGGGAGACACGACCCGGCTTTCGAGACCTTTTTCTTGCCATGAATATCTTCGTAACGTTTTTTTATTTGATACGAACATATTTGTAAAAACGCTAGATCTTTTAATCCAGGACAAAGGTAGACTTACCCGCGGCACTCGCCGCTGATAGGTGGACTATTGGGGTGTCGGGCGGTATGTGTTGGTTCAGTATGGCCTTCGCTTGGGAGTAGGTGCAGAAGTATATCGCCCTGGACGGCGCCACGCCGACCAGGTTCGGCCCCAGGCCCTTGAACAGGGCGCGCGGACCCTCGTTTTGGACAATGTGCCTGCAAGGTAAGGTCACATCAGCGGATCACCTCTGCCCTGCCGCGATAGCGTATTGTTATAACATGCATTGACGCAAAAGCCCCCAATCAGACACCGCGCAGATAAATAATATTGTAAACAATTACGAAAATAAGATCTAATCACGGGAGCGTGCCGTGTGGAGAGAGATTCGGCGTTAAATTCCACCGAGATAAAGTTAGGAACGCCGAAAAAATATCGATATATCGATATTTTAGCCGGTATATTTTGATTCGATATAAAATATTCAATATCGAAATCGTATCAAATATGATATTTTTTTTAATTCGAATCCAAGACAGAGTCCGTACAAATATTTAATACTTGGCATACGTTTTTTTTGTAATAACAGGACCTAAAAAGATAATATAGATATATCAATATTTTCTCTTCCATATATGGAGGCCGATATTGATATTTTATAAATGTCCATATATCGATACATTTTTTCAGTTTCGGCATCCCTATATAAAGTGCTCGAGTACGAGGGACGGGCTCGTCAGTTTGTCCGTTTGCGCATGGTGTGTTGATACGAGTCATTTGCGATTGTCAATAGGTGGCGCTAATCTGCACATGTTTGGGCAACGGCGGGTGCAAATCCGTTTCACGCGAGGAGCTCGTGACGGGCGGCGAGTGCGTTTAATTCCTTATCTATTAGCGTAGCATTGATAACAGTTCGGAGCATTGCCATTTACCCTAAGGTCCGTGTGGCGCGTGCTTAGAGCCCTCAGTTTTACAAAGGCACTTAAATACCGAAACTCACTCGTGCTTTTTCCTATCTATAATATATAAAATTTATATTATAATAATTATTATAATTTACCTAATTAAACTCTTAAAAGGGAACCCGCTGCTTCGAACCCTGGGCTGAGCACGTTATAAGTCAGTACTTATATACTTAAGATTAACAATTTCATTGGTGTTAGCATCGGGATTTGAAGTCGGGTTGCTCAAGTATAATGAATTCAGAGCGAGCGCCCGGACACTGAGCTATCACGGCTGTGATCTAAATATTAAAAATTAAATTAAACTCTATTTATTATTCACTCGTCGACCGAAATTGTGTGCGGATTATATCGAGAGCCGTTTAACTGGCTCTAAGTTACTCGTTTGAGCACAAAACTATATCATCGGAGTATATAGGGTGATTTTTAGACGTAGTACGTACTTTTACATAATTTTAATTGAGCATTACATAATTCAAAAAATATTTTGATAAGAAACAACCAGAAAAATATCATTTCAAACATTGTTTGTTTATCCCGTTAAGAGTGGTCACCCTATTGATAAGCGGTTTAGTCATTATGCGTTCAGCGATGTTTTAGTGCTCGTGAATAGGTTATTGTATTGAGACGGTAAGACAGGAATTTCTTAATGTGTTCATAATGTTTGAGACTTAAAAATAATTTTGAAAAAAAAAAAAAATAGGTTACAAGTACGTACCAGATTCAGATTTAGAATCAAATTCTGTATATGCTCTATTAATATGTCCGTCGTCTTCAAAATCATCCTGTATACACGCCGGAACAAAAGAAATAAGAAAAGGCAGCACCTAGCGATCGATGTGCCATTTTTTTAACTAGCGCACTGATAATGTCTCAAGCACGCGATGGCATGGAGCCAACGCGTCAATTCACACAGCCCTAAGACGGGACAGGCGCGCATCGGTGAAGTTTGAAAACAGCAGATATAAGTTATATAGTTATTTCGGAACGCCCGTCGCTAGGGGCTGATCGGACGATAGCTGCCGAGTCGTGTTATGCCAATGTTTATTTATGGCAGAAAGACGCCAAGATTTATCTAACAGGATATCTATAGGCAAGATACTTTCATCTAGAATCGATTAAGAATGCAATCATTGTCGAAACCTGTAATATAAGTTGAAAAATTATAGAAGCGTTTACGTAATAAACCAATATTACGTAAACTCATGCGTATCTCTTTGCGGTCAATCTTGAACATAGTCCGGTGTAATTGATCTTGTTGTGCCGCAAGATTCTTATAGTAGTATGACTCCATCGCGAGTCGACTCGGTGCAACGGAGAAAAACAGATTAATTAAAAATAGCTCCAACGTTTGACTCGACGAGTGCCGGCCTCGCCGTCTCATTATGGCAATGATTATTTACGGCTTTATCATTTGGGCTCCGATAGAGGCTGCACTGGCAATATCTTTTACATGAATGGTACCAGACAATTTACTATTTGTACATCTCTTTACACTGATGATCTTGAATGATTATCGCATCCCATGGACATTTTCATAACCAGATGTCCCGTCGATGTCAGTTGCAGGAGATATACCGACTTTCTATAGAAGTTTCCAATAGAAGCCAGTAGAGTGGACCCTCTTCTTGCAGGTCTCTTAGTCGTCCACAACTGTTACCACAAGAAGTTGTGCGTGGTTGTTTTACGAAAAAGTGCAGGCAAAAACTGGTATGTGCATCTGATTCACACTGGTCTTCTTCGCTTCGGTACGTCATCAACACTGACCATTCATGCAATAGCAGAGGCCGCTGCGTTGTTTTAAAAACGGGTTTGGATATTTTCGGAAAGCACTTGATTTTATCGGACGCCTACGTGCTTTCGGCGTCTGGCGCCTTGCGGCAAACCGTGTTAGCGGCCGAGTATTTGCGTTTTAGTTTTTATGGGTCGCAAAGTGTACCAACAACAAGTTTCCCGTCCGTAGCGTAATTCGTTTGGAATAGCAGACTCGAATACAACGCCCGTGTAAATCTACGAGACTCACAGTTACTAGAGATATGCCATTCGGTGGCGCGACGACGTTTAATGCTAAGAAAAGCGTTTTAATCGGTCCCAAATAGGCACGTTGATGTTTTCCAATTATTCAGAGCTGCGTTTATTGCCATATCGAAAATAATGAGCAATTCGTTTCGGACCGATGTAAAGCGAATAACAACATAAATAGCTTTCATAATGTGCATTGAACCGTGACGTTTGTGTAAGGGACGACTCGTTAAAAATACACCGATGACTCTGTTGTATATTGCGAAAGCAGAACGGTACGGTCGTTCGATAATCACGATGTTATTCATTTAAGGGACTGTTTGGAATAAACAAAGTGTATACATTCGATTATTTCACGAATAAATTTAATTAATGAGTTCCAAATAAGGCATATATTTGGGATATCTTTAATTTGGATTTTTAATACATCTTATGATCATATATCTTAGAGAATGACAGTGTCAATGCCTAAATTCTGTCAGTTTTGAGTTCTTCAGAGAGAAGAAATGTAGAACGCAGTGAGTTTTGTTAATGCTAACAACTAATGATAAATGTTAAAACATACAACTAGTTCTAATGAATCGTAATAGTTCAAAAATGCACATTACTAATATTAACTAATCGGAAACATAAGTATATCCGAAACCATTTTAGCAGTTTGTCTGGATTGACGAGATGTTGTGAATTAGCCTTTTTGGTCAAACCGATAAATGGTCCGAATAGAAAACATGTATCCAAACATGTGTATTTATATTATTACTGGTACTACGAACAATGTTAGTTTAACGGTTAAAACAATTATTTATAATGTGAATATTAATTTACATAAACAACCAACACTAACTATATCAACGCACAAAGCTAGCATAAACACAAAAAAAAAAACAAGCCCTCGCCGAACACAAAACAGAAAACCTTTTAAATTCCGAACGCTATCCATCACCTTGGAACTTTTAAATTTCGAACGCTATCCCTTCACTTGAACGGCGCTCGCTACCGGCTACCGGCTAGCGATGCGGGGGACTCACCTGATGCACTGTATAAGGCTCATCCTGGACGTGGTCCGGGCGTGCCCCGCTCTAGCGCACTGCTGCACCTGGTAATTGTACGACATCAGCATACGATCTGCTTGCTTGCTGTATGCGAACATCGCGCCCATGGTGCGCCTGTAGCCCCATTTGGCCTCCTGCGTTACACGGCCAACGTTACGATGCAACTCGATTGCGGTACATTTCAAATTTCGAACGGGGGAGGTTCTCTCTATGGCTCTGTTCCACAACATAAGTTGCATTACCTTAACTTTAGTTTTTTTTTTCTAATAACATCCTCTTAATAAAAATGATAGCGCCAAAATGTGCGCAATAATTCGATATCATAATGCGCTATCATCACCTGATAACAATTAGTTGCTTAATATACCAGGGAGACACTAATTATGCAAGAAGGTCATCCAAGTCATAAGTCATGTCGAATATTGATTTGTTTGTGTTACCATCTTATAAATTTTGTGAGCGGTATGAGATTTTGCATAGTCCGCATAGTTTAACTTTAAATTTAAATGAAACGAAGAAAGTCAAAAATTATACACGTACGCCCGGTTTCTGAAACACTGTGACAGAATGATCTTCTTAATGATCGGAATGATCAATTGAAAGAGTTTAACAGTCCTTTTGGCAACTCAAATAACATTTAAAAAGCAATTTGACAGCTAATTAGTTCACTTCTACGATTTTTTATTTATTTTATTTTATGCGAAAAGTTGTCAAACGAGCACACGGTTCACCTGATATTAAGTGAATACCGCCGCTCATGGACAGCTGCTACACCCGCGGGTTACAGATGCGTTGACAACCTTTTGAAAATTGGGCTCCGGCCACCTCACTCACCAGACGAAACGCGAAAGTATTTGTCATACTTCCACTTTACGCCGGTCTTCTGTGAGGTCGTGGTATTATTATTATATTATTATTATATACTTTATTGTACACCACAAAGAATTTGATACAATTGGTATGAAATAAGTCTTAAAAGCTAGGTACAATAAGGCGGTCTTATCGCTAAAAAGCGATCTCTTCCAGACAACCTTAGGACGAGGAAAAATAAACTTATGAATAGTGGGAGGTGGTGTGCTCAATAAACTTACTTAATACCAAAATAGACTTAAATATAATAAGATAAACAAAATTATAATAAACATACATAAACATAAATAAATATATAATATATGTAAATAAATACACGAGAGAAGAATTAAATCTGAATATTGCCATTAAAAACTATGGATTACAAAGCGATAGATAATGTTGTTTTACGTCAATTTTAAACTTGTCTAGCGTCTTCGTGGTACTTACCCGGACGGGCCTGCCCATTCGTGCAACAGCCGAGGCTGCTGCGTGGCCCTACCACCGTTAATCTACGACGACCAGTGTTTCAGAAACCGGGCGTTAAAGTATTAAGAACAAGTGTAGAAAATTCTCATCCCCATAGTTACGTAAGTGTGTACAAATAAACAGTAAATTAAACTACATTTACAAACTAATAATACGTAAATCTTTTTAAAGTCCCCTAAGCATATTCGATACATGAAAGGAATTTTCACCGTATGTTCACGGGTTTAAACTTAATGGAATAGCAAAATATTTTATTACTTTTGCGACAAAAAAACGCGATATAATCAAAGTAGCATTGAATTTTAAAGATATACATGAACATGCTATTGGGCTCAAGGAAAAATTTTTACAGAGATAAAGTACTCTGCTGTGATAGTTGAAAAATATCAAGCAATAATTCTAAATCGCAAATATTGTTATCATCAATATTTTTGTTGTTCCTTGCTAAACTTGAAAATTAATTGTATGGTAACTTGCTTACGAGCGTATTAATTTTTATGTTAAATTTTTACGTTTCATAAGAACGCGTAGGTGTCTATGTGCCTTAAGAACAATCATAATTATTTATCCAGATCACTTTTGGCCTAAAACGCAATTATTATCAGAAAAACCTTCAATAATTAAAAAAAAGTCGTCTAAGTTCGGAAGACTAAAATACATTTTTTTATTTGAGCCTGAAACAGGTCACACAATCATTACTTTTATATACTTATAATAACATAGGTAATAACTGTGTTACCTGATAAAGGTACACTACAATGTAAGACCACTGAGGATTAATAGAAACACACACGAGCAGAGCCGTGAGAAAGAGCTTGTGTTTATAACATTTATAAGATGCAGCATTGGATAGATAGCGTACTGTATTCGCTTTAAATAGATTTCCAGTAGAGCGGGTAGCATTAGGTTGGAAATTGCGTGTGGACGTTGTTTGAACAAAATGGTCGCGTGTTCCACAAGCAGTTTTACACAATGACAGGAGGAATTCCTTTATAAAATGGCACCGCTACTGCGGTCTTATTGCGCGCAGGAGTGCTTAAGACAACATACAGATAAGGAGTACGAGTATACGGAAAGAAGAAAAATAGAATCAACATTTTAAGTCATTTATGATCTTTATATTAGTAATTGTTTGCCGCAAAATATTTCGTAATTGTAACACCATGTATAACATGGTTTTGGTACACAAACATGATTTAACGGATATATCGATGTCTAGTTGTGATAATATGTTGATATACTTAACATTATACACGAATATATCTCTAATCTAGACATATAGTAAAAATTTTACTGATCGATGATTGTACATGGAATATATGAGAAAAGCTTGAAACATTATGGGCCTCTATATTTATATTTACAATAGAACTTGTATATATAAATATAATTATTATATAATAGAATTTGTATTTACAATAGAACTTTTTGTCTGTGCATTTGTGCCTGATAATCTCAGGAGCGGCTTTACTTACGGCTTTAATTTGGGTGCGATTTTCACTAATATAATTTCAGCTTTTTGTGGTTCTGTCGCGTATTAGCAATCGTAAGAAACCTTATGCTTATATGGATCTCCAACGGCTATACGTTTAATATGAATACAGAGAAGCATTACTGTAAATTGGATAATAAATTAAATACTCACTAAGTTTTGCCATCGTCAACAGTCTATATTCTTATAATTAGAAATTTTTGCTGTTAGAAATTCTGGGAAAAGCCATAAACTAAAGCTCAAACGACCGAAATCGCGAGCAGAAGCTATACCATTTAATTACCCTAAGTAAAAATAAAGTTTATTAACTGAAGTCAACGTGCACGAAGCCGCGAGCAACAGCTAGTATTGCATATAGTTGCTTAAAAGTACATATCCTGTCAAAAGAGAGTAAAATCTGAAGTAATACTAATGGTGATCATGAAAAATTATTCTAAAAATATCGCAAGCAAAAAAATTTTATCGGGGCGTCATGAAATATTTTGAGCCATACGATTTAAGCAATCAATCGAGATAACGCGCACATTAGAGAAGAAAGAACCAACTCTCTCAGCAACCGCATCGATCAACGTCTATTTTCCATAAAGACCAAACAGTGGAAAATTACGCATGAACAGAATGAGATGAAGCCAAATCGCTAATTGCATTCCTACCGAGCGCAGACTACCCGCAAATATAGATAAACGTGATAAGTAAGTGATAATATAATGTAACATACAATTTTAGATAATATTGATTAGAACACCTCTAACTATTATTATTATCAATTAGATTATCATACAATGGGGGATTTTATAGTCTACCAAAATACATGGCAGTTAGGTTTATAATAAGTCTGGTTTTTCTTTAGTTAAGTCAGCCCATTCATGCCAGCACGCTCTATCGTCGTAAATATTGATGTGCGTGATAAAACATTAAATGTAATATATTTGTTTTCATATCTTGCCCAAAACATGGAAGCCTCTGGCTTCAATAGTATCTCGTATTTATCTTCAATTTCAGATCTGTGCATGTAAATTAATGATTTCCAGCAGATTATATAAGTTTTTTTAAATATAAGTTCCTATTTCCGACTACTCTCGAAGAGATATTACTAGCGACTGTATACTTATGTGGACACGTATACATCTTTGTCTTATTGAATTATTCCGTCATTCTACATGACAATTTGCTGACCGCACTTGGCAGAAGAATGGGCTAGTCACCTGTAGTTTTCAGTTTAAATCTTTTTAGTATGGCAAGACCGAAAATTTATTTTGTGCTTAAGCTGAATCATAAAGTCACACCAATTCGTCTTTTGACAAGAATTTCTTCAAATGTTCGTACTTTACATCGTACACTTCGTATTGTATACATGACAGCCATAAGCGTATAACATGTTAAAACTGAGACTTAATGAAGTGTAGACATTACATAATCATACATGTAAACATATTATATACACAAATGGCTAGTAAAAGTTATCGTAAAAGACATGTGCTTGTGTGATCGCCTGATACTATTTATAGACGGACCTTGGTAATCGCTAGATTCATAAGCGACGTTGTGCAAAGGTCGTCGTTCATGCTTGATTCTAGTTTCTTATTTTAAATCACGACGTTAACCCTAAAAAGGTGAACAGAGACAAAACGAATACGTCGAGCAAATTTGTTAATAAATTAGTAGTCATACTTTAGTCGATTTTGTGTATTTGTAACGTATGTTACGAGAAACCTTATAAATAACGTTTGTATTACCAACATCCTTAGCCCTAAAAGTGACTTATGTCCGTCTCAGGTTTACTATGAACTCTTAGGGACAGATACCTAATTTTTTTTCGTGGTAGAAGGTGGCAAGCGAGCTGGCGGTTCACCTGATGGCAAGTGATAGCCGCACATTGACATTTGCAACACTCTACGGTTGCAGACGCGTTGCCACTCATAACAATGTGGGCCACATTGTTATGAGTGGCAAATCACTCGCAAGACGAAACGCAGAAGTATAGCATTTCTGCTACATGCCGCTCTTCTGTGAGGTCGTAGTGCTTACCCGGATGGAGCTGCCCATTATTACATACTTCCATAATAAAGACTGCACTGTATGTTCCAAAAAGTTAAGTGAATTAATAAAAAAGTTTTTTTTTTAAGCACTGCCCTAACTTTAGGATAACATTACCCTGTGTTGTAAGGACGTTATACAAACATAAATGTCACGTGGACAGACACCGAGATGCGGAACAACTATCTGCGGGTCACACAAATAGTTGTCCCGTGGGGATCGAACCCACGACCCCCGATGCCGAAGCCAATAGCTTGGCAACTGCGCCACGGAGTCATTAAAATAAAAAAAAAAATGTTGATTAGAAACGGGAAGGTCACGCTCATACTCGTAGTGCATCTTCGAATTCGCGCGCAATTGTTAATATATCGTTAATTAGTGCACTTGTTGATAAACAACTTGATTATTGGGGTTAAATGCGTATTTTCGTGATTAATATCTCTACGTCGTACAAACGGTGGTAAATAAGATAGCGTTGAGCTAAATATGAAACAACACCGCTACGTTGAGATGTTTGGCACTAGATATTCGACGGTGTAGATTTAGACTTTTTTTAGTCGATATATCTATTGGGAAGTGTTGAACAGACTAATAGCCTTAAACTACATGTATTAGAAAATGGATTCTATACAGAACTTATGCTTCAATATTGGAGCAAATTATTTTCTTGCCCTCTTATCATCCCATTAGAGAGTAAAGTTTTATACGAAAAGTGTGAACATAACAACAAAGTTTTAACGCACAGGAAAAGGGGGGTAGTTAACACAAAGACAACTTTAGGATTTAATGAAGAAACCCCAGCCGCTTTAAGAAATTAAATACGATATTTTATATTATTTGCTTAGTCACCAAAACCCGAATTTAACCAATACGGCCTAAGCCGTACTAGCAGACTATTTAAGAATGCCTCTGATGAAGCTAACTTCAGAGGCATTCTTAAATAGTAAACCATAATCATCAGCATTTAATTTGAAGGCCATACATTTGTATAATAATAAGCAAAAAAGCAAATTACTGTGCTTAATCTACGCAGTGGTTGCTTATATGGACCGCGTTCGGAGAAGTACCACGGCCTAATACGGAACAGACCTAAGTAGAAATTAAATTGTTTTAACATTTCACAACCTATTGTTGGGTGTTGCAGATGTCATTGAACTGCAATAATCACATGATATCACAACTCTTTTGCCGACTTCTACCGTTAAAAAGGAGTTGAACTGTGGTAGGACAACGCAACAGTCCTCGAAGATGCATAAATGGGCAGGTCCATCCGGGTAAGTACCACGACCTTATAGAAGACCGGCTTGAAGAGGAAGTATTATACGTCTGCGTTTCGCCTGACGAGTGAGGTAGACGGGGCCCACCTTATTAAAAGGTGTGTTGTAAATGTCAATGGGCGACGATTATCACTTAACATCAGGTGAACCGCCAGTTAGGTTTACCCCCTTTTCACATAAAAAATGAGTGTACTATGAGATACATGAGAGTCAACGTTCAAAACTCACCAGCAGTACTAAATCATCAAAGATTTTCATCAAGGCTTATTTATAGAATATACTGTGTAATATTCTACATATCATTGTTGCGTAGTGCTCAGACGTAATATTGTGATGACGTCTAAGAGAACAGCAATTCGGTACTGTATATCGATTTAAAAATAACGCAATGAAATACCCGTTTGTATGAGTACAAATACTTTATAAACTTATCACCATCCAAATATAAGCTTATAGCACTAGGCTAATTTAATTTACGCTAAAATTTCCGTTTCAAATAATAAAGAATATAAAAACTTAACAACGGATATTAGCAAATTCTAATACACTGTCACGCGCCATTTTCCTCCAATTTTGATTTTTCAAAGATTTCTAACTTGACAATTACTTTTATTTTTTTTAAATAGCTATGCTAGCCATATTAAGCGTAACAGCTTTATTAAATAGTTTTAATATTTAGACGGATGTGTAAAACGTTTTACATTAGGACTTAACACAAGCATGGCACTATCACTAGCATATCAGTGTTAAAAAGTTGCTGAATGGGGCCTATTATACATTCCTCCCATTTTTCAGTACTCGCCTAATGTTTCGTAACAATGGAGTTGCTGAGAGGTCAAGTTACAAAGTCAAGAATGGCTTTCCTCTCCTTATAATTGACACGGCAATTTGACGAACGAAGAAAGAGTATGTTGTTATTTCATAATGATATCATACATGTTATGGACAGTACAATAAAATTTTATTCAATTAGTAAACGTCAAATAAAAAAATTAAAAACGGCTATCACTATCAAATTTGAAAACAATATGCGACGAAACACTAAGTAATATCAATTTGTAGCTTGGAAATAACACGAATGACCCTTAAGAGACCTCACATCCACATACGAAAATTTTATATTGTAATATGCAATGGTTTATTCCAATTACGTATTAAACCATACATTAAAAGACACATATTTATTAATTTATTTTTATAATAAAGTATGTATTTATCTTATAAAATTTGTAGAATTTTACCCACACCCCTAAAATACTCTTTTCATATTATGTCCATCAAAAGGAAATTGCTTTAAGTAATAAAGCCGCCCATTGTACAACCCTTACATAATTGTTATTTTTAATGTATTCTTTTTTACTATGGTGTGTGGAGTAAACGATATTCATTCATTCATTCATTAAAAGAGACTCCATTTTTTTATTTGTTGGTACAAGTTACTCTGACTGTGCATGAGTGTGGCTAATTATTTTCTCCCGCCTTTTTACGTTTCCGTACCCAAAAGGTAAAACGTACCCTATTATTAAGACTCCGCTGTCTGTCTGAATGATCGTCCGTCTGCCACCAGGCTTTATCTCATGAACCGTGATAGTTAGATAGACAAATTTTCACTGATGATGTATATCTGTTGCCGCTATAACAACGAATACTAAAAACAGAAAAAAATATTTAAGTGGGGCTCCCATACAGCTGACATGATTTTTTTGCCCCCTGTACGGAACCCCTCGAGCGCGAGTCCGACTCGCACTTTGCCGGTTTTATTTTAATGTAAGAAGACGGTATGCTAGCTGGCAGTACACCTGATGTGATAACGGGTCTTTTCAGAGGGGTACTTCTCCGGACGGACCTGCCACATTTAAATGTGCAGATGCCTTCTCCAATGTTCAGAATTATGATACATATTCTACATTTATAAGGATAATAAATTAGCAGCTTTAACTTAATTGTATATTATAACTGTGCTCTACTGTAACTGTTACTATACTGTGAACGATATAAGTGAATTACGTAATGTTCAAGTTAACAGGAAGAGATAGAAGCTCTCAATAAAAAAAAGGTGCATAAAACATAATACACGTATGTCACGTGTATTAATATAAATAAACTCCAAAGGTTGTATCTTTAATAAGTTTAATATTATTTATTTAATTACTTTATTTTTTTAAGATATTTAGTTAAACTTCAGGTTAAACAATTGCATCTTAAGTATTCCCACTCTACTACTATAGTAATTATATAATGTGATAATGAAACATAGTTTATGAATCGGAAGTAACTTACATTAACGCACGAAGTTATGCGCATATTTCTAATACCTAATGGAGTTCTGTAATGGCCTTCTCATAAATAGAAATAAGAGGCAATCGTAGCATTTTTTTTAAATAACAATATTCAAAACAAATTGTAAGCGTTATTAGCGGTATTGGACATCATCATTTCCGTTATATTTCAGCTTTAGTTCCGTTTTTCCACAAAATGTAGATTTACGTCATTTTAGTATGTAAAGGTTGCGAAATGTAGCCTTTATTTATACTCATTATGTATATAATAGAATTATCAAAGTAAAATATTAAATTAAGTAGATAAATTATTAATGAGTGCGGTTTAACTAAAAAATTACGATATTTCGAAACTACTTCCAAACTTAGGACAATTATTTTATTTCTCAAACGTAGTTTTAATAATAAGTCTTTAAGGCTGAACTTTACAAAAGAAACCAATTGCATATTAATTCTGGTCTTTCGGCAGTAAAAATAAAAATCGGAAAAAAATCTTTCATCGCTTCATTTAAAAAAAAATATTTGGATACAATTGTGCGACTTCAGATTGCTATACCGGACACTGCTACTAATTTTTTTTTCTTATGTGAAAATTGTCTAATGAGCAATCGGTTCACCTGATGTTAAGTGAATGTGACATCTACAACACCTGAGGGCTTGTAGACGTTGTTATTAGTAATTTCATCCACTTCACACTGGTCTTCTGTGAAATGCTGAAGAATATGTCGCACCTTTAGAATTAAAGGGACCTAATTATGAAAATCATGACTTTGGATTTATATCAGGAATCGACCTAAAACAACCACCTTTCTCGAATCCTGTTAAAACATGGGTCGATTTTAGAAAGCTACATAACGTAGACTTCTGTCTCTTTCACGTCCCCCCAATTAGAGCGTTTGTTCATAAGTTCTACAAATCCTTATTTTATGTTTCCCAAAAATTGATATTTTTAAACAGGTCACTATAATTCTAAAGGTGCGATGTTACCTAACGCCGGTTCTACTATCGAACTGATACTCCCAGCTTAGCCATACATTTTATCTTCATCTTAGCCCATTTGCCATGCTTTGGCAAAACCTACTAACCCAATAGAATGAGAATGGCTTAGTATTAAAAATATGTGCCTGTCCACAAATACCTATTCTATGGGCCAAACAAATAATCCTTGATAATTTTTATAGTAAACAAATATAAAAAGCTTTAATACTTATTTAAACTGTAATATTGTATTTTGTCTTTTGTCTTTCAAAATTCTAGCTATGTTTTAATTGCGAGTCCCTGGTTGAGTCTTTAGTGCAGTTTATAAAAAGTTTATCTGGTAATGTGTACAAAACTATTTAATAAACTTTGATTTACATTAAGCATATACTTTAAAAAGAGTGAATTTTGAGGTGGTGGTCATTACATTTTTAAATAGAAGTTTGGCAAAATAAAACAAAGCTAAGTTATCATAATGCAGATTAAAAAAAAGTTTCATGACACCTGATAAGTAAAAGATTAAGTTCTGGGGTGAAAAGAGCAAGTAGAGTTAATTTATTTTAAATAAAGTTAAGAGTTTAATTATAACATTAATATCGAAATGATGTATTTTAAAAGAAATGAAGATTTACACAGACTAAAATTTTATTTAATTATTAATTGTTCAATTTTGGTGATCAAGGTCCATACAAAATGTACACAGTACAAGAAAATAGGAATGCAATCATATTAATTTACAAAACTTGTAACCATTGCACAATATGCATAATTACAATGTATGTAAGTAAGTATTAATGGTTATAATAAATAAGAGTGGAAGAGAACTGCTAAAGATTTATCTTTAGTTATGTATACCAAATGAAATTTCTAAAATATAACTAAGAAATAAAGTAAGAGCTTTTCTATCAGTTAAGTGCCGAAAGATTGTTTTCATATAACAAAAAAGATTTTTAGACAAGTCAAAAATAATCATTTACCAAATATAAAAAATTATTAAGTTCTTTATGTTAAACGGAAACTAAATAAGGTTTTATAAGATAACATCATGGTCTATACAACTATAGATACTAATTGTTATCAGGTAACATCAATTGCCACTACTAACATTAATATAAATAAAGATATATAGATGTAAATAAATACTATTGCATAAGATCATTTATCTTAAATATATTTAAATCTCTATGATACTATACTATATGTATACTTATAAAAAATTAACTAAGAATTAGTAAATTGATAACACTTCTCGGTGAATAGAATTTGTTACACTATAATGAATTTTAAATTGTCAGATTAAAAAATAACTTAATTTAAAAAAGATATTTTCCATTATGTATGTTTAAACAGGGATAGTATACTATTTCTGTTTATTGTTTATACAGTCTTGTTTTAAAGTGAAATGTTTTCAACAGATTATTTTTTTATTGTATATGTTTATCCATTTAAGGGGTTTTAGATGATATCTACATCACAATTAAAGGAAAAAATTACCTGATGTTTTGGTATTTTTGAACAAACTCTCCTAGTGCTTGCAGTGCCTGAATGTGGAGGTGGTTGTGGTATACCAACCCCCTTTGATGATTGGAGCCGAGTTTTCACTACTTCCAATGGACATGTAACTACTGCACCAGCAGTCCCAGCCAATCTGTTGTAAACAGTATCCGAAAATAATAATTCATTCAAAATGAGTACTTGAAGCCATGATGTTTATATTTCATTTATAAATATTGTCATAAATTTGTAGAGCATTGTTTTTTGTTTTTTATCTAAAAAAATATGGAACATGTTAATTAAAACATATATAAAAATAATAAAAAACGAGATATTTATGTTAAATAAATATAACCTATTAAAATACCACAATACTAAAAGTAAAATAATTCTGAAATTAATTTAACAGCTATTTTATTTTAACAACTATTTACTTTTAACTATAAATGCTGAATTGTTTCAGTTCATTCTTTCCTTTATGGAAATTGAATTCTAATAGGCTATAGACTAACTGAATTCACACAGACACTGTTGAAGTGGTAGTATTAGTTCTTATCTTAAGTACATATTTTGGTGAGAATGTGTTTTTTAAAAACTATTATAAAATAAAATGCCTACCCTCCAGCAACAAGATGTATCGCGGTATCCCTTTGAGACATTTTAGCGCCACCACAGTGTTAACATGACTGCAAATTGCAAAATCTATAAATAAACAAATGCACCGCCACCACCACACCACAAATGCGTTCAATCGAGTAGCAACGTCCAGTGTTTGTTTATGGCTTATAAAAAATTGTGTATAAATCTGATAGTCTTTGAATTATGGAAACTAGCTATGAGAACGTTCTTTTAATAACTTTTTAACAGAAAATTCTGTACAACACAGCACTCAACCATCAACACTGGTCTTTCAGTTTCGTTGCGTCGCGTTGAAACAATTTACGCACACGAACGCTACCGCCTTCACATACATACTCGACTATGGTACTTATTTTGCGCTCCTCACACCAAAAGAGAGGAACGCTCGGTTCACGTGCATTAACACACGTTTTATCTTTTAATAGTATAAATGTATCAGAAACTACAAAAAGAAACCTTATTACTTGGATTGAAGAATGGTAACTGAACTGATAGATATTATTTTACATGAGTTATCGATATCTATTATTAAATGACGTTTTCTTACAATAAAATGACATTTACTGGAGATAACATATTTCCTCAAACAGAATAAAAAATAATATTTTTGCTATTCGGTCTAACCTTTCCAGCATACAAATTCAATTTTACAACGATAATTCGAACGAGACACTTCGCCATTGCTTTTTAGAAATTATTTTTTTTATAGTGCTAATCTCTGCACTTAAGATTAAACATTAAAATTTGTAGAAAAAGTACGAAAAGATTGTCGCCGCTGTGGGAATTGAACCCACGTCTTAGGCATTCGTGGCCTGACGCTTGAGCCACTAAGCCAAACGGCTGATTGCCACACCGACGGAAATCAATGTTTTTTAGCATTTGAAGCAAAGCTTGGAAAGCTTGTTATAGCGTCAGGCCGCAAATGCCGAAGATGTGGGTTCGATTCCCACAGCGGCGACAATCTTTTTGTACTTTTTCTACAAATTTTAATGTTTAATCTTAAGTTCAGACATTAGCCGTGCATAGCATCTTCGCTAGTAATCTGGTCACAACTTGATGTTTGATTGAGAAGGCATGCAATTGATACTGCCATTTGGCTTATCCACTTTTTTTTACAAAACTCCAATTAAAATAACTCCAAGTAAAACAATTTAAATAAGTATTTTTGAACATCATTGTTTATAGTAAAATTATAACTATGGTTATGATATAAATGTACTGGTTATTACTTGTTTATTTAAATCTATCATCAAAGTATTATCGATATCGATACTCTCCGTGAAGCTAATGGTCATTCCCTAGATAAATAGCACGTTTCTTGACAAAGCAAATTACATTTTAATGCTCTGTAGACAGTAATACGTGGCCTCTTGAGTGTAGTTTTAATACAATTTTCGATTTATGGTAAAATTGTTTTATTTTGTAAAATGTAATAAAATAGCACTTGCGTGAGATGTGAAACCTTTTATTTTGAAACATTTCTTCGGTTATTGTTTTTGCAGTCATAAATTACGTAATATAATATACGGTAATGGGATTTATGATCCGGAGGTATATGTCAGATAGCTCATGCGTCTCCATTTTTGGCGGGATGTGCTGAGATGTGATGCACTGTTGGCCTTATGGGCTTTTACGAATCCGCCGGACTTGAGGTGGGCGGGCGCTCGGGGAGCCTAGCCTGAATTTCGGTTACGCGTTATGGTGACTAAGCTCGAGGGCTCCCAATGGAGCCTCGGCTGGGGCCTGGGGCCATCACGCTATTATTAATCTCACCGGTTTGGGAGGCCACCAAGTCCTTAGGGCGCTTTGGCGGACGCTTCATGGAGTGACTAGGCTCAAGGGCCCCCAAGAGGGGACCTCTGCTTGGCCTGTCACTCAATACCCGTTTAGCATTCCGAACCTCGGCTCAATCGGTAGCTATAGTCTGACTGAAAGAATTACTAGATCTATCGTTACTACCACTTTGGAAAGCGTTGGCGCTGGGAGAAAAGTGGCAGAAGAAATTGCAGCAATGCTTCTATCATTACCTGGGAAAAATCTGCCAGGTACGTGGCGGAACCTAGTATGTTTGCCGCAGTGTGTTCTGGTGTGTTGACGTAGTTTTTTAATACGTGACGTGTCGCGGTCTACGGCAACTGCGGAGGAACGTACTTAGCGTTGGGGTCTGTAGGTGACGGCACCTACGAATCACGTCAATCACGTCAGAAAGCAGCGAAAGTGCCACTAACTGAAGGCACTCATATTGCCTTAACTTTGTACATCGGGTTACGCCCACTTGGCACTTCTACTTCATTTGACTAACAGACTACTATTTACATTTAACTAACCGCGCATGAAGGGTTCCCTACCAATACCTATAAAATGGCAAAAATATCATGTCTGTTGTATGGGAGCCCCGGTTAAACATTTCTTTATTCTGTTAGTATTTGTTATTATGTTCATGAGATACAGCCTGGTGACAGACGGACAGACAGACAGCGGAGCCTTAGTAATTGGGTCCCGTTTTACTCTTTGGGTACGAAACTCTAAAAACTACAGAGGGCCATGGGGCTGAGGAATTCAGATCAAGAGTTTTCCAGGATTAGGTAGCTACCTCACCCTGGAAATTTTGATATTATATGGGACTTCCTTGAAGATTATTTTTCTTATTTAAAAGTCATAACGTATTAGTTAATTATTGACCTATTTTATTTTACAAGTTAGCTTAGAAGTTAATGTCACTGTCGTTGTCATTGCGACAGTGACAATTCAACGATTGCAAGTTGCGAATAAACTTCGTATTTCCCTATTTAATCTTTGGCAAAGAGAATATTAGCCACTGATCTTTGGTTGGTGTTGGTTGGTTGCATAATATTGCAGTATTTGAGCCGGCTGCTAATTTTTTTGCCGGAGTGCAAGTGCCGGTAATTTGGCACAATACTGCGATTTTCATTCGGAACCTTTCACTATGCTTGCCTCAAGGAAGTTTGGAAATATCATGTAAATAGTTTTTATCAATATAAAATTTAATCAAATGAAGAAAAGTTATATATATTTTTTATTAACCTTATATCGTTAGTACGAACTGGAGTTAAAGAATAATGCAGTTACTCTTAGTTTATAAATTCAAATTGTATCTAAAGATGAATTAACAATCTGGTTAATATTCAGTCGCGGAACTGGAGCAACACGTCTTAAACACACATTACCTGATTTGCCCTACGAGTATAGTGCTTTGGAGCCTGTAATCAGCCGTGAAATAATGAGTCTTCACCACAGTAAACATCATGCTACTTATGTGAACAACTTAAATGCTGCAGAGGAAAAACTTGCTCAAGCACAAGCTAAAGGTTGGGATCCTGCTGTTCTATGCTAACACTTATTTTTTAATTTACTATTTTTAATTTTCACAGCAGCTGAAACAAATACTATGCTTTCACTTTTGAGTGCACTAAAGTTCAATGGAGGAGGTCATGTTAATCACTCAATTCTGTGGTGTAATCTATCTCCCTGCAAGTCAGAGCCTTCATCCAACTTTTTGCAAGCTATTAAGCAGTAAATTTTCACTTTTTCCATTTTTTTTACTATTTTAGATAAATAATTAATTATCAAGAAATAGTAAAGGTAGTAGTGTGTACATCAAGTTCATTATTGAAAAAAAAAGTAGATGAATTAGTTAAAATGTAACAATAGTACATATACTTTAGAATTTTAATAATTATCATAATAAATCAAGAAAAACTCATTTCAATAATTCCATGCAGGTGACATCAATACAATTATCAGTTTGGCGCCGGCTCTAAAATTCAATGGAGGTGGTCATATCAACCACACTATTTTCTGGCAGAACCTCTCCTCTAAAACCAGCAAACCTTCTGATGTGCTTGTCAAAGCTATTGAGAAGTAATTATTTTTATATTTCTTTAAGTAATTTGCTGGTTCCTTGTGATACCACACAAATATAAATTCACATATTTTTTATGAAATTAAATTTTCTTCATAATTTTTTTTTCTCAATGGGTTTGGTGTCATTTAATTTCTCATTAGATTCACTTTGAGTTCACTTCCTTTCAAATACATCAGTACATGTTTTATTAAAGTAACTAACCAACTATTTGATTAAAAATAGATCAGTGTTATTGTAATGCAGCTTATGTTTCTTAGTTTTTTTTTATAAATTTTTAGTGAGTATTTGACACAAATAAGTTTTTTACTTTCATAAAATTTTTGTTTATATATAATTGTGTATGCATTGTTAAGTTTATTTATTACCTACTAAGGATTTTCGGATATTTTTAAGGGATTTTGGATCATTGGAGAATATGAAAAACCAACTAGCAACAGCTTCTGTGGCTGTGCAAGGTTCTGGTTGGGGCTGGCTTGGATATAACAAGCAAATGAAAAAACTGCAGATTGCTACTTGTCAGAATCAAGACCCTTTGCAAGCAACCACCGGTAATAATTTTTCAAAATAATTTCTGATTTATACAATTCAAGGTTATCCATTGATTACTTGATTCTGTATACACAAAATTTGGTGCAAACCATCTATCTATACTGTACTACAATACTGCTCCAGTTTATATCAGTTTCTACATCGCTATATATTTCTTGCTACCATCATTTTAATATTTTTTTTAAATAATTTATTGGTCACTAACCAATCAAAAGTCAACTACTTACATTAACTTTTTAGAACCATAAAAGCAATTTATAATCTAGATTTGAATGCATCTCTGAGAGAGAAATTTAAAGAAATGAATATATTAACCTTGGCCTTTCAATATATAAGGTAGCATAAGAAACATGTTTGAGTTATATAAATGGGTATCGTAAAAAGAAAAATATGTCACTATTTCGCAATAAACATGTGACAGAAGTTATGATCCATCTATGTAAATATTTCTTTATAAGAGATAATTGCAAAGAAGTTTTTTTTTATGTGAGAAGGTGACAAGGGAGCTGGAAGTTCACCTGATGTTAAGTGTTAACCGCCGCCCATGGATGATAGCAGTGGGAACCAGCTACCTCTCTGATCAGTTGTTTATCTTATTTACAAATTGTAGAGATAAGGAGAAGTATTTGAATGTATAGAAAGTGTCCATAAAATTCATGGTGTTACTCTATCATATATTAGAATCAGCAAAAAAAACTATGCTCATTAATTATTCATTATATATTTCTAAATTCATTGGGCAAAGTTTTCTTTGTTTACTACTCTTAAATTGAGATCTTACTATTATCCAATGTTAGCGCCATTCTAGTCATTTGACAAACCCTTATTTTATTGTACACATTTTTTTTCTCAGTTAAACACATGAGATACAACATCCCATAATCAGATAAAGAGTGACCATTATTACTAGTAATGTAGCAGAAGTGGTGTAATGGAATCAAAACGAGAAACAGTTATAACAAGCTTTTATTTTTTTCAGGTCTAGTGCCTCTCTTTGGAATAGATGTATGGGAACATGCCTATTATCTTCAATATAAAAATGTACGGGCAGATTATGTAAAAGCAATATTTGATGTTGCTAACTGGGCAGATATTTCAGCAAGATATGAGAATTCTCTGTAGTAAAAAAGACAAATATTATTTTTATCTCAATATTCCAATAAGGCTTTTTAAATAGAAGCTGATTTATAACTACACAATAGTTACAAGAAGTGGTTGTTATAAAAATCAGATATGTGTATGTGTAGATTTACATGCATATATGAATTCTTATTAATAATACATGCTTATTGCTAGTTATATTGTTTTTTTTCCATAATAATATTTACCAAAAATGATTCAAATATGAAATAGAGTTCTTGTCTATTATCCCCACATGTCGAAGACCAAAGTCTTCAATGGAACTGAGACTTGGTTCTACACTGTTGGCTGTATATGAGGGAGACACTCAAATACACTTCACAATGAAGACATCTGCAGAAGAATAAAGGTAACCCCGACGTAGCTCAGAGGCAGTAAGTTAAAGTGGCAATGGGCCGGCCATATAGCTCGAAGGCCCAAAAACTGATGGTCAAGAAAGGTGTTTGAGTGGTAGCCTCGTATTATCATCGTAGTATAGGACGACCCCCCACTAGATTTCACACAAAATCCACAGGTCTTTGTTTCATCGTACGTACATCTTATGATCTACATGTTGAAAATAAAGTAGTTGGGACTAAAAATACATATTTTTATATATCAAGAAAACCACATAAGAAAATTTTTTTTATTAAGATTTTGTATTTTTACATAGGTAATGCGTGCGTGCGTGCGTGCGTGCGTGCGTGCGTGCGTGCGTGCGTGCGTGCGTGCGTGCGTGCGTGCTTGCATGCGTGCATGCGTGCGTGTGTGTTGTGTATGAGTTAATGACTTAGCTAACCTCACTACATCAGAAGTTTCAAGACATCCTTTTTAAACGTATCCTTATTAAAATGGAAAATATCAACTGAGTGGAATCTTTTATTATGAGTTTTTGCAAATGATTCATTACTTTTATACTTAAAAAAGTTGTCGGTCAAGATATTTTTGGCTTCGCACGGGTGCAATTACACACGGGTATTACATATAAACCTTCCTCTTGCATCATTCTATAGAGTAAAAAAAACCGTATCAACATTTTAAAGATTTAAGTATATACAGCGTGTCGTTACCATCGCGACAATAACTACGGCAATACGAGTCGCTGTATAACTTAGACCCTTTCTCAGAACGGACTGCCGTAATGGGCAAAGAGCTGTTAGCAAAAATTGGTGAAAAGTGAAGGGAGACGTGGGTTAATACTGTTACTAGCGTCAATATGACACACAATAGTAAAAAGGCCTGGAACACTATATGCAAACTCACCTCCTCAACCCGCTCCGCCCAGCCAAATCACGCCCAACCATATCGCTCACCATCTTTTATTGAATGGAATATCACCGGGTCGCCTCGGCAGGGTCCCCAAGCTAAACGGCACAGCAAATATATGCAACGATATCAGCAAGCCCTTTGATTTGACTGATATTATTACCGCAATTAAAGAACTAAAATGCGGAAAAGCCTCCAGAGTCGACAACATCTCAGTGGAGCAACTAAAACACATTGGACCCCTTGCGGTGTCATGGTTGCTGCAAATGTTCAATTACTGCCTAGAACACTCTTCGATCCCCCGGCTTTGGCGAAAGGCAAAGGTCATTGCGATTCCTAAGCCGGGAAAACCAGCAGATGATCCCAAAAACTTTCGGACAATATCCTTACTGTGCCATACTTACAAGTTATTTGAAAGGGTGCTGCTAACCCGGCTAATAAGCTCAATTGACTCAAAGCTGATTCCTGAACAAGCTGGATTCAGACCCGTTAAATCTTGCAGCAACCAAACACTTAAATTAACGCAACATATTGAAGATGGTTTCGAGGCTGGGATGGTTACGGGTGCTGTGTTCGGTGATCTGTCTGCAGCTTATGATACCGTTAACCTAAGACGTTTGCTGTGGAAGGTGGAGTCCATTACTAATGACAGTAAATTTGTCAACGTACTCCGCGAACTCCTACACAATCGTCGATTCCAGGTCCATCTTCTGTCCGATAGAACCCGTTGGAGATCCCAAAAGAACTGTTTGCCTCAAGGCAGTGTCTTGGTGCCTATCCTATTTAGTATATACCAACGACCAACCTTCATCTCCCTGCACGTCCCACTTCATATATGTAGACGACCTCGCTCTGACCTCCCAAGCCGCCAGTTTCGAACAGGTGGAAAACAATATAACGAATGCTCTGCAAAGCTTGGAAGAGTACTATGGCGCTAACTCTCCAAGGCCGAATCCGGGCGAGACTCAAACTTGCGTATTTCATCTACGCAACAAAGAAGAGCTTGCGGCCCAAGCTCCATATACAATGGCGAGGAATGCTCATTGAACATGTCGACCATCCCAAATATTTGGGTGTCTTTCTGGATAGGTCACTAACGTACAGGAAAAACTGCGAGAACATCAAGCAGAAGGTGCACGCTAGAAACAACCTCTTGCGCCGTCTGGTTGCTTCGAATTGGGGAGCTTCTTCTGATGTTCCTCGAACCACTAGTTTGGCACTTTCCTTCTCTGCAGGCGAATATGCTGGTTCAGTATGGAGCCGTTCAGCCCATGCAAATTGGATAAAGCATTAACCGAAACCTGTTGGAGTATTACAGGTTGCCTATAACCGACTCCGGTACAAATGCTGTATCCGTTAGCTGGAATAACCCCCCGCTGGTGCGCAGAGCAGTGGCAAACTCTTACGAAAAGACCAAGATACTGGGCGACACCCGCCATCCACTGTTCAGTCACGGTCTCGTTTCACAAAGACTGAAAAGCCGCAGAAGTTTCATGAAGTGTGTGTCTCCTCTTCACGATAGTGACCGATCTAAAGAAAAATGCAGGCTGTGGCACGAAAGTGTCAATGTCCCTAGCCCCTTTGTCCCACTGTCTGAGAAACTACCGCCTGGACATGAGTTGCCATGGCTGACTTGGAAGTCTAAATAGACTTCGGACGAAAGTGGGCCGAAGTAAAGAGAATTTGTTCAGGTGGGGATTCTCAGACGGTTCCAGCTTGGAGTGCAAATGTGGTGCTGTTCCCCAAACCATGGAACATTTCACGTCGTGCCCTGCGTGCTCAACCAACTGCACGCAGGAGGACCTGATGAATGAATGAATGAATGAATATTTACTTAGTTTCAACAACAAACACAGTTATGTTAACAATTAAAGAATATATATCTAAGACATGAAAGCAAACAGGTATGTACTCGGTACGATTTCCCGATTTTCAGTACATACCAAAAATTTTAATTATAAATAACAAACTAGACTAAAATAACACAAAGCGGGTACATTAATTTAAGGACAATAACACAACACCTACTGATTATAACACAAACCTGGTACATTATTCTAAAGACAGTAACACAATAACGACTAATGAAAATTAACTTATAAGTAAAAAGCAGTGAACAGAAAAAAAAAAGAAAACTGTTTCCAAAAACAAAAACAAATGCAGACATCAATAAAATATAGCTTGACGAAAACACCAAGTCACTTATCAAAAATACATAAACTATGTACACTGTAAGTATATAACATGCACACGTATTTTAGCCCCGTAGCTTTTGCGCCTTAAGCAGATGTTCTTTAAGTTTTATTTTAAAACTTTTTACTGTTGTGCAGTTTTTGACTGGAGGTGGTATATTATTCCAGCATTTTGAGGCAGCGTAGCGAAAGCTACCACGAAATGAGGATGCCCTATGTTTTGTGTGCATTAATCGACTTGAAATCCGGGTGTGGCGTTCAGAAAAAAGAAGTTTCTCATATAAATACTATGGCTCGCGATTACGAATGACTTTATACAGCATACAACTATAATGCACGAATCTACGAGATTCCATATTTAATAAATTTCCACGATTTAGAAAAGGGGTCACATGTGCTTTTCGGGGTATTTTAAAACAAAACCTAGCGCATGCATTTTGCACCCGCTGTATAAGTAGCTTTGTACGGGCAAGCAAACATCCGCCGATGACACTACATCAGCATAATTTAACTTCGATAGTATTAATGACTCACATAGTTGCACTCTTGTATTTTCATTAATAAAGTCCCGAATTCTATACAAAATCTTTAATCTAAAGAAGCAGTTCCTTACCGTATTCAGGCAGTAAGCCTCAAATCTCAATCGGGAGTCCATAAGTACTCCAAGGTTATGTGCTTCGGATACCTGCTCAATATAGTTGCCTCCAATCTGAATTCTAGGGCCATGGGCTCTAGTAGAGGCAATTAATTTCTTAGATCCCAAAACTAAGAACTTGGACCTGCCAGGATTTAAGACCAAGCCATTGTTATTTGCCCATTCAAAAACCCGACCCAGATCCCTGTTTATTCTGTCAACTGTCGCTGGTATATCCTTAGGTTTTGATGAAAGGTATACTTGAATATCATCAGCATATATATGATATTGGCAGAATGTAAAACAGTTAAGAATAAATAATAGTGGACCCAGAATTGAACCTTGTGGCACACCACGACATACAGCGGACGGCGTGGAAAATTTTTCCAACCCAGCTTCGTTACGTACTCTAACTCGTTGAGAGCGACCTTCCAGGTAACTTCCAAACCACTTAACAGTCTTCGAATCAAAGCCATAGAACGCCAATTTAGAATGCAGTGTTAATATTGTGGCTTTACCTGCATCCTGTGCGGCTAAAATATCATCAATTACTTCTAATAAAGCTGTTGATGTGCTGTGTCCAGCTCTGAAACCTGATTGTCTTAGAGGTAAGATCTTATTTTGGTTTAAATACTCTATCAGTTGCATGGACACAGCCTTATCAGCAATTTTCGAGAGAAACGGTAAACGGTAAACTGAAAATGCAATTCATGTGGCTGAATTTTGGGCCGATATCGTGTAAATAGGTATTGCCATCGACACGAAAAGAAGAAGATGGGGAGCTTTCTCAACAAGAGGTGTCGACACTCAGCTTCTTGATATCCGAACCATTTTTATCCCGACTGATAACTGAAATATGTTGGGCGGTCTACAGATGTCTGAAACACTATATAAAGGTAATTAACATATCTACAATAAAAGTAGCCTAAGTTACTCCTTATTACGTCCGCTATCTGCTAATGAAATCCCGAAAAAACCGGTCCAGCCGTTTCAGATATTAACCGAAACAAACAGACAGACATGACAAAAATTGTAAAAAATGTATGTACCGTGTTTAATTATGTATGTTTAACGGTACATATACCAAATGTGGATGTCCATAATATGCATTTAGTAATTTTCACGGAATGAAAAATATCATTCGAGTATGACGGCAATTTTCGCAAAAAAAAATGTTATAATAGCTCCGTCGGTAATCGGTCGGCCCCAAAACAGACGCCCGTGGTTCGTCTCACGATCGTTTACACACTCTTTTTTTTCGATTCCAGATCATTGCTTTCTTCTGTTTCTTTTGTGAAAAACACCACTTCATATTTTCTTAGTATTAGGTCGGTAAGATCGAAAAATATGCATATTTCTTTACTCAGTAATTTGTATCTAAACGTAATTTCCAAAATACACGATTTAGAAAGAAGAAAAAACAGGTCCTCCAGGTACTATCTTCTAAAAACAAGTTAACGGAACTTATCTTTCAGTAAATATGTGTTATCTAAGGAACTAAACTATTTTAAAAGATTTTTGTTTTTTTGGAAAATAACTGATATTAATTTTACAGCTGTTTGAAAACTGATTTATGAGTTTCTTAAAAGTTTAGTGTTTAATGTAAATAGGTAATAATTTTCGAATTTAGTAGGAAGAATGTAAATTCGTGTGATATAAATGCAAATGAATTACAATTTTATAAACATATTTTAACATTATAATAGATAATAAAGATTGTTGAAATGAAACGTTGGACGTCAAAAACAATAACATATCGTATCTATGATGATTCTATGACTTTGTCAAGTAAGTTATTGAAAAATAATAAATAAATAAAAATATTATTCGTATTCGTTTTAGTGAAAAGTCGAGAAATATTATTGGACGTGTCTTCAAGAGCGGCAACGTTTATTTGGACCTTCTAGGTAAGTTGCTCTCATTAACGTCGAGTGACAAAGGGCTGCTCGCAATGTTATTGATTTTTTGGCGAGATGTCCTTTAGTATAAATTGAAATTTTTCTTTTCATTAAGAGTTGGTCCAGCTCATAAGCCAAGTGTCCAGTTAATTGTATCGTGAATGACGAAGGGTTTAAATGGGGACGAGTTAACGAGGTCTGAGTATTTAGTAAATATTTCTGTAAATATAGTTCTTGGTTTAGTAAGCAATTTAATTTTTTGCTCTGTGTAAAGAATGGTGTTAGAACTTTTTGAAAAGTGGGTACCGTATACAATACTAAAACACATAAGATAATACCAAACATTGTTTAAAACCGTAAGAAAAAATAAAGTAGGTAAACTATGTTAAGAATATCATTGGTGTGAAAATAAGCCCTGTTAGCTCAGTTGCTAGAGTATGGGGCGCATATCCTGGCCTACGCTTAAAAAAACAAATAGGAGCGGTGAAAAACTTCTTGCCTTTTTTCCTGCAAAGTTTGTGTTGATTCAAATTTGATCTTTTGTTTAAAAGTTATGATGGGCACAAAATATAAGTAAGAAAAATCAGCTTTGAAAAGCTCTGCAAGTTTTCATGATACATGTTTATATTTCCTCCAGATCCGAATAGAATAATAAATAGTTTTCAAGCTCATGGTAGCCCGAGTTAACAATGACTTTAGGCCGCCTGGTATCTCAGTCCTGTCCGTGACCACAAATGCTGTAAAGCACTAGAAACTTTGGGTATTTAAAAAGAAAACAAAGCATGATAAAATCCGTAAATTAGTTTTATTATTTTGAAATAAAACCAACTTCTTCCGTACTTCGTCTTACTTACTATATGTCTACTATACTTACTGTTTGATCTGGAGTCCAAGGTCCAATACTGAAATTTAATATCGGTTCATAACTGATGCAAGTTCTGAGGTAGTAAATATAAAAAGAATGTACATCCGAACTGATAACCTCCTCCTGCTTTTTTTTCATATCAGTAGAGGTATATTTTATCAATAATTCAAAAAAATATGATGTTGGACAAATTATCTTGTACATATTGTTGTTGATACAGAGGTGCATAAAAAATATAATGTAATCAAAAATAATAGATTTTAACATAAGTTTTTGTAACGGGCATTTTAATCATCAAGGTTGGCCTTAGTGATGGGTATCACGGGGTGGCGCCGCACGCTATTCCGTCTTCGGTAAATGCACTCCATGGAGTGCCTCCTATGTAAAATGAAAATGAGGTTCTAAGTTCATATTGTGTTTATGGAATTTTATTGGCTGCAAAGAAAGTATTTATCCTAATTTAGTTTTTAATTTATGGTTTAATTTAAACACACTAGGACTTGTTATTGCTATAAATAATCTAAAATCTTTAATTAGATCAGTAATTAAAAAAATATAAGAAATTATTTTAAAATGTGTAGATAAACCTGTCGCAATATACTATGTAGTACCACAATCTCACAGAAGACCGGCGTGAAGTAGTGTCATACTTCTGCGTTTCTTCTGGTGAGTAAGGTAGCCAGGGCCCACTTTATTAAAAGGTGGAAATGTATCTGCAACATTACGGCTGTTGAAATTGTCAAGAGCGGCGGAACATCAGGTGAACCGCCAGCTCACTTGCCACCTTCTCCCATAAAAAAAAATTGTAGTGCAGATATTAACATTAAAAATTAAAATTATGTAATAAATCAATCATTTAAAAATTTTAATACATTACTGATTATTGAAATTATTTGATAAAGTTGTTGCTAAGACAAGAAAGTATGCAGGTTCTACATGCATAAGAATATTTAGTTTATATATCAGCAGCATTTTACTCAATAACAAAACTATTACTACTTAATATTTTTTCCTATCCTTGTACAAATGACAACTCCTTGGGTAGCACATGTATTTGAAAGAAAGAAAGAAAGAAAGAGATTTATTTGACATAAAACAGACTGACGTACACAACAATCACTTAAAACAATAAAAATTAGACAAAAAAGACATGAACATAAAACTCCAATATGCATATTTTCCCTTTTCAATAAAGTACGTCGCGATTCATGCCAAAAAGGACATCACTCAGCAGAATGTTGCAGTGAAACTGCAACGCTGATTTTCAGTAATGACCAAAAATTGGGGAATACAGCCCCGAGCCCAAAAAAAAAAAAAACAATACATTTATCAAAAACAAAAGTAAGAAACTAAAATTATAATAAAATAAAAACTCAAAAAACAACAAAAATGGGAACGTTAATTAGGATCGAAAATGTATCCACCAATCCATACATGTGTGTGCATCAGGCACGTGCTTACTTTTCAGTTAATGGTACGGTTTTAGTACGAGAAACGAGAAAAATGAAAGAAAAGGACAAAAAATTTACATAAAATCTTATAAATAGTAATAAAAAACATATGATGTTATTAAATCAAAAGAAACATGAAACAATAATAAAAAATGTACAAAAAAAAAAGGACTGGTAGCACGAATGGTCAAGCATACCGTCCCGGTTTATGTTTTTTGCTCAGATAAAAGGTGTTTTTTTAAATGATATCTAAAGGAAAATTTGGTTTTCAAAGACCTTATCGGTGGCGGTATATCATTCCAACAGCGAGTGGCGGCATGCTTGAAGCTTCCTCTAAACGCTGATGTTCTCTGACTGTGGCAATGAGAGCGGTTTGGCAAAAGATCTGCTAAGATATTTGTAGTAGGTGTGCTTCCAATTTAGTTTTCTATATAAGTATTCCGGTTTATTCGTGTTTATAACGTCAAATAATAAATTAGCTAAATGTAGTTTTCTCCTTGCTTCCATTTTCAAAATGTTATTTGCGTTCAAATAGGGCGTAATATGACTTTGCCGCGGTATGTTAAAACAGTAGCGGGCACACGCGTTTTGGACTCTTTGAATTAAGCGCTTTGTTCTAGACAGCAAACATGGACCATACACAGTGTAAATACATAAGTAAATTTCGAAAACACTAAACTTTCTACCAACCGTTTTCTTAATTCAATACTTAAAAATTTTCTAATCCCGTATAAAATTTTTAATTTATAGTAACAATCCTTCATAATATTATTTACGTGACTCTCAAAATGCAGTTCTGGATCAGTAGAAAGGCCTAAATTTCGGACAACTTCCACTCTTTCAATTTCTTTTCCAGTTATTTGTAGTTTTGGATTGGCTAACAAAATTTTTTTTATTTGATTTTTAGTGCCCAGGACCATAAAATTTGATTTTTGTGGGTTAATTATTAAAGAGTTTTGCCGAGCCCATAATGCCACCCTTAGCAGCTCGGCATTAATTGTGTCAACCGCAAGTGATGTATCTCTCGGATTAAAGGATAGATAAAGTTGGGTGTCATCTGCATACATGTGATATTTACAATGGTAAAAGCATCTCGACATATCAGCACTGTATAGAATATACAGCAAGGGTCCTAATAAAGATCCCTGAGGTACTCCTCTCCGAACTGGTGCAGGGGAAGAGAACAAGGTCAATCCATCCTTTGCTTTAAGCTCAACGCGTTGTGACCTATTTGATAAGTAGCTTTCGAACCACCGTACTGTTTCACATTCGAATCCGTAGTAAGAAAGCTTTGATAAAAGTAAATTGGTATTTATTGTATCGAATGCCCGCGAGAAATCTAACAATGTTAATATGGTACCTTCACCCCGATCTCTAGCTTCAAGTATATTGTCTATAACCTCTGCTAAAGCTGTTGCAGTCCCACGCCTTTTCCTGAAACCTGATTGTAAGTCAGGAAGGATGTTATTACTTTCAATGTATTCCGTGACCTGAGTACAAACTATCCGTTTTAGTACTTTTGACAGACAGGGTAGTATACTGATAGGGCGAAAGTCTTTACAGCTTTTAGGGTTGTTGTTCTTTTTCAAGGGAATAACATTTGCACATTGCCACAAGGCAGGAAATTTACTTGTGGTAATTGATCTGTTTACAATTGTTGTTATTGTTTCAAGTGATGATGGTAGTGTTAGTCTTATCATTTCTATTGAGATACCATCAATTCCCTGTACATTTGTTTTGATTTCATTTATTATTTTGAGTACTGTTTCCTGATTCACTGTATGCAATGAGAAAGTAGCTGGACCGTAACGAGAGAATTCAAAGTAAGTTAATTGTGAAATACTCACTTTGAAGTCCTCAGGAATATCTAAGAATGATGCATTAAATTTATCCGGATCATTAAACTGTGGTGGAAGCTCATCATCTCTATTCATAGGAAGTACATGCATTTTTAAACTTTTCCACAGGTGTTTGGCGTTGGTTAAATTATTATTGATATGATTTTTAAAAAACGCTGCTTTTTCATTATATAGCGCAGATGTTGCTAAATGTTTTAAATCAATGTAATATTTCTTATGTGCTTCTATTTTTGTTTGGTGGTAACGTTTACGAGCATTATTGCGTAGCTTAAACATAAGTTTAATATTATCCGTAATCCAAGGTGTTTGTTTACATTTAACAATAGTTCTTTTGACAGGCGCGTACAAATCAAATAGCTCAGTTATAAAGTTATTGAGGCAGAGTACCATTTCATTTACATCCTGTAACTCACATAATGCATTCCATGGGATCACTCCGAGGTCTTTTTCAAGACAGTCCCTATGTATGTCTTTCACAGGACGGAATAAGACTACTCTCCTTCCAACCTTTTCCTTTTGAGAAATGATCTCGCATGTCAAGAAGGAATGGCTGCCTAGCTCACTTATATGATCCACATATATGTTACGGTACCGAGCATCAGTGCATATAACGTCTATGAGTGTGGCACTATCCCCTACCATGTGTGTTGGTTTAGTTATTATTTGGACCATGTTGTTGTGTTGAATAAATTCTGTTAACTTCTTTGTTTTATTATTGTTTGTGTTTAGCATGTTTACATTAAAATCACCTAATATAATAATGTTATCGTATTTGTATAGTCCATGTGAGTACAAAATTGCTATAAACTTATTTACGCACCGTGAGGTCATTGGCCACTTAGCTTATTTGGTAAAGGTTAAACAGAAGACACAGGTTCGAATCCCGCAGCGCCGAAAGTTTTTGTTCATTTATCAAGAAAAATTTACAAATTAAAACTATGGATTGCTTCAAAGTTACATGTTCGCCAGAATCATCATAAGTTTAGACTCCGTCGACTTCTAACTTCTAACTTTCCAACATGTTACGTAATCCCGTATTTTCTTCACGGACCCTCACAATATTTTTGCTTGGCATGAACGCCGTGTATTTCCAGCGGCCTAAATACAAATCATCTTTTTAATTTGAAAAGCATCTTTCTCGTGTTGTTACTTAAAGTGCCATATGTCATGGATTAATCACATGAAAGGAATAAATATTGTGCTCCATGTTTGAATTGCTAATGAGGTTATTTAAAAGTGTAAGAAGCCCGTAATCGAATAGCGAGCTATGTCCAATGCAGAAAGTTGGGGCAAATATTCCTTTATGGCCAACCGCTCCCCTGGGAGAAAAAGGTCCAATACTTAGGAGTCACTTTCGACTCGCGTACGTCATTTACTATGCACGTTAATAACATTCGTAATAGAGCCGCGTTCGTCTCTGGCCGGCTACACAATTACACAATTACGGTGGCAGAGCCATGCAGCAGCCTCGGCTGTTGCACGAATGGGCAGGCTCGTCCGGGTAAGTACCATGACCTCACAGAAGACCGTCGTAAAGTGGAAGGATAATACTTTCGCGTTTCGTCTGGTGAGTGAGGTGGCCGAAGCCCAATTTTCAAAGGTTGTCAAAACATCTGCAACCCTTGGGTGTAGCAGATATCCATGGGCGGCGGTATTCACTTAACATCAGGTGAACCGTCTGCTCGCTTGGAAACTTTAAAAAAAATACAATTTAACTAACGCTAAAAGTAAAATTAAAAGTAATTAATTAAGGCACAAATTATTATTATAAAAGACCTGCGTTCGACCTATTATGTCCTACGCATGCATGATTTTCGCCCGCACACACCCTACTCGCTTGTACAAGTTCCAAATAGTACAAAATAAGTTCATCCGCCGCGCAATATTTTTTGGCATTAGCGAACATTAAAACTAAAAAAATATCAAGATTGTTTAATGTAGAAGACGATATGAGAGTAGCATTGTCATTTTTACGACCAAATATAAAGGAAATTATCAAAAAACATCAAGCTCAAATTTCGCATTAAAAATATTTTTATTATTAGCTTGTAATTAATCCCTTAATAAACGTTTAGTTATTATTGTAGTATATATTAGTTTATTTCGTATATTTATTTTTATCATAAACTATTTGTGCAGTGTGTTGTAGTAAGTAAATAATTTTTATCTTTTTCTTTGTGTGCCGCCAAATTTTGAAATCTTTAAATATGTGCCGCAACAAAAAAAAGGTTGAGAATCACTGCACTACACCCACAGCTAGTGTAACTATAAACACAATAGTTCGACCTCGCCTCCGAGCACAGCGAGACCAACAACGCGTACACAAGGTACCCCCGCGTTCCAGGGTGGTTCTCACCGCCCCCAGCTGGGTCTCGGTCTGCACCGCAACCTCGATGGCCCTTAATAGCATGCCGTAGCTAAACGCACGCATGAACACATGCGCGGCCCTACCCACAGCGGAGGGCCCAAACCCGTGGGTTCTAGCTAGCCCACCGGTTCTGCGTCAGATGAAGCTTTTATACTCTCGGGACTGAAAGCACAAACATCAGTTAATACAAGATACAAGAAGCGAGCTATGTATATTTTTATTGTGTCTTGGTATTTCTCAGGGTGATAGAGTTCGTAATGAATATATTCGAATTGGAACTAAGGTAACCCACAGACTTGAATTGGCAATAGGTAAAAAGTGGCAAACGAGCTGGCGGTTCACCTGATGTTAAGTGATAACCGCCGCCCACAGACATTTGCGAAGACATTGCCTTTTAATAATGTGGGCCCCGGCTACTTCACTCACCAGACGAAACGCAGAATTGTAACACTTCTACTTTACGCCGGTCTTCTGTGAGGTCGTGGTACTAACCCGGACGGGCCTGCCCATTCGTGCAACAGCGAATACTGTTGCGTGGTCTTATTACAGTAAATTAGTCTCAGTCTATGGGAGAGACCAATGTTCAGCAGTGGACTCAAACAGGCTGAAATAATGATGATGATAGGAAAATATTAATTTATTATCATACTGGAGAATCGTTCTTAAAACTTTCATTTGAGAATATTGTTATTGTTATTCCATTAGGTCTGGAGTTTTCATTTTCCATTATTCTGATCTTGAATACATTCTAATAAATATTTGTGAAACTCCAAAATACGTGAGTTCGATTTCAATGTTGAAGTATAAGATTTAACAGAATTGTGCCATAACACGGAGCATTAGATACAATTTTAGATTTTATTTCCTTCTGGAGGGATTTTTCCAATATTCTCTTCTTTTAAGAACAGATATCTACTCCAAAGTTTTTATACTATTATTGAAATTTTAAATTAAGGATATCACATCTTAGGCCATTGTAAGGTGTTCGTGTTAAAATATTTTGTTATCATGTTCAGCATTAAATGAAAATTACTAAACATATCAGTCTCGTTCCTATATTGGTTGAAGTCAGACGTGTTTCACTTTGATCTAGAATACCTAAAAACCAATAATTGACTTTGTTTTTAAAGGGATAAGGTTTAAAATCTCTTTAAAAATACCACTATTCTTAATCCGAAGCGATTCAAGACATTGTAGTATAAGCAAATTTGTCAGATAAAATGCAGCGTACTCCAACATCCAAACAAACAGTTTGTTTCTCTTCGCAACCTGATCTGTCAGTTGATTCACAAGACCAGGATATTATTCGGAACTTCAACATAAGGAAACGGAAAAATCCTGAACAAGAAAACGCAACAGATCTAAAAGAAGAACTCATGGAGTCTTTTAAGCAAATGCTGAACACGAAAATTAGTGAAATAAAACAACAAAATAATCAAATAATTGAGTCTAACTCGCAGATCATAACATTCCTGGAGCAGAATGCTGCGAATTACAAGGAAATTATGACCAGAGTACAAACTATTGAAGCCAAATATGAAGTAGATATGACACGGATTAGTGAATTGGAATCTCAGTTAAATGAACTCCAAAAACAATGCGTCAAGAATGTTATTGAAATAAGGAATATTCCACGGGAAGAAAAAGAAGACGTAAACAAAATTATCAATAATATTTATGACACATTAAACATACAGCGTTTGGACGAAACAATAAAAATATATAGGAGAGGTAAACAAAATGGGCCCATTGTTGTGGAGTACCAGGACATCAAAAAAAGAGAAGAACTCTTAAAGGCTGCTAAAAAGTATAACACAGAAAATAAGGAAAAACCAATAACCTCAGAAATGTTAGGGGTTAGTGGAATACCTTCAAGAGTTTATATATCTGAAGTTCTAACACGGATGTCGAAGAAGATGCTGGCAGCGGCTCGAGAACTTGTGAAGAATGGAAAATATAAATACTGTTGGGTGTCAAGAAGCAATATTTTGTTACGTAAAGAGGAGGGCCAGCCTGCCATAGTCATCAGAAGCCTAAATCAAATCAAAGACTTAGATATGCAATGACTATTTGCAGGCATATACGTCAAGAATCTACGGTACATTTTAATTTTCTTTTTACTATCTGTTTTTGTACTCTATCACTATAGTCACACCTATTACATTAATTTTAGCTATTACATTAGTTCTAATTCAGTTTATAGTACTGAATATCATACTACTACAATAACTGTTATTCTTAATAACTTAAATATTCTTAAAAATTCTTAATAATTTTTCTGTATTATTATCCCAAAAAATATTTTGTATCTATATATCATATGTATCATTTATATATATATCATATTATTATATTATTATACTCCATCTATATCCCTCCCGCTCATAATGAACAAACACTTGCTTGCATATGTCCTAGTTCGCTCATAAACATCAGTAACTATCATCCTCAACCAAATATCCTATATCAAATTCTTATTTCATTAATTACACCATGGGTAACAGTTTCATCATTTCAGCCTGTTTGAGTCCACTGCTGAACATAGGCCTCCCCCATAGACTGCCACGAAGTACGATCCTGAGCCACCTGCATCCATCGACTTCCCGCACATTTGCACAGGTCGTCACTCCATCTAGTGGGGGGTCGTCCCACACTGCGATGGCCAGTACGAGGCTGCCACTCGAGAACCTTTCTTCCCCAACGGTTATCGGTTCTACGAGCTATATGGCCGGCCCATCGCCACTTCAGCTTGCTAATCCTCTGAGCTATGTCGGTCACCTTAGTTCTACTGCGGATGGACGATGAAGTTGGACTTACCTAGCCGAACTAACTGTCCTAGGTAAATGTACTCGTCAACAACTTCGAGCTCAGTGCTCCCAACAACAACCGGTATTGGCGTGACATGGACATTAGTCATGATCTTCGTCTTGTCCATGTTCATCTTAAGGCCCACCCGTTGGGAGACGCTGTTGAGGTCATTGAGCATACTACTAAGGTCCTCCAGCGATTCTGCCTTGATGACTATATCGTCGGCAAATCGGAGGTGGGTGATGTATTCGCCATTGATGTTAATACCTCGTCCTTTCCAGTCTAGAAGCTTGAAAACATCTTCCAACGCAGCGGTGAAGAGTTTCGGGGATATGACATCACCCTGTCTTACACCCTTCTGCAGTTGGATAGGTTTTGTACTACTGGACTGTACTTGGACGGACATCGTAGCCTTGTTATACAAACACCTCAGCACCTCGATATACCGACAGTCAATTTGGCACCACTGAAGAGCCTGGAGTACCGCCCAAATTTCGACAGAATCGAAGGCTTTCTCATAGTCCACATACGCTAGGCACAAAGGCAGATTATACTCTTCGGTCTTCTGTATAATCTGCCGCAAGGTGTGTATGTGGTCTATGGTACTGAAGCCTTTTCGGAATCCGGCTTGTTCGGGAGGCTGGAAGTCGTCGAGTCTGGAAGCGAGACGATTCAAGATGACTCTTGAGAACAGCACATAGACGCGGCTCAGAAGGGATATCGATCTATAGTTCTTCAAGAGAGCGTTATCGCCTTTCTTGAAGAACAACACCACCACACTTCTGCTCCACGCCTCTGGTGTAACACCACCCTGAAGGACGGAATTAAAGAGCCTCTGAAGGACTACAAGTACCGGTTCTCCACCCGCTTTCAGAAGCTCTGCTGTAATTCCGTCCTCTCCTGATGCTTTGCCATTCTTAAGATGGTCAAGAGCCATTCTAATCTCGCTCAGACTGACGTCCGGGATATTATCGGAATAGTGTCGGATAAGCTTTGCTCTTGGGTCGTTACTCACACATGTGTGTGGCTCCAACGACGATGTGTACAGCTGTCCATAGAACCTCTCTATCTCACTCAAAACCTCTGGTCTACTGGAGATGATAACGCCGCTGTCAGTCTTCAACTTAGTCAGTTGGCTTTGTCCGATAGACAGATCTCTGGCGAAGACTTTTGAGCCTAGGTTCCGCTCTATAGCTCCCTCAATACGACCTGTATTGAAGTTGCGTAAGTCTCGCCGCATGTATTGGGAGATCTGCCTATTAAGCCGCCTTTAGTCCGACATGTCAGTTAGAGACTGCAACCGCATCTCTTGTCTTTTTCCCAAGAGGTTGAGAGTGTGATCAGAGAGTTTTTGGGTTCTATTTTTGCGGCGGGCCTTATAAAATTTAAGGCCCGCGGCATGGACAGTTTCCACGAGCTTTGCATTAATATCGTCCACCGTGCTGCAATTTTCTAGGCATTGGAAACGGTTATGTAGCTCGAGCTGAAAGCTTTCGGAGTTCTGGATATGGGCACGAGATGGTCGGAGTGTGGACTTCATCAGACGAGATCTTTCCAGCCTAATGTTAATATTCAATGTGCCTCTCACTAATCGGTGATCACTTCCGGTCTTCACCCTTGTGATCACAGAGACATCATTGAATATTTGCCGTTTGTTCGTCATAATGAAGTCTATCTCGTTTTTTACAGAACCATTGGGGCTAATCCAGGTCCACTTTCTGTGGGGCTGCTTTTTGAAGAAAGTGTTCATGATAAAGAGTCCCTCTTTCTCCATAAAGTCAGCCAGCTGCTGCCCCCTTGGGTTCCGTTGCCCTATTCCAAAACTACCTACTCTCAGCTCATCGTCTTTCCTTTTGCCTAGCTTTGCGTTGAAATCTCCCATTAACACCATGTACTGAGTTTTGGAGGAATGTATGGCTCGTGATATATCCTCATACATTGCCTCCACCTCATCATCGGGATGTGTCGACGTTGGTGCGTAGACCTGTATGACCTTCAGCGAATACCGTTTGGATATTCTGAGTATAAGGCACGCAACCCTCGACGACACACCCTCGATTTTAACAACGTTGTTAATGAGAGACTTGTGGACGATAAATCCGACACCTCCTTGGGACAGTTGGTCGCCCTCCCGGTGGTAAAACAGGTTGCCGGATTCAAGGATTATCGTGTCCTCCCCCTGTCTTCGGACTTCAGATAATCCTATTATATCCCAACGCAGCCTGATTACCTCTTCTTCGAGCTCTGTTATCTTCTCGTCAGTCCTCAATGTTCTTACGTTGTATGTTGCCAGGTCCAGTCGCCGTCGTTGGTAGCCGAATCTTAGCCGGAGATTCTTAGCACCCCCTGCCCTGCCGTTACCATGACCGCTACCGTAGCCAGGAATAGCAGGGCCGCCGGGGACTGGGGGCCGTACACCTTGGACTTCCATTCATGAGGGGTTTTTTTGCCATAGTTGCCACGCTTGGCGAGCGGGTTGGCAACCGCAGTTCTTCCAGACACCTCGCACCTTCAACGCTGCTGCCCGTTATTGGCCTGGATATTTGGGTCTGGAGAGTTAGGATGGTTATCCCGCCATCTATCGGAGGCCACCGGATGTTTGTGGCTTATCCCTTAGTCGCCTCTTACGACACCCACGGGATGAGATGGGGTGGCTTATTCTTACGCCGACACCACACAGCATGTAAACAGTGGGTAACAGTTTAGAAGACATTAGTTCCGACGTTGATAATAATATCCACGTAGGAAATTCCTTTTTGGTTGAGGATCTAGAATCACTTTTGCATTACGGACTTGATAATAAACTATCTCTTAAATTGATCGTACAAAACATTCGTAGCATAAACAAAAATTTAGACGACTTTAAAATTCTTATGGCAAGGAGTAATTTAGATTACGATATTATCATTCTAACAGAGTGCTGGTTGCAAAAATCAGATTTAATCCCTAAAATAGAACAATATAACACCTATAGTACCCGTACCCATATTAACCAAAACAGTGGTGTGGTCGTTTATATAAAAAATAACTTGGAAAATGTCATGGTATACGAACCTAATATAGTTGACGCTGATTGCTTGGTTGTGGAAATAGACAGAAATAACGCTTTAATTTGTTTGTACAGATCACCATCATTTAATTCCATAACGAACTTTCTTTGCTCTCTAGATGAGTTGTTGCTCAAGCTCAAGCATATACCTAACATTTATTTAACTGGAGACATTAATATTGATATTAGCAACTATAGTAATGACCCAAAGTCTGATGAGTACCTAGATCTTCTTGCAAACCACTGTCTTGTACCGAGTCATTTATTTCCGACTCGTCATGATAAATGTATTGATCACTGTTTTGTAAAGTCAAATTCAAAAATGTTAACCGTAATTTGTAAGTCGTCCGTAACTGATCATAGCAGCTTATATTTGAATTTATCATTAACGCAGCAACATTCTGTACATAAATATAAAAAATCATTTAAAAAACTTAATTATGATATGGCTTACAAACTATTGAATGAAATTGATTTTGCAAATATAACATCGTTAACAGACCCAAATACAGCAACTGAAGTATTTATTGAAACTCTATCAAGGATCATTAAAAAAAGCACACAAATCAAAACAATACCTAACCGAAAGCTAATTCGTCATAAATGGATAACTCCTGGACTACTACGCTGTATGAAATTCAGAGATACATTACATAAAAGACACCTAAAATCACCAAATGACAAAGATCTGGAAATTACTTATAAACGTTATCGTAACCATTGTAACAATCTTCTTCATAGTTTAAAAAATGAGCACGATAAACGAAATCTAAATCTAAACAAAAATGATATCAAAAAGACATGGGATGTTATAAAAGATGTATGTAATTTGAATACGTCAGATAAAGCAGATGTATGTAATTTGAATACGTCAGATAAAGCCAAAGCTCCAAATGAATTACTAAGCATCAAATCAACACCTCAGGAATCTATCGATTATGCTAATGGTTTTTTGTTAATATAGGCGCTAAACTATCGAATAACATTTTACAAAAATTAAAACTTACAGAAGAGGAATTAGTTAAAAACTTTAGGTGCAATAAAACTCCATTAAAGTCATTCATGATGTTGGAAACAGATGAACTGGAGGTACAAAATATCATTATGTCATTGAAGAATAACAACTCTACAGGTTGGGATGGTATATCATCCAAATTTATCAAAAATTTTGTTACAATTATTAAAGCACCTCTCACTCATATATTTAATTTATGTTTGTCTTGTGGAAGGTTTCCAAACGCGTTGAAGGACTCTATTGTAATACCTGTCTTTAAAGCAGGGGATAAGGATAGCATTACAAACTATCGTCCAATTTCTCTCCTGCCTATATTCTCTAAAATTTTAGAAAGAATCATGAACAAAAGACTTGTAAGTTACTTAGAAAATAATAAAATTCTATCAATAAATCAATATGGTTTCAGAAAAAATAAATCGACTTCAGATGCAGCAGAAGACTTGGTAACTAACATAGCAAGAAATCTTGACTGCAGAAAAAAGAGCATCGGTGCTTTTTTGGATTTAACTAAGGCCTTTGACACTATCTCAATTCCCCTACTTATTCGTAAGTTGGAGTCAATAGGCATTAGAGGTGTACCACTAGATCTTTTCAAAGATTTTCTTTCTAACAGGACACAGACTTTGAAAATTGGAGATCTTTATAGTTCTAAGCTAAAAATAAATTTCGGTGTTCCGCAAGGATCTGTGTTAGGGCCCACCTTATTTCTTATTTATATAAATGATCTATGCAATATTGAGATACCTCATTCAAAATTATTACATTCGCTGATGATACTGTAATTGTATTCCAACATTCATCATGGACACAAGTTAAAACAGCAGCTGAAACAGGGCTTCAAAGTATTATAAACTGGCTTGATTACAACTTACTTCCATTGAATTTAAATAAAACAAAGTACATAACATTTAGCATAAAAAATAATTTGCAACCTCCTACAGATTTCACACTGAAAGCACATGAAAGCGTATGTGATTTTAATTGTTCCGTTACTACTAGAGAATCCAATTGTTATACGTTATCTGCAACAAATAGCACAAAATACTTAGGTATTAAGGTAGATAAAAATTTGAATTGGAATCCACATATCAATAAGCTTAAGTCTAGAATACGTAAACTTATATCTATATTCAAAAAGATTAGAAACTTGAGGGACCAGAAGACAAACAAGACTGTTTACCTGACCTTGTGTCAATCTATAGTTACTTACGGCATCATCGCTTGGGGGGGTGTGCGGAAAAGTACTCTTATAAAAATAGAAAGAGCTCAGCGGTGTATCTTAAAGGTAATTAATTATAAGCAGTTCATGTACCCTACGTCAAAACTCTATAAAGAGTTTAAAGTTTTAACAATTCGCCAACATTACATTAAAAGCATTGTTCTAAAACAACACTCTTGCTCAAATCGTATTAATAAGTCCATTAGGAGATCACATGAGGTCTGTGAAGTGCCATCGTGTAATAGTACTTTTGCTCAATGTTTTTCTTACTTTTTGGCCCCATTACTTTATAATCGCCTAAGTAAAGTCAAGCCCTTGAAAAAACATGACGAGATTTGTTTGTAAAAGGACTCTGGAGGAATATCTGGGTGGTTTGGATTACGAAGGGACTGAAAACATTATGCAAATATGCAAGTAAATCTTCTCTACTGAATTTAGACATATATATATATATATTTTAAAGTACGTATATAATAATAAATATATAATCATATAATTACATTTCAAATATTACATAATATATAAGAAAACTATAATTTATTAAATATATATGTACTACTATGTTATACTGGTATATATCTATATAAGAATACTACAAAAAAGATTGCAAATAGATGTAACATTTATGTCAATATTATAAAATAATTCAATTAAGAATAAAAATAGTTTTATCTGCATTTTGTTAATATACTACTTGTTTACGCCAAACTCATTAGTAGATGTTTTGAAAATGTTTTGTTGGCTTCAATAATATTATCCAATTAAAAAACTGTCCTTATTTCAATTAGCGTAAAGTAAGTATTTCTGGAACGAGAATTCTTACCTTGCCGTAACACAGTCTTTTGACTAGCACAGAAGGTAAAGAATTTTTACCAGGATACCGCCAATTAGATATGTTTAAATTTAACAAACTACCCGGCTATTACTACTGATATACATTTTGTAAATAATAATTCATTTGTTTCTCCATAACAGTAACAGAGTAATTTGTTTTGTTTTTTTTTCTTTTCTTTTGTTCCATATAATGTAATAATTTCTATAGTGTTATTTTTCTGTTTGATTAAATTATAGTTTAACTGTATGTTATATAGATTGTTGTGTGGTGCAATGTAACTTACGATGAAATAAATAAAAAAATAAAAATAAAAATAAATATAACGTAAAATATGTATACTTTACTCTTCATATACTCTTTGTATTAGTTATTTATTTGAAACTCGATAATAACTGTTCTAGTAAGTTGTCCATTGTGGAAACGTAATTGGTTTCACATTTAAAAAAAAATGAACGCCAAAAATATTTTAGTGAATATAAAATAAATTATTACTTTCTCTGAAAAGGTTTCTTATGAAATAAGCAGGGCCTTTGTACAAATTCTTTCATGTATTTACGTTTCTATCATAATTTTCTGTGGACATAAATTATAAATAAATAAATAAGGTTTAATTATATATGAAATGTCTGTCTTGTACCTATACAAGTATTATCCGAATTTGAAATAAACCTTACATAAATTATTGCTTATTGGTTATCACACCTTCAAGCGATTAGTTTTCTCTTGAGCTAACTTGTTTGTTCTTACCATTAGGTGGGATGATAGTCAAACACTAGAAAATGATAAAAGTTAACTATATTTAATCTATGAAATAGTTACACAGCTTTTCGAATCCTGCAAATGCATCACTAATTACTGGTGTAATATCCTGAGCGGGTTTGTCATCGCTAGATAACCATATGGAACCGTTTGAACCTTCCTTGAATATCTTAAGTACAGCTGCAGCAGCACTTTCAGCCCTGGTAAACGAATAAATTAGTTTTGTGGATGGAATTGGATAAAAACTTGCAAAAGTTCGCTTTTTATGAATCTCCAATTTGCAAAAATCGTTTGTCTTCTACGTCTGGTGTGGGGTAAAAAACTTCTGTACTAGCCTTCCAAGGCGTTCGGAACCATGTTGGACATTTCTACACAGCCTTTTAGCCAGTACGAAGCCGTGATAGCTCATTGGCCGGGCGCTCGCTTTTGATTCAATTTACTCGAGTTCGATCCCCGCTGATAGCACCAATGAAATTTTTAATTTTAAGTGCTGACTTATGACGTGCTCAGTGGTGCATATATTTGAAAAAATAACAAAAAAATTCGAAGATATGTGAATTCCGCCAATCTGCAGTGGGCTCGTGTTTTGGACTATGCCCTAATACCCCTGAACTATTCCGTACAGAGGAGGACTTTGCCCAGCCGTGGGATATTTAGGCTGTTACTTTTTTATATTGCCTGCGGAATGTCCTAAAACAATACGTAGGTTGTTTTTTTTATTTACGATGATGAGCCTATGATAAACGTTTTTTGATTCTATGAATTACAATAAATTTTTTTTTTTAATCTTGCACAATGTCCAAGGTTTATTTGGGTGATGTATTGCGGTATTATTGAACTATACAGGGAGGCTTTTCTAAGTTTATCCATTTTTTAAAATTAAATTCTAGACATAAATAATGTTATATAAAAATGATAAATGTTTTAAATCACTCTTTTAGTAATTAATTACATTCATTTGAACTTATCTGAAAAAGTGCGTGATTTATAAGCAACTCATTTATTTTACGCGCGATCATTCATAACTAACACGCACAAAACACTTCGTTTGTGTGCGTGAACGGTAAAATTTAGGTATTTATGAATGACTACTGCGTTTTCAACAAGTTCTGTGTTTTAGGGAATAGAAAGGTAATTTTTTTGAAAAAAAATTTGGTTTTTATTTCAATAAACGATTATACTACCGAGTCTGAACTTCCTGTGTAAATTTGGGACCCCGTTAAAAAAGTCTCCCTGTATGATCAAATAAACAATATTAAGGAGATAAAGAAAATAATATTACTTCTGGTGATAACGGGCAACTGTTTCCAAGTCATTTGCCATGGTTTCGTCCCAAACTCTTTTTTCCAGTCCATCGAGCAGCGGAGTCAAGGTTGGTCCAAAACAGACTGTCAATACTCTCACGCCGGTTTTCGCGTAGAACGAACCGCCCTGAAAATTATCGCCTGTTTACCAACACAATTTGTAGTTATAGTAATATAGTTATTGGATTTTATACAATGTTAGTTGATTATAATTATGTACTTGTATTGGATGTACCACTAAAACGATTCTTCTTAATGTTCATAGTAACAGCCAGCATAAGATATATCTTCTCTCTCTTTTGTGTTCCTGCTCAGTCCAACCGTGTGACAAATCAGGGATTTAAATTGCTTTTAATAATTTCGACACTAGGATTTGAACAAAGAAAACCCAAGGAACTCCTTATATTCACTATGTGATGATAATTTTAGTATAGTCAAATAATTTAAGTTTTTTTTAAAACTCACCGAAATACTCTGGCTAAAGTGAATCACTGCAGCTTTTGTGGCACAATAAATAGGCATGAAGGGGAATCTGCAAATTCCCGCGATTGAGGATACATTTATGATCGTGCCTCCAGCTCCTCCCTCGTCCTTCCTCATATGCTTGACACCCTTCATCGTGAAGTCGACCAGTCCTTGCTGAAATGGAATAAAACTGCCATGTTAATGGTTTCTTCTATTATGATATTACATATTTAATTAATGTCAATGGTTTTTATTCTTGCTTGCCAAAAGCAAGCAAGAGTAAAAACCAATATAATGGCTATGACACTGACCTTTTTAGTCCCCAGTACAACTAAAATAATAGGAATTCGTAATCCCACTTACATCGAATAATTTACCTTACACCAAAAAGTTATTGCAGTACTAATTATTATTAATACGATAGGACCTGATGGATCGAGCTTTGCTTGTTTTGTTTTGGTAAATCGTTTATAGAAAAAAAAGTAAAAAAATAAGTGTGTAAATGATCGTGACACGAACCGCAGCCTTCTGTTTCGGGGCCGTCCGATTACCGACCGAACTATATAACATTTTTCTTCGCAAAATTTACCGTCATATTCGAATGATATTTTTCATTCCTTGAAAACAGGGATAAAAGGACATTTTTTTATAAATGAAAACTAAGTAGATCGATTTTTCGTCCCCGAATCTATAACTTTTCCCCACAAGACACTGACAATTTTGGATGTGTGTTTTACTACTCCTAAAACAGGTAAAAGTACGATCCATACTTTGTTAAAAATTAGGAAATTTATTACTCATACCCAATTAACGTTGCTTGCTTTTCTCCAGGTAGCTGCATTATCCATCATTATTCCGGCATTATTAATAACCACATCTAGCTGTTTGAATTCTTTCAATACTATTTTAAACGCTTCACCTGCCTCCTTCTCGTTGGCAACGTCGCATTTCACAAATATTACTTTACTGGTGTAACTTTTGCTTAAACGTTCTGCTAGCTTTTTGCCATTATCAACTTGAACGTCCAAAATCGCAACGCCCTGTTGAAAGATGTAGATTATTTTTAATGAGTTTATTTACATCAAGCGAAATATGTTACCTCCGTATGATGACATATTTATTTAGACTAACAGAGTCGTCTAAAAAAATTGTAAATACTGTCTTTAAGCAAAACAAAACATTAAGTACGATACTAGGTAACATTTATTAATAAGATTATGTTTTACAATCTCTTACCATGCCACACATAAAAGGATAATCATTGCAACATTTATACAATGTTGCGGTTTCATTGAAATTATTTGGTTAAAACTTTTTTTAAACCGTATTAACGTTATTTATATTCTGAAGATGTGAGTTTGATTTTCGAATAATTGGTTGAGCCCTATTTTTACCCAAATCTTGGGGAATCAAAAAAATTACAGAGTTCTCTCTCCCTAAAATGAATTTAAATGTTCAAAGTCGAATCAAATTCAAAACGATGATACAACAATGTGAGAGTGACCTTTAGAGAGACAAGTTCGTATGCCAGATTAAAAAAGAGGACTTGTAAATTATTTAATATAACGCAGACGGTAAAACTATCACATTAATATAATTTCGCACAGTAAAAATAAAAAAGTGAAGTAACAGCCTATATATGTCCCACTGCTGGGCAAAGGCCTCCTCTATACAGAGGGTATAGTTCACCACGCGGCCCCACTGCGGATTGGCGTACTTAAGTTAAAAACTTCACCGGGGATCGAACTCAGGTTGCTCGAGTATATTGTATTAAAGGCGAGTGCCCGGACACAGAGCTATCACGGCTCTTTCGCACAATATAAATAAAAAATAAAAAAGTACCTTTGCCCCTTGCTTGACAAAGGACTCAACATAGTGCGCCCCTAAACCTGACGCGCCGCCCGTCACCAAAAAAGTTTTTTCCTCTGACGCGTATTGATCTGTCATTTTATGTTGAGTACAAATTTTAGTGTCAGTGTCACGCTTTTATAGCGGACCCAGTTTTGCTAGTAACGGTGATAAGAGTCATTATGTAATTGCGTTTATCACGGAGTTTTATAAGATGGTACTATTCTGTTTATCACAGTTGCTTTATTCTGCACACGCTCAAAAACACTAGGATTGGGACAAATTAAAAATTCACGCCTGTATTCTATGAGGTCGTGGTACAACTCCGACCGGCCTGCCGGTGTAGCCGGGCTGTCGCTGGCGTATTTCACGGTTAATCGTTGTTCGGCCGCGAACGCGAGAAAGCTTTCCCATGTGTCGGGACAACGTTGGCGGACGAACTCCTTAAAGAGTTACTCCATCTCGTCGTTTGTGCCTTTGGGGTTTAAGCCTCGCCGGCGTGTGTAGGCTTAACTAAGCTTCCCCACCTTGCGGCAGGGAGGAGTGTGCCTCGCTGGAAAAGCGCCCAGCCTGGACGGAGCAGCGCTGAGAGCTGTTTGCTATCGTGGGACACTACCTCTCGCTGCCTGCCGTGATTCGTGCTATGGTGGACAGCGAGAGGGCGTCGGGTGCTGTCCTGTCTTTTTGTGAGGATATAATCGCCCGGAAGGAGGCCGCGGAGCGAGAAAGGGAGGCAGCCACCCTGGAAATTCGCCGCCGGATACAAGGGCGCAGGAGGATGGCCTACGTGCGCAACTTTTTGATTCGAGTAGCATGAGCCCTCCGTGTTAGAGGATGGATAATATTATATAGTGTTCGCTGTTCGAGTTACAAAAACCAACGTCTAATCTATAATACAATGAATACAAGCCTCTCGACTTCAATCCTTACACATTCTATATTGATATCTTTAATTATTTCATATTGATTACATTTAGGCGATATAAGTCTTCATAAGAATCCTGAAGTTATTCAATGGCATGTGTTCAGATCGAAGTCTTTTAGCTATTACGATTTCAAACCTGCTCATGTTGGAATCTGCAAACCGCGGGACACGGCAAATAACTGGTTGAATTATTTTGTATATTCCTTTCATAAGCGACCTCTCATCAAAACATTCACTCCAATTATTCATGATATCGTTACGAAAAGCACCTACTGACTGATACGATAATTTTGAAAAAAATCGAGCATCGCTCTGTGTATCAAATTTCTTTCAAAACAAGGAAAGACTCAAAAAAAAAAGATTCTGCTCGTTTGTTATATGCTATTCAGAAGTAGTCTTGTGAAATCAAACGAGATAAAGAGAGTAATGAAGACGACCTCTGTTTATTAGCGTTTCATGTAAAGTTTTTGATATTTTGAAGCATTTCATGTCTTATAGTTGATATGTTATTACATAACATAGGATACTTTTAATAATCGTATGATTTTCGCTGCTGAAGACATGTGGTATGCGTTAAATATACATGTGTTCGACGTGTTTTAAAATGTCTTAAATTGATACCTCCGAACGAAATGAAAAACAGCAGGTCCGATACAAAATTTTGTCATAAACAACTTGACTTTGAAAAGGTCCAAAATGTTCGCATATACCGCACACATTCATTATTTAATTACAACTTGACCTACATTCTTTCTGACGAACAAAAGTGACCGCTACTTGGTCAAATTCGCTTCAACGTTCGAGGTAATGCTTTGATACAGGTATAAAAATGGATATGGATTTCGCAGTTGAAGCCTTGCTTGTTTTGTTCAACTAGAATCTTACTTCCTCTGTAAGATTGTGTGATTGTAAAATTCAACGCTTACGTGTGGTAGAGCAACACAGTAGCTATTGGTGCTCAAGTATGGTTAGTGATGGCTTATTTCTTTGAGTTAGATAACGGAGGCCTACTCTTGGATAGATTGGCTACCCGTCTGCTACTCCAAACGTGTAGATATCCATGATTGCTGTAATCATTTCAGATTAGGTGAAGCGCCTGATCACGACCTCACCTAAATAAGTGATCACCGACTATATTTTCTTACTTTTCAGTTGTTTATACTTTATAATTCTTTTACAATATTTAAAAATACTTATTATTCATCCTATCTTTGTTTTCTCATTCGAATGAGTAAGATATGAAGTACATGTTGTGACCGCTTATGTTTTCTTCTGTCCAAAGCTTGTTTAGACTATTCTTGTTTTTATACCGATATCACTTTATGTCCTTAAAACGACAAAAGCACAACTAAAAAAGTAATTTTATTGTTTCAGATTCTCTTTTCGCATTATATCCAGGAATTTTAAAGTGAGGTAAGTGTAGTAACAGATATCCTTTTTTCGCTGCTCATCTTAACCCGGATCAAATTGAAGATATTAATTAAGCGTTCCGTGTCAAGGGACTGGGGTTACTTACTTACTTTCGTACTATGGTGTTCATTCGATTCTGTCAGGTAGCGAACAACATTTCTAAAAGCCAAGCCCAAGTTATAAAGACCAATTTACCTCGTGCCTCTCAAATATTTAACTCATGTTCTTGTTGAAAATTGAAAGATATTTTGATCCTTTCTATTAATCCTCTTCTCCAGTATCGCTGTCATGTAATTTGTATAGCATCACTCTATATTGGTTAACTTGAAAAGGGCACTGATGATAATACTTTTACAAGATCATTGTGCTAGTTTAGGCGTCGGAGAACCACTATATTTTGCTTTTTCTTCCTATTTGTAATATGCAACCAGAGGAAGATGACCTTTCTCCACTTCCGATTTCATACTTTGTGGTCACTGAAGAACACTGTATATGAATAAGTATCGATTTCGATCGCCAAAGTATTTTTTAATAAGCTGTCACTTCCTTAGATTTTTAAATAAAAATAATAATTAAAATTAAATTTCTTTTTCAAGGATTTCTTTCGTGGTTATTGCGATTGATTCGTCTGTCCCTATTCACACTTATCAGGGTTTCGCTGTAGGGTTTAGTTGAACCACTTGCAGCTTCTGATGGCGTAAGAATAGACCCGCTCATCCAGGGAACTACTCCGGCTTCACCGACGATCCGCGTAAAGCATGCGCATTTCTTCCGATGACCGGCGCCCGACCTCTATTACCAGACTGACAACAACTCCACATCCCACGAGTGTTTTAAATATCCCAGTTGAACCATCCGTACCTTTCTCAGGTTTTCTTACAGAAATGGAAGGTTAAGAAATATGTACGTTAATGCCAGTCATTATGACTAACGACTATAAAGTTGTCTAGTTGTAATGATTTTAACATTCATTTTAATGATGTAATCGGATAAAAAAATTTACTCTGTGAGCAACATGTTCTAGATAACCTTTATAACCAAGTGTCGATTCTTTCCTTATTTTTGAGAATAATTAATGATTATAATACATTATTGTATTCATTATCGAATCACTACAATCCAATTATCCCTACTAATATATACCTTTTTTTAGTATAAATGTGAAAGTATGTTTCTTTATCCTTTTTTCACATAAAAAAAGCAAGATTTTTTGAAGTTCTTAGTTTTACGTCAAAACTCAGATAGGCCACTGCATCCTGAAAAAAAAATCATACCGACGGAAAGCTGTGTTTTATCATTAGAAAAATTATATGATTTTGTACTTTTTTCCCATCGAAATTTATTTTGCTTATAGTTTTTTGTTATTTATTGACCAAAAGAAGCATAGGCTAATTTTTAACCTTTAAAATACCTTATACCTGAGGGGAAAAAATATTAAAAAAATACTTGATTTTGATCTTCTTCTTCTTCAATCATATATTATCGTCGCTATTCAACGACAATAAGTTAGTAGTAGTAGGGATAGTTGTTGGTCTAGAAAGAAACATAGGTTATATTAAGTCACGGAGAAAAATAGAAAAAAAATTAAAATACGTAATTACAAACACGCCATACCCACGTATCTCGTCGTCATTAGACACGGTCACGTTGTTGGGTCGTTGCTGAGTCTATGTGGTAACTTTTAGATAGATACAAGATGGCGCTTTATCATTTTTATAACTCGTTAGCGATGTGTTTTTCGTTTAACACACATGGGCCGTCATCGCATCGGGCTCCATTCTCTCCATACTCTTTTGATTTGATCATAATTCGTTGATCTTTGCTTTCAATGACGGTAACCAGGATGAAACGATGATCAGTTAGAAACATCCAACGAATACTTCTAGTAAATTTTGCATCAACAACTATTTGATAACCTAATGTGATATATTGCTTAATGCAATTAGTAAATTTTCAAAATTTGTCAATTTGTTTTGGTGAATTGGCGCAAATTCCAAAAGTCTTGCTACACCTCAAAATGGATTTAACTTGAGAAATTCTCAGATCACGATTAATAACGACTTTCGTTGTGGGCTTATTCAACAACAAAGTTATGATAGACTTCGATTGGTATTTAATAATGAAGCCACATCCCTTGCCTTGATTTACAATTTCTTTAATGAGTTTAAACGTGGGCGTAGCAATCTCAGTGATGATCTTCGTGAGGGATGTCATCCAACAGCGACGTCTGAAAATAACATGAGTTCTGTGCGACGCATAATAGAAAAAGATAAGAGAGGGACCTACCAACAGATTCGGGCAAGCTTAGGCATTGGTATGAGTCAAGAACAATGAATATTACACAAACATTTAGGAGTCAACAAGCTTTACACCAGATGGATTTCCCATACTTTTTCGGCGCCATCTATTGGATAATTACTCAATTCGGCCGATAAATTTCCTTTACTACGCCATCTATTAGAATATGATGGAACTCACAAATATTATGGTCAAGTAGTAGCAAATGATAAAAGTTACGTTTATTTCAAAAATATATTTTATTGTTTGTCAAAGAAATAGTTACATAGCTTTTCAAAACCTGCAAATGCTTCACTAACTACTGGTGTAATGTCCTGAGCGGGTTTGTCATCACTTGATAGCCATATGGAACCGCTTGGACCTTCCTTGAATATCTTGAGTACAGCTTCAGCAGCACTTTCAGCTCTGTAAAAAAATTATCGATTAATTGTAGTCAGATTAATAAAAGGCCCTAATACCCTCTGTATAGAGGAGGCCTTTGCCCAGCAGTGGGACATGTATAGGCTGTTACTTTACTTTAATAAAAGGAATTAAAACTTGAGAAGGTTGCATTTCTCCGAATAATAAAAGATTTCGGTACTAGCCTTTGGAATCGTTGGGATCCATTTGCACAACCATATATTGCCTAAGAAATGTCTTCAAAACATTGATTCTATTTTATGTACAATGAGCCTATTATTTATTGTGGATTAGTTAATCGATACTAATTATTAATACTTCATTACTAAATATTTAATACAATTTTGATATATATTTTTATGTATAATTGACAAAATTTAATTCAATACTAATGAATATTACCATTAATTACAATACTATTTGTCTAAATGATAAAGTCATATATGTCTGAGTACAGATAATGTTATAATATGGTAAATCTAAATAACTTTGCAGATTGTATAACCACAGTGTCAACATGACAGATCTTTGAAATGTCTACCATATCGTCTATGGATGATAGATTCTGCGACCGCGATTTTTAACGACGGATTAGGGTTCGATTTCGGAGAAGAAACCTGAGAAACGGATACCAAAGAAGGCAGCAGGCGCATTCACGCCTTTATACGTGGCACGAGACTATGTTTTTCGTTGTCATTATGGTCAATGTAAGTTAATACTGAGGATTTTGATCGGATTTTGAATAAATTTATTAAATTGTTGTATTGTCATCAGTCGTAGGACGTTCCTTTTAAAGAGGGTGAAAATGACGTTCAATGGTTCTGTTTCATAGATACATAACAAGCTAATTAAAACGCATTGACTTCTTGATTTTATGCGAATATTATACATATTGTTATGAACACACAAAGGAACGAACGCCATCTAGCGTCAATTATTAAAACCACTAAAGAACAAAGACGACATAAAACCCCCTATTCAACACTAGATGGCGTTAGAGGAACTGCTGTGGAACTATAGTCTCGAAAACCGGGTACATTCGCGAACTTTCCGGAATCACGAACATGTTCGTGCGTGTCGGGTACGTTCCAGGAATGATCTTTCTGGATTAGTCCGGAACCGGTCTCGGCCCATATAAAAAGCCGCAGGGAGGCGAGCGATGACAGTTCAGTTTGAGCTACCTTCGAGGCGACTTCGGAGTGAAAACTAGTGATCAAGAGCGATACCAGTGAAACCTACGACTTGACTACAAAATAGGACATTGTTAGTGCTTAGTGTTTGGACCTAGTGCTTTGTGTTGGACCTAGTTCTAGTGAATAAAGTCTTCAAAAGAGTCAGCAGGTCTTTCTCTCCAAATCCTTCGAACCCCTAACACGTAACAATATTAAATGAAACTAGATCACGGATGAAATAGTTTTGCAAATAGTTATGAAATAGTTTTGAGCATATATTAATAAGAGCAAATATTTTTTGCTTTTCGAGTTCCCATGAACGCTGGAAAGGTTTCGAAATGTTGAGAATTACAAAATCAAAATAAAAACGCAATAAATCCGTAAACTTGTTTAATTTAATTAGTTAAAACGTGTTAAAAAAAGCTAAAAATATTTGCTCTTATTAATATTTGCTCTAAACTGTTTCAAAGTATGTATATTTCATAGTATGTATATATTGGTCGTCACTTCACTCTAAAATGACTATTAAATAAATTAAATAAACTAATATGATTAAAAACTATTTTAAATAAATAAGGGTAAAAAGATTACTTTTGGTGATAACTGGCAACTGTTTTCAATTCATTTGCAGTGCTTTTGTCCCAAACTCTTTTTTCCAGTCCATCGAGCAGCGGAGTTAAAGTTGGTCCAAAACAGACCGTCAATACTCTCACGCCGGTGTTCGCGTAGAACGAACCGCCCTGAAACGTAAAAGAGTTTTGGTATTAACATGCAATAAATTTGTATTTTTATATAATATCTTGTATATTCTGGAGTTTATATGATGTGTAATGCATATATTATTCTTTAAGTCACATAAATTTATTCTGCAATTTTATTTATTGCACCTACCACGATTTCTCCTCACGCCCCGGGTTGACTGGTAGAAAATGCCAATAGGCATTAAAGTCCCGACTCACCGAAATGCTCTGACTAAAGTGAAGTACTGCAGCTTTTGAACCACAATAAATAGGCAAGAAGGGGAATCGGCAAATTCCAGCGATTGATGATACATTTATGATCGTGCCTCCAGCTCCTCCCTCGTCCTTCCTCATATGCTTGACACCTTTCATTGTGAAGTCGACCAACCCTTGCTGAAAAGGATTAAAATTGTAATGCTCGGTTTCTGAATTTTTCGGTTAAACTGAGATTAGCTATTAGTTCAATAAAGTTATGTATAATATAAACTTCGGTTAAGTATTCCATCTAAGAATATTTTTCTGGCGTTGAGTTTCTATTAGTTTCTTTTTGTATATCAATATATCAGACTGTCAAAAGTGTCTGTAATATCAGTTACAGTTTTTTTAATCCTTGCTTGTTTTTAGCAAGGGCTGCAAATTTTTCGTATAATACATTCTGTAGGGAACAAAAAATTGATACGCGTTTCATTAACACTCCTAAAATAAATTGTATAAGTACTATAGGTACATACATATTTTATAAAAAGTTACGAAATAAATGTCAGTCCTCATACCCAATTAACGTCGCTTGCTTTTCTCCAGCTGGCTGCATTATCAACCATTATTCCGGCATTGTTAATAATCACATCTAGCCGTTTGAATTGTTGTAATACTATTTTAAACGCTTCATCTGCTTCCTTCTCATTGGCAACGTCGCATTCCACAAATATTACATTACTGGTGTAAGTTTTACTTAAACGTTCTGCTAGCTTTTTGCCATTCTCAACTTGCACGTCCAAAATCGCAACGCCCTGTTAAATAATTTTATAAACAGTCTCAGTCTATTTACATCAATCAAAATTACAACTTTCGTGAGGTGACATTTTTATTTATACGAAGATATTAGTGTAAAAATTTCTATGCACTGCTTTTAAGCAAAACAAAACATTACACACGATACTCGGTAACAATTAGTAATAAAATTATGTTTTATTGATATCTTACCAGGATTTGCATAAAACTATTAGGGTTAAAATTCCAGCATTTTCTTTTATGCAGTGATGTGGTTGTAGTGTAGTGCAAATATTTGGTGGTTTCAGCTTTGGTGGTTTAATCATTTGCACTTGGGCAATTGGCACGCGAATTTTGTGATAGTAACATTATTTATATACGTTGAGATTTGTGTCTGAATTTCGACAAACTACTTGAACCATATTTCTTTGCCTAAAATTGAAAAAAAAAACGCTAGTGATCTAGCTTGGACAGCGCTACTTGCATTGTAGGTGACGAAGGATATATTGAACATCAAATCGCTGGAAACGAATCAGGAGAATAACTTCATGAGAGTTCTCTCCCTCTAAAAGGAATTTAAATGGTCAAACACGCATCAAAACTGGACGATAGATCATTGAGGTGTCTTTCCGATAGATGAATTAGAACGCCGGTATAAAAAAGAGGACTTTTAAAGCATAAATAGTGTGTACTTTGGAACATGGTATATAATGCAGTCGATGAAACAATCACCTCAACACTATTTATTAGAGCATAAATTAAATGTAAAAAGTACCTTTGCCCCTTGCTTGACAAAAGTCTCGACATAGCGTGCCCCTAAGCCTGAGGCGCCGCCCGTCACCAAGAAAGTTTTTCCTTCTGACACGAATTGATCTTTCATTTTCTGTTGAGTGCAATTTTAGTGTTAATGTTTTGCTTATATAGCAGACCAAGTTTTGCAAGTAATGGTGATAAGCGTTATTATTTAACTGCATTTATCACGTACACTTTTATATTCAACCGACTTCAAAAAAGGAGGAGGTTCTCAATTCGAGTGTATTTTTTTTAATGTTTGTTACCTCCGAACTTTCTACTGATTGAACCGATTTCGATGATTCTTTTTTTATTTGGAAACTCTTGAAAATCAATTTAAAAATGAATACAGAGCGAGATATTTGCAGTCGGTTTTTTAATTAATTAATTCGGTTGGTTTCGTTAATTAAAAATGGGCTTGTTTGGTACTATTCTCTTTTCCACATTTGTTTTATTAAAAACACTAGGGTTTTACCAAATTCAATATTATGTTTCTGCTTTGTAAGTGTTCTTCGTGTAAAAAATGTTTCAATGCATCTAAGTTTTCAACAGTAACAAAATGATTAACGTTAGTAATAAGTTTTGTGTAAAGAAAGGACTCATTTTGAAATTCGGTTTAAGCTCTTAATCGACTTTGAGTGTCCGGAATATGTGTCGCATAGTAATTTCTTATATTTTCATGAAAACTACACATTGTTCCTTGAAGTTATTTGTACTTACTTATCTTGTTCATTTTTAATTTTCGACGTTTGAATAATTCCCAGTATTTATGATTACGGGACAGTCTATGGAAGACTGCTCAGCCTGGACGAAGCAGCGCCGAGATTTGTGCCTTATCTTGGGGCGCGACCTCTCGCAATCTGCCGTGGTTCATGCTATGGTGGACAGAGAGAGGGCGTGGGGTTCCGCATGTTGTGAGGACATTATCTTCCAGAAGAAGCCCGCAAAGATACGAAAGGCCACTACTGCCACCCTGGATAAGGGTGAGGCTGGCCTACGCGCGCAACCTTTTTTCACTCATAATAACTCCCCAGGCGTAAGGCATGGGCTTGTCTGTCGCTCTGGGCTTGAGAGGAGTGCTGTGCTAATTTTACCGTCACATGACCATATAGCTGGACTGTGTCCTGATACCTTTGAAGAGTAGGCTTGAATAGGCATAGTCGGGTCGGGGATGCGGAAGAATGAGTCTTCATATATCTACGTACCCTGCCAATGAAGCAAGGTGCAACTTGGAATTTTTTGGGTGGCACCGTTCTCCGCGGTACTCCCACATACACCTGTTGCACGTCCTATCCGGAGGTCCAAGGGGATCAATAAAGGATTTTTACAAGTTAAAAAAGATTTCTTCACGCGAAGGCTTGGTACATAGCGGGTGATATAAAAACTGCGCTCGAACGATTTTAAAATCGTGTCATCAATCATTATACTACATTGTAATAACATTTATGTTTTAATTTTTATACTATTTAGTCTTCTCCATACGAAAATGAACTCAAGAACTTCGTTGTCAGAACTAAGGTTCGATCAATTCATCGGCTTGCAGAAAAGTAATTATAAGATAATTTTATATATGTCAGGTGTACAAAATTATATAGTTACGTAAAAAAAATTAGATTTTCAGACCAACTGTATTGCTCGGTGGTACATTTTTTAAATAAAGTAGTAAAGTAACAGTCTATACATGTCCCACTTTTGGGCAAAGGCCTCCTCTATACAGAGGGTATCAGGGCATAGACCCCAACGCGGCCCCACTGCGGATTGGCGGACTTCACATATCTTCGATTTTTTTTGTTATTATTTCGAAAATATGCAGGTTTCCTCACGATGTTTTCCTTCACCACGGAGCACATAATAAGTCAGCACTTAAAGTTAAAAACTTCATTGGTGCCGGCACCGGGGATCGAACTCAGGTTGCTCGAGTATATTGAATTAGTTGAATGAGCTATCACGGCTCTTGCTTGGTGGTACATGTTTTAAATATTTTCGATAAACTCGTTCAATCGTTGCTCAGTTCCAAATAATAATTTGTTCGCATTGAAACCAAAAATATACACAAACAATTCCATGTGCTATGTTTTAAATTGAAGAGCAAGGAAATTATAATAACATAAAATTTTGTGATTCGCATGTATATTCATCAATTAATAATTATTTTAAGAAAATTAATGTGTTTCTAAAGGCTCTGGTGGTCATTTAAGATGTACTTCAAGAATGTATTTCATTTGCGGCCCTGTTAATATTTCATTTTGTACATCCCATTTGGAATTCTTATGTTCTAAGAGCTCGCTACGTATTTGTTCTTTTATCTTATCTTCTCGTAGCTTAAATTTATCGCAGTTGTCATCCAATCGTTTTATTTACTCGTTTATAGAACTTCCCAGGGCCATACTAATCTTTAGGTAGTACCACCGGCTGAGTCGTGTCGATGCAATTGCAATTTTCATATAAAATACTACAAATTATTCACCAATAAAGCAAGAATTATAAATGAGACGAACGGCTAATTAAGAGACATACAAGGTTCATTTCGTAATTAAACTAAAGGTACGCCCTAGATCTTAGCTCTTTTTAGTCTGTGGCGGAGTCCACTACTAGCCAGAACAAGATAGTATTATATCCTATCTGCTACTAAGAGACGTAACGTACTAGCGACTTAACTTCTTCACATTGAAATTAATAAAGAAAGGCAAATTTGCTTTCTTTGGATTTACATATTTGAATTACAGCTATTGACAAACTGAAACTGAATTACGCTACCCATAATTTTAACCTAATCTGTTGTTATTATTTAACTCAACACTACTTTGACTGTTATCAATGGAGGTATTGGTATAACTTTCTTTGATCCTTAAACCAAAAGCTTCATCCAACTAAAGATTAACACAGAAACCAATTCACGATTTCGAAGTTTTATCAGATACGGGATCTACTTTATTTAAAATATACCCATGATCTGTAAGTTCTGTATGGCGCTATTAATAATTTAAAAACTGGCGATAAGCCGGATTAACAATGATATTCAGACATCAAACGCCTCAGTCAGGTGGCCATGAACGCTGTAAAGAAGTTCGAAAAGTCTGGAATTAAAATTAAAAAACAACCGCGATAAAGTGGTAACCTTAGTTTAATTTGGGATCGTACTTGTTTAAGAGAAAAATTGTAAGTTTATAAATGACTATTGGCAACTTATCTTACATATAAGTTGCCAGCGTTCCAATAACAAGGAGTAAAACCACTGTTGAACGAAAATCTAGATGGTGTTGTGATCGAGGGATGTATCATAAATTCTACATTTTTTAAATATCCCATAACTTATAATGTTGGCTTTGTTTACAATTTCGGTTTGTAGATTTGTTGTTTTTGACCGTGGATTGGAGTCGAGCGACTACGGTAATCTTGTTGGCATCGAGTGTTATTCCCCGATCGCAGCGCCGCTACCGCCTTGACGCGTGAAGATGCAGAAGACGTAGAAATCCAGAGTTGCTTGAGACTTGTATGTAAGGTTGTGTGAATATCATTTATTTTCGGTATAGCTATCAGTCGATTCACCTTATGATCGTGTTATCATTTGTGTGTTTTGAACTGACAACCCGGATTAAATTTTTATAGCCTCGTAATATTTAGATAAAACAAACTAAAATATTAAATTGATGATAATTAATGATGGATTTTAATTTATTAAACTTAAGTGAATAACGACAAAGTCTCGTTTATTGTGGCGTTGTTAGGGTGAGGATTTAAACAATGGACGTCTTTCAGCCGATCATGATGCTGATGATGATTAAGAAGTGATTAATTGAACAATTTGAAAGAAAAACACGAGAAAATGTTCTTTGTTTATGTGAAAAGGTAGCAATCAAGCTGGTGGTCCACCTGATGGTAAGTGATAACCTTCGCCCATGGACATCTGCAGCACCCGTAGGGTTGCAGATGCATTGCCACCTTTTAAAAAAGTGGACCCAGCTTCTTCACCGCTCTACAGAAGAAACGTAACAGTATAATACTTCTTTACGCCGGTCTTCTGTGAGGTCAGGGTACTTTTTTTTCCAAAAGAAGGAACCGCGTTAGAGGGCAAAAAGATATGGGAGGTCTATAGTCCCTATTAGGTGTATAAAAATAGTCCTGAGTCAACGCGATGAAAAGATATGGGTAAATTTAGATTTACCCGAAAACTTGTTTAATTACCAATTTACCTTAATTTTCTAACGTGCCTGAGAAAATCGGTAGTGATTATTTAACAATTTTATTATCGACTTGCACTTGACCGGTTCTTTTTCCTGAATCGCGTTTACTCTTTCTAGTAGGCTGTCGAGCTACTGCTTGTACTATCTTTCCATTTGGAAGTCAAACAGTAGCAAATGATAAAAGTTACGTATATTCAAAAATAATTTTATTGTTTAGATAAATACAAGTATTTACATAGTCTTTCGAATCCTGCAAATGCTCCACTTACTTCTGGTGTAATATCCTGAGCGGGTTTGTCATCGTTTGATAGCCATATGGAACCGTTTGGACCTTCCTTGAATATCTTAAGTACAGCTGCAGAAGCACTTTCAACCCTGGTGAAAGAATAACTAAGTTGTTTCCAATTTAATAAATGGATTAAAACTTTAAACGGTAACGAGCTAAAGAAAACCTAAGTAATTGATATTGTCCCACTGTGTTCGGAGAAAAATTGTTTTCTTTCTGTTAACGTTCGCCCGTATCCGTAAAAAAGGCTTCGGTGCCAGTCTTCGGAGTCGTTAGGAACCGTATGAACACATATTGTCTAAAACAATAATTTTATTTTAACTACGATGAGTCGTATTACTCATCGTGGATTAACTGGTTTTAATTCTTAACTACAATAGTATTTTTCTTGAATTTTTGCACAATGTGAATTTCTTATTTATTGGAGTCGTCACTTCACTCAAAAATCACCATTAAATAAACTGTTACAATGAAATAAACAACGTCAGAGAGATAAGGTCAAAAATATTACTTCTGGGGAATCCTTACAGCTGTTTGCAATTCATTTACTGTACTTTCGTCCCAAATTCGATTTTCCAGTCCATCGAGCAGTGGAGTCAAGGTTGATCCAAAACAGATCGTCAACACTCTTACTCCGGTTTTGGCGTAAAACGAACCGCTCTGGAAAAAAAAACGCTTTATCGTTTACCAACACAATTTGTGGTAACAGGAATAACAGGAACGGTTATTGGATTTTATACCATGGCAGTTTGTAGTTTTATTTATTTATTTGTTTAAATATGGTATAAAAGATGTTGACAATAATATTATATAGTTCCATCATATTCAACCATTTCTGGTATATAAATGCTTAGACATACAAACATTAAGTTTACATTCTAAAACTTATCTTTAGTATTATTTTTTAGTTAAGTTTGTTACAATTTACTTAATACATGATAATAAAAATATATTTATATAATGTCCTTCTCATTACTTCTTTAGAAACCATGTCAAAATTGAATTATTTCTGGCTACAAAATAAAAATTTACATAAAATTTGACACAATCAGATTAAATTTGTTATTTTTCTAGTCAAGAAGTTCTTGAATGTACTTCTATAACAATTATTCTTAATGTTCTTATTAAAATTTTTCGCTACTGCCCATACTCGAACCCCTTCCGGATGATGCGTTCAGACGTTCTAGCCACTAAGCTAAGCGTTCAACATCCTCACCGCGCAAAACTCGACGTTTTATCTTGCTTTTGTATTTGTAGCAATGAGATGCTATATCATTTTGTTTTAAAGATACTTTGTTGTGTTTGAACTCACCGAAATGCTCTGGCTAAAGTGAAGCACCGCAGCTTTTGAGCCACAATAAATAGGCATAAACGAGAATCTGCATAGCCCTGCGACTGAGGATACATTTATGATGGTTCCTCCGGCTCCTCCCTCGTCTTTCCTCATATGCTTGACGCCCTTCAACGTGAAATCGACCAGCGCTTGCTAAAGTGAATTAAAAACAAATACGAAAGATTAGAAAACTAGGATAGAGTTGTTATTTATTAACAAAGTTGTTAAAATAACAACTTTACCCAATTTACGTCGCTTGCTTTTCTCCAGGCGGCTGGATTATCAACCATTATTCCCGCATTGTTGATAATCACATCCAGCTGTTTGAATTGTTCTATTACTAGTTTAAATGCTTCATTCGCATCCTTCTCATTGGAAATGTCACATTCCAAAAATATTACTGTACAGGAGCTATTTTTATGTTCTGCCAGCTATGGCTCATGGACAAACGTCCATTATCAACTTGTACGTCCAAAATCGCAACGCCCTGTTAAATAATACAGATTTTAATTATGTACACAGATTAAGTGTATTTACCTTAACCAAAATATATTAATTTAGTAAGATGCTATATTTATTTATACGAACAAAGTCGTCTAAATTTTGAAAGCAGTTTCTTTAAGCAAAACAAAAATTTCCGGAAATACTCTGTAAACAATAATAATAAAATTATATATACTTGAATGACGCGGCTTTTGCATCTCGTGTTAACAATTTGTATGCGATTCGTGGCTGATTATGACTATTTTGTCTAAATTAACCTTGCATGGTTATATGTATGTACTCCACGTTTATACAAATAAAATTTATGTCACCTTTATGTTCAGTTGATATTAAATAGTTTTATTCGATTCAATGTAAGCCATTAGGCATAATCACGTTTAACCGTTAGACATAATATCTGAAAATATTTTAATTTTTGTCGTCCCAAATAGTATGTTTTTGATTGGGTATCGTTTATGATTATGTAATTAAAAATAATTTCGACACATTATTCATAACATTGCAGTAGATTAAATAATCACATTAACATTATTTCCCATAATATTTAAAATTAATATGTACCTTTGCCTTGGTTAACAAAGGTCTCGACATATTGTGCTCCTAATCATGACACGCCGCCCGTCACCAAAATAGTTTTTCCTTCTGACGAGAAGTGATTCGACATTTTCTGTTAAGTGCTAACACTGTTCGTTCGTTCTGTTAAAATTTTATTCTAAGTGTTACGCTTTTATAGTACACCCAGATTTTCTAGTCATTGCGATAAGCGCCATTGTATCTGTTATAGTGTTTATCAGCGTATATGTAGCCTTTATCATATAGAGTTTATATGATGGTATTATTCTGTTTTTTACGGTTACATTACGCAAGTTCGGAAACACAATGAGTATTGTAGGGTTTTAACAAATCTAATAATGAGTTTTTCTTCTGGTTTTTATTTATGTATTCCTGTAAGAGCTCTTATTGTAAAAACGTGTCTATACATCTAAGTTTTGCGGAGTAATAAAATAATTACCGTTGAAAATAACTTTTGTTAAAAAAGGAGGCATTTGGAAATTCGGTTATAGCTCCCATATCTCAATTTGAGGTCTACTCTAAATTTGTATTCAGATGTCCTTACTCAAGATCACTCAAGACACTGAACCTGTTTCGGTTTTTAACAAAGCTAACCATTTCGTTGGGAATACTTAGTCCGGAATTCTTAGGAGTAATGAAATATTTTTTTCACTACCGCCTTCAACACTAACGCCTGGTTTCTGAAACACTGATTGTCGTAGATGTGATTGATGAATGATTGATGATCATTCTCATAATTAAGATCATTTTGGTCAATTCACAGAGGTTCGTCGTTTTCGTCACCAATCGTTTTGGCAACTAAAATGAATTTGAAAAGCCATTTCACAGCTGCTTAGTTGACATATACGATGATGAGTGTTTCATAAACCGGGCGTAAATGTTGTATGGCTTCCGTATTTATTTATTACTAACTTTTCGCCCGCCGCTTCGCTCGTGCTGAAGCCCTTAAATAAATATATTTCAACCGTTCACAACACTTTTTTCCAATTAAAAAATAGCCTATGTCCTTTTTCAGGCTCTAGACTATCTGTGTACCAAATTTCATTTAAATAGGTTCAGTAGTTTTGGAGTGAAAGCGAGACACAGACAGAGTTACTTTCGCATTTATAATATTAGTATGAGTTTTGAGTTATAAATTTATTAGTTAATCTTTCGAAAACACGAAAATGAAAATTATATTCACATATTTCGTATTTATAAATTATTTATATGTATTATCAATTAACGCGTAATTTCAGGTTTAATTTACTAATTTATTTGACTTTAAAATGTATTTTAATTAATTCTAATCCTTTTCCTATTTATTAAAAAAAATGCTTGCTCATACTTTACATTTGTTTGTTTATTATTATTCTTTTAATAATATGAAAGTAAAATACAATCATCGTCTATGCTTACTAATATTATAAAGGCGAAAGTTTGTATGTATGGATGGATGTTTGTTACTCTTTCACGCAAATACTACTGAACGGATTTCAGGGCTATAATTTATATATATATTTTATGTATATTTCTCTTTCTACTTAATGTTACACCTTCAGCCTATTCTACGCAGACGTAGTCGCGGGCAGCAGCTAGTAAAAGATATAGGGATCATCTGTGTAAATTTTCGAAAGCCTCTTACGATACTATCGATAATTTCCTACGGCCCACCACTAGTAGGTAATGAATGAAGGTCACGCGGCGCGTCAACGAAACTCGCAGCAAGCGGGGCTACTCGTCCTCCACTTTCCCTGCTTCTCCACTCAAATAGTTAAGAATTCACTGCATACAGCGCTTTAAGACCTTACGCTCGTCTCCTTTAGAAAAAAAATATGAAGCCCGAAGATTTTTCTAAAGAAATCCCCGGGGAATTTAATTGAGTTTTTTAATTATTATTTTTTTAAACTTACGTTTGAGCTCTGGCTATTCCATTAGGTCTGTAATTTTCATTTTCCATTGTTCCGATCGTGAATAGATTACATAATATGACACAAGACATCTTTGGGAAATTTCAAGGAACATGACTTCTGTTTTAATGTTGAAAAAGTCTTAATATTAAGAGGATTATGCTTTATACGGAGCTTTTGAGACCATTTTTGATCTTGTTTCGTTACGGATCATAAATAAAGATATCTTAATAAGAATATAGTTACGCCAATCCTTTTTATAATATTCTACTATAATTTTTACCAACACTTAACACTTTGTATGGGGTGCTCAGATAAAAACGATAGAAAAAGATATTTAAGTACACCACCAACGGTGTGAAATATCAAATTGATTATGGTTTTATCTGTACATACCATTATGTATTGAATAGCACGTTATATGGCCACCTCGGTTTCGCTGGCATTGCTTTAAGCACTCGGTCGATCTTTTGATTAAATATAACGGCGTGATTCCGGCAATACCGTCTTGAATATTTGCCTCGAGCTCGTCCAAAATGGTGGGCTTGTTAGTATAGACTGGACTTGACGTAGCCTCAGTCAAGTCGCATGATCGCCGTGGGATGATGTAGTCGCCAAAATTATGCCCTCATGATGCGTTGCCCACTTTATTATATACACGCATCAGCAATCCTACAAATGTTGCAAATATCAACGAGCCGCGGTTATCTCTTAACATCAGGTGAACCGCCAGCTCGTTTGCCACCGTCTCACACATTTATGACTTCGAACATTGCGTAGCTTGTATAGCATGTGCCGCCATTTTGTTTAACCGCAGATTAGATGTTTCGAGCTATGGACACAGAAAGTTGGATAAAATCGTTCTCTACTGAGGACAATTGACGGACTCTTTCGTCATTTCGAAAAAAATAAGACCAATGATGCGCCATACAATACCATAAACCGCACTGAAAACTTGCGAATTGTGTTCGCTCCAATAACGAAAACTGGTTTTAAAATTTACGTTGCGTTTTTTCAGGAATAACTGCTCGGAAATTTGTTTCATATTTTTAATAACTTCCACACTTTCGCTAAGCGTGAAGCTATGCATAATAAAACGGCAAACCCAACAGAATATTTTGATAAACAGTCCTCCTACGTAATTTTAACGACTGTTGAATTGATAAAATTATGATTTCAAAAGTTATTATATCAAGAAAAAAGTGTAATAATTTTTGTTGCACTGAAAAGGTCTAAGGTTCAAATAAAATATCTGGCCAAATTAGATTTATAATCCGAATTTAAAAAAGAACTCACACAAAATGCTGCATATTGGTTATTAAAAGTCATAAAGGGAAGAGCGATTAGTTTTCTTCTGAACTAATGCCTTTCATTTTACCATTAGGCAGCGTGAAGGTTGAGTACTAGTAAATGATAAAAAGTTAAGTATATTTAAAACTTAATTTTATTTTATGTCGAGGACGATATTACATAGCTTTTCGAATCCTGCAAATGCTTCACTAACTACTGGTGTAATATCGTTAGCTGATTTGTCATCGCTAGATAGCCATATGGTACCATTTGACCCTTCCTTGAAAATCTTAAGTACGGCTTCAACAGCACTTTCAGGCCTGGCAAAAGAATTAATTAGTTGTAGTCAGATAGATAAAGTATATAAGAATTTGATACTGTTTCCTTTTTCCTAATCGTTACGTATGAGCCTATTATTTGTCTTGGATTAACTATTATTGATTCTAAATTAAAGTTATATTTTTCTTCTATTTTTGCATAATTTCCCGGGTTTTATTTGGATTTCTGATTTATTGACCTCATCACGCAAAAATTACTAAAAATATATAAAATTAAATATTATTATTTAAAAACTATTTTAAAAACAAGGACAAAAATATTACTTTTGGTGAAAACTGGCAGCTGTTTTCAATTCATTTGCAGTGCCCGCGTCCCAAACTCTTTTTTCCGGTTCATCGAGCAGCGGAGTTAAAGTTGGTCCAAAACAGACCGTCAATACTCTCACGCCGGTTTTCGCGTAGAACGAACCATGCTGAAAAATATCGTCAGGTTACGAACACAATTTGTGTTTGGGGTAATAAAGTGTTTGGATTAATTATTATCATATAAAACGTTATTCTTAATGTTCTCAGTAACAGTACAATATGTACCTTCTGTTCTCTTTCTTTCTCTCTCTCGCTCATTCACTGTCCACCCACATGTTGATCAGCACCCTTTTAAATTACTGTGTTATGATCTGTAAAAAACAATTTAAGTTCGAACTCACCGCAATACTCTGGCTAAAGTGAAGCACTGCAGCTTTTGAACCACAATAAATAGGTAAGAACGGCAATCTGCAAAGTCCAGCGACTGAGGATACATTTATGATGGTGCCTCCGGCTCCTCCCTCGTCTTTCCTCATATGCTTGATGCCTTTCATCGTGAAGTCGACCAGTCCTTGCTAAAAAAAAATTAAAACCTAAATGGTACAAACATGATAGATTGCAAAATAAAATTAATACTTTGTTCAAATAAGTGTCAACACATACCCAGTTTACGTCGCATGCTTTTCTCCAGGTAGCTGGATTATCAACCATTATTCCGGCGTTATTGATAACAACATCCAGCTGTTTGAATTGTTCTATTACAAGTTTAAATGCTTCATCTGCATCCTTCTCATTGGCAACGTCGCATTTTACGAATATTACTTTACAGGAGCTACTTTCGCTTAAACGTTCTGCTAGCTTTTGGCCATTATCTACTTGTACGTCCAAAATCGCCACGCCCTGTTTATTATGCATATATTATTATGTCTATTCATAAATTTATATCAGCCTAAGTATATTCTTTTCTTGTGAATTATTGTTGATTAGGTGTGACACGTAACATATTGCTTACTTAAAAACATTTTTTTTTAAATATTTAGGATACATTTTTACACAACGTTTTATAGGCTCAAGTTAAGCAACGCTTGTACTATGGTTAGTAGATAATTGAAAAACTACTCTCTCGTAAATAAATACATATTATACATATATAAACACCCAGATGCAGGTACACTACTCACTACGCCATTCAGGTCGTCAGTAATCATACGGTTTTGATCAGTAGACGCAGTGATTCATATGGTAGGTTTTGTGTAAACTTAATGGAGTATGTACAAAAAAATGCTAAAATTGAATAGATTGGATGAATTTCGGTGGTTACAGAAAAAAGGATGGCTTTTTAGCAATACGAAAAAACAATGCAAAACTTTGAACGACTTTTTACAATTCATTACAAGTCATGTTACATATTCTTTGATTTGGATGAAACACTAGTTTTATTATTGAATTCAATAGGTGGAATGGTACGTAAAAAAAGTATTTGATGGTTTAAACTTTTATGGACATAATTTAAAAGCGAATGTTTTCTATGTTACTATGTCTCAAGCGAACCTTTCAACCTTTGAATTTTGGCGTATTTTGGTAAACGGATTGTTGGATGTAAGGATAAAAAATAAAGAAATTAAAGTAGAAAACTTTTTTTTTTTAACAAAGACAAGATGCAAGGATTTTAAACTGTGAAGTACTGGCAGTATTCGTTTCCTTTTTTTAAACTTGTTTGAAAATAATTCTATTATGGAGCGAATGGAATTTGTTTGACGAAGATTATTTTAAGAATTTAATAATTAGAAAGCTTAATATTTGAATAAATCTAGCTTTTGTTTAAGTTAGTTCGATCCCCTGTTTTATTATTTATATTGCTGACGTTAAAATGATCAACAATGACATAAATGAAAAGTAAAAACGTACCTTTGCCCCTTGCTTAGCAAAGGTCTCGACATATCGTGCCCCTAATCCTGATGCGCCACCCGTCACCAAGAAAGTTTTTTTTGCTGGCGTGAATTGATTCGTCATTTTCCGATGAGTGCAAATACAGTGGATTCCTTATGATCACGTTGCAGTGTTCTTGTTACGCTTTTATAGCAGACTCAGTGTGATAAGCTACTGTATCATTGCGATTATCATATACATTTTGATACGGTATTACTGTTTTTTTATAATATTTGTATTTTACGTGTGCTCATTTTAGGGTTGTCATAAACAAAAAAAGAGTTTTATATAATATGGATTTTAGGTTGTGCTCCTGAAGATTTTGAGGAAGGTTTTATTATAGCTAAGTCCGGGTTAATTAATTATTTACGTTCATAGTGACTTTTGCTTAAGAAAACGGTCATTTATATATTCGGATTAAATTTAAAAAAAACTATCTTTTGAGTAATCTCGTTTGAGATTAGAATTCTCTCAAATTTCAAGTAGACCTCAAATTGAAGCAACGTCCCGGTTACGAAGCTATTCAAATAATATTACAGTGTTTTTTTTATGTCAGTTGACTGTATATTAGTTAAAACTTGTTACTTTATGGAAAAATTTTAGAAACTTGAATATCATATTGTTGAAAATAAATAAATAGTAGTAGTAGAAATATTCTGGTAAATATTGTAGGTCCCAAAACGTACAAATTGCCGAGTTGCCATTTCTATTTCGGTTTATATGTATTCGCTGGACATTCTTAGCATATTTTACGTGCATTGGCTTTCAAAGGAGAATGTTCTGATATAATATATATGTATCAGAACAGTCAAGCTTATAGTTAATTTGAATTTTAGAAAATTTCAGGTAATTTATATAAGACTCTCATGCTAATTTAGGCTTCTGAACGACAATATGTCAGCTTCTATCAAAGGCTTTCTCCTCAACACCATGTTTTATAAAAGTCTGTTGTCTGCTTATTGGAGAATGGTTTCTACAGAGTATTGTATTTTTAAATAGTTTCAATATTGTCTCTAAATCATAGCTTAGGTAATGTTGAATTCCAGATAATAATTTGCACGCTTTCGTAGTTATCGTCCCATGCGCTATGTGTTAAATTTTAGTCGCAATATGAATAAAAAAATATGTTATGAAAACTTAAAAAGTTGGAACTTAATAGTTAAATATTTATTCCCCTGTTCATCTCGGAAGTTTAGATGTGTTCCGAGCGTAAATTTCATTTGCTGCCTTATTGTTATTTTAAGTTGATATATCTAATCTGAAACTGCGATCACTGAATAATGTTTTAAGTATTTGTTCTTTTATCTGACCCTGTCACACCTCAAATTTATCAATTGAGTTTTGTAATCGTTTTAAATATTTTCCTTCTTTTTGTTGTCTTGTTTTCCATCCTAAGGGATTTATCGACACTTTTGGGTATTCCAATTCTCTAAAGGTACTTATAAATGTGGTACAACTGCCGGATTTATTAATTGAACATTTTAAGTTCACACGCGCATGAATTATAAATGAGATAATTCGATCATATTAATGGTGAAAATTATATAGACAGAACAGTGAGGAAGCAATCCAAAGTTTTATTATCCCACCTTATAAGCCATCCTTTGCAAGATATTCCTTATGTCATTTCTCGGTTCATAATTAAGTGGCGCCAAAACCTGTCCGCTTTGGGTTCGTGATTGTTTCCTGGCCACTATCAAGCGACCTGTTAGAGATTTAGACACTAAACAAGGCAATATTGAGGAAATTTGGATTACTTAATAACCGTTTTTTAAATAAGGTGTTTTAAACATACTGTTATGTTATTTGTAAACATTTTGATTTTACGTAAAACGTAAAATCAAAATGTTTACGTTATTAATACGTTAATACTTTATTAATACTTAAGTATTAAATAAGTAACAAACGTAACCTGTAACGAGGTTACAATGATGTGAAAGTAATGTATAACAAAAATGTTAAGTACTTTTATTCCAAATGCAATCTCGTTATCGTCTTGTCGGCTCAACTGTATCGCTTGTTTTTTGTACAGCCATTTTACTAAAGAACTGGATCTTTATGTGTTAAAAGCAGGCGTAGATTAAATTTTAGGGTAGTCAGAGTCTAAAGTATGTTGGAAACTGTTCATCAAATATATTTAAATAATAAAAAGAAGTGAAAAAGTAACAAACATCCATCCATACATACAAACTTTCGCGTTTATAATATTAGTAAGGATGATAAATTCTAATCTTCTGTTTTTCATTTTCGTGTTTAAAGTGATAGTATCATCAACATCAACCGCAATGTCTCGATGAATAATTAGTAATGCTAGACCAGTAATTCAATTTTGAGCCATATTCGCACTTAGCCATCTTTTAAGACGCCGTAAATATGAAAATGGCCTTTCTGTTGTTGCTACATCAACAGGGAGTGAAGCGAATATTTGCAACACGTCTTTAGTGTTTGCATACAAATTGGAATCACATTGTTCTATTATTTTCGAAACTCGGATTTTGCCACAATTTTCTATTTCTCGTTTCCAGACCACTCCTCTTTATCAAAGTTTTCGACATATTGCGCGCCCAATCCAGAAGCACCTCCCGTCACCATGGATGTTTTTCCTTGAGGTGCGAATTGGTTGGACATATTGCTCTGCCTTGACGAATACTGTCTCAATTTCAGAAACATACAATGTATGTAATATGTACAAATCGTAAATAAACATATGAAATCATTTTAATGTTTATGTAATTTATCACCTTTACAGATTTATTGGTTTTCCTCACTTTTCAAATCGTCTCGTAAGTACGAGATCTAAGTAGATTGTCTCATTAAAGTCCTATGAAGATGAAAGGGGTGATATACGCCAATAATGATATTATATACAAATGTGAAGTAGATATTATGTGAACTAGCACATCGAAACTGAGGCACTCAAATTACACTAGTTGGTGTAATTAGATTGCAATTATATGTATAGATTTCTGCAGAATGTTCATACATTCTATATGATCATGTCACATTCACTTATATATGTAATATAATGTAAAGTTGAACAATTTTTAAATGCCGTGCAGTAGGGACATGCGTCATTTATTAAACATCATCGGCACCATACGTGTTTGGTGCATGCTGCACTTAAGGTATTCTTCATTTGATTCCCCAAGTTAAACTTATTTCTTTGTAGCTTCTGTATAATACATTTTTAATTTAGGATTAGGTTGGTGAGTCTGTTCTTTGTGAGGTTGGTCACGCAACTATAACCCCGCAGGTTAAGTGATGGATGTCAAAGGGCGCTGTAATCAATTCGGCTCAGGAGAAACTTCTGTCACTTTTCCCCCCAAAAAAGATTATAATAATTAAATATTTTTCTTTTAAAATTGTTGGCACAGGTTCGTCTACAACATTTAAAGTGTAACTTATCTTCGTTTTCTCTTTTATTTGAATAAGATAAATAAGAGAAGAAGCTAGTGATTGATTCAGTTTTCTGCTGTGTAAAGCTCAATTGAGCTATAATAATTAATTTTAATTTATTATAATTAGACTATATATTAATAATAATTAGACTATTCTTACATTTTATTTTGTTATGTTCTAAACACCAATAAAATCTTTTTATAAAACAAATGGAATTTCCTTCGTTTCAGATGTTCCTCTCTCAATAATACCTGGAAGTTTCAAGTGAGGTAAGTGTAGAAACAGAAACGTTTGTCGTTTCTTATCTTAACGCATTTCGTTCGATTCGTTTCACGTACGAACATTTTTCAATCCGGACTTTAATTGAGGCTGAACCTACCTGGTCACCCTTCAATTTTATACTCACGTTTTGTAGATAATTGAAAGAAATATATATAACCCAGCATTTTGATCTGTTCCGCCATGCTCCCTGCTATGGAAAACAATTTGCGTTGCGTAATGCAATTAATCCTCTTTGCAATTAATCCTTAGAGCAGCTTCTGTTAATTGGCCTCGTGTTACCGAAGAGCCGGGTGAACCAATGACACTCTCCGTCAGTCGTTACGTTTTCCGTCGGTCGACTAATTAAGCACAGCTCAACCATTTTAACATTGAAGCATCATCGTCTTTCTGCTTTTTAAAAGTGCATTCATGAAAATATTATCCTGATTTCATAATGATTGCGTGGTCACGAATTATAATTAAGTGGATCATCCTATTAGGTTTCAGCCGTAGGTGAGAGAACGGTGCAGCGCCTTTTTATACCGGCTCTCCCTTCCCTCATCTTCATGACTGCCACCTGCCGAGTAGCGTAGCCCGATCGGGTTCTATATTGTAGGAGATCAATTATAACTCCGCGAGTTTTGTAGATGTCCATGGGTTTCGGCTATTACGTACTCGTAGCATCTAGTGATTGTTTACCTTTTGCCCACAAGGCATGGGTAATAAATTTTGAATTAAGTAATATTTAGGCCAATAATAGTGTTTACCGTAATACTTATATGTCTAGAATTGTGTACTTCAATGAATTTATGCGAGTAAGGAACTTTAATTTAGATTATTTGATGATAGTTGGAGAAAGTTAAGGCATAACAGATGGAATAGGTACGTCGTGTCACTTCGCTGTTGGCCTGGACATTAAAAAGTCAAGCAATTTTGTTTCCTTTTCAGCCTTTTAAAATTGTATCATAAGTTTCTCCGCATGTAGCCCAATGATGTTAAGGGCAATTTTGGTCTAAACTTAATACTTAAGAAGACTAACGTGTTAATTTAGTCAAAGAATTGTTACTTGACTTCTTACGGATTTGCTCGTTACTCGTGTGCTCTATAAGGTCTGTGCTGTACATTAAATCAAAATCAAAAATACATTTATACAAATAATACATTTATTCAAATAATACATTTATTCAAATAATACATTTATTCAAATAATACATTTATTCAAATAATGCATTTATTCAAATAGACGCTTGGGCGCTCTTATGAATCGTCTAATTTTACATCAAAAATTATGTATATAGGTTCGTAAGGTACCACCGGTTCGGAAGGCAGTTTCTGTCATAGTCTGAGTTCATTCTTTCTCTTTGAACAAACGCGACATCGAGGCGCCGACAATCAGTGGAGAGTCGGTGACGCTTCCTAATTTGATGTTAGCGTGCTAAGTGAAAATAAAACTAGAGAACGCGTCAATCGATTATATTACACTAGCTGCTGCCCGCGACTACGTCTGCGTGGAATAGGCTGAAGGCGTAAAATTCGGACAGAAAGACAGATATGCATAAAAATAGCTATATTATGGTAAAGTTTCATTAATATCCATTCTGTAGTATTTGCGTGAAAGAGTAACAAACATCAATCCATACATACAACCTTTCGCGTTTATAATATTAGTAAGGATATCCACAGATGTCCGCTAGCAGTGTCGTTCACTGTGGAGCTCTAAGGGGAAGGACGCTGTTCAACAGTTATTGAACGTCTCCCGGCTGATGATGACGATTTTCAATTAAACATATTCATTTGCAGCACTTATATATAAATCTCAAAACTCAACAATGTAACAATTTTTTCACAATCCAACGCCGAGGTGACTCATGATTTATCCTTTATAATCGACTTCAAAAGGAGGAGGATCTAAATTATACTGTATTTGTTTTTTTTTATGTTTGTTACCTCAGAACTTTTGACAGAGTAAACCGATTTTGATGATTATTTTTTTATTTCAAAGCTGGTGCTTCCCATGTGTTCGCATATTAATATCATTGGTGTTGGATCTTGGGCTCCGGAGATACGTAGGGAACTCCTAAAAATCAATTATAAAATGAATACAGAGCGAGATATTTCAAGTCGGTTTTGTTTTTCATTATTAAAAAAAAATGGTTATTGTATTAAGTGTAGCAGTTAAAACCCACACAATTCTATTGTACGGTGTCACCTATGGAATAAAAATCATTAGTGCTTGTCAGCAAGTAAAAAAATTAAACAGCGACATTACATTTCGTACTAACTTTACTTATCTAATGAAAACATTTTTATTGTGTTCATGATTCTGTAAGCTGAAAACTCTTTGCCCTTTATATTTTGAGGAAACATGTAAGTAATTTATTACTTCACAAGCAGTGCACACGACATAAATAGTACCTCTTTCTGACGCTCAAGCAGGTCGTGTGTATTAAATAATGAATCGGTGTATTATGAATAAGCGGATTATGGAAAGTAAGAATGACAGATGTAGGAGCAAATGTAAATATGTTCAAATTCAATTGGTCGAATTTACTCACGCCATTGTTATTAATACTTATTAGTGCTAATAACTAAATAAATAACTAAATAATACCAAGGACTACGACCTCGGGTATCACTAGGCCGCTTATAAATATGGTATTTTCCTTTTTTCATTGCCTTTTTATGTCATAGTTAATGCAGATATTCTTAAGAGGGTCACCTACTTCTAATATCACTAGGTTACCGGGTCAAGGAAGAAGGATAATGGCACACCCGGGAGACTGCATCTTGTTTCTCCATGCAACATTTTATATTTCCTACGGCTTTGCTACTACAGTCAGTATTTATTTCTCGCAATCATTGTACAAATATTTATATTGACATTGATACAATATTTTTTGGAGCTTTAAATTGTTTTATAGTGCTGGTCTTTGCACTTAAGATGAACCTTTAAAATTTATAGAAAAAGAGAGCGAATAGGTACATTTCTTCTTCAAATGTAAACTTTAGGAGCTGTTTAATTTAAATTATATGAATTTTATAGTGCTATTGATGGCACTGAAGATGAAATTCGCAGCGGTAAAAGAATTTGTCCATTCTCTACAAATTTTAAAATTTCATCTTAAGTACGGAGAGTAACACTATAAACAGTATGAAATTAATAAAAAGGTCGACGTAAGTCTAATGGCGCCAAACATTGCTTAAAAACAATAAAACAAAATAAATTAACATTATGAGAGTTTACTTGGTGTGTAGATATGACGTTTAGCTCAGTGGCTAATGCGTCGGGCACGTAAACCAGTGGACGCAGGCTCAGATCCTCGCAGCAGCAAAAAACACTTTACATTTCATTCTTTTCACAAAACTACCAATTTTCTACAAAGTTAAGAGCTTTACAATTACATTTTTTCTTGATTTCCACTGCTGGATAAATCAAGATATGACATTTCTACTTATTACCGTGTAATTAGAATTCGATACAAGATGTTTGATGCCTTTTATGTTTTTGATCTATTATAACGTCCACAGGTTTTTATCACCAAAAACGGATAAAATAAAAGTACTATGTGACAGGTATGCTTAAAATGATATGTAATTAATTAGGTACATTTTATGATATTTGTATTATCATTCCTTAAAATAACCTGCATTTCTTATGGTCGTATGGATTTCTTTTCTATTATTAAATCAATATCGCTTTAACCATTTTTATATTATTGAACTAAGTGCTACGATACTTGAGACTACGACGAGACGATTAGGCGTAGCATTGTCTGAAATCGAACAGGCCTACGTCAGAGACGCGTCTGCGTGGCGCTTACTGTCTGGCCCACGCGGCTTTGTTTTATTGTTACCGGTTATTGTCCATTAAATAGGGACAGATATTAAAAGAAAACTTGTGTGTACTACTTATGTTGCGTACGTAAGAAGTTATACTTCTTTAGCGTAACAAAAGAAAATGAAATAAGTAAAAAATTTATCCCGTGTCCCAGTTACCCTTTTTGTTTGCGAAAAAGACAACGATGCCAGTTGATAACGGCTTAATTAAATAACTTGGAGTTATAGTGTTATTAGTTGTCATGATAATACCGTGAAGTTGGTCTCTGAAAGTTCGTTAAAAAACAACTACATCGTGCCACATTTTGACTATTGCTGTGCGCGCATCTTACTAAAATTTTATTCTCATAATGTTTTCCAAACGCGAAATAACTATAAGTTCCTTAAAAATCTTGTTTTATACAAACATCGTTAGTTTATAGAGCATATCCGAGACCACTATAGTCTGTGTTATTCATAAATCGAATGCTTAGCTTATTTCTTTAAGGTAGTTACTATAAACGGTGTTTAAATTAAGCGAATAATATATTATGTTTATGAGTAATGTGAGATTGCTTATAGAAGTTATTAATAATTCTAGTCATATATAATACAAGAAAAGTATATCAATACAGATAGATGAAATTAGTGTGTCTTTTTGTAATATTAAAATAATCGCTTTTTACTAAATGCATATGGATGTGTACACGGTATATAATACCAAAATAACATTTTTTACAATTTTTGTCTGTCCGTCTGTCTATCTGTCTGTGTGTTCCGGCAAATCTCTGAAACGTCTGGACCGATTTGGACGGGACTTTCACTGACCGATAGCTGATATAATAAGGTAGTAACTTAGGCTACTTCTATTTTAGTTTTTTTTTACTTTAAATTCACCGCGGGCGATGTAGCGGGCACAGCTAGTCTATATGTAAAATTCTTGTGTCACAATGGTAGTTGTCGTATTCCTCAGAAACGGTTTGATCGATTTTTATAAAACTTTTTATGTATACTTGGTAGGTCTACGAATCGATCCCAATCGATTTTTCATACCCCTAAGTGATAAGGGTGGTCCATCCTAAACAGTTTTTTCAACCCTAACAAATTGCCTAGATTGCCGGGACAGCTAGCATTTTATTTAAATATGGATAATTTTCTATTTCCATTTTAAGATTATATTCATATTTTTAGAAATGAGGATTCAGTTTTTTCTCCGACTGTAATATACTATAACAATTAAACTGTTTCGCTTTCTTTATGTCTATATATATATAAAGTATAAAATATAAAAATTTATTATATCTTATATATAAAAATGGATTGCTGTTCGTTAGTCTTGCTAAAACTCGAGAACGGTTTTGTGACAGACAGGGAAGATTTAAACGATGAGAAATTATGGAAAAATTGCATGGATAATCAAAATAATTTTCCCATACAAACTGTACCAAACGATTTTTGAACGCGTTCCGATTCCTCTAAAAAATATTTATATGACAAAACAACGTTTGCCGAGTCAGCTAGTATAATATAAGAATTAGGCTTGCATCGGAAAAGATGTGGGCGTCGGGGATCCGACAACGCGTTGGTTGCTTTCAGACGAGTGACGCATCAGCCACTAAGTTGGCAATCGTTATGTATCCAATTCAGCAAATGGACCTCATCCTTTGCGCGCTTTAGGTGGTCTAGCTTCGTCCTAGGTCACGTATGTTTGGATAATATATTGGCTAACGTAACAGTCCGCGGCTTGTGACATGTTTATGATATAGCCTTCTTGCGATTTTAATTAAATACATGCTTGTACGTAGAAACTTGGTTAGTTGATGGCTTATTGCAATGAATTGCAAAATACATGTATTACGCCATATGTTTGTTTTTTTTTTCCTTCACCCATTCTGGGCAAAGGGAACTATGGCCATACAGCCAAGTCTTCATTACCTTTTTTTTTATTGATATGAAATGAAAATGAAATTTAATGAGATGAAATGAAATGAAATGAAATGAAACCTAACTTAACCCATCTCTCATGAAATAAATCTGATATTGAAACAAATTAGTAGCTTCTTTTTAGAAATATTTGCATGAATTATAAATACTTATGATTTTTTTTTGTAAAAACTTCGTGGTTTGATTTTCTTTGAAATAGACATTATTTTGACAGTTGGGAAAGAGAACGCACGAGTTCGGAAAAGGTAAAGGAGAAGCTCGAGTATGTAATAGCCCACATCCCGAACGCTATACGTCCCTGTAATACGCAACTTTTTGAGCAACTGTTTTAAAAAAATAATTTCAGTAGTTCATTGACAAAGACACGTAAGAGCGTAATGCGAGGTCACGGAGTGCGTAGCTGTCGCCACTCCATATGGAGGCGTTGTAACTTACAAATGGTGCGGGCAATTCCAGTAATAGTTTGAATTGCGTGCTTCTAAAGTTGGGGAGTGGTGGTGGCTCGCGTTGATTGGCCGCCGGGCGCGACACGCCGGCGCCGGGCTTCGCGCTAGCGCGGACTTGGGGTCGCCTAATAGTTGCACCAATATTTCGATTTATGGCAACTGTTTCCCCGTTACTGCACACTCTTTGGTAGCGACATCAATGGAGCGCCTTGTTAAATGCAATAGCAACATTTCCGCACCGTTCAAATTCATACTTGACGAAAAACGGGTACCCTGTTTTAAAATTGTAACGTTAACTCTAGCCAACGAAATTGTCTTGCGAATATGTCCGAATCCGTTATGGAGATCATAATGCTAATTTTAGAATATATATTAGAAGTGATGTTGACGTCATAACCGGTGTATAATGTTGCCAGCGACAACAATACGTATATGTAACTAACTGTTCACTTCCCTCGGCGTTTTTTATATGTTGTCGAAACATGTGGCATTCTTTGAATGAATTGTCCTCAAAGGGATTAAACTATTTGAATTAAATACGATTAAGCTATAATAGTCTACGGACTAAATACGCGATAACATCATTTAATAAAAATAAAGAATAATGAAATATTGAAAGTGGAAAGCTCTTATGCTTCTTCTGGCTGATATTACTGCTTTTGTCTAGTCATTATAAGAAATATTGAACATTGAATCCCACCGATCAAAGTTTTTATATTTTTCCGAAAAGAGGTCTCCTGTTTAGATTTCGTTGAAAATAATATCTACCTAATCAATCAAGTTGGTAATAACATCCGAGGGAGATTAGCAATGTATGAAGCAGCAGTGAGGCGAATAGGATTTATTGAACCGAGTTTTATATTATTTATTTACTGCCAATTCACCTTTAAGGAAGTAATAATAAAAGCGCTGAATGACTCTTCAGACCTGATATGTTATTTATAGACGTAGTGAAATAGAGTTTTATTGGTTTTAGCGTTACTCGTCGTTTTGTTATTGCTAATGTATTTCTGATAATGTGGTTCTTGTGTGGCTTTAGTTCATCTTACATTGTAAGTGGATTTCTCTGTGTTTATCATCTTTATCTTTATTGGTTTAACACCTATCTACGTTAAAAAAACCTGTTAATTCTTTATTTGGTTCGATAAAAATCTCGTAAACATTATAAAATTTCTTGTGTTTTATGTTTTTTATAGTTAATTTCAAATCGTTTTAGTAAAAATGTTTAGTGGAAATAGGAGGCTGTAGTCTCAAATCGGTATTCGCTGCGAATCAAAGCTATTTTGCAGATTTTATCGTAATTATTTTGTTTTAAATTCCCAATGTAAAATGTATTAGAGAATTAGTTAGGGGACAAACTTATTCATTCGCGTTAATGTTTATTGTTATATGTTTGTTATCGTGATTATATCATATTTATTGTTCGCTATAATATAAAAAGAATATGAAATTCACTATGTGTTACAAGTCCCATTGTTGTTCAAAGGGCTTTGTGGACTCAGAATTGCGTAGTAGCTCCAATGCACTGGCAGATGTAATATGCAGATAATTATAATACAAATTTAATTATACATTTAAGTATGCATTTTTCTCGTCACCTGAAAGTGATAAGTCAAGACTCATTCAAGTTATAATGCAGTTAACAAATACATAGGTGGTAACGCATCTGCAACCCTATGGGTGTTGTAAATGTCCATGGGCAGGCGGTTATCACTTAACATCAGATAAACCGCCAGCTCGTTTGCCACTTTCTTACATAAAAAAAAAACAGAAAGAAAAAATAGGTTTGATTTAGAATTTTAGATTATTCGAGACTACTTGATTTAAAGTGAGCGCTCGGAGACTGAAAAGTACTAGGCTCAAGAAAATTATAATGAAAATTCTATTTTCTGTATCGTATCATCATTTGTACTTGGAAAGTATGGCATAAGACTGTGATAAATTGACTTATGTCATTACCTCTAGTGTATTGACAGTCCAGTGCCAATACTAGTCTTATGCAGTACCAGTATTGACATGCACAACGTGCACATGTTTATTTAATGGAGCGCAGTCAGCTCGTCCGCGCTGGGTCGTCGACCGCGTTGCCTACATATTTCACTCGCCGCCCGTCATGAAGCCGTCGAGGGGCTGTGAGCACGTAAACAAAGGTAACGTCGTCTTGGGACGTGCCGCCTTTTATTACGTTGATGTTTGGTCCGGAAGTTGTATCGTGTTGAGATAGTTCTCTAGCAGGATATCGCTGACTTCGGCTTGAATTTTCCAGTGTTACAGCGTAGGAATGAGAAGCCGGTTATGGTTTTACGTTACCCTCCCCCTGTATTGATTTTCTTATCTACCAACAAGTCTTTGTTTTCGTATTCTTATCATTCAGTGTTCTTTGTTCGGCTGATGTGCGACGTAAAATTTACATTAATTATTTTCTTTTTAATCGACTCCAAAATGGTTCTCAATTCGACCGTATTTTTTATGTTTGTTACCTCGGACTTTCGATTCAGAGAACCGATTTGGATCCAATGTGGTCCCATACTAATTTCATTGGTATTGGATCTTGGGCTCCGGAGATACTTAGGGAACTCCTGAAAATCAATTATAAAATGAATACAGAGCGAGATATTTGAATTCGTTTTTGTTATTCGTTAAGAAAAAAATCGACCTGTTGGTTTTTTTATCTAATAGCGTGGCCGTGCTTGACTACCCACCTGATGGTATATAGTAAAGTAGTTTAGTTATTAAGCGCACTAAGTCAAAATTACTATATACCATCGCCTTGATGACACTTAAATTATACTCAGACAGGAGAATTCTTAAAATCGTTTCATTCCTTCGTATCGGTGAGTAATTTATTTATTTATTTATTTATTTATTTATTTAAACTTTTACACAAAAAAAAATTAGTATTGTGTATAGGCGGACTTAATGCCTAAGGCATTCTCTACCAGTCAACCTATGGGCGACGCAGAGACAAAAGAGGCAGGTGTAAAAAGTTTCAAACCAAATTTTAATTTAAAACAAAAGTTATATATATATTCATATATACATAAATTTAAGACATATACATGAAAATATATATAGTATATAAACATATTAAACCCAATATAACAAAAATATATTACATTATTTAAGCATACAAAATAGAATACATATACTATAATATTCACAAATACTTAATAAATATACATAAATAAATAATATACGATATCAATAACTACTGATTATTTCATTCTGCCAACTTACTTAGATATAGTTTTTTTATCTTATTCTTAAAAGCAATACGTTCAGTGGTCTTCCTGATGTCATACGGAAGGTCATTCCAAAGGAGAATGGATTGAACGGGAAAAGAAGAGTACATAAAACTAGAGTTGTAGGAGGGACATTGAAGCAAGAGATTATTAGAGGAGCGAAGGGTTCTGTCATGATTGGAATAAAGATATTGGATAAAGGGAATCAAATAGGAAGGGGGATTGGGAGAGGTTAATATGGAATGAAGTGTAGTGAGCATGCGCAAACAACGGCGTTGACGAATGGGAAGCCAATTAAGTTGAGACCGAAAAGCAGACACATGGTCATACTTACGAAGGTTAAAAACAAATCGAATGCAGTTATTGAGAAGACGGTCATATTTGTTGAGTAGATCTGCATTCAGATCAGAATAGCATACATCACCATAATCGATCAAGGGAAGAAATCTTTTACCGATGAGCTTGGTTGGATTACGGTGCCGTTGAATACAATTGGAGGTAAACCATTTGTTTGTACCTTGTTAAGCATTCGACGACTACCAATAATTATTGCTTGGCATTTAGCGGCATTAACAAAGAGACCAAATCTATTGGCCCACGATTTTATATGCTCTAGATCTCTGTTAATCCTACCCACTGCTATAGATAAGCAATCAACATCGGCCTGCGAATAAAGTTGTAAGTCATCGGCGTATAGGTGATACGAGCATTGAAGATTTTGAGTGATAAGAAAATAACATAGGAGATAAAATTCCGCCTTGAGGCACACCAGCAATTAAGTCATTCCAACGAGAAGATTTATCATTTATGCGAACTAACTGCTGACGCCCTCGAAGATAACTTGAAAACCAATCCACTCGCTGTGGGTGAGATCATAGAATAGGATAGGATGGAAAGAAGGATGTCGTGACTAATGACATTAAATGCGTTAGAGAAATCCACTAAAACCAACACTGTGATTTTACTGGCCTCCATTCCCGCCCTAATATCACTAGTGACTTTAAGTAGCGCGGAAATTGTACTATGCCCAGGCCTGAAGCCAGATTGAAAAGGGCTTAAGAGGTTGTTGTTGAAGACAAACCGAGATAGTTGTTTGTGTACACAAGCTTCAAGTACTTTTGATAGAAAGGGAAGGATGGAAATAGGTCTGAAATGATGGGGCAAGGAAGGATTTGCAATCTTAGGCAAGGGAAGAACATAAGCTTTGCGCCAAAGTAAGGGATAGACTCCAGAAATAAGGGATGAATTAATAATATGGGATATAATAGGAAGGAGATGATCCAGGATATATACAATCATGAGGCGGCTCACTTGATCACAACCTACCGCATTTGATTTGATAGAAAGGATAATCTTCTTGACCTCATCCACAGCAACTGGAGAAAAATTAAAGGGGTCAATATTAAGACGAGGTAAGTTCTTTAATTCCTCGATAGTGCGAAGCTTGATTTGAATATCGATTGGTGTATGCAACACAAAGTAACGATTGATATCATCCAGATCCATTGAACTCATATAATCATACTGTGATTTTTTGCGGATTCCGATAGTCCCAAGGTACTTCCAGATATCAGCGGGTGAAGAAGAAACTATGTTATCATGGATATATCGGCGTTTAGCATCCCGTATCATCTGGTTACACCGATTCCTAGCAACCTTATACAGTGTCCAATTGTCAACACAGCGAAACTTTTTGTACTTACGAAAAGCCCTATCCCTACGTCTCATCGCCATACGTATGCCTGTTGTAATCCATGGTGCTGGTGGACGCTTAAGTTTGACGGTTTTAATAGGGGCATGTACATTGTATAGTCTGAGAACGGCACTATTTAATAAACTGACTTTTTCGTCCACCGTGTCGGCGGCAATCACATTATCCCACCTTAAATTTGAGGCATCTTTACGAAGTCTTCCTATGTCCATACGAGCAAAAGAACGGATATTGAGGGTCTTAGGAATAGGTTTTGGTGGTTTAAGGAAGTAAGAGAGGTAAATAAGGTCATGATGGGAGAAAGCCGGTGCGGGATATTGACCATAAATGGAAGCAAGGGAAGGAGATGAAGTAAGGATAAGGTCGAGCCAAGTGTCTTCGACATTCAAATTGTGGTGAGTGGCGTTTAAAGGCAGAATGTGAAGGCTAGCACACTCGACAATACGAAGGAATTTAGAGGAACGAGGTGAAGGGACCAAGAGATCGGTGTTAAAATCGCCCATAATGATGTGATGTATGTAATCCGATCCTAAAGATTCCAGAATTGTTTCAAAACTGGAGAAGTAATCGACAGACGGTGGGCAGTAGACTACACCAAGAACGCATTTAACTCCTTTTATGCAAACTTCAAGAAAAATAAATTCTGAAGATGAGGGATAAGTTGATGTAGCTAAAATTTTGTATTGAAAATAACTTCGGAGATATATAGCAACACCACCACCTCTCTTGTCGATTCTATCGTTACGTATCAGGGTGAAGTCGGGAAGGCGATATGAAGTTGATAGGAGAGGGGGTTTGAGCCAACTTTCTGAAATCAGAATGGCATGAACGTTAGCTTTAAAGAAAACCTCATACAGGTCACTATAGTGACTTGGCACGCTTTGTGCGTTAATGTGGCATACGTTAAACGTTAAGTTCGACTGTTGAAAGGTGTTTTGCACAAGGTCACTAAGCGAACCCGTTACGGAGCAGAAACTATCATCAGATGACAAATTATCATTCTCGGAAGCAGAATAAAACGAATCATCGTTATTTGAACTCATTAAATAAAAATAATGTAATAGATAATACAACACACATAAACTTGTAAAAAAAATAACACATGAGTTAAGAGTTAATAACATTATAAAAAAACACGGAACACAGGTTATTATAGACAATATCAGCATCTGAACGTTAGGCGTGTCTCGTGCGAAAAATGAAGAGATTTCTCTATACTCTGTGGTTGCACAATGAACTGACATTAGTTTACATAGTAGTAAAAATTTATCATGTAAACAAACTAAATACTATGAGTTATCTCGATTTATACAATTATTTATTATTTAAGAAAACTTAGGTATATAATTTACTAATAAGAAATAAACTAATTTAATTAAGTAATGTAATTCACACAAGACAAAGAATAGCGAAAATAAGTGCACAAGTGAATAACCTAATCTTCGGATATAAATGTAAAATGGGCACTAATGACAAGAAAAATATAACTCTAATCACTGAGAATCAGAAATTTAAAATGATAAAGAAATATTTAACTTGAACTTTAACCTCAGTCGAAATCATTTACGTGTTTTGGTGCTCGAACTCGAAGATCCGGCGTCCCCAGACGGGCTCATGTTCTCAGCAGAGTTTTTAACAGTTTTGTTTGGAAATTTTGCCATTAGAGGGCTCAACTCATCCATGGTTACGATTTTATGGCGGGATCCATCAGCAGCTTTCACCACAATAACTCCATCCTGAGTCCAACAAGCCCGCATACCAAAATGTAGCCGGGCTTTCCCAAACACAGCTTGTCGTGACTTTGTCAAAAATTCTTTTATGGAAACAGAAGAACCTTTAAGCTTGGCCTTAGCTCTCCAAACCAATGATCGGGTTTCAACTCGCACGAAACGAACTAAGATTGGCCGATGGTTTTTGCTGGCTACTCCTAGCCTATGAGAAACTGCAATGCAAGATTCCGTGATTTCGGTAAGCCCCATCTTATGCATAATATCCAGAACAGTGGTCTTGCAGTTCTCTTTATCAGCTTCAGGAGCGCCCAAGAATATTAAAGCCTTCTGACGATGCTTGGTTTCTATAACGTCAATCATATGGGAACACTCATTTATCTGCTTACGAATCATGCCCAGCATAGCGAACACCAGCTCCCGAAACGTCCGGAATTCTTCAGCCACCTTCGCAACTGTATCCTTGGCTGGTCCTGCAGATTGAATTTGTGCTTCCAGCTCTGCCATTCTTTTGGAAAAACATTGTTCTAGATTGCTTTGTGCGGTTTTAATTTCATTGAGTTGAGACATGACGTAATTTTTAGAAGCCCTTTGACGTTCGTGTGATAAGCTGGCAGGTGGCAATGAAATTAATTGTATCAATTCACATTAACACAATTGTAATAACGTAAAATTATTAGATTATACTGAAAAATTACGGCAATATTAACTTTTATTTGAAAAATAAAATCTAAGCAAACGAAACTACGTGTCAACTTTATTTCCACCTACCGCCAAAAAAGAAAATTTATATACTTCCGTTGGAGTCCAAACACTATTTTAATCCGGATCATGATTGATTGACACATTGTTTAGTCACGTAAACACCAAGGAATCCTATTACTTAGGAAATTTACTTTATTTAACAAAGAATAAAGAAAGCCAATTCTTCTGGCATCAGGCAAGTGCGAAAGTAAAGTTGTCGACTAAATAAGAAAGGAAACACGAAGCATAAACATTTGTGCTTTTGATGCTTAGAATAAGGAACAGTTCTTAATAATTATCACGAAAGCTAAAAATAAAAGATAACGTACAACGTTAGAAACTTCAGTAACTTTTTAAATTTGTTGCCTTGTAAGTTTGTTCCTTACACAATAAAAATTCGATGCGTGGTTTTTAATGTATTCCGTTTTTTTTCTGTATAAGTAATTTATATAGTAGACATTGTATTACCGCACTACAGCTAAAAAAACTAATCTTGCCTTTTATCCGCCTATAACCGCCTTGGCGTGTTTTACCGGAGACGCAAGTTCGATTCCTGGCAGCATTGCAGAGGTGCATTAAGAACTATTATTGCAAATTTTTAATCGTTTTATCATAAATAAGAGGAGAATAGTCAAGTCGTTATTGTGTAAAGGAAAAATGGTAACTCTGAAAACAATGAATTTATCTTCCGTCTTATAACGTTGCACGTGCTGTAGAAATATTGCTTCAATATTTACGCATCATCCGTGTTACCTACATTTTGCATTCACGGAACCCGTTTACCGGACAAAAGCATTTTAGATAATTCCAGGAAGTGTAGATTTATATAGTGGAATATAAACAAATTAACAATATTACGCAGGAATGTTCGTTAACGTAATGTAATATGGCTGAACTTAATTAGTTTTTGTTTTTTATGATAATCTAAAAAAAGGGGACAAACCGTCTATAGTATTTGTACGATACTTGGGTGTTTTATTCAATGATTTTTAAGGTTTTTTTTGAAAATATCAAAAACACTGAATTATGTAAATAACTCACTAATTATTATTATAAAATTATCTTTAAAAATTTATGTGACATAGAGACCTTTCGTTTTGAATGCCATTCGACTAGATCTTGCGTGTAATTAAATGTTTAATTTAATTAAATTAAAAGTTTTGTTGATTGATTATTACACTATAACATTATAACAATAATTTTGATTGATTTTTGTTTTAGGTACATATATGTTTCACTAATAAGACGTTGATTGAAACTTATTTTTTGGGAAAATTCTATCATGGAGATTATCGTGATATACATTTTTTTGTTTCATCGTTTTATTTTATAATACTACCTGGAAAATCCGAAAATTTGTGTTTTATATATGTGTATAAATTTTCATATAGCACCATTATTTAACGTTTTAACATAACTATATATAATTGAATGAACGATCAACATACGTTTTCACGACGTGAAAATGTTTGGGGAACCCCGACCACTGAGACTAACTCAAAATTGTTTTCATAAAGTTCAACATTACCTCTTCTACGTCAATACACCTACGTGTATTGTACGGGCGATTACGGGCGCCTTACCCTCCCCCAGTAGCAAATCCGATCGATATTATGTATATGTATGTATATGTATGTATATGTATGTATATGTATGTATATGTATGTATATGTATATGTATGTATATGTATGTATATGTATGTATATGTATGTATATGTATGTATATGTATATGTGTTTGTTTAGGGAATTTTGTACTGACAGATCTTCGTCGGTGATATTATAATCATATCGTATATTTCTAATCATAGGTGTAATACATTTTTTCTATGAAAAAGACCTTTTTGTAGCATCTGTTTACGTTACAACGGAGTAAATTCCCTCTTTTAATATAGCTACTTATAAAGCAAGGTAGGAAAATTATTCAATCTCCATGAAGTTCAATGTATACACCGTCTGCTGTTTTCATTTAGCTGTAATTTATTACGAAAACAGAAAAGTAAAGAGACGTTTACTTGCGGCTTAAAAGTGAAAAGTTCGTGTAATATTGAATTAGGCAATTTTGAATTTTTTTCTATATCTTATGTAATACAAATAAAATATCATACAATAGAGAAGAGCGATATCTAATATTAACATTTATACTATAGACGGGCTCTTGTAGTGTTTAACAAAAAAAATCAACAAGAAAGACAAAAAACGAAACTAAACGAACACGTTGGTGGATATTGCCACAAAAGTCTGCATATTCAGTATTAGTGTATGTGATATTGTATATTATATTGTAACTCCAAAATTGCACTCGTGATATTTTTCATATTATATTCCAAATTGATCAAATTTTCTGTCAAGAGTCAGGGAGCTTTTGCTTTAATTCATTCCAAAAGGTAGGTATTAAAATCCATTAAGTTTACGGAGTACTCCCGTCTTCGGGAAGTTTCAAGTTCTCAATCAAGGTTTATTGATGTATGCGGGCGTCAATGGATGTTGTTATACGGGGTATAGATTTGACCTTTGATTTGCCTTTAGTAATATCAATCGTAATTTGTTCTATCAGTCAGAATGTGTGCATTTAATATATTTTATTACTTTATCTTATTTCCTTTATTTTACCCCTGTCGATTTGCAGATTTTGACTCATCTATTCCCTTAGACGATATTTCATTGCATTTGGCTCTTGAACGCGTTTCTTATGAAGTGAAACTTTATATAGATTTGGCATTGGACCAGGCTGGCATTGCACCGAATGATTCACTATGTCATTTACATACGTTATACATATAAGAAATTAGTTGTTGTTGGTATATCACGTTTTTTTTTGCTGGAAGTCCGATTTAGTTACTGTGTTAAATGGATAAAAATGGAACTCTGCGTTCTCGTGCTGTTAGAACGCTTTTTTTTGGGCTGCATGTGCCACTGTTGGCCATAGGGGCCTTTACAGATCCGACGGGCTTGAGGTGGCCGGGCGCTCGGGGCGCCTAGCCTGAACCTCGGCGTATTATTATTACGCGTTATGGTGACTAAGCTGGAGGCCTCCAAAGGGAGCTTCGGCTCGGGCCGTCATGCTATTAGTTTCACCGATTTGGGAGGCGGCCAAGCTCTTAGGGCGCTTTGGCGGACGCTCCATGGAGTGACTAGGCTCAAGGGTCCCCGAGAGGGGACCTCGGCTTGGGCTGTCACTCAAAACGCGTTTAGCATTCCGATTCGAGGGTGCCCGAGAGGGCCGGGCTGGGAGGTATCACGTAAAGATATAAATAATAAAAGAAATAGATAAAGAAAATAATAAAACATGTAAATCGTCACTGAATTAGTTAAGCTTCATGGGGTCAGGGTCATATTTGAATTGCTACTATAAACCTTTTCATTATTTATTTTGAGTCTGGTAAATGCAAAATGTTTGTTAAATAAATCTCTCATATTATAGTATTTTCCGCAAGATTGTAGACCTCGAGCATTTTAGAGTTTTCGAGCATCGAAAAAATCATTCTTTAGATGTATAGGTGTTATTTTGTTAGGAAATAAGGTTTGTTAAATGTGACGTAATTATTAGGCGGTCTAATACCGTTGGTGGTTTACACTATATAAATGTTCTTTTATTCGGGTTTGAATGGTATTCTTTGGTGAGTTGCGTAGCGTAGCAAGGATCACATTTACATTTATGTAATTCAGGATCTTGTAGGTTGTAGATTTGACATCTCTCATGTTTAGAAAAAGCTGATTAATCTTTCTCTGTGAACTGTAGAATGTTTTATAGAGGCACGGTTATAGAAGTAGTCCTTTTATTTCGTTTTGAACTTTAATTTTCATCAGTGTTTGGAAATGAAGTAGCGGTAGCGGTAGGGCAAGCCCTACCGCTACTGTCACTCGGGGAGGATTATGAATTTCTTGTTGTTCAGCAGTTAGGTGTTCCTTCCTAGCTAGTGTTCTCTCGTAATTATAAAACTCATCGCAGTTTTCTTGTCAGCAGGATGCAATTCGTACAACGTCGTTCACTTAATGATTTTAATAAAATAGTGCTTACTTAAATGATTTTCACTGTAATGAGAAATAATACAAACCTTTATTCGGTATCTGAAAACATAATTCAAACTAAAATCAGAGAGGCTTCAAAAGGCAAATGAAATCTGTCTTTCTAAAGTATTTGCGGAAACTCGTTCTTCAATTTAAGCATTTTTGAATATTGTTATACAGCGTGTCTTTACAATTGCGACAATAAATGAACACACATATAGAGGATAACTTTAAAAATTTGTATTAAAAATTTACATTCTTTAAACATCAATATTTACCGAGTTATTAAATTTTCGAAAACAAACAATTTTAGAACACCCTTACGTATAAAATTGTAACGTAAAGTTCATTTGTAAAGGTCACAATGCATTTTGAATGGGTTGAATGAATTTAAAAGAGACAAAACGTACTTTTAGAAGGAGAGGCTTGTAATGCGACGCTGTGGCAACGAATGAAAAAGTCTCTGAATGTATGAATCAATCAGTTGTAGTTGCATAGTAAGTTACAAATTTTGTTTCTTTTTTACTTAATTAATTTGTTTGAAAAATATATTTTTTAATTATGTATTTTTTTAACGATAATATTTTTTTATGATTATTGGCAAGTAGCGTTAGACGTGTATTCATTTATTGTCGCCTTTGTAACGACACGCTGTATATATATATTGGCTGATGTGACGTACATTCTATAGCATGTTTGTTATTAATTTTAAATAATTAATTATGATCTGTAAGTATAATCGAATTATCTTTTAAAATGTATCTTAAAAATCCCCTATACAACATAGCCGCCCTACACACTTGACCCTTCCATTGTTACATTTCGCGCAGGACTCAAGGATCACTACGCTTAAACCTGCAAGTCGTAAGCGTGACTGGAAAATGTGGTGGCGCTTCTGCTGACAAAGACTTGTGCTCTTCACGGTGCGGTGCAGTGCATATTGAATATCCGAACTTGTTGACTTTGTTGTGAGTTATGTTAAAATAATAAAATCGATCATTTTAAATTAGAATTCTGTTTAAGGTCCCGAAAAATATTTTTAGTTGCATGCATCATCTTTGATATTTTATGAATAGGAATCGGCAAAATATATTTACTGATTTCTTAATATGGATTCCAACAAAGGGGCTTAGATCGGTCGTTATAAATAAAAGACTCGAAGTAACAAAAGCAACTCTATCAGAAACAAAAAAAATGTAAATGTACTTTCATTTCGCAATGCCTTAGCAATTTGATCTCGGAATCTCTATTCGTGATATCTAAAACAGCCGCTTACGCTATTGATTATAGACGTATGAGACCTTTATTTTGGTTATCTATATCCGAGTCACACTTTTGCCATAGCGTGTCTCGTCCGTCTGCACGATTAACTCCCAAGAGGTCAAAATGTATCGTTTGATTTATTTCTCTGGTCTGTTTAATTTATACGCTTATTTCAATTGCTCTCCTGTGTGCTGTTTATATGTTTCTTTAGAATCTAGCACGAGATCTAATTGACTCATTACAGGAAAATGTAACAAATGTAGTATAACAGGATGCGAACTTTTATATGTTTTTTAGATATTATCATCTCATGGGCTGTTCACAGGTGCCTCAATTAAAAAAAAATTGAGTCTTAAAAGAAAAGAGGTTAAGAGCGTAGGATGTACGATGATAAGGAACGTTCATAACAATTATTGTCATATATACAAGACCTACGTAAATTGGTTTAATAATCTAAAAGATCTTTCTCTATATTTAATTTCTGTTTCTGTGTCTAAAAAATGTTGCATGAAATTTTTCATATTTTTCCCGATGCTCGTCGCGTAACTTTATAACGTCAACGTCTCCAATTTTATATTGCAAATAAAATCACTGTCTCAGAAACAGTAAAGCTATATTTGTCGTACGTGCTTCGTTTGCTGTTTCCTTCACTTTGAAATTGCGATTGCAAAGCCGAATAATGCTCCAATAATCAGGATGCCTTGCAATTGGTCCTTAGATTTTATTTAAGAGTTTGGATAAAATCTGGCATCGTACTATTTTTTTTTTGTTTTATCTTATATTTATACTATCCGATATCTCAACTTTTAGATTAGTATGTGAACTTTTTATTTATCATGTTAAACGTTTCTTTTAACGTTTTGCAAAAATAGTTTTAAAAAATGTATTATTTGCCAAATAGTATTAACTTATTGTTTCTTTTTGTTTGCGATGAATTTTCGTGAACAGTGTCTGAATTTTCTGTCCCTGCCACTCGTGTAATGAAATTTGTATACATACACAATTCTATTAAAACTTAAGAATTCCTGATTAGGGCGCAGCCTTGTTTAAATTTTCGGAGAGTTGAAGGTTTCCGGAGACGATGGTACAGCAACATTAATTTAGTAAAGACGTTTCGTCTTATATTTGAGTTTGAGTTATGTTTGTGATGGCTACGGTACGGCGATGGAAAATAGATTAGCAAATTAAGAACGACCTACATGATTTGAAATCAACCTTTTTCTTTCGAGTTCCTAATTTTAGGAAACAAATCGTTTTACGCTAAAAGAACTGATTATTCAGCATGTAACTCAGAATATATACCTAAAGCATCAAAGGGTATAATGGACGTTATTACAACAAAATTCCAGAAAACGTTCAAAATGCATCAATAGCTAAATTTAAAAAAATAGTAAAAGAACGTTTGTGTGTTAAAGGCTACTATAATATTAATTATTATTTAAATGATAACACACTCTGGTAATAAACTGATCGCTCCAGGCTCTTTCAATCGGAGTTCTTATATTGTATTTTAACGAATTTATGTCAAACTGCTTATTTAAAAAAAAGCCCGCTGAGTTTCTTTTGCCGGTTCTTCTCAGTACAGTGGCTTTCTTTTCCGAACCGGTGGTAGTGTTTTGACTATTAATAAGTGAGTGTAATGCTCCTATGTTGAATAAATACATTTGATTTTGATAATGTTATACAACTTTTTTCATAATTTTGCAGTATGAATAAAAAAAAATCATAGTAATAAAGGACATTTTAATTAATACAGTCCATGTATTTGGAGCGGTAAAAGTCAGTCGTACTTAGTAAGCTTGGTAAGTCGAGTATTTGTTCTCTGTAAGTGATTTAGTTGTGCTGAGATACATTTCTTTAAGTATTTTTCAGTCCTGTACTTGCTATAGTAGGTTTGAATATAGAAAGAAATGAAGTTCTTTCCCGGAACTCGTTTAATCGTTTATGTTTTAAGGTACTTCAGAGCACGCATGTATGCATTCCAGGCTTCATAAAACGGGTGGCGCAATCTAGTAAGAGGATTTCCCATAATTTTGCAGTCGCCAATTAAATTACTCGTGAATGAGATTGCCGACAAGCAACCTCGTTACAGCAGGCAACGAACTATGTTACTCCATTATAATAGTTCCTACGGTAGCGAGCGAGGGAACGACGTATAAAACCATTTTCAGATAAAATGTTCGGAGCCGGAAAATTATTCTACATTTCCTGTGTTAACATCGTTCTCAAAGTGCTACATTTAAACATTTTGGATTAAAATTTATTCTAGAATCTTTGACATTGTTTAACCTTTGAACCTTATTTAAAGTTATTTTAAAAAACGTCTCTTTTTTCGTTATAATAATGTTCGAAGTATCCGGTTTCATATTAATTAAGTCCTCCATCCTACGCAGTAGGCGGGAAACAAAAGAAAATAGCTGTGGTTTTCTAGTAAATTAGGAAAGCCAATGAATTATATTAATCTAGACTAGGTGATCAAATTAAATATTTGTATTTATAAAAAAACAAACTCATTGGCTACTGACTAATGGGGGTAAAACGCACAGCCTTAAGTGGTGGCCTTAAGTGGATTAGATATTTATAGTTTTGATAGCATCTGTCACCATAAAGGGTCACGGTCACCAGAGAGGTGACAAACGTAGTTAAGCAAATACCATCGACTTTGGACAATTGAAGCACCCGCGTTATTACAGTTGCGTTACCAACTTTGTAGAGAGTGGGCCCCGGTTACATCACTCATCAAACGAAGTGGAAACATAAAAATTCTTCGTTTTAATTTCTATACTTTTTGAGGTACTTCCCAAGGCAAAGCCTGCTCATTCTTCATATTTTTAGTCCGTTCCAAAATCGGCTCGATCGAAGCAACAGGAATACTATAAATGGTAATAGTTATAGGCCTTTAGGTATTCCCTAATAAAATGAGAACAATTAGTGATAATAAAAGATATCTAACATATACTCTTAGTATATAGAATTAATATAGGTTTATTACGTCCACTGTTACAGCAAAATAAGAAAAAAAGGGACAATAAAATGTTTATGATAAGTTTTATTACTGGTCTAGACGTCAACAGTTTTTTTAGTTGGCATCACGTCCATAAAAACAATATAGGGATTCTCTTTAACACAAGTTTTCAGTAGCTGGATTAATATAAGCATTGCAATTGTAGATTCTTCTATGTTTTATTGTCATACAGTGTTAGAAAATGTTCGAGTGCACTCTTGACATTTTCAGCTGACGCCATATTTGTCAACTCATCCATCTTTCGGAAACAATGTCTAGGTTCTGCGGGTCCGACCAATCGCGTGTCCCTACGCATGCGCGCGCAGGCGTCCCGGTCGATAGCGTGGTGACGTCACCTACATCAGCCAATGGCATCCCGCGCCCGCAAATCGATGTGGTTCCTGTGTTTCACAATAAATGCGTTCTTTCCATTTGAAAGTACCATTTTGTTATTGTTGCGGACTAAGCCATGCAAACGTCTTTATTCTATAGAAAACGTTACGACAACGGCACAAGTGAGTTGTGCAAGTCTTCGCGATAACAAGAAAAGCAATAGTAATGACACGATCCATTTGAATAAATGAACAATTAGAACGATGAATTCTATATTTCATACTTATTTGCTGAAAGAATGAAAAAGATTTTTAGAAATTACATCGAGAGCATTGGAGTTGTATCATGAATACATCTAATATTTCCATGAATGTTAATGTACTTTATGAATTTGCTCTCCCCTCTTTGAAGTCGAGTGAGAAATTGGCCGGATCCCTGCAATGAAATACGATATGAAATAATCGCACTTTTACATTATAAGCTTCTTTATAAAATATGAAACGGATTAAAAGGATTAGTGGTAAAGGTCACAGTATCGCCCAATCTCTATACTTTTCGTTTTGATATAAAAGTAGAAGGGAATATTATTATCTTGAATATATATTAAGTAGTAAACAATATAAACAGCATGTCCTACTGTTGAGAAAAGATATAATTATGTAATATATAATGATAAATGATATAGATGATAATAGGCGTCTATCACGTGGCCTCGCTGTAGACTGAATGAGATATGTGAATCATCGAGATGTTCACTTTTTTAATAATCTTTTAAAAATTTTACTGTGTTAAGTCCATGCAGTAGCCATTTTACTATTGCAAGAATGGGCAGAATTATCCGAGATTTGGAATCAGGTTGATGGAGGACATGATTTTATACGAATTATAGGATGATGACTTATATACACCTCAAATTACACACACCTCAAATATATAATTTTACATTCTGTTAACCAGCTAACTTTTTAGTTAAGTAAGTTTCTGTTCTCTAATTGAAGGTTGTTTTATAGTCTTGTTTAGCTGTCATTTAAATATGTACATAATTATATAGTTACAACTTTATGGAGTTATTACACATTACATACATATTTATTGTTAATGTTCTGTATGTATTGAGTTGGTGACTAGAACCTGATAGAGACTATAAACCTCAGTATCTGGTTTAAATTTCAACTTGCTGAGTGCACACGTTCAATCCGTTGGCCGGTTACAACTTATTTCATTGAGTAATAGAACCTTTCTTTTATAAGGATGACTTGTAGACACACCCCAGATAAATACAGTTAAAGTAAAGTAACAGTCTATATATCCCACTGTTGGAAAATGCCCTCTTCTGTATAGAAGATATTAGGAGAAGTCCACCACGCGACCCCACTGCGGATTGGCGGACTTCATGTATCTTCGCAATTCCTTTTTTGTTGTTATTTCGAAAATAGGCAGGTTTCCTTACGATGTTTTGCTTCACCGCTGAACACGCGATAAGTCAGCACTTAAATTCATTGATGCCGGTATCGGGGATCGAGTTCAGGTTGCTCGAGTATATTGAATTTAAAGCGAACGCCCGGAAAATCTGCTATCACGGCAATAACAGTTACTGTATTGTTATACTCATAGGTAAATGAGAATTCATTTCGAAATTAGAGTTTATTGTAATAACTCGTAATATGAATTGAAAAAGCTTTTAGTGATAAAGTTAGTGTATAATGAGAAAATAAGTGTATGTAGATATAAGAATAATAGTATGTATAAAGAATTCAAAGATCCATGCACAGAGCTTATTGTCAACCGATTGAAGGTTTTAGTTTATAATAATAGAGCTGCTTTCAGAAGAAGAATTGTTCACAATCCGATTGACTCCTTACGACGAGTTACTCTTAAACGATAATTTTTCTCCAGCATGTACATAGAGTATTGCAGTTAAACATGTAATATGTGGTCTGTGTTATAGGCGGTTAGGTTTGTTATCCTCTGTACCAGTAAGTTCGTCGTAAATGTAAGACAACATAGTACGAGGAATTAGAAGCGGCGTTTGGTATGTCGGAGTTATCGGTAGGGCTTCTGATAGCAGTTCCGGTGAATGCTGAAGGGCAGATGTAAATCAGCAAAATCGATTTACACTTGAGCTCTCGCATCCGTGTTTGTTTTCATTGTTTTTTTTTAATTTTGATATACAAATAAAGTTCATTTTGTAGCAGGTAAGTCTCACAATATTCAGATATTACAGTTTACGGCATCTAAAGCTCTTTAGATGGTAAACTTAAGCTTTACCTTTTAAGCACAAACACGTTTAAACGGAATTTAAAGTTGTTAATTAATTACTTTTACCTTTACACTAGAGATGAGTCATAATAGTTAAAACACTTAATAAGTCTAACGATTACGAGTACGTGTAAATACTTATTGCAAAGACTAGCTCCACGAGTATTTAAAGTACGCGTCATATCACCAAAGTAGGGACTTTCTAGTTTTTTGATGTGGACCTTAAATTTCATAGTTCTTTCTGTATATTTACTATTCATGTTTATTACTTTAAAAAGTTTGTTGTGACGATCACAATTTTAGTATAATTCTGGGAAAATCTTTTATATGGCAGACTTGTAATTGTACACTCCAGTTTTAATTGTCTAAACTAGCACCACCACCTATCCAAATAAATAAGAATTTTACTTCTATATATTGGCCTTCTAGGCTTATGGCCGGATGGCCCAGTGGTCCATTTCCGTTGATCATAACAAAAACATGCTCGGAACAAACTTGAATGGAAAAAAATATGCGTCATTGTCAGTTTATTTTAACATTTTTATGCAAAAGGTACATAATCTAAGGACGGAAAAATATGCTGAATGTTTAATGCGTTAACGTAAGGTATATAAAAATTGAGAGATTATAAACTTAAGGTATAAGGGGAATAAAATATCAGGAGTGACAAAAGTTTCGAAATTAAAATAGAATAATAGAAGAGTAAGTTTAACAGAGGAATGTGTAATGAAGATAGCTAATAAAACTTTGCAGAAAAATAACTGCTCGAAACTTATATTATCTGCATATAAAGTGAGAAGTCACTGTCTTCTTTCTTTCTCCGTTGTCATTTTTAGCATTTATCTCAAACAAGTTAGTTACTTTCAAATAAGAGCCGTTCTGTTTTCTGGTAAAACTAATGCTAATAATTTTACCAGAAATTATTACACGACAATTTATTCCTTTTTACACTTTGATAGTTTTATTTTTGCCACCTTTCGTAATACGTTTGTTTTCTATCTTTCAAAGACGCTTACAGTTTTAAGAGCTTACCAAGCAAGTTTAGCCTTGAAAGCGTTACTACGTTGTCAAATGTAGCCACCGCATTAAATTGAACAGCAAAGTGGCCGCAATATTTCCTGTTTGACGCAGGATTTGCACGGAAACGTACGCAGCGCAATTCCACAAAAACGAGCGGGGGGCGGTACACTGCGTCCATTAATTTGCGGCTCGCCGCAAAACTGCGTTCGCGGCAGCCACCAAGGGTCAGAAATTCGCCGGAGAAGCATTTATGGTCGCATTTCCGTTCGCGTGTGCCTCTGATGAATGTTTACGGGTCTTTTGTGTTCTATATTTAAACTTAAGTTATTACGAAGGGGAGCCGTGATAGCTCAGGAGCCGTGATAGCTCAGGAGCCGTGATAGCTCAGGAGCCGTGATAGCTCAGTGTCCGGGCGCTCGCCTTTAATTCAATATACTCGAGCAACCTGAGTTCGATCCCCGGTGCCGGCACCAATGAAGTTTTTAACTTAAGTGCTGACTTATCACGTGCTCCGCGGTGAAGAAAAACATCGTGAGGAAACCTGCATATTTTCGAAATAATAACAAAAAAATGTATTTCGAAGATATGTGAAGTCCGCCAATCCGCAGTGGGGCCGCGTGGTGGACTATGCCCTGATACCCTCTCTATAGAGGAGGCCTTTGCCCAGCAGTGGGACATATATAACCTGTTACTTTTATTACGAAGGAGTATTGAAACGAATTGTTCCTGTCGTCAATAATATGAATCTGTATGTGCTGGTATTTTAATATGAGACTGGACCGTTAAGTCCTTGTCTTTATTGTTTGATGTTATCTTTTTTAAATGTGTAATATAATATATAACTGTATATATCGTGCCAAACGTGCGCGAGCCCATAGATCGGCTACAGTTTGATGTTGAACTCCTACGAGGAGTGTTACACGTGCATTCGTCCTTTTTTTGGGAGAAACATATATCGCCTGTATTTTCACAGAGGTGTATTTGAAAAGGCTGTGTTTAAATGATAATTTTGTTGTCGCTGGTAATAAGGCATAATTCTGACTTGGCATGAGTTGCTCAGCCATGTTTCGCAAATATAATTGTTTGTGGCACTTAAATATTGGACAAATCTTCACACTGTCAAATATAGTCAATTAGTAGAGCTTATTAGTAGTCTCAAAGAAATACAAATAATTTATTTGACATATCAGAGGCTAGTTCAGTGTGAGTTTCTCTTGACTTCACCTTGGGCGACCAAACCACGAACGACTACTTAGCCTCTCCGTCAAGCCAAGACCACCATCCAGATTATTTTTTTGTTTTTCATTATGTCTCATACCTTTTTATGTTTCAACATAATCTATAATAAACTAGGATCCCAATATTCATTTTAATTTGTGTTTCTGTTATTGCAGCTCTTTTACGATTTGCAGTGAGAGGTCGCTTTTAATTACTGGGATAGCTTCCCCAACTGCAACGGTTCTTTGCAACAATTCTAAGTCGAAAATGATTTCGATTTCAATAATATATTTTATTTATATTACCTGTGCGAAATTTTCTGACTGGAACGTCGTGATATGTCACCGAATGGTCATGGAGCAAATAAATACTTATCTATTAAAGCTTTTTTATTAAGAATAACGGTTACTTCGTTATCTTTCATAAAAAAATTGTCAACAAAGGGTAATATTATATATGTTTATACGAAGTTTTAGATGAAAAGATTATCTTTATTCTATTTATATATTTTTCGATAAAAAAAGAAAACGTAAACTTTAAACCAGTGTTAGAATCATTAAATTTGATGACGAATTATGGAAGTTATGGCGTACAGACAAAAGGACGTTTTTGCGAATTATATTTTGTTCATAGAACGAACAACGCTTTAAATCGATTCAGTGATCATAATCATAATTTGAATAATCTGAAACTGTTTATAATAATGACATAATGATATCATATTTTAAAAGGCAAAATAAAACGAATAAAGTTTCTAACAGAATACCTTTTTCGCTTTCTTTTAATAAAAAATACGTACGTAAGCCAAATACGCCGCCTGTGATTAAAAAGTTTTTGTCTTCAGAATCTCAAATGGTCGCCATCTTTGTTCAATTCGCTACGCTATGTGAATGATTTACGATTAAAAGAGCTCGGCTCGTTTTTTTATACCTAAGCTGTCATTTATAACCAAGTTTATGAAACATTATTTGTTATAATATCAAAATAAGTATAATAAGATTATTATATGTTAGGTATGTAAATGATACCTACATCAGAAAAAAATTCTAGATTCATCTTAAGATGATTTTAGTGTAATATTACTTATTTACTATATACTTATTTATGTCTTTGAGATAAATGTTTTATAAGTAGAAGTCTGTCAATCCGCATTGGATTCTCCTGGCCCTTATTATTATACTTTGGAACGAGTTTAATTGAGAATAAAGTGTCCGTTCATAATAAGTTGCTGACGACTTCTGAATATCGTTATAACATTATTCCTTCCTAATATTATTTGTAGTCAGAAATATTCTACATTCACTTTATTAATAATAATGCAATAAATTTTAATTTTTAATTTATTTAGCGCGCCTTTAACACACACTGTACTGTCCTAATTTTAAAGTGAAAATTCATTGCCGGCATTATTAGTGCATAAAACATTTCTAGAACTATTTATTGATAAATTTATAATTCGATAAACGTAAATCAGATTTATAAAGTAATATTTTCTTTTTCTTTCTTTTGTATTTATTTTATATTAATGTCATTGAATCTATAAACTAATATAAATTATGAGTGCATAGTGGCAGTCTGTGGGGTAGGCCTATGTTCAGAATTGCACTCAAACAGGCAGAAATGATGAAATGATTAGTGTATAGTATACACTTAAGTTACCATGAAATTTGGATAGTAGGAAATATTTTAAAATCATAAATATTTTAATTCTACGGCAATTGTGATAAGGCCACGCAACAATCTTCGCTGTTCCACAAAAACATTTTCACTCCCTGACATACATATTAATATTATTTATTATTAATTTATTGATCTTACAAATTTGAAATTGAAACAACCAATGAAGTTTTACTCCCAACACGTGTACCATGTTTTCTCCGTACATACGCAATTTTTAACATGTTTCTAATGGATATTAAAATATTGATGTCAAACAGATTCCGATTTCTAGTCAAGTTAAGCATGAATTAATTGTTAATTTGTTAATTTTCTACATATTTTAATGTTAATTTGTAGTTGAAATGATTTAATCCTTCACTTGTTATTGGAGCACGGAATACGTAGGCGTTAAGTTGTGACGACAGCTGTAGGACGTCATAAAGTAGGTTCGCCACGTCATTTTCATAAAAGCCTACGCTTAGTAAAGCCTTCTAAATAGATTGCCGTGTATAAATTCAATCTGGGAAAATGAATCTGAAACATGATTTTGGGTTGTCAAAGTTATTTCAAGAGGGCAAGGCAATTGTGGAGATTTTCTTAAGAAGATGTAAAGTCACATTATTTTCTAATATTGGAACCATGCCAAGCACTCCTTTGAAGCTAAACTAAGAGACGAATTTTTCAGTTTCGAGTCTTCATCTGCGATTGAGAGTCGAAATTATGTTTTAATATTTGAATATTCTTAAGATGTTGTATATTATAAAATATCATTTTTGATAAAAGTTAAATCAGAACGACCTTTGAAGACTTATTCATCATTATTATTTTGAACAAATATGAGATAATTTTAAAATAATAGCTTGTAATGGGGGGACTTACCGAGTTGGTTATTTTATTCTGATAGCACTGGCAAGCAATGTTTGATATTAAAATTCCTTATACCAAAGTCAGGTTCACATTTCGAATTTTATATTCAAATGAGGATCTGTTAGCTGCTAGCCCCGTCACTTTTTATGTCGGGCTAGGAAGATTGTGGTTAACTTTTATTTGTTCTATGAACTTATTATTTTTTCTCAAGAACTAAACTATTGCTTATAAAGTTAAAAGACAATGATAAGCTTCATAAATATTTCAATATAAAGCTTTTTGCTACGCGTCGATAACATGTCCACAGTGGATTAAAATCACGGTGTTCTAAAAAAAAGGATCGAGATGCTTTGTGGATCGGCACCCGAAGATTTCGATGGTGCTATCATATCTTTGTACAAAACTTTGAGCTACTTTCTTACTTTATTTATGTAATTTTTGATAGAGTACTAACACATATTAAGAACACGTGGTCTTGTGACAGAAATCGATATTGTATTTGTGTTGTGATAAATTAGATGTAGTCACCTAGAAATGAAGATAGCAGTAATATCATCATGACTGGCCAACTAATTGAAAGGGACGATAATTGAAAACGCCCATTCCGAGGGAAATCCCTCAGGAAACAGCTAATGCCGATTAGGGTTCATTAATATGAACCAATGTAATCGATTTAGGTCCGTCAGGGCAGATATAGGTATAGGCAGGGCCGTGCCTGGGTATATGGCCGCCTGCGTGCCAGTCTGTATGGCCGCCCCCAGGATAACATTAAAAAAAACTACTTTAATTTTTAATGTTTATTATTTTACACAGGGCATCAAACCGGGAAAAAAATCAGTTTTTTTGGTTAACCGAAATCGAGAACGATAAAAAAACTTTTTAAATCGAGAAAACTTTCGAAATCGAGAACGATAAATAAACTTTTTATTAAATTTCACCACACGAACACACAACTAAAAGTTTTCAGGAATTAAGCAATTTATTTTTATTCGTTAAATTAAAGAATTTAATAATATCGGATCACACACAGGACACAAATAACGATTTATCCTCGCTAGTCTATAGACTAATACGACTAATAAGACGAATAAGACCGCTTACGCGACGCCGGTCAATTGAAAAAACTATTTCGGCTCGTCGCTCGTGCAATGTTCGAAAAAATTCGGATTCGCTGCATGACTAGGTATATAAATACTACAACCACCTAATCAGTTTTTATACATTTCTTATTTCTGAGAAACTCTTTCTAGATAGATTAGATTAGAGAAACTGTTTTTACTTCGTATCTTAATGAAAACAAACCGATTGTATTTTTGCCCAGTAAACAACTTGTAACGATTTGGCCGCCTCTTAATTTCGGCCGCCTGCGTGCGGTGCACGCAATGAACGCCCGTCAGGCACGGCCCTGGGTATAGGATAGAGAAATAGAGATACATGTGTTGGAGTACCCTCTGATAACCTTGTAGCAAGATACAGATTACCAACTCGTTTTATTTAACAAGCTTTTTGTTCTTCACCATTCGGTTCAGCCTATTTAAGTTCAGCGCTGAACATAGGCTTCCCCCACTGACTGCCACGAAGCATGATCGTGAGCCAGCGTGCTCATTTATTTCTTTCAGTAGTTATCGCAATACGACATGTATTAAGTGCAAATTCGACTGCACACAGAATACTGTTTCATCCCTGGTATGGGGCGCACAATACCGGCGACGTCCATTTGGCACCGTTGGCGACCAAGTCCTTTCAAATAGTCTCGCGTCATTGCCTTGCGAAGAGATGTTCCATCTTTTTGCATTTTGTGTTGCATCTATCGCGGGGATTGCTCTGAGGAGTTGTTTGGATTAATACCTGCTGCCGAACTTTACCGTCGTGCGACGCGTCCAAACTGCCAAATACCATCGCTACCATCTCGATGCTTCGCAGTCCAATACTGTGCTTCACCTAACTTTCTGCCACGTAAAACTAATTTGTGGAATCAGTTGTCGCCAGCGGTATTTCGGGACCTATACCACTTATAGAGTCTATACCTTTCTAGAGCTAAAGCCCAGCAACGCATTTGTGACTCCTGTGGTGTTGCGAGAGTCCGTGGGCGGTGGTGAAAACTTACGGTGGTGACGTGGCCAGCTTGTTTGCCTCCTTTTTCATAAAATATATAAACATGCATTTTACAACTAGTTCATGTTTACAGGAGGTTTATTCTTATAATTTTATCGAAGTCTTATCAATCTCAATGATACTTTTTTCTCTAATGTTATTGTACTGTGTATATGTAAATAATGTTTATTTTGATAATTTAGTCAAAAATATCAATAAAGGGTTATGTATGATAATTTATTGCTCGTGACTGTTTGTTACCATTGCTGCATTATCGTATGTAAATTTTATGTTCTTTAAGATTGAACTAAATGTAAGGTCGATTTATACTAATTTACAGGATTTCTACTAATTTACACATAAAAACGACGCACATTTGCTTCAAAATGTTAAGTATTTTGTTTAAAAAAAAAAAACCTAGACGTAAAGGCAGTGCGCGCCTGTCCTGAATAACTTCGGTTCATTACTAAAGATAAATAACGCTTGAGTCTTATTTATCTTTGGTAAGAGTTATACATTAGTTTTCAAGTTACTGCTGAAGCCTATTTGGTACTATCAATAGAAAAAAGTCTTGTAAAAATCTATAAATGATATGTAAATTATTTGCCTCAAAATATCTCACAGAGAATTCTTAGTGATTTTAAACAATTTATGTGACAGTTAGCATGCTCAAAAATATGGAAATTTGAGTCCTTCTTTTGGATGATCTCAGCAATATCTGATAATTTCGAATAACTTTCTTTAAAACGCAAAATATGGTCTTGTACGATGATGATTAAAAAATGATTAAAAAATTAATTATAACAGTACGCCGTATCATCTGCAACATTACGCAATTTGATACAAAATGAAGACAAGATTTTCGTAAATAGAAAATAATTTTTGTTCACAAAAAATGTTATTTCTTGAGACTTACTCGTATGCTACGTTATTGGTAGATATTAATAAAATCTCCATTGTACGTTTGCTATAATATAATTTCAAAGGTTTGTATAGTCGCGATTGTCTCATCCTGTCCTTTATAAATCTCTCGTTACTAGATCACAGTCGTGTCGAATTTATCCATCAATATGTATGTTCGTTGTTTGTGAAAACATTTTTTATTTCTAAAGTAAAACCAATTGAAAACAATGTAGTTTGAAGTAAAACATATACACTGCGAATGCTCCATGCATTCCCTCCCCCTCCCTCGCCGTATTGCCGCTGTACTATATTGATTGCTCTTGCCGTGAAGCTTTGACCTTTTCCCGCCCCCACTCCGACTGAAAATCTCAACACTTACTCCGGGTGATCGCGTCTTTTTCAATGGGTAATAAAATTAAATGAACGTCCTTTTTGTGTATATGGGATATTCGTATAACGCAGCAATAATACCGAATAGGGAAACCCACACTTTAATATAGTAGTAATAAAAAACGTAATTTATTAACAATTCATCCTAACGTAAATAAAATGTAGAGCCGTTGTTTTACAAATTTTTAAAATGTTCATAGACTTATTCACTGAATAGACAATAATTATGACAAGGTATATAATAACATAAATCCCGTATAGATGTGATAGGCATTAAGTTGGCTAATGTAAAAAAAAAGATTATAAAACGTATGAATTGAAACCATTTGCTGAGTCACCACTCGTGCATGCGATAGAAACCCCTATGAAGTTTAAAAGCAAGTTACTTTACTCGTAACAAACAAACCGTGCCTTTGTTTACTTCATGTCTTAACTACGTGTGAAATGAACAAGCATTTTCTGCTACTGTGTAAGTGCTGCTGATGATGTATGTTCAGGATTTTTTACATTTACGGCTATCCGCTTTTATACCTAGGACCCAAAAACCTCTGTAATGAGGGTTTTATGTTTACATATGTACCCATATTTTCATTTATAACATACTAGTTGTCCTGTACACCTTAAATCCGATTACGTAAATTTTTTGAGGCATTTCACGTGATGTTAAGTTTTACCGTCGCGCCAGTTATTTACTCGTATCATCAAATGAAAAGATAGATAGTTACTCCCTATCGTGCCGCCGAGGTCAACGTGACCTTGGAGCTAACCGGAGTCGTCATAGCGATGGTCACCAGGATAGCGTCTGCTATCTCACTCGGGCATCTAATTAGGGCGCCAAAGGCAACTAATCTACTCTTCACGTTAAGTTTTACGGAACAGTTGGCAAACGTGTAAGCGTAACTGTGTCTTTTTAAAACAGTTTTTGTTGTAAAACCAATGCCGTTGCTTAAGAAAAAATAGTCGCTCTTCTTGACGTTCCCGTCTCAGATTAATGGAAAACCTTTTCAATTCGTTTCAAGAGCGGTTGTAGGTACGCAGTGAACGTATACGTACCCAGCAGTGGCGCTTGCGTAAAAGCAGATTTCTTCGCAGATAATCCAATACTGACGTCCATTACTATAATATTTCCTTCCCTTAAACACGGTCGAACTTATATTATTAATTTTATGAAAAATTCGACGTTGCTTAAGAAGCAAGCGTCTATTTGAATAAAGATATTTAGAATTTGAATTTGAATTTTTCATCATCATTTCAAACTGTCATAGTTTACTGTTGGACATAGGCCTCCCCTACAGACTTCCACGAAACACGGTTCTGAGCGACCTCCAGCCATAGACATCCCGAGCGTGTACACTTGTCGGCACTGTTTCGTTTATTTGTTTATTTTTGTCAAATATTCAATAGAGTTTTATGAATATTCAATTATCCGGTTACGAGTAATGTTGCTGAAAATAACTTTTTCAAACATTTCTTCTAAATTCAAGAACTTTAGCATCATTGATCTGTACCGTAAATTGATTTTAATAACGATTATTGTTATTTATTTGCGTTAACTATCCTCTTGTGTTCAATTTTAATGGTGAAACCAAAGTGCAAAGTGGATTTGCAGTAAGAAGGTGTTTTTCATGATTTAAAAGAGTTAAAATTCGTTATCGTGTTTAATAAATAATTATAATAAATATTTCGAGACATATTTCTACACAACGTTATCTCATCCCAAACTAAGCAAAGCTTGCACTATGGGTAGGTAACTGATAAACATACTTTTGTTTTGTAAACATTTATTTATCATATTATAAATATATAAACACCCAGACACTAGACAAACACTCGAATGGGAATCAAACTCACACCCTCTGGCGCAAGATACAGGGTCATCCGCTGCGCCAATTGGGTCGTCTTTAATGGTACAATTATATATATTCCAGGGTTATTAATAGCTATGTTTTAACGTAGGAAAACAGATTTGCTTAATTTTGAAGGAACTAATCCACTGAACTCCCAAATACACCCGCAGCAAATTAAATACAAGGTCTTTCTTAATTAAACTCATCCCTTGCCAGAACTTTGTCTTAGGAATAGATATTACTCCTGTCTAAAAGTTTAATACTTCTATAAAATTTCCTTTATTTGTAGTGTTTTTATGGACTTTTTTAAATAATGAATATTATTATTCTTTAATTTTATAGTAATTTATTTTATTATTTTACCAAAAATAGAAGTAATCATTTGCAGATTATAAGAAGAGACAGAAAATTAAAAAAATGGTGGCGTACGCCTAGTACTGGACGATGGGAGGTTAGAATAGCATAAAAAAATTAATTAAAATAATTTTCAGTGGAGTAGGGTTTGAGGAAACTTTTACTGTCGGATCAGTTTCGGATTGGTTGGTTGGCTTCGGCGGCACGGGTCTTTGGTTCAATTCTCGTCTTGTAGTACAAGTATACGTATAGCATAAATAGCGCTAATAAGTGCTTCTGCAAAACAAGATAATGTCGTTCTACAGCAATGCTTGTCAATACAACAGAGTTCTAACGGACTTGTAAATGAAGTTGAATAAAAAATGCTTAGGAAATTAATGATATTAAATAATTCTATAATAGGAAGAAATGAGAAAATTTAATAAGTTAATGTATAGTTTGTTAGGGTGATACATGAGATTGAGGCGCCCAGAATCCAAACTGCGCACTACTGTATATCTGGGCATTAACTTGGCTAGCGTTTCTTTGTTTTCGCCCACGCATTCATTCTGAAGCTTTCGCCCTGGCAACTTCCATTAAGTTCCACCGACCAATTACTGTTAGAACTTACAAATATCGTGCCCTTTGATATTTATATTTGGGATGTTACTAAAACTAATAAAGCAGCGATATATTAAATAATATTACATAATTATTTTTAATATCAGCTACTTGTCGTAGAAGGGTTACGGCTGAGGGTTATGACCGGTTTGTATGCATAGATATTCATCAGTTCCATCATAACTTCAAAAATTAGTATCGTAATGTGACAAATGAGGTATCTCTAGAAGCGTCTTGATCGTCCGCTGATCCATAGGCTATGCGACGTCACATTAAACTGAATATGGCGCCCCCTAGAAGACATTAAGTCATAACCACGGCTATCCTCTGAACGTCACAATTAATATGTATTATATTCATTAAATTGTTACTTGTTACTATTAATGTGTTACTTGTTTATTTAATAAACAATAAATATTGAATAGTATTTACATAAGTTTCTGATGGGATTTAATTACTTATATATATTATCGAATATGTATTATTTACATTTAAATTCACAAAGTTTCTATTGCTGCGAATGGTTATGATAAAAACAAGAATGTCTACACTATCAGAAACTGTTATCTAGAATTGCCAATATTAAAGTAAGCGTCCCTCAGGGTAGAAAAGCGAAACTGTTGGCAATGCTCAAACCAGGGCTGGCAATGAGAGATAAGAAAGAATTTGTTTCTTTGAGGAATAAAAGTTTTATCATTCAATGAATTCTCAGAACATATCGTGAATGCTCAAGAACCAATGCTCAGCCACTAGGGATGCTTTTATTTTTCAAACTTGCAATTGTACCTACTTTTATTTTTAATGCTCTATGGTAACTATATATAAATGAAACGAAGTGACAGTTTTTTTACTGATATCCACCAAAGTGTTTCTGGGTTAGTTAAATACCTTAAGAATCGTATGTGTATGTATTATGATATGCGGCAATTAAACTCTTACTTTTGGCATAAGTAGGCCCTTTATAATCCTTTGGATAGGTCTCCCAGTCAATCCGGGACATGGAGATAAATTGTAACATTCGATTATTTATGAGATCTCTGTTTTAAAACATAATGTCAAAACGTCCGTAAATATATTAAAATTGATCCTTTTTTATTAACTTCATATCAGCATTAAATCATAGGACAGTCAAAATTTTTGTGCAGCCTGGAAAATGTTGTTATGACATGATTTTTTTTATTAATTGTCATAGATGTAGTATTTTTTGTTTTATAAACTTATAATTTTAATCCCGATTCAAGGTTTTCGAGATGTTGTATTCGCTAGCATTGAATTTTACAATTTAATCCTAGGTAAGCTCTAAATGATTTTAAATATTAATTTTACTCTTTGGAGTATCAGAATGAAACTTACTGAATCATCAAGAATGCCTCAGCAATCCAACCCTGCTTAAATTTCAAAGCAATATTTGTTGGGTACCCCTCGAGAGCGACCCACCGACACGATACTTGCGCTAGCACATTGCTGGAATATTTAACCAATCACACCACAGTTTACTAGGTTAACTACGAAGTAAAACTGTACAGTTGTTTTAAGACGTGTAAGTTTCAATAATAAAAAGAAAATATGACCGATGGTCTATGATCGAAATGTGCCCCATAGTTTCGTTACTATTGGTTATTTCTCATATGGATGAGACCACGAACGAATGTTATGAAAATATGTACAAAAATAAGTATTTAAAATTAGTTAGTGTAGTTTTTAGTGTAGTAGAGTAAAGCTTTTAGTGTAGTTTTTGCATATGTACTTTAATAACGTGTATGTCTCATATTCGACTTTTAATATAATAATTAATAATAAATATCTTTTAGTATTTCAATTATAACGTGTTATCATGATTATTTGGGGAGAGTATGGGGGGATTGTTGATATTGGGGATGGCACATATTTGCCGTTATTGATACTTGTCGCTTATTGATCGAAATTCGACTATAACACAAAGTAGACTACTTAACTAACTAATATACTTGATATATTAATAACATAATTAATTATACATGGTATTGTGTGTAATTTAATCAATAGATTTAATGTATTTTTATGCATAATTTTAAAATTATTAAAAATATTAGCATCTTTGTATAAACTATGAGTGTGGGAAATTTCATATTTCTCCGTCCACGCAATTTTCGTAAAAAGGGGTACAAAGTTTTCGCTTCACGTATTAATATATAGATAATCGATCCTACCTTTAAGTATTGTATTAGAATATTAATTATACGTGAGGTAACTGAAGAATCTTTCAAAAATGTTAAATTTTAATCATATTTAACCTTTACCTTTATTACATCAGGCTATGTTTTAGTTGAAATACCCAATACTGTTTATTCATAAATCGTGTTCAATATTCATAAAGTGTACTCGTAAATGAGACCTCGTGATATTTACTTACATTTATCAATGTTTCTTTTCCAAGAAAAAAAACTATAAATAACTGGCCTAACATCAACCATCTCAAAATGATTTTATTGAAAAAAATTATGTACTTCGAAAGATTAAAAATAATAGGAGATCGAGGTTAATTTTTGTGGTTTATTGATTAATGTTTTTGTGGTGTTATAGTGGATTACTGGTCTTATTCTGTACGTGGTAGCATCTAAGTACTTAATACTCGTTTGTAATCATCTGAATTGATTGGTCTCGATCCGAGAAACGTCTGGAAGCGTCAGTCAATGACTGGCCTCAGCTATGACGGTAAAACTAGGCAAATGTTCGAATTTTCTATTGGACTTTTGCCATTAATATTTTCCAAGCAGCGCGACCTTCGGGTCAAAGCCAAAGCCTCCTTTACTCTGCACTTTGCGATTTCACTAAATAACTCTCGCGCACTATTGAATTCTTCATATTCTCTGACGATGGATAGGCAGAGAATTAGTTCAGGGCTAATTGTGTTGCCAATTTTGTTATAAGGAATAGAAAAGCTTACTGAAGATGTTCAAACTTTTGCAGCTGTTTAGCAGCAAAAAATTTACAGCTAATTGCAGATTCGCATACTTTGACTTTTCTAGAAATTTAATAAATGTAAGTTGATTTCCAAGCAGTCTATTCTGAAGTAAATTTTTGTCTCCCTTTAGTGTCACAAGTAAGATTTAAGTGAACGCTTCTGGGCCGGTATACCTATGTATTAAACATAAACACCTTTGTGTCTTTACTTTATTATCTATTTATACATGTATATAATACCCTATTTTTATATACCCTAATATATGTATATAAACATTGTACTATTAAAAAAATACTTGTCTATACATTTTAACGAGTAAAAAACTGAATTACATATCCTCCCTTTGTCGTACGGAAGCACGCTAAAAACACTCAGCATATTGAAATGAAACTGTCATCTTTTTTATTTTAATTCAATTAAAATGTACTGACGCATACTTTTTCCTCTGTAACCTCACATAAAATTCGTAATGCAAAAGTTATTACGAACCGTACATTACCGCTGTAACAAATTATAAACATCTTCTATTCGTGTTCTTTTATATTGCACATTAAAATAGTTTGTTATATTTGTAATTGTGCTGTTACGATCTGCTCGTAATAGTAACAAGAAGGAAGGGTACGGTTGTAAATAATAAACGAAGTGGAACTAATAAAAATATTTTCCTTTGCGCGTCGTCGTGGTAAGGCATGTTTACGTTTCAGTCTCGCCTAAGAAAGTTTCGTATTCGCGAAAACGTTACTCGCTACGTTCCGCAATTCATTTAACTGCTAGCATCGCACGGGTGGGCGGAGGGCGGGGGTTATGGTGGAGGGCGTTTTTTTACGATGTGCTGATGCGTTCGCAGTCAGCTCGTCTAAAGGACTGGGAGTGAATGTTGTTAGGCACATATTCCACTGGCTTTTGTGCAGCGATATGACCGTTGCGTTGCTCGGTTATATTTAATATAACTGTATAACTTGTGTTACCTGTATAGCTTTCGTGATCCGGACACAAATATAGCAGAATATACCTTCTGGGACTGAGTACTAGTAATACATTAATTGTTCTTAATGTGCTTCTCAATCTTCGATGAAATTAAATGACTATTAATTTCAACCGAATTATGAAAGGAAGACGTACTCAATTCGGTTGTATGTTTTGTGTAATGTTTGTTTCCTTAGATCTCCGTAATTTATGAATCTTCAGGTTCAGTTTTTCTCCCATGTGATGTATTGGACCTTGGCTTTTGGAGATACATCAGGAACTCCCCATAATTATGAAATGATAATGAAAATGTGTAGCGAGTTTGATGATTGAAGTCGGTTTTGTTTTTAGTTACTAAAAATGTTTTGTTAGCTTCTGTATTGCATATGTAGGTATTGTGTAGCTTGTTTCCGTTTCCGCCTCAGTTATTTCAGGCCCTTCATAAAGTTACTTTATCGGTGCTCCGTGCTGAATTGGGTGCCCGAAAGGCAATACGCCTAATATGGAATAGTTCCGCCCATTCGCTCCAATACTGGGAAGTTAACTTTATCGTTTACACTTTTTAATAGAAAGATAATTGCTTTTTGCCCTTGCTGTTATCAATGCGTTAAGTAGTTTCGAAAAAATGTGTACATATGTACGTAAATATGGAAAAAATGTGTATCTAGATAAATGTTTATGTATGTATCTATTAATATAGATGGCATAAACTGGTTTTGGTTATAAGTTATAAACATCTCCGTTTTTGTCGCCCGATATGACACAGGAAACGACTATTAAAATAAAATTGATAAATATAAAACAGTGTTTTGTGAAGGTGTAAGAGGCATGTTGCGTCGCTGGAGGGTTGTAGAATGTTCTATGCCTGTAGGCAATCAATACTTCGTAGTTACGTCATCGCCGACCGCTAAGGGCTTATTTTGTTTATTCAGTTCCTTGACCCATGTAAACCTGTAAAGGAAAATAGCAAATAAGGAACTAATAACCAAACCCCTGCTTCCTAAATCTTATTAGGTTTTCAGTTTTTCTTATTATTGTAAAGGATAATAGTTACGGTTTTACCTGCCAATATATTATAATCGAATAGTGTTATACGATGATAATGTGTTGCACATTTGAAAACGCCAGCGACAACGCCTCTTTATTTCATGTCTCTTGATAATAAACATTGTTGAAAGCAGAGATTTTAATGAATATGCGCATGATTCTATTTAATTCCACCCCTGTAAAGTGGGGGTGTAATTTTACCCGAATAAAATAGCCGGCGTCGTCTCTTGATTCCTTACTCAAACAAAAACACCATTAGCCAAGTTATTTTCTCGACATTATAGATAGGTCCAGTAACACTTTTTTTTAAATTCTTATTTAGTAGCATATGCGTAGTTTTGTGTTCTTCAGTTACGAAAATATTTGTATTCATAAAGTATTATAAATGTGTTTATTATATTTTTGATTTCTGTGATTTCATTTAAAAAAATAAAGTTACGAAATAGTACGTCACTTGTTGTGTTAAGTGATGTCGAGATACAAATATATTATTTATTTATTTATTAAGTAACACCAACAGCTTAACATATACATTTATATTTTTTTGTTACAGGTTTTGTTCTTATATTTATGCCTATTATAGGTATACACAGCATTTACGTTCTAAATAAAAGTAAATAAAAAATAAAATTTAAAACAGAAGAATTAATACAAACAACTAGTTACCTATATATTTTAAATAAATTTGTGTAAAAAGACTATTTGTGGAAAAAAAAGAATTAATTTTAAATTTACATGCACTCTAATTTAAAAGAGATCATAGTTTCGTTTTAAAGACATTTAACGAATCATTAAAATACCCAAATTTGACTCTGTTATATTTATAAAATTATTACGCTGAGTTAGAGAAGAACATGATGTACGATATATATTTCCTCATTCACGAGTGACAATTTTATGTTTGCGCCTGAAAAATATGCCCGTCTGAAATGCGAATACAACCCATGAGAAAATATGTTGAAAAGTTTTCCCAGATAAAAGTAAGGTATCTTATTGATAAAGTAATGTATCTTGCGACCACTGCCTAAACAACTAGTCAATTTGCCGTTGCGAGAATGAAATATGAATTATCTTTTCAATTTATATCGAAACCCTTTTTTACCGTTTAAAATTAAATTATTTCGGTTTAAATTTTAAATTGTTACGGTTAATAATTTATGGTAGCCTCGCATACGGCACGATAAGTAGGTTTCCTTAACATAAATTTGTACAATAAACCTGCTTAGTGGGGCGTAATGAGGCAAATCGAGATGGGCGTTAAGTGAGCCTCGCGAGTGGCGTGCGTTTCCCACGCTTAGGCGGTGAATGGCGTCAATGAAAAACCGAACGGGTTTTTCTCGCAATTAGGGCCGCTTCGAACGCGGCGGGCTGGCAGGGGCCGCGAAATGGCCGCGCGGACCCGGCAGCCCTGTTGGCGTTGGCGTGTGCGCGCGGCCCGCCACGCGCAGCCCCTGCCAGATCGAAGGTGGCCTATGTAGCGCGCATGCGCCCCCTGGCGCCACCGCCGCCGCCTTCTACGGCCCGCAGTCGCATCGCGCACCCCGCCGCGACGCCATGCCGGCCATATCTGCGACCTGACCTGAGCGAGAAGCTCCCAAACCTTCGCATAGCGTAACGCCGAACGCGCCGCCGATCGACATCGCCCTGGGAACGGGGTAAGTCCGCAGCGGCGCTCATTCCCGCGCCGATCGGTGACGGTGCGTCCCCAAGGTTATACCGCTCCCGGGTAGGGGGCGCTAGTGCGCGCGGGTGAGTCATCCCCGCTGCGACACGCTCTCGTGGCCCCACCGGTCTCGCGGGGCCCCGCCGCTAGTAGGACTTAGGTTGCAGTCGGATTACGTAACACGGCCAGCACGGGCGCACACGGCCCCAACGCCACTTTCGACTTTGTGTTCAGCCGACCGTCGGCGATTGCGGCACGCGAGGATCGCTTTCAGGAGCACATTCACCATTTTGTCCGCGAGCTCCGACCGGCGAGCACCTCGGCCGCGCCGTCATGCGTCAAACGTTCGCCTCTGTGCTTCGCGAAGTCTTTGAAATGGATATTGTGTGAATAGCATATTGTGAAAGTGGCGTATGTTGTTCGAGAAAAAAAGTAAAACGATAATCATCGATCATTCTTTTCTTTAGCAGAGCTAGTGTGATTCTTTTTAACCCCCGACGTAATTGAAAGCAGCGTCCATTGTGTTCGATTGTAAGTAAAACTGTAAGATTATCTCTTGACATTCGGGACCAATTGACGCCTGCCGTTGATTGACGGATATTCACAACTATAAAGATGCACATAGCAGATTGTAGTAAAATCGATACGAGGCGGCCTTTGTCCGTCGGAACAGCTGACGGGCGCTCGCGCATTCGACTCGCCTGTGCACCGAGCCGTGACTCCAAGAGTAACGGTAGCACGGCCCGCTACATTAGCCTCGTAACGTAAACTATCCGATCTAATTCGACTGAACTGGATTCTTCGCCGTGTCTCGATGCACGAAGCATTGTTTCAATATTTTGCACGTTTCCGTATGACTCATAGATTTGTACGATCGCTAGACAATGGGGAAGCAAATCAATAACGGCGTCTGAAAATACTTTACTTGTAGTTGCTGGTTGTGTCGAAAGTCAGTTACCATTCGGTGCTTCTCTCTTGCGCAAACGTTCGATTGATTATACTGCAATAACTTAAAGGAAAAATTTGCCATTCATTTAAGTTTTGCCATTGGAGTTCCATTGTTTGGGCTTTCTCAACTTCCTTTAAAAGGTCTCCGCTCAAAGTTTGTGACTGGTTCCAACCCTGTTAAATGTTGAATAAAAGATTCAAAATACACAATCTAATCAAATTATGACATAACGATTCAGTGTATTGTCGTACTTAAATTACAGTTTTGAATATTTTTATACTCTCTCTAATTATGAATATTTTTAACCTCCATACTTTGTTGTGACAGGACGGGGCGTTACATAATGAAGTAAAGAAATTGAATTTGTATTATATATACCGCTTTGGTAATTGCATAACCGATTGCGAATTTAGGAATGAAGAGGACAGACTCCGAAGGGATTAATTTTTTTTCTTAATTTGGTTACCGTATGATGTCGCAGCGGTGTCAATGGCTGATCCATACTGGAATCGATGTAATAATCCTAATTCGATTGTACTGGGCGAGTTTTCTTACACTTATTCAGATACACATTTGTCGATGCTGCAGTAGCTCGTACTGGTTGACTGATTGATTACATATCTAATTATAATAAAATATAAAATTAAAAAAAAAAAAAACGACTTGAATTATGTCACTTAATATGAATTATCTATTTAATTTTAAGAAGTTTCGTGAATGTATATCCGGGGTCCAAGCTGGAATAACAAGGAAATAAATATAGAATGGATTGATGTAACATCGGAGCTAAAGCGAAATGAATGCAATTATTAATTAATAAAAAAATTAATCATTGATTCATTAATGCAAAAAAAGAATTTTTATCATCGGAAACGGACGGAAAACCGAATTGAGAATCCTTTATTTTCACTTGAAAAAACAATATTTTAATTATATTTTCACCAATCGGGCATCGTGTTAGATATCATAATACCGTCTCTATAGAGGCCTTCGCCCAGTAGTGGGATACGTGCGTATGCTGTTTGTTGCTTTACTGTTATTCATTCGCGTGTTTCTTTTCAGGCGTAATTCGGTTGCAGTACCGATGTGCTAGTGGCGAGGGCGTCAAGCGAACTCGGCCATCATGTCGTCGGTGAAGGTGGCGGTGAGGGTCCGCCCCTTCAACTCACGGGAGATCTCCAAGGAGTGCAAATGCATCATTGAGATGTCCGGCAACACAACAGGTTCGTGCTCATGCTCTATCTCTCTTCAGCAGCCAGCGGCGTCCGTCTGTCAGTCTGCCATTCGCCGTGTAATTGCGTCCAAATTGACCTATATGATAGACGAGCATAGTGTTGGTAAAATGATAGTAATAATAAGTTTTATTGGTTGCATGAATAATGAATCGGTGTTGTCGATTCGTTTCACATTAGGAAATACAACTGGACTGTTTAGGCCCTTTTGTGATCGTTGCATTGCCGAGAAGGTTTACAATTTTTCACGAATCGGAGCAGAATACTGCGACCTGTGAAGGATACCAAGTTCTAAAATCTCAAACAATTTACCTCGGAATTCTTGAATAATAATTCTGCTGTTGGACAAAAGAAATTGTTTAAATTTGCTTCATTCGCAATAGAGATAAAACAGAACTTTCCGTATGCAGCCTAGTCTTCAGAAAAACAACAATTAAGACAAAGTGATGAAATCACCCGTTACATACTATAACCATTTGTTACATTTACTTTATACTTTTTCCCTTTATGGTTCTTATCTTGATTAAAATGTATGGCGATTATGGTGCAATTTAGTACAAAATCTTTAGATGTTTAATTTACTTCGGCGTACCTACGCATGGCTCCCTGACCCTTGGTAATGGAGAGTGGCGTTTATAGGGCAGTAAAAGCTCAACCTTTCTTTCCGCTGCGTTTAGGGCCATAAAAGAAAAAAAACCTCCGTTTAATGAATATTGATGGGACTTTCGCATGCTATCCGCTGAAAGATTCCGAGAATCTGCTTAGTAACTGACGACATTTGATAGCATCGTAGAATGTGAAACTTTTAAATTTCACTTTTATTTTTCTTAAATTTTAGAGCGATTTGCACAAAGACTATTATGACTAACATCCCGCTTGGAAGAGTGTTTAATGCACATATAAACCTTTTTTTAACAAACCAACGCATTAAATGATAAAAGCCCTATTAAATTTTTTTACGAAACCGACCTAAACTGGCTTCAGCTTTGACTTTCGCATGTACCCTCCGAACGTGTAACCTTGAAGGGGGTATATTTGGATTAATATTCACACTGGAGACCGATGTCGATGAAGGTCGTTTGTAAAAATGCGTGGGAGCGTCCGGTGGTAACTCGAGATCTACTCTGAAAAACGAAAAATGGCATAACTTGATATGATAAATTAGATGACGCCGTGGCGCAGTTGCCAAGGTATTGGCTTCGGCGTCGAGGGTCGTGGGTTCGATTCCCACACGGGACAACTATTTGTGTGACCCACAGATAGTTGTTACGCATCTGGGTGTTTGTCCACGTGAAATTTATGTTTGTAAAACGTCCTTTACAACACAGGATAATATTATCCTAAAGTAAGGGCAGTGTTTTTTTTAAAAGAGAAAAAAAAAAGAATAAATGTATTTGGTCCGGTATGTATTATTTCGCTTAATGAAAGGGTACGTCGACACGGTAGTTCGTTAGATTCGAAAGTTTTCGACAACGTTCTTTGTGCCAACCCCACCTAGCTGGGATAAAGGCAGGAAGCTGATCATGAAAGACTTTGAGTTTTCGTTTGAGCAAGATCATTAATATTAGTTTACCCTCGACGCCCGTCGCTTATATTCATGTCAGTTGTCTGTTCAAACGAATACAGATTGTTTATACATGCACAATAACCATACGCTGATGCGTGTTACCTGATACCCGACGTTAAGGTCGCGTGGGGAAACCTTCCTCGTAGTCAATGCCGTCTGAAAACGAACATTGAAATAAAGAAAGATATATTATTCTTCCCTTAGGACTTTGCCAAGTCGTCTATCGACTCACATCGTACACCGTCTGATTATTACATATTCGTTTATATTATACTAGCTTTTACCCGCGGCTTCGCTCGCTTGGAAGCTCTTAAATATATATTTTTTTCAATCTTTTTTTATAACAATATGTGTTTTATCTATGTGCTTTTTAATACCTCTAAGAATATATATACAAAGTTTCATGCCAATCAGTTGAGTAGTTTTGGCGTGAAAGCGTAACAAACAAACTTACATTCACATTTATATTGTGTTGATGTTTATCAAATTGCGTTTTCGTTTCTTATTTTATGAAATATCATAATATCAGGGCCCCAATGATCATTTAATTGTTTAACATACAAAGTATGACCATTGATTAAGGTTAGTTTACTTTTATTCATGATTATTATTAGTAAAGTAGGGTCCTTATACCATCTGTACAGAGGAGGCCTTTCTACTCCACTTCTGGGTAGTGTCCCACAGCTGGGCAAACGCCTTCTGTATAGACTGGTACTTTATTTTTGTCCGGTAAATGTTTCTACAGTATTAAATAGAGCTATATGTAACAATAATCGGCGTCGCAACTTAATTACTTTTAATTATATTTTTTTATGCATGCTCTTTCGACGGTTCAGTCTTTACGATTACTCGTTTGAAAATTCCCGCTAAACGCGAACGCGAGTTGCGTTTGAGAACCGAAATGCAATCCCTAAAGGACTTTTAATTACGAGCTTTGGAGACTTGCATTGAAGGCGGTTTCATTCGTCACAGACGAGAAAATTTCCACTTCAGAACGCTCGCCTCCTGCGATCTCTACCGGTGCCGGGAATTCATATATTTTTTTTTAATTTCGTAGCGATTTTTTTTTAAACTGTAATCGCGTTTAAGGGGAACTCATAGCTCCTAAGAACAAGTTTACAGGCGTAGGTTGTTTCAGTGAAAGATATAATTTATTAACTTTTTAATCCGCTTTGAAGCTCGTAGAGCGTAATACTTGATTTTTTATGTTATTACGCTATTTTCATCGATACAAAGCAAAAGTTTTCTAATAAATATCATGATTATGTTATAGAGTAATTCTTTGAATGACCCCGTGGCGCAGTTGCCAAGGTATTATTGGCTTCGGCGTCGAGGGTCGTGGGTTCGATTCCCACACGGGACATCTATTTGTGTGACCCACAGATAGTTGTTTCGCATCTGGGTGTTTGTCCACATGAAATTCATGTTTGTAAAACGTTTACAACACAGGATGACTTTGCCAAGTCGTCTATCGACTCACATCGTACACCGTCTGATTATTACATATTCGTTTATATTATACTAGCTTTTACCCGCGGCTTCGCTCGCTTGGAAGCTCTTAAATATATTTTTTTTTCAATCTTTTTTTATAACAATATGTGTTTTATCTATGTGCTTTTTAATACCTCTAAGAATATATATACAAAGTTTCATGCCAATCAGTTGAGTAGTTTTGGCGTGAAAGCGTAACAAACAAACTTACATTCACATTTATATTGTGTTGATGTTTATCAAATTGCGTTTTCGTTTCTTATTTTATGAAATATCATAATATCAGGGCCCCAATGATCATTTAATTGTTTAACATACAAAGTATGACCATTGATTAAGGTTAGTTTACTTTTATTCATGATTATTATTAGTAAAGTAGGGTCCTTATACCATCTGTACAGAGGAGGCCTTTCTACTCCACTTCTGGGTAGTGTCCCACAGCTGGGCAAAACGCCTTCTGTATAGACTGGTACTTTATTTTTGTCCGGTAAATGTTTCTACAGTATTAAATAGAGCTATATGTAACAATAATCGGCGTCGCAACTTAATTACTTTTAATTATATTTTTTTATGCATGCTCTTTCGACGGTTCAGTCTTTACGATTACTCGTTTGAAAATTCCCGCTAAACGCGAACGCGAGTTGCGTTTGAGAACCGAAATGCAATCCCTAAAGGACTTTTAATTACGAGCTTTGGAGACTTGCATTGAAGGCGGTTTCATTCGTCACAGACGAGAAAATTTCCACTTCAGAACGCTCGCCTCCTGCGATCTCTACCGGTGCCGGGAATTCATATATTTTTTTTAATTTCGTAGCGATTTATTTTTAAACTGTAATCGCGTTTAAGGGAACTCATAGCTCCTAAGAACAAGTTTACAGGCGTAGGTTGTTTCAGTGAAAGATATAATTTATTAACTTTTTAATCCGCTTTGAAGCTCGTAGAGCGTAATACTTGATTTTTTATGTTATTACGCTATTTTCATCGATACAAAGCAAAAGTTTTCTAATAAATATCATGATTATGTTATAGAGTAATTCTTTGAATGACTCCGTGGCGCAGTTGCCAAGGTATTGGCTTCGGCGTCAGGGGTCGTGGGTTCGATTCCCACACGGGACAACTATTTGTGCGGCCCACAGATAGTTGTTTCGCATCTGGGTGTTTGTCCTCGTTCAATTCATGTTTGTAAAACGTCCTTACAACACAGGATAATGTTATCCTAAAGTGAGGGCAATGTTTATAAAAAAAAAACAAAGAAAGAAAGAAAAAAAAAAGAAAAGAGTAATAAACCTCACTGGCCTTTATGGATTTCCAATATAAAAATTCCTCATTCCTCATGAGGAATTTTTATATTGGAAATCCTCTTTCCCGTTTATTATCTGTGCCCTACTGGAATTTGTGTGCTGACCTTTACAGTATTGAGTGTTTCGAATATTAATTTAGATGCGTAAACCTGCGTTCATTTTGAAAGCTACCGATGACTCAGCCATAGGTCTTATATCATGCGGATACCTATCTCAAATGTTTAAAAAGTTGATAGATATAAATAAATGCAAACCTAGCTTTAAAATAATAATCACAAAAGGTGCTACCGACTCTCTTATATCCATTATCCGTTCTTAGTAATATTTAACTTTTTAATACATTTTGAACTTTCAAGTTCAATGTCGGCATGTAATTGAGTTTTAAAGGCACACTAAAGTAGGGTACGTTGACGTCATTGCGTGCGTCACCATCCATCCGAAGTCCATTAATATGCATTAGCCAGTTATTAAACCGTGCAAGTGAACAGGAGGCACGCCCTTACCGTTATCATCTCGAAAATAAACGCTTTTTGCATTCGACATGATAATGTTACCTACTTTTTCTGTAAGTTGCGTCGTCGAGTCAATATAAACTTTATTTGAATTGATAAAAGGTTCATATTTAGGAGCGTATTTTTAATTCGATAAAAGATTAAGCACCATTTATGGTTAACAAAACTAATGCATATGCGGTTCATATTCTATCTCGCTACTCAGTTTAGAGCACCCACTGACTAACAGCAGGTAGATAATAGCCGGGACTTGTCATTTTGTCTTTAATTTATATTTTTTTTTTATTTGAGAAGGCAGCAAGCGAACTGGCGATTTGGCCTGAATTTAGGTGATAACCGAAGCCCATGCACATTAGCAACACCCGTAGGGTTGAAGTTGCGTTGACTTTTTTTTTATGAAAAAGGAACCGAAAAAATCTTCTGATGAATTAAAATCTATGAATAGCTGAGCATGCTCTGAGGCTATTGCATTCATATAGATATATTTTCATAAACGTCCGTGAACCGCCAAATGCTTCATGGGTACTATAAAGCGTCCGTAGGGGTTAAATCTCAATAGCGCTTTACGACCTCCACTAATGTAGGTCGTGAGGGAATGTCACTGCTACATTAAAGCAATAAAGAGATTCGAACTAGGCTGAAGTTAAATTTGGTTGGGCTCGAGTTGTACTCTTACAAGATCTTACTGTACATTACGAAAAAGCTAATTTCGTGAGAGGAAAAATGGTACTACAAAATGGGCGTCGTCGGCATTTTTGGTCGGTATGGGCATCGTCTGGGAAATTTGAAATCTTAAAGGCATGGTTTGAATGGGCAGGTCCGTTCGGATAAGTACCACGACCGCACAGAAGACGCGGGAAGAAGTGTTATACTTCGGCGTTTCGTCTGGTGACTGAGATAACCGGGGCCCACTTTTTAAATGTTGTCAACGCATCAGCAAGCTTTTGGGTGTTGTAGATGTTCATGGGCGCCGATATTCACTTAACATCAGGTGAACTGCCTTTTCGATTAACAAATTTTCACATAAAAGAAAAGGAGAACGGGACCGCCGAGTTCCTTGCCGGTTCTTCTCTGGACAGGTCGGTATTAGTGAACCGCACATTTTTTCAAGTCCAATAAGAGCTTAAAAAAATCCTATATTGAAAAAAGAAATTTTGACTTTGATTTTGAAATACAACTGGCGACAATTGATTCCACAAAGTACTTATAAAAGAAATCGTGAAGTGTTCACGCAGGTGAACGGCTAACTCCATCAAAATCGTCGCCGCTGTCTCGTATTTTAATACTCGTACAAGCATAAGAAGTTTAGTTTTCACGGAAATCACAATTTGGGATTATTGAATTAAAACTGCGAGTGTGTAGCGAGAATGCAGGAACATAAATAATGAGGCAGGTCAAACTTTTACGTGCTGAAAATTCGATGAAGCGTAACATAGGAACTTTTGCTGCCTAGTGTGGACGGATACGGAGCGGTCACTACCCTTCGAATTTCTCGCATCATCGCCTCCCTGTATTCAGGGTTTATGGGATGATTCACACCGAGCCGTTCGTCGACCCCTGCCTTGTGCGTCACCCCTGTCGATTCTGTTGTTTCACAATTCAGACAAGCTTAAGTGAACCCGAAATTTATGGCAAAACTCTAAAATTAGTTAAACTTTAAGTGGAGATTTATGCGTCGCACGACCTATGGTGATTTAATTAGATTGCTTTTAGTGGTTAAATTGGTTTAACAATTTTAAGTTTGACTTAATATAAATTTACTTAAGTATTTAAGAACGGTAATGAAATTTATTTTGCCATTTTACATTTACCTATTTTTCGCCCAAAATTTTGTATGTAAAACAGTCATATATGTGAAGTTATATAAAGATAATAGTTTAAACACACAAATAGTTGTCCTGTGTGGGAATCGAACGCATAACCCCGGGGCCGAAGTCAATTGGCATTGTCAACTGAGCCACGGAGATATTAATGATCAATCAATCAATAATGTATCAATCTGTCCCATTGCTTTTTTTTGTTATTATTTCGATTTTTTATCAATCTGACAATGTTAACTAAGTAAATGAAGCCATTTTTACTTTGTTTCGTTGAATAGAAAATAACATTGCGGCAAAAAATGACCCGCAGTGGCAGGCCGCGGACGCTTTTATTACTTTTTTTACTAGTTGAGCAAATATAACTATTGCAGTGTAACAAAGGCTTTGTGCCGACATTCAGTCTCGCATTTCTCATATGGACGGCTCTACTTCCGGTCAAATAAGGAGAACGGCGGGGTGGAGTCGGTATTTCATATCCTATATTCATACTCCGCGTTTTATTATCCTGTTTTCATAAAATATAACTTTTGTAGTTCGCATACCATAGCAGAGTTTTATTAGTGTTCCGAAAGTATGCTCCATTCTTATTGCGTATTAACTGGTTACTGGTACGTTTGAAATTTGAACCTTATTTTACATATGCTAGCTAAGATAGAAGCACCGCCTACTATAATTAAGGTGTTATGTGCAAAAACTTCACTTAACTGTGACGTGTATCGGTAAAACTTTTTTCTTTCAGTGTAATTTCCCTGTTATCGGGATATTGATGTGTATGCGCTAACATCGATTGATGACGAATATTAGGAACACTTTTAAATATCACTGTATATTATAATGTTAAAACTAGTTTCTTTTATATTGGTTATCTTTTAGTCGATGTATAATCGTAGATTACCGTTAATTATGTTTTGATAAAATTAGTGCAGTAATTGGTGCATATCTCATTGTATACTTTACAAAACCTCCCATTACTCTAATTCTGAAGATTCTTAACATAAGTTTCTTGGCAAACTCATGCACTATTATACATTTTAGCATCAATTTAATTTTAACGTTATTGAACTTGCTCATAATTGTGTCAACACAAGAGTTATTTTGTGTAACGTACACCGTTCATTTATTAACACTCTTAAAAGCAAGCTCTCTTGGCGTGAGCAAGCTGGTGGTAAAACTCGCACGCCGTAAATGTTCATTTCTTGCTTAAACATGGGCAAAACTAAGCTGAGCCCGCTTATTTGATGGCAGCAATAAAGTTGAGCTTCTTTCAGCGCGGTGCAGCGGTGTAGCGTGATGCAAGTCCGGAGAAGACTCGTAAAACCAGTAATAGGTTTTGCCGCGGAGGCGCTGGCGGAAACGATTTGCGATTTATTACTCTTCGTGGATTTGTTTGCGCTTAAGCGAAACCAGATGGTCGGATCTTCTCTTGTTTTTGAGACCGTCGAAAGAAAGAAAGAAATGTTTATTTGGTACATAAAAAAAACTTTAAGCAAAATAACAATTAAAATTCATTCAACTCAATATTACATCACGAAAAAATTTAACAAAGCTATATAAGAAAAATAAATATAATTTCACAATAACAGATTAAATGAAACATATTAAAGCAGAACATGTTAACAGTTCAAGCGGTTAATTGTGGCACGTTGGATTTTAAGATTGTACTTTTAGGGAAACGTTAAAAATTGTAGAGCAACACCAGTTAACCGAACAGCACAGGAATAGGCCATGAACTTGCAGAATTCCAGCATGATGTAAAAGTATTTAAACTTTTTCGTTTCGCCCGATGCGTGAGGTAACCGAGACATTTGAAACATCAGTGATGTTGTGTGTACCTATGGCGGCTGTCCTTACTTATCATCAAAGAACTCAGTGGATATCCATCCATACGTGAAATAAAATAAAAAAAACTGGACGCATATTTCTATTCGTTAAGAACAGCGCAAAACATGTCATTGTCTCCCAAAATAACAGTGAAAGCTCTCCATTGCCATTTGATTTAAAAAAAAATCAATAATTTGGTCTTCATTTATTTGGTTTTCTATTTTTCTCTCCCTCCAAATACTTTAGTTACGGTCCAACCATACAAAGTGAGATCAAGCAAAGTCGAATTTATTAGGTACTGGCTGGAAAACGACGTATGAATACCCAGTTTCTTCACCTTGCAAGTCGCAACGCGACGCTCCGACGACGGCGTCGGTCGATACGTCGCGACGGACGGTCGAGCACCCACCCGACGCCTTACCTTGCACTACGCACACATACAGAATATTCCTATCCATTATTACGACTGACAGGGCTAAGCCTTCGCTGTTACGCACACTTGCAGATAGCTTTTAGCACGACGCGGTAAGGGCACTTTGCGTTTGAGACGCTCATATGGAGCATCCTAAAGGGTATCAAAGCACCTGGAGCTATGATACTAGATTAAATGAAAAACGCGAGCGGCATTCGCCTGTGCACACTCAATGGTTTCATTTACCGCGGTATTTTCATCCGCGAAAATATGAAAGGTCGCTAAAGAAAATCCCCCCGGTAATGTTATATTAAAGACCCTTGAAATTCGCACTAATTGGTCACCAACTCTAGCAGACGCGACTTTAGACCCTTACCCTTTATATTCGTCTACGTGTTTATGAAAATAATCCTTATCTATTTTTGTTACAGTGATAGTGAACCCGAAACTTCCACAGGGGCACAAAGAGGCCGCAAAAAGCTTCAACTTTGACTTCTCTTACTGGTCACACAATGTAAGTATTGTAGCATTATTATTGTGATTAGTGAGCAACGCGTATATTGTCTGCGTTTACTTTTGGTTCTTTACTTATAAAAACTTTGTATATGAAACATCGTAGAACTAAATGATAAGCCTTTATACATCCTGTACAGAAATCCGACTATATTGTAGATGAAGGACCTGGTCGTGAATTGTTTTAGGTATTGTTTGTATATAATATGCAGTTTTTTAAAACAGGCTAGTTTTATTGTGTGTATGTAATGTTTCAGTATATTAAATAAGTAAAGCTAGATGATTTATCATTCGAAAATATCCATTTTCGTTATAAAAATATTAATTATTCTCGTATATTTTCGGAATTAATGGTAAACTTATATTCTTACTTTTAATCGGAACGGAGATGCTTTTTCGTCAAAAATAGAATATTCGTTGATAAATTCAAAATGTAATTTTGGTTTGACATCAGGCAAACCCATTTCATCAATGTGGCGAGGGTGGAAAATCGATCAGGCCGCGCAAGATGTTTTCGGAATTTAATTAATTTTCGTTTTTATTATCGATGGGGATCAGAAGATGACATACGTTAAGTTCAAACAAATTTCACTCTTTCTTCACACTGAACTTTAATTTTAAAGTTATATTGATTTATTAAGTAAAACTATTTTTTTATAATTAATTTCCCGACGTTTCGAAAATGAGTCACGTAATTATAAGTAATTAATATTATTATTTCTAAATTACTTTATTAACATTATTATTTGTGAAATTAATAACGAGAAAATTATATAGTTTCTGGCAAAAAGCTTACTTATTTTTCATGTATTGTTAAAAAAACTGTTCTTGTATTAACTGATATTTTTGCTTTCAGTCCCGAGACTATTAAAGCTTTTTTAGTAGTGTTTGTTCTAAATACAACATACGGAGAACGCCATTAAAACTATTTTTTCACAATATGAGAAGCAGGCCTTGTTCCCAAAATTCAAATACATTGTTAATATGCATAAGTTTACGGGTGTGGATTCTTTCCTGTCTAGGAACCGATATCAAGTACCTACCTAGTAGTTTTCGTCCACCCACGTCCCGTGGCTCAAATTTCCTGTGTCAACAGAGGGGAGATGAGAAACTTAATGGAAATGCCGATTGCTTGCTGTTAGTTTGCGTCTAGTTATTCGTGTTGTGTTAAGGTTTTAATCGAAGATGACCAGTTATTGTGCGGTCTGTGCAGACGAAGCAAATATGAATAATTTGTTTATGCTCACAGTTAGATAGTCAACTTACATTCCATTTATAGTTCACTGAACCCAGAAAACGTAGCAAAATGTTACTTAAATCTTTCGGAATGATAGTTTTATCTGATTTATGTTTTGAATGCGTGCCAAAAGTGCACTTAGCATTGTATGGAATTCTTTAACAATTGCTTTCAAGCCAATTTGCTTCCCAGTACAGTGCCACAATTATTTTACTGAATTGTTCGACTGTAGTTAATGTTCGATCAATAAATGTTATACCTATATTATTTCGATACCATTGAATTTTATTTTAATCTTATTTTCAATCATTTATCTGCGTCAATAAAATTTATATTTATAAAAATCGATATTTCTTTCCCTGCACGAAAGTTGCTAATTTCTCTCCAGCCCATTTTGGACTCCCGCCATATTGGATTTAGCCGCAACAGGATTACGAGATTAGTTATCTGTGGCCCGCACAGACGTATAAGGCTTCTCTATTGAACGACATTGTTCAATGGTATTCGCGTTTAGTTTGAGTATGTTATTTTCTACGTTTATCACTTATAATCATTATAATGTTTATATAAAAATACCACAGTTTTAAACTGTCGATTATGATTGCTGAACCAAATTTATTTAGGAAAAGATTGTTTTTTGACGAAGTAATAAAATTTATGAAATAAAAACAATATAAAACAGTTTTTTTTTACAAAATAAAGCTCAGCATGGAAGAAAATGTGCACATTCATATATCCATACAAAATTGACGATGGACATTCGAAATTGATACTTGATTTTGTATTCTAGCAAAATGATCCCGAGTTCTCCTCTCAAATTATGGTCTATAAAGACATCGGGGAGGAGATGCTGCAACATGCTTTCGACGGTGAGACATTTATTTTTTTTATAAATTTAATAAATATCTTGAAATATACCCATAGTCCAGTATTATCTAGTTTTTGAGGACAAAGCCAAAAGGTTTTTATGCTATTGCTTTCCCAACAGGATACAACATATGTATATTTGCGTACGGACAAACCGGCGCTGGTAAATCCTACACGATGATGGGTCGCGGCGAAGAAGGTCAAGAGGGCATCATCCCTCAGATATGCAAGGACCTCTTCCGCCGCATCCGACAAACGACTAGTGATGACCTCACGTACTCAGTAAGTATATCCTTATGAATCTCGTTTTAGGTGCGTGCGAATTCTACTCTCGGTTAAATTATCTTGTTTATTTAAAAATTCTGATTGATTGAAACTGTTTTACAATTTTATAGAGATTTATCATTCTTTTGATTTTGTCATGTATTCACATCTTTTTTAAAATTTAATAAAATGTTTAAAAAATTAAAATAAATACATCATTATGTAGTCATCTTGTTAAACACCCAGTTCAAAGGCAAATGAAGATTATTGTAATCATTATAGTTACTATAAAACAAATGAATCGCAACAAAATGTTAAATTTTTCATCGAACGTTGTGCAGTCCGCGGACAACTGTCTCGCACTGTCGAAATGTTCGTCTATGTATATGTGTTGACAATAAATGAATCTACTTATTTTAGGTGGAGGTGTCTTACATGGAGATATATTGTGAACGGGTGCGTGACCTTCTGAATCCCAAGAACAAGGGAAACCTGCGCGTAAGAGAGCACCCAGCGCTCGGACCCTACGTGGAGGACCTGAGCAAGTTGGCTGTCACTTCATACCAAGACATCTACGACCTCATCGATGAAGGCAACAAGGCTAGGTAACGCTATAGCAATATATACAAGCACGAGGTAGATTTTTTTAAATTCAAAACTGGCCAGCACTTGTCTGCCATTGCACTTGATGGTAAGTGGCGACATGATACTAGCGCGCCGTCATCTCCTACCAAGACATCTACGACCTCACCGATGCAACAATGCAATGTATGTGGGGTGTGCGCGAACTGTCAACACATTGTCAGTTAAACTGTTTTTTTATGATAACACACCCACCCTGGAAATGAATTGATCGCTCCAGGCTCAAATGGATACAATGGAATTTAATACGTATGTATACATGTTTTTGTCAAAACATTTTTTTTGTCAAATAATGGTTAAAAATATCCCCTTGAGTTTCTTTCGCCAGTTCTCAGGGCCGGATTTAGGGATCTGGAGGCCTCAGGCCAACAAAGGAATGGGAGGCCCCTTGGCCCCAAATTATTTTCCAAATAAAATAAAAAATCTTTTTAGTCGAGTTTCCAATAAATAATTTATTGTGAAACCAAGTATAATAGGTAAAGATAAAACGCGAAAAATATGAAAGGAAAAATAATTGTTTACTAGTGTTTACTAGTCTGAATTTAAATTTTTTTTTCTGAAGTCTCTATTGTGGGGGCCCCTCTTTTGTGGAGGCCCCGGGGCTGTAGCCTCGTTTGCCCTCCCCTAAATGCGGTCAGGTCAGCGGCTTTTCTTTACCAAACCGGTGGTAGCGTTTTTACAATGAATAAGTAAATTACATTTTACTAAATGACCAAACATCCTCTAATTCATAAATAATTTATGTACAAACAAATTCTTTCAATAATTCCATCTTAGCGGCTATTATATTGCCTTAACCAATCACATTCTGTGTCTCATTCTGCCTTGATTAGTAGGTACGTCTATATATAATTATACTTATTTTACTATGTTTATTGTATTTTATATCTGAATATAATAATATGTAGTTTACAATGTTATATTTTACTTTGCAGCCCACTTGTAAAGGAACGTAATTAATTGTTATCATTATTATTTTGTATTATTATTCTTTTTTTTCTTCTCTTCTAGTAAATAATAATATTAATATTAGTAGTATTTTCGTCCGTGAAGTTAACTTTAGGCTCCATTTGAAAATCAGCGCTGTAGTACAAATAGAACTGCAGCATTTTGCTGAAATGGAGTTCCAATTTGATGTCACAATAGTTATTTTTCTGTTTATGTTTTGAATATGTATGTTTTTTGTTACTTGATGTCAAATAAAGAGATTTTCTTTCTTTCTTTCTTCTTTCTAAGTGTAATGCCTCTATACTGAATAAAGATATTTGAATTTGAAACAAACAACGAAGGGGCAAAGAGTGAGTTGTTCTTCTGTTTCCCCACGCAGGACCGTCGCGGCCACGAACATGAACGAGACGTCATCTCGCTCCCACGCGGTTTTCACGATATTCTTCACGCAACAGCGCCACGACAAGACCACCAATCTGATGTCGGAGAAGGTATGAGCTGAAATTCCATTGATGACTGAATTTGGATTCGCTAATGAAAAAGGTAGCAATCTAGCTGGCGATTCACCCGATGTTAAGTGATAACATCCGCCCATGGACATTAGCAACACCCGTATGGTTGCAGATGTGTTGCCACCTTTCATTGTGGGCCCAAGTAGTAGGCCTAAATGGGCCCCGGCTACCTTGACCTTTACTTTACGCCGCTAATCTATTTAAAAGTTTGTTTGTTTTTATTGATTTGTCGCATTATTCATATTTAATATATTCGTGTCAGTTAACGTAAATAGAAAGTTAACGAAAGTTTTGTAAAAGTGAGGATAGTTATCGAATTATATAATATTTAATTTAACATGAAATTTTCGATATTCGGAATGCTTAATAACAAGTTCGACAGGCATAGTCTTTTTTATGTGAGAAGGTGGCAAGTGAGCTGGCGGTTCACCCGATGTTAAGTGATAGACGAAGTTTGAAGATCCACTGATATTTGCAACACCCGTAGGGTTATAGATGCGTTGTGACTTCTTAGAAAAAGTGGGCCCCTGCTACCTCACTCACCAGACACCAATCGTCTGTGTGCTCATGGTTACCAGGACGGACCTGCTGGCCACTCATCAACAGCGAAGACTGCTGCGTGGATCTACCACAAACAGTTGTTCCCTTGCTCGTTTCGATCGTAAGGTCTTGTACGGACAAATATGTGCAGGTGTCGAAGATCTCGCTGGTCGATTTGGCCGGGTCGGAGCGAGCTGACTCCACCGGCGCCAAAGGCACCCGCCTCAAGGAGGGCGCCAACATCAACAAGTCCCTCACCACCCTCGGGAAAGTAATTTCCGCCTTGGCAGAAATCGTGAGTTAACTTTGAAATCAGCTGCTTATACTATCCGTTCCCTGATATTTTTACGGATTTCTTGCCTTTTTTGTTAATTAAAAAAAAGCGATAAATATTTAAAAATAGTTTGATTTAGCAATGTGTAACACAAGAAGATAACATTTTAATGAAGCTCATTTTAGAACAGCGATGATACTGACGGCCCGTGCTGCTAGCGAGAATGGTTAAGGTTGTTGGTTTAAGGTCTAGCTGGATAGATATAAATATATATATAGGTATATATAGATAAAAATTTTACATTTGTTGTAATGGTTAGCAAAGTTTATCTTGAACTTTGTTACTACGTTAATTCAACTATGGTACAGTTTAAGATTTTAGTTTTAATCTTTCCTCATTGAGTGAAGGTGATTTGGCGGCACTTTATGGCCTCGTGAAACTAGAAGGTCACTTCTGTTTTGTAATGTAAGCGGTTTTAATCGTTTTGCCTATATTCTATGTTCATTCATAGATAATATTTGATATAATAACTTAATTTTTGACTTACGATATATCAGAATAAATATACCATGTTATTAATTATTTTTAAATTAATGAACATGAAAAATCGTTACAATAGGTATACACATATATAATGCTTTTAACTTTTATATAAAAAACATTATTTTCAATGTTAAGAGAAAATTTAAAAGGATGAAGCCTTAAATGTCAAACGAAAATTAAATAATAAAAGTAACTTACGAGTACATTTATTACGTGATCCAGTTTCATCAAACGAAGAGCACGTAATTTGATTAGTGACTTGCTAAACACACCTCTCATTGTGATCATCCGAAAAGCTATCATCATTTAAAAGCAAACTTTCGCTAGTTAATGAGAATAATCACATTAGTAAATTACTCATAAAACTTTGTCAACTTTTACTGCGTCACGGAAACGTAGTCGGTAAGTAACGTTTGATCTTGTCCGGTTATCACCATTCGCTTCTTTATTGTACATTAATACGTCATCGATATTTTTGTTATTGTCCCTGGTCACCTCTGATGTCGTAATTGACGCCTGCAAAATGCACCTTCAAGCACTTTTAGGGAATTCTACGGTGTGCATAAAAAGGGATCGGAACAGCTTGCGTTTGAGATTATTCGTTTGTGCTATCGATATTATTGTTTTCCTGCTGACTGTGCTAATTGCTATAAAATTTTAATAAATAAGAAATCATTTTCGTAGTGGTAAGTCTTATTGCTTGTAAGGTGAGCCCAATTTTTTATCCAATGGATTTGCGAAAAGCGCTAGTTTTAGTTCTTCAAGAACATTCAAATAAACCTTTGCATATATGCTTGATATCTCACGTAAACCACTCTCTTAGTAAAACGCTAAAGACATTTTTCTACTGCATTTCAATTTTGAACTCTTGCAAAAACACATTCATCGCACAATCACAGTGAATTTTGGACATCTTACAAAAACCTGAACCTTTATTCCATTTCATTTGTTTATTAAAAAAAAAAATAGAAGTATTGCACATATAAAATGTTTATGTTGAAACTTTTGAAGGCAATACCGATTATATATATGTTTTAAAAATCTGCCATACATTTAAGAATAAATTTAATATATTGGTAAAAACAAATCTAGGATAATGCACCTATTAGTAGCACAAGTAAACTAGAAGGTAATATTATAATATACCTACGTGACTTCCCAAAGTTTTACTACTTTTAGTTTTAAAAACTACCAAACATTTTACGTTCCAAATTGTTAATACATTTCAGCATGCTCTATGTACTAAAACGATACAGTAAATTTTAATAATTATTTAATATAACAACCGGTTCAACACATGTACCGTATTCAAAATTACATACAAAATCCCGGTCAGATTTCGCCATATGCTCATCGGCTAGACACGCGCGCGATCTAATGGAAAAACCCATCGGTCTAATGGAAACTCCAAACGCAGGCATCGAAGAGTAAGAAGTCTAAGAAGGCGGACTTCATCCCGTACCGTGACTCCGTGCTGACTTGGTTGCTGCGCGAGAATCTTGGCGGCAACTCCAAGACGGCGATGATAGCGGCCATATCGCCAGCCGACATCAACTACGACGAGACCCTGAGCACGCTCAGGTAAGTGGAGCATCAATCAAATCTATCGAGCGCTTGGCAGTTTCTTCTTCTTCTTCTTCTTCTCTTTTTATGCATCAGATATAAATTCTATATTTATTTTTCAAAAAAGAGCTGTTCGAGCAATCTACAATTTCGGAGCCCGGAATTCACTCAGAGATCTTTTCAAAGAGGTTAATATACTCACTGTTGCTTCTCAATACACTTATTGTAATATTTTGTATATACGAAATAACCTTAATTATTACCTAAAGAATAGTGACAGACATAAAATAAACACTAGAAATAATCACAAACTTACTACGCCATTGTTTCGTCTACAAAAAGTAAATAGGTCGTTCATGGGGCAAAGTGTACGCATGTACTCGTATAATAAAATCCCATAGTCGATATTAAGTCTGCCGCTTGACCAATTTAAATGTAAAATTAAAAATCAAGTAATGATTAAAGCATATTATATCATTTCGGAATATCTCGACGACGCCAATGTGTGGAGTTAATACTGTTGATACTCACGTAGGCTAGATAAAACTATTATACCTGTATATTATATTGTACCCTAATATTTTTGAAAAAGAGCAACTGTTGAGTTTCTTGCCGGTCTCTTCTCAACAGAAACCGCTTTCCGAACCGGTGGTACCTTACGAACCTATATACATATTCTTTGATGTAAAATTTGACGATTCTTAAGAGCGCGCAAGCGTCTATTTGAGTAAATATATTTTTGATTTTGATTTTGATTATTAACCGACATCAAAAAAGAAGGAGGTTCTCAATTCGACTGTATTTTTTATGTCTGCTACCTCAGAACTTTCGAATCAGAGAACTGAGTTAACCGATTTTGATGATTATTTTCTTATTTGAAAACAGATGCTTCTTATGTGGTCCCATGTTAATTTAATTGGCATTGCATCTTGGGCTCACGATATATTTAAGAAAGTCCTAAAAATCAATTATAAATGAATACAGAGCGAAATATTTGAAGTGAATTTTGTTTTTCGTTAATAAAAATAGACTTGTCCTTATCTCACCTAGGTGGAGTCGGAACATGTGAATCCTGTTGTTAATGTTATTGCAGGTTCTTCTTTTTCTTCATTCTCTTTTCATTATCTCACCTTGGTGGGGTCGGAACTTGTGAATCATGTTGTTAATGATATTGGCTCGGGTTTCTTTTTACCAACACCAGCCTGCCTGTCGTCAACCCTCCTTTAGAAAAACAAAATTATTAATAATCTGGGATTAGGAAAACTATAGGATTAGGATAATTTTCCCGCGTGGGAAGCGAACTCATGACCTCCGTCACTGAAGCCAATGGCTTAGCAACTGCCATCGGGTCAAATTCGCGACACACTTTAGCGATCTTGGGGACTTTCGAAAGAAGAAGTGCCGTTTTACGGTATTTACAACTCAACTCACCTGAATCCTTAGCGTCAGTAAGATGAAAAACGGCGTAAATATGGTCGTTCTATATCAGGCTATGTTTAAATTACAGAATAAACATATAGCTTTATGTTAAATATGTTTTCTTATGAGGGAATACGGCTAAATGTTAGGTTACGTCGTTGTTGACAGAACGTCAACAGCAGGGTTGCCAGTGTCACTCACGAGACGAAATACAAAAACTATTTTATTACGTCGTCTTCTGCTGAACCGTGGTGCTTCACGAGACGGTTCTGACTAACATGCATAATATAATAAGGTAAAAGTGAAGTTAAGTAACAGCCCATATGTGTCCCACTGCTGGGCAAAGACAAAGGAGCTGTACGCGACCCCACTGCGGATTGGCGGACTTCACGTATCTCCGAAAAATATATATTTTATTGTTCGACATGTCGAACATTGTTACACGATGTTCTCCTCCAACGCTGAGCACGTGATATTTAAAACTTCATTTATATTTCATAATGAAGTAGTGCACCGAGAAATGTTTCCACCAGATACGCCGATCGCGCCAAACAGATCGTCTGCAAGGCGGTTGTCAACGAAGACGCCAACGCGAAACTCATACGCGAGCTCAAGGAGGAGATCCTGAAACTTCGCGAGCTCCTCAAAGCCGAGGGCATCGACGTCGAAGAGGGTAAGCGAAAGCCGACCTTAATACAATTGGGTTGAATTGAAGTTAGGCCGCTTAGACGTAATGTGGAACAATAGCCCCGTCATGTGTCCGTTCGCATAGTACGTAAACTCACGCTAGATGTAACGACATAACGCCACAAAGTCCAAACATGTGATATTGTGATACGAAACGCAATTTACGATACTAAAATGTTAACTTTTCTTTCTTGAATCCAACCGATCTAGGACCGGATGGTAGAGTCGTTTATGAAAAGAAAGAACAGCCCGTCAGTAAGTAAAGAAAACATTAAAGAGGCTTGCGCATCGCATATGTACACCCCACCTGTACGCTTGGCCTCCTTACTCGGGGTTGCCAGATCCCAAAACGTGTGTGATCGTTTTGGACACTCCTCTGGCAACCCAACACACGTGGCGAAAGAATGAGCAGTAACGCACCCTTACTCCAGTGCTTGTGGCGTTGTAGGAGTTATATAGCATATATAATGTTACTCCACACGATCATGGAGTGAACAGTTATATAAATACATACATTTTATGTATCAGCGCTTAAGTCATATAGTTTTGGTGTTGGTTCCGTTCAATTTCGATAGATGTATACATGTGTATTTGATGTGACGTTTACCTTTTTTTTTACGTTAAATGAATGTCGTACATGAAAACGCCGAGCATTTTTCATCTTTATAAAAGATGGCAAACAAACTGCAAGTTTTTTGTTGAGATTCGATTCGATCAAATTGTTTGATATAGCGTTCAAATAAATGCTCGGTATTTTTTTTTTGTGTTTCACCGTTCGCGGCCAGTACTGATAAGTAAATCTGATTGGCCAATTGATTTAAAAAAATACATACTTACTATATATGTTGAACGAACGGAACGTTTTTGTAATAAAAAAGCTTTGTCTGATAGATGGTCGCGAACGGATATATACGTATTTATATCGATGTATGTGTTGCTACAATAAAAAAGCTTTATAGCTTGCGGCGAGCATCTGCATGTCGTCCTTACATCCGTAAGAACGTAGTTGATACTTTTCTAACTTATTTTCCGTTTAAAGCCCTGCAGTAAATGTAAGCAAAGAAATCGCAATTGTTAAATTTCAATGATTTATGTTATAATATTGATATCAATATTAAGACATGTTTATAAATTAGTTCTACTTTTTTTTTATTTTTTTTTTTATGCGAAAAGTTGTCAAACGAGCAGACGGTTTACCTGATGTTAAGTGAATACCGCCGCCCATGGACATCTGCTACACCCGAGGCTTACAGATGCGTTGACAACCTTTTGAAAATTGGGCTCCGGCTACCTCACTCACCAGACGACACGCGAAAGTAATTGTCGTACTTCCACTTTACGCTGGTCTTCTGTGAGGTTGTGGTACTTACCCGGACGGGCCTGCCCATTCGTGCAACAGCCGAGGCTGCTGCGTGGCCCTACCACCGTAAAAATAACAGAAACAAATACAATAATATTAACAATATAAAAAAATAGTTTTTTCATTTATTTTTAAATCAGAAATCATATCAAATTATTAAAAATTATATATATTGTTAAAATTATATTTATATATATTATATTACCTATATGTTTATAACAATAAATTTTCACTCAGTGTACTATGTCCATATTTAATCTTAATTAACACGTAGATAATCAAAGAAAAGTGTGTGTGTGTGTAATATTTTAAACGGAAACCTTATAAATAAATAAAGTGTACATAAACTTATTCAGATAAAAAAATTATTAAATTTTAGAATCAGTTCCGATCGTTGCTTACATTTATTGTTAAAAATAATAAATAAAAACCAAAAAAAAAAAATAACATTGATTATTGCATAAAAAATATAAAACCAGAGGTGTTGGATAATTTGTTTCACTACCACTTTTATGGTTACGGTGGCAAAATTGTGCATACTGATTTTGTATCTCACACTATTTAGATTTACAGTATGGTAAAAATGGTTTCAAGTTGTGACGGATAATATTATTCATAAATACATCCAAGCAGTTTGAAATATAATGAAATATCGAATTTATTTCTGACAACTATTTTCACTTGTGCGGTTGTTTTTCAAAATTCTCTTTTCATATACCTAAATAGTTCAAAATATTAGTGTGGCCTGCATTATTTTGTTACCTACTTATAATCGATTTATTTTCGGCATTTTAGGACAATGCCTTTTTATAATTTATTTAATTGCAAATGTTTACATTTGCTTATTTAATTTGCTTTATTTAAAAATTAAGATTATGTAATTAAAAATATATCGAAGGAAAAATTTATATGTAGGTGTTTAATAATTACCCTCTATTCATTGGCTAACTAATAATGAGAAATTATTATTAATTATTATACAACTTCTGTTATTAATGAATACTGCTCGAGAAAACTTTTCAAAATTTTCTAATGACATGGCTTAGTTCCAAGAAAATTAAATTTCCATTATTAAAGATTCAAAATACGATTCCCACAAAAGTTCACCGCCAGTGGACTATATCGCTCTTTGTCTATCGTACGATAAACGCAATGTGCCGGAACAGGCGAGGAGAACACATCGCCGGCTCGCAAGAAGAGTGAAGAGACGGCCCTCTCGCCGAAGTTGTCCAGAGCAGCCACCACCATTGCCGAAGAGGCCGTCGATCAACTGCAAGCTTCTGAGAAACTCATCGCAGGTTTGTAGAGCAACATGTGTTTTTTTTTTCTTTGAATCGGCTACCAGTCACATTTAGTATCATTTGATGCTCAGTCCAGTAGTGAATTGTTTTTTTATCTGTGTTTGTTTTTTAATTTGCAGAAAACGTCAACCGTTTCCCTCGCTTATCGGAATTGGTTGAGCGTCCTTTAAACTGTTTATGTTTTTGCAATTTTCCCCAACAATTCCAATTCTAATAATGATTTAAAATACTTAAGTTTCAAAGAATATTATTGTAATCGGTAACAGGTTTTCCAGTAGAAAGTTTTTAAGCTTGCTGATGGTTTTGGAAGTACTATGTATAATTGGCGTATTAATTCCGCACCTTCAATTTTATTTTATTGCTCGTCATCAATTGTAAATAAACCATACCATGCAAACCCTTTCTATAAGCCATCAAGCCACCGAGATATTTTTTATTAAACCGAGATATTTTTTATTAAATTAGCAATACAGTTTTTAAAAAAAAACATTTTTTAAAGAAAATAAATTGAATGAAATTGTTCAGTATTACCATAAGATAGAATACACGATGCGACGATGATCCTTGGTGTGGACTTGTTTACTCCTTGGCTGCTGCTGTTTTGATTTTATCATCAAAAAAGATCAAACAAACTTAAGACATCAGGTATAAACATAACACATCATAAGACCTACGTTTCAGTTCTTCTATGGTCGCACTTATTACCTTAATATTATTCGTCTGGCATTCATGTTCTTGTTGTATTTCAAAAGAGATTGAAACTATTCAATTTCGAACAACAAAAAGTCTCCCAATCAGCGACGAGGTGAATCGTTGTCTGAATTCCAAACTGTATTCGGAATTCGAGAGAACCCTTACCCTGGCGTATTCCGAAAACTGTCTGCAAACTTCTCGACCGCCAACAGACAAGGATTGTCTCGATTTCGGAACGATTGCCAACAGAGCTGAACGAGACGTGGGAGGAGAAGCTGAAACGCACGGAGCAGATACGCGTGCAGCGCGAAGCGGTCTTCGCCGAGATGGGCGTGGCCGTTAAGGAGGGCATCACGGTCGGGGTCTACTCGCCGAAGAAGACGCCGCACCTGGTCAACCTGAACGAGGACCCCAACCTCTCCGAGTGCCTGATCTACTACATCAAAGACGGTGAGTGTTAAAACCGAGGAGAGGAGGAGCGTTGGAGGAACGCAACCGAATGTGTGGCAGTTTAAATTTGAAATAGATGATTCCGAGGCGCAGTTGAGAAGGTATTGGCTTCGGCGTATTCGCTTGAATATTATTATTTTTATTTGAGCAGTTCGAAGGATAGTTCAGGCAAAAGAAAATTTGAAAAAGACTGTAAAATGTTGTCTAAAATTATACACAATCGGTGTGAAGAAAATGGATGGAAAGCTCTGTAGATGGCGCAGTAGGCGATTAAGGTACGATTTAGATACGATTTAATAGGATGATTCAACGAAGTTGGTAATAATGTAATTTTCGCGACTGGCTTTCCTATGCGCAAATGAATACACGGGTTGTGGAAAATAGAATTTTGTGTGTTTATGCTTAGGTTTGTGTTATTACTTTTCAGTATATATTCAATTACTCTTCGTTCCTACAACAGGTGTGACTCGTCTGGGCACGTCCGAAGCCAACCTACCGCAAGATATACAGTTGTCCGGCTCTCATATCCTCAGCGAGCATTGCATATTCGAGAACACAGATGGCGTGATCTGTCTTATACCTCACCATGGGGCCCTCGTCTACGTCAACGGTCGAGAGGTAAGCCCCGATAATTCTGTGTTAACTATGTACTGTTTGAAGTGAAAAGTTAACACTAATCACTGCATAGTATAAAACAAAGTCGTTCTGCTGTCTGTCTGTCCCTATGTATACTTAGATCTTTAAAACTACGCAACGGATGTTGATGCGTTTTTTTACTAGATAGAGTGATTCAAGAGGAAGGTTTATATGCATAATACATTGGACCCGTGCAAAGCCGGGGCGGGTCGCTAGTAATATTTAAATAAAAAAAATAACTTTTTAACTTAAGTAAAAATGTTTCAAATATCACTAATTGTAAATTCAACATTGTTAATATCTTAATCTGCTCTACATTTATGCGCATTCCAAACAACAGTTATATAAAAGTGATTTTCATATATTTTAATCTTAATAGCCGAAATATATAGTCGCTGTGCAACACCAATACAAAGTCTAAAGACAAAATACAGTTAAACAATATATATTGTTTATACATAGCATTTCTTATTTCATAAATTCCAATTTGATTATTTTTGGTTTTTCAATTATTATCATCATCAATTTCAAATGCATCGAAAGCAGATATACTATTAAAATTAAATATATCGACGACGCGATCTTGATGTATTTATTGATCCAAAAAGCCTAAACTGAATATAGATTTTTTTTAATGATTGCCTAGGTCAAGGAGCCGATAATCCTGAAGACCGGTTCCCGCGTCATCCTCGGCAAGAACCACGTGTTCCGCTTCACCCACCCCGGACAGCGGTACGAGCCCTGCATCAAGGAAATCGCCGACACAACAGAAAATGCCGAAACTAATAACGACGGTGAGACTCGGAACTAAGACATATCTCGATTTCAATAAAACGCGATATGAAAACTCTTGGTGGCAACAAGTCTATCAAAGTACTACAAATCAAGATGTTAAGACTAAATAATACTAACATGACATTAATAAAAAGTGCCCAACTTGGTCATTAGTTAGATCTGGAAGGTTGTGCTCCACATTTATTTAAAATGTTATGCTGTTTTAATTCCGTTGGAATTTTTATTTTATTTTATTCCCACGAATTAGTTTTTTTCATCTGTAAATAAAGCAGACGATATTTGGGAATAAATATAGACGTAAAATCACAATAACTAGCTAAGTTAGAAGTAAGTTAGTAGGTAGTAAGTTAAGAAACACCGTAAATATGAGCAAAGTCAATGGTCAAGATTCGATGACGGATCTGTTTGGTATTAAAGTGAACACAGTGACATGTATCAATCACCGTGAACATAGGCATCGTCAAATTAAAAGTCGTATCTGCCTCTGGGAATATATATTAAAGTAAAATCGAAATAGCATACTTAAGAAAACACTGTAATCAAAGCAAAGCCAAAGTCAAAGTCGCATCCGCTCCGTACAGAGGGCAAGGACGGCGAGAACATCGACTGGGACTTCGCCCAGTGCGAGCTGCTTGAGAAACAGGGCATTGACCTGAAGGCAGAGATGCAGAAGCGCCTCCTCGCCCTCGAGGAGCAGTTCCGCAGGGAGAAGGAGCACGCTGACCAGCAGTTCGAAGAGCAGCGGAAGGTACCGTAACTTTCTTCTCATGGGTGATGTTTTTCTTCTCGGTCGCGACCATCAAAAGTTTTTCTTTTCTTTTTCCTGCCCTTATCCTACACTAGGTGGGGTCGGCACAATCCTTTCCTTCCACTTTCCTCTATCAGCCGTCATCTCAACACTGATCCCTTTCACAGACATTTCATTCTTCACACAGTCCATCCAAATCTTTCTCTGTCTTCCTCTTCACCCTCCAACCACATTAATATTCATCACTCCTCTAGTCACATGACTTTCATTCTTTCTGTGTCCATATCATGTCAACCTACCACTCCTTATTTTCTCAGTCACTGGTGCCACTTTCAAGCTTTCCCTTATATCTTCTTTATCTTTTCTTTTATGTGGAGAAAAAGGTTCACCTGATGTTAAGTGATTACACACAGCAACACCAGAATGGTTATAGACGCGTTACTAACTTTCACAAAAGCGGGCCCCTGTTACCTCACTCACCAGACGTAACGCAAAGATTTTATATTTACACTTCACGCCGGCCGTCTGTGAGGCCATGGCACTTCCTCAGACGAGATCAACAGACAACAAGATGTCGTTAACGCAGCAAAAGGAGAAGTAATGAAACGAAAATTGAGAAAATCGTGATATCAATAAATTTTTTGAACAATAATAAAGCAATGCTTGGCGCATCTATTGTTATATCCTTTCCTTGTTTCCTATCCTTCCTTGTTAAAGGATATAACAATAGATGCGCCAAGCATTGCTTCAAATGCTAAATAGCAATGTAGAAAGAAGGCGTTAAGATTTTCGTCGCTGTGGCTATCAGCCGTTTAGATCAGTGGCTAGAGCGTCAGGCCGCGAATGCCGAAGACCTGGGTTCGATTCCCACAGCGGCGACAATCTTTTCGTACTTTTTCTACATGTTTTAATATTCAATCGTAAGTGCAGAGATTAGCACTATAAAAAACTTTAAAATTAATAATAAAGGTTCATAAAAAGGTACAGAAATGATAATGGTCGAATTTCGTGTGGAAAGAACGAACTATATATCATTCGTATAAAATATTACCAAATATACAATAGAAGAGAAAGATGACTCGAAGCTGTGCCGACACCACCTAGGTGTGATAAGGGCATGATGATGATGATGATCATTAGAAGAGGAGACGTTACTGAGAATTATCAAGGTATTTTCATAATCGGTGTTACCCACATAATTATCCCCTTTCGTTTCCCGATAGCGTCTGTGTCCGGTGGATTCTGTACACTGCCTGTAGACATTAAATTTCACTGTATAGAATTACGAAGCCCGCATCGATGCACTCCAACGCCAGGTGGAGGAGCAGAGCGTCACCATGTCTATGTACAGTTCGTACACACCGGAAGACTTCCACAATGATGAAGACATATTCGGTGAGTCGTGATTTCACTACAGCATAAGATGCGTTTGCACCAGGCGGATAATTAACTTTAAATGAAGGTTTTAAACTCGATTAACGAGTGTACATTTATTTTGTTGTGGTTTGGTTATGAAGGATTTAGACGAAATTAGTCTTCCTTCTTTCTTATTCTGGTGTGATGTAACCTTAATATTATCAATAATCTATTGTTATACTTCGACTTTATGACTTTGGTCCTCTTGTGTTAAAGAAATATTACAAACTAAAATTGTTTTCGGTTCAAAGAAATATTGTTATAGTGTTGCATGTCGAGTTTAGATATCATCTAAGATGTTTGCGCATGTTTGAAGCGTTGTGATATTGATATATTTAAAACTCGATCACAAATGTCTTGATGTAATTTAATTTTCTTGAATGTTTTAGAAACTCTTTTCTTTGACTCGTAATTGTATCAAAGATAGTTTTGATTTCTCTGTACTGCAAAATATTTGAATGAAGTTGAAAAGCATGTCATGGAAAAATAGATATCCCGTAACGTTCTAATATGTACATTACGCAAACATCCCATCAAATTTATAATTTCATTTATTTAAATTCTTCTACTGTTGAAAATGTTTTCAACAATTATTTAAGAACTCATGACGTCACCTGGAAACAAAATTCAATATATCACAAAACATTCATTTTAAATTGTGAATTGCATCGTTATTGTAAATTTTAATGTCATGTCCTTTTTGTTTTATTTTACAGTTTATAAACATGGGTGCAGCTCGGACCTGATTACTGAAAAATTAATGTTATTTAATTAGTTTCAAATTGTCATTACTTTATATAAATGACAATTTATGTAAAGTAACGTCTTATCGGATGTTTAAAAAATATAACACATTACCTATAATGCCGTTAGCACAGTTTTGAAATAAATCGCGATTGCAGATCAGACGTATCGTTATGTTCCAAAATTTTCATTTCCTCAGAAATGGCAAGGCTTCAAATTATATAATTGCCAAAAAGTATTTTCACATTATAATGCACGGTATTTTCGTAATCGTCGCGTACAATGGTCAAGATCGCTTTTGGTTCCGGGCTGCGTCGATGCTCCTGTTCGTAATGCATGCGAGTTTGCGATGGTAACGCGTTGTCGGTTTGGTCCGTGTAGTGAACCCACTGTTTGAGACAGAGTGTTGGTCGGCGCGAGAGGTGGGGCTGGCCGCGTGGGCGTTCCGGAAGTGGAAATACCACCAGTTCACCTCGCTCAGGGACGACCTGTGGGGCAACGCGATCTTCCTGAAGGTAAGACAACCACAGGAATGCCGGCTCGTATGCTCCAGCGACTGGCTAGGGAGGCGGTATTGGGAATGCCAGCTCGTATGTTCGAACGACTGGCCAGGGAGTCGGTATTAAACATAGGGTGGGGACTCCGCACGGTTCGATTCCCACAGCGGCGAAAAACTTTTCGTATCTAATTTTTTCTACAACTTTAATAGGGTAGGTTAGGCCAGACTTTTAGAATTACAAAACTACCGGTGCACTCGTATTTTTAAGCAAAGGGCTAGGAAGAACTCTTGGAAATACGATTGACTGACTGAAAATTTGCCGCGGATACTTTGTATTTGTGTATTTGGAAACTTTCTTTGAATTCTCCTTATAAAGTCTTTGTATAATTTGAGGCTGTGATATCTCTTTGTAATAGTATTTTTGGCCGGTAATTCTGAAGAACCTCATAAAATTCGTTTCATTTTGATGGTGATTTATTAGTAGGGGCAAAAGGAAGGCTAAAGATATAAATAAATTAAAAGGGACATCCTTCATTCATATACCTGTGATAACAGATGACATTAGAATTTTGAAATTCAAAGTGTTTCTTGAAATGAGAGATTTATATCGCGCCTGTTAGGATTATTAGAGACCAGCAACGAGGTTCGTAGGATTTAATAAATAAAAGAACCTTTTATGTGTTCTTGTACGACTTGTTGTACGCCTTGTTACGATGTTTACTACGACTTCTTGCACGATTAGGGGAATTCATTTTCGATTGTTTTTCTACTTGCGGAGCAGTAGAACGTCAATAAATTTGTATTGACGGACTATATGTTTAACAATTTTACCGTTTGAACTAACATTAAGTAGTAATTTTAATGATCACTGATGAGGTTGCAATCTGAAGATTGCATATAATGTAATGTATTAGGTCAAATTTTGAACATAATCGACCCGTGATTAAAGCTCGATCGAACTTTGGCTGGATTATGATCAAACTACGATCGAACTTTGACTGGATTTCGATCAATCCATGATCGAACTTTGACTGGATTACGTTCAAGCCACGATCGAACTTTGATCGGGTCTCGAGCGAACCATGACCGTCTCAGGAAGCGAACGCGATCTCCGTGGAGCTGCGCAAGAAGGTGCAGTTCCAGTTCACGCTGCTGACTGACACCCCGTACTCGCCGCTGCCCGCCGAGCTGGCGCCCCGCGACGACGCCGACGACGAGTACCGCCCGGGCGCGCCCACCGTCGTCGCCGTCGAGGTCACCGACACGAAGAACGGCGCGACCCACTACTGGACCCTCGAGAAGCTCCGGTGAGTGCGACCTTAACGCCCCGCGATAAGTGCCATATTCCGATGACCGACACCCCGTGCGACAGCATACGTCGTGACAACTGCCCGATTAGGAAATCGCGTCCCAATTTCACTTAAGTAGAACGGTGCAACATACTACATCTTCGAGAAGCTCCGGTGAGTGCGACCTTAACGCCCCGCGATAAGTGCCATTTTCCGATGACCGACAGCCCGTGCGACGGCATACGTCATGCCAATTGTCCGTTTAGGAAATCGCGTGCCGTTTTCGCTTACGTAGAACGGCCCAATCCACTACTGGATCTTCAAGAAGCTCCTGTGAGTGCGACTTTAACGCCCCGCGATAAGCGCCATATTCCGATGTCCGTGCGACAGCATACGTCATGATAACTCCCCGGATAGAAAATCCCGTGCCGTCTTTACTTCTCTTCTTCTTCTTCTTCGCCTTCCCCTCCAGTGGAAATACGCGTTTAAGGTTGCCAGAATATTGAAACACACAAAGAGTTTCTCAATCTACATAGTAGAAGTTCTCCTGATGTGGTTACGTTAACTAGACTTGAAGTTGACTGACTACAAATACTTTCTGAGTTTAGCTATCAACTGTTATAGTCCTTTGATCTTTTGTCGAAAAGATCAATATTTTAATATACTGATCCCGTTTATATTATTTTTAATAGAACTGTACACAGGTTATAAGTGATAGGTTTTGTTCTCGGCAGTAACTTTTTCTTTTAACAATAATTTCAATTCAATTAAACGATTGGTTCTCTATTTCTTTTTAATAACTAAATTCTATTGCCTGGACACTATATGTACTGAGACTAAGATACTTATATATATTTATAAGAGGTATGAATAATGTTAGATTATGTTTAGTGTTTTAATTTATTGTAGTACGGGTAATGTAGTTGCACCCTAGAAATAAATTATAAATAGTAAATTAATGAAGGAAGTTGATAAACAAATGTTATAATATCTCAATTCATTAGAATGGAATAGCGTTGTATACAGGATTATTAGCGGTATAACGCATAATCTTATTAAATTTATTCGTTTTTTTTTTTGTAAAGCTTTTCGATTATTTTATTTTTATACGCATAAAGTAATTCTTAATTTTTATTTCAAAATTATTTAAACGAGTTTTGTTGCGAATTGTTTTTATGAATCGTTTCGTTATGATTTTGATTATATATTATTTTATTGTAAGAAATTATTTTTGCTGTAGCTATGATTAAGTATTTATTTATCATTTTGTTGCATCTCATTTTATAACGTCTTAGTAGAATAGGCATTTTATTAATGGTAAGTACAATTTACCTGAAACTATAAATATGTTGTATTTTATTTATAATGTGTATAGTCGCCATGTTACTTAATATAATTGCTTATATAATTTGCTGCTTGCTTTTATTTTGTGACCGTAATAATTTACTATTTGATACACAAGAAAAAGTCGATAGGGCTATAAATTAATGTTATTATTTCTTCAGTACAGCATTACGGACATCTTGCCATAGGTTTATTGCCATTCTAATATTTTTATAATTTATACTTTAACATTATTTTGATCATATCTTTTTTGTTTCAATTTTCAATGTCTTATGATTATTTTTGTGAGGCGCATTTCAGAATTCACAAAGAAGTAATATTTTTGATATTCAATGACAAGACAAGTAGTGGAGCACAAAGTAAGGAATTTTTAATATAAAAATATTTTATACACAACTATTTTTTTTTGAATAGGTTATTCAAGCCATAAGTAAAACACGTTCTCGTACAGAATACTAAAATTTAGGTCAATTTTGACGTTGAGGTCAATTAAGCTTAAGCAGTATTTTCCTAAAGGGCATTCCTCTGAAATGAACAATGGTACGACATGAACAGGTAAAAAATAAACCACAGGATTTATTTGTCGTCGAAAAGAATACAGATAAGACAAAATGCGGAGCGGACGCGCCAAAATCTCGAACGAATTTAGGCGAGGGAGGGCAAAAACAAACAGAAGGGCAAAAAAAACAAACGGGCAGTGTGGCTACATGGCGGTATGTTGTCCGTAGCCACCGCCTGGAGCTAATGCGTCAGATATACAACATGAACGAGAGTGCGTGCGGTGATGAGGAAGAGGATGTGTCGCCGTCCGCACCGGCGCTCCCCTCGCCGGAGGCGCAGGCCCAGGGCTCCGCCCCGGCGACCCAGCCCGACATACTGCAGTGCATATCCGCCTGCGCGCAGCAGACGCGCCTGTCGCTAGCCAACCTGCTGCCCTCGAGGTTTGTGCCGCCGGGAGAAACAAACCAGCCCACCCTACGAAGCCGAAAGCACGCCACTATAGCTCGAACGTAGGTCACTTTCTAGGTGAGACGACACAATATCGCACGTCGTCCGCGAACGGTCCGGAAATCTAGCGAGACAAATCCGATTCTGGAATCAGTGACGTTTATGTGTTTTGTTTCCGCATATTGTCTCAACGGTCTGTTTTGTTTCTACCCACTAGCACTAGGTCGATATTATTGATGTATTTTCAAGTAAAACAGGCGATGTCGCTTAGTTTGTTTTGCAAAACACGCTTCCGCCTATACTTGGTCGAAATTTTCTAATAACAGTATTGAAATTTCAATTCACCGATACATACCTATATCAAGTTCCAAATGCGGGGCTTAAGTTGTGGGGGATTTTTTTTTTGAGATTTTAACTTTCGTAATGGAACTAGCTACGGGTACATGCATAGTAAAATGTTTGGATTGTAGTATTATTAAAACTTCCAGTTTTAAAAGACATTTGATTAAAATAATAATCATTAAATGCAATGGATCTAATAGGTAAATCTGTACCTTCCATCCATCTAAAGTCTTAATCGGTTTGTCTTATATTTTTTTGCCTTTTTTTATGTTTATCGGAAAAAATATTCAATTCTTATAATTTTGTTACACCCATTGTAATATATTTAATTTTTATGTCTGTGTGCCTTGCCTTTTGCTGTGTTGTTTATAATAAAATAGGTTATTGTGTGAGAACTGTTCAATGATAATGGTAAATACTTTACGTATTTATTGTTTTTGTTGTATTTTTGTACACGAGCAAAAGGCTTACTGTTCGCTGCGTTTTCATAATACATTTAAGTAAACGCTTAAAGGGACTGCGTTAGATATCTATTTCTATGTCATACTTAATCTAACATTTTAATGATTAACTTTAATTCGCACTCCGTTTGTAAATGTATTTTTTTTTAGTTTCGACGCGTAAATAGCTTGATGCATGCATTGTTACTGTTTACTGTAGGAGCATTGCGTATCTTTAGTTAGTGTCCTGTGCACTTTTTACAAGTGAGGGCTTCAATTTATGCTCACTCTGAAAGTGCAACGATGGACGGATGTACTATACTTTGCTCGGCTACTAAGCGGTTCGTTATCAACAGGCAAAGGCTGGAGCTGATGCGCGAAATGTACCACAACGAGGCGGAGCTCTCCCCCACGTCACCGGATCACAACATCGAGTCGGTCACCGGCGGTGATCCCTTCTACGATCGTTTCCCGTGGTTCCGTATGGTCGGACGGTGTGTACTCTCCGCCGTTCATTCACTCATTCGTTCAGTATCCTGTTCACTCGTTCGTTCATTCAGTGTAACTGGTAACTGACAGTTTTAACGAGATCACGTATAGGTACCATGCTGGAGGACATTGATATATTTTTTACCCATTAAAAAATAACGACCAATATTTTTTTTTATATAAAACAGTTTACTCTACTTTACCCTGAATTCTGAATTAAGCTAAATAAATATCGATCGTCTATTTTTAAGATAATCTTGTATCTTGTATCATGGAACCCGGAGAGCTATATTGAACCTTAACTAATAGAGTGTGAAAATGCATGGTTATCGCCAATGGATCCTCGAATTTGGGCCTGAGAACTTTACCCCCGACGATATTTGAATTGTGGAGTATTTATTGTTGAATGTGTGCTGTCAGTAAGAATGGAGTTGGTTCCACCGTGCTCGTACACAAGGGTCTTAAATGATTTTTTTTGCCTTAACAGGAGCTTCGTTTACCTGTCGAATCTCCTGTATCCGGTTCCCCTCATTCACAAGGTCGCTATAGTGAATGAGAAAGGAGACGTGAAGGGCTACCTACGTGTAGCCGTGCAGGCGGTCATCGACGCCGAAAAGAGTGAGTGACGACGCCATATTTAATATTTTTTAATTTCGAAATATAAAAAGCGATTTACACAAAAGGTAGATAGGTTGTTAAAGGAACTACTTTATTGCGGTTTATAATAATTATTAATATATTTAGAAATTTATTGTTTACACCCCAACATAAGGCGAAACAAAACTTCGCTAAACTTATTCAAAACTTAATGCTAATAAGCATTCTCTTCCAGTCAACCCTGGGGGTAATTATTGTAATTATTGTAAATGTAATCATTCGGTACTTTATTTATAAAATAGTGTACCTATATGAATAATCCCTATTTTTTACTACGTGTAACAGTCATATTAACATGCTGAGACTATGAGATAAAAGAGATCTAGTACCCAATTGTAAACATTGTTGTTTTTTTAAATATTTTTTTTTATATACGCAGAAAAAAATAAAGTAACTTATCATGGTAACATGGTGGTACTTTGTCTACCAACATTAATATTGGTCCTACGAAACGTCATGTTGACGGGACTGTAATTTTTACTCTATGATTGACAACGGAGTAATTTCTGGAAAATAATGACGATATAACTAATGATGAATTGCCTGTATGGAGAAATTCCAAATACGTTAAACTATAAAAGGTGTAATATAGAATTATTCAAAAATTGTACAAAAATAGCGGTATAACTTTTGATGAGTTCAGTATGGAGAAATCCGAAGACGTTATTAATAAGTACCCGGAGGACCGAGCTTTGCTCGGTTTGTTTTTTATTTTGGTAAATCTTGTATTTTCGAAATTACATTTAGATACAAATTACTAAGTAATGAAATATGCATAATATGTTTCGACCTTACCGACGTAATAATAAGAAAATATGAACTGGTGTTTTTCACAAAAGAAACAAACTTTAAAAAAAGGAAAAAAAAAATAAGAAAATCATCTGGATCAACAAAAAATAAAAAATAAAGAAAGCAATGATCTGAAATCGAAAAAAAAAGTAAAAAAAAAAAGAGTATATAAATGATCGTGACACGAACCACGGCCGTCTGTTTTGGGGCCGCCCGATTACCGACCGAGCTATTATAACATTTTCTATTGCGGCAAAATTTACCGTCATATTCGAATGATATTTTTCATTCCCTGAAAACAGGGATAAAAGGACATTTTCTAAAAATGAAACCTACCTAGATCGATTTTTCACCCCCGAATCTACGCACATACTAAATTTCATGAAAATCGCTGGAGCCGTTTCCGAGATTCCGAATATATATATACAAGAATTGCTCGTTTAAAGGATAAGATAATAAGAGAACTTTACAACAGTTTACAATTTTTTGTTGATATAAAAATAATTTACCAATCCTTTGGAACTCCATTGTGTCTATGGTCGACATAAGAGTCGATCGCTTAACCTCCGGTTAACGCAGACAACGCCGAGCTGGCGGCCGGCGTGAAGCAGTCGGCCAAGATCTGCTTCGACGACGACGCGGCGCCGGCCAGGTCCCGCCTCAAGGCGCTCTCCGCAATAGAGAAGAACAACGCGCTCAACCTGGAGGAGCGCATCGCGGACGTGCCCGACTCCAACATCAAGATCGAAGGTGACGCTGGAAGTGGTCACGAGCGGCCATCCGGGCCGCTGCACCGTACAGTGACAATAATATTTCTTTATTCAGAATAGGCTTGGTTCAAACTCTTATCGAACTTCAAATAGAAATAGAAAAAGGAGAACCGGAAAGAGACTTTGTAGCCTCGTTATCTTTCTTTTTTAATGCTATGTACAAAGTTAGTTATTTTATCGGCAAGCAGGGCCGGATTTAGGGGAGGGCAACCAGGGCTACAGCCCCGGGGCCCCCACAATAGAGACACAATAGAGATTATGTTCTTTAAATCATAAAATACTTGGTTTCACAATAAATTATTTATTGGAAAACTCGACTGAAAAAAAATGTTCAATTTATTTGGAAAATAATTTGGGGCCAACGGACCTCCACTCTTTCGTAACCCCGAGGCCTCCAGACCTCTAAATACGGCCCTGATTGATAAAACGGCTTTAAGATTCACTGTCGTTACGACTCCGTTCAATTGCGCGTGGCTTTATTCATTCGCGCTGTAATTCCGCAGAGCTGGCGGTGGGCGAGTGCGACGCGGACAGCGGCCGCGGCGACAGCTCGCTCGCCTCCGAGCTGAAGGAGGAGGAGCTGCCCGAGCACCTCACGCTCGGCCGCGAGTTCACCTTCCGCGTGACCGTGCTGCAGGCGCACAGCGTCTCCACAGACTACGCGGACGTCTTCTGCCAGTTCAAGTGAGCGCGAGCGAGCGAACGAGTGAACGATGAACGAGTAATGTAAAGTCGTGTAAAGTCTAGGTTCGCTGCGCTGAATGAAGCCCGCAGAAACTGCTAAAGTTTCGTGGGCCTGTGAGCAACGAAGCTTCACGAGAACGATTAATGAGTGAACGAATGTTCGAAAGGCTAGGTTCGTTGCGCTGAATGCAGCTCGCGAAAACTTTAGCAGTTCCGCGGGCCTGTGAGCAACGGAACTTCACAAGAACGATGAATGAGTGAACGAATGAACGAAAAGTCTAGGTTCGCTGCGCTGAATGCAGCTCGCGGAAACATCAGCAGTTTCGCCGGCCTGTGGGCAACGAATCTTCACAAGAACGATGAATGAGTGAATGAATTTACGAAAAGGCTAGGTTCGCTGCGCTGAATGCAGCTCGCGGAAACTTTAGCAGTTCCGCGGGCCTGTGAGCAACGAATCTTCACAAGAACGATGAATGAGTGAATGAATTTACAAAAAGGCTAGGTTCGCTGCGCTGAATACAGCTCGCGGAAACTTTAGCAGTTCCGCGGGCCTGTGAGCAACGAAGTTTCACAAGAACGATGAATGAGTGAACGAATGCACGAAAAGTCTAGGTTCGCTGCGCTGAATGCAGCTCGCGGAAACTTCAGCAGTTTCGCGGTCATGCGACCAAGGAAGCTGCACTTAATCCCCATAAGTAGAGGGGGAAAGATTTTTTTCTCGAATATTGGAGGCTTTAAATATGAAAGGTCTTAGAGATTCGTTTGAATAAACTATGTGAAAACATAAATTATTGGTAAAGAAGATTTTTACTGTGACCTACTGCAGTTAGATGATAATAAAAATTAAACCAAGGGTGTTAATGGCGACGGTTAACTTACCGGTTGGGTAACCGTAGTAACCTTCTCGTAAAAACCGTTTATGTACAGTCGTACTATCACTTTATCCTTGTAATATTAGATATCTATTAAATAATTATTGGTAACACATATTTGACGTATTATTTTGATTGGTGGTTTCAGAACGCAAGGATTTTAATATTTGAAAGTTTTATTGTTGTTACAGTTTCCTACACCGCAACGAGGACGCGTTCTCTACGGAACCCGTCAAGAACACCGGCAAGAATACACCCCTCGGATTCTACCACGTACAAAATGTATGTTTTACGATGTATCGTCTTACTAACGCTTAAGTTCACATCATTCACATTTTATTTTGATTTCACTTATCATTTTTTTATAATTCTTTTTGTTAACAGATTACTGTACCAGTGACTAAATCCTTCGTGGAATACATAAAGACCCAACCGATCGTATTCGAAGTGTTCGGCCATTACCAGCAACATCCCCTGCACAAGGTAAATTAATACGATAAATCTATAAACTTTTGATATCCAGCTAACAAGATGATTTCACCAATGAAATGAAAGCTGATAGGGAATAGAACTTTGCAGCTTGTCAACGTCAAGTCGACGCTGTAGCAGTTGTTGAAGTGATATTTTTAAAAGATCAAGGCGGACTTGTAGAAAAGGTGTATATTTTAACGTGCGCTGCAAAATTGATCATAATAAACTTAGGCACTGGAAAGCTTAAAATGGTCGCAGCTGACGAGAGGAAAAGCTCGTGTCCTCATGGCGGATTGGATGTCGTTGACTCTAGGGATGTCGAAAAAGTATCGATATATCCTTATTTTAGCCAATATATTTGGATCCAATATATCGATACAAAATATTCAATATCGAAAAGCGTACCAAAAACAATGTTATTTCAAATATGGATACATCAATATTGGTATTTTTATAATAATCGACATATCGATATACTTCTTCACTATGGACATCCCTAGAGCGAGGAGGTTGTTCCGCAGGACGCGAAGCAGGACGGGCCGGTGGCGGGGCGCACCCCCCCTCGCCGCATGCTGCCGCCCTCGATCCCGATCTCGGCGCCGGTGCGCAGCCCCAAGTGGGGCGCGGCCAGCGTGGCGCCGCCCTGCTGCTCCTCGCACCTGCACTCCAAGCACGACCTGCTCGTCTGGTTCGAGATCTGCGAGCTCGCGCCCAGCGGCGACTACGTGCCGGCCGTGAGTAGGGCCACCCCCGCTTTCGTTGGCGATGGGCCGGTGTGTGACTCGTTCATTATGTGGCACCGCCCTTTGATGGGATTGAAGTGTGGCACGGCGACGCAGCAGCGTTTGGCTGTTGCACCAATGGGCTGGTCCGTCCGGAGAAGTAACAATTAGCGGGCTCAATTGTCGTGAATTTGAAGTATCATGCTTGCATGTTTCGTCTGATTAGTGAGGTATCTAGGGAGTACTTTATTTTATATTTGGCAATGCGTCTGCGTTCCACTCTTCATGAACATGTTGTAGATAGTGGTAATCACTTGAACCGTTATTTCGCTTGTCAACTTTTGATATAAAAAAGAAAAAAATAAGTTTCAATGACCTTTGGAAAAACCTCAAAACGAAATGGGCCTCTCGTGAGACGGCGTTCTCTAGTCGCAGTTTCGTAATGGAAATCGTAGTAGATGATCTCCCACTAGATGGAGTGACGAGCTGTGCAAGCGTGCGGGAAGTCGATGGATGCAAGTATAGCTCAGGATTGTGCCTGCTCGTGGTCTGGGCCTATTTTCAGCAGTGGACTCAAACAGGTTGAATTGATAATGACGATGAGGGTGAAAGAGGCCAGTTGTGACAATAAAATCCTGGTCGAGTGTATGTTGTGGGGGATTGCGAAGCAAACGCAAACAGTCTACTACTACACAGCCGTTAGCGGTGGTCTGGCCGGAGAGGGGGTAGGGTTGGAATTAACGAAGCAAATTCATCAAATGTCGAGTGGTCGTCTCATGGGAGAGGTAGCGTGAGGAGGGAGCGGGAAGTCGGGGGGGGGGGGTATTAATACAACGCAAAAGCGGACCGTGGAAGAGTGACGGCCACCTAACTAGCCGCGCCGCCAGCAGGTGGTGGAGCATAGCGACGAGCTGCCGTGTCGCGGGCTGTTCGTGCTGCACCAGGGCATCCAGCGGCGCATCCGCATCACGATCCTGCACGAGCCCTCCGCCGACCTGCAGTGGAGCGACGTGCGCGAGCTCGTCGTTGGTCAGTTGCCGCCGCTGACTATTGTTCACCGTTCCGTATAATCATTTCTAATTTTCACTTTTCCATACGTATGTCACGTGATATAAATAATTGCATGCCTACATGTCTGGAGGATTATTTATGTGTACGTGACGTATTCGCTAACAGTGGACTATAAATTTTTCAAGTGTCAAACGAGAAGTTACCCAATATTAGCCGCTGCCCGCAACTACTTCTGCGTAGAATAGGCTGATGGCGTAACATTCAGAAAGAAAGACAGATATACATAAAAATATGTGTTTAAATTATAGCCTATGTGTTATTCTGATGTATAAGCTATATAATGGTAAAATTAAAAAAAAAAACATTAAAAGACATTCAGTAGTATTTGCGTGAAATAGTAACAAACATCCATCCATACATCCAAACTTTCGCCTTTATAAAATTAGACAATATTTGTCTCATTTTGCTCGATAGTGCTAAGTTAAGCTGTGGTTCCAACCACTTGCTTGGGTTGGCACTCGAATGGGTTGGTACGGCCGGGGAAGTACCACGGCATCACAGAAGACTGGCGTGAAGTGAAAGTATTATACTTCTGCGCGGGTGATTTGGTCAAATGGTCTGGTCTGAAATAATGAAATACAGCTGCACGGGACTTGACACCTTAAGCCCAGGACGTAAAGGAACAATTTCGATTGGACGCGATTGACCCGCAGGCCGCATCCGCAACACGCCCGAGCCGAACGAGGACTCGAACGACGGCGACGAGGATGGTGCCCTGTCATTGGGGCTGTTCCCAGGAGAGAGGCCGGCGCTGGACGACCGTGCCGTCTTCAGGTAACGATCGCTGGGTGTAAATGGCACCAACTTGTGTACCCAGTCAGCCCGACGATGGATAAATTGGCCTTCAACAATCTAATAACTAATACAAATCTAATAACTCAGCATCACTATACCCGTGATATTTCGAATAATTGAATGAAAGGCGAACGCCCTTTCATTCCATTTACTCGGTAACGGCACCAATGATATTGTTAATTTTAAGTGTCGACTTATCATCTGCTCGGCGATGAAGGAAAACATCGTGAGGCAACATATAAAAAAAATATTTCGAAGATACGTTAAGTCTGCCAATCCGCTGGTTGCGTGTCGTATGCCCTGATGCTCTCAGTACAGCGGAGGCCTTTGCCCAGCAGTGGGTCATGCTGTTACAGCAGGCTGTTACATTACTATTTTTACGTTTATTCCACCTTAGTCTTGCTTGTTCCAGGTTTGAGGCGGCATGGGACAGCAGCCTGCACGGTTCTCCCTTGCTGAACAGGGTCAGCGCGAACGGGGAGGTCGTCTACATTACACTCAGCGCGTATCTGGAGGTGAGACTGATTGCTAATCATTGAACTACTTTGTACATTTAACTTTTTAGTAGTCGAATTTTTTTTAACCTTTTTCGTTTTATTTACTTTACTGTGCAGTTTACAGTCATACATATATTAAATAAACTGACACGAACATAAAATCATAAGAGTTTCACCCTACATCATGCTTAGAATTATTCGTTTACGTACAATCGAAGAGGCACGACTTCCCATTTTCAGGAATGATTCCAATTAGGATAACATTTTTCGTACCAATCAGTGCTCGAGATGTAATTTAAATCCCCTCCTCCACTTAAGGTGGAGAACTGCGGCCGTCCGGCCATCGTGACCAAGGACCTGTCCGTGGTGGTGGTGGGGCGCGAGCGGTCGGGGCGCTCGCTGCGCCGCGCCCTGTTCGGCTCGCGCTCCGCCCGCGCGGACCACCTCACCGGCGTCTACGAGCTCAGCCTGCACCGCGCCCTCGAGCCGGGTGAGCGCCCACCGTCAGCTACGTCACGAGTATCCCATACAAGGGTATCCCATACAAGGGTATCCCATACAAGGGTATCCCATACAAGGGTATCTCATACAAGGGTATCTCATACAAGGGTATCTCATACAAGAGTGTCCCATGCAAGAATATCCCATGCAAGAGTATCCCATACAAGGGTATCCCATACAAGTGTAGCCCATGCAAGAGTATCCCATACAAGAGTATCCCATACAATGGTATCCAATACAAGGGTATCCCATACAAGCGTATCCCATACAAGTCAACTTTTTCATTACCGAAGAACAAAACCGACTTCGAATACCTCGCTCTCTATTCATTTTACAATCATTTTTACGAGTTCCCTATGTAACTCTAGAGCCCAAGATCCAATACCGATGAATTTAATATGGGACCACGTGGGAAGCACCGGCTTTCAAATAAACAAAAAAAAGAGTCATCGAAGTCGGGTCACTCAGTCGAACGTTCTGAGGTAACAAACAACAAAAAATACAGTTGAATTAAGAACCTCCTCTCATCCTCTTTTTTAAAGTCGGTTGAAAAGTAAAGTGCCGGCCGATAGATTACGCACTGCTCTGCAAAAGCCTCTATCTATCCTCCATTACGCGACCCCACTGCGGATCGGTGGTCACACATCTTCTAGATATTTTTATTATTGTATCGAAAATATTCACGCAGACATCAACGCAGATAGCAAATATACGGTATTAAGTGCAAAAATACAGGAAATAACTTAAGACGATCAACGCGTAAACATCAACACTGAAAAAGACACAGAAAACTGAAATTAGTTTTTATGTACTGTGGAGATAACACATGTGTTTCTATTCGTTCACCTTCGTTCTATTGGCATCTGCTGATGGAGTTCCTCCTTCGTTCTGTCTCGCAGGAGTCCAGCGCCGTCAGAGGCGGGTGCTGGACACCAGCGGCACTTACGTGCGCGGCGAGGAGAACCTGCACGGCTGGAGGCCGCGCGGCGACTCGCTCATCTTCGACCACCAGGTGCCTACGCGCCGCCGCGACGGCCTTGTCGCACTGTTTCGACACAGAGTGTACTAAAAAATGCAAAAGAAAACAAACACTAATTCCATTCGACACTGGCCGAAAAGATAGAGTGTACTGACGAATAAAAAAAACAGTAACTCCATTCGACACTGGCCGAAAAGATAGAGTATACTGACAAATACAAAAAAAATAGTAACTCCATTTTACACTGGCCGAAAAGATAGAGTATACTGACAAATAAAAAAGAACACTTATCTCAATTCAACACTGGCCAGTAGTCAATTGTTTTATCATAGATGACAGTTGTATTGATTTAAATTTCTATATCTTTTATTAAGAGGTCGAGTTTTAAACTATTAATTTTAGTGAACTTTTTAACAGAACGCCTGTGCTGAATTAGTTGGTTGAAGGCTTACACAGCCTTCAACCAACTAAACATTAAACAATTAGTTTAAACTACTAGTTACATTATAACTAGTAAAAATGTACAAAATATCTCCTTATGGAAAAAAATAAAATGAGAAATACACAATGTTTTCCCAATGAATATCTATACGATTCTAGTAATATAGACACAATTTAATCTTCTTACAAAAAGCTCAGCACGGCAAAACACTAATGACCACAGTCTACGCAGCTAATGCTTAAGTACCACAAAGCTATATACAATTATATGACATTTTATTTCTCCTCGCCAGAAGAAGCGTATCGTGCGCAAGCTCGTCTATGATTGGCCGTTGGACGTTGTCGATAGAGCGCAGGTCCACAAATGTTTCCCTAGCTATTTAGTATGTGCGGTGCCGCAATCGACAATCATTCATTAAATGTGTTACGTCATATCCATACTAAATAGCTACCGAAAGCTGATTTGTGTACTTCAAACGTCACACCGTCGCGTAGTCTGTCCACAGCAGCTTAAGTAGCCCATATATCGAGTAATGACACCTCACGTTTAAATTATCTAGTTTTTTTGCAATTTTTAACTCCAGGAACAATAAAATTACAACACATGAATGATCATGATGATGAGTTTGTTATTACGAATACAAATATGATCTATTCTGTTCATCATCGTCATCACCAATGAAAATAACCAGTGGACAGACTTATAATCAATTATACTTATTCTATTTTCAAATGTATTTTATGTATATCTATGATTAAACATGCTTATTTCTTTCCAATTTAAATAATTTATTTAACCTTACATAATAAATATAATGCTTTATATCGTCAGACCAGTTCTTGTTCAAAATATGTTATGTCTTAAAATAAAGTTAAAATCCATTATGATAAGATTATCAAAAAACAAATTTTATCAAATGTTTATTATATATATTCAATAATATGCAATTTTTTATAACATACATGAATAAGAACACATTATCATTTCAATATTTTTATCTTTAAATATTTACTTCACTGGTTTATTAATCAGCCATTTTCATTTACAAGGGAATCATCGCTTCAAACATAATTTTATTTTAATCGCTTATCCTTTGTTTCGGATATACGTCAACGGATAAAAGAATAAATTTGGTTAAACTTTCAAACTCAAAATAATGTTAGAATTACACATTAGAAAGTAATATTGTAGTCTGAATTGCTCTGCACTAGCAAGTCCCCTAGCTCCTGCTAAATTATACTAAAATACTTATGTGTATATACTTAAATAATTTATAAAAAAAATACATACATATGACCGCAGTTTTTCTTGGCGGTTCTTCTCTCGCAGGTCTAGTTTAGTGAAACGGTGGTAGTTTTTGATGTTCAATAAGAGTTTAAAATAAGCCTATCTTGAATAAAGAAATTTTAACTTTGAATGACAAGAACATTTTTCTAGTTCTGAGTCTATGAAATCGTTTGTGGCTGGTTTATATTACAGTAAATTATACTAAATTATAATTATTATTTTTACAGCTAAAATGTTTATATGTTTGGGATTTTTTTAAAGTAACATTAGCAGATATTACAGTTTCATTATTTTGAGGTTATTATTTATATCAACATTTTTATTAATCATTGTTAATGTTCGATTTCGTTGATACATTAACGTTTTGTCTGCACGGTGTCGGTTAATGTTTATTTAGAGAACGCCTTAATTTAAGACACCGTCATTTCATATGTGAAAAGTTGTCAAGCGCGCAGGCGGTTCACCCGATGTTAAGTGAGTAACGCCGCCCATGAACATATACAACACCCGATGGCTTGCAGATGCGTTGGCAACCTTTAAAAGTGTGTCTTCACTGAAGTATAATTTGAACGCAGTGGGAGTTGGAGAAGATGACCCGCCTGGAGCAGGTGGGGCGCACGCGTCACTTCCTCGCGCTGCGCGAGCGTCTGCGCCACGGCCACGAGAACACCGTCGCGCCCAACGATTTCACCAAGACCGAGAAGGTTCGAATGCAGTAACTCATTTCTTTGTATGACTCATAGCTCTATATTTCTTAAAGCTCATCGAGCTCATAGCTCGGGATAGATTTCATGAGCTCGATGCGGGCCTAGTTGGGTAGGGCCATGTGCTCATGCGTGCGTTTATTTGGGATATATTGTTTACCCTTCGAATTGAATAGCGCCATTTCTTTTGATGTCAATATGACTGTTGATGTTATTGGTTGTGATCCGTACCTATTAGAGCTCATCGAACTCAGAGCTCAGATAGACAGATTGCACGACCTTGATACTGCCCTCGTTGGGTAGAGCCATGTGCTCAGGTTTGGTATCTGTTTATTGCGTGAGTTCGTGAAGTTACTGTTATGGTTGAGTTGTACGGTTTGCGATCATCCGTTGCGATTATGTATGCGCTTGGCCCGTTAAGCGAGTTTATCCTTTTGTTTTCATTTAAAAATAAGTTGGAAAAAAAAAAACGCTGAAAAAATATAGTTGCATGAAAGTTTTAATGTATGAATTTGTATATAGCTATTATTGATGAATAATAATCATTATTATTTAAAGTGTTATCTAAGGTATAATAAAATTAATATATTCCAAAATTTAAAAGTGTATGCAAGATGATACGTGGGTAATTTGTGTTTAAAAACTTAACAAACATTCCACGGTCGTCAAGTAATTTTTTAACAAAAACAAACCTACTTCAAACCGGAAACTAAAAAAATATTGTTAATACCTATAACATTTGAGGACTGCCCTCGATTTCTCTGGGATGCCATCATCAGATCCGGGTTATCATGGTACCACCCTTGGGTTTTCTCCTATCCAACAAAAAAATAACCATCGAAATCGGTTCATATACGACGAAGATATCGGGGCGAACACATAAAAAAAAATGCACACGGTCGAGCTGAGAGACCTCCTTCTTTTTCGAGGTCGGTTGAAAAGAAAAAGATGCTATGCACGACAGGAGGTGTGCAACATGGCGGCGAAGGCGGCGGGCGAGTGCGCGCACGCGGCGCCGCCCCGCGACGACTCCGTGTACGAGCCGTGGGAGATGTCGCAGCGCGAGCGGGACCTCGCCGCCAAGTACATCAGGCTCATACAGGGTCGGTGGCCTCTTTTTTTTTATGCGAAAAGTTGTCAAACGAGCGGACGGTTCACCTGATGTTAAGTGAATACCGCCGCCCATGGACATCTGCCACACCCGAGGGTTACAGATGCGTTGATAACCTTTGGAAAATTGGGCTCCGGCTATCTCACTCACCAGACAAAACGCGAAAGTATTTGTCATAGTTCCACTTTACGCCGGTCTTCTGTGAGGTCGTGGTACTTACCCGGACGGGCCTGCCCATTCGTGCAACAGCCGAGGCTGCTGCGTGGCCCTACCACCGTTAAACCTCTGCGTGCCTCTTCACTCCGCGGAGACCTATCGGCGCAGGTGGCGCGCCGCGAGCTGTGGGTTCGAACCCCACTTCCTCTTCGATTTGAGAGCTAGGCTCTTGTCGGTGCAGCATCACAGTAGTTCAGCTGTGTAAAACCCTCCATCCTTCTCTGTTCACAGCCCCATCCTTTACCTCTCTATAGGAACCAACATTTATTTTCTTCTTTATTTGAGATGCAATGCGACGAACATAGTTTTGTGCCTGAGTTTTTTTGCATCTATAATGTGTATTTATCGACATAAGGGAAGTATGTTGAAGTTTTATTATCAGTTGCCGTTTGGGGTTGGACGTGCAATAAATTCTTATTTTCAACGGGGTGTAAATGTAGGCGATTTATCGTTACACTTTTGAAATAACAAATAAAAAAAAAAAACAATATTGTTAAAAGAATATGAAGTGTCATCAAATATTTCTCAAACCCCAAGATCAGAGCCACCTTACAAATTACAATTGTCAGCAACGAATAAATCACCTCAGAAATTGTGTTAATAAACCGGCATTTATCTAAATTTTATTTTTCTTTCATCCTTTCGCTTGTTTTGTCAAGTAACATATTATAGGGTTAATGTTAAATTCCAGGACGGATAGGATCGAGCGGCAAGGAAGTGGAAGCCGCCGTCTCTCCGTCTACTCCCGTCGACGAGGGGGTCTCTGCAGATATTTCTACTCCCAGCCTCCTGTCATCCATACACAGCGCTAGCAGTTTCGAGTAAGTGATACAATATTAGAAAGCACTTTGATCGGCGCTGTATTGTCTTGTTATAGTCAAAGTTAGCCGTGATAACTCAGTATCCGGGTATATCGCTTTTAATTCAATATACTCCAGCGACTAAAGTTCAAATCCCGGTACCAACACCGATGAAAGGACATGTAAGCCCTCTGATAATGAGGTTTATTAATATATTATTTGCACAAAAAGAAACGGCAGAAGGAGTACTTGGCGCGTATGTTTAATGGATATCTCTACACCTACAAAGCTACCGAGATTTGTAAACGTGCGTCTCTTTTTATTGACCTTTTCTGTCGTTCGTTCTATAAACGAAATATACCACCTGCTAGTAGATAAGTTGCCTTAAGTTGCCCTCTTTAAAAGGATGTATTAAGGCGAGCACTACACATTGATAAATAAAAATAACGTTATACTTGAGTTGGCAAAGGCGTCAGGCCGCGAATGCCGAAGACGTTTGTTCAATTCCCGCAACGGCGACAATCCTTTTGTAATTTTTCTACAACTTTTAAGGCAGGGGCTACCTTAGCCCTATTCTATGACCCAGGACTATAGGGCTGACGGTCGGAAGCCCTGGCGTCGCTGATGTGCCCGTGCTCGCCGGAGCGCGCGCTACTGGTAACACATACACACGTGCAGTTGGTAATCCTGACTTTGCAAAGTACACACACACACGTGCAGTTAGTAGCCCTGACGTTGCACAGTACGCATACGTGCAGTTGGTAGCCCTGACGTTGCAAAGTACACACACGTGCAGTCGGTAGCCGAGGCGTCGCATAGTGATGTGCCCGTGCCGCAGGCTGTGCTCGCCGGAGCGCGCGCTGCTGGAGCGGCAGGTGGCGGCGTGGGGGGGCGCGGGCGGCGGCGGGGGCGGGGCGCTCTTCGTGCCCGACTGCGAGGAGGTGCGCGTGTCGGCCGCCGTGGCGCGCCGCGGCTACCTCAACGTGCTGCAGCACGGCACGCACGGCTGGAAGAAGCGCTGGCTGGTGAGGCCCGATATTCATTGTCTATTAATATTTTTTTATGCGAGTAAGTGGCAAACGAGCTGGCGGTTCATCTGGTGTTAAGTGATAATACATTTGCAACTAAGTGTAAACCGCCGCCCATGAACATTGCAACACCCATAGGGTCGCAGATGCGTTGCTACCTTTTAATAAAGTGGGCCCAGGCTGCCCAGTGAAGTGTAACACTTCTACTTCACGCCGGTCTTCTGTGAGGTCGTGGTACTAACGCGGACGGAGAGATAGGATTTGTGTATAATATCATTCGGTGGGACCCCTCGCTTTTCTTCTCACACCCGACGTTCACTCGGCGTCGTTCATTCACTGTTCACTCGGCGTCGTTCATTCACTGTTCACTTAAAGTCGTTCATTCACCATTCAGCTGGATGGTGTTAGCATCTTTGTCGCTAGCCGTTCACTTAGCGTTGTTCGTTCACCGTTCGGTCGTCATCAGCGGTAAAAGTGCTGGCTGGTGAGCCCTCGCCCTTTAGTCGTTCGCGAAAGTACGATAGTTAGCACAAGTTAAATGTGTCTTTTTACTATTCACTCATCTTACTGATGAAATGGTGCAGAAATAAAAGGCAAATTATAAACAATTACATAAAACATTATTAGTTGACCTTTCACTAGGCGCATAGCGGTAATATTTTTTTAAAACATATTTACATGTAATATTTCACATAGAGGTTTCAATTTGTTCAGGTTTTTCACACCATCTTGCAATAAGGTAAAAAAGGGTATAGAAATTTCTGTATTTAGCGTTACATTTATAAAGAAAAATCTATGTTTTAAGACCCCAAATGACAACGGCGCTTTTAATTGCAACCAACTTGTACGGCGAGCTACGCGGAGAGAGAGCTATTTAAACTGCGGCGCGAACGAGACGGCAATACTTTCTAAGACTAAGATTCGCGCGCGTGCTATGTAAAAATATTGCGTCTCCCGCAGGTGGTGCGCCGGCCTTACGTATTCATCTACCGCGACGAGCGCGATCCGATTGAGCGCGCTCTCATCAACCTCGCCAACGCGCACGTCGAGTACTCAGAGGACCAGGAGCAGATGGTCCGCATGCCCAACACCTTCAGGTATACCGGCACGTTCAAAGCATCTTTTCATTCATTCACTCATTCATTCATTCCTGTTGCATTAATAGGTCAGTGACCGAGCGCTTTTAATCCAATACGCTCGAGCAATCTGTTCAAATCCCGGTGCCCGGCACCAATGAAGTTGTTTATTTTAATTGCTTACTCGTCACGTTCTCATCGGTGATAGCAACATCGTGAGGAAATCTGCTCAGTTTCGAAATTATAACAAAAAGATATCTCGAAGATATGTAAAGTCCGCCAATACGCAGTGGGGTCGCGTGGTAGACTATGCCCATATACTATCTGTGTACATAACATAAAATATATGACATGCAAACACAGAAAAAGGCGAAAAGCCTTATAGCTGTTAATGCTTTCGCCTTTCGTAGGTTACGAGTGTCTGGAAGCCTACTCTTTTAGAGATGGGCATCCTACCAGTTCAAATCACTCATTAGGGATGTACTTGGCCTCCGATAATATCTAAAAAATAGTTTGGGTGATGATAACACCGATCTCAAATGATTATGTTAAGTAAAATGTTACTCAACAGTACATATTTTACGCAGACCAATTTCAATAGTGTACATTATAGTGTAATTGGCAACCCTAGTGCCGCTTACTCTATACGTAAGTAAGGCTTGAGCGTAAAGCGGGCCTTTCGCCCTTTTCACATTAAACAATAAAAAAGGACTTCCTAGTGTGTTTCATACGTTTGGAACGCTAAATAAGCTAAGAAAATTTATGACACTATAACAAGTTGCCATCCGCAGCGTTGTGAGCAAGGAGCGAGGATACCTCCTGCAGACCCTCGGCGATAAGGAGGTGCACGATTGGTTGTATGCCATCAACCCACTACTGGCTGGACAGATTAGGTAAGAACCATTCATTGCAAATTGAACCTTCTACGATTGACAAACGTTTTTGGGAGAAATTGAAATAATAGTGACTCTATTTAAAATAAATATTTGAATTAATATAAAATGTCTTCACCAGATCTCTCCACAGTGATGAATTTGATAAAATCAAAACTTTATATATTTCAGCCCATGCCAATTTAGGTTGTGCATCGGATGTTAATGTTACTAATGTTCAAAAATAAATTCGCACAATTCGTAACTTTCTCTACGTCACGTAATTCATACAATTGGCGTATCATTTGAATGTGTGCGTTAAAATATCAATGTTTTTATTTTATTATACATATTGCTGTACGTTACTTCATTTGGTTTTAAAACAGTCATTTATTTCTTATAGTTATATACATATATATAAACATTTTGTAGCGCTTCAACTGTCTTTCCTTTATAAAATATGTATGTTTCTTCTTTTTCTCCCATGTATGTTGTTTCTTGTATTCGTTTCTATTGTGTCCTTTACTTTGTTTCGTAGCGATTTGTTTTTCTTTTTCCTCCGAATTAGTAATTTTTGTTTTCAAAATACGACCCTTCAGCGATAAAAGCGATATTTTTTTTCCTAAAACAATCGCCCTGAATCGGAGCGAATGGAAGTGTATTTAAACGTATTTGCAATTCGCAAAATATTTGAACATTAAATTTCAATTGAAAACATCGCATTTTAGTGGTACATAAATGAATAATTGAGTAAACGAATCGAATGTTCTCCCGGCTTCCGTTCGCTCGTGTGACGTCAGGCGCGATCCTCCGTCGCTCTCATCGCCGAGGGGTTTGAGTGAGATGACAAATCGTGGGGAAGCAAAGTGAATGTACACGCGTAAAGGTGTGCGGGCACAGGTCGCGGTCGGCGCGGCGCGGCGACAAGGCGGCCTCGGCGCTCGCATGAGAACTCGTCATGGACTCTATCCTCGTTCATTAGGCGCGTCGCAGTGCGCGAACGCACCGCTAACGGACATTGAAACGGCTCGCCTCGCACGTGCTCACACCGCTCTAGTCTGAACGCACCCTATCGTTTGTTTTATCTGTATCTGTTGACGTTCGCGCCATTTTGTCTGCATCTGACGGTTGCGCTCTCAGTGGTACTGTATCGGTAAAGTAAACTTTTTGCTTATTATCCTTTATGTTGGCGTTTTGTATTTCGGTAATTCTGTCTTCTTATTGATGTTATGGATTTCGTTAAACGATATGGTTATGATGTATATTGTTATATATCATTTACGCTACGCAAAAGTGTACGTGCTTTATGTTATCGTAGGGCAATATTAATCGCTTCGATTGCTATATGTATTTGACTTTAAACGTAAATGTAGAATTATCTATTCAATTCTATTGAAATATCTATAAATATATCAAATGTAATTCGTCAATTCTCGCATACTTAGTCCTGTGTAGACAAGCATTCAGCTCGACATGTTTGGTTCGCCAACAACTTACTTTCAGGTTATATTTTAAGCCAACTTTTCCTGTAACCATTAGACTATACTGTGCCAAACATGCCGTCCTGTACGCCACATTTTTTATATATATATTGTCTATATACGTTACACTAATTATGATAATTGTATAGAATTTTTATTGTTCTTTACTCAATGCTGTGCCAGATCTTGCCAATAATAATCAGATATGTAAACACGATAAGTGACTTCTGATGGTTGATAGAGACGGTGTTGAGCACACGAGATTGCATAACGAAATGTTGAATATCAATTCCGTGACTGGTTTGGTGGGAATATAGTTCCGGAGGGTGATTGAAATACCAATATCAGGCTTCATGTTCATTCTCAATATTTTATTTAAGTTATGTCCTATTTTCGTTTGAATTGCGCAAGCACAAGTACACAAGTTGCTGAAGTCCAGTGGACACTTGAGTAATATGGTATTTATACATTCATGTATTTTCGGTCGTATATTTCGTTGATTGATTTTCATCATTTATATATAACATAGAATCAATTAATTTAGCATATCCCAAAGTTGTTAGCAGTATTATACAAAAGCATTTAATGACATATACGGTCTATACGTAAATAGATATATATATATGTTGTTATATATTTTACATTATTCGACATAGTTTTTAAACATATATACAAGGTCATGCATGTAGTTTGGGACCAAACCGGTGCACTGATAAATCGGAATGCGGGGTAAAGAAATGAAATATTTATATCGGGAAGACGCGATGTGAGCTGTTTCAATATCTAGTTTAGGGTGCGTTTTTTATATAATTTTCAATGATATGTATGATTTGGTAAAGCGGCTGGTGACCACGATTATATGAGCGATCTATCCATTCCATTTCAATAATTTTAGTAGATGCTAATATTGGTATTGTCAGCCGAAGTTTCATCTCATACAATTGTGGTTCACCGGCGCGCGTACTCCACGGAAACTTGTAAAATTTCGACTTATGTGCAATTAAACGTCAAATGTAGCATCGTTGCGCACAAAAGTATCAAGACGGCGAGATCCAATACCGCCATTCAAAATTCCAGTTCGCTGTGTCCGCAAGCATGGATTTAAAACTGAATTATAAATGAAACTGAAACAGAGTATATCTGTATGATTCACACCCAACTTTGGATGCATTATTCTTGTAATTTACCTTGTAAATACGTATGACACAAGCATTTAGATTAAATATATTTTGTGGGGCTCGAATGCCCCGAGCCGTCTATGCGCCGTACGTCGTCATACGTACCATTATGTTTCACTCTGGCGTTGATTGTAAATACATTGTAATAATCAATCGCAAACATTCTAGTATCCTAGTCAGTGTCCCGATAAAACTCTCATAACGCTTGCTCTAAACCGCATTATTGTCGACGGGAGTTGTGTTGTTATATATAATTTAGTTGTTTGAGTTCCTAGGTGTCCACAATTATTAATTATTATCGGTTGGATTGTATAAAGTAGGTTATTGGGATGTTCTCGGTGCGGAGTCACAACCGCTCTCGGTTCCGTCAATGTCAACGTCACAAAACTCATTCCGCTGGAAACGTCTAGTCAGGTTCAGGTTCATCCGTAGGTATATCGTGTGATAGCTTACACCCGTAGTTTCGAGGATTCTGTGCGAAACTCATCAAGCAGTCGATGCCGTCGCTCCACTACGAAGAAGCTGATGCGGCCATCTCACGCCCTTAGTTCAATGTTACGCAGATAATATATACATTCTTAAAGCAGTAGTTAGGTAATCGATGTGACAGTAGTTTTGTATAACGATAATTTCTCCACTGTCGACTTCTTCATTTCTACGTCTAAGCCGTCTGTTTAAAGTCCAAACAAACTTACTCTCGTTACCGCTTAAATGAGTGTTAAATAAAAATAATTATATTATATTTACGTCACTACTATACTATCGCTTATAGGTGACTTTCTCCCGTTCGAATAGTACGAGCGCATTAATAGATTATATTTCATGAAAATTTTGTAAGCTTAAGTGGAATTTAGTCGTTGTAAATATCCTGACTAGTTCACTGGTACCTACTTATATATATACTTAAATATTAAAATAAATAAAAAAAAACATGCTTTCCTTCTCGTCTGAAGTCAAGTTCACAAGCTTGCACACTGATCGTAGACAAATACTCGGCTGAACACTAGAATATCCTGATGATAATTTAGTTTAGACTTAAATAGGTGTAAGTTGAAAAAGTATTAACCAGAAGTTTAGACATGCTGTGTGTTATATTTCTTAAAAAAAAATTGAAAATTACTAAGTTAATTGTCATTTTCAGATGATTGTGTAATTCGTAAATGTTTCTCTTGACAGCACAACGTCAAATCATCTCCTTATTTGAAGTTGTAGGACTTATTTAGTTTGATCAAAGTTTGGCGGAGTGCTCAACCTGATTTCTCAACTTTCTCTGTTAAAATTCTTTCACCACCAACATCGCTATAATTCTCTAAATATATTTAATCTCTAACTTTATCGAATGAAAAGATCTCATGCTACATAAAACCACATTTATATTCTTTCTTTTCTAGTCATTTTTATAACATTCCAAAGTTTGTAAATTATTTCATTTTTTTCTAAATGTCTAGGATAATGTATTTTGCATAGCAAAATGGTGTTTATGTAGTTAATAGAGAGCAGAGTTAAAATCGCGGGTGTGCCGTGCGGGGGATGTGAAATATTTTTCTTACAATGTAAACATTCTCTTCTGAGTTCTTGTTCGCAGAGCTTCTTGTTTGGTTATATTTTTGTAGACCTCAAAAGACCTTCTTAAATTAGATATAACAGCTTAAGCTGGATTATATATATTTTTATAGAGCGTACTCTTTAAGCTGTACTTATTTTTATAGGACTAGCTGTTACTTTGACATTGGGTTCATTATTGTTCTACGTAATTTATTTGTGATTGTCGCGGTTGTTTGGAAAAGATTTGGAGGCGCCGGCGAGTTGGTCGTTTTGTTTAATGCTTCTATTACCGTGCACCGAGGCGTCAGTTAAAGCTTGGACATTAGTGACGCGATGCGCGCGGTGTGCGTCACGCACGCACGTGCCATGTTCTGCGTCATGTTTGCACGTGCGTTGCGCACGCCACGTGCGGTGCGTGAGTCGCGCACGGTTCCATCTGACCGCCACCACGCTCGGCCGTTTCTTGTGATTTCAATAGTGATCGTTTATTGTTGGTCGAGAAATGATGTTTGAGATAAATTATATATTCTATGTATAATTATGGATTTCATTCAATTTATGAAATTAAGAACGATGTAATGATCGGTAATATTACTCATTGCTCTAAATGTACTATCAAAATATATTATACACAGTGTTAAAGGTCATAAATAAAATGCTTTGAAAATTTCCGTATTGTTGTTTTACTTGCATTCACTGACCCCCCAAATTAGGAGTGTCATCTCGAATTATGGATTAGCGGCAATCAATATCGGTAAATTATTGCATTTTTAAATCTGCATTTAAGTTTAATATCCGTCTAAACAAGATTAAGGAATAAATGAAGAAATGAATATTGAAATGAATTATATAAAGATATTAATTAATATGCTATTGTAATAAATCTAAAAAAACTTAAACCTTAAACCCTCTTGGCGTAAATATTGATTTTTTTCTATAATACAAAATAAAAATTTTCTTTTTTCCTGACAGTCGTAGAGAAAGTAATCTTAAGAGATTTAAAATATAAATATAATCTGTAAAGGAATAAAGGTCACCCAAAACCCATGATTCCAGGGTTTTGGGTGACCAAGTAACGGGTGTTCGAAAATAAATTATATAATTGGATAAAAATGCCGCTGCTGGTAATGATGAAAATTTATAAAACTTATTTTATTATATGAAAGAAAAATATAGCTGATATTTATATTTAGAAATTGGTATAGAACAGTACAAGTATACCTATATCAGTTTTTGGTATATTTGACTATACAAAGTCAGAGCAGTATCAAAACTTTCCTAACTTCATATATGAATGAGTGCAAAAATGTTTTTATTGACAATATTTATGTATATGTTAATTATATTGTTAGTGTTTACATAATGTCTTGCTGAGGGAAAAATGTTGGATAGAAGGCATTTTTGAACGAAATAATAATGACAAGACAAAAAGACAAAAATATGCGGTTAATTTCATGCAAATCTATATTAATGCAATGTTAACTTACATTAAAAAATATCAAGATCCGAACTTAATACATAATAAATATTTAAAACAATAATTACACATTTACTCTTACATATTTACCAGCCGATATATTTAGCATGTATACAATTCAAGGAATGTAGATCACGTATGATATTTCATTACATGCTTTTCAAGCTTTGCATTTACATACATAATATAAATGAATACATTTATTGAAATTCGTACGATTTAGCTGAGACTTTTCTATGAACTCGGGAAAGGGCTAAATAGGTTAATGATAAATAAGCAGCTATACATTTAAATTTAGTGTTCATTAAATTTTGGTTAACATTCATTTATTTATCGTTTTAAGTCGTATGCATATATAGATATATGGAAGAGATATTTCTCTTTTCCGGTTTAACGCATAGTTAAATGTATAAAAATGACTTATATTTCATATCACATAGACAAAGGTAAGCGTTTGTGAACGTCTAATTACAGCAGTAATTAACGTGGACATAAAAAAATCTGTTACTAGGCTTAAAATTCACCAGGATTGTTGCCACAGTGAAAAAATAAAAATGAAATTAGGCTACACAGGTTGATTTTATAGACGACGGACATATTAACAGACCATATGCAGAATTTGATTCTAAATCTGAATCTGAGACGTGACCTTGTGACGTAATTTTTTTTTCAAAGATTATTTTTGACACCCTATTAGAAATTTCTGTCTTACAGTCTCGGTACAATATCTTTCAATTTCTTTCTCTTCAATTCATGAGCACTAAAACTGTTACTGTCACTACTAAACCGCTTATCAATAGAGTGACCACTCTTAACGGGATAAACAATGTTATTTCTTGTCAAAATAAAAATATTAATATTTTTTTGAATTATGGAATACTCAATTAACATTATGTCAAATTATGTACTTCGTCTAAGAAATCAGCCTGTATATAGAAATATGTTGTAGGTACTTTGGCAACATTACTCAGAAATTGACTCTCACTTGTTTCGGTGTGAAGTTTCAACTTCACTATAATAGAGATAAATCATTTGCCAGTCTTGTCAAACTCGGCATGAGTGTTGCCATCGTAGGAACTGTAAAGTTAATAAAGAAATTTGGCTAAAACAAAATTATGTCGGAACCTATTATTTTTCCCACTGTTGTATAGCACCCGTCTAGACCACGTGGGATTTTTTTATTAAATCAATATCTCGTTGGCGACATGGCGTAAAATAACAATCGATAAGAATCTCTATTTAAAATTTTTGCCTCACGAGAACGGGTTGAGGTTCTTGTCGTAATCGTCGTCCTCGGCGAAGGGGTTGGTGGGGTCCTTGTTGTCTTCGTCGGTGAATGGGTTCTTGGCCTCGTCGTAAGTGTCTTCCTCGAAGGGGTTCTTGCTCGCACCGTTGGCGATCGCCGACGATATTTTCGGGGAGCCATTAGAATCCTGAATGCTGGAAATAAATGACACTTATTATGAGCGACGATGGACAATGTCTATATCGGCCTTTAGCTGTTTAGATCGTGTACAGAGTCAAAAATTAACGAACATGGACAAACTGAAATACAGGAAAGGGAGAAATTGACGGCAAAGTGCGATAGGGTTAATATTGAAAAGAGACTAGACCTAATAAGATTTTTGTGCGGAATCTTAGACCAGCGTAACTAAATTTAAGATCAAAGTAATTAAGTAAATATCTACAAAGGATTAATATAGCTAATGTAAAAAAAAGTATCGCAAGTAACCAAGTCCAGAGATAGATGGAGCATTGACACCGGCCGATGTCTTTGAAATCGGGTCTTACTCTCTCCTGGTGGTCATCGGGGAAGACCTGGCGTGCGCCCTCGGCTCTAGCTTGGTCATGTTGGCCTCTAAGCTGGACGCGTACTGATGCTGTTCCATCAGCCGCATCCGACCTTCGGGCACCGGTATCACGGCGCTGCCTTTGGGCGCCATTTGCTTAGCCGCGTTAGGAACGAACACTGCAACATTTTTTTTTATGTTAAAAGTTGCCAAGCGAGCAGGTGGTTCACCTGATAAGTCAAAACCACCGCCCATGGGCGTCTGCTACACCCGAGGGTTTGTAGATGCGTTGACAACCTTTTGAAAATTGGGCTCCGACCACCTCACTCATCAGACGAAACGCGAAAGTATTATACTTCCACTTGACGCCGGTCTTCTGTGAGGTCGTGCTATTTACCCGGACGGGCCTGCCCATTCGTGCAACAGCCGAGGCTGCTGCGTGGCTCTACCACTTATGAAATTATGCGAATTATAATAATAATTTATTAGTACAAACATGGGTGTGCTGTCCAACATGTTTTTCACTCTAAGCGACTGCGATATATTTCGTGCAGTCACTTAATGACTGGTTGCTACTTAAAAGTCAGAAGGAAAGTTTAACTCACAAAAAAAGTATGTGTGTAATTATGCAGACACGTAAGAAGTAATGTTTCTTTGGCGTAACAAAAAAAAAAAATAACTAAAAAACTTTATCATGTGCCAGTACTGATGAAAGATAGGACGGATGGGGTTTTTTTTCTTCGAATTTTAGGTAAACTTTAATACCTAAAATTCGAAGAAAAAAAATTGCCTTCTATATCTTCTACATAATTATAAATTCGAAACTATCTGTCTGTTTGTCGCCTTTTTGGGACAAAACAGCTGAATCAATTACAATTTCGTGTCGATTTCGCCGGAATTGTGATACAGGACTTACGCAATTTTTTATTATTTATCAATAATATCACCACCATTTTTCATCACCACGTGGGTGAAACCTCGTGCGCAACTCGTAGAAAATAAAACACCAAACATATACTCAATTTTTTTTAATGTCAATCTATAAAACTAATAAACACTCACTAACCCGCACGTCTTTCTTATCAATCGATGAAACTTAAGTTTTAATTATATCTTATCAATACAGAACACTTTGAATTCTTTGAGGTCATAGTAAAGAGAGTGTGTATTATTTTTTATTGTATTTAAGCGAATGTTTATGTCAAATGGGGACATTTCTTTTTTTTATCGCATTTAATTAAAAATCAAACACACTTTATTGTCCCTAAATGATTTTACTCCTTTTCCTAAAGTTACTCTGTCGTAGACACTCAGGTAGCTATGAGCTCATGTTCTTTGCCTCAGGTTTATGTTTCTAAAAAGTTTTTTTAAAAAAAAATGTTTCTATAAAGTTATCAATAGTTGTTAAAAAAGTAAAATACAACAATGTTATAAGCAATGCAAAAACGAAAGTTAAATTCTTTATCTCGAAGTTTTAACTTAGTTAGAAGTTTTAACCGTAATGATTGTTTTCTAAATACTCTTCGACGAGTTTTCATATAGCGATTTGTAACTAACTGAAAATTATAACTTAGAAGCAATATCTTTTACCACGATCGGTCTAACTCAATAACAATTCAAAGCAATTGTTTGTTATCATTAAGATATCGGTTACGTTCCTATCAAATGTTATCGCGAAAGTAATAAATAAATATAAATGCTCGTAAACTTTAAAGGTATATCCGATTTGCAGTCACGTCGATTTTTATGATAGCGCCGAACAGAGGCAAGACCGTATGCCCATTGAGTCGAAGGTTTTTAGTTCGGATGTAGAATGAATATATATTTTTTACTGTCAACAAAATAAAGTACTCTACACTTCAAAACCTGTGTAGTGCACAGTCCTCGCTGTGTGAAGCAACGCACACACACACACACCCACACACACACACACACACACACACGCATAGACATAAATCACGTTAAAATTAACTTTGCGACAACGCAATAAGTTCCACTTTACCTTGCTTGCTCTGCCCCTCCTGCAAACGCAACTTCGCCTCGGCACCGGGGCCGTACGTCTGCGAGGACACAGCGGAAGCGGGAGCGGGAACGGGCGCGGGGGCGGCAGCGGGCGCGGAAGCGGTAGCGAGGCTCTCTTGAGAGTTGCCCGTCACCACCGTCAGCTTGTTAAATAGACCGCGTCCGAAATATTCCGAGACAACGGCGTATCTGTGCAAAGAACAAACATTTTTTACTCCAGACACGGACCATGAACGGAGGAAAGAGTCTGCTAAGTGTTCGAAATGTAAATATTATCATATTAATAAGATTTCATTGTCTAATACGTTACATTCTCGATTATTTTTAAGAAGTTATGAAAATTTTCACAGTATATTTATGTTCATCTCCGCGCTGCATTACCCGTCACATAGCTCTTGTGACTTTTACCAAAAAAATTTTGATCGATAATAGATCGAAGGGCTTCTTAACAAAAATAATATTAAAAACGTTAGTTTTTATTATCAATATTTAAAGTTAGTTTCACGCTTTAATTTCACAGACGAATGTTTGTAATAGTGAATTAATGTTCATGACTGTGCAATACTAGAGAACGTGATGATAAGAATTGCATAAGGTTGTTGAGACTTAGTTAAACTATTTATTGAAATAAATTATGAAACACGTTAATACTGATCCAATTTCATGTTTAGACTAAAAAACCTAAGAATAAACTTAAGAATTTGCCATAAACAACTGTACCTAATAATTATTGAATTTAATATTGTCATAAATCATAATACAAGACATGAATTTATCACACCATTATGTATTACTAGAAAAAATAAGAAAATTGAACATAACCGATAAAAACTTTTCTAAGATAACATTAACTGTACAAGTATTTATAACACATTAATCACACATACATTAGACACACAAGCGAATATTAATAAACGAACTGATTTGCTATCAATAAACACTTCTGAATATATTACCCATTGTGATTGTCCGTAGCATTGTTTTTAAAACAACAAGAAAATGGCGGGAACATAAGAAAAGACTTCATGGGCACATGGAAGAAAACTAACAGTCAGCTATATACAAATAGACACTTCGCAAAGTAAACTGTACTTTAAAAGACAAAAAAGGGTAAACAATTAACACGTCCGTCCGATAGATGTCAAATGTTACACTGAAGTCTGACGTCTAAAATTACTACTAATATATGTATGTAATGCAATGTATTATAAATTTTTAGGCGTTATTGACACAAATGGTATAAATAATATTTGTCCATTGGAATATAAGAATAAATGGAAACATTCGCTTGTATAGTAGTATATGCTTCTGCATTATTAAACTGCTTTAAATTATTGAAAAAAATAAACGAAACTCGGTTCCCCATATCGAGGAACTTTAGAGCATTAAGAAAAATCTGATGGAAATGAAACCCTAATGGATTTTTAGAGATTTGAGATCCAAGTAGGCCTTGAATCATCTACAGCAATTTTGATGTATGTTTAGCCAATAAAGAGCAACAAGTAACATGTTTTGTTATCAGGACCTATAATAGGTCCTTTCCAATAAGATAGCTCTTACAAAATGTTTAAAATTGTTTATACTTAGTTGTTTGTGGATGTAACCTATTTTATTATAAAAGTTAATACATTTACCAAGGAACGACTTTCTAGTTTATATTGCATATTTATAATTTATTGTGCATGGGTGTTCCTCGGGGAATTAACTTGAGCCGTTTCTATTCATGGTTTATGTAAAAGACTATATGTACTAAACAATAAATAAGAAATGATTCTGTTTTCATTTGAAACTACTTGTAGTTTAAAGGTTCTATGTATATTCTATTGGTGTTGTATTAAGTGTCAAGTGTAAAGATTTTGACACACAAGATGTTTTATCAAACTGCTTCGTGATATAAAACTTGCTTCGTTGATCCGTCTACAAAATAAATATGTACTCTTCAATCAGGCCAAATAAGAGAAATAAAAATCAATGGACGTCATAACTGTTCCAGATACTAATGCGACCACTAAAGTATGGTGATCGATAAGTTTTAAAGTAGAGAGGTCTTACACTAAGAGTAGGGAGAGTAGGGGTAAACTCGATTAAGCTTATGGATCCTGATAGCTGTAAATTTTAAAGCTACTCGGAGGGTAGGTCGTACACTACGAGTGGGCAGAGTGGGTGTCGAACTCACGGGTCTTGGTCACTGTACGTTTCAAAGCCACTTGGAGATCAGTAGGGAGAGTAGGGGGTAAACTCGAGCAAACTTACGGTTCGTGATGGCTGTACATTTTAAAGCTACTCGGAGGGTAGGTCGTACACTACGAGTGGGCAGAGTGGTTGTCTAGCTCACGGGTCTTGGTCACTGTACGTTTTAACGCCACTCGGAGATTTTTACACTATAAGTAGGGAGAGTAGGGGGTAAACTCGAGCAAACTTACGGTTCGTGATGGCTGTACATTTTAAAGCTACTTGGAGGGTAGTTCGTACACGTACGAGTTCATTCGTTTGTACGAGTGGGCAGAGTGGGCACGGATCGTGACTACTGTCCGTATCATATCTTATCCACTCGTAATCTTCACTCAAATTCTTACACTAACAGTATGGAGAGAATAGTAAGCTTAGACTCGAGTAAGCTTGCGCTTCGTGATATCTGTACATTTTAAAGCTACTGGGAGAGTAGGTCGTAAAGTACGAGTGGGCAGAGTTGGTGTCGAACTCACGGGTCGTGGTCGCTGTACGTATCTTAACTACTCGGAATCTTCACTCATAATTCTAACACTAACAGTATGGAGAGAATAGTAAGCTTAGACTCGAGTAAGCTTGCGGTTCTTGATAGCGGTACATTTTAAAGCTACTGGGAGAGTAGGTCGTATACTACGAGTGGGCAGAGTTGGTGTCGAACTCACGGGTCGTGGTCGCTGTACGTATCTTATCCACTCGTAATCTTCACTCAAATTCTTACACTAACAGTATGGACAGTATAGTAAGTTTAAACTCGAGTAAGCTTGCGCTTCGTGATATCTGTACATTTTAAAGCTACTGGGAGAGTAGGTCGTTTACTACGAGTGGGCAGAGTTAGTGCTGAACTCACAAGTCGTGGTTGCTGTACGTATTTTAACCACTCGGCATCTTCACTCAAATTCTTACACTAACAGTATGGACAGTATAGTAAGTTTAAACTCGAGTAAGCTTGCGCTTCGTGATATCTGTACATTTTAAAGCTACTGGGAGAGTAGGTCGTATACTACGAGTGGGCAGAGTTAGTGCTGAACTCACAAGTCGTGGTTGCTGTACGTATTATAGCCTCTCGAGAGATTTTCACACTAAGAGTAGGGAGAGTAGAGGGTAAACTCGAGAAAACTTACGGTTCGTGGTAGCTGTACATTTTAAAGCTACTCGAAGAGTAAGTAGGTCGTAGACTATGAGTGAGGAGAGTGCATGTTAAACTCACGATTTGTTATGGATGTTTTAAAGGCAGGTCTTGGTCGCTGTACGTTTTAAAGCCACTCAGAGGGGTCTTACCCTAAGAATAGGTAGAGTAAATGTTTATCCCACGGTTCGTTTTGGATGTTTTAAAAACACTCGATAGAGAGATCTTTAAAGGCACGCAGTAGGCCGTGCACTACGAGTGGGCAGAGTGGGAGTCGAACTCACGGGTCGTGGTCGCTGTGGAGGCGTGAATGCAGCGTGTCGGCGGTGCGGTGGGGCGGTTCAGTGCGCGCTCCGCCTTGAGAGCAAGCCGGGCACTCGCGCTCCGTCTCCGAGTAGCTCTGGAAACAGCTGGACGCCAGCATCCCCATCCGTTACTACTTCCAATTAGTAGTATTTAATAATAATAAATAATTCGGACACATTTTTTTTACACAACGTTCTCTAGCACCAAACTAAGCAACGCTTGTACTATGGGTACTAGAAAATTAATAAACATACTTAAACATACTTTTCTCGTGTAAATAAATACATATTATACATATATAAACACCCAGAAACTGGAAAAACACGATGTTCATCACACAATATTTTTCTAGTAGTGGGGATCGAACCCACACTCTGGCTCAGGAGGCAGGTACACTACCCACTACGTCATTCTGGTCGTTAAATTAACATAATATACTAGCTGGAACAGAAAGCTAAATAGAATTCAATGAACGATAAATCTTGCGGTACAGGAATACGAACCGCTTGAGTCTGAACAATTAATGATTTCAGTAAATAAAGCCATATCTTCGATTCTAAGTAGTGCATCATCTACAAAATATAAATTAAACTCTTGAAATTAGGTCTATAAGGGGAATATTATTAGTATTGGACAATAAATATACATAAATATTAACACGGTAAATGAGGATGCAAACAAGCACTCACTGCTGATGGAAGGAGTGCTGACAGAAGAAATGAACAGTCGGTAGCTCGAGCGGTCTGTTGCAGGCCGCGCACCTGGAACTCTGGAAGGTAATTGGCTCGTTCTGTATCACTTGGATCTGCGCCTTCATCTTCTCCGTTTCGTTTCTGTACTTCGTTGCCAGCTCCTGTTCCCTCTTTATCACTTCCTCTTCTGATTTGAGCACGTTCATCAGGTATCTAGGAGATTCGTGTGACGTCAGTTCAATGTTATGAGTAACTAAAGTTTTTTCGGCGTTGTTTACGAGGATTAATTTTAGGTTTCTGGTAAGTTCGAACAAGTTAAATTTCCGATAAGTTTAATCTATATCTGGTAGTGCCACGCAGCAGCCTCGGCTGTTGCACGAATGGGCAGGCCCGTCCGGGTAAGTACCACGACCTCACAGAAGATCAGCGTAAAGTGGAAGTATGACAAATACTTTCGCGTTTCGTCTGGCGAGTGAGGTAGCCGGAGGCCAATTTTCAAAAGGTTGTCAACGCATCTGTAACCCTCGGGTGTAGCAGATGTCCATGGGCGGCGGTATTCACTTAACATCAGGTGAACCGTCTGCTCGTTTGGCAACTTTTAACATAAAAAAAAAACAAATAGTACGGTTATTTAGAAATGGTGTGGTATTGTCTATTTTAAGGGATGGAAATGATTTGTATGAAGATATAAGTTTCGAACAACTACTGTACGTAAAAAGTTCCCCTAAATAATTGAGGATGTATATAGTGGCATCATTTAAGTTTTCCGGTGATGTTAAGTCTATGCCACATAGAAATATAGACACAAATTTTATAACATTTTATATCTAATGATTATATTCTCGCTTTATATTTTTAAAAGTAATAAATTTAGACGCTACTGTTTTCTAACAACGTAAAATGTACGGATGAACTACTTAAGAGATCACCGCATACAAACTTACTTGCGCACGTCTCCTAGCGTGTATGACTGAGTACTGGCGAGGCAGTCGATGACTAGAATGGGCGAAAGAAGCTTTTCGGTGGCTGCAACAAAAACAAAACTGATGAAATTTTAAATTACGAATGTCTGTAGATAAATGATCAATAACTATCGGCGCTGTGGAGTTCGAACCTTCGTCTTTCGGTTTAACGGCCAGACCCTTCACCAATTAGTCTATGAACTCACGGATTATTAAAAAAAAATTGTATGGTTAAATTTACTTGGCGCAGTGGTTTTGAACCCGTCTTGTGCCAGATATCCCCACTACTGGAAATATGTTGTGTGATTAATGTGATGTCTGGGTGTAAACATACCAATTTATTTACAAAAGAAAAGTATTTTTATGTATCAGTTATCTAGTTCCCATAGCACAAACGTTTTTTAGTTTGGGACTAGAGATTTATTTTGTTGGCTACGTTATTATATTTATTAAAATAGAATGGATTATAAAGAGGATTTTTTTATACGGTCAGTCTGCCTTATATCGTCGTGTCGGCCATAAAACTTTCACCCTTCTGCAGCGGCCGCAAGGTGCGAGACTTACCTGCGGGGTGCAGCGCGGTCGGCGTTCGGTTCGCAGAATTAGCCATAGAACTTTCAACCTTCTGCAGCGGTTACTAGGCCGTGACTCACCTGCGACGCGTATCACAAGCGGCGTTTGAGTTCGCAGGTTGGGCTATAGAACTTTTGACCTAGTGCAACGGCCGCAACGTCGAAATTCACCTGCGGCGTGCAGCGCGAGCGGCGTTCGGCTCGCAGAATTGGCCATAGAACTTTCGACCTTCTGCGGCGGCCGCAAGGTCGAGACTCACCCGCGGCGTACAGCGCAAGCGGCGTACGAGTTCGCGGGCCGGTACATAGAACTTTCGACCCTCTGCAGCGGCCGCAAGATCGAAATTCATCTGCGGCGTGCAGCGCGGGCGGCGTTCTGCTCGCAGAATTGGCCATAGAACTTTCGACCTTCTGCGGCGGCCGCAAGGTCGAGACTCACCCGCGGCGTACGAGTTCGCGGGCCGGTACATAGAACTTTCGACCCTCTGCAGCGGCCGCAAGATCGAAACTCATCTGCGGCGTGCAGCGCGGGCGGCGTTCGGCTCGCAGAATTGGCCATAGAACTTTCGACCTTCTGCGGCGGCCGCAAGGTCGAGACTCACCCGCGGCGTACAGCGCAAGCGGCGTACGAGTTCGCGGGCCGGTACATAGAACTTTCGACCCTCTGCAGCGGCCGCAAGATCGAAACTCATCTGCGGCGTGCAGCGCGGGCGGCGTTCGGCTCGCAGAATTGGCCATAGAACTTTCGACCTTCTGCGGCGGCCGCAAGGTCGAGACTCACCCGCGGCGTACAGCGCAAGCGGCGTACGAGTTCGCGGGCCGGTACATAGAACTTTCGACCCTCTGCAGCGGCCGCAAGATCGAAACTCATCTGCGGCGTGCAGCGCGGGCGGCGTTCGGCTCGCAGAATTGGCCATAGAACTTTCGACCTTCTGCGTCGGTAGCAAGGTCGAGACTCACCTACGGCGCGCAGCGCCTCGGGCAGGCAGCGCGCGGGCGGCGCGGCGCGAAGCACGTCGCGCCACAGCTGCGGGCAGGCGGCGCCGCGACGCCGGCACATCACTAGCGCCGCGTCGGGCGCACCCGCGCGCAGGTGCAGCGCCACCGCAGCGCGCCATCTGCCGCCGGGACCGGGTTCACTTTGGGGGGCGGGGATTTGGGCAACGCCCATGTCCAGAGAGTTGACTCAGGAAGGAGTAGAATGAATCCTTTAGTTTGTGCATGCGAGGACATAATATGACCGTTGATGGAGGTGGGCCATGGGAGGTGGTGAGTCCGCGTTAAAACGCCGCATCAGCTTGGGGCTCACTCAGTCGTCACCCAGCTCCCGGGGAGCGGACTGAAAAGGCCATGGTCGCGGGTCGGGGAAGATTGCGTCTTCGTGTTATATATATGTCGGCCGATGCGACGTGTGAGTGATCACACAATTTCTAGTCCTAGGATAGAAGTCTCAACGTCGCGCATTAGCAGTTGGCAAGGTGCCACATCCCACAAGGACATCTCGCACAGTTGAAGGTGCTTTAAAATGTTCATACACTTCACACCATAAAATACATATTTCTTAACGCTACGCACACGGTTTATTTTCATTATAACCATCCACGATTCGAATATTCATAAGGGTGTTACTTTTTTTATTATTAATTATATTTTTACTCCTAAAACCCTATCTTGTAGATTAATAGTTACAAACTTTCGGCGCCGCAGGTTCGAACATATCACATTTTTAAGTTTGTTACACTAAAACCCGCTGATCGTTTAAAATGTTTTCGGTTGATAAATCCACGAATGAAATAGTAAGTACTCACAATTTCTTCTCCTCGTACAGGTGAAGGATGCCCAATTTGAAGCCCAGCATCTGGCATATGATCAGGGTCTGATCCTTGTCGTAGTTCGCCTCGGGGTCCTGTAGCACCTTGAAAATCTTCTGCTCGTATTGGGGCTTGTCCACATCAGGCAATTTCGCCCTACAAGACGAGAATATTATGGAGAATTATACATTTACATTATTATTTATTACTTTTGCGATTAATTATTGAAATAACATCGACCATGATAAAACCGCCGCCCACAGACGTTTGCAACACCGGTTGCGGATGTGTTGCCACCTTTTAATAATGTGGACCCCGGCTACCTCACTTGCCAGACGAAACGTAGAAGTATAACACTTCCATTTCACGCCGGTCTTCTGTGAGGTCGTGCAACAATGAATACTGTTACGTGACCTTGCCACGGTAATAATAATAAATCTGGTTGGGTCCTATTTATATATGTATTATATATATATATATATATATATATATATATATATATATATATGTTTATTTTTATACATAATATTTATTTTATATATGCAATATATATCTATATTCTTATTTTTATTTATAAACCCAACCAGACGAGAAAACAAATGAATATCCCCCCAAAATAATAATAATAGTTTGATTTCACTCCACTTACCACACGTGTATGTAATGCTCGATGAGCGTGTTGTAGACGAGGCTGGAGCACTTTGCGCCCGTTGCCGATGTCATGTGCTCCAGGAAATCTATCAGACACTCGGAGTTGCACAGGAACATGTGGATATAGTCGTCGGGCTCGGCCCTTGGGAAACGGAAATTAAAACGTTTGAGGGTTTCAGTATGCTGTCTATCTGTCGCTTTGGTTATTGGAGGTAGAATTTTGACGTAAGAATTATAGAGCTAATGTTAAGTGATACCACCTATTCGCTAGTAACCGAATCTACAGATAGATACAATATTGAAACCGGTCGTTATTAGACTACAAGTAGTTAACGATACTCGGTGGTAATATTATAACGAGTTAATAGGTATTTATCAATGAAAGGCTATTTAAAAAAAAACGTTTTTCAATCTAATTAGCTATTTTTCATTTGGACAAATTGTCAATAGATGGCATTATACTATCATACATCATAAAATACATACATTTTAATAAGAAAATTTTAAATGAAATTTTTTTTTATAAAAACAGTTACCTGATTAAAATTGTCTATTTTTGGTCAATAGCGGCAAACATGAGCGTTAAAACGGTATTTGAATCATTAAATTTGATGATGAATTATGGAAGTTTATCGTTTCAACAAAAAAGACCTTTGTAGCTATAATATATAAATTGGCTCAAAAAGTGGTGACTGAGATAGATTGCATGTACTATAAAAATTCAGGAAGTCAAACCATTATGTTAACTAACCTTAAACTAAATACGTTAAAACAGTTTTACAAGAATATGCAGCCGTTTTTTTTGTTATTGTTTTATTATTGATTTCACTCTGTTAAGACATTTTTATTTTTTCTTTAAACACATTTTTGTTGCTTTAAGCGTCTACTGATTTATTAGAAAATTTATTACATTAAAAAAAATTATGAATTAGGAATAGCATAAAATTACTTACCTTACACATTCTCTATCTCCCCCAGATAAGGTTACCTCATCCACTAATGGCTTGCTGCGAGGCTTGTAATCGGTACAGAGAACTGCAATATAAAATATTTAGCTTCATATTTTAGGTTTCATACACTTTTTCAAATCGTGTTGAAAAGTTATTATACATGTATAAAAGTATGGTATTTATACCATAATAATAAAAAAAACACTTATACACCATTTAAACAAAGTTATTCCGATAGACATTGAAAGGTAGAAATGTGTTTATTATGTGATGAACTATATAATTACAACAAGTACACTAATAAATCTGAACCAATTAATAAAAAGTAACAAAACACAAAACCAACTTGAAATATCTTACTCAATATACTTTTGCTATTGGTTTTGGTCAAAATATACCAACAAAATTAATACAGGACCACGTGGAATTTAAACTGAATTTAATGCTTTTTTGCAAATGATTTTTTTAAATCTGTTTAAAACAAATGACGAGTTATCAGGTAACAAATATTAACAAAAAATACAAACCAATTATGAACCTATACAGAGTTATATTTTTCAAGTCAGAAATTGAAAATGAATTGTGGTCACCGAGAAGTGATTTTTTTTTGTCTGTGGTAGGACCACGCAATAGTCATCGCTGATGCATGAATGGGCAGGTCCGTCCAGGTAAGTACCACGACCTCACAGAAGACCGGCGTGAAGTAGAAGTTATTTACTTCTCGGTTTCGTCTGGTGCGTGAGGTAGGCAGGGCACACTTTATTAACAGGTGGCAACGAATCTGCAAACATACGACTGTTGCAAATGTGCAAAGGGTGGCGGTTATCACTTAACATCAGGTGAACCGCCAGCTCGTTTGCCAACTTTTCACTTAAAAAAAAAAAAACAACCATTCACGTCGATTTCAGACAGCACTTACGTTTGCCCTAATACACCCTGTACAGAGGATGCCTTTGCCCAGCAGTGGGACATATACAGGCTGTTACTTTATTCATTAATTTACTCACGTTTCAGCAGCTTGGTGCTCTCCTCCGGCTCGTGCTGTATCAGCTTGTGGCCGTACTTCTTCATGTACCTGTCCGCGTCTTCGAACTCCAGCTCGGCGATGTAGTTCAGCGCCTGATAGTAGTCTTTTTTATCTTCTAGAACGACCCTCAGGCACCAGTCGTGGCGTTTGTGGTTCGCAGCCAAGGAGAGAGCGTCGTCGGGACTCACTTGACGCACAACCTACAAGTTAAAAACGCTTTTCAGCATCGACATATTATTATGTACTGCGCACTAGGTTACGTAGTCCGCACACTCGCTTCGTTCAAGAGAACTGCACTGCACGGTGTTGCAGACTTCCATGAGCGGCGGCATTCATTTAACAAGTCGACCGTCTGTTCGCTTGCTAGTTGGCACAGAAAAAAAAATACAATTCCCTGCGTTACTTAATGTTAAGTGAATACCGCCGCCCATGGACATCATCAACACATTATGACTTACGGATGACTTACAGATGCGGGCCCAATTTTTTTAAAGGTTGTCAACCTTTAAAAAAATTGGGACCCGATTATCTCACTCAACGGACGAAACGCGAAAGTTTAATACTTCCCCTTCACGCCGGTCTTCTGTGCGGCGGTACTTCGCCGGACGCAGCTGTCCAGCGTATATATGCTATTGCGTGGCCCTACCACATTGAACTTTTCATTCACGATGTAAAAGACGGCAATAGCGGACGTTTTGCCAGATATGTAGTGGCACTACATATCTGGCAAAACGTCCGCTATTGCCGCAGTCAGTCCCGTACCCTCAACACCGTTTAAAATTTTTTTTTAACACATGTTTCACAACTTACGTTTGTATCTACTTTGATAGATAAATAAATGAATTTTCGATTGCACCCTCACCTTGATGGCAACGTCCACGTCGAAGTCGATGGCCTTGTCCTTCGAGTTGATGAACTCCTTGAGCTTGCCCTGCTGGTCGTGCTGGTCGATCTTCACGTAGCAGGTGAGCAGCAGGGTGGTGTGGTCCTCCGTGGCGAAGCCCTTCTTGTGCAGCTCCTCCAGATACTGCACGAGGCACTCCAGGTGCCTCGACTCGAGGTACTTCCGTATCACGTACGAGGTCTCCAGCCAGCCGATGGTCTTCACGTACTGGTCTATCGCGCTTTTCAAGTCGCCCTGCGGAATCGAGTAAGCGGATTAATGATGAAAGAAAGTAACACATTATTCACGGTCTAACCACAATAGATACATAACGAACCTAAAAGATAATAGAATTACAATATAACCCAATGTTGCAAAAATGAAAATAAACTGAAACATAACAAAAAAAAAACAATGAAAGTCTAGCGAAGAAAGTAGCAGCGTAAGACCGTGGAGTCTTTTCTTCTTCTATATTCTTAATTATATCTTCTTCTATTTTCTTTCTCTTTCTTCTTCTATACTTCTTTCGTCTAATAGACGTGACTCAGTAAAAATGAAGATGTTCATGGCTTACATTGTTAGCGATAGTCATAAAAACGCATATTTATTATTCATTATATAGTTTGTTTCAATAATGATGAATAAATTTATGTAATTTTTAAGATGAATGTTTATTTTTAGTGCCCGTCCCTGCACTTAAAAACTTTGAACTGTGATAAATCGAAACATTGTTAGGTGTTGAATGCTCTAAATAATGCACACCAAATGGCGCCAAGCATTGCAAAACGTGAAATAAAGGAACGTAGATAGATGTCGAGATTTATGTCTTATGATATAATGTTTTGTTTACGCTTTAACATACGAAAAAAAGAAATTATGATTCAGGATAAATAAGTACATTGTCATATTTAACATTACATACTTAAATAGCGTTATATCTGTGTCGTAAAGAATATAATGAAATTACTATTTTTATCGTCCTTGGCTAAAACAATTATGTTACAATATACATATGTTCCATTTTTCAAAGTTGATGACTCCGTTGCCCAGTTGCCAAGGCTTCGACGTCGGGGGTGGTGGGTTCAATTCTCACACGGGACAACTATTTGTGTGACACACAGATAGTTGTTTCTTATCTGGATGTCTGTCCGCGTGAAATTTACGTTTGTAAAAACGTCCTTACAGCACATGATAATGTTATCCTAAAGTAAAGCAAAAAAAGTGGTCGATGATTTCGCTCACCTTACTGTACAAATGATCGCCGTACTGCTTGTAGATCTCGGTCAATCCCTCGGCGTCGTAGTGCTGGGTGCTCGCTATCCTTATCGCGACGTCGTAGAGGTTCTTCTTGAAGAGCAGCGACAGCTTGGACTGCAGGTCCTTCTCCTCCAGGTACACCATCTCCTTGCCCCTCGTGAGGACGTAGAAGGAGCCCCACTCTGTCAGCACCGCGTCGATCTCGGCGAAGGTCTTCGAGAAGACGATCGACTTGTTCTGTATGTCGAGGATGGTCAGGTGGTGCAGCTTCGGCGCCAGCCCGCTGCTGGTGGAGGCGGTGGACTTGGCGCCGGTCTCGTTCGTGACGATGACCAGGTAGTTGCGGAACCAGTTTATTCGGACCTTCTCGCCGGCGAGCGCGTAGCAGGGGCCCCTACCCTCGGTGGTGTAGCAGTATATCGCCTGCGGTAGACGAAGATGTGAAAGGAACGGAAAGCCTAAGCAATATTGTTGCGGAATTGTTTTAAATGGAAATGATATTGTCATGGTGAGCGTCAAATATAATTGCACGCGAAGTGCCTATAGGAAAACGGGATAAGGGAAGAAAAATTGTTGATGAACGAAGTTATTCGGTATTGCGAACAAAAAGCATATTTATAAACATTAGGTAATTTAATTCAGCGATAATACTTTTAATTTGCGATAAAGCAACTAATTCACGCGATACACTTATCGGCCTGAGGGAAGGTAGTCGGTTCTGTTCCGTGCACTCACTGTCGAATACAAAAGTGGAGTCGCTTAATATAGGATAGATGAACACCATTCAATTGCTAAAAATTGGGTTCCCAAAGTGCGCCCGTAAAGCATGTAAATACGACATCGATGCGATGATTAAAATTTTAATTGACCATTAAATAAAAATACAACCAACATTAAAAACTTGACCGATTGCCACCCGGGCGACAATCTCGACGTAATTAACTACATTATTTTTTCGCATTTTAAGCAATGCTTTTAGCTTAGTAGTAAATCGTCCGATAGAAGTGGGTTCGAATCCCTCAGAGACAAAAACTTTCCTAGTCTTTTCTCTACAAGTTTATATGTTTTAACTTAAGCGAGATTAAGAGATTAGCACTATAAAAATTTACATTAATATTTAGTATTGTTCAATGTCCCGCACGATGATCATTACAGATAGCTCAACGACCCATACCTTTCCTAAACAATAAGAATTTATTTATTCACTTATTTAATCTTTATTGCCAACCTTAAGTAAAACGAGGTAGCAAGGGTCAGACTTGATGCCCAAAGGCATTCTCTACCAGTCAACCCATGATTGCGGATTGTTCAACGACCCAAACGAGCAGCATTGATGCTTGTTCAATTTCCCAAACAATAAGCATTTATTTATTCACCTATTTTATCTTTAATGTGAACCTTTAGTAAGACGGGGTAACAAAGGGCGGACTTGATGCCTAAAGGCATTCTCTACCCATGATAAGTGCCCAAAGGCATTCTCTACCAGTCAACCTGTGAATGCAGACTGTTCAACGGCCCAAACAAGCAGCACTGAAGATTGTCCAATGTGCCGATGGGCATTGGTTTAAATAAATATTTAAATATTTAGGACACATTTTTACACAACGTTCTCTAGTCCCAAACTTAGCCAAGCTTATACTATGCGGACTAGATAACTGATAAACATACTTAAATATACTTTTCTTTTGCAAATAAATACATATTACAGATATAAAAAAACCCAGCCACTAAAAAACACAATGTTCATCACACAATATTTTTCCAGTAGCGGGGATCGAACCCACACCCTCCGGCGCAGAAGGCGGGTACACTACCCACTACGCGATTCGGATCGTCAAGGTCGAGGATCATTGGTGGTTGGACACTCACGTCGGCCGCTGCGACGGTGAGGCCGTGGCGGTCAGCGAGCACGCTGCAGCCGGCCGCCGCGCCCATAGCGTCCAGCGTGACGCAGCGGCCCGCCGCCAGCCAGTACACCATCGCGCACGTGCGGCTCACGACGAACAGCTTGTCCGCGCCCCTGGACCGTAGACAGTTCGTGTGGGAAAGGTTGGATACTAAGTCTATTGTAGTGTCCCTTACTATAGGATGGCTCACAACAAACAGATCTCCGCGCCCTTCGACCGTAGATAGGTTGTGTGGAAATGTTGGAAAGTACCAATGTCGCAGTGGACAGGACAAACTTTTGGAAAGGAACGCTACAACGGATCTTGAAGATCTATTGGAGTGTCCCCTTCCAAAACATTGCTCCTTACTGTAGGATGGCCCACAACGAACAGATTTCTGCGCCCCTGGACCGTAGATAGTTTGTGTGGAAAAGGTTGGGTATAAGTCCCAATGTCCACTGCGATCTATTGTAGTCTCCCCTTCCAAAACATTGCCCCTTGCTCTAGGATGGCTCACAACGAACAGCTTTTCTGCGACCCTTGACCACAGATAGCTCATGGAAAATGAGTCATGGAAAACCGGCGTGAGTGAGTGAGGTAACGGAGGCGCGCTTTTTAAAGCTTAGAGACGCTTCTGCTACGCCTCTCTCTATGCGACGGTTATCACTTAACGTCAGCATAACGTGCATGGCAACTTTACACATAAAATAATGTTTAATGACTACTACTAGACTGCAAATGGAAATGCGTTGGTGGTAAACGCGCCAATTCGTTGGAAGCCTTGTCACTTTTCTAACTCTAAACAATGTAGTAATAAAGCTAAAAGATGGAAGTAGGCAGATATAACATTGCGTTTTTGCACTCAACTTAATCAATGGTCCAAACAAGGACACAGAAATACAAAAGTTTCAAGGACACAGAAATACAAAAGTTTGGACTCTTTAAACCCAAATATAACAGTGTCTTTGACTTTTCAAAAATTTATTGTATGTTTGACATATAAATTATTTCATCAAAAGACGCCTATTTGTGAATGATGTTTTCTGATTTCTATATGTAGACTATTCGAAAGGATTCCAGGGATGCTGATATTTATCGAATAGTTATCACTTTACTTCAAATGATTTTCAGTAAATAGTGTTTTAAAAAAATGTTCTATGTGGATGAAATGATGACCTAAACAGCAGCTCTCAGTGCAATAAACTATAAATGAACATTACAAAAGCGATCAAAGTATACATACTTGAAAGCTAATCCTGTAATAGGGCTTGTCCCCGAGTCTGGCAATGTTCGCATTTTGCCACTACGCTGTCTGGTGATATCGCCACGGAATAACGACACTGAGCCATCTTGAAAACCGACCGCCAGAAGATTCTATAATAAATATAATGTACGGTTATAAACCTTCAAAAACTTACGATAAATGATCTTTTCTTATTATATCCAATATTTACAACATTAAATCGAAATAAATTACATATTATCTAATAACCCTAGTCAATGCGGAATCGTGCTAAGAACGCTATCTGTATTTGTTTGCTGAATAGTTATGCTTAATCTTTGAGCGAGAAAGGAACCAATCCCCTTGTCACCAGCCATGGCAGCCATTTTCTTTAATGTGTAAAAAAACAAAATTATGTTACCTTATTATGCACTGCTAGAGCAGTTGCAGGTGTGGGGCGCATATGAGAGGGAACTGCACGGGACACTCGGCAGCAGTTTGGATGTCTATCATTTCGTGACCAATCCCACACTTTGATTAATGGATTCAAACCTGGTTCATCATCCTGTGTTCATAAAAATAGAAATAAAGTACTAAGTATGAGACATTGTTGCTTGTCATAGATAGGCTCTTTAACCAAATCTTAGGATTATCTTTTATTGATCAACAAACATCATATTAAGTCTATGATTATTAAATTTACTTTAAACACTTCTTCCATTTTAGAAATTACATCATTTACTTTCCTAGCTGTATAGTAAAGTATGAATTACAAGTCCCACTGCTTGGAAGAGAATATTGTTCAGAAGTTATTTAGAATAGTCCATCTCACAACTCCACTAGGTATTGGTAGACTTCACTATCTTTGATTTTTTTAATAAAATGCAGATTTCATTACAATGCTTCCTTCATAACATTTTAATTTGCAGAAAACAATGCCATTCATTCCAGCACATACCATGAATTCAGATTTTTTAAGTACACTTAAAGGTTACAAAAGAGGAATATTGTGGCTAAGTGTCAGGCAGTAACAGAATTCATAGAGAAATGTAAAAAAAGTTAATATTAAAACAATTAATTGCCTGAGGCCAGTTATTATATATGCAAGCAGAAATGGTCCCTCAATAAAAAAATCAATCTTAAATAAAATATGAAATGTGAAATAAAAATGAAGAATAGAATGTTAATGTGAATGTTACATGAACGTCAAATTGAAAGATGGAACCCTACAGATTTTCCTAATGTCCATAGGTTATCACTTAGCATCGGATGAAAAGCCAGCTTGCTTGCCACCTTCTCACATAAAAAGAACCTGCAACAGTTTTGAGACAGCTTTTACCTTGTACCATGGCTTACAGCTAACAATACTAACCTTTTTTAAAAACAAAACTAACATTATTAACAATTAAACTCAAAACAATAGATATGAAAAACATGTGAGGAATAAAATAAAGCTAATCAATGATAAACATCAATACAGAAAAATTAACTATTGTTTGTAAATTACTATTTTAAAATTAGGGTTATGTAAAACTTAAAACTAGTGTTTTATTGAAATAAAGTCTTTATTACTGTTCTTAATCATATCAACAGATTTAAGATAATGAATAATGAATAATAAATTCACAATTAAGATCAAACTTACCCCTATTGTAACTAGGTAAGGATCATGTGGCAATTGTTGAGCAAGTGTTATAGTCAACTCATATGCTTTAATAGACAGGATCTCCCAGGATCGAGATATGATATGAGCCAAGCCTGTTACATCACATAGGACTATGTGATTGTGCCCACTGGTGGTGGCTGACACAGTTGTATCCTGTTGAAGTAACAATTTTTATAAACACAAAATTATGATTCCATTAGTGTAAAAAAAAAATCATACTGTATACATTTGTAATTTTAATGATTATAATCTATCAAGAATTAGTTATTTATATCGTAAAGAAATAATACCTGTAGACATTCCGCAATTTTGCCATTATCAACATTATTGTGAACATCGAAGAATGTAAAGCGACGCCACTGTAACGAAACAATTAATATATACCTATAGTAGTTAGTTTTACTCACATTACAATATCATCAAAATCAATATCATTTAATTACTAAAACAACATATCTACAACTAATTTTTAATTTCTTACATACACAAAGAACTAATGAATGATTTTGAACAACTACCCAAAATTATGATAAATAACGAATATTTACTTCTAAGAACGCCATTACAGTAAATTTAATCACAAGTCAGCATTTTAAATCAATTCTTTAAGGTTTATCTTCTCCTCCTACGAAATCGTATTAGAAATTTACAATTATAATTATTTTACAAAATTACAAACACAATACAATGACAGCTACAGACATAATGACAATGACAAATGACAATCAATTGACAAATATAAAACGTTTCGTTATACTATACTGTTTATAGCCATTACACAACAATGGAATTATATTTTTATCTTGTTTTATTTATTTCACAGTAATGAGAAATATGTCCTTAATCAATATTAAATACTAATTAACTTAAAATATTAAACACTAGGATGTTAGGACGTCTTCGTGGTTTTCCTCCGGGCGCGTTGACAACATATCTGTAGTTTCATTGGTGGAGACAATATTTATCCACATAACGCCACATGAGCATTAGTTCGGTTGAAAAATTGATGTTTGCAGATGAATTCCCACTACGATGGTAATGTGCCCATGTTATTCATGGTAAAGCGTGAATCCCAGTTTCAGTATATATGTCTTATCTATGGTGAATCCAATAACTCGATTCTTTAGATCAGACATTTCACGAAGACAGTGGCTGTTTACCAAGATGCTCCTCCTTCATTATTTACTATTCAGAAATGGTCTACTAGATTCAAACGTGGTAAAGAGAGATTGAAGACGATTCCCGTGCGGCCAGGCCGGTTAGTAATACTACTGAATAAAAGTCTAGTATTGTACTAGAAGATGCCCATGTAAGAGCGAAAATATCAGAAGAAATGGCTAAGTTATCCGTGGGTAGTTCAAACGGTCCCGCATTTAAATAATCATAGATTAGACTAATAGTTTATGGAATTGTAAATATTTATGTAAGTAAAAATTTGACTGGAACAACCATTATTTGACTTTTTTTAAAAACAAAGTTGACATGTTTGGATAAAGCTATACTTTTTTATGATGTCAAAATAGCGTAAATGAGATATTTTTGATATTCTTACCAAATTTTATTTGTATAATGCCTAAGTATTACAGATTCAGGCCTACTTCACCCACACGAAGAATAAAGCGGAATAAAGATAAAGAAAAAGATAAAGAGTATATCAGGCAAGTTTTTTGTCGAAACTAATGTGAAATCTGAACAATTTAATTTTCATAAGTAGCCAACACTGTTTTTTAAAACTTTTGTACCTATCCAATCCTCAATGACCAAAAAATGATTATGTAGAGCTTGAATTACTTTGGCACTTGCTTCACTTATTGCCTTTGTTGCGTTTAGTTTTGTTCTACTTTATGTTTTAATTAATTTGTTATTTAAATTGTACTACATTGATCTAATAATTATTGCATTAAATATTAGCTAGGTAATTGAAATTAAGGTAGTTTTTTTACAATCAAACTATTAAATATTTACCGAAATTAAGTGAAATTTTTACTACCTGTACCAAGGGATAGTATCCGTAGTCCGGTCCATGAAAGACACGTTTGTCCGGTGAAGTCCATATACGGCGTTAAAGTGAGTGAGGTAACCGGCCCACTCTTTAATGGCTGGTCAGGCGTCTGCAACGCCTCAGGTGTTTTAAGATATCCATCCGTTGATTGAAATTACTTAGCATCAGTGCACCGCCTTTTATGGGTGAAAAGTTGAAATGCGAGCAGGCGGTTCAAGTGGTGGTGAGCAATAGGTCCGAGCATATAAAATAGGCGTTTCTTATGGAAAAAATAAAAGAAAGGGGCCAGTTCGATATGTAAGGAACGAATATTTACCCCTGCCCAGGAACTGCTATAACATCTGGTGGGTTGCAAATGCATTTTCAACCATTACTAATACGACTAAAAAAGTGGGCTCCGATTACCTCCTTCACTAGACGAAACGAAAAAGTATTGCACTTCCACTTCACGCCAGTCTTCTGTAAGGCCGGTGAACCACGTGACTCGCATGCTCGTTTGCCTCCTTTTCCCATAAAAAAAAGAGGCCATGATACTTTCCAGGACAAGCCCGCCCATTCGCGCAATAGGAGAAGCTGTTGGCCCTATCACAGTAAAATACCTTACTCGCTTACCACCTTCTCACATACAAAAACAATAATGATGCCTAGGTATAGATCTACTTTCTTTTGTTATAAAATATGACCGTGTAATCGGTTTCTCATTCTTAATAAACTTTCATCCTTAACTAATTCTAGAAACGATATCGACACTGAAACAGATTGGTTAGATTTCGCACTGGCTTGCTCAGCGACACCACCTTGGTATTTGCGACGGATCGCATGGCGGGAAACCCACCCTCCATTGATCGGTTTAATTCGAAAATTCACAAGCGGACTACGCGCCGAGTTACAAATAAATAATCGACCGGTTTGTGTCTTCAAAATGCCGCCAACATTACGGTCGCAAGATATGCGTTTGTTTTAATTTTGTGATTGAAATAATTCTTGCCGTTCTGTTTGAAATAAAATTTTGTGCCTGTCTTACGTTCACAAACTCTCAAATAAAACTTCCTATTATAAAAATTAAGCGTTTAATATAATATTATATAATCTTGTTGATGCTTCAAAAACTAAATTTTTCATTGCCATTATAAGAAAATTCTATTATTTTTGTGCGTGAATTTTAATAAACACTACGTTAATTAAAATATAACAAAAAGGAAATCAAATACTTGTTTTTGATTTTTTTCATAATACTACTAACTATTAGTTAAAACAGAACTAAGAGCATTACTAAAACTTAGTGTAACTCTTATCTTCTTCTTTTTCTTGTTGGAATGTTCGTTTTAAAGAATAGCATCTTAATCATTCACAGTACACAAAATTATTATGAAAGCCTAATTAAGACTACACGTAAAACTACTAAAACGTACAGTAGTAAAAAGTTTCAGATCTCATATCTTTTTACAAGGTTTTTCATACCTATCTGAAAAACAAGTTGTACATTAGCCAGGAAGATCATCATCATCATGTCAACCTGTTTGAGTCCACTGCTGAACATAGGCCTCCCCCACAGACTGCCATGAAGTACGATCCTGAGCCACCTGCATCCATCGACTTCCAGCACATTTGCACAGGTCGTCACTCCATCTAGTGGGGGGTCGTCCCACACTGCGATGGCCAGTACGAGGCTGCCACTCGAGAACCTTTCTTCCCCAACGGTTATCGGTTCTACGAGCTATATGGCCGGCCCATCGCCACTTCAGCTTGCTAATCCTCTGAGCAATGTCGGTTATCTTGGTTCTACTGCGGATGTTTTCGTTACGAACTCTATCACGCAGAGAAATACCGAGCATAGCCCGCTCCATAGCTCGCTGAGCGACTTTGAGCTTCCTCATACGGCCAGCAGTGAAGGACCATGTCTCGGTTCCGTAGGTCATCACTGGCAACACACATTGATTGAAGACTTTAGTCTTCAAACATTGAGGTATATTTGACGAGAAGATTTGCCGAAGTTTCCCGAACGCTGCCCATCCGAGATGGATTTGCCGATTGACCTCTGCGTCGAAGTTGGACTTACCTAGCCGGACTTACTGTCCTAGGTAAACGTACTCGTCAACAACTTCTAGCTCAGTGCTCCCAACAACAACCGGTATAGGCGTGACATGGACATTAGACATGATCTTCGTCTTGTCCATGTTCATCTTAAGACCCACCCGTTGGGAGACACTGTTGAGGTCATTGAGCATAGCACCCAGGTCCTCCAGCGATTCTGCCATGATGACTATATCGTCGGCAGACTATATCGGAAGGTGGGTGATCTATTCGCCATTGATGTTAATACCTCGTCCTTTCCAGTCCAGAAGCTTGAAAACATCTTCCAACGCAGCGGTGAAGAGTTTCGGGGATATGACATCACCCTGTCTTACACCCTTCTGCAGTTGGATAGGTTTTGTACTACTGGACTGTACTTGGACGGACATCGTAGCCTTGCTATACAAACACCTCAGCACTTCGATATACGGACAGTCAATTTGGCACCGCTGAAGAGCCTGGAGTACCGCCCACATTTCAACAGAATCGAAGGCTTTCTCATAGTCCACATACGCCAGGCATAAAGGCAGATTATACTCTTCGGTCTTCTGTATAATCTGCCGCAAGGTGTGTATGGTCTATGGTACTGAAGCCTTTTCGGAATCCGGCTTGTTCGGGAGGCTGGAAGTCGTCGAGTCTGGAAGCGAGACGATTCAAGATGACTCTTGAGAATAGCACATAGACGCGGCTCAGAAGGGATATCGGTCTATAGTTCTTCAAGAGAGCTTTATCGCCTTTCTTGAAGAACAGCACCACCACACTTCTGCTCCACGCCTCTGGTGTAGTACCACCCTGAACGACGGAATTAAAGAGCCTCTGAAGGACTACAAGTACCGGTTCTCCACCCGCTTTCAGAAGCTCTGCTGTAATTCCGTCCTCTCCCGATGCTTTGCCATTCTTAAGATGGTTAAGAGCCATTCGAATCTCGCTCAGACTAACGTCCGGGATATTTTCGGAATAGTGTCGGATAAGCTTTGCTCTTGGGTCGTTACTCACACATGTGTGTGGCTCCAACGACGATGTGTACAGCTGTCCATAGAACCTCTCAATCTCACTCAAAACCTCTGGTCTGCTGGAGATGATAGCCCAGCTGTCAGTCTTCAACTTAGTCAGTTGGCTTTGTCCGATAGACAGATCTCTGGCGAAGACTTTTGAGCCTAGGTTTCGCTCTATAGCACCCTCAATACGAGCTGTATTGAAGTTGCGTAAGTCTCGCCGCATGTATTTGGAGATCTGCCTATTAAGCCGCCTGTAGTCTGACATGTCAGTTGAAGACTGAAGCCGCATCTCACGTCTTTTTCCCAAGAGGCTAAGAGTGTGATCGGAGAGTTTTTGCGTTCTATTTGTGCGGCGGGCCTTATTAAATTTAAGGCCCACGGCATGGACAGTTTCCACGAGCTTAGCGTTAATATCGTCCACAGTGCTGCAATTTTCTAGGCATTGGAAGCGATTATATAGCTCGAACTGAAAGCTTTCGGAGTTCTGGATATGGGCACGAGATGGTCGGAGTGTGGACTTCATTAGAAGAGATCTTTCCAGCCTGATGTTAATATTCATTGTGCCTCTCACCAATCGGTGATCACAAGCCAGGAAGATAACTTATTTTTATTTTACATTTTTAATTAATTTTTTACGTTTTTAATATTTATTCGAAAGCGAAGTGGTTTCATTTATTATCGGATTATATTAGGTTTCTATCACGATTTATTCTATTGCGAAAAAAAATGTTTAACATACTATTTTAATTTTTTATATAGATATTAATAAGAGACTTTTTAACTTTGTAATAAAGTACTGATTCTGTTTAAATATCTATATTGTCCATTATTAAAATACAGTTGCTTGGATGTCATCATCATCATCATCATTTCAGCCTGTTTGAGTCCACTGCTGAACATAGGCCTCCCCCATAGACTGCCACGAAGTACGATCCTGAGCCACCTGCATCTGCTTGTTTGTAAATTTACAATTTTCTTCATTTTTTTTACTTACTGATTTCCATTGGTACAGTCTACATCAGATTGACTGAAAATAGTGAAAGGTTTAAAAGTAAAACTTGTTATACAAGAAAAAATTATATGTGAAATAACGGTACCCGGTAGTGCTGCAAAGATTATTTAAATTATTCCTCGGAATATGCCTGAATGGTTCATCGTAATGAGAAAACGCTTCGATAGCCACTTAGAATTGTATCTACTCCTTTTTCAATATTTAATTCTGCCGAATATAGGAAAGGAGCATCCGCTGCACTCATCCCTATATACACCCTTCCAGTAATTGAATAGTTCCAGAGGTTAATACTATTTTTACGTTAATAGTTCATTAACGTGTTCCGCGTCCACAGTAACAGGCCTATTACGTGTGTTACGAAATAGTCCTCCAGTTCATTGAACTTGAATTTGAAAAATGAACTGGCGTGAAGTAGAAGTGTTATACTTCTGCGTTTCTTCTGGTGAGTTAGATCACCGCGGGCGACATTTTTAAACGTATTTAGCGTCAGGTGAACCGCCTGCTTCGCTTCACTCAGAACTTTTCCCATATTAAAAATGTCGATGATGGTCTTCAATCGCGACTCTACTTCTATAGTTGTAAGGTAAAGGGAATTGAAATCCCTTTTTTAATGCTAATGTTATGTCAGCAATATATGTATGTGATGACAATTTTACAACAAATAAGCTGACGTCATTTTTCCATTTATTTATAAGTTAGCAATAACATAAGCTAGTTTCTTCTTCTTATATAAAATGTAGGTAGTATCTCCGCTATTATAAAGATATATAAAACAAACTTTATATTCAGCACGTTTATTCCGAAAATTTTCGTAGCTCTATAAATCTAGCTCTGTAAATCTCGACCTTAAAAGTATGCGTTTACAGGTCATAATGGCTTATGGAGGAACCGTGGATGCTGTCGCTACGAAAGCCTACGACGCGGGTGACATTCAGTGTAGCAGGAAATTTGACATCGCCCAATTATAACTGCTTATTTTCTTTTTTTACACCGGGCTCATTTATTCTACTTTACTTTTGAATGAATACGTCTTATAACAGGGGATTCAACTTATTTTATGAAGTAGGTAATTATGATAGATTAATTTATTTCAAATGTCTTTAGGGTAATACTTTTTTAAACTTTCAATGTAAATTTATATGTATGTACATTTTTTGATTACCTATACAAAAAATAAGGTCTTAATCCCGATAAATGGAACGAAGATAGGCAGTACGCTGTACATTTCTTTCAGATGCTTTTAAAGTATAACTATAATAAAATCAATTAAAATCACAATTAATAGCTAATAACCGGCTAAGGTTAACGATGGCAATAATAATGCTAAAACAATAATGATTCTCTATGAGTTTCCAATGTCGACTCGCAATCATATGTTACGTGAATTATATACCAATTCGAAGTAAATATGATACTAGCGTACCGAAACTGAGGCACTCAAGTTACACCAATTGGTATTGCTTGCAATTAGATTGCTATTCTATAGACTGCTATCTCTTTCTGTATTATACGTTCTATATCATTTGTCTCATTCATATATATGTCGTGTAAAGCAGAACAATTTTGAAACGTCACGCAGTATGGACATGCGTCATATTTCATATTATTAAACATCTAGACCGTTACACGAACTACCACATCCCTTTTTCTAGAGACGCATTGTGACGGATTTATTCAAAGCGTACTTAAGTTAACATGAAGGGGATATTATTATAGTCTATATTGTTTCGTCAAAATAATATGATTCTTTAGTTTCTGACAGTAGTGTCGGAAAATGACAAAGTCAAAAGTCACTTCGTTGTTTCTGCCCAGTGCTGATAAATAATAATAACAACATATAAAACACAAACTAAAACACACATCCTAAAAAAATTAAAAACAGTCTTAAGTTATCTGTTAAAAATATATGAACAACAATTTTTCATGAAAGTCTAAGCAGTTTGCAGCCTGAATATGTAACAAGACCCATGGTTTTTACGTCTATCTCGCTAGATTGAATTGGAATTTCGGAAAATAAATGTATGGGTTCATTTGGAAATCTTATCAAAATATTGTTTCTTGGAGTCCAACCCTTGTAAGATAGTTTTGTAATAGCTCCGACAAGTTCGCTTAGCTTTAAAAATCGTGGTCAAATATGACGTATAAAGTATCTATTACTTTTTATAGTAAACTTGAATCGTCTTCATCATAAGCAAGTAGTTCGCTAAACTTTAAATTTGTGTACCATTCGGAACTATTTTGTCTTGCAGTATTGACTTTTATTTTTCCCTCTTTCTGTCACGTGCCTGTGCAGTGCTGTGAAGTGATCGCGTAGAATTTAAAAACAAATTACATAGGATTACATAAATTTAGATTGTTTTATTAATATTAAAATAAACCTTTATTACAACGCCTGAGTACGTAGTTTTGTGACTCGCCATTAGCGAGTCATAATTATGATATGTTATGAAACTACGTATTTCCTTTTCAAATTGAAATGAACATAGACATGAGAAATACATTAGAGTTCTATTAGTTGGGATTGTGCACCAGTTGTGATGTTCTTTTTTCGAATATCTAAGAAACAAAATTAGTCTCTCACATTTGCGCCTTACCATTTGTCACTTTTCTTTCGTTAATAAAAAGCTTAAAATAGTGCCTAGCATCACCATTAAAGTCTGATTCGTTAAATTCAGGTTTAAGACAAATTCATAATATGTCTGTTCAAATGGCCAAAGTAGCGAATAGGGTAATTTTTAAAACGCTTGCCATTTTTAATCGATCCATAGTAGTGGTCAAAATAAGTTATAGTTCAAAATAAGCTTTTGAAATATCCTTCAAGTGTATCGTCATTCTCTAAAAAGACGTAGATGTTATCGTTTCATAAGCTGTAAGTGGCGTTGAACTATGACCGTTATATGTTTGAAATGTATTACACAAGACAGTTATTATCCCATAAGCGGAAAATTAATGAATTGTATTGTTGCGCCTTTTTTAACGAGATTACTATTATAAACTCTCGGTGAAAGCTTAGAAAAAGAAGTTTTTCATGCATATTTTCGAATATTTTTTTATACAAAAAACCTTGAGTTGTGTCGGGTTTCATTAGTATAAAAAAAAAATCTCAAATCTCAATACGTATCTAATAGATATAAATTATAAACTTCGATGAATTATTTGGAAATTAAATAAATAGGGAGTATTAAAAACGTACTGTATAAATCTTTTGAGTAGAAATTTGAACCAGCAAATTTTAAAATAATAGGTATACGTTTTCATAATTCGTTAAAATAAATCTCTATTAGGCACGTAAACGATTGATTCGAAAATACGCCGGTGTACGAAAGACTTTAATCTCTAACATATATTCGCTTCCAGTAATAATGAAAAAAACACCAGGATTTTATATTTGCAAGCACCGATGTTCTAATTTATATACATCACATAAATCTGTTGTAATTTATTCGCAGTTATCAGCAAACAGACATTTAATTAATTTCCAGCTTGCAGCTTTAAATGAAAAACGCGTAGGTGAGAAGCAAACACTTTTAAATTAAAATTATTTTTTATCCAGACCCAACGAAATCACTTTGCAAGCCAAATTATTTTGCAAATCCTATAACGGCATTATAATACAATCGCGCCTTTCTTACCATATACTGAAGTCATTGTAAATTGTAATTAAATATTTGTAAACTATAATTGCGCAAATAGTTTTGATTAAATTATATTGTCAATAAATTAATGAAAATCTTAGACCGTGTAAGACTGCAAAGCACAGACCGTGAGTCACGTGATTATTTTTAATAAAGATTATGAAAATTAGTTAATTTCAACAGTTCAAACGGGCTGAAATGATGTTTTACGGTGGTAGGGCCACGCAGAGGCCTCGGCTGTTGCAGTAATGGGCAGGCTCGTCCGGGTAAGTACCACGACCTTACAGAAGACCAGCGTAAAGTGGAAGTATGACAAATACTTTCGCGTTTCGTCTGGTGAGTGAGGTAGCCGGAGCCCAATTTTCCAAAGGTTGTCGACGCATCTGCAACCCTCGGGTGTAACAGATGTCCATGGGCGGCGGTATTCACTTAACATCAGGTAACCCGTCTGCTCGTTTGGCAACTTTTCGCATATAAAAAAAATGTTGAATATTATGTTAAAATATAAAATTTTTAAAATATTTTCTTCTACAACGCACGCCCAATCGATTCGACAATCCACCCAAGAAGTATCTTGGGTTGTTATATCCCGCAACGTCCTCATCGGGTCGATGTGGAAGTAACGTGTAGGACGTTTGAATGTCCGCGTTGGGGTTTGGTGGGTAGTTTTATGCGTTTATCACCAGAGGATTGTGATGAGTTTCGGCTGTATCAAATACATAAAAGAAAAAAAATATTAATTGTCTTGTTGTTTCTATAAAGTGATCGATTGGAAGTCTGCAATTGCTGTGTACTTTTCTAACCCACCTTGGTACTTTGGTTGTAATGCAGATGAGATGTCTAGAATTTGTCAGGCAAAATCTCGGTATGGGGCCAACTAAATTTACTCCAGTTTAACCCTAAGAGACAAGTTTGCAGGTTTACAGCAAAGAAAAAATGTATCTAATTTTTCTATAGTATTTCATGGAATTGACATATCAAGCAGCGTTCAATTTCGCAGTCATTGGAGTACTGTTCTCATCTCTGGGCAATGGCGCTCTAATTACCAGCTCTTTCGATTTGACCGCATTCAACATAGAGTTCAGCTCGAATCATCAGCGACCAAGTTTTTTCCTATGGTCTCGACTCTTTGGCCTTATGAAGAGATATTTCATCGCTTTGCGTTTTTATCGAATCTATTATGAAGAGTGCTCTGAGAAGTTGTTCGGATTAATACCTGCTGCTGAATTTTTCTACTGTATGACGCTGTAAACTGTAAAATACCATCGCTTCCAACTTGATTGACAGGCCACTACATTGCGTTTATGACGTTATTTTTCGCCACGCACTACCAAGTTGTGGAATCAGTTGTCACCAGCGGCATTTCCGGACCGATACGACTTAGTGAACGACAAGAAGAGAATCTGTTCCTCTGGACCGGCAATGCATAAAAACATTCTAAAAAAAAAAGATTTTTTTTTACTATATGTTTTATTTTAAATTTAACCCAAAAACCAACTGATGGCAATACATGGCAGACATATTTCAAAAATCTTTTTGAATGAAAAAAAAAAAATGTTTTTAGATGAGTGTTTTTGAAATATACTTCTTAATTGTTAGTTTGCGATATTTAAATCCGTTAAGCTATAATATTGCTATATTTGGCATACGATGCCAAAGATGTATTATTCCTAATTAAATGCAAAATTTATTATGTCTATTCACGACGCAATTACTTGTGTAAAAATGATTTATCATTCAAGTTCACGAATAGCGTTGTCAGGCAGACAGACTTAATTTCACACGGGTCCTAACGACACATTAAAAATGGAACTTTTTATGATTAATGGCATACTCAGAATCCGGGAATGGCCGAAGCTGACCATTAATGTTTCCAAAATGTTTGTGAGCGCCTTTCGTTAACGACAACGTATACCTGACAACGTAAATGTTGTTTTTCGTAACGGCTGTGTGAATATTAAAAGAAATGCGAAAAAATATCTTCTACCAGCGATTTTACATTGTATAACCGGCGAAATACTTGTACTCAGTTATGAGACATAATGCCTATCTGAGTAGGTTATTATAGTATCTGTGGTATAACTAGGTAGAGACTTATTTATAAAAAAAAACGATCCAGTTGGAAAAATGCTTAAGTGCTCATTTGTAATTTTAACTGTAGATATATTTTTGGCTTGTTTAAATAATGAGTGAATAGTTTAAAAACCATTCTGGACACTTATGGCATGAAACACATAATTTTTAAGGCTTTGTTAATTTTAATGGGAATGAGAAGAAATCTGATAGAATTTTGTTAAAAATGAAATGGTTAATACTGTTACGAGCTAGGCGTTCGGGATTAGAGTGAAACGCCGGTTTAATAAATCTTTACTTTATTTACACTACTAACATGCGTGGCGGCCCCTTTGATACCGCACAAATCGTTCACTTTTCTACTACAGATGCGATGGCTCTCTCGTTGTGAAGTTATCATCCGGTTTTACAACTACAGGTGCGACGCCCTCTAGTTGTCGCACCACCTTCCGCGTACGCCTTCTCAGGTCTGACGGTCCTCACATTGTAATACCAATCTTTTACGTATGCCTTTACACCTCTTCTCACTCGCACCATACTTTTCACTGCACTGATCACTCCACTTTTCACGTCACTGGCTTCACTTTACCTTTTCTTCTTCCTCTTCCTTCCTCTTCGAGTTCTGCTAATGATCTCCCCATTTTTCACGCTCCGGGCCCATTTTATAGGCTGGATTACGAGCGTCTTTTTGTCTAGAAACTATTATCTAGAAACATAAAAGAATTTCGTTCTTCTCTTTAATATAAAGTTCCATTTTGTTCCAGTTGAAAGCAATCAGACCCATGTTTTATTCTAAACGAATAATTTGAAATAAGTAACGATCGTTGGAGTTCTTATTCAAACATTTAATGTTAAATTTGCTTTCGTTGAGTTTAAGCGGAGCTCGTCAATCTTGTTCAGCCATATCGACCTTACGATTAATGAAGAGCATTTTCCCACAAGATATTTAAAGTGTCTTAATGCTGTTTACTTTTCACTTCATACTCTCTTTAATTTAGTCAAATATATATAATAATATAAAAAAGTAATAGTACTATTAATGGTGCTGTTAACATTTTAATTTATGGAGAAATTGGCAAACGAACGTGCAGAACATTTGATTTGATAAACCGCTCTCACGTGCCATGCACAGCAAACTTCCTGCTCTCAAATTATAGTAAGCCTTGTTGATCTTTCTGTGTTATTGATGTTTTTATGCATCCTTATGACAAAAATTTCAACTTGACAAATTTTTTAATTTTAAACTCACTTCAAAGTTTAAAAGATGCCCAAAATAATACTTTTACTTACTTACTTGGCTGGCTCAGCGACCCAAAGAATATCTTGGACTCTGACACGAAAAGACGCCACTGCTCTCTGTTCTGGGCTGTTTCTTGCCAATTGGCTTATTGGAGAGCTCTCAGATCTTTTTGGACTTCCGTCTTTCCAGCGATATCTTGGGCGACCAACAGGACGCTTTCCTTTTGGTTGCCCCATATATGTTCTCTTGACGGCACGATCCTCTCGCATCCTGTCCAAGAGGCCGAGCCAACGCAGTCTCGCGGCTTTCGTTTCGCCGAAATTGTTGGGTTCGGACACAAGATGTTCAATTTCCCTTTTTTTCCTAATTCTCCAGTTACTATCCTCTTCTTTCACCGGTCTCAGAATTTTCCGCAAGATCTTGCGCTCAGCCACTAAGAGTTGATGCTCTTCCTATAACGTCAATAATTAATGGCAACATTTCTCAATTGTTTCGCTCGTTTATATCAAAAAGAGAAGGGATGCTTTAAATTTATTATGATGTTAAATATTATACTAGCCGTTATTATTAATAATTAAAATTTATAATATTCGTAGATGCATTGAAAGAAAGAAAGAAAGAAAATAAATTTATTTATCAGAAAAAGGACGTACACAACAAAACTAAATTTAACAAAGAATAAAATAAATAAAAATTTTAGTAATACATACTACATAAAAAAACTAACACAAATATAACTGCTGTAGGATAAAAAGAAAGAAAAATTAATAAAATTTAAAAAAAGAACGTTAAAAAAATATTGTACGCCCTATTATCGGTAAATTAGGATAGCAGCTCAGCGTTGTGCTGTGCCGTAAGTCAAAACCCCAACCAGCGCTGATATTCAGGGCCGACCTTCATGTACTTCAAGTATCGTTTAATACCAAGTGATAAATTTCATTTCTGGACAAAGACTCTGAATTAATTGTTAATTACACGTAGTATAGTATTATTAGAAAATGTTATGTGAATAATACAGTCGTCTCTCGCTAATATTGTCGTAGAGCAATGACAGCTTATTTAAGAGATGCTCGTTTATGAACATGTCTGCCCGAACAGGGATTACCGCGGCGTCACAGAAGACCGACGCTGATATTACTAGAGTTGACAGACAGAGATGGGTCCAATTAGATTTGGTTGATTTGCTAATCTCACAAGAAAATAACTGAACCTAATATTTTTAAGTATATAAGAGGACCTCTTCGAAGTCCAAATGTAGAATATGAACGATATCGCATAATCCTAACTGAACACATATAGATTGGCTAAAAATACGGAGAGGATGGTAAATTTACGGTGGTAGGGCCACGCAGCAGCCTCGGCTGTTGTACGAACGGGCAGGCCCGTCCGGGTAAGTACCACGACCTCACAAAAGACCAGCGTAAAGTGGAAGTATGACCAATATTTTCGCGTTTCGTCTGGTGAGTGAGGTAGCCGGAGCCCAATATTCAAAAGGTTGTCGACGCATCTGTAAGCCTCGGGTGTAGCAGATGTCCATGGGCGGCGGTATTCACTTAACATCAGGGGACCCGTCTGCTCGTTTGGCAACTTTTCGCATAAAAAAAATGTAATTTTTGTTAATTTCGTATTTCATCAGGTTGGTACGGAGTATCAGAGGATACGGGCACACTGTTAGGTTATAGAATTATCTAAATTAATTTTAACATGCTAATGCCTCAATTAAAAAAATACTGCAAAGCTTTCTTCCTGTTTCTTGTGAAATTGAAATACATAATGAATTAAAAAAAAATATAGACAATGTTTAAAAAATTTATAACTATTAAAAATATAACGATCTTTTACAATTCCCCCTTTTTTATAAATTCTTTTACAGGTCCCATATATACCCCTCAGGCATTATAATACATTACGGGGGACCATTTCGATACTTATCAAACAATAAATGGGAATTTATGAGCAACTGTTAAAGCACCGTTCACGGATGGCATTACTTATGATGAATGAAGCAATTTAGCGGTATAAATTATTTCAACTTACGTTTTTTTTACCGTTTTCGATAATGTTTAATTTTACCCTGGTAACGTAGGCATAGATATATACTATCTAGAAAAATATTATTATCGGCCAGCCTTTCTACCTCCGATATAAAACAAATGATAAAATAAGCAAGATATGAATTCAATCAACGATACAAAATGACAATACTTATAGATTTTGAGTGCATCATTTCGATTAGATGATGTGGAACTGCAGATTCATCTCACGGTCTGTTTAGTAAAACGATGTTAGAAATTCTACCCTGGCCATAAAACTAATTTGAACTTCAATTCTCGCTCTTATGTTTCATCAAGTTGTGAAAGCTGTTAAGTTTTTATTACTTTTCAGGAAAATACATACATCTTACATAGAACGCTTATGATTTCGTAATAATTTTAGAATTTGCGAGCTAATTTTGTTTGTTTTAACTCTAAATTAGGTATTGGATAATAGATATATTTTTGTTTTCCCTACATACCGGAGAAATTTATTATTATTATTCAAGATAAGATATTAAATTCCTTTAATTTTTACACATCTATGGGGTATTGATTATTACCTATGGCAAGATCCTAAAGCTTCTCATCTTGCGCCTGCGGTTGCCAAAACTCGTTTTATTCTAATGAGCCATGAATTTTTTTTAAAATAATATTTATTTTTTCACGCTTAAAATTATAATTACGTGTGTAAATATGAAACCATAGTGAATGCATGGTACTGTATTATTATAGAAACTCAAATCCTATTTAAAATCTTAATATGAATGAAGGATTGTTAGCAAAAAGTCCTTAGTACGAAGTTCCCAAGCACGCCCGCTCGCCCAGACCGTTCAACAAGACGTTCGCACAATCGATGGCGATCTAGCCGGCTCTCCCCTTTCCAAGATCCATATTTCGTACGGCGAACGATTACACTAATTGGTGTTAACCGAGGTCCCATGTAAATAAAAAAAAGTTCTTTGTTTTTTTTTTTTTAAATAAATGTCTAAAAGCGTAATTAACCTGTATTTATTTATTTATTTATTTATCCTTTATGCACAAATAGTACAACAATAGCGGACTTAATGCTAAAAGCATTATTTCCCAGTCAACCTTGGGGTGGTACAGAGAAAACTAGGTAGGTGCACAGAGAAATTTCCAACAAGGAAAATGCTAATATTTACAAACTATGTAATGTATATATGTTTTTGTTAAATACAGTACTAAAATATATACAAAATAACATAAGAAATATACTACAAAAAATACGTAATACATACTCATATATATATTATATATAATTATAATTCATGACAAATTTCGATTAATTAGTCTCCACGGGCTTTCATGTCAAAAAGTGCTCGCCGTTATTCTCCCAGTGCACCGTATTCTCGGTGATACACCCTATTACGCTTGAGAATAATAAACTTTATTTAACAAGTAGGTATACCAGACAATATATGTATGTGAAATAAAAGTTTTTTATGTTTAAAAGATACCGCAACTACTAGATCAGCTACTCCATAATTTAATGATAATAATTGTGTTATTTATTAAAAAAATATATATTTATGAAAAGTAATTTCAATTGTATTATCATTCGCGAAAAGTACCGTTACTAGTTTACCCGTCATCTTAGGAAGGGTTTACTTTTTTTTTTCTTTTCCCATTTTTTCAAATTCCTTCTTTTGTGAGAATAAAAATTCGAGCAATGCTCGGTAGTCCAGGCACTTTCATTGATATATTAACTTTTAAATTTGCTATTTTTTATTAATATACAGTTTTTAAATACAGTTGCAACATTAAAGTGCTTCTAAATAAATCTGCACCTCCAGTAGATGGGGTAGAATGGCTCGTGAAACGGTTTGCAAGGCTTTTGACCTCATTGCATTGTATTGTTGCATTCTCGAAGTGAAATGTCTTTCGATGCATTGACAGTGCAATGTAATGGCAGGGCCAAGAAATGTTTAAATTTTTCTAGAATGCTTTTTTGTTGTTTCTTCGCCAAAAAAACAAAGTTTAGAAACATTGTACATGTGATAGTGCTGCGGTAATAAAAAGTTAAAGATTGGAAGACTTAGTCGTTAAAGTTTCTGGGTGCGAATCCGGAAAACGTGAGTTCGATTCCCGAGTGGTGAAATACTTTTCATTCTTTGTCTTTATGATTCATCTTAAGTAAAGAGATTAGCACTTTAAAAAGTAATTTCATATAGAAATGGCGACATCTCTCGTTCGAATTGCCGTTGAAAAACGTTATTTTAAAATTGTTTGTATGCTTTAATCCCATAAACAATAGATGCGCCAAGTTTTGCTTAAATGCGAAAAGCAATGTAAATAAAATACGTTTGATTTGTGTCGGTGTGGCAAACAGCCGTTAAGCATAGTAGTTATTAACATTATATTGACGTTGTAATTATAAACATTTTAATTTTATTTATTTTATAACTTAAATTTATTGATTTAAGTGACTTTTTAAGAATTGTTCAACAAGTAGATGGGATAAAAATCACTATAGTTAAATTTAAAATGAGCCCCTGAAAATATTCACAATGAACATAATCCCAGGCCGTTCAAGTTTATTTTTATGGAACTTTCGGGTCCACTTTGAATTATGCAATAAAAACGAGGTCAAGTTGTTATTTCGGTTGAATAAACATTTTCAAGTATACTGACGTCCAGATGACGTCATAAAGATCATTTGCTTATCTACGGGTGGGTTTATTAACTTAAATGGTTTTTATTTCTCATCGTGCTCAGTACGAAATTTTATATTTTTAATCAACTTTTTTATTTCCTTCGGTGGATTTTGCGCTCTTTTTTCAACAGACATGGACTTTGATTTTCAGAGATTTGTTTTGTCCATATAAAGATTGTTCGCTAACAGCACTAGCTAATAGTGGGCCCGGTTACCGCACTCACTAGATCAAACGCAAAAGTTCAATACTTGCACTTTCATTTGGGTTTTTGTGTGGTCATAGTACTTCCGCGGCCGGGGCTGGCTATTCCTTAAACAACAACGCGGACAAACACCCAGATGCGAAATTAATATCTGTGGGTCACACAAATAGTTGTCCCGTGTGGGGATTGAACCCACGACCCCCGACGCCGAAGCATCTTACCTACCAATACCTTGGCAACTGCGCTACGGAATCATCGTACAGTAATATGAGACGAATGTTTGAGCGAGCTTACTTTTTTATATCTTCTTAACGTTGTACGTCAATTTTATGTCCTATTTACCTGCTTGCCTTTTACTATGATGTTTCGCAAAACCTTTATACTGTAAAAAGTTTATATTGCATAAAAATGTTAATCTTAGTAAATAACACCGGTTTGCAAAAAAAATTTTTTTCTCTCCTTCAAATGCTATGCGGTTATCATGACCCATACAATAACACTGAATATAAGTATAGCATTTAAAGTTATCTATCACGTATGTATTTTTTGGGATGTAAATTTTTAATAAAACAATTTTTTAACATGAAATTTTAATCATTAATTTAATAACTTAAATAATTTTCGATGTTCAGTACAAGACTTTAAAACGCATATAACAATATCAATACTAGTTGTTAATCACATTTTACTTAGAAGTTTTTCCTTTTCATATTTTCTAATGGAGTTTCCCAACAAATCGACCAACAAAAATCTGCAAGCATTGCTTCGGACCATTTCATGGCATTGCCTCTCTATGTGCAAAATATCTTGATGAAACCTCTCAGCGTGTTCATCAGATACTGCTCCGAGATTTGGTGGGAAAAAATCTAACTGAGAGTCCAAAAAATGAATTTTCATAGACATGTTACATTTTTGGGCCTCATAAGAAATAAGAAGTTCTTGTATAATTTCCTGATAGTTCTCATTTTTTTTTGTTTCCAAGAAAATTTTGTATTTTTTTTTTTCACTTGGAACTTAAGGATCATAAACCTTTACATTTTTAGATCGTAGTTATAAAGTAAGTTGAAGTGTTCATTTAAATAAAAATTAATTTTAGTTCGTAAAATAATTGAAATGCGACATATTTCTAGGTTTTTTTTTAATAATATAGATAATTTAAGTGTAAACTCTTCCTTTTAAATGGAGGGCAAAATTATAATATATTGGATAAGTTATAAGATGTGGGGGGGAAACAAGTAATTTGTTACTATTTATTTTTACTAAGGAACTGGCACTTTTTACACATTCATTGGTTATTTAACCTAGAATGGAAACTTCATACTATTTTTGCTCTATTGTTTGTAAGGACTTGAATACGTCGCCACAAAACACACTAGTGTTGTATCCCCTGAAGCACACTATATTCTAAAGGTTAAGGATGAAAGGATTTTGATATGAACAGCACTCCAACCGTGGCGAAAAAAAGACTTTGAAGGTAGAACATTATTTCCTAGATGAAAAACTTACTCAACATAATGTCTACTTATTTTCCGTATTTTGTTGTTTTATATAAAAAAAGTTACTTAGTGTGTTTAAATAGTCTACTGTAAAATTTACAATAGTTAATTTACAGCCAGTTTCATCGTTCGACGCCCATTAACCAGAAACCCCCAACAAAGCACGTGCCAATTAAGGGCTGTAAGCAAACCAAAGGGTAAATAGTCGTACACGGTAATTCAAATGAAATTCTGTGAGTAGCCGATGGCATTAGGTGACCTACTCTTTCATTTTCCTATTTTATTCTACTCTTATTTGATACCAAACAAAAATAGAAAAGTTAATCTAATAAGTAAAAAAGAACATCGACTTTTCAGAGAAGTGAAGATACCAAATATGGGACGAATAGGTACCGAAATTCTTAAAAAAATTTTTTTTTGATCAATCTGTAAATCTGTTTTTCATACCCACGGACGCTACAATTCAACATCCATTTCTTCGCAATTTTTTTGAGGTTGTACATTATTTGAACTGCTATTAGGCAACATCGAGTTCAGATTGGTTTTTTGAAAAAAATTTATATTGTGATAAGGAATTTATGTAATAGCATATCACGAAAATGCCTACATCATTTGAAATGTTTAGCTAGCATAAAACAATTTATAGTATTTTCTATAATTATTTCACATATTTTTCACAGTTTCCTCTCTGGGCCAGTCGTTGGTGTAAGCCCAGCCAGAGATGGATGCCTGTCCCACTTTGTATGTGAGTGAGGAGGGTGCGAGTGACAGGTAACCGAGGAGTGCTGGTATTGTTTTTGGATACTCTCTATTCTCCGCGAATCGACGAGGCTACGCCGTTGAAGCAGCGATGGTGGAGGCACAGTGGGTCCTTACCCTCTATAGCTGAGACGTGATGAGCGGCAAAACCACAGAGCAGGTCCACTGCTTTTTTTAACGTGAAAAGGTGGCATACGAGCTGGCGGTTCACCTAATGTTAATTGATACCGCCGCCCAATGACAATTGCAACCGTTCCGTACAATTGCAACTTTTTCGGCTGGTGAGTGAGGTAGCCGGGGCTAAAAAAAATTACCATCAAGTTAGCCGCTTGCTCGTTTGCCTCCATTTATTGCTATATTAAGGTATTTTAAAATTATATCATTATCTAGCAAAGAGGAGGGCCGGTGCAGATTTAAATGGTAATATGCCATGATATTAATCATTAGTATTTATAGCGGTCCCAAAAAATATTAAAGCCGCTAAACGGGATATTACTCGACCGCTATTTGTCAAATTATATTTTAACCCTCGTTTGTATGGCTGCGACATAAAGTCTTCAATCGCATTTAATGTGTAAAAGCGTTTGCTGTATCATTCCCTGCATTCTGTGAATATGCAAATTTAGCGAATTTATTTAAAGTTACCTCTATTATTTGATGACTCAGCTATTTTGAGTTTTGTTTGGAGCTCTTAGGTTTGCTCAAATATGCGTAGTTGAAGTACTTACGTACATATTCTTAGTTGTCCAATATATGCTTTTGGAAAAGAATAACCCACAACAAACTATACATTTTAGACGGAAGATTCTCACGAAAAATATCGACGAAATTCATAGATTCCGTTTTCTGCAATTGACTTCTTGTATTAACTGATGTTTTTGCTTTCAATCCCGAGACTATTAAAGCTTCATCTGACGCAGAACCGGTGGGCTAGCCAGAACCCACGGGTTTGGGTCTGCAATTGAGGAATGTCCACTGTAATGCTTAATTTTACACAGCTATTAACTGCGGCGCGGTCAGGCGTCGGTCAGAGTAGTAGAAAATTGGCCATGATCCAAATACAACGGCATATATAAGCTTACCATTTTTAAAAAGGTAAGGCTATGTAAGCCTTACCTTTTTAATTTTTTTGTATCTTGTGTTTTTTGTACATTAAATATATAAATAAATGAATATTTCTACAATGTAAGTCATTATGTTAACTAATCCATAAAAAAATATTGATGATATTTACGTACAATAACTAAATAACACGTGTTCTAACAAAACTAGCTCTTATCTAAGTCTCGTTTGTTAATTCTTCTAGAACAAACGTGAATATGAGTGGCTTCAGTTATACGGTGGAAACAAGATTCGCACCTATGCATCTATAATATGCTAATGTTCTATTTATTGAGGTCAACGAACTAAAAATTTACTGAAAGAGAAAATTAATAAACTGTGTCTAGGCAACATGATTCCTTTATTTTCCTTGCCGTTACATTTCGTTGCCAATACACGTAAACACATTTGTGGTCGAAAGTTTAATGCTGCAATGCATTGAGGTCAAAAGTCTTTCCAGCAGTTCCAAGACCAACAGTTCCTTTTTTTTTCAGAGGCGCGTTATGATAGATTTATCAAAAATACGTTGGTTCTTTAATCGCAATATAATATCACTGTATAATATTTACTAGGAGCAAATGTAGAAGTAAATTAAAAATGCGCATGAATGTTTCCAAAGAATTTAAATTATTTAATATTTTTAAAAATGAAAAGGAGCGACGAATGGCTAAAAACGACGTTTTGCTTAAGCTCTCTAGGACATAGTTCCTCATTACCCCTAAGTAAGAAAGACGAATTATAAAAGAAAAAAAATTTCAAGAAAGTATGTAGCCAATGTCGCGTTTTCATTGTAGAATTAAATATTTTCCAGTATTTTCATTACTAAAAGGAATAAGGTAATGTTAGTGTAAGTTATTGTAATATAATTTATTTAATACGTTAAATCTTTTTATTAAAATCTACCACAACATTCTTTTAAATCGATTTCATTTTGACATTTGACAAATTTTAGGTTCTGCCTAACATTGTCCTAAAATATAAACGTAGCATTTTTGTTTGTGAAATAGGGCTAACGTTATAATACTTTATGATCTTTGGTTGAAGTATTGAAGATTTTTGCTTAGCTGTGATTAGATAGTTATTTTTATACCATATACTTTTAATACATATAATATTAAAATACTTTATAGTTTGGCTAAAAAATTATCTAATAAAAATGTATATATAGGTACCTATTCTATTCTCTCAGACCTAAACATCATGTACTATAAAAATATAAGTAACTCTTACTCAGTGATATCCCTCAGATGCGGAGCCTGAAAGTGTATCCTTGAGCTAAATGAAAAACAAACAATATGTCTGTCCAGTAAGTGTAGAAATCCACGAAAAACGCGACTTCTTTATATTTATTTTTATTATTTTTTACTTTATAGGTATTTGTTATTTTTCTAAACTTAAAAGTGCCCCAATGAAAAAAGAAACGCCGAGGTGTTAGGTGATAATTTATATTCAGGTTAGCTTGTTCACTTTCGATAGAGAAGACAACGTTGCGAAACATTTTCAGTGACTTATTTTTAATAAGTCTTTGCCATTTCTTATCGCATTGTTATTTACCATCAGATGTCATGCCAATCAGGTTATAGCCATTACACACAACAGTCTTCGCTGTTGCACAAACGGGCAGGTCCGTCCCGGTAAGTACCACGATCTCACAGAAGAGCAGCATTAAGTGGAGTTGTTATGCTTCTGCCCACTTTATTAAAAGGTGACAATGCATCTGCAACCCTACGGGTGTTGCAAAATCCGTGAGCGGCAATTGTCACTTAACATCAGGTGAACCGCCAGCTCGCTTGCTACCATTGCACAACAAATTAAAAAACAAAGAGCAATTAAAAAAAAAAGTAAAGTATCAGCCTATACATGTCTCACTGCTGAGCAAAGGCCTCCTCTATAAAGAGGGTATCAGGGCATAGTCCACCACGCGGCCCCACTGCGGATTGGTGGACTTCACATATCTTCAAAATATTTTTTTTGTTATTATTTTACAGGTTTCCTCACGATGTTTTACTTCACCGCTAAGCACGTGATAATTCAGCACTTAAAATTGACAATTTCATTGGTGCCGGCATCGGGGATTGAACTCAGGTTGCTCGAGTATATTGAATTAAAGGCGTGCGCCCGGACACTGAGCTATCACGGCTCTAGAGCAATAAAGCTACATTAAAATTCAACACTTGCTATTGTGTTGCATTAAATTGTTCAACTTAAAAAAATATATCAATGTGATAGTTTCGAGATTTTAAAATAATGGAGAATAAAGAAGAGTTGCGAGCTTAAAACCGTGCTTTCAATATCCTTGTTCTGCGTAATAAACATCTGTTTTCCAAAAATGAATTCAGTTTTATTCTAAAAAGCCGCTTTAAAACATATATTCAGAGAAACTTGATGTGACATATTCTAAACTGATCGGGAAATATTGTCACGAATAAAAGTGTATACTGTATATAGTATATAAGTATATGTATACAGTAATCTAATAAACCTTTTCGTACTAAGTTTCCTTATAATTTCCGAGTTAAATTGCACTTTTGTTGACAAAGCACGGCTTAAAACTCCGTCTCTCCACGTCCCGGTGAAGTATGGGTGACTGCCAAATCCTTTGCAGCATAGCTGCCATTAAAAGTTACAGTTATTCTTGTTAAAATAAAGGTCGAAACGAATCATTCAGATTCATGCTACAAATAATACATTAAAATGATGCATATTTTTATGGTGTGCGCATTTTTTTCAAAGTAAACGACAAGCATAAGGCATACATTATTATACAGCGTGTCGTTACCATCGCGACAATAAATGAACACACGTCTAACGCTACTTGCCAATAATCATAAAAAAATGTTCACGTTAAACAAAATCCATAATTAAAAAAAAATATTTTTCAAACAAACTAATTAAGTAAAAAAGGAACAAAATTTGTAACATCCTATAGAACTCGCGCCACAGCGTCGCATTGCAAGCCTCTCCTTCTAACAGTATGTTTTGTCTCTTTTAAATTTATTCAACCCATTCATATGCTTAGTGACCTTTACAAATGAACTTTACGTAACAGTTTTATACGTAAGGGGTGTTCTAAAATTGTTTGTTTGGAAAATTTAATAACTCGATAAATATTGATGTTTAAAGAATGTAAATGTTTAATACAATTTTAAAAAGTTATCCTCTATATGTGTGTTCATTTATTGTCGCGGTGGTAACGACACGCTGTATATTATCTATTATCCTTATCTGAAATAGGCAACGTTAATGGAAAATTCTTTTAGCTTTAAACGGAGACGGATTTATAGATATTAGTTTAAAATTGATTAAAACGGGAAGTTTACGATTAAATAAAAAGAAATATTTTATTTTAATTAATTAAGTGTTATGTGCCAACTCAATCTCTAGCATATATGAAACCTCATAATGTTAGTAAACATGTTTTTATGTCAACGTACAATATCAACGCATATAATAATAATGATTATTGCCGGCATTGTAGCGCTTTACTGCTATGGTTGTGCTACGCAACAGCCTTCAATATTGCACGAATGGGCAGGTCCGTCCGGGGAAGTGCCACGACCTCACAGAAGACGGGCGTGAAGTGGAAGTTTTACACTTCTGCGTTTCGTATGGTGAGGTTTCGTGTGGGGCTCACTTTATTAGCAGGTGGTAACGCATCTGCAACCCTACAGTTGTTGTTCCATCCATGGGCTGCTATTATCACTTAACATCAGGTGAACCGCCAGGTCATTCGCTACCTTTTCACATAAAAAAACATCCATAAATCAACACATAATAACTACAGTCAAATAATAAGTCAGATATCGATTCCTGTAAAAGTTTACATGTAAAGGGATAAATAATCTTACATATAGGTAACCCTTACAGGCATATGCATATATTTATATGTAAAGTTGTAAATCAGTCAACAATTTATACTTGATACAACAATTGATACTTTTTTTAGAGTTGCGCAATCCAGGCCAGAATTGAATTTGAACCTACAAAGCCAGAAGCCCTCGACAAGCAGACATAATTAGGACCATGGAGTTGAAATTTCAAGTGGAACTCAGGAAATATAAACAATAAACATAATCTGGATCTGTGGCAGTTCTAGTTTATTTTAAGTATCACTTCGAGTCCATTTTAAAGAATGCATTAAAAACGAGGTCAAGGGGTGGAGTCGATTTTCATTTTCTAGTTCATCGCAAAAGTTTATTGTCAGTTGACGTCGTAAATTATGCCATTTGCTTACACTTGGGTGAAAGTTATTCTTTAGACGGCCCCACAATATAAAATTTCATACTATTTATTTAGCGTCTAAACATTAAATCATGATTTTACTTTTTATTTTATAAATTTACTTTTCAATCAAATATAACCTGAAAATAAATAAAAAGAGACCTTTTTATCTGTTAAAGCTTTATCCGTTTTCGGTTCTTACGTGGGCAGAATTAGAAATCAGCCAGTTTCAAATATGTATTAAAAATTTGTAGCATTTGTAGTATTACATATTTGTAAAATTAAATATTTAAATAATAACGTATTTAAAATGCTACCTTTACATTTTGTTTGTGTTCAAGTCGACAAGTTGGTTGTTACGCTGTGAGCAAGACATGAGTCGCTTTATCTTTATTTTTTTATTTTATAAATATTTTTTTTTGCTTTCAGTACATAGACTATTAAAGCTTCATTGAACGCAGAATGAGGTTGATCCGGGCCTACCCGGGCGGAACATGTGCTCATGCGTGTGTCTAGTGGGAGGAAAAATCTAAGGGCCATCGAGATTCGGTACAGGTCATGACGTCCCGTAGAACGCTTTTTTAACCTTCTGTATGATGTATGGGGCACTTGTGCAATGAAACAGGCTGAGTTTAAAAGACCGTTTTTTTTTACCTTACGTCCTTTATTCTAAATTCTATGTCAAATTTTGATAGATAGTATGGTTGATAGAAAATTTTGGAAAGTATTGATAAACATTAGTCCGTTATCTTAGTAAGAAATATAACATTATTATAAAGGAAACCAGTTGTTTCATACATATTGTGCGTATATGAGAAACTCAAAAACCCTATCTCAAGCAAAACTTGTGGTCTTGCTAATTTCAAGCAGCGTCATTAATAAAAAAAACATATTAATGTCGATTATATGAACTCCATATTACTATCCATCTACCTGCATCATTCATTGAGATTTGTATACGTCGCCACAAAACACGCTACCGTTCCAGTCCCTTAGGCAGACTGCATTCAAAAGGATAAGGATGAAAGCATGTTGCTATGAGCAGTTCTCCACCAGCTTGGCATGTGAAAGATCATTGATACTAGAAAGAGGTATTTTGTAGATGAATTACTTACCCTAAATAATATCTAGTAAATGTACATAAGATGATTATTAGTGCCTAAGCTTTCTTACTTTATTCTTTTAATCCTTGCTGTGTTAAATAATTTAATTAACTTAAAGTTAACTTTTTTATGATTTTAAATAACAGGTCGGTGTGTTGATTGCAATTACATTGTCCCAATTGTGACAAAAAGTTCGGAACGTATAAAATTTCTGCTTTGGCAAGTTTATCGACCTCATAAACGCCTGATTTATGACTTGGTCGTATTAACTTTCGACCCACCCTTCGGCTCTGTGATATTCGGAAGGTCTGAACAATAAATTATTCATTGCTTTATTTCATTCAGCTTTGGCAAGTAAACCATAATACTAGAGTAATTTCATTTCTCAGTCCAGAGTACATTATAATTATTGAAGTTAACTCTGACTATTCTGGTCTTCTTTTAATTTTATGGCATTAACTGAATAGTTTAATGTATTAATGCTTTTTTTATATATGAAGATTGCTAATTAATTGCTAATAACGCTATTCATTTGATGTTAAGTGATTAAGGCCGTCCGTCCATACAGACCTACGAAGGCCGTCCATATAGACCTACAACTCCCATGCGGTTGCAAATATGTTGCTAAGCATTCCGTTATGATCTTTTTTGCGGATCTGGCACCTACGACGAGTCTACCTATTTGTGCAACTCTGTATGCAGAATCAGCAGAAGAATCTGTTGCTTAGCTTTGCCACAGATAGCCAACATAGATAAGTTGAACTCAAATAAAATTTTCCCAAATCAACCTCAAATAAAATTTTAAATCACTATATTTCGGGATTTTATGGATTTCAGTATATCTGAAAACAAGTATTTAAGAGTTAACTTTTTTATTTATATGATATGAATAATTATTGATTTTATTCATATCACTTTTGTAACGTTATACCTCCAGACTGATTTTACACCAAATATGCCAAAATTAATTTAGAAATAGTAAGTAGTTATATAATTCTAACGAATTTGCAAATGACATAAGCCTCTATTGTATTGTAAACATTATCAATTTATAGTAGAGCCAAGGGGAACTTTCGATAGCGTAGACCAATTAATTTCTCTTTGGAGGTGGTCGTTGGTAATCTATGGTTCATTCGACTAATTGATAGTTCACTTAAGGGGTATTGGAAATCGTTAAGGAAGAAGGTTTATAATTGATAATTTTTTGAATGGAAGGATTTGTCTCAACTTTTACAATCTAAATGGATTATTTTTAAATATAAACACTCAACCAGCTTAATTTTGTCCCAAAACGTGATAGCCCGATCTCCGTACACCGGGTATTGATATGAGGCAACGATATTGGACCAACGAAATAAAAATTGAGAAAACAGTTATTTAACACCATTCTGATCAGAATCCTGGACCTATATTTAGCAAGTTCAACGTCAAAGCTACAGGGCCGCTACCGCCTACATGTGTAGGAATTAAAATAATTTAAAAGCATTAACGTGAAAGCTGTTTTTGTCTCTTCTCTCAGCGCCAACGCTCTCCGAAGTTCCCCCACTTCTTCTCCCAGCGCCAACGCTCTCCGAAGTGGTAGTAATGTTAGCTCTAGTAATTCCCCCAGTCAGATAATAGCTACCGATCGAGCCGAGGTCCGGCCCTCTCGGGCACCCTCGAATCGGAATGCTAAACGCGTGCTGAGTGACAGCCCAAGCCGAGGTCCCCTATCGGGGACCCTTGAGCCTGATCACTCCATGGAGCGCCCGCCAAAGCGCCCTAAGAGCTTGGCGGCCTCCCAAACCGGTAATAATAATAGCGTGACGGCCCGAGCCGAGGCTCCCCCGGGAGCCCTCGAGCTTAGTCACCATAACGCGTAATAATAGTACGCCGAGGTTCAGGCTAGGCGCCTCGTGCGCCAGGCCACCTCAAGTCCGTCGGATCTGTAAAGGCCCCTAAGGCCAACAGGGGCTCATCCAGCCCAAAAAAAAAAAAAAAAAACGTTTTTGTAAGTAGGAAATATTTCCTGCGCAGCCCAGTTTTAACACATTGTTAGTAAACACTACCGGTTATTGGTGTATGTGTAAACAATGTGTTTTACAAGTTTTTATACACAAACTAGAAGGCCTAGTACGTAATGCCTCTACTTTTGAGAACATTACTCATTCCAGTCACGTTCACCGCGTATGTGCTTAACGACTATGTAAAGCTACTACCAAGTTTCAATTTGCACGGTAAATTTATTATCGAACGAAATTGGAATGTCCCGAATGTAACTCGCATGTTGATAATGGCATTAAGTCTACTAGAGTTGGAAAGTTTGGGGGATACGACACATGGCAATTAGCGGATATGTAAACAGTATTGACAAGTCAGCAAATTGATACAATTAATATAGTTACCTCTTTTTTTTAAATTCATTTGTATGGTTGAAAATGGTCAAAGAAAACATTAAGATCAAGACCATAACGTCCGGCTTTACGATATAGTTACTTAAAAAACATTTAAATACGATTTTTAATATAATGAGTATATTGGTCTTTGAATATAATAATAATGAAAACATTATTGAGCATTTTATTCAAAGACCTATATATAAGCGAATAGTCGAATAACTGTAGTGTAGAAGTAGTTAATTTACAACTTTAAACATAGTTTATTTCTTATTAATTTATTGTAAATGAATTCATGATGAAACTTAACTGAACACAAATGATTATTACTATTATTATTACACCTTCTTCGCTGGAGTCCAGTTTGGAAATGCGGTGACTTTTTGAACGAAATTGATTTCCATCTTAAATCAGCTCTAGAAAAAATTCTAAATTTATCTCTTAATGAAACACTGCCAATTCGTTTTGGTGGTATCGGTGTAAGGAAAATTTCTAGTGTCGCTCTGCTGCCTTCTTTGCTTCCGTGCATAGCGTAAATAATTTATGACATAACACGATTCAGAACTTTCCTATGCAGAGGAGGCAAGGATTTCTTGGCTGTCTATCTGCTCCAACGAAAATATCCCACTGGAAGTAAACCTACAAAAACACTGGGATGTTCCTTTGGTGCGAAGAGTACAGAGAGATACGTTTCAATTTTTAGAAAGTAATTTAGAGCGTGCCCGTTTCCTAAGCGTCTCATCTAACGAATCGAGTTATTGGCTTCACGCATTACCATCAAGTAACTTGGGCACATTATTTGACGATGAAAGCTTACGCATTGCTGTAGGAATCCGTCTGGGGGCACCGATTTGTCAACCATACCAATGCCCTTGTGGTGTCAGTGTAGACAAATTTGGTCTCCACGGGCTTTCTGGCCAAAAAAGTGCTGGCCGTTTTTCCCGCTTTCCACGGTTCCCTGAAGGACATCATCCATAGGGCTCTTGTTTCCATCAAAGTTCCATCTATTTTAGAGCCCTGTGGCATTTTTCACGACGATGGTAAGAAACCCGACGGTTTAACATTGATCCCTTTGGAAATAGGCAAAGCCCTTGTTTGGGACGCTACTTGTGTAGACACTTTGGCTGCCTCTCATCTAAGGGGTACTTCGGTCAGGGCTGGGGCGGCATCGGAGGCAGCTGAAGTAAGTAAATGGCAGAAATATGAGTCTTTATGTTTAGATTATGTATTTATGCCATTTGCTGTTGAAACTTTAGGTCTGTGGGGTCCCCGCACATCAAAATGTTTTAAAAGTTTATGTCCTAAGGTTAACGCCGCGGCTGGTGACAAGAGAGCTGGTTCTTTTCTCGCTCAAAAGTTAAGCATAACTATTCAGCGAGGAAATGCAGCTAGCGTTCTTGGCACCATGCCGCGTGGATTAGGTTTATTAGATGATATGTAATTTTAGATAGATTTAATCTTGTGAATATTAGATCATTTTCATAACACTGAAAAAAAAAAGTGATTATAGGTACTTATATTAAATGATTTCTAGTATTTAAACATTTTTTCAATTAATTTGTGAATGTAATACCTTTAAACGAGCAATTCGTGTATATATATGATCGGAATCTCGGAAACGGCTCCAGCGATTTTCATGAAATTTAGTATGTGCGTAGATTCGGGGGCGAAAAATCGATTTACCTAGGTTTGATTTTTAGAAAATGTCCTTTTCTCCCTCTTTTCAGGGAATGAAAAATATCATTCGAATATGACGGTAAATTTCGCCGAAAAAAAAATTTTATAATAGCTCGGTCGGTAATCGGGCGGCCCCAAAACAGAAGGCCGCGGTTCGTGTCACGATCATTTACACACTTATTTTTTTTACTTTTTTTTCCATACCAGATAATAAAAAATAAAGAAAGCAATGTTTCTTTATTTTTTATTTTTTTTATTTCCAAAATACACTATTTACCAAAAAAAACCGAGCAAAGCTCGATACTCCATGTGCTGAGAATTAATTGATGTAAAAGACTATCTACCAGCAGCTGGGATGGTTGTCAAGTACTGGGCAGTTGATGCATCAGTAACATGGCAATTCTTGAACGTGTGAGAAGAAAAATTTAATTTACAATTAATGGTATCATTAATTATTAACTAAACACGACCCTTGTGGAATTTTATTTATTGTAACGGAAAACCCGTGGATTTTTCAATCCATTTGTTAAATGCTGCGTACACCACCGGCGGAGTGCTGTCGAATCAATCTTATACGAGTCATTAAGATAGATTTGTTTTTGTGAACCGTGGAATGGTTAAAGTTTTTGCTTTTTCGTTATTTCCAAATATGATTTTTTAAATTCATTCTATGCCTTTCCATATTTATTTATTAAAATCGAAAAGAGTTATTTGCATTTAAGATTATGTACGTACAAATACGGAAAACTCAATAGTACATGTATAATATATAATGTAACAATATAATAGAATCGCACCTGTGGACCTTAAAATTCCTCTACTGTCTCATAGTTTACAAGTCTAAAATAATCGTCATTTCACACTGGCATGAACACCGAAATGGCTGTAGTGTAATAGCATGTTAAATTAAACCATGCATTTAGACTGTTGGCACACTTAGGATATTATATTAAAAATATTTTATCAAGATGAAATGAATTAGTTATAAACTTGGAGATAATTACGTATATTGCTCACAACATTAGACCTTGGTTTTTAAATAATACTCATAAATCTTTTCCAGTCGGCGTTGTGCCAGGAACGATAACAGCATTTACTCGCTGAATATTTAGTTATACTTAACCTTTGAGCGAGGTAAGAACCGGCTCTCTTATCACCAGGCAAAAACAGATTAAGTAGCGTGATATAACTCCTATCACCCCACCGAGGCAAAAACAGTTATATTAAGTAGCTCACAATTGGTGAATAATGCTAATGATTCAGTTCTGATAAGATTTACAAATACATCGTAAGGTAGATTTATTAAAGGATTCATGGACCTGGAAGTACACCGAAAATTCTCGTTACGCCATCTTGATGTTTTGCAAAGAAGCGGGTGATATCTTGATATTAAGGCCGCTTATTATGACATCGCGCGAGCTAGACGGGAAAATCTTAGCACTTGTTATATATTCAAGCAGTGAACTGCGCAGATTTTCATGAACAATTGTTACAGATATTTAAGCAGTCTAACCTACAGTAGTAGCTTTTAAATTAAACTTTATGGGTTGACATTCTGTTTTTTTTTTGTTAAGGCCACAATTGAACTCTTAATGATTTTTCGCCAGTGCTGTTTAGTGACAATGGAATTAAAAAAGCTCACATAATCAACTAATTTGTTAAATTCACGTGCTATTCTATTATGTGGCAAGTCTAGTCTAATAATGAAATGTCCATTTTTCGTCATAGACACATAAATAGCTTTTTTTTTCATTACGTTTTTATTTATGCGAGAAGGTGGCAGGCGAGCTGGCGGTTCACCTGATGTTAAGTGACAACCGCCGCCCATGTACATTTGTTTGTGTTGTGTTTTACAAACCCCGTAAGATTGCAAATACTTGCCACCTTTTAACAAAGTGGGCTCCGATTACCTCACTCACCTAAACGCGGAAGAACCTAAACTCGACAAAACGCAGAAGTGTAACACTTCTACTTTACGCCGGTCTTCTGTGAGGTCTTGGTAGTTACCCGGACGGACCTGCCCATTCGTGCAACAGTAAAAACGTTATGTCATTAACGATGCTCTCTCGTTAAGGCAGTAAGTTAAGGGTATAACACTTTCACTTCACGCCGGTTTTCTTTGAGGTCGTGGAACTTCCCTTTCGTGCAACAGCGAAGGTTTTAGCAGTAGTTTTGTGGCGGCCCTACCACAGTTACCACGTCTTTCGAAACAGTTTTATTTCAGAGAAAGTGTTAATGTTATTTTTTATAATGTACTCCTTTATTTGCAGCTTGTTAATGTTATGCGGCTACTGTACAATGCTATTTAAATAGTACTTTTGTATAAATCTCTCGCAACACTTTTAGAAAAGGGGGTAGAGTGTTTCGTGGAACGGTATGAAAGACTTATCTTAATGCATTGTAAAGTTACGTTTTGAAGCGAAACGCCTTAGAGTGCATTGACAGTTAAATATTATGGCAGCTAACGTCAAGAAACCAATGATGTTTAATAATATAGATGACGCATGTCCATCCTGCGCGACACAAAAAAAAATTGATCCGCTTGACATAATATATATATATATACTTATGTGAAAAGTTGACATGAGCAGGCGGTTCACCTGATGTGAAGTGAATACCGCCGCCCACCGACAGCACTGCGAGCTTGTTGATGCGTTGAAAACCTTTAGAAAAAGTGAGCCCCAGTTACCTCACACACCAGAGGAAACGGTAATACCTCAATGTCGCGTCGACCTATGAGGTCGTGGTACTTCCCAGGACGAGGAAGCCCTTTTGGGCACCAGCAGAAGCAGTCGATTAAAAATTTTAATCATGTACCTAAATGGAAAATAAAATTTAACTTTGTATAACGTAGTTTAAAATTGTATCGCAGTGTTTTCCTATCGGTAGAAACAGAATTAAATAAAGCAGTAAACAATGAATTTTTGTACAGAATTTTCACTCCATCACCGAACCGACCTGTGGGTTGAAAGTTAACACGAGCGAGCCATAAATCACGCGTGTTCATGAAGGTCCTAAAATTATTAAAGCAGAAAATGCACCTTTGTTCTAAGCGATATTTATCACCTGTCATTTTTAGGGTTCCGTACCCAAAGGGTAAAACGAGACCCTATTACTAAGACTCCGCTGTCTTTCTGTTAGTCTGTCCGTCTATCACTAATCAAACGTGATAGCTAGAGAGTTACAGTTTTCACAGATCATGTAGTTCTGTTGCTGCTATAACAACAAATATTAAAAAAACAAAATAAAAAAATGTTTAAGTGGGGCTTCCATACAACAGACAAGTTATAAATTTATTATACCATTAATAAATTCGATACCATACATAGCAAAAACAAAAAATATATTAACTGCGGACTACATTATATCTACCAGAAAATTCATGATAAAGTAATCAAAATGATAAATCTCCCAATAAATGTTTAATTAATTATATCTTATCTGTTTTTTTATGTGAGAAAATGGCAATCGGGCTGGCGGTTCACCTGATGTTAAGTGATAACCGGCGCCCAACGGACACTTGCAACACCCGTAGGGCTGCTGATAGCGTTGCAGATGTGTTGCCACCTTTTAATAAATTGGGCTCCGGCTAACTCACTCGCAGGTCGTGGTACTTACCCGGACGGACCTGCCCATTCGTGCATCGGCAAACACTGTTGCTTGGCCCTATCACATTAAATATTATCTTAATGCTCAGCAGATTAGCTACAGTTAATGGCAGCTGCTCTATCGTTAAGGCGCAGCGTGGAGTTACATAGGTAAATACCTCGTCAATAATAGGTTTATCCAAACCAAGTGTTCTCAACCATGAATGAGTTTCCACTACGATAGTTTGGCTTTACGCTCTACATATTATCATGTATCTTAGCGGCCAAGGACTAGACATAAATAGCACCCACAGAAACTTAGTTAAATGTGGCACTAACATAAATTATGATATACACGAGTAGTAACATGTTAATTAGGAAAGTTTAGACATCACTAATGCGTGAAAAGTTATAAGAAAATTCTTCAGTCGCACTAATAACAGCATAAATTCTTAATAGCAAATGGCACAGATTACATAATATGAACAAATATACTCATATTTGCGCCACTTACTACCTCTGATGCACCCCCTTAGATGAGAGACAGCAAAGTAGCATCTCAAACGAGGACTTTGCCCCTCTCCCATAGGATCAAGACCAAAGTCAAGTCATCGGGTCTGTCATCGTCGCGGAAAATGCCACAGAGCTCAAACGACATCATTCAGCCAACCGCCGCGACCAAAAGAGACCATATTTATCTACATTGATACCATAAGGGAATTGGTGTGGTTGACAAATCTGAGCCCTCACAAGGATTCATGCAGCAATGCGTAAGCTTTCATCGTCATGTAATGTGCCCAAGTACTACAGTTTTACTTGACGATAGATCATGAAGCCAATAACTCTTCTTTTTAGAAGAGACGCCTAGAAAACGGTCTAAATCTTTATCTAAAAATTAAAACTTTGCTTTCTATACTCTCTGCACTGAAGGAATATCCCACTGTTTTTGTTGGTTTACTTCTGGTGGAAGATTTTCATTGGAGCAGATAGACAGCCAGGAGATCTCTGCAATAAATTATAACGTGGCAATTGTATCGTCCTAATTTCAATGAAGGAAATTCAGGAGCTTGCAGCAAATTAACACTAATACTGTCCTCAAGGCCTGTAAATACGGAACAAAAAGAAAAGATCCAAAAGTAGGCAGCTTGCATTATCTGCTCTTTAATAACTTATGGACCTAAAAATATAGGAAGTTAATTTAAAACAAAAATAAATAATAATAATATAACAATCCCTAAATTAATTACCATTTACTTTTAAAAGTCCATCTATAAACGTTGTTAAATTTAGTTTTAATACTTTTAAGTAATTTTTATATATCAATCGTTCATAACCTAGGACTTGTTCATAAAGACAAGACACTGCTTTAAAGCAGAAACAAGTGATGGAAAAATAATCACGACATTCAACTTATATATTATATATAAACGTTGCGGTGTTTAAAAGCTCCGTCTAAAATATAATATTAAAATCAAACGAAGAAAGTAAACAAAAGAAAGTAGTTAAAGTAGTTCTGTATAGGTATTTTCCCTTCATACATTCAATAAAGTACATGTTACAATAGAAAATTAATATCGTGCCAGTCAGACAAGATGAAAGTAGGCAATGTCCGCCGAGGGCCTGACAACCTTATGAAACCAAATCTATTTTCTGTGAGTGGGTACTTGTTACAGGGTGGATATTAATACAGCCAGCAGATAAGCAAATGATGTGCTTTACGATGCCACCTGGCCATACACTTTTATGGTACACTAGAAATTGTTTATGCTGCCGCAATAACAACTTGACCTCGTTTTATTGCATAATTTAAATTGGACCCGAAAGCTTAATAAAAATAAACTTGAGGGGTCCGCTCACGAGATAATGTTTATTGTTTATGTTTTCAAAGGTTCATTTGATTTTTCCTCGTCGTGGTCTTATTTTTTTTACGACAGTCTATTATTACTGCCGGCACCGGAAATTAAACTCAGATTGTTTGAGAATATTGAATGGAAATTGAGCGCGTAATACTGCCCCTGCCAACTATTGGTGTCAGTGCCAAGATTAATATGTCTCATGCTACCTGTGCAGATCTTGAAGGTGAATATCATAACATTGATTTCAAACACATGGTAAATAATACGAATTACACTATATATTTAAAAAAAGTCGTATTCAAACATTCGATTTTTGCTTGCTTTTGTTTATTATTTCGGGAATTGAGTGCGATTAAATCCATTATTAGTCTTGGATACACTGCGTTACAATCGAATCAACTCCATCCTCAGCCCGTTCTCCACTGATAAAATATAACCTTCCCCTACTAGTCAGTAGGGGAAGGTCTGCAAGAATCACTATCTCTGACCACCTGCATTCCGACTTCCCGCACATTTGCACAGGTCGTCACTCCACCTTTAGGGCGGTCGTCCGACACTGTGTTACCCTATACTGGCTGCCACAGGTTGTCTTACCGATCGGTTATCGGTTCTACGAGCGATATCACTACCTCATTGCCGCTTGAGCTTATCAATGTCATGTTATTTATTGGTTTTCGGTTACTTTGTTTTTATGTATAAAAAATTGTCAAAGTCTAACTCTGATGTTAAATACCGTCATATCATTAATTTTCATTGAAGTAATACATAATGTAAAATTTGTGTTTGCATCATAGTATTTTGTGATTGTAATTTAGCGATTAATGTTGTTCATGCTGATACGATTCACTATAGCTTAATTGATGTAAAAGTAACTATTTGTCATCATAGCTAAGTTATTCACAATGCATATAAAAGTAATAAAAGGAAAATAGTGAATTAAATAAATAGTGTACCTGTTTATTTAATTCACTATTTTCCTTTATAATATTGTGATCATGATTAATGGCAATTGCCTTGACAATAAATATTCCACGTCGCGATGAAAAAAACCTTGGACATTCCCAAAATGTTTGTCACTTGCGGGACGATAATTTTATTTGTTCGGAGCGTAACATGCAAATACACTTTAGACCCTTCATAATATACGAGATATCACTGATTTAAGAGCCACTTTCATTGTGTTATAAGACGGTATTTACATCTATTCAGAGAACGGAGTATATATGGGTAAATTTATTTTGTAATTCGGTATACTCGATTAACCTGGACTAAAATCCTGGTAGCAATGAACTTGTTAATTGTAATTTTATGAAAAACTTCTCGAGAAAACCAGTGAATCTTTGAAACAAAAAATAAACATATCGAAATATTGTGAAGTATGCCAATTAGCCTTCTACCTAGTTGAGGAAACCTTTGCAAAATAGTAAGACATAAATTGGTTTGGGTTGATGTCGAGTTCGAGACTTATTAATAATAGGAAACAAAAATAAACACAGGAAAGGGTGCAAAAAACATGATGGAGTATCAGGTTACCGATGTTTATGCATTGTTGATTTATTTCGTTAAATATTGGGAATAAAGATCCCATTGTATGATAGATTTGTCGTTAGAAGGAAAAACATAATTGAATTTATAAATGTTGATCGTAATGACACCAAAAGAAGTAATTTGAAAGAGAATTTTACACTTTTATATTTTGAACATATCTTGAATGTTTGTGGATATTCTGTAATGCTGTAGAATGCACTCGAATAGTGTATAACACACTCGCATGTTCAGGATTGTTTTAAAAATTGTCTTATAGTCGAAACTTTCAGCTTTTAGATCTTCAAAAAGCAAACGAAAACGAAAACTATTTTCATGGATAGAGGGGTACATACTCGTACCATATAACTCCCTTGATCGTACTGGGACTCAACGGACAGCTTGACGCAAATTGTACCCATAATATATTGTCACATATTAATATTTTATGTTAATTGGATTAAGAATTTTCTGTCATCAACATAGATAAAATAAAATAAAGCAATGAATAATTTACTATCCACACAAAATTTTCCTGTATATCACTAAGCCGAAACACAGGTCGAAAGTTAATATAATCAAGCCATAAGTCACGCGTGTATATGAAGGTCCTAAAAATAATTACGGCTGATTTATACGTTCCGAACACTACCTATCACGTAATGAAATTCTAATCAAGATACCGAACATCGCTATGGTTCTGTTTTGTGGAAATTACAATGTTTAATATAAATTTGAAGAATTAAATTCAGTGTTAAATCTGTACAATTCAATTCGTTCTAATATTTTATACGGGTGTAACACTTTGCAATTGTGATATGTATAGACTTGGAAAGAAACAACCGTTGCGTAAGAGCACTCGTTTATTACTGCCCACAGTGGGTGCGTACACATCACTCCTCCACAATTAATCTTTGAAATCTGGTAAAAAAAAAACATGACATTTTACTTACAATTGACAATAATTTAAACAATAATTATCTTAAAACTAATACATATATACATCATATTGATCTTAAAAATACTTCTTATAATCTACTTTTTTCCTTGGCCGCAACTGACGTGTACTAGCAAGTGACGATGCCCTAGTAGGTAATTCGCTACTCCCCGTGTCGTCACCGACTGTTAGCGGCGCGGACATTACGCCCGTGTTATTGCGACTACACTCTGCGCCCTCGCTATGACCTAGTTCATCCCCAATGGCAATATACCCTATTTTCAACATTTGGGCAAAGTGTAGGCTGCAGGTCTATTGATGGTTCGATATTTTGTTGAGTGTTGGTTGTAACAACATTGGTTTCGGTATTTTGTGGTGGAGAAACTTGTGTGGTGTTGGGATGAGCACAATATGCACTTGTGTGTGTTCTGTGAGCTACGTCATTACAGCTGACATCTTGGCCTGTATATTTTAGAATTTGATCAACATGCCTTATGCAAGAAACACCTAAGCTATGGATTAAAATTTGGTACATTTTGTTCCCTATTTTATTACTTATACTACCCAATTGCCAAGATTCCTTGCGTGCAGTGTACCATCGGGTCCAAACAGTATCACCAATGTTAAAATGTCTTTTCGCGGGTGTCGACAAATAACTGCGATTCGCTGATGTAGGCAAAACTAAGTCAAGACGACATCGTAAATTTCTGCCGAACATTAATTTAGCCGGCGTTTCGCCAGTGGTACAATGCACAGTATTCCTATAATTAAACAGATAACCTAATAATATTTCATGCATTTGTTGGTGCGGTAAATTATCTTTAATTATACATTTTAACATTTTTTTACAAGTTCTTACAGAGTTCTCAGCTTGACCGTTACTGGGTGGATGATATATGGGTGACGTTATAAATTTAATTCCATTAGAAGAACAGAATGTCTTAAATTCTAAAGAGTTAATTTTTACATCATTGTCTGACACTAACGTATTCGGTATTCCAAAATTAGAAAAAAATAATTTTAATTTACCGATTAAGGCTTGTGTCGAAGTTCCGCTTTGCATGTACAGACAATCTAACCATTTGCTAAAAGAATCTACAATAACTAGGTACACCTTTTGCCCTACAGTCATATGTACGCGCTGCCACGGGCCAGCGGCGGCGGGCCAGGGTGCGGGGGGGTCCCGTGGCGGCGCCGTACGCACGTTTGCGCACGTCGTACACGAGCCGATCCACCGTTCGATGTCACGGTCGATATTAGGCCACCACATTCTACTTCTAGCATTAAGGCCCATTTACACGATGCCATTTTCTTGAACATACAAGAGCAATAATTGAATGCAATAAATTGCGCGCAATAATTGTTTAGACCATTTGTTGTTTAGACCATGCAACTCATTTATTGCTTCAATTTAATTGTATACAACAGGCAAGAAACTGGCACCGTGTAAATGGGCCTTAACTTTTTGTTTTTATAATGCCTAAATGTGAATCATGCAGTTCACGTAACATTTTCTCTTTCAAAGCCAATGGTATAACTATTCTGTGCCCCCTAAATAGGTAACCATTTTCTAATTGTAAATCGGTTTTACAATAGAAATATGGTAAAATTGATTTGCAATTTAATTTACGCGGCCAACCATATTTCATATACTTAATGACGGTGTTAAGTGTTTTGTCTCGTTCAGTCACCTGTACAATGTCGCTTACAGAGATCGCCGGCGATGACTCATCGAGAAACTTAACCGCATAATAACTATCAATAGTATCGTTGTTTACATCGTCCGACGACTCCGTATTGATGTTACTACATTCTAACGGCGCGCGTGAAAAATAATCGGCGACTACGTTGTTTTCGCTGGACGTGTACTGCACTACATAGTTATAAGCGGATAATATAATAGCATATCTCTGTAGTCTTAATGCTGTCGTTACCGGAATACCTACTTTATTGTTAAAAATAGACACTAGGGGTCTATGATCGGTTTTTAAAATAAATGGATTTTCACACCCGTATAAATACTGATGGAAATGTTTCACTCCAAAGATAATAGCCGTCGCTTCTTTTTGTATTTGGCTATAATTTCGTTCGCTAACCATTAGTGAACGAGATGCATATGCCAGAGGACGTTCGGAGCCGTCGTGCGCTCGCTGCGAGAGCACGGCTCCCAGGCCAGTTGGCCCAGCGTCCACGGCCAGTACTAGCTGCGCCCCAGGTTCGAAATGAGCTAGTACACGTTCTGACGCCAATTCGCGTCGCACCGTAGCAATACTGCGCCGCTGTCGCTCGCCCCATTCCCATGTTGCATTTTTACGTAGTAATTCGTGTAAGGGACTTAATAACGACGACGCGTTTGGAATAAAATTTCTGTAATAATTAACTACTCCTAAGAATCTTTTAACTTCAGTTATGTTAGTGGGTTCCGGCGCTCTAATAATCGCTTTTACTTTATCAAGGCACGTTCTTAGGCGCCCGACTTACTAATAACATAACCTAAATATTTTACGCTTTCTTTAAAAAACTCACACTTGTCCCTTTGTAGGCGCAACCCCGCCTCATCCAGCCTACCTAAAACTTCACTTAATCTTTTGAAATGCGAATTATTGTCGAGGCTTGTAATACAGATATCATCGAGCCATATGCTTACTCCGTCTATCCCTGAAAGAAGGGTTTCCATGCTCTTTTGGAATATAGCTGGCGCGTTAGCTAAACCGTAAACTAACCTAGTATATTTAAAAAGGCCTTTATGTGTGTTAATTGTTGTAAGCTCTTGTGATTGTTCATCTAAAAGAAATTGATTATATGCGTTTTTCAAGTCAATTTTGCTATATCGCTCGCCCCCTCCAATTTTAGCAAACACCTCTTTGATTCGCGGCAGTGGTTATTTTTCAATTGTGAGGTCCCTATTTAATGTGACAGAAAAAGCACCAGCAATTTTAACTTGGCCGTTCTCTTTTAATACGGGCACTATAGGGGTGGCATATTTAGAATAATTGACAGGTACACGGATCCCTAATCTAACTAAACGGTTTATTTCTTGTTCGACTTTATCTCTGAGAGCAAAAGGTACTATACGTGGCTTAAAAAATTTTGGAACGGAGTTATCTTTTAATTACAAGCTGACTTTAAATTTATTAAACGTCCCCAATTCATCTCGCCATAAATTTGAATATTTATTTAACAATTCCTGTAATTCTGAACTATCACTACTTATAAGATTATTTTTAGTCGTAATGATTAAGTTGAATGCACACATAAAATCCCTACCCAATATTGGTAGGCCTCCATTTTTAACAACAAAAATTTTAATTAGCTTTTTAATATTATTATAGCTAGCTTCCACCGTAAAGTATCCCATATCCGTTATTTTATGCCCATCGTATAAACACATTTTTATACAACTGCGTTGAAGCGGATACTCAGAGAAGAAGTCTTTATACATTTCATCTGATATGACACATTTACTAGAACCTGAATCAAGCACCATTGACATACTTTTGCAGCCTAATTTTAAATTAATTTGAATTGGTCTGTCAGTCACATACCTTAAATTAACATTTTGGCATTCCCCACAATTTGATTCCTCATTTTGTTCAGATTCGGTGTGCGAATTGACAAGATATACACATTGGTTCTTAGGTTTGTTGCACACTTTTTTTAGATGACCCTTCTTCCCATACTTTTGATATTTGTAGTTTTTGTAACGACACTTCTCACTTTGGTGATTTTCCATCCCACAAACAGCGCAGCGCGATGAGGCAGCATACCCGCCGTTTGCCCGCCGAGCACCACTGACCCGACCGGGTTGACCTTGATTTCGCACTCGGTATACCGGCTCCTCCTTAACAGGGATAGCTTCACTGTTGCACATCACCATCGCCTGTTTGGCGCAAGCTGCCTGCTCAGCCAGCTCGATAGCACGTGTCAGCGTAAGTTTGACGGGTTCTGCTCGAACAACTTGTCGCGTTCTGGACCTGGGCCCAGGCCGAGAACGAAACGATCCCTTAAGGTCGTTTCCAGAATTCCGGTGCCGAAATCGCAATAGCTTGCGAGACCTCTTAGTCGCGCCGCCCATTCTCCCAATGATTCGCCTGACCCTCTGTTCGCTCCATAAAAATTCGCCTTGTCCACAAACGAGCATTGCTTCGGCTTGAAATGGCTGTCGAGTACGAGGCTCGCAAAACTCAACAACTCCAGCTCCTGCGGGTACGCTAAGTTTCGTATTAAACGAAACGACTCCTCGCTAAGTTGTGTAAGCAGTATTCCACTCTTGTCTCCTTCTTCTATTTTGTTTATTTTTAAAAATTGTGACAATCTGGCTTTAAATATTGACCACTCACAGGACTTATGGTCAAAAACAGGCAAATTTCCTAAGTACGCCATTTTTTTTTTACTTGCGGGTAATCCGACCTCGTCGCCAATGATATGTATAGACTTGGAAAGAAGCAACCGTTGCGTAAGAGCACTCGTTTATTACTGCCCACAGTGGGTGCGTACACATCAATAACCATTTGCTAAAAGAATCTACAATAACTAGGTACACCTTTTGCCCTACAGTCATATGTACGCGCTGCCACGGGCCAGCGGCGGCGGGCCAGGGTGCGGGGGGGTCCCGTGGCGGCGCCGTACGCACGTTTGCGCACGTCGTACACGAGCCGATCCACCGTTCGATGTCACGGTCGATATTAGGCCACCACATTCTACTTCTAGCATTAAGGCCCATTTACACGATGCCATTTTCTTGAACATACAAGAGCAATAATTGAATGCAATAAATTGCGCGCAATAATTGTTTAGACCATTTGTTGTTTAGACCATGCAACTCATTTATTGCTTCAATTTAATTGTATACAACAGGCAAGAAACTGGCACCGTGTAAATGGGCCTTAACTTTTTGTTTTTATAATGCCTAAATGTGAATCATGCAGTTCACGTAACATTTTCTCTTTCAAAGCCAATGGTATAACTATTCTGTGCCCCCTAAATAGGTAACCATTTTCTAATTGTAAATCGGTTTTACAATAGAAATATGGTAAAATTGATTTGCAATTTAATTTACGCGGCCAACCATATTTCATATACTTAATGACGGTGTTAAGTGTTTTGTCTCGTTCAGTCACCTGTACAATGTCGCTTACAGAGATCGCCGGCGATGACTCATCGAGAAACTTAACCGCATAATAACTATCAATAGTATCGTTGTTTACATCGTCCGACGACTCCGTATTGATGTTACTACATTCTAACGGCGCGCGTGAAAAATAATCGGCGACTACGTTGTTTTCGCTGGACGTGTACTGCACTACATAGTTATAAGCGGATAATATAATAGCATATCTCTGTAGTCTTAATGCTGTCGTTACCGGAATACCTACTTTATTGTTAAAAATAGACACTAGGGGTCTATGATCGGTTTTTAAAATAAATGGATTTTCACACCCGTATAAATACTGATGGAAATGTTTCACTCCAAAGATAATAGCCGTCGCTTCTTTTTGTATTTGGCTATAATTTCGTTCGCTAACCATTAGTGAACGAGATGCATATGCCAGAGGACGTTCGGAGCCGTCGTGCGCTCGCTGCGAGAGCACGGCTCCCAGGCCAGTTGGCCCAGCGTCCACGGCCAGTACTAGCTGCGCCCCAGGTTCGAAATGAGCTAGTACACGTTCTGACGCCAATTCGCGTCGCACCGTAGCAATACTGCGCCGCTGTCGCTCGCCCCATTCCCATGTTGCATTTTTACGTAGTAATTCGTGTAAGGGACTTAATAACGACGACGCGTTTGGAATAAAATTTCTGTAATAATTAACTACTCCTAAGAATCTTTTAACTTCAGTTATGTTAGTGGGTTCCGGCGCTCTAATAATCGCTTTTACTTTATCAAGGCACGTTCTTAGGCGCCCCGACTTACTAATAACATAACCTAAATATTTTACGCTTTCTTTAAAAAACTCACACTTGTCCCTTTGTAGGCGCAACCCCGCCTCATCCAGCCTACCTAAAACTTCACTTAATCTTTTGAAATGCGAATTATTGTCGAGGCTTGTAATACAGATATCATCGAGCCATATGCTTACTCCGTCTATCCCTGAAAGAAGGGTTTCCATGCTCTTTGGAATATAGCTGGCGCGTTAGCTAAACCGTAAACTAACCTAGTATATTTAAAAAGGCCTTTATGTGTGTTAATTGTTGTAAGCTCTTGTGATTGTTCATCTAAAAGAAATTGATTATATGCGTTTTTCAAGTCAATTTTGCTATATCGCTCGCCCCCTCCAATTTTAGCAAACACCTCTTTGATTCGCGGCAGTGGTTATTTTTCAATTGTGAGGTCCCTATTTAATGTGACAGAAAAAGCACCAGCAATTTTAACTTGGCCGTTCTCTTTTAATACGGGCACTATAGGGGTGGCATATTTAGAATAATTGACAGGTACACGGATCCCTAATCTAACTAAACGGTTTATTTCTTGTTCGACTTTATCTCTGAGAGCAAAAGGTACTATACGTGGCTTAAAAAATTTTGGAACGGAGTTATCTTTTAATTACAAGCTGACTTTAAATTTATTAAACGTCCCCAATTCATCTCGCCATAAATTTGAATATTTATTTAACAATTCCTGTAATTCTGAACTATCACTACTTATAAGATTATTTTTAGTCGTAATGATTAAGTTGAATGCACACATAAAATCCCTACCCAATATTGGTAGGCCTCCATTTTTAACAACAAAAATTTTAATTAGCTTTTTAATATTATTATAGCTAGCTTCCACCGTAAAGTATCCCATATCCGTTATTTTATGCCCATCGTATAAACACATTTTTATACAACTGCGTTGAAGCGGATACTCAGAGAAGAAGTCTTTATACATTTCATCTGATATGACACATTTACTAGAACCTGAATCAAGCACCATTGACATACTTTTGCAGCCTAATTTTAAATTAATTTGAATTGGTCTGTCAGTCACATACCTTAAATTAACATTTTGGCATTTTGCCCCACAATTTGATTCCTCATTTTGTTCAGATTCGGTGTGCGAATTGACAAGATATACACATTGGTTCTTAGGTTTGTTGCACACTTTTTTTAGATGACCCTTCTTCCCATACTTTTGATATTTGTAGTTTTTGTAACGACACTTCTCACTTTGGTGATTTTCCATCCCACAAACAGCGCAGCGCGATGAGGCAGCATACCCGCCGTTTGCCCGCCGAGCACCACTGACCCGACCGGGTTGACCTTGATTTCGCACTCGGTATACCGGCTCCTCCTTAACAGGGATAGCTTCACTGTTGCACATCACCATCGCCTGTTTGGCGCAAGCTGCCTGCTCAGCCAGCTCGATAGCACGTGTCAGCGTAAGTTTGACGGGTTCTGCTCGAACAACTTGTCGCGTTCTGGACCTGGGCCCAGGCCGAGAACGAAACGATCCCTTAAGGTCGTTTCCAGAATTCCGGTGCCGAAATCGCAATAGCTTGCGAGACCTCTTAGTCGCGCCGCCCATTCTCCCAATGATTCGCCTGACCCTCTGTTCGCTCCATAAAAATTCGCCTTGTCCACAAACGAGCATTGCTTCGGCTTGAAATGGCTGTCGAGTACGAGGCTCGCAAAACTCAACAACTCCAGCTCCTGCGGGTACGCTAAGTTTCGTATTAAACGAAACGACTCCTCGCTAAGTTGTGTAAGCAGTATTCCACTCTTGTCTCCTTCTTCTATTTTGTTTATTTTTAAAAAAATTGTGACAATCTGGCTTTAAATATTGACCACTCACAGGACTTATGGTCAAAAACAGGCAAATTTCCTAAGTACGCCATTTTTTTTTTACTTGCGGGTAATCCGACCTCGTCGCCAATGATATGTATAGACTTGGAAAGAAGCAACCGTTGCGTAAGAGCACTCGTTTATTACTGCCCACAGTGGGTGCGTACACATCAAATTGTCATTATCGTTCAAATCAAAGGGTATATATAATTTAGAAAAGTAAAGTTTCTATAACATATAGCTTGATATCCTCGACTTCGTCTGGGTTGCTTATTAAATCCACTCCACTACTCTACGGCAAGAAATTACACTTTACTGAACACGTAGTGCTCATAAAGATTTTTTCTTATGATTTTCAAAAAGTATATATAATATAAATATCCTAAAATATAAATATATGTAATATAAATGTCCTTGGTCGAGTAACGAAATCACAAAAACACTTCGACGCGCTAAATCATAGATGGAATTCACACAGAGATCCTTAAGCTTATTGACGAAGAATATATCGCAGTGAAACTGTTCAACTTTGTTCATGACACGGGTCTTTGTTCATGTACCGGAAGACTGGCTGAATTCAACATTTATCGCACTTCCCAAAATGAAAAACTCGACCAAATGCGAAGATTCCGACATTTCGCTTCTTGTATTAACTGATGTTTTTGCTTTCAGTCCCGAGACTATTAAAGCTTCATCTGACGCAGAACCGGTGGGATAGCCAGAACCCACGGGTTTGGATCGACGTTTCGCCCCACGAGAAAGGTCCTGAAGCTTTTGATCTCGACAATTCATGAGAGAATATTAATAAAATGTGATGAACTGAGTGAGCTGAGTGACAGTCAGTTTGGTTTTAGAAGCGAAATGGGAATTAGGGAAGCTTTAATCGCATTGCAGGTTTTTGTGCAAAAATGTCGCGACATGCCGCTAGGTGCCTTTCCATGCTTCATTGAGTACGAGAAAGCGTTTGACAAAGTGCAACGTCAACTTTACTGTTGCACGAATGGGCAGATCCGTCTAGGTAAATACTACGACCTCACAGAAGACCGGCGTAAAGTGGAAGTTTTATACTTTTGCGTTTCGTCTTCTGAGTGCGGTAGCCGGGGCCCACTTTATTAAAAGATGGCAAAACGTGTTGCGAATGTCAATGGGCGGCGTTTATCGCTTAAGATCAGGTGAACCACCAGCGCACTTGCCACCTTTTCACATAAAAAAGACATCAGTTTAGACAAGAAAGACATCCGTACAAAATCTGTACAGGAACCAGCAGGCTACTGTCAGAGATGAAGGGGAAGAATCCAAGAAAATTCACATTAAGATTGGAGTGTGCCAGGGATTTATTTGTCGAAACTCTTTTTAATATATAGTCTGAAGCAATGGAAGACTTTAATTATGGTATTAAAATAAATGCCCAGCAACAACTAAAAAAATGCCGATGACACGATTCTCGTGGCGAAGGAAGCCGAGCTCTAGAAAATTGTTTATCGAGTAACCGAGTGTAGTTTCAATGCTGACCTCATCATGAATTTCCTCAATCAAGACTAAGTTTATGGTTATTTCAAACATAGTTAGTTTTAGTTGATTAACCTAGCCTATCTATGGCCGCTCAAAAACTGGAATGCGTCGATAATTATAGATTGATTCACCTTCCCTTCCCGCGGAAGTGAAGAGTGACATTGGGTACCATATCACTTGACAATTTACTTTAATCTATAAATAATCTTATAAAATAGATTGTGAATAAACTAATATACTAATATCACCGACGTTATAAGCTATAACACTCTTGCTATAAGTGGTAATTTGTTTCACATTCCAGTTACAAAAACAAACTTTGGCCTACAATCCCCTCAAGTTAGATTAATTAGAGAATACAACTTCTTAGTCAAACAATAGCCGATATGGATATATTTCATTGCAGTCTGAATAGATTTAGAAAGCTGCTAACAAAACTATATATATTAAGTAGTCATTAATTAATTTTATTTCAAAATATTTATAATATTTTAACTTACACTCGTATCATTAAAATACCCACTTTGCTATTTCTAATATATTTATAACTATGGACACCGTTATTTTTTATGTATCAGCTATAAGTTTTTAGGACCAATTGACCTATGTAAATGACCAATACATGCGATGTGGTTGTACTTTAAATAAATAAATATTAATAAATAAACAAAGGGCTTACACTGCGATAATTCACCGTAACGCCCACTACATAGATGTTTTCACAAACATTAATATCAAGGGACTCACGCAAATATTAACAACAATTACGAGTAACCAACTTAACCAAGCTACCCTTAATTATGACATATGTTCATGTTCATGTCCAGATGTTCTAACATTTTCATTCGAAATTTCAGGCACCGTTTAAGTGGTTATAGCAATAGAATTTATCAAATTTATTATATATAATGTAATAATTTATAGTCCCTAATAATTATTAAATGAACCGAAAACAAAAGATTGTTTTAAAAACACTAACTATTCTTCTATTTTTTTTTGCGAGGACCATAAAGAAATAATAAACATTTCACTTCTTGAGAAAACTATGATACCTTATACAAAAAAAATTCAATCACGGGTCCATTTTTATTTTGATTCCATTGATCTAGAATTCAATCGAGTGTGAAAAGAAAGAGTCGCCAATCTAAAAATTTACTAATTTTAGTTTTCAACTAGCTGTGCCAGCGACGTGCGCCTGGAATTTTAAGTAAAAAAAAACTAAAATAAAAGTATCCTAAGTTACTCCCTATTACATCAGCTATCTGTCAGTGAAAGTCCCGTCCTAATCGGTTCAGCCGTTTCACAGATTAGGCGGAACAAACAGACAGACAGAAAGACAAAAATTGTAAAAAAAAATATTTTGGTATATGTACCTACCGTGTATACATCCATATGCATTTAGTAAAAAGCGGTTATTTTAATATTACAAACAGGCACTCCAATTTTATTTATCTGTACAGATATTATTACGTGTTAGGGTTCGAAGGATTTCGAGAGAAAGACAAAACCTTGACCACAGCGTTACTGCTTCCACTAACAAGGGTTCTCGCCGTCATCAGTGTTTGCGCCGATGTCTTGGTAGGTGTGCCTTCGATCAACACGCATCTGTTTGACATTTTCTTTCCAGCTGGCGGCAGTTTCACCAGCATCTGAGCTTCCGCTCGTCCAGGTATAATGACTTTCTTTACACATGCGACTTTCCCGCAGGTGCCTCCAAGAATGAAGATTTCTTCTTCACCACACTTGAAAACTCCGTCAGCGACATTAATTCTGCAGTTGTGTTTCTTCATGAAATTCAAACCCAAGATGCAATCATCCATAATCGCAGCCACGATAACGTTATGAGAGTATGAGGACCCCCCTACATACATCGTAACTGACGTTTCTCCCAGGACGGGTATTGGCTGACCGGAGGCAGTAAGAAGCCGGCAGTCAATCCTCCTCTTATGTCCCCTTGCGGCTTTTACCAGATTTGGATTCACTATTGTTCTAGAGGCTCCTGTGTTAATGCACGCCTGGGAGATAACAGTTATCGGAGCTTCCTCCGCGTCAGCCAGTACTTGCCCCTTAGTACTGGCTTTTATTAGTTTCCCTGATCCCGGGCAGGGGACGAAGCCTGTCGCTTCTTCAGCTCCGCTATTTGTTCCTCGATCCATTTCATCCTTGTCATCTGGGTCTCCTTCTGCGGGCAGTTGAGCTGAAGATGGCCCCTCTCGCCGCACTTGTAACAAATGGCTCCAGAACTTTTCTTCGAAGGAGCCTTAACCTCCTTGACTTCCTCAGAGACCTCGCGATCTTATGGGTCTGCCGCATGTCATAGCGAAAAGTCTCGATCTCCAACGCGTGCGCTTATGCCTCCTTTAGCAAGGTATGGTGACGAAGCCTCACTGCAGCTCTGACCTCCAGGTCTTTGATTCCGTCCACAAATGCTTGAACAATATTCGTGTCTACCATCTTGGTGTCGGCTCCTGGGTGTGCCTTCCTGACGAGTTTTTCAATTTCCAACGCCCATTGTTGTAGTCCTTCTCCTGAGCGTTGGATTCAGTCACGCAGTTGGGCACGGAACACGTGCTCCAGGTGTCGCTCCCCGTATCTGGATTCAACTGCCTCTATCAGGTCTTGGAACCCATTTCCTATACGTGTCAGTGCTTCCAGGACCGACAAAGCTTGCCCTCTAAGCGCAACAGTGAGGGCGGTCAGGCATTGCTCTTCCGTCCACCCGTTGGCAGTAGCAACAGTCTGGAATTGCCGACGATAAGCGTGCCAAGAACTATTGCTGATGTATGGCGGCACTTTCACTCTTGGTCCTTGCGCCACTCCCGTAGTTCCAATAAGCATCGTGACTCACGTGGTTTCAAGACGCACTACTTTTTTCTGTAGTTCAGTGAGGCCGGTTTTCACATTTTCAACATCCAATCCTAACCCGGTATCTCGTTCTTTCACTACGTTGACATCTCTTCGAAGCTTAATCACCGTGTTACTAACATCACTTATAGCCCAAAGCGCTTTTTCTTGGAGGTCTTTTTGTTGTCCTTGTGACTCTTGCAAAGCGCCGAGCCTGCGTTCGTGTGATTCCTTCATTGCTTGAATTTCAGCCCTTTGCAGCTCCATTAATTCAATTAAACTTCCTAATTGCAGAGCCACTTCAGGGGCTGCAGAAGCTACGGTGCCGCTGGTGGGCGTGGCTTGTCTGATGGGCTTGGCCCGATGGGTGGAGTCAGTGGGCGGGGTCTGAGGTGGAGTGGGCGGGGCCTGCGCCAAAATGGTCGTGGCTTGAGTCAAAGTGGGCGGGGCCTGAGCCTGGGTGGTCGGAGTCTGGAGGGGTTGTGGTCTGTGGGCGTGACTTGGTAGGTGAGGCCAGTGGGCGGGGCTTGGTCCCCAGTGGGTGTGGCCTCCGCAGCTCGTGCCCTTGTCCTGACGCCTTGTCCTGACGTCCTCTCTCGGAGTCAATGGCATCTCCAAATCCCACTTCTGACACCAGTTGTTACGTGTTAGGGTTCGAAGGATTTGGAGAGAAAGACCTGCTGACTCTTTGAGATACTTTATTCACTAGCACTAGGTCCAATACAAAGCACTAGGTCCAAACACTAAGCACTAACGATGTCCTAGGTTGTAGCCAAGTCGTAGGTTTCGCTGGTATACACTCTTGATCACTAGTTTTCATTCCGAAGTCGAGAGATTTCCCTCGAAGGTAGCTCAAACTGAACTGCCTCGCTCGCCTCCCTGCGGCTTTTTATATGGGCCGAGACGAGTCCCAGACTAATCCAGAAAGTTCCTTCCTGGAACGTACCCGACACGCGCGAACATGATCATGATTCTGGAAAGTTCGCGAATGTACCCGGTTTTCGAGACTATATAGTTCCACAGTAGTTCCTCTAACGCCATCTAGTATTGAGTAGGGGGTTTTATGTTGTCTTTGTTCGTTGAGTGGTTTTACTGGTTGATGCTAGATGGCGCTAGTTTCTTCGTGTGTTCGTAACAATATGTTACTTCACTTATTAAGGAGTGTAAATTATGTTAGTATCAATGTTTTTGAAACGTAGTTAAAGGAGATGCGAGTTTATTTACGTTCGATAATGTTAAAACATACCAACATTTTGTCAAATGTTATAAAAATAAGTAAAATAAGCGAGTATAAATCAAGTAAGTAATAAGTAAGTAAATAAGCAAGTATTACATTACATTATACTCATTTCGTCTGTGTGACTGACGCCACCGGAGCAGTGGCTTCTTTTGACCAAATCAGACTATAAATGAAATAATAACCAATAATTGAGCTTTGTCACCTCCAAGCTTATGAATGTTAAAGAACCCGTCTGGAGATGATATGGCTTAACTGCTCAGTTCACTTTCAAGCAAATAATATACAAACTTTAGACATCCCAACGACATTTTCTATCTGAATCAATTTTGCTATTTTAACAGGACACTTAACTGAAGTCAATTTATGATGATACAATCTGGGTTAAATGTTAATAAGGCTGATATTAAAGATAATAATAATAACACTTTCTAATCGACAAATCGAGTAATATTATGACCACAAAACATTTTGAACGTGAGCATATAGCATGACTGCTCATAAAGAATATCATTTACCTACATACAATCTTATTTGGCCTGTCCATTTTCACTTCTTGTTATTGAACCCTGTGCGCACAAATTTTATTACTTTAGACTAAGGGCTATATATTTTCTTGACTCGACGAATCTCCATTCCTACGTTAACCTAAAAATAAACTGGTTCGAGACACGCAAACTTGATTAATGTCGGCTGAAATGGCATTGAAAGATTCGTTTAGAAGCATTGTTTCGGATAATCCAAATTGCAATTTATTCAACTTTTCTAATTAGCGTTTATATGATTGATAAGTATAAAATTGGATGAAGAACGTTTCGAAGTCGTATAAACAAATAAGAAAAAGGAGTGTTACCGACCCTACACTATTGCAGAATAGTCGGGAGGCAATAAGTTTAATGTTATGAAAATAATGCTAACTGGTAATCAACTCTGAAATCAGACGTACTTTCAGACTTTGAGACTTCAACAAGTAACTAAGCACTCTCTTCTTAAGGATCCATGGCCAGCGTAACTTAGGAAAAACTATTAATAAGCTTTTAACGAAGCTTTTAACTATTCTAGCGACCTCGAAGTCTTTTGTAACTCTTGTGACAATTTTTATCAGCGACAGTGATCTTTCATAATCAGATTATCTGTTTACAGACTTGTCAACTAGTCAATTTAAAAGTCTTCTCTTAAAGCGTCATGAAACATGGATAATACTTGCTTCCTCTGTTTATAAAGTCTAAGTTAATATATGAATTGTGAATACTCATTTTTCAGATTACTAGATAAAATTTGATTTGTAAGCATTATGCTAAATTTAAATTCTTACATTTGCAAGGACGTTTACATTGCGTGACATTATAAATCTTATGTGATATTATGGAGAAGGTTCGTTAAACTTAAAAATCTTAAAAAATTGAGCCCGTCTTCCGTCGTAAACAGGCATAAAAAGACAGGCTTCTCCATGGTACGAGTTTTGAAAGAGCCAATGGTGGAAAGCCTACGCATACCCACTCTCACATTGATTAAAAACCACACGATGTTGTCACCTAAGATGTCTATCGGCAGGGCCGCGGGAAGACTTTCGCCTTCTTTGACATCCTTGACATCGCTGACCTTCTCCGCACATTTGTGACACATTACTAGCTTTGAAATTACATGTTCATTAATGTTTTTTGGGTAACAAAATAAGTATTCTTACGTTGATGAGTGTTTATGATACTTCACAATATAGTACCCGGAGGACCGAGCAAAGCTCGGTTTGTTTTTTTCTTGGTGAATCGTGTATTTTGGAAATTACATTTAGATACAAATTACTGAGTAATGAAATATGCATAATATTTTTCGATCTTACCGACGTAATAATAAGAAAATATGAACTGATGTTTTTCACAAAAGAAAGAACTTTAAAAAAAAGGGAAAAAAATAACAAAATAAGAAATCGACAAAAAATTAAAAATAAAGAAAGCAATCAAAGCAAAGAATCGAAAAAAAGAAAAAATAAATTAAAAAAAAAATTAAAAAATAAATGTGTAAATGATCGTGACGCGAACCACGGCCGTCTGTTTTGGGGCCGCCCGATTACCGACCGAGCTATTATGACATTTTCTCTTGCGGCGAAATTTACCGTCATATTCGAATTATATTTTTCATTCCCTGAAAACAGGGATAAAAGGACATTTTCTAAAAGTGAAACCTAGCTAGATCGATTTTTCGCCCCCGAATCTATGCACATACTAAATTTCATGAAAATCGCTGGAGCCGTTTCCGAGATTCCGATTATATATATATACAAGAATTGCTCGTTTAAAGGATAAGATTTACGTCTTCCCATGAGATATGTGAATATTTTTATAATTATATTACATAAAATATCTAAGAGAGACCATAAAAAGGCTGTCGTAACGTTACCGTGAAATTATTATCTAGAATCACATTAATGCAAAAAATATTTTCTATCAAAACAGTTTAAATTGTTTTTTAAGTACTTATATATATCTTTTCATGCAGTAGTTAGTTTTGGCAGTATTGTCTCAGTAAGTAAGATTGTTCTTATCTTAGTGGTGTTTCGTGTTCATAATGAAATTGCCAATAATATCGTGAGCTATACTTGTCTTACTTGCCTACTCTGTAAGCGCCAAAAGTTATCGAAAGTTGTGTCGTTTCATCAATAGTTCTCTAACTAAAAAAATTTAAACAAAAACATCCTATGCACACATTTTTTTTTTCTATTAAAAAAAAGTAAACGTTTTCCTGTGAAATTTGAATCTCCGCGTTAAAGCTTTTATTCAATTTATCCGAAAAGACCCATGAAAGGCATTCACATACTAGTGAATATAACATTTCTACCTTTAATGGCTAACGTTTTAAGACTTGATATTACACCGTAAGGAAATTGCGCCGTACACTGAATAATTAACGAAATTTATTCCAGAGACAACTGTGTTGTCGAGTTATGTTACAGTAAAACAGAGTTACGGCTGCCGGGGCGCCTACTGCATGCAAGGTAAACTTCATTGTATAAACAATACTTTATATTACTTGTATATATAAAGCTTAGACTTAACATTTTTCATTGTTGTCTCTTCAAACAAAAGATGAAGTAATTTTTTTTTCTTTTTTTTTAAACATTGATCTTAGTTTAGGATAACATTATCCTGTGTTGTAAGGACGTTTTACAAACATTTTCACGTAGACAAACACCCAGATCAGTAACAACTATCTGTGGGTTGCACAAATACTTGTCCCGTGTAGGAATCCAACCCACGACTCCCGACGCCGAAGCCAATACCTTGGCAACTGCGCCACGGAGTCGTCACGAAGTGGATTCGTTGAAGTGATTAACGAATAGGCAAAAAGAGTTAAGGCAGATTCAACGTGATCGCGGTATATAGTTTCCAAAAAGTTTGCGACCCAATTAAAAGTTAGGGTACTTAATTTCTAAAACCTATTTGAAAATAGGTTTTAGAAATATAACAATATAAATGACATGGCATGATATATAGCATTCACAAAGTAGCTTGAATTGAACACGAAAATGCCGAATGTAAAGATCTGTCACTTCTGATAGTAATAGAGAACACTAATTTTTGATGATTAGCGAAAAGATCGTTTTTTGCAAATTATTATCGAATACTTCGTCAAATTTAAGAATTTTTTAGGTTCGGCCGTCACAATTTTTCCACCACAGGATGCGCTACTGGTTAACAGTAAAGTAGTAAGTAGTAAGTGTAGTGCAGTGTAGTAAGTACATGTTGAATTTAGAATTTAGACACTTTGGTTCGCAAAAAAAAAAACAAGAAAATGCGTTTGTTATTTTTGTATAATAAGCAGCAAGCTACAATGCCAAATCGCTTGAAATATTCCCATTTTCCACAAGAAATCCAACTGTCTTTACCCAGAATCAACTTTTACATTTGTTACTGTCTGTTAAATTTCCCAGAAATTGGAAACTCGGAAATGGCTCCAGCGATTTTCATGAAATTTAGTATGTGCTTAGATTCGGGGGCGAAAAATCGATCTGACTAGGTTTCATTTTTAGAAAATGTCCTTTTATCCCTGTTTTAAGGGAATAAAAAATATCATTCGAATACGACGGTAAATTTCGCCTCAAAAAAAATTGTTATAATAGCTCGGTCGGTAATCGGGCGGCCGCTAACAAACAGCCACGAAACAGAAGGCCATGGTTCGTATCACGATCATCTACATGCTTATTTTTTTACTTTTTTTTCGATTCCAGATCATTGCTTTCTTTATCTGTTATTTTTTGTCGATTTGTTATTTTGTTTGTGGTTTTTTTCCCTTTTTTTTAAAGTTCTTTCTTTTGTGAAAAACACCAGTTCATATTTTCTTATTATTACGTCGGTAACATCGAAACATATTATGCATATTTCATTACTTAGTAATTTGTATCTAAATGTAATTTCCAAAATACACGATTTACCAAAAAAAAATACAAACCGAGCAAAGCTCGGTCCTCCGGGTAATAGTTGTTGTATTTAACATACCAACATTTTATCAAGAATGATATATAATTACCGAAAGTAAAACAGATAGGGAAATATAATTTAAAGGAGTTAACAAAGGTGCCAACATAGTACCTACACAATTGAATTTAAGAAAAAAACATTAAACTGTCATGCCTTATCTTAATTAGAAATATGTAATCCCTTCAAAAACATAAATGTGAAATGCTAGCCAATAAATGCCTTGGTTGATGACTTCAACGACAAAAGAAGTGAAATCTAAATGGGTGCCAAGTTCAATGGTCAGTCCTAAAATTTATTTATAATAATGAATCATTTCTTCTTATAACTTAGGATAATATATTGAAGCCTAAGGTTTGATTTAGCTAGTTCGAAACTCTGCACTCGATTCGCCTTCAACACGTTATTTTTTTTATTTCTTAAATTCCGGCAATTTTTCCACACTCCCTCAACGATATTTTTACCAGTGCGTGGTGGGACTTTCACGACCCTGGGTAGATTAAAATGATATATCTTTGCGAAAACATGGTTTCACAAGCTAAATTTATTCTAATTTTCTTTGGATTATGTAACAAAGAATTGAAAACAGAATCAGATTCAGTACTTTTGCATTGGGCAACACTAAACAGCACTGTCGGCTGTTCAGTCCAGTTAATGTCAATTTGTCAATGTCAATTGTCAGTTGAAATTTGCAGCTCGATGCTACTTGCTGCCAAAACTTATATTGTGTTATATTTATATGTAGAATAATTTATAGTGCGCTATTTTATAAATTAAGTTTTTGTTATCACGGTCATATGTCTCAATACAATGTTTTAAGTAACTTAATTAATAATTTTGTCGAATATTGACATTGTATTTGTTACTGTGCGTACCTACTTGAGTGCAATTTTCTCTACAAACTTATTTTTGTGAATGATTGAGATACATGAATTTTCGTAGCTGGGATGAAATTCTACAAAGGATTATAAAGGTAACCAAATCACATTTATTTCTACGTACCTCCGTACAAGTAAACAAAACCCTGCATTGAGTCTGCGTCGGTCTAAGTTTAGCATCGACGCGAAGATTTTTATTTTCTTCATTAGTTATTAGAAATTTTAAACTCTCTCTGTACTTTCTTTATTTATTCTTAACATTGAATTACTTCTTTTGTATTTCATATTTAAGTTATACTTTATTTAATTATATTTAGATTTAAAAAAAAGCAGGTAAAAAAAAGGTATTTTCTCCGTTGAAAATAAAGTATAAGTGAAAATCTTAAACCACTATTGCCAAAATATTCTAGTCTCTTTATCCATCTTAGCATCTATAAGGGGGTTAAAAAAATGAAAGTACACATATTTTGATTTTTACCTAAATTGCTTAAATAAAATCCATTGTGTGACTGAGAAGTTGACAGTGTAATTTAAAAATATATTCATTGAAGATTATTTTATAATTTTGAATATTTCAATATTATTATTTATGTAGATTTAATAACTCTGAACTAACAAATCGCAGGCATCCATCTTCGCCTCTGTAGCTATGGATTGTTTGTACTTGTACAGTTTGTTACAGCAGGCAGAGGCTGCCTTCCCTACTTGCCTTAGGTTATAAAAAACACTAGGGGTAGGACAAACTCATACCTGGTGGAGTTGGGGTCAATCAATTTGGTTTTTTGACATAAGTTGAACCTAAAGTATTTTATTTGAACAAGTATTTAATTTCATTCTCAAATACTTCGCGTCTCCGCCTGTTGAAACTTTGAGTGTGTGCTTATAAAAACATAACCTTTCTGTCAAAAAATAATCAAACCCCAACTTAATGAAGGTCAAAGGAAAGCTTAGCCTAATATATTAAAGCTGCTTTTTATCTGACTTACACATTAAAGCTGTGATTAACACAAAGTATTAAATATTTGTACAAAGCACAAAGAATTTTTATTGTGAATTAGAAATTTTTAGTTGATCAAAATTTAAGTAAATTATAGTGAAAAGCAGGCCAACAAGTTCCACCTGAGAGTGTATATATAGTGCTCTATACATACGCTTCACATTGCAATTATCTCCCAAACGGACAGTTAATGTGGCCAAGGTGATAAAACTCAATCACCTGCCACAGAAGATTACCACTTAGCTGAATATTTGGTTTAAAAGTGTTTATTTGCTTATAGTGTTTGATTTTTCCCTGCAAAACATGGAACTAGCTTTTTGAACTAGGAAATTTCACCAACCTTCGAATACAAAATATCAAACCAACCTTTGTAGTAAAGCACCGGATATTCTTAAAGTTGATATATCTAATATATGATTAAGTGGACATATGTAACTAAAATGGTTTAGCACACAAGAAGTCAAAAAGTATACCTTATATATGAAAAACAGTTTAACATATAAATTAACTAGCATGAATCTAAATCATTGTGACAAGAAATTGGGTTCAATTTTATCAGAAGACAATAAACTTACTTAAAATATACCTGTCTCAATGATACAAAGCATACAATAATTATATATAATAATTGGTAGAAAAGATTGTGAAATAAAAATTTCAACATTAATTATATCTATTACATGCATTACAGACATCACAGTAAGAAATAATAGGATTGTAACAAGCTAAGGGCTCCTAGGACTTTAAAGCAGAAAATGGGACAGATAATAAATGAAACAATTCAGTGTCAACTCTGTTATGAGGGAAGCTAATTTTTGTAAAAAAAAAGCGAGTTTTTATAAGAAATTAATAAAATATACACTTGAAAAACATCTATCCAGGGTTTTAATGACACTTGGGAGTACAAAATTTTATTACCATTTAATTGCAATTTAAATTAATTTACACTTCTTTCTTTCTGTACTTAATTCCGGCTACACATTTCCAAATGATACTTGTATGAACAAAATTTAAGTATGACAAATAGACTTATTTGTCCTTTGTACAGTATCTTCCAAACTGGTGAGTCTTTATATTAAGACTTACCAGTTAATCTCTCTCAATAAATATATATTTGTTAATTTACATTGACACAAATTGCAAAGACAGGTTTTGAGCTTACTACTAGAAATCATCAATATATTATATGGATAGTAGTAGACATTGTGGATAGTCATAGATAGTAGTAGACATATGTGGAATAGCGTTTCATTGAATTTTAGCAACATTATTTTCTTCGAACTTTGTCAAGGACATCCATCCAAAGTTTTCAGCTGTCACAAGATTCGTAAGTTGGTGTAATGACCCCCTATTTGAAGACATCAACGATGTCCCCGACTAGACTATGCAATTGTTTGTAACTAAATTCTTTAGAAGGCATGCCTACAAGTATTCTTCGAAACTTTGCCAATTTCATGTCGAACATTTTAAGTTCATCATGCGATTCTGCAACAATGTAGATAGGAATTGCTTTATGTTATAAAGTACGCAAAACTCAAAGTGTTATCCAATGATTATCGCCGCCTGAATCCACCACACATGTGACGTTTTCCTTTTTAAGGTTTTCTGTTTTGTTTGATAATTAGGCCCCTGTTACCTTGTAATACTTCCGATTAACTCTTTTTTTAATGTGAGTAAGTGGCAAGAGATCTAGAGGTTCAACTGATGTTAAGCGATAACCGCCGCCCATGAACCATTGTAACACCCGTAGAATTGCGGAAGTGCTGCCGCCTTATAATAAAATGGGCCGCGGTTCTCACTCACGGAATGCAGAAGTATAACACTTCCGCTTCACGCCGATCTTCTACGGTCGTGGTACTTCCACGGACAGACCTGTCCATCCGTGCATCAGCGTAGACTGTTGCGTGGCCCAACAATCGTAGTGCCACGCAATATTACACACTCACGCAACAACACAAAATCACTCCGGTCTCCCGCGAAGTGCTTCCGTGGACAGGTATTCCTATTCATACTGCTTCTGAAAGCAACTCCTCATGAATAGTCTTATTACACGAAAACGCAGAAAAAGTTAAAACTCATTTGCCCATCGCAAAATTGGTATTTTAAACTAGGTTATTTTGGCGTACATCATACCTCTAATTAGGGGGGTTCCTTACTCAAAGGGGAAAACGGGACCCTATTACTAAGAGTCCGCTGTCTGTTTGTCTGTCAGACTGTCACCAGGCTTTTAAATCAGGAACCGAGATAATTAGTTAGTTGAAATTTTCGCAGTAGAACAAATACTGTAAAACAGTATTTGTTCATCTGCGATATAAAATATTTAAGTGGGGCTCCCACACAACAGACATGATTTTTTTGCCGTTTTTATGGATAATGGTACAGAACCCTCCGTGCGCGAGTTCGATTTGCACTTGGCCGGTTTTTATTCATTACGTAACCTTGCTCTCGACATGCATGCAAATATGTAAACTGCGGTGGCTATCCATTAGATATCACGTGGCGTGCCTTTCGGTCAACAGGAAGATTGCCGTTATTTATTATGTTTTCGTGACGGTGTGGCTTTAAAAATACGTTTCTCAATAATCTTTTATACGTGGTTGTCGCTGGCACTTTCGAGTCCATTTTTTTACTAACGTAAAACAAAATCGACTTCAGATATCTCGCTTTGTATTAATAGATTTTAAGGAGTAACCTAAGTATTTCCAGAGCCCAAAATCTAATATCAAGGAAATTAATATGGCACCACATGGGAAGCACTAGCTTTCAAATAAAAAAAGAAAAATCAAAATCGGAACTCAGTCGAAAGTTCTGAGGTAAAAAACATTAAAAAAATACAGTCGGATTGAGAGCTTCCTCCTTTTGTGAAGTCGGTTGCAAAGACAGAATTACCTACTATTAACACATACGAACAGCTAACAACGTATCTCTTGCCACGTAATAACCGTAAGTGAAACAAGTTGTTACATGACCGTTGTTAACGTTCTGAAATCCTGTATCTGCTTTGTAGATTTGATGTCAAACAAAAAAAAACCTATTTTTGATTCCCGCACGGACAGGAAACAGTAAAATCCTTGTTAATTTATATCGTAATTATTGAGTTTGAAAACATTTGAAAGCAGAGAGTGAAATGTATGTAATACACAAAATCTTTTACATGATAAATTAAACTGAGGCTAATCTGTTATATTCCTTACATAGCTCAACAACTCCAGAAAAGTCTAGAACGTTTTGCGAAAGCAATTTATTACAGACGCTAAAGTGGAGCTGACTAATGTTAGCAATTTCTTAGGTCACTTACATGTATTGGTAATGTTAACCCGCGTGTTACGCTTTAGAAAATTTCGAAAATAATGTTGAGAAGATGCAGAAGTTAAGCGAGCTGTGTATAACAGTTTGGCAAACAGGCGCTTGCTGAAGCTGCTCTTATACTTAATAAAATAAATTAGTTTACGGATTTTATTGCGTTTTAATTTTGATTTTGTAATTCCCGACGTTTCGACAAACCCTTTCCAGCGTTCATGGTCACGGGACAGACTGACGCCCGGTTTCTGAAACACTGATCATCGTAGAAGTTAACTAATCGGCTGTCAAATGGCTTTTCAAATGTTATTTGAGTTGCCAAAAGGATTGTTAAACTCTTTGCATTATGAATGTTATTTGATTTGATCATTAAGAAGATCATTCTGATCAATTCAGGGAGTTTAACCAAAATATACTCCACTATATATACATTTACCCAACTCCTTCTGGCGCAGTTGGGTAAATAGTACTGCCATTTTATATGGCAATGTATATTACGTAATCAGAGGTAAGAAAAAAATGTTTTAAAAATATCTAATACTGTGAAGTTCAGCAATAATAATATTTAGATAATATGCAAGATAAGAAGAGAACTTGCATAACTAAGAAATAATTAAAAAATAACGTCGACATTTACATTATAAATGTAATATAAAAAAATAACAGACAATACATTAAATGTACTGTTATTTTTTTTTACTTTATGTGCGATCTAAAAACTAATTTAAGTTATGCGTCGTTAATGTTTGAAATCTATAGCCTTTTAGCTTTCCTGTAAATGTATTTGGCCAAAACTTGAACAAGAGCTGATGGTTTTTTAACGGCTCGTCAACAACTCCAGATCCATTGGGAAGGAGCCGAGAGAAGATTTTTAGTGACAGATGTGTTATTAGTAGTAAACAAAAACCTTTTTACCCAATAGATGCGTTCAAATAAATAAAAATTGTACCAATTGGAATATAATAAAAATAATAATAATAAAAATACCTGTATATTAAACGCTTGTAGAATAAAAATAAGTAATAAGATCAATTATTCGTTGTTTAAGAAAATAATAATAATAAAAATAACTGTATATAAAACGCTTGTAGAATAAAAATAAGTATTAAGATCAATTCTTCGTTGTTTAATAAAATATTGCAGGATACTGCAGCTTTCTTCTTTTTTTAAATCATCGAAGCATTTAAACAACTCCTATCAAAACATTAAAAAAATCGGCAAATTGCGAATCGGATTCGCGCACGAAGGGTTGCATACCATTATCTATAAAAACGCCAAAAAAAATCTTATCTGTGTGGGAGGGACACTTACTTTTTTTTATTTTGTTTTTAAGTTTTTTTGTTGTTTAGTTTGTAGTTATAGTGGCAACAGAAATACATCATCTGCGTAAATTTTAACTGTCTAACTATCACGGTTCATGAGATACAGACGGACAGACAGCGGTGTCTGGGTCCCGTTTCACCCTTACGGTACGGAACGCTAAGAAATTCTACCTTATTTTGTGTTATAAATTAAATATTTTGAAACGTTTCCAATTTGTGGAAAATACACATAAGCTGAAAATTCCACTATTTTTATTAAATTTTACCCTTAATTTTAAAAATAACAGTAAAATGTGGCTATAAAAAGAAAAAATATGTTTCCGTCATAATAAACGATAATGCACGATGCATGAAAATTAAACATGAAACATCGAGTATCTTTTGCTTATGAGTCAAGTTTGTGGCTTTACCAAAAAGGATTTATAGTCGGCATTTAGTCGTCGGTTTCAACTTAATCGCATTAAGTTCACGCGAACTCAAATAGTATTATCGTATTAACGTTTTCAGTGGTTGAATCTTAATGTTTGTGAAAGCGAGATACTATTATGTCGTTAATTCGCTTAGTTCGCTCCACTTATTGCACTGAGGGCATAAGTCACTCGGTTGTGATAATCCCAACACAAACTTTTCGAGATAAATGTCAATTTCTCATTTAATATCAGCGACAACAACCTCCTACTGTTCAGGAATCGTGATTGACCTTAATTAAAGCAATCAGAGCTTATTGGTTTAAATTAAATACAGAAGATGTAACGTGACTTAAATCTATTCGGTCTTATATACACGAGAAGAATTCTGTTGACGATCGACAAGTTATTTAGGCGCCTTGTGTTGAGTATTCAGTCGCCGTCCATTGGAATTAAATGACAGTTGCTGAACGTGAGAACGTAACGTTACCGACATAGCAGAGCGAGTCAGCAGGCTGAAGTGGCAGTGGGCAGGGCAACCGATGGCCGTTGGGACAGAAAGCTTCTTGAGTGGAGACCACGTGATGGCAAGCGCAGCGTAGGGACACACAAGGTGGACGGACGACCTAGTAGAGATCGCAGGGACGCGTTGGATGCAAGCCGATGCCGACCGGTCGAAGTGGAAGTCAATGGGGGAGGCCTGTGTTCAGCAGTGGACGTCCTACAGCTGATATGATGATGATGGTGAACGTAAGAAATTCGAAAACGGTAACTCGTTGGTGCATATCGCTAGGATATGTTCCCGCAGCTTTAAGAACACAAGTCCGATGTCTTATCGGCCTTGTGTTCAAAAGCATTAAGATTAATACCAATAATCAATCAAATAATCGATCAATATATGCTGTTACAAATTTCAATTTGGTTATTACTTTCCAGGCTCCTTATCGCCGTCACTTCCAGCAACTTCAGTCAGTCCAGGGCAGTACTCTCAATAATAAATTCGTTCTTTAATCATAAGGCTCGGTGTACAGCCACTGTGCTAGAGTTACGCAACAGTCTCCGCTGTTGTACAAATGGGCAGGTCCGTCCGGGGAAGTACCACGACCTCAAACTAGAGATGTAAAGTAGAAGTGAGTATGGTAACTGGAGCCCACTTTATTAAAAGGCAGCAATGCATCTGCCGCCCTATGTCCATGGGCGGCGGTTATCACTTAACATCAGGTGAACCACAAGCTGGTTTGCCACCTTCTCAACATAAAAAAAAATATTGATTGCTTGTTTTTACGCCATAATTGTACATGATTAAATGACACTCTTTTACGGATTTTAGATTGTAGCCCGGGTTAACTTTGATATCAAGACGTGTCTGTCCCGTGACTATGAACCCACGCTGGAAAGGGTTCGAAACGTCGGGAATCAAAAATCGTAAAATAGATTCATTTAATTAAAAAAAGTAATTAGATTCCAGGCTACTTCGATTTTCTTATCACCTTCACTTCCAGTAACTTGAATTATAAATTTATATTAATAAATTCAATCTTTATTCATAAGGCTCGGAGAACAGGTACCATATTACAATATTACTTCTTCCAATCTACCAATCTACCAAGAAATTAAATTTACCAATGTTTACCAACATACCCCATCGATATTTATAGCAGGTTTTAGGCATGTAGCAAGGCACTGGTGGAGGCGTTATCACAGGTTACACGTTACGACGGATTATCCGTTTTATTGACATCACTTAATTGTTCGTAAGTCGTTTGATACATACACCTTACGTGAATCTTAATGCACTTTAGCAATTACTTTATTATGATTGTATGATTATTTAACGGTCGCAATGATGATAACATAAATAAACGAAACCGTTCAAAACAGCTCATAAAGAGTCTCAGCGACTCGTCGGTAGCTTTACTTTTACAAAAATTTATATACGATAGTGTATATCATTTTCTACTGCAATTTTCAACTTTAATTTTTACCAGGGAATGTTAACTTTACGTTTTTTTAAACATTCCCTCATAAACAAATTTTGTTGCTAAGTGATAAACGCTGCCTTTGCATATGTACTGTACATTCTTACGTAAAAAAAACGTACGAGTCGGCCTATGGAACAACAAATGCTGAATAACTGTTATGATAAAATAATCATAGTAAATAATTTATTCAATGGCTTATTTTAATTGTAATACATTGTTTTAATTTTATAATTATTAGGCAACATTTACACATTCGAATTGAATTCTCAGGCACATCTAATTGTATTTGTAAAAACGAACTTGCCAATCTTGGTAACGTCAGAGTAATTTTTGTTTACATATAAACCGTCGCCTTAATTTGTTTATTGCAAACCTTAATCCTTTTTAATCGTCCAAGTAAATATAAAGAAGAAGGTCTAAAATAAGATATTTGAAAACAGAAAAGGAATCTTGCGTGGGGCTATTTACCGAGCAAACGTTTGTTCAGCATTTACTGTTTCCGTCAGTTTGTATAGTGAGAAGCTTTTAAGATATTTCAAACAGTGTCATCCCATCATTAAACGAGACAGATTAAACCTCCGCGCATTCCATTTTTTTAAACGCTTAATTTAAAACGAGGGTTTTGCGTAAACACCATCAGTCCAAACAATTGGTTTCGAATAAAACATTGTCTTAAATAATCTCTAAATAATGATGCATAATATATATATGTAATCTGTAAGATACAGTAGATATGCCTACAAGACAGTATTCTTTCGTCAGCGAATTATAAGTCCTAATGTTGAAAAGGTACGAGGGGAAAGTTTTTTTTTTTGTGGAACCACAAACGTTTTCTAATGCGTACAGTGTTTCAAATTGTTCCTAAAATTACACTAAAACTGGACAGTGTAGAGACATTGTTTACGTCGCTGGGTTGAAAATGGTTCATTCTTAAGTTTTTTTTTATTTATTGGATTACTAAGGTAAGATACAGCTAATTAAGATAAATACAAATTATTTGTTACATAATACAATAGATAACTGTTCTCACATTTATAAGTAACCACAGCATGCGTTTTATCCTGCCACTGTAATGAATAACAATAGATATAAATATTAAACAAGTTAAAAATGAGGCAAAGTAACAAAGGTCAATCACTATAATTACGATAAAGGTAAGTAATATTTATAATTTTTGCAATAAAAGTAACGACGCTATCGAAGTGGATGTCAATGTCCGAACTCTTCTTAACATATTCGACTTTAATAGCACATTAACTTGTTGACAAATTCACCTATTATGTACTTAATTGATCAGCCGTCAATGAACTATTGATAGGTCCAATGTCGTATCGGCAACAACAAGTTCAACGGAGTGTGTGGTACAAAAATTATTTAGCAGCTGGACCTTCAAGATGGTGTCAATGGTATTAAGAAGCACATGAAGAATTACTCAGAACTGCCCATGATAAAGGCTTATTCTATAAATACAGGTGAATGTTAACTTACCCACTTGTTTATTGAACTTAAGTTTTCAAATAAGAGCTACTTCACTTATACTTACTTGGCCCTCAATGCGCGTGACAGTTTGGATAGAGACAAATGTACGCTTAATGTTGCCGGCTCTTTGTGGTTACTTTAACATGTGAACTGTTTATAAAGATGTATAAAACATGTTTTATACTTACAAAGAAAAGCATTGAAAAATTGTATGTTGTCCTTTCTTTGTCAGAAAACCATATTAATAATTTACTGTCTCTTTTTTGTTTGATGATACTACGATTTAAAAAGACAATGGAGCCCTGAGATTTGAGATATTGACTCTAGATCTGAGGACGTAGGCCCAGTCAGATAATAGCTACCGATCGAGCCGAGGTCCGGCCCTCTCGGGCACCCTCGAATCGGAATGCTAAACGCGTGCTGAGTGACAGCCCAAGCCGAGGTCCCCTCTCGGGGACCCTTGAGCCTGATCACTCCATGGAGCGCCCGCCAAAGCGCCCTAAGAGCTTGGCGGCCTCCCAAACCGGTAACAATAATAGCGTGACGGCCCGAGCCGAGGCTCCCCTGGGAGCCCTCGAGCTTAGTCACCATAACGCGTAATAATAGTACGCCGAGGTTCAGGCTAGGCGCCTCGTGCGCCAGGCCACCTCAAGTCCGTCGGATCTGTGAAGGCCCCTAAGGCCAACAGTGGCTCATCCAGCCAAAAAAAAAAAAAAAAGGACGTAGGTTCGATTCCCAATGTTGTGATCATAACGTGAATAATTTCGGCTATTCATGTAAAATTTCCTGTTTTTAAACGTTTTTATTTATTTTCGTCCCGTATACGTTGACACTAAACCACTGACTTTTAGACTAAAATTAACTTAAATCGTAATAGATAAATGACCGTGTATACTACGAGGACGCTATTGCAGCGACCTTAAATAAACACACATAAAGAGGGATAACTTTTTAAAATTGTATTTAACATTTACTTTTATTTAATTTTCCAAAACAAATAATTTTAGAACATCCCTAAGTATAAAACTGTAACGTAAAGTTCAAGTAGAGGTCACAACAACAAGAGGACAACGGTGGTAGGGCCACGCAGCAGCCTCGGCTGTTGCATGAATGGGCAGGCCCGTCCGGGTAAGTACCACGACCTCACAGAAGACCGGCGTAAAGTGGAAGTATGACAAATACTTTCGCGTTTCGTCTGGTGAGTGAGGTAGCCGGAGCCCAAACTTCAAAAGGTTGTCAACGCATCTGTAACCCTTGGGTGTGGCAGATGTCCATGGGCGGCGGTATTCACTTACCATCAGGTGAACCGTCTGCTCGTTTGGCAACTTTCAAATAAAAAAAAAAAAAAGGTCACAAAACATATTAATGGCTTGAATGAATTTAAATGAGATAAAAGTTATTGTGAGAAGGAGAGACTTCTAACGCGACGTTGTAGCAAAATAAAAAAGTCTCTGAATTTATCAATCAGGCAGTTGTAGTTGGATAGGATGTTACAAATATTGTTTCTTTTTTATCTACTTAGTTTGTTTTAAATTCTTTTTTCAATTGTGGATTTCTTAATGTTTATATTTTTTTATGATTATATGCGTGGCGTTTAAAGTGTGTTCATTTAAGGTCGCAGTTGTAACACCATGCTGTATTTTTTTCTTTTTCACTGTTTTTTTTATAAGCTATTTATCTTTCATGGCCAGGGGATCTAGTCCGATGCGGTTATAAAGTTTTACGTCCAGCCGTAAACCCTTCCGGATTATGGTATCATTGGGGTTTTTGTATGTTTCTAGGCGTACAATGTGGTCAATTTCGGTGGGTACGGCAAACTTTACAAATAAGTAGACTCAAGGCGGCCAACCAATAATTTGGCAGTTTGCGTATTTAAAATTTGTTTCATAACTTTTCAAACAGCATGCGTTGCAATGACAGAGGCAAAAAAAGTTTTTAAAAGTTACGGCCTATAAATATCCCAATGCCTACATACATAATTAGAGAATACAAGAACTTAGTTAAACAAATGGCCGATGTGGATATATTTCATTGCAGTCTGAATAGATTTGAAGAGCTGCTAACGAGCCTATTACTCATCAATTTTATTTGAAAATATTTTTAATATTTTTAACTTATGGAGTATAACTAAAACACCCAATAAATAAATGCCGGGCAAGGCCAAAGTATCCTCTGTAAACAGGAGGTGTTGATGGAGGAATTTGAAATTTTCCACACTTATAGCTTATATAGAGGAGTGCTAATATTTTTTTAATTATGCATAAAAATTACTTTAAAGCATTAAAAAAAACATTACACATACTACTATGTATAATAAATTATGGTCAAATTTAGACCACTGGGTGACCACTAGTGCGGTGTTAAAATAAATATATCAAGACTTTCTTTCAATATTCAGACTTAATTTATTAAATACTTTAAAAATTACATGTACATCATGTCTGTGTACATTATTTAAAGAAAATAAACGTTTGTCATAGTAAACATGTTGAACATTGATGGTGTGGTAAGTCCGACACATCTTTCAGTAAAAAAAGTGGCAAACCAACAAGTTTTTTCTAAGTAAATATTGTCGTATTTACTTAAGCAGCGGTCGTCCGTGTGTCTTACAGATTTGTGGACATTTGATAAGAAGTGTTTGGCCATTGAAACCTTTTTGTCAGTTTACAAATAAGGAAGCACGTTTCAAATTTCCATTTCCTCATAATTTAACTTTACTTGTTATGTCAGCTACAGAAAAGAGTTTAAAGAAGCAAGGGGCAAGTAATGCTTGCGATATTATTTTCCATCCTACGTTTCCAACCTTGTAATAAAGTCTTCGAGTTTATCTTAGAAGTTTTAAGTCGTGTTTTGTACACCGGAAACAATGCAGGGTATCGATTTTTATATTTCGCCGTTTCGCTCTTTATTCCGGAAATTGTTACGTAGTTCTATTACGAATGAAATCTTTATTTTATATTTATATACAGTGTGGCTTTTATAAGTGTATCCATTTTTTTTATTAAATTCTACACATAATAATGTTATATAAAAATGATAAATATTTAAAATCACTCGTAAGTAATTAATTACATTCATTTGAACTTATCTCAAAAAGTGCGTGATTTATACGCAACTCATTTATTTTACGCGCGTACATTTATAACTAACACGCACACAAGTTCGTGCAACAGTAAAATTTAGGTATTTATGAATGACTACCGCAATGTCAACAAGTTCGGTTTTTTAGAGAATATAATGGCATTTGTTTTTTGGAAAAAAAAACTTTGTTTTTTATTTCAATAAACGATTATACTACCGAGTCTGAACCTCCTATGTAAATTTGGGCACTTCTCAAAAAATCTCCCTATAAAAAAAATGTCCCTAATATATATATTATGTGTATAATTATGTATTTACCTAATTGTCGTAGGTATTTACAAACGACAATTAGGTGTAATTTGCATCAATACTGATCATGTAGAATTGTGAGAGCTGTGACAGGTTGCGCAAATGTGAAGTAGTACTAATTCTAGTAGAACTAATTCTTGGTTCATTTTAATATTTGTTGTTAACTCTTAGTTTCAAAACGTCGTTTTTTTTATTTTGTACGTATCATCTTTGAAAGCTCAACAGAGAATATGGTTAGTAAAATCGTTTCGCATTTATTTGATTAGTGAAACAGTGTTTAATTTTTTTGACAGATTTTCATACCTGTTCGTTTTGAAAACGTTATATAATTTTTCTTATTTTATTTCGTAACTAAGAAAGGCTGTTACCATCACAGCTTACATAACTGTTACTTTAGGAGAGCTTGATCTCTGCCCTTACAAAATAAAGTTTTAATTTGTAGCTGACGCGGTAAGGTATGAAGAGAACTACGCCTTTTGTCTTCACGTCGTACAAGTCAGTCTTCTGTGCTTTTTTACAGTTCTTTTTTCTGTGCTTTGAGTTACATAGAAATGCTTCTACGTCTACATCGAAAATGCGGTGAAGACAGTGAGTGAAGAATGAGAGTGAAGCTAAGCGGTTTCCGCTAACGTACCCAGACGGGTGCGTTAGCGGAAAGGGAAGATGCAAATTCGGATCCTGGTAAGGGACAGTTTCGACAATTTACACATTTTATCTTACCTATATAATTATTTTTACGTATTTTTGTTTTAATTGTTATCAATTATGCGCCTGGTTTCGTTTAAATTATAAAATGCCTCAAATTTTTCGAAACTTCGATTGGGAAATAAAATTTTACATAAAATGTGGCTATTTTTTTATTATTTATTACGTTACTAAATAACTAACAATGAACACTTAAGTGAACCACAGAGCATTAAGTGTGGCTCGAACCCACACCCACTGGCATAGGAGGCAGGTACACTACCCACTACGCCATTCGGGTCTAGTTTTTAAAGAGTTACAAGCTCGTTGTATGAGTGTCTATTTTTAACAGAGTATAAAGTCGCTATTTCCGCCTTAATACCTGTATATTTTCTGGACATTGAGCTACTTTTTCATGGGAAAGAATTTTGTATACACTTAGTTTGGTTATGTATAATTTGGGCTTATGTCAATAGCTTATAAAATGTTAATAGTCTATTTAATAGCGAAAGGTTGAAACAAATATGAGAGTCATCTCATTTTTCCTGCGTTTACTCAGTCACCGCGTTACGGAATGATATTGCGTTCATGTCCACGTCATATTTGGTATACTTAATATATTTGGTCAACGTACGAGTTTTCGCACGTGCGGTCTCAGCCCTATTATTAACGCTACGTTCCACAAACATTTCTCTAGTAAATAAAATCATATTGTGGTAAATAAAATCATTTGCGAAATATCCGAGCCGAGGGATTAAAATTGAACGCGATCAAATCCGTAAAAACGTCGGATTTTAATTTCGTTATGTAAAGTACCTACTCGTAAAAAAGCCACTAAATAGAGTTAATTCAAAAACCGTCCAAGACAGACATTATCTATAAAAATCTGGAAAGAAATCATGTCTGTTGTATGGGGGCCCCACTTTGATATTTTTTTATTCTTTTTTTTAGTATTTGTTGTCATAGCGGCAACAAATATACATAATCTGTGAAAATTTCAAATGTCTACGGTTCATAAGATACAGATGGATAGACAGACAGACAGACAGCGGTGTCCTAGTAATAGGGTCCCGTTTTGCCCTCTGGGTACGTAACCCTACTATATGTAATTCGATTTAAGCTCTTATCATGAAAGTTGTAAATGATTCAAAAAGTAAGACATAGCCAAAGAACCGACGAGACGCCCTTAGGTGAAATGTACAATACATATATATATGCGCTACAGAAAGATCTGTATAGAATTAGTAATATTCAGGTTACTTGTAAGTGTAGAACGACAGCATTTTCCACAGATCACATCCGCTCTCGATATTTTGTTCAGCTGTAAAATTAGCCTTTCTTATTGTATTTTTTTTCTTTTTCGTGCAATTAGTCGTGCGGAAAATAAGTATATTTTGCTTCTGTTCTCAATTTAATGAAAACAACAATTTTTTTGTTAATACTTACTAGTATATAGTACCAGATACCACATAAGGTAAGAAGTACCTTATCTGGACCCTGAAAGAATAAGGAACGTACAATATTACATACAATATTAACGCGGTAGGTACAAATTGATGTTCTCAACGTCGACGCAGCTTTTATATGTAAAAAGTTGGCAAGCGAGCAGGCGGTTCACCTGATGTTAAGTCATTACCGTCGCTCATGTAAATCTACAAAACCTGAGTTCTGCTGTTCACCTGCGGTGAAAATGCGTTGCCAACATTAAAAAAGTGGGCCCCGGTTACCTCACTTAAAGTCGCAACGCGAAACTATAACACATACAACCACTTCACGCCGGTCTGTGACGCTGTGGTACTTGCCCGGACTAGCCTGCCCATTCGTGCAACAGCCTTAGCTGCTGCGTGGCCCAATTGTCATTGCGTTATTACTACGGATTATGGCTTTGTAAAATGCTACCAGAATACACTAACTGAGATTAAAAATAAAATAAGAGGATAATCTCTTCGACTACATTGTTTAAATTTGCTTATAAGTAGTGAATTCATCATTGTTCTTAACTATTTCACAGGCTGAACCGGCTAGGATTTAAAAAAAATTATCGCTAGCAAGCTAAGTTCTTTATAAAACTATTCCCTAGTCTCTGTAATTGACTTTCTTTGATTGAGGTTAAATTTCCGTGATATCAGCTGTTTCTTATGAATCCGACGACGAGGCTTCCTAAAAGCCCTTTCGTGTAATGCAAACCATTGTTACATTGTATATAATCTTTGTTCATGTTCGAAGTTCACTCCAGCGTGCAGTTTTATATTATGCCATAAATTTGATTGCTCTTTTACGCTTCACTGTAAATATTCAACCAACACAAAATTTTGTTTATTACATGAGTATGCCTTAAATTACAAAAATATGCAACTAGTCTACTCCGTTAACATAAACGGTTTATTAAAAGTTAAATATATAATTATAAAGTATATATAATTAAAAGTTAAATATATTAACAATTTTTGTGACTATCTTTTATGGGTTTACAAGGTATTATTTAATCACTAGAGTTTCGATAGGATAACTGTGGGGTAAAGGTAGGACTTACTATACTGAGGCGTCTGGTTCGCTGATGCCACATTCACCACCACTTTGTCCAACAATGGCGGGCACGTGCCCCACAGTTATCGGTTCTTATCACAGCAATCGCTTGCTCTTTTCGAGCCTTATTATTTTAACGCGGCGATTTATGGATGCGGGATTAAGGATTATGATGAAATTCTCTTCTTTAGAGATATTCGCGGGACTCAGGCGCACAGGCTTGTTTTTGTTATCGATGCGGTGATTGATCATAGACTGAAGGGAAGGGGTTAAGCGGAAGTAAGGATTCGACCAATGTGTGAATGGAAGAGTGATTAGTGAATGTAATAATTAGAATGCGTGTGTGCGAATGAAATGGCTAATCCAATAACTTTTATATCAAAATGATCTTTGGGTGCCTTTAATAAATGGAAATTAGTATATCAAGATTAGTATTAACATTATTTAGCCAGATGTTGTTTAACTTTTAATTTAAGGGCTAGTCTCTGCCCTTAGACGAAACTTAAAATGTGTAGATAATTGTCGCAAAGCTATTGCCGGTGATAGGATTTGACCTGCGCCTACCGGTATGAAACTAGTCTATTTCTTAAAGTTTTGCCTAGATTTTCGTTGCCTAATATTATAGGTAGAAACCTCATATGTAAAAAAGAAAGGATAAAACTCTGCCTCTATCTTTTTTATGCGAAAAGTTACCAAGTGAGCAGGCGCTTCACCTCATGTTAAGTGAACCCGAGGGTTGCAGATACCTTTGAAACATAGAAGATAACCTTTGAAAATTCGGCTCGGGCTACCTCACCCACCAGACAAAATGCGAAAGTATTTATTATACTTCAACTTGACGACGGCCTTCTATGAGGTTCGTGATACTTACACGGACGAGCCTGCCCATTCGTGCAACAGCCGAGGCTGCTGCGTAGCCCTACCACAGTTATCTAGTTCTAAAATTTGTGTTATTCAGGAGCAAATCGGGATCCGGACACCTTTTACCTTTTTATGAACGGTATGGGTACAGCGATTAGCATCGTTATTAATAGTTCAAATCCTGTTCAAGTTTATTAATTAGGATGGCTAGTTTCTCCTTAAATATATAAAATAACTTTTATTTTTAAATGAAATGTTTCATTTCTATAATACTATTCATAATTCAAAGCACACTTAGACTATGTGCGGTCAAAAATAAGCTAGCTCAGCTATATAATAAGTTACCACCCGATGTCAAAAATTGTTCCTCTTTAACGAGTTTCAAAAAAAAATTAAAAATGTTTTAATGGAAAGTTAGCAATAACTCCGATTATCCAAACTTTTTAAATTGTTATTTAACATGTACTATGTAAAATTTTCTTAAAGAAAAGTGAATATTGTAATATTCTTTTTTGAGAAAATAAATATTTCTTTGAACCTAAACTTAGTAAATATGGCAAAGTAAATTTCGGCGAATCTATGTTTGTATTTTATAATCAAATAAATTATATCCGAAATCACCTATACTTTGAAATTTTTTGCCAATTAGATAAGAGAGTACTTGCCCTCTGGAGTTATCCTTATTTTGGCCGTAATTATACCAACAACAAATTATATTTCTTTCTTCTCTCTAACCTATTTTTTCTTATGTACAAAAGCCTATTTATGTAACTTTATATACGTTAATACTTGTGTATGTATATTATCTTCAAGTGTCCCGCAAGTAAAGCATCAATTACTTGTTAATTCGAGAGTAATTATTCGGAATTAAACCAACTTAAGTGCAGCTGTTACGAATTTAATTGGACAACTCTAAGCTCGTGGATTACTATCTAATTATCTCGATTGAGAGATTACTTTCATATTAATGTTGAGATATTACATCGACTTAAAAACATAAATATGAATGATACTTTTATAATTTTTAAGGAAAGATTGTGCAATTATTTTTGTAGTACATCCCTTTTGTAATATTCCGCGAAGATTTATCCAATGGAGGATTTAACCTCTTTCCTGTGTACGCCTCTCCTTAGCATGAGTGAAGAAAAGATTACCGTCTTTATAAAGATGGACCTTTGTATAGTATCGACTACTCAGTGCTTAGTCCATTGGAGTTTTTATTTTACTGAGCTAGTGTGTTTAATGGACATTTTTCTTCCAATAATCCCTTAATTTCAGAAAATCATGTAAATCTAAATTTTTTGTAGATTTAGGTGTGTAAGTTATTGTAAATGTTACTGTAGTACATATTTTGCGTTCATACAGCTTAAAAGCTATCTCAATTTCATATTAAATTCCGTTGAGCCTTGCAGCGATAAAAAGAAAAAAAAATAAGTATTCTTTTGTTTCCCATGTCTTTTATGTAATGACTTTGATAAAAATTATAATTATATTTTTATCAAAGTCATTATATGTACCTAAACAATTAGAATTTTAATTTTGAAATCGCCCAGCTCCAATCTTTTATGTCTACTTTCTACAAAAATTCAGATTTTAAATTTTGAAAATGATTATTAGTCTTTTCATTTTTTTTGAAGTCTTTTGCGGTTTATTAAATCTTACCTTCTCCTCTAATGGAATTAGGATATTTCTACTTTCAACAGCTTAGCGAATTATTCTTCCGAGAAAGCAGTGATTTTTGCAAAGAGTAAATTTGGAGGTTTTTGTTTCTTGTGTAAAGAGGCGTTGGAACGTCCCGCATTAATTAGCTTAGCCTCCGCTGAAAATCCAATTTACGATTCAGTTTGTCCGAAATTTTCTGTATACGACCCAAATGGAACTTTATCTCAATCGTCTAGGGTTGCTTCGAAAGTGATTTCGATCGATATTTTCGAATCACCGAAATCAGATTATATTCAATGATCTTAATTTAAGATCATTTTGGATTTCTCTTTTGGAATGGAGGTCTTAATACAAATGTATTTGAAGTTATTCTTATTATCGAAAGCATTCCTCTTTTGAAATGGAGTTCTAAATACTTAAATCTGTTTGAAGTTGTTCTTATTATCGAGAAATTTATTTTTATTAGTTTTTTTGTTAATACCTAGTTAATTTTTTTAATGTTTCCACTGTGGTAATGGCACGCGACTATTTCTGCTGCCGTACGAATGGATACGGTCATCCGGGGAATTCAACCACGGACTCACGGAATACCGGCGTGAAGTGGAAGTATTATACATACGCGTTTTGTCTGGTGAGTGAGGTAACCGCGGCCCAATTTTTATTAAGCTTGGCCAACGCATCACTTAATATCAGGTAAAGGCGGTTCATCGATAACTTTTAACATAAACAATCATAACAAGTCCATATTTTTACTAACTAAAAACAAAACCGACTTCAAATATCTTGCTCTGTATTCATTTTTTAATTTTTTCTCACTAATTTTTTCACTCTTAGGAGTTCCCTAAGTATCTCAGGAGTCCAAGATCCAATACCAATGAATATGGGACCGCATGGACAGCGTATTTCAAATAAAAAAAGAATCATCCAAATCGGTCCGCACGGTCGAATGTTCTGAGGTAAAAAATACAGTCGAATTGAGAACCTCCTCCTTTTTTGAAGTTGGTTAATACTAGAATAATACCATTAGACCGAGTGATGTATCAATTTATTTGTAGAAGAAAGAAGTTTGGGTGCTAAGTTTAAATGACGCTTCTCTTACAAAGCTTTTTGAAATGCCAATCTAATCCTTACGTAGTGAACAGCTCTAGAAAATGCGGAATCATCAATTTATTGCCCACTCTCAGGTAGAGTTGTGCAATGGTAGCAATTTTTCGTAGAGTTAGAAGTAATAGGTAGCGCAGCACGTTATAGTGCCATATTAGTGGTTTGGAAAAGTTTTCAGTTTAAAAGTACCTCTAAACAACTATCTGATCAATTCAAAACTGCATAATCCTACCCTAATAAGTCCAATTCAACGACTTAAAGTGACAGTTAGAAGAGTCTTGTGTCTAGCAATGTGCTGTTAGTTTTATTTATTTAGTTAGTTTAGCTGTAAGTTTTATCTTATTTACTCTTTTAGAAAAAAAAAAAAAACACAGATCCATTCCGAAGAAGTCTATCGTGCATTCATAGTAGAGTGCGTACAAAAATTGTCATGCACAAAAACGGAACCATCCAATGCTCACTTTGACTGACTTGTGCTTGTAAAATGAGTTAATTTTACGGTTCCCATTACTAAGACTCCGCTGTCTGTCTGTTCGTCTGTCCGTGGCCCGTGTCACCAGGCTGTATTTGATGAACCGCGATAGTGAGACAGTTGAAATGTTCACAGATGATGTGTTTTTGTTGCCGCTATATAACAAATACTAAAAACAAAATAAAATAGTATTTATGTGGGGCTCCTAGGTGGTACGGAACCCTTAATGCGCGAGTCCGACTCGCAAATGGCCAGTTTTATTTATCCTCAATAAGGAATCTGTGTATTTAGCAGCGACTGAATCTTTTTTTTTGTTGGTACACATGAAACAAAATAGTTTTATCGTTTTACCGTTTTCTGTAGTTTCAAATGTATGCCAAAGCGAGATACGGTTATGTATTAAAACATGTAGAAAACATTTGGAATTAATTTACCGTTATGTACTTAATTCGCCTAATAGACTGTTAAAGCAGTACTTGACTCAATATTACTATTCAAAAACTAAATGTTATTGTCAAGTTTACAGTTCACGGGTTATTTGAACATTACTTCCTAGCCCACCGGTTCTGCGTTCGATGAAACTTTAATAGCCTAAGGACTGAAAGCTTAACATCAGTTATAAAATGCAAATGATTACTTAAACGTTTCAAAGCATTTTACGGTCAGTCTTCCGTAGGGGAATATGGTAGGGAGGTTATTTTTAAAAATACCGTCGCGTGCAAACATCATTTCCCTTTGCCAACCTTTTAATAAACTCGCCAAGTTTATGCGAGGCGAAGACAAATTTAATTAAGGAATACAATTACTATACGCACGCAGCAAAGCTATATTGCAGGTATTGATTTTTACTTTCCACTGTCTCTTTTTTTTATCATTGTCTTTACTTTAGGATAACATTATCGTGTGTTGTAAGGACGTTGTTACAAACATAAATTTCACGCGGACTAACACCCAGATACGAAACAACTATCTGCGGGTCACTCTGTTATTCAACCGGAAATTCTTGGACCCGGATGTTCTTTTTGATTTTGGTTTTTATCAACCAACTTGGACAAAGAAAAAAGATTTTACTTGTATGTTTTTAACTTCGTTACCTCAAATTTCCGTCTTTTTGATTTTCAAAATAAATTTTGCATTGTTTTCGGTTTAGCTCCCGTGTGGTGCTATAAGTCCGAAGCCTGTCAATGTGCATTCTTCTTCTTCGAGTCCTTGCATTGGAGCTAACTATGAGCCTCGTGAGTCAGCGTGAATCTGTCATAGTTTCGGTGTCTTCCTTTTACAAGTAACGTTAACAGTTAATGACAAAAAATCGCAGAGCACATAATAAAATGTTTATTGTTTCAAAATTGAGGGGTAAATCTAAAGCATCAAACTAATTGAATTGGTGCGTATACACGTGGGAGATACGTATAAAATAATTTTACACGTTATAAAATATTAACCATTTTTACCTTTTTCTTCTTTCTGTTTGGTACCAGTATTTCATTGGATTTTTTAAAAGTTTGCTCTTGAATGCTGAAAATTTTAAATCCAATTGAACGGTTCCAATTTAAAGCGATTGGAATCAACGTCTATCCGAATATAACAAGGAAATTCTTTTTTTTTTATTTCAATTCAACATTTTGAATTGTATTTTACTCGTTGTCAAGCAAATGAAATTAACTTATGTAAAGAATGACTTAATTTGGGCATGTTTCTGATATTTTAAGAGGTCTTAATATATCTTATTTGATAATGTAAATAAAAATAAATGGACATTGGCGAATGCAAGGTCCAGAAAGCGTTCACACAAGACAAAGCACCTCTGTTCGCTTGCGCGTTCCCTATAGATATATCGGTCCGGCTCCACGGGATGCGGAAGCGTCGCCGCACGCAACAGAACTGCTGGCTAAGCAGCCACTGCCCGCTTATATAGTCGGCCACTATCCTAGTGTGCGTCGCTGTAGCCGCGCGTAGGGTATTTGACGCAGCGTAGTTTGATATGTTACAATCTCCCCCTCCGGATCCGATGGCGTCCCGACAAGGAGACGGTATTCTGTGGCATAAATATTTTGTTGGTGTTCCTTCGTCGACCTCTTTTCCTGATTGCATCTCAGCTGAAGTGAGTAGACGACTGTCATACTCCACTGGATGCTCTTCTGATCCCTCCCCCTGGACTTGAACCGAATCTATTGCATAACTAATTGCATCAGATTTGATTATATAAAGCTTAGCAAAATCAGCTTGCCTAGCACAGGAGCCGAAGTCAATTTTGTTTTAAGGTTTCGTATGCCTTCAATCGTTCTTCTTCCCATTTCCAAACCGCATGTTTCTTCGTCAAGCTAGTTAGATGCTTCGTAATCGGAGAGAAGTTCTCTATGAATCTCCTATACCAAAAAAAGTTTGTAAGAATGAGATCAGATTGACTGGAGGCGGTAATTCTCCCAGTCTTGGTCGCAGTCGGCCCCACGTTGGGCGCCAGTGTAGAATTATAGACTTTCTCAACAATTGAATTATTTATTGTTACAAATACAACTATGGCGAATGCAAGGTCCAGAAAGCGTTCATACAAAACAAAGCACCTCTGTTCGCTTGCAAGTGCCCTATAGATCTATCGGTTCGGCTAGTTCCACGAGATGCGGAAGCGTCGCCGTACGCAACAGAAGTGCTTGCAATTTTTTTTTTTTTGGCTGGATGAGCCACTGTTGGCCTTAGGGGCCTTTACAGATCCGACGGACTTGAGGGGGCCGGGCGCTCGAGGCGCCTAGCCTGAACCTCGCGTATTTATTATTACCCGTTATGGTGACTAAGCTCGAGGGCTCCCGAAGGAACCTCGGCTCGGGCCGTCACGCTATAAGTTTCACCGGTTTGGGAGGCCGCCAAGCTCTTAGGGCGCTTTGGCGGACGCTCCATGGAGTGATCAGGCTCAAGGGTCCCCGAGAGGGGACCTCGGCTTGGGCTGTCACTCAGCACGCGTTTAGCATTCCGATTCGAGGGTGCCCGAGAGGGCCGGACCTCGGCTCGATCGGTAGCTGTTAACTGACTGGGGGGATCTCTAGAGATCTCGTTACTACCACTTCGTAAAGCGTTGGCGTCGGGAGAAGGAGTGGCGGAAGAAAATCCAGCAACGCTTCTATCATTAATAGGGGAGAACCTGCCAGGTACGTGGCGGAACCTAGTATATGCTTGCCGCACTCGCCGGCGAGTGCGGTGTGTGTTGGTGTGTTTACGTAATTTATTGATCCTTTCGATGGCGATAGTCGTCTCATCGTCAGGGAGGTCGAGAACGTGTCGCGGTCTACGGTGAGTGCGGCAGAACGTACCTAGCGGCGTAGGTCTGTAGGAGGCGGCTCCTACGATTAACGGGTTGGGACTGCTTGCTAAGCAGCCACTGTCCGCTTATATAGTCGGCCACTATCCTAGTGCGTCGCTGTAGCCGCGCGTTGAAGCGCTGTAGTACGCGCGCGTAGGGTTTTTGACGCAGCGTAGTTTGATATGTTGTTGGTATGTTTATTGGCAAGGAATATATGCTCACGTTTTGGAAGATTTTGAGACTTACTTTTTCATTTGTGGTAATTTTTAAGTATATCAATTTAGAGTGGGTTCAGAAAAAATCATTTAACCATATTGAAAACTCTTTGAGATTCATTCCAGATGCGGTTTGCGGCAGTAGCAGTTGGAACACCGTTTCTATATCGGATAAATTGTCTCTTTAATAACGATATCCAGGCTCAGGCGAAAAACTTGGATAATAGGAACTGAAAGATGACATCTATTATATCCTAATAGTTGACACTAAGCACACATGTCTAATATTTGTATAGAATAATGCAAAAAGAACAAAAATAAAACAGCTTAATTACAGAACATGTAGGAAATAACCGTATGATCATCCTAGTGTATGATGGTAAAAGTTTTCTCTTTTAGGATTTTACCAGTTATTTTTTTATATATTATAAATTATTTTGAAAATTTGAAGGGAATTGTTAACAATTATATCAAAAACTTCATTATTTTTTATAATCAAAACAACTAAATAAACTCAATTACAAATCACAGCGACAACTATGTGACATTCTTCGCTGTTAAAAGTGATTCCATTTTGAAATTTATCTGAAAATCGTATTTCAGATTACATCAAGTATATGTCACTATACTCGGCGCATTATCAACCGAGTGGTCGGGTTGTAAATCATTTATTTATGTCTATATTGCTCGCTGTTGGTCTTATTGAGCCGCATAGTGATGTGCGTAAGATGAATGAAAGCGTATATCGATAAGGGAAATAATAAAAATATAATAATACCGCCCTGAAAAAGGCTGTTTTTTAATTAACGTTATACATTACCATTTAAGAATAAATTCTCAATCTATGTATCGTCCTGTATATTGCGAGAGCCACAGTGTCACGATCAATCAGTAGCTAGCAATAAGCGAACGGTAATTAGGACCTCAATGACTCATCGAGCACATGTGCGCAGGTAGCGAATTATCGATGACAAGTTCGGCCCGCGCACTGCACATTCCTATCCCTATTGACGTTTATGGCCCGACGACTCAGTTCATAACGCGCCGACAATAGGTATATCAATTGAAAAATAAAAGTAATTGCAATGAATGTAATTCTTATTACAAAACGATTTTGGGATTGCCGTTCTTGATATGACGAGGATTAGTGATATTACTTTACATTTATGAATAAGAAAGTATTTTTCTTAGAATCCTTCGACCGTTTTTTTTTTTTTGGCATTGAAGATTTGTCATATTGAGTTGTCTAACGTGCCAGCTGTTGCTCGAATGGGCAGGTTGTTGAAAGGAATTACTACGGCCTCATAGGTCAGCGTCAAGTATACTTAAAGGATACTTTGCGTTTTGTCTAGCGAGGTGAGGCCCGCCTCACTGTTTTTAAGATATAGCAACTTGCCAGGATGGCTACGGGTGGCATCACGGTGAACTTGCTTGCTTGATTTTGTTTTCACTAAAATTACGCTGAAAAATTTATAACAAAAGCTTTCGCGAGTGCCAGTGAATTACATAATGTTAAAGCGATCGAGGATTCCCTGCTCACTCAAGCGTGAAAGAAACAAAGTGTAAAGAGACTAAATTTCCGATATTTTTTTTTGTATTAATGCACTGCTGGTGTGCGACTTTAATTACTTTGTTATGTAGCCATCTTTGAAATAATAAGAAAATATTTCGAAGATATTTCCAGCAAATGTCGGGCCACACTCGCCACAAGTCAGCACTCCTCCGATATCATTTTAATAAACAGACGCAGGTGGTCTGACCATCGGCTCGTTGCGCTTAGAGTCCAGTTCGTTACAGCGACTAGTTTCAAAGTCACACACTTTGCTATGCACCGTGCACCTCCATTGTGTCAGGTCTTCTGCTAGAGTCACAATTGGATGGTTCGATTTTTTGTGCCCTAATACCCTCTGTACAGAGGCTTCCTATATAGGCTGTTACTTGTATATTCACTACATAAGGGATTTATATGCTCACATTTAGTTATCAATTAAACACTGTCATCAATTATAAACTTTCTGAATGTTTCATTTCATTCAATCGTTTTAGTTACTTACTACTTACCATAATGTATACCCATAGCAGAAAATAAGAACATTATAAATTAATTTGATTCACTATTCGATGCCAAACTAGTGTGCTCATTGATATTGAGGGTAAATGCGAGAATAAGACAGTGTGAGTAACAGCGAGTTGTTTGTTTGCTATTCAAACACGATTTGCGATTGCAAAAGCGTATATTACTGAACCACGATCGCTGCGGTAAAATTAACATACATATATTAAATGATGTAAGTGAGCAGTTCAGTTGTTTAAAAGTGTGTGCGTAAACGTTATTTGATGTCTCGTGCCTTTTGTAATAAGTGTACATATACTACCTGTGTGATTTAAGTTGCTCAAAATTGTTGAACGCGGAGGTAATTAAGAATAAAACAATCGTTTTCTACAGACTTCAAAGATACAGGTGGTTCTTATTTAAATTTGAATGGGAAAAGCCAATGGAACTAAAATAAGCATAAATATAGGCGAGTCACACATAAGATATGTTGAAGAACATATTTACCTCGGACAGCTGATATCACCTACAGAAAACATAAACAGAGAAATCAAAGAAGTATAGCAAACAGTTGGAAAAGGTATTGGGGTTTAAGGGAAGTAATGAAAGATAAAAACCCTACATATAACAACAAAGAACAAATTATTCAATGTCTGCATTCTACCAATCTTAATGTATGGAAGCCAAACATGGGCCATAACGAAAAACTCAACCAATAGAATTTCTATTTGCCAACGAGCAATGGAGAGAAAAATGCTAGGAGTAAAGAGGGGGGATAAAATAAAAAAAACATTACAATTAGGAAAAAGACCAAGATACAGGACGTAACTCTAAAAGTAAAAAGGCTAAAATGGAAGTGGTCGGGACATATGATCAGAGGATAGGACAAGTGAAGCAAAATAGTTACACAATGGTACCCAAGGCAAGGAAAAAGGAAAAGAGGTAGACAACAGAAAAGATGAGTCGATGATATCAGGCAGGAAATCATTATCTGTGAAATGGTAACTAGAAAATCTAATGCGTTATTAATGTTTTACTGATTTCGTTACAACACACGGCAACTGATTTAATTTTCTGTGCAGCCCACCGAATCCGTGAGCACTGAGAAAATTAGACTGGAAATTGAGATGGTCTTGTAGCAATAGTAGAGGAGTTTTATTTACTTATACCATTTTATGTCAATAAAAAATACTTAAAGTTAAGTAAATATTTAGTAGTGAAATAAACATTAATACAAATTGCACACTTATTACCAAAACTAGCTGCTGCCTGCTACTACGTCGGCGTAGAATTGAAGGCGTAAAATTCAGACAGAAAGATAAATATACATAAAATATGTATATAAATTGTAACCTATGTCTTATTCTGATGTATAAGCTATATTATTGTAAAGTTTCATTAAAATCCATTCATTAGTATTTGCGTGAAAGAGTGACAAACATACATCTATACATACAAACTTTCGCCTTTGTAATATTAGTAAGGATACTTAATTAATAAAATTTTATGGGAAAAATATGCATAATATGTCCACCTAAAGTAACAGCATGAGTATGTGCCAAAAGAAAGTGTCATAATGTCTTACCAAAATATATTAATATAAGAAAACATTGCATTTACATAGATAGGAAGTATAGACGTGAACAATATATGCGATAAGCCTATTAACAAATACTTTTTCGCGATGATATAAATTATAACTCAAAAACGTGAAAGTTTATATAGTTATTATAGCGATAACAAAACATGGAAGACGTAATAAACACTTATATTCTTGTCACTTACTTCTTTCTATGTGATAATTTAAATTATTGTATTTGTATAAAATTCTTGACTATTAATAACACGTTGAAAATACACGATTTGCTTCCATAATATGTTTTTTCATTAATTTGTAAGAAAGTTTTCAGTACAAGAATTTTATATAAGAGTAGAGATTAACTTGATTGATATTTTATGCTAATTGCAAGGAAAACAATAGTATTATTTGAGATCACCGATCTTAATTACACAAAGTGACATGGCGGACTGCCATTAATTTATAAAAGCGCTGTGAGATCTCGCGTTTATTAGCGGAGGCTCCATTGAAAAGCCCATTTATGGCTCAGTTCGTCTGAAATTTTCATTATCTGACACAAATGGAACTCGACCCGTGCCGTCTCCGACTTCAAAGTCATTTCGATTGACGTTTTCGAATTACTGATGTTTGTTCATATTCAATGATTTTAATTTCAGATTTCCCAAAATACCCTTGTTCGGTATTATCCTTGATCTATTTCTCCTTTATTCAGATGTTGATTCTCCTTGTTCATTTGTATTGTACTATCGATGTATACTATTTATTTATACTTTATTGTATATCAAAAAATATAATAAAACAAAGAGCAACTTAGAAACGAATCTAAAAGGAAGTACAGTAGGCGATCTTATCGCTCAGAAAGCGATTTCTTCCAGACAACCCTTGCGAATAAAAAAAGTATTCCGTGTCTTCGAAATCTAAAAGATCAGCAAATTTTTGTAATATTTTAGATACTCGATTATTACTTAATTATTGTAATGAAAAATCAATCTAGACTATAGTATCTAGACCGCTAAATACGGACCGACTCCTTACTATTGTTTAAAAACGAGTTTGTGGCAGAGGAAAAGTCGGTAGAAGCTTACATTATCTGAAGGCTATCGCACGTAGGCCTCATGTTAATCATTGATCTTTACAAGTAAAAGCTGTCTCATGTGGGATTTAGCACACATGAATTTTTATTAACACGTCATGACTTCTTTGAAATAGATGGGTTTTTACCTTTCTGAAAGATTAAGACAAAACTTAAAACCCTAGGTAAATATGGCGTGGGTTTATTTTTCAAATAACTAAATTTTTTTCTTATTTTTTCCAACAGCGTTGCAATATGTTTAATTGAGGAAAGGTGAGAGATGTCCCGCAAAAAGAGCGAAATGAACAAAATAATTATAAAAGTTAATATAAAACGTCTAGTCACGTTTGATTTTTTTCGAGCTCACTAGCTTGGAATGAAAGAGCACTTGCTCTTTGCACTAATAATTTTTTTTTCGTTCATTATTAAAACCTAACAGTATCGTATTTATTAGGTATATCATGTTGTATATAATCGTATTTCTGTTTTCAGTGGTTGAACGAAATGTTTACGAAAATGAGATACGATTACTTAGTTCAGTCACTTTGTTCGCTTCAACTATTTTGGCGAAGTTATCAGGCAGTCGAGTGTGATAATTCCAATGCAATTTCTTCGACACAAATGTCAATTTGTGATTCTCAAAATTATACTTCATAATCTTGCCCTTAAATGGCGCATTCGTAAAATTCCATAAATAAATTGATCAATGTTTATCTGTCCACTGTCCACTATATCAGGGATATCTATCCTTGAAAAGGGGGAGAGTAATGGGAGCACGTACAAGTCCGACGTCCCATGCTGCGTCATCAATGTCTGAATTGGATTTTCATATCACGCTCAGAACGCTGTGATTAATTGAGGAATGGGCGCTTAAACTTCGGAATCCTTTGGATACTGAACCACTGTCACAAAACGATCATGTAGTAGACTCGTCCGCCAATTATTATACTCAGCAATATGTCAGTACTCTCACAATAAATACACTCTAAAATCGTTGCAAATTTAAAACGACCGTCCACTACCACGTTCTGATACACTACTATCACGATGACATATCATCAAAAATGTAACTATAATCGTAATAATGTGCATGTGAAATATGTAGATAAAGTGTAGTCGAACAAAATAACCCTGCATCAGGTTTTCTCGATCTTTGGGATTAAAATACAACAAAATACCATTCCCAAAACGGTGAACGTATCGAATACGTAAAAAATCTTTTCCGTTCTGTTTAGCCAGGCTACGCAGTTTGTAGTCGAAAACTATTCTAATTCCAACCAATGAATCTTCAATAACCCTGCTTCCTTACTAAAACTTCAGAGCGGGATTATATCATTTGAACAACATTATAATTGGGGAAAATACCTTTCCCGTAACTTAAACCTATAGTTTTGAATCTAAAACTACATAATGAACATTTCAAACGTCCTCCATATCGATTATTCTATTGCTTGATTTCCAGTCAACGAATGCTTTCATTTCCAATGCGATTAAAACTGTATAGATTTAATTATTGTTGTCCGTTTGCTGGGAAGCTATTATTCTCCTATTGTGAAAGAATATTTACAATATAGTGATGTCGATTGTGGTGACGTAATGTTATATTCGACATTTGCAAACCGTATTTTAATGTACGTATTTGGACATTTTTTATATTCTATAGCGTATGATGGTGAAAATAAATTTCAAAGTCGATACATTTTTCTGGGAAATTTTTCGCCGCGGTACAATACGATATTGGCTTCATGTACCCGTCGAGATATTCGGACAACATATGGATTTTCCGCACGTGCGGTCCCGTCCGCGAATTATTAATGCTACGTTGGATATAATATACGTACCTACATTTGTTTAGTAAATAAGATAAAAACATTAGTACTAGTAGTTTTTTTATTTAATTGCTGCTTGTGAACTTCTAAAAGCAACGGTTCCAAAATTAAGACCTGTCCAAATTTATGGATATGTTTTATTTAAAAAAATGTCCATGGTATACACAAATATTAGTAAGAAGTAAGTATTTAATTTGGTTTAGCCATCTGGAACCTAAAAAGATGAGCCCTTAACTTTACTCCGGTAGTTATTTGTAATAGCATTTGTAATGATGAAAATTACCTGAAATGCTCTTAATCTATGCAGCTGTGCCGTTCCGTTATTTTTATTACGGTAATGGCTTCATAAAAAACAAAAAGTATAGCCAAGCAATGAAAGTCGCACTCCGACAGTGCCTTAAAACGCAAGCACTCTAACAGTAAATTTTAAACGTATAAAATCGTAGAGTTTGTCCTTTTAAATGCTTGACATTTACTCCATCGCGATGCATCATTGATAAACACACCGTTAGCTGAAAGCAGAACCAGTGTAGAATTGATTTCTTATATTTACGCTGGCTAAATACATGGTACGAAGCTGCCGCTCAAGAACCTTACTTCCTCATCGGTTATTGGTTCTACGACCCACATGGCCGACCCATCGCCTCTTCAGGTTGCAAATCTTCTGAGATATGTAGGTTACCTTTGTTCTACTGCGGATGTTTTCGTTGGGAACTCTTATCACGCAGAGAAAAACCGAACATCGCCCATAGCTCGCTGAGCGACTATGAGGTTCCTCATACGGCTAGCAGTGAAGTACCATATGATATGATAATATTACTCATACCGATGAATGTTACTCATACTTACTTGATTGCCTTCATACTGTTTCCTTTATATTATAATGTAAAGCAGACTTCGGCTGCAAAGAAGAGATGATTACGTTACTAGTTAGCAGGGAATGAAATTATCAAGAGAATTGATTGTCTTTATAATTAGGGCCTATAATTATCGAGATAATTATTCGAAAACTGTCCGATAATTATTACAGATGTAAACTTAATAATCCTTATGTAATACTGAAATTTGACATCATAAGTTAGAAAATTTACAATAAATAACCAACTACGTAGTGGTAGTAAGTAAATAGTGCCTTACTTACTACCACTACCTTACTTTACTAAATTAACGAGTGGAATGTCATCCTCATCCTCCTCAACTGCATTTCGTAAAACAAGAGACGGATCTCTGAAGAATCCGAATTCACAATCCAACTTAAATCAATGTTTCTATTCTTAATTTGCTGATTTTGGTATTTAGAAATTAATTTCAATTCGCCGCTTTTTTATTTCCGAGACGAATCATTAGATTTGATGGCACTAGTCCGATTGATACAAAACATCGTTCTTATGCAACTGCCCACAAATGAAATAAATTTTTCCTTTTGAGACCGTTGCTAATTTTCCAAGGGTAAGTTATTCCACCGCAATGAAAGGAGTGGTATTTCGAAATGTTTTCCAAACACGTACTTTGGGAAAGGATTTGCGTTTGTAATCAATGTCAAGATAAATGACACAAAACATTGGGGAACTATGTTTATTTCAGAAAGATGTAGCCTTTGCATACAGGCTACATCTTTCTGAGCGTTTGTTGATGAATTTTACCCTATTTAAATACAAGCGGTTTTTTTTCTTACATTGTTGATCTTTCTAAATAGTTCAACTTCTCTCTAAGAAATCAACTTCAAGTACTTTGCTTTGGCCGCGTGAATGAACGCTTGAATATAAAAGACGACGCGGTGAAACCCCATGTGTAGACGAATGATGGCTAGCGCATTCTGATAACTAAGATCATTTAATACGTCATTTTGAAGAGGTGCAAATTTAAGATTTTCGATATTTCTATCAGAGATAATTATCAATCTACATTTATGATTATCAATATTGTCAACTATTATCAATGCTGATAATTTTCGTTTCGTACCGTTCGTAGTTAGTAATATAACACAATTAAACGCCTGTTTAGCTCGTAAAATTTTGTTTGGAGATTTTCATTGCCCCAAATTGTGATACGTGGAGGCCTTTATGAATAAAACAATCGTTTTTACTCGGCCTCTATCCTGCTCTGAAAGTAAAATTCGAGGTAATTCTACGGCAAAACGGGATCCGGTGCCCTTTCACCTTTCCGTACGTGGTACGCATACATTTGCAATAGGTTCAACTGTTACAACGCCAATTGTATATAAAAGATTCTTTTTGTACTGGAAAAATTACTGTTAATGATTTTCTATTGTCTTAAAAGGCTTTTGTGCTATTGTTTCATAGCATCCTTTGCTTACATAATTTCTTTTAGGTAATAAAATTTCCTAAAAACACTGTACATTTATGTTTATGTATTTCGTACTAAATAAAGATTGCTTTAAATTACGGCTTAATAGAAATATTTACTATTTGTAAAGTTTCATATTTAGCATTTAAAAGCTAGTAAAATACGTATATTTCGCTGGATGATTAGTGCAGTAACATAGCATATAATACTACTTTCTTTGATCAACTAAAAAGATTTGTTGATTAGATAAATAACTAACTGTTTATAAAATTACTTAATTTTCACTGTGTAATAAGAATTAAACTTAATATCTTTCATTTATGTTTACATAACGACTACAAAGTGTCTCGCAATTATAGCATCAATTTCTTGTTAGTTCGAGAGTAATTATTCGGAATTACTCTAACTTAAGTGACACAGTTACAATTTAATTGGGAAAGTCTAAGTTACAGGATAACTAAGTAATTGTACAACTTTTAGAGAAGTGTTATTGCAAATTAATTTTAAGATATATATACGTTTGAACTTTGGACATTTATGTACTATTATAACCATCGACTAACCTTTTTTAAATTGAAAGCATACCAAGTTGGTCACACAATTTCGTACTTCAGGGTCTTCTATTCCTTTTATAGTTTCTTTAAAAATGTTCCAAGTATATTTTCTAAGGGATTTAATCGCTTTCTTATGTAAACACAAACTATTTTTGGCGTAACAAGAACACAGAGTTCAGCCTTCCATTAAGATGGTGTTAAGTTTTGGTAGTTTTCACCTTAGTTATGTTGTGGGATATAACTTCAATTGCGGGGATGACTTGGTAAATTAATGTGAAGGGTTTAAAATTATAGTTAAAAAATCTAAAACACGAAGGTTTGTTTTTTATGTTTTGCTCATAATATTGCAACATACATTTATTCTATATTTACTAACTGATACAATATTTTGTTGTGTGGTAACAAGTATAATGCAACGAAGTAAATAGCAATTATAACATAAAACAAATCCTTTATAATGATACCGATTGTATTATTGTTTTCAATTACTATTCGTATTAGTCTATGATTTCCTTTTTGGCCCATGTAGACTATTATTGGTTTCGGGGACCAAATCAAAATGTGAAAATCGTGTCTCGTGATATATAAATCAAATTATTATGAAAACTACAAAGCATAAAATAATAAATAGACGGCCCTATTACAGTTTCCTATTACACTGCTTCAAACGTAATGATTTCTTATACACACGCAAATACTGTAATGAAAAGCTAATGGAAAATTTATCGCGTATTTTGTACTTCACGATGTTACGACATCAGGCTCCACGGTCTACGGACAGACTGATTTAATTTTACATCCTGACGTCGAAGTCAACCAGACCTTAATAAGTTAAATTAATAACTAGCTCAACAAACGGTAACAAAACTATTTAATTAAAAAAAATAAAAAAACAAACTATAACTATATAACTAAAACTAACAATCATTTAAACAAGGGAAAAAAACTCAATACAAATATAAAAATAGAAAAATAGATGGGTCGTGTGTTCACCCTAGCCACCGAGTATGGACCAAAGTTTTCTCAAGACACTTTCCTGTAGCTCCCGTAGCGATAAGTACATACACTAGCTCAGCAGCAACGGCAACAGGCAAGCGAGTAGGGTGTTTGGGGTCCGCAGGCAAAAGGCAGACGATCCTCCAGCCACAACTTTGCGCCAGCAACGCGGCATAAGCTACAGAAGCTGTGTAGCAAGGAAAGTGCAGGGTCCCCAATTTCTGGGGTCGTACACAACAAAATAAAAATAGAAAGTATTTAGTTATAGTAAACGGTTTGCCGGTCCAAACAAATTGAACGGAGAAGCGAACGTAGTTTTTAGAGTTGGTGTCGTTAGCAGTTGGTTGTTCTAGAATGATCGAAATTGAACTTGACCTCTTGCAAGTGGTCTTAGAATTTTTCGAGTACCTCCCTAATTAACTACAATTATAAAGTAAATTGCGTAAGCGAATTACTGTTTGATTACTCTTTGAAAACGGTGTTACACAGTATCTGATTACTTATGCTGGAATAAGCTTGATATATTACGAACAAGGCTGATGATATAAAAAAGTAATGTTGTTTATTTTATGTCATTGGTAATGCCTGCTATTACCTTACGAAAACTTGGCAAGCGAGCTGGTGGTTCACCTGATGTTAAGTAAATACCACCGCCTACTTATGCACATCTAAAACCCTGATTGCCTTACTCACCAGTAGAAACACGAAAGTGTTAACGCAAATGCGAACTTCCACTTCACACCGCACTTCTGTGAGGCAGTTCTTCGGACGCGTCTGGCTATTCGTGCAATTGCGGAAATTTTTGCTTGGTCCCAGCGCTGTACGTTAAAAATATTTAATTCAAATAATATGATTCGCATGTCTATAAGAAATCGCCGTATATACTAGAAGTTTATCCTTGCGTAATAGAGTAAAGAATGACGTCACCTGTTTTAAAATAGAATTGAATACTATTGTAGCCCTTAGATTCAGAGTTGGGCTATTGCTGAATACAAGCAGTCTGGTTTAGCTTTCATTGTCCTAGTCTACTGTATGTATCCTTTTAGAGAGGTTTAGATTCTAAAAATTGTATCGTGACGCACATAATTTTCGTTCCTAAATTGTTTCCCTTTGAATTCTGTTCATCTAATGGTCGAATATCAACAAAAATACTCAAAATTAAAAACCAACAACAATCCATGTGTTGAACGAAAAACGTATGTAATTTTATTATAATATTGTAATAGAAATATGTTACGTGTGTTGCGAATGACATGTTAAAACACATATAATTCGAGGACGTTAAAGTTAATGGCCAGACATTTCCTTAAATGAGCTTGTACCCTACAGTACGCTGTCAATAATAAATTATGTGCTTTACACACATTGCTCGAAAGTACAGCATCAACCGTAAATGGTCTTAAAGTGGTTTCATATGAAAACTGTCAGTATTTTTCGGTTAAGATATTATTTTAACTGAAAAAAGAATGAAGATTTTTTTTAAGGAATTATGTCTATAGGTGACTTGAATAGACCAGACAAATTAAAATAATTTTCATTTTATTCCTATTCTAACAGGCCTTGAATATTTATTTCAATATGTGCAAATTTCTTACGGTAAATAGTAAATATACCTTTTGCGAAGGAAATCCACGTAGACTGTGTAACTATTGTTAATTCTATTTTGGAAGCAAGTTGAGCGATACTTTTGATTAATTTAGGGGATCTCATTGAGGTCTTGAGTAAATTGGCGGGAGCTCCTTTGTAAATTAAGTTTGTGATTCAATTCGTCTGCAATTTTCAAACTCAAGCTGATGAAATTAGGCTGGAATGCCTCGCCTTGCGCGGTCTATTTTGGTTTTGAACTGATTTGTTTTATTAACTGCGGCCTGGTGTTTTATTATTTTGATAAATAACATTATTTCTTGGACATATCATTTGGTGTTCAAAAATTATTGTAAATTATTGACATGAAAATCAGAGCCCAATACAACTGCAGATCCAAGAGATCCAAGGGCCTCTGCCTATAGCTATTCTGCCTCGAGAGGTAGATTGGGTATTAGCAAACATCAAAGTAGATAAGTCTCCAGGCGAGGATGGCATAACCATCGAGCTCTTGCAGGCAGGAGGAGACGTGACATTGGATATTTAATTGTTCTGGTAGAACAATTTAACAAGGTATTACAGAGTGATTACACACCCTCAGCTTAGAAAAAATGCCTATAGAAACCATTCTCCACAAAAAAGGCGATAGTACTAAACTAGAAAATTATAGACCCGTTGTCGCTGTGTGTGTGAGCCGTGTACGTGTAGTAGTGCGACTCAATACATAAAATTGACGCGTGTCCTTAAGTAAACTTGTAGAAAATATTGACTTAGTACTTAACCGTAAATAAAATAAATAAAACTGCTTCGCTAGCCATTTCATACAACAAATGACGTAATTATTTCCGACTTACTCGTTCGACGTTTCCGACCTCTGTGACTCCACTTAAATGAAGCTGTACTATTTTTCAAAATAATTCATCTGAAATTACTAGTAGTAGTAGACGATAGTTAAGCAAATATTCATTAATAAGTCAAATTGTAGTTTTCATTTATAATGTATCACATAATTAATGTATAAGTTAATGTATAATGTTTTAGTTGTTTTTTTTTTTTTTGCTTATTGCGTTGAAAGTAAATCTTAACGGAAGATGGTCACTAAATTCATCATCTATGATATACTTTTCATAAATAACATTGACCATTTCACGAAGACATATTTTTATATAAACAAAGTTCGTTGGTTAGTTCGTACCGTGGTCAGAAACTCTAGTATTGCTTTTTTTATATTATTAATCAAATAATTCCTATTGTGAATAGGTCCCATTATTCAGTTTATGGCTTCGGCGCAAAAAGTTAACATATACTTATGCCTTATTTAGATATTACTCAGTATTCATAGCCAATAAACAGTTATATGTAAAGTTTTAAGGAATTAAAATTATAACTAAAGTAACTCCTCAACTGGGTCCTTTCAGCTGTTCTCAAACAAAGGACCGCTACTTTTTAACATTTTTTTCCTCGTTAAAATCTTTTTTTAAACTACTATTTTTAAACAAAACTTACAACAATTCTTATCGTTTTTGATTTGAAGAATTAAAATTTCAAATTTAACCGTAGCACCCAGAAACCAATACATATATCAAGGAACACGTAACGATTAATGATTCTGATTCTTCGCACGAATGTCTAGTAAGGAGGATCGATTGTCTGCGATTGTAACATCTGCGCCAGTCCGTGATATCGGTTTCCGATCGGCTGTCTATTGTTGGCGGTCCATCGTGACTCATAGCCACATTTATATATGAAAATAATTTATTGAGTTCTGTCAATAGTCTATCACTAATATTGCACGAAGTACGAGCTTATTATAATACTAATTAAAATGATATACAAATACACTCGTTAGCATATTACAGTATCCAATGATCAGGATACATAGATTGATCTTTTATAATGAATTATAAATCGACTTCAGTAGGTCTGATCTGACTTAAAGCAATAGATGTTTCACATAAAATTCGTAAGTTAACTTTATTAAAATTAGAAATATTCGTGTATTGATATTATAATTATTGTTGGATAGCATATACAACGTGGCTCTACTGACGCGACAATAAATCAACACACATACAGAGGAAATTTTTAAAATTGTTTTAAACATTAACTTTCTTTAAACATCAATATTTAACGAGTTATTTAATTTTCCAAAACAAATAATTTTAGAACACACCCGTAGATATAAAACTTTGCAGTGAGGCTCATTTGTAAAGATCACAAAGCATAATATGAATTGGTTGAATGGATTTAAAAGAGATAAAACATACTGTTAGAAGGAGAGACTTGTAATGTGACGTTGTGGCAACGCATAAAGTCTCTGAATTTATGAATCAGACAGTTGTAGTTGTATAGGTGTGAAAAAAATTGTTTTCTTTTTGACTTAATTACTTTCTTAGAAAATATTGTTTTTAATTAAAAAAGTCAAAAAAAAATTTAAATGTTTATATTTTTTCATGATTTTTGGCAAGTAGCCTTAGGAGAGTGTTCAATTAAGGTCGCGTTTGTAACATCATCCTTTATGTCCTTCATTATCTTCATTATCAGCCTTTTTCAGCCTGCAGCAATACAATGTTGGATATAGGTATGCTCGTTTTATAATCGCAATGAATTGATCCATAATCAATCACTCTTCGCTATATATTTAGTGGACGTTTATTGATGCCTTTTTAACATAAAAAAAGCGTTTTTTTTTTTAAAATAAAGATGTCTTTAGAATTTTAATAAATTTAAAACGGGAGGATTAAAATTTTCTCGTAAATCGAATGTTTCTATTATTTTCAGTTTACTTCACGCTATTAAGCATTTTTATAAATTTTCTACATACCGTTATAATTTTTACACTATATTTCGCATTTACTTCCAATAGCCTATTGCGTTATAAATATTTAGAAACCGCATTAATTAGTAGTAGGTATGCAATACGGCAACAAAGCACGCAATTAGTTGGTCCGTAACTCGAGCACACGGTCCTCGACACGGTACACAAGTGGTCATAACGACTGACGAGGCAAGTGAGAGTCGCTGAAGGACTCCCGTGTTGTTGTTTTACTTATGTACTTCTTTGCCTTTTCATCAAACCCGGCTAAGTTTGATAATAATTATAAATATCGTGTCGAGTGATGTAGAGTAATACCTTCCGAGGTTCAATAGTTCGTTTGCGAGTTAATTTATCGAAACAATTAGTCAAATAATTAACGACCCGAATGGCGTAGTGGGTAGTGTACCTGCTTCCTGCACCAGAGGGTGTGGATTCGATCCCCACTACTGGAAAAATATTGTGTGATGGACATAGTGTTTTTTTAGTCTCTTGGTATTCATAAAAATATATTTATTTACTAAAGAAAAGTATGTTTATCAGTTATCTATTACAAGCGTTGCTTAGGGACTAGAGATTGTTGTCTAAAAATGTGTCCTCAATATTTATTTATTTATTAATTGATATAATAATCTGTGGCAAGATTCCGTAACCAAAGGGTAAAAATAGACCCTATTACTAAGACTACGTCGTGTGTCTGTCTGTCTGTCCGTATGTCACCAGGCTATATCTCATGAACGTGATAGTTAGACAGTTGAAACAGATGTTGTATTTCTGTTGCCGTTATAACAACAAATACTAAAAAACGCGAGTCCGACTCGCACTTGGCCGGTTTTTACATTATTTTTAATCAGTTTATATTGAAATTGTTTAATTTCAATATAAACTGACTAAAAAAATTATTACATGTTTATGTATAATTCTTCGAGCATACTTTGATTTTATTTGAAAACGTGCATCCAAAATTACTAGGTCGTATATGAAAGTCCGAAGTAGATAAAACGGGTAAACAAGTTTCTCTTCAACAACGCAGTCTCATTGCCAAGTACGTCTCGGGAGAATGGCTTTCAGAGAAATTCCTACAAATACCTACAGTCTTAATGAGAACTCAGGAGTCGAGACAAAATGTCTTGAAGTAATAACATTACGCCTACACCTCACACCTATCTTGATTTAAATTTGTGACGTTAAAATTAAATGTCTCTAATTTTGATGTTGTGCTGTCGATTGGATGACCTTATGCTTTGATGTTTTCAAAACTTGTCCTACTACGACGATTTTTTTGTGGCTAACTTGGACTGACATGGACTGTCTCACGGGGAGTAAGCAAGAACTGTGGTTCCATCATGTTCTTGATTATCTACAGGGCAAGCTTATAACAGACAATCTATATTAAAACTGGCTGCTGCCCGCGACTACTAGAATAGGCTGAAGGCGTAACATTCAGACAGAAAGATTGATATACATAAAATATGTATATAAATTATATCTGATGTATAAGCTATATTATTGCAAAGTTTCATTAAAATCCATTCAGTAGTATTTCCGTGAAAGAGTAACAAACATCCATCCATACATACAAACTTTCGCGTTTACAATATTAGTAAGGATTTCTTAAATCACTAAAACGATTCCTAAGTTGGATTATCTTTAATTATGTAAGAATTTGAATTGTCTTGCCTTAAATCGATTTGAATAAGCAAATGCTTTGTGTATAAGCACATGGCAACAGCAATATCTGAAAGCACCACCTCACCTAAAATTCGTTTAGCTGTGTATAGATAATATGTAAAAAAAGTCGCCCTTTGTAAAGTTACTCCGGATTAATATAAATACCGTTTGTCTCGTTTGGTGGGTATTTAAATTATCACCGATAATGAATATATGAACTTTGTTGGTAATTCCCCTAGGTTTGTTATTTAATGTATCTACTTTGTAACGAGTGCTTAGTCATAAGGCATACATCACACAATGTTAAATCGATAAGGTAAGTGAGATATTAGCAGACGGCGATAACGTGGAAGTGGTTTAAAGTAGCTTTTTACTTGTTATCGCTGATAATATCCATTATTACCAGTCAGCACTCTATACTGTTCGTTTGAAAACTCTTGTCTTAGTGAATGCTTATACAAAGAAATGTAGTCGCTAAAGTTTTGTAGACAGGTGATTCATATTCCTTTTGTGTAGTGAAGTTAAGGAATTCCCGACCGCATCTTATTTCGTGATAAATTTTAAGTTCTCTGGTCGAACAAATACCTTGTGTTCTATTCGACTGCACATAATAATGTTATAATGCTAGGAGCAGTTCACCAACGTGTTCTTCTAGAATCATTATCCCTTAATTAACACCTTAATTAAGAGATAATGATTCTAGAAGAACACGTGACATGTTGTTTAGCGTGTCTTTTCCAATTTTGCATGTTGTCGCTTTTCTTATTTGGATCGTCCGGATTCATGAGCAAAGTAAAACTAGAACTTATCATCTGTTACAAACAATATTTAATTTAGCAATTAGCAAGAGTATAATTGAGTCAAAGTTTTGCGAATTGTCTACTTTTTAGATTGTTTACGATTTTTTCGCTTTTGGATAAAAAAGTGGATCAATATTGGCTTTCGATTTTTCAAGTATACTAGTACCTTGCTTCCTTCACGTTTGATTTGTTTTACGCGTAGAAGTTGTTTTTCACCTGAAACTTTGGAGCTTTTTTCTCCGCATTTTCAGCGAGATTCAAGGTGTTTCCACGAGGCAGCACTGGCTGCTTGACACACATGAAGGGTCTTGAGCGTCTACTGAGTGACGTGACAACCTGTACTTGCGTTTGTACGACGATAGTAGATGCAACGCTCCGCCACACCAGTACTCTCACCTCTATGTTTCGATATGCCGTTATGCTGGTTTGACATTTAACTTTCCGTTTGATTAAATAAATTAAAATAACGTTTTGAAATTTCTTATTTTAAGATTCTTCGGGACTAGGAAATGTATTAATTAGTGCCCTATTACTAATACTCCGCTGTCTGTCACTAGGCTGTATCTCATGAACCGTAAGACAATTGAAATTTTCACAGGTGATATATTTCTGTTGCCGCTATAACAAAACAATATTAAAAAGAGAATAAAAATATTTAAGTGGGGCACCCATACAATAGACATGATTTTTTGCTATTTTTTTAGATAATGGTACGGAGCCCTTCGTGCGTGAATCCGACTCGCACTTGGCCGGATTTTTATGCACATGTTTACATGGAATAGGCCGACTAGTACCGAGTGTCGTGTTAGAAGTAAATAAAATAGAATTAAACATTAATTGATTACGTTCATTCTGTCGATTTAAAATATAATAAATAGTCTATGATCAAACACTTGCACAGATCAGTAATTGTTTTCCAAATAATTTTGTATTGTCAGATGACTTATGAGTTTCGAAAGAGAAATTAAAATTTAACTCTATTACGGCCGAAATTTTACCGTTATTGCCAGCTTCAATTTTATGAGTGATCATTGGTATTGGTTATTATTAATTGTTTCCCAATGTTTTAAGGTGGCTAAATAAAAATCTATTATTTGTAAACGAAATGTTGTACACACAGTAAGATAGATAGATTTACCAGACCAAAAACTATATAATTTGTGTAGACACTATATGTTATTATAAAAAGTTATTCTGTATAAAGCACAGTTAATTAATCCGTTCCATGGCTGTTCACCTCCCTTATTTAATGATCTAATTATTTACGCTCCGGGCTCGACATTTAGCCCTTAGTCAGATAAAAAAAATCAGGACAATAGTAAATGGAGCTATTAACTAAAGTCATTCCTTTGCCTAGCCCTATTCATTTTTTTGTTATTTTTAATGGAAAATGTGGTTGTTAAACTTATATATTACTTTTATCATTTATTCAGACGTTCATTAAAATAACAGAAAAAACGCAAAATGTTTAATAATTAATTCGATCAGGTTGGATTCAAAGTAGAAGCAAAATTTCTTTTAAGGATTTTTTAAAGATGTTATTGAACGTCAAAAACCTACCACCGATCAATAAATTAAACCTGTCTGGAAATAAAATTAAATGACATGGCCAAAACTCTTAGTCATAAATATATTGGCATTTTTATGTATTAGAGAAATTCTTCATGTTTCTCATGAGGAATATTGTGTTATAGAGAGCTAGCTTACTGGTGTCGTAACAATAATTTACAATACATGCGAGAAGAAAATAAAATGTGTGCTCTGGTGGAGAGCAAAAGACTTTCCTTCTTGATATTTATACATTTATGCCTCTTACCCTACAAATTACTTGCACGAAGTATCCGTTTCTTGGCGCACAATAGTTGAGAGGGTCGTGTCGAGTGTTGCTCCGAGATATAAGGCGAATGCTCTAATGCTTCGTATCTACTATTCAGCGTGCATGTTGACGGTCGTTGGGTTATTCTAATAACATTATCCCTATTTCATAACTAGCTCATTGTATGTTATATAGATCCATTCTCTTAATGTACAAAATTTGTAGCCCTAATTCTGCCTAAAAATATTTTTACGAGCTAGGGGTTGGGGATTGGAATGAAAGCCGGCCGTTTAACTATTCACTTTATTACCACATACAAACGTGCACGGCGGCGATCTCTGCTCAAAGCCGCATGTAGTACTACAGGTATGACGACTCAATTGTTGCGCACCAATCCTCAAGTGACGCGGCTGCCGGTGCAACGAGCTCTCGTTCTCGCACCAATCTTCACGTACACTTCTAGTGGTGCAACGGCCCAACACTTTACGTCTTTACGAATTTCGATCGTCTCTTTAATCGGAAGTTCCGGAATACGAACCTTCTATCACTCTACGCTAATAATCTAAAAATAAAATCAATTAAGCCATTCAAACTGTCATCGCAGGCCTTTGACCCCCTGATCGTAACCAATTATGTTTTATGTAAGTGATCGTTACAATATAAATAAAAACATATATATTCCTGTTGCTAAACTGTACTGTTATTATTGATATATTAATAATCGAGAGGGATATTGATTATTTTTTTTATGAAAAGTTGTCTAATACACTCTGTATAGAGTCGGCCTTTGCCCAGCAGTAGGACATATACATATTGGTTGTTACTACAAACTTGAATTATTTCATGTGCACTAAATATAAGACTTACTTTCAAGGTTATGTACGAATTTTACAATGTAAAAATAGACACCTTTCTTTTATATCAGAGTTGTTTTAAAATACTACATAATGGTAAAATTCTAATTTAACCATACATTTTAAAGGTCTACCTTTCTGTCTACTTTTCTACATTCCTGTCTTTGTGGAAACACGATACTGCCGTCCAAAGCGGGTCAAGATTATTGGAGTATTCTAGATGAAGGGAGAGATCAGTATTTCCCCCAGCCTTTATGTCAGTTATGTGGGGTCGGCACTACATGTGAATCACGTTGTATTGGCTAAATTTTTTATGACCAGCCGCCTGCCTGTCGTCAACCTTTTGGAATGAGCACCCCTATACTCAACAATCATCCGTGGATTGCACAAATACTTGTACCGTGTGGGAATCGACCCCCGGCATCGAAGCCAATAGCTCATCAACTGCGGCCTAATCTGTATTCTTTAGTAGTAACCTACGGGCCGACGGTAAAGCACTGTTCTGGTCCACTGAGCACACCGCATTCTTAGTGGCTGATTTGGTTCAAGTAAGTAACCGCGAAATTGAATTTTGCTCGATAGGCCATTTTGTTGACCATTGACTGAACCTTTTTTTCTTGCCGAATACTAGCCCCCTTTTTTGTTACATTAGTTCGTTACTTATGTATATTACTAACTTGTCGCCTGCGGCTTCGTCTGCGGCTTCGCTCGCGTTGAAGCCCTAAAATAAATCTTTCTTTAATAATTTTTTCCAATTAAAAAATAGCCTTGTTCTTTCTCAGGCTCCAGACTACCATCGGTTCAGTAGTTTTGGCATGAAAGTGAGACATAGAGGATAACTTTTTAAAATTGTATTAAACATTTACTTTATTTAAAAATCAATATTTACAGAGTTATTAAATTTTCCAAATCAAATAATTTTAGAACACCTTTACGTATAAAAGTGTAACGTAAAGTTTATTTGTAAAGGTCACAAAGCATATGAATTGGTTGAATGAATTTAAAAGAGACAAAACATACTGTTAGAAGAAGAGGCTAGTAATGCGACGCTGTGCCAACGAATGAAAAAGTCTCTGAATGTATGAATCAGTCAGTTGTAGTTGTAAAGGATATTACAAATTTTGTTTCTTTTTTACTTAATTAAGTTAAGTTTGATGAAAAATATTTTTTTGTAATTATGGATTTTTAACATTAATATTTTTTATGATTATTGGCAAGTAGCGTTAGACACGCTGTATAATCGTGGGGACAATTGCGCTACTTGTGCACGTTTTTGGGGTCGCCTTCTGAAGCCCGACGTTTTGTTTGGTGCAACACGTTGTTTTTTAAGTGAAAGGCCGGTAACCTATTTTTATTTCCTCTTTTGCCCCCATCACTATTTTGGAACTTCTACAACCGTCTAACCAAATGACTATCATTTCTGCCTATATCTCAAAAGTCTAGTTTCTCTCAAAAAATCAAAACTCAATATTTCAAACTTCAGTTAAATGGATATAGGAAACAAGCTTTCTTTATATGCCATATATTTCAAATAAGTTGTTTGAAATAATGATTTAATGTGATTTTGTTAATATATTCACACAATAAAATTTTAGTATAATCTTAGTACAAGGAAATATAATCAACTGGAAAACCTTTTTGCTGTCAAGAGTATAACGAAAGCGAGAAAATTATGCTGCGTGGGTATTTAAATAATTCAGCAATTTAAAAACCCCTCTCGGTAAAATTTTAAAAGAACTACTGAGATTAGTACGGAGCTGTAGAACAATTGATACTGAAATTTAATGGAATAGTGAAGATAAGAAAGTGGCGCTGCAGTTATTAGGTAAAATTTAAAAAGTGTAATTTAAATATCATAACGCCTCAGGCAGGTTACATTATGTATAGTTGATCTTTGTTTCAAGTTAAATTAAAATTTATAAACACAAAGTAACTGTAACGTTTTTCATCCACTCAACACACATAATCAGAACATATTCAATTTTCTGTTTCAGTAAATGGTTGACAGCCAAATTATATTTCCCATAGTAGCTGTATTTAAAAATTTAGGCAATGAGCAATACTCACGTGTCTACCGAAGGTTTTTTACGTGCTCTCTTTAAATAATTTTTGTAAGATTTTTATTATATTCCAAGCGTACTGTAATTCATCGCTTAACGCCTTATTATGTAGATTGTTAATGATGTAACAGAAAATATTTTTTTTTTCATTTCAGTCTTCATTTCATCCCCGATGCTGTCACCGCTATGACTAAAGAACTGGAGTTGTTAGATTATGAAGTACTTACGATTGTTAAGCTTTTAAAATTCGTCACACGAAACTTTCGTGTAGTTGTTCTGTTTCTGAGGACTTGACTACGAAAAGCCGCATCTATAATAGTAGTACTATTACAGAATTTTCGTTAAATATTTAAATATTTTATAATACTATAAAAGTATTTAGTTAAATTATACATACACAACGAAGGAGCTATCCGAAATTCACCATAGACTTTAATTTTTCCAATGCGGCACCTTTAGGACAAAGCCGTTGCTGCACAAAGCACTTCCAGAAACAATAGACAAGAAAGTTGAGTCGAGCACGAACCGTGAAGTACCAGAAGGCAATAAGATTTCTTGACCCATAACTCTGAGTTGAAACTTTACTGTTTGTACCGTTTACACTTTCGACTTTCCGATTTGCTTCTCGATTGGATTTGTTCTTTTTGCAAGAAAAGGAATACTCACCGATGCATTTCACCTTATTTTTGGTCCCATCTTAATCTAATTGGTATTGATTGAACCTTTGACTTATATCACAAAAACTTACTCAAAAACAAATAGAAAATGTATAGTGAATGAGAAAACAAATGTTGATTTAGTTTTTTGTTAATAAAAATGTACTTGTTTTATTTTGAGAGATGCGTAATGCTTACGAGTAAAAGGAATTTAATTCTTTAAACTACGCAATTTGTTTTTGGCATCGGATAAGATACGAACACGCGCGAATGGGCTTCGAATTACCTGTCTGTTGGATCTGATCAAGACCGTGAGTAATGGAATATAAATTGGCGTTTAATTTTACACCATTGTGGAATTGGAACAATTTAAGCCTCTCGTCTTTGATATCGTGTGGTGAAAAAAAAATCTCTTCGAGGTATTTTAAAGAATTCTCAGAACTCATCTATTGTCGCATATATGCCGTGATATTTTGCGAATTTTTTCTTGGTTGGTAATTTGTTATTATAACTTTCGTCTGTGTGCTTGTGTATGTGCCTACTACGCAATTGTTAAGAGAGTTCCCCGTAAGCAAGTCAGCAAATTGCCTCCATAAGGAGTATCTCTTGGAAAACAATGGCCTAGAGGGTCGGGATAAGTTCAGCGGTAATCCTTAGTAGGCTATTTCCGAGTTGTACACATAGGCAACTGAAAATAATCACGTGATGCAAGATAGACCGAGTTTCGAAGCTTATAAGGCAATTTACATCATTATTACTATATATTTCTGTTGCTCTCCACTATTATTATATCTACTGTTCCATATCACCCAGGAACACCAGTTGTTACTTGTTGTATACATTATCTGAAAATCGACTTAAAATTTCAGAGATTTTTATTTGTATTGTATGTCATAGTGTTGTATAAGTGTCGAATAGCTTATTACATTTTTTTTTTTGTGATCATATCGTTCATATTAGTTATGATGACCGCATACAGACTGAGAGTTACTAAACGTAACGTAAACATGAGTTTTCCCATTTTCCATTTCATTCCCTTTCAACCTTATGCGGTATACTAGCGTCTTTATTTTACACTAGTGCTTCCAACATGTAACAGGCTAAATTAGATCCTAGATTACGACTGTACAAAAGTCCCCGGCGTCTCATTGACTTTAACTGTTGGGACACTTCTTTCCACAGATAACCTTTTATTACTTCTTTTAGTTTTTTGAAAATAAATTTATTTACAGAAAAAAGGACGCATACAACAAACAAGTTAAATTTAACCAAAAATAAAAGAAATGAAAAATTATAATAATGCATGGTATAGTAAAACAAAACAAAAAAAAATATAATTTAAATGTAGAGCTATGCTGTATAATAAAAACAAGGAAAAAATTATTTATAGGAAAAGATTTAAACGACAAATAAATTAAATTTTATACGAAAGGAATTGACTGTACGCCCTATTTTTTATTTTATGAATTCCTTTCGCCGAGGCTGTCATTGCTCGCCTCGGTTCGTGCTTTTCATATTTCGACTACAATATATATTCTGACACGGCTATGGCTTGAGCCCATGTGTTCAATCTATTCCGAAATGTGCTTCATAAGTGAGCTCCATATTTTCGAGGCTGCGCCACTTTTGTCGAGTTTTGTACATGAAGATTTTTTTTTCGCAACAGATTATTGCGAAAGTTTATTTTCTCCTTACTAAGGCTTTTTCTTCTTCATCGATTAACTGCTAAGATTGATAGCAATGGGCGATTTTTTTTTTTTGAGAATAATATAAAATGGTTTACGAGTCAAGTCATAAAGTCATAAAGTAGGGAGAATTAAATGATATTGCGTACTTATAGGAATTTAGTATAAAAATATTCTCCAGAGAAAGTGAATTACGGAGTGATTGTATGCAATGATTTTAAAGTGTTACAGAATATATGAAATATATTATTACAGTTATATGTGTAATATTAGTTAAACGGTCTCCTTCGTTTGTTATGCAATTTTTGCGAATAGTAAAGTTATGGCACAATCTTGTATAAACTTTTTCTCGCGATACTTTATCATCACTAGTGTATCAAGAGAAATATTGATATAGAATATAAATATCTGTATATACGCACACTGGCAGAGGTCCCTTACCTATTATTTACATTATAAAAGAAGAAGAATTCAGATTTATTTTAACAGCGACAAATTTTTGACATGGCGCATTTTTGTCTTTCCTTTTGTTTCGTCAAAACAAAACGCTCGAAAAGGGAAAACTGTTTGGCAAAAGACCTCATTCATTTTTCTGCAAACAATAGATGCGGGTCGAATGGATGCTCCGGGCCTCATGATACGCGGCACATTTATTTCAGTACATAAGATATGTATCGTCATCTATTCTTTCAATCTTTTGCTCTGAATCGTTTTACACTAACTGAATGCACTCCTTCCCGATCGTATTGTTTATTTGAAAGGCCGATGTAATATATCCTGAGCCACGTGTGTTTAGGTCAAAATGAAAATGAAATATCGTAGTATTCTGGTTGATAAATTCCGACCGTTGGTAAGTCCTTTTCAGAATAAATAACATTTGGCTTAAATTAGAATAATTAATTAAAATACTTTGCATAGTGACTTGGGGAAGGAGAAGAAGAGAAGGAATTCACGTTAAAATTAGACGCAATTAAATCCTTAAATATTGTTTTGTTTACATCTGTTGGGTATAGACGCCGGTAAAACAATTAAATATAATATATATACGTTTAAAACTTTCGAATTCAATTCGCTACCTAAATCTAGGAGGACAAGTAGTAGTGACTTTTGACATTCAATAAGTAAGTGTAATGCTTCTATATTAAATAAAGATAGGTATTTAAATTTGAAATTAAAAAGTGAGCGATCATGGAAACAGCCGACGGAAGTGAAAACTGAATTTTAATAACTGATTTTTAACAAAAATTTTATCGTCACCAACGCTATGACACACGCACGTGACATAAGCATGTCTGTGAGGCCAACCTATTAATTTCTCTCTGTAAAAGTTTTCGTTTCCAAAATAAGTACCATTAACCATAGTGCAGACAGTACGTCTCCTAGACTTCAATCTATTTTGTAATTTCACATTGAGATTTCGCTGGCATATTTATACATTACGTACATCGGACCATGTAATTAATGTTAAGTAATAATAATCTATCCCCCGGCTTGCTTATCCTTTCAGTTGTCGTTTACGAGGGTACAAAACAAAACGAAACGGATTCGAGTGTGTCAGATTTAATAATTGCAGCCATTAATCATTCTTGCCGCCATAATCTGTTTATTCAGACAGCTTTACTTAGGCCAAAGTAATCCGCACACCGGCACTGAGCGCCGTAACATTTTTCCCGAGCTTATCTCACGACCGGGAGTTTTTAATAAGCGAGACTTTGTTATGGAAAGGAGGATCAATGCCGCGAACGATATTTCAAGTTAAGTTTTCGTTCTCGAATTTGATTTACATTGTATTATAATTGCATTAAATTTTCACTGTGGTCAACATTTACAAGAAGGACTAGGGGGTTTTGGATATCAAACTTTTTCAAATGTTTGAATATGGTGAAAATTATAAATGAATAAATGTTACTCACAGTCATGTTCAATTTACATTAATTTAACAATCTTTGTAATGCGCTTACCTGACCTGCCCATTCGTGCAACCGCAGAAGCTGCTGCTGCCACAGAAACCTTTTAAAGCAAACGTCCACTCTTTCATATGTAATTTTGCAATAAAACATTAGAGATGTAACCTTTGCCATTTAAAAAATAACAATTTTACATAGATACAATACATCATTAATTTCGATACTCTGCATTGCCGTGGCCGTGTTGTGTATAGAAAAGAAATAAATAAACTCATACGACTGGTAAAAAAGGACGACCAATTGAAAAGTAATATATTATTATCGTATTGCGAAAGCACGCACGTATTCGAATGCTATATATAATACATAACATTCTTGTATTAGATTCTTAGTGTGTGTTAGTGTCTAATACAAAAAAAACTTGACTGATTTTAATGAAATTTTGTATGTATATTCAGTAGGTATGAGAATAGGTTTATAACTAATTTTTATACCCCTGAGTGATGAGGGTGGTCCACCCCAAACATTTTTTTCGACTCCATCAATAATTTATATGGCAAAACAGCGTTTGACGGGTCACCTAGTTTTACTCATTCTGTGTAGATACAAACTAGATACATCTGTGGTCGAAATCTTAACTTGCGTAGTTGCGGTAAAATGCCTTTAAAATAAAAAAAAGTAAAGTAACAGCCTATACAAGTCCCATTGCTAGGCAAAGGCCTCCTCTATACAGAGGGTATCAGGGCATAGTCCACCACGCGGCCCCACTGCGGATTGGCTGACTTTTTTAGTTTAATATAAAATTTTAAAATTAATCGCCTGTTTGAATGCAGAATCGTGTCAAAATTTCTAGTCCCTCGGTCAACAACTTTGCCTTCAGAAGTATACGCGACCTCAATTTTTATCCATCAAAATATTCAATCGTGTTCGATAATCATAGCATGTCAAGAACATCCATATATGTAATCATACGAATGAGACCGACGCTAAACTCACGAAAAATAATGCGTTAGTTTGTACAAACACTAAGAATAGTGTTCATAGTTTTTAGAGGTCATTTCCACTGCAGCCATATATTGATGTGGAGTCAGTGGTATATACATTGAGAGAAATAAATGTAGCGACCGTACTCTCCATACTGTAACGTGCTAGACCTCCCGATCTATTGTTTACTGAAACTACATAAAGACTCCTTACGCTCCAGGCTCTATTGTACGTTGTTTGTTATGTAAGACAATCACTTATACAATTAATTATGTTTCGATAGCAATACAATATTGCACAATAATTATTTAATGTTATTGGTTATATCGTAAATTTATAAATAAACGAATCAGGTGGAGTTTATAGGCCGCACTTTGGGGAGGGATGGAATGAATATGGAGGGATTCTAAGCAGATAATCTGTCGCTCATTTGTCACCTTCCCTTAAAAATAAACCTGAACTTGTAAGGTAATACTGTGTTAGGTGAAACTAAATAAATATTCATTCATTCATTATTCATTCACTCATAATAAAGTTAAAATATAAATAAGAATCTTTATACAAAAATTAATTTCCGTCGTAATAATTATTCCATAATTATCACAATTTGTTAATGTGAACATTTCCCCCTTTCAGTTAACTATACAGATGGCCTTTCACTGTCTTAGTAATCCACTCAACAGTATTTCAGATCCTATTTGTATCCGTATTACGATTTCAAAGAACACCTGCGTGTTACGAAATCGCCGTGACACAACATTAAATGTTTCGTTATTCCGGGATGAATAAATAACAGCCTGTCATATTTCCATTTTAGCCGTATAACAAAAACGCGGTCGCTACCAGCACACTCCTCCAAAATGCCTTTTAGCCACTAAATCCCACTCAAAACCTTTTCATTTCTCTCACCTCCCTCATTATTATTTAAGAGTGTTCCGACTCGGGACTCCGGGGGTTTTGGTTTTTCATGTGTATTACGCGAACTTCCTTCGTCCATAACCGCCTCGTTAATGTGGAAATTTATTTCGTTTCATTTCTCTTGCCCTGTTTCAGCGCAATAGGTATTTCTCTTTTATTTTTATTTCTTTGGGTCGTGTCAATATTGCGTGCGAACGCAATTTTGATACCTTTATCAAATGCTTTCGGGTGAAGAACGCATTAAATTATGTATATCTCGGATGGCGTAAAAAATTTAAACATGTACGCTTGTCGTTCCTGTATTTCTTGCGTTATACTAGGAATACTAAGAGATACACACACGTTGATTTATCTTATTTAATCAAATGTTGACAGGTGCAAAATAAGGAAAAAAGTAGAATACGACAGTAAAAACAGGAATTTATTCTATGGTCCTGGTGATATGTTCGTCCTATGTTCGTCCAAAAGTAGCACGATATCAAAGATAATCGACAGAAACTGAATGTTCATAAACCTGCATTTTGTCTAGTGAGTGAGGTAGTAAGGGTCCACTATCTGCAAGGTTGGTTATGCTATTAGCACCCCTCAAGTGTAGCGAATGTCATAGGATGACAATGAAGGCGGAGAAACATTCGAAACATAAGGAAATAAAGAGTAGCTATAAAGATACTTTTAAAAGTGAGGATACTTTTAAAAATTAATCGAATGTATATTCATCCATCATTAAGTTGTATTCGCCAAACTCTCTGTATTCCCTAAAATCACAAAGTTTTTTCGATGCTGCCGTCGTGAAAATGGCTTCGCTGCAGACAAAGGAAATGCAAAAGTATGTATTTTAAGCAATAAATGTTCTGTTTTGTAAGAAGAGAAATACAAGGTACTTGCGATTTCGTGTCTTGTCCTCTTACATACAAAAAGGGGCGGCTAGAAATTCAAATGAACCCAACTTTATAATATCTCATGAAGTTTGCCGACGTCTGGAATATTTGTCCACCCTCCGCTCTCGTGTTAAGTCGGCCTAAGTACACTTCAGTGTTTAAAAGCTCGCAGAAATCAGCTGAAGAAAGTGTAGAGCTACTTTTGTCATCTTATATGCACTCATTTATATTGTACATTTAGCATGAGTAGTGGGATGACTGGTTTGGTGGATTGGTTCACGCAGCAGCCTCTATTATTGCACGATTGTGCAGGCTCGTCCGGGGAAGTAGCAACACCTCACAGAAGACTAGCGTGAACTGGAAGTTACACTTTCGCGTTTCGTCTGCTGAGCGCGATAACCGAAGCCAACTGCTTTAATGAACGCTAACTGCAACCCCTCAAGTGTTTAAGATGTCTGTGGGCTGCGGTGAGCAGCCGCGATGAGCAGTTACTTATAATATATGTTTGTAGAGCTTGTATACCTTCGATCTAGAAATAATTTCGGTCGCTTTTAATCAGTAAAGGAATCTAATATATGTAGTAACATTTCTGCAAACCAACGAACCCGTTAAAATTGGATGAACTCACAAACTAAAGGCTTGGTCGTTAAAGCATATGGGCTTGGGGCAGTTCCCAAGGGATAGACGGAACGGAGGTAGCTACTTTGTCCGGTACCGATGTACGTTCGTTTCATTCCCCGACCGATCTGAAATTTTCTATGAATATAGCCCGACTAATGTTTAAGTTTATTTTTTCACTCAAAGTCCTGTTTGCCTATCTCGTTTATTTGAGACCATTAAATTTTACGTGCTTAAAATAAAAAACAAATGCGTGAGTTTCTTGGTACATTCCATTGGAATGAAATTCCTTTTGTAGTATATTATTATTAATTAAAGTATTATATTACTCATAACTACATTTTTTAGCCCCTTTGCCAGTACTCTTTGTTCATGAAAGACTTTAAATGTAATCGATAACGGTTTAATCAAATAAGCTGGAATTATAGGTAAATGTCAAAAAGTTGTTATTGGTTGCCATGATGTTTTCACCATGGAAAAAATACTTTTTTCGCCATCCGCCAAATCCGCACAACGCAACTTCGTTCGAAAAATATATAATGTACTGGTACACAGGTACGGTTTTTTTCTAAATTAAAAACCCATGTAAATAGTAGCTATTGAACTGAAATAAGTAAATCAGTTAAAAACATTAGAGAAAAACGTACTGAACTGTTTTGTGTTTGGCTCTTTTTACTAATAGGTAATACATGTTTAAATTGTTGTGAACTATCTATTAATTACGGGATAATTGCGTAAACCATTTTATGGCATTACCAATTCACTAAGATCACCATTAAGACGGGGTAATAGGCGTTTCATGCCTCAAAATGGTCTTATTAATCTCCGGTTAACATTCGGTCTCAATATCACACATCATACCGCTTTATTATTAAACGAAAATTACAGGCTTGTACCGTTACTTTCTGGAATTGCGTAAGCACTTTTTTTTTGCATTTCACGCGACCCGGTTCGAAATAATGGCGGCGAAGTGACTCATTCATTCAGCACTATCCGTCCGGGATTAAAACTTTGCCGTTATATTGTCAAGTACAGTTTTTTTTATTAGAAGTGCTCGTGGACAATGGAAGTCTTCTCTTCATTCATTCCATTCGCTGCAGTGGAAGACTGTCATCTTCATATTAGGGGCAGCGAAGTAAAATAACCACCCGCCTAGGCTTGGAGCTAGTTAGTTAAGGAACACTGGATACATGAGTTTTGATTTGTTCAACGTACATTATTTTATTTTAACGGAGAACATTTCAGTTGTCGACTTAATAGAACTTTGTTTTGGATCTATACAACTCTGTTGTAAAAGATGCGCTGTACAATATGATCTTGTACCACACATATACTTAAATACTTGCGATAAACAGCAGTCAATAGTTTAGCACAATTCATCTAGTTTTAACAATGTTGTGACATCCATACTAATGTTATAAATACGAAAGTAACTCTGTCTGTCTGTCTCGCTATCACTCCAAAACTACAGAACCGACTTAAACGAAATTTGGTACACAGATAGTCTAGAGCCTGAGAAAGGACATTGCTACTTTTTAATTGGAAAAAAGTGTTGTAAAGGGTTAAAAGATATTTATTAGCGAAGCCGCGGGAGAAAAGCTAGTATAATATAAATAAACAGTTTTGGTAAAATTGATACTTGATGTGATGACTCCGTGGCGCCGTTGCTAATGTATTGGCTTCGACTTCGGGGTCGTGGGTTCGATTCCCACACGGGACAACTATTTGTGCGACCCACAGATAGTTGTAGTTGTTTCGCATCTGGGTGTTTGTCCTCGTGCAATTTATGTTTGTAAAACGTCCTTACAACACAGGATAATGTTATCCCAAAGTGAGGGCAAAAAAAAAATATTACTTTGACACACTTGATGAATGTCACTCAGTTATGAACATAATCAGTTCCGTAGTCGACTGCGCTTAGCTGAATCTCCTTTTAGAGTTTCGAACCCAAAGGGTAAAACGGGACCCTTTTACTAAGACTCGGCTGTTTGTTTGTCTGTCTGTCTGACACCAGGCTGTATCTCAAGAGCCGTAATAGTTAGAAAGTTGAAATTTTCACAGATGATATATTTCTGTTGCCGCTATAGCAACAAATACTAAAAACAGAATAAAAAATATATTTAAGTGGGGCTTCCATACAACAGACATGATTTTTTTATAGTTAATGGTACGGAAACCTTCGTGTGTGAGTCCGCCTCGCACTTGGCCGGTTTTTTTTTATTAAACGTGTATTTAATTAGAGGTTGAAGTTGCCGTTCAAAATAATGTTCCCAAATATCTTTCAGTCAAATAACTTATCACAACATACGCCCCCTTGTTGTCCTGTTTCAATGTCGATATAACTCGTGATTAATTTATCGGAGTGTTGTAATCTGTTAGTTAAATGAGCTGTTGCCGTGTCAAAGGAAAGTTATATGGTGGCCTGAATGGGAACTGTAACATATGATCGTATCGTGTAGCACTTTACGTGAAATACCCCTAGCCTTGAATTGATTCGAAACAATCATTAAATTTGTATGGCGTCAATGAAGCGAAATGTTTTTTTTTATTCATACCGCTTGTTCAAAATGAAGATATCAATTTGTATTTTTATTTAAAGAACTCTGCTAACGACTTTACACTTGTGTCATACTTTTCAATAAATATCTTGCTACTTTCTAAAGAGAACATTCGTGAATTGAGATTGTCATGTTTTAATAAAGAACGATTAAGGCATGAGAACAACATACTGTTCTATTTGTTTTCATGGCAAAAAGAGATCTTGTTTAAATTGCAGTCGATGGGAACGGATCGTTTACGATCGTTTACGTAAATAAAGTTAATTAAATTGGGTTGCATGCAACAGTTTGTGATTACACAGTTTAAGCCCAATTACACAACTGCAAGTTTAAGTTGAACCAAGAGTTGTGATGGTGGTGGAATTAACTGTGAAGTTAGGACTTCTTCGGTCCGTCGCAATAAAACATATATATATTTTAAAAATAGTGTTCTTCATTAACTTGTATATGTAAATGTGTGATGTATGCGTAAATGTAACAAATTGTAATGTCACTCACATTTCGCCGAGGGTCAGAAAGCTCATTTGTCAACGGGCAAAATATATGAAAACCGGCTCTTGCGTTACAAAGGAAAAAATACACACTGAAATGAACCTGAGCACGCAGTCACAAAGGCTCTTTGTACTTACAGGTCTTTTGTCAGGCGGACACCGCGCTTTGATCACTTTTGTGTATTTAGGTTTTCATTTCAATGGTGTGGTAAGAATTGCCTGCGCAAGCAATTATTAATTCCTTTCACGTTTTTGAATTTAGAATCATCGAAACATTTTGAACAGATCCACTTTTTCTTTTTGACAGTTGGAGTCAAGTAGCCTGGTCCAATCCTCTCAAAGATCGCACCCAACTACCAGCCCATAGATTTTGCGGGTATCTTTAATTACGTAAACTGCTCTTTTGCCACCTTCACTCATAAAACAATATAAAATGAATTAAACTTTGTTTTTAAATATTCCGCGATACGAATTAAAATTCACCTGATCTATTCATTTTTAATTTTACGAATAGTATTTTCATATTTGGGTAGATCGGGGGCATAGTTGGTAGATTGGATAGATCGCAATTTTACTCATTCTGTGTAGATACAAACTAGATACATCTGTGGTCGAAATCTTAACTTGCGTAGTTGCGGTAAAATGCCTTTAAAATAAAAAAAAAGTAACAACAGTTACTTTTTTTTTATTACAGTTACAGCCTATGCAAGTCCCATTGCTGGGCAAAGGCCACCTCTGTTCAGAGGATATTAGGCAAAGTCCACCAAGGGGCCCCACTGCGGATTGGCGGACTTCAAATATTTTGAGAAATATGTTTTTTGTTATTATTTCGAAAATATTCATGTTTTCTCACGATGTTTTCCTTCAACGCTGAGCACGTGATAAGTCATCACTTAAAATTAACAATTTCATTGGTGCTGGCACCGAGGATCGAGCTATCACGTGCCTATATTGATCTTAAACTCATAATGTCATATACTGCAATGCCGTCTCTGGCATAGTCCCAACCATCTGTTTTACGAGGTCCGTACTGTTTTACTTTGGCCTCTTGCGGCGAAATTATTACTGTTTTTTCTACACGCGTAAATAGGTTTTCTTTTTTTTTTGTCAACATTTTAACGTGGTCACTAGCCAGTTTTGGATAGATTCCATTTATGTTGTATATGTGATACCGTTTGCGATTTTTTTCTCTGTATACATTATATGTATATTCAGCATACTACTCTTAGTGTTAAAAATTTGTAGAAAATTGGACGAAAAAGATTTTTTGTCCTGGCGAGGATTTGAACCCACGTCTTCCGGGATATGCGATATACAGGGTGTTACAGAAAGGTGTTGTCACATTTAAAGGCGTGTATATATATCAGGCTTTGAATCAAATGGCATAATTTTAAAATACGAATCTAAGCATTTTTTGACAATAAAAATTAAAAAAATAATTAACTGTAACAACCCTGATTGTAGAAGTCACTGACCGCGCATCGGTGTTATCTCTCCAAACTCACACACGCATACATCTGATCGCCCCACTTATTCCCCTCTCCCTCCACTCCCCGTTACGTCATTACCCCACCTCGGTAACCTTGACCCCACCCGTCGCCAAACTGACACGACGACCGCATCGCGCTGCAGTTCGCGGCGATGCTTAATAATAAAATCTGATTGACTTTTCTTTTAATTCCTGAATAAGTATTCACTATCGGGAAATAAAAGAAAGACACTGTTTTTACTACTTTTATTTTTCTAAGTACATGTCCGCGTCGGACATAAAAACAATTTTTACATGGCATTATTAATAGTATCCTATAGTCGGTCAAACATGTCCACGATTTTAACAATTACTTACAACTAATTACTATTGAAATTTTGGAATAAACATTAAAGGCTTTACAATGACATTTTGAAAGGTAACAAATCATACAACGCCGATGAGTTTATTCAACACGACATCTATGATACATAATCGGATAACAATAACAAGAATATTTTTTAATTAAGATCAGTGTAAGGTATAAAATGATGTTTATTAAATACCTAGACTTTCTAATGAGATCAGCGTTTACTGAGTCAACCGCACACCCGTGCTTATCGGTTTCAGTTAGATAGCGGGCCACTATTATTTCACTGTAATAGCATGTCAGAACATAGACATTGTCACAACTTAAAACACACCGAAGTCCGAATAAAAATTCCTATAAAACCGGAGCGCTTCTTCATTTGCAAAGAAACGACGCGTACACGGTCAGGCGCTTCGGGCAATCGCTCATTCCAGCTCCTTTTTTTTAACTCAATGATCATCAGATCTAAATTTATTTCAGCATTCTTGTTTGCTGTTCACTTGTTTCGGCTTGTGGCAAATGCTTGTGGTGCAGTTGGTGTACCTCAAATAGTACGCGCATACGTCCGAACTCCAGAGCATCTTTGCAGAAATAATTCGTAGGTAGGAGCGACAGTTGCGTCAAAAGTTGGTGTACTCGTAGTAAAGTTCAAAATAAATCGATGGTAGTTCTATCCGCAGCACTGAATAATATCATGTAGTAATTACTGAGCTGACTAGGTCTGTGACAACTTTTATGAATAATAAATCGATAATTAAAAAATAAAAATCATTAAATAGACTTCATGCCTAAATGGCTGGAGAGTAACTGATTCGAAAATTTAAATAACACAAAGAAAGCGACTTATTTACCTACCAAAGCGGCTTATGTAGTTAAACACATAAGCAACGTTTGTGCAGGACTATTTTGCCGCGCCGACAATAAGTTTACCATGTCTACTGATTAAAATATTAGGACGGGGGTTTAATAGGCAATAAAGTAATAAACTTTTTTTTTCGGTTTCTTTTAATAGTATTTTACCATTGACTACTACAAGAACTAATCAAATAACACTTTAAGAAACTAATTGACCTTCTTTAAAATATCACAAAATTCAAACATAACCGTTGTGACTATTTAATCGCCTTACCTAATTTAGAAACTTTTGGACTCATTTGCAAGTATTTTATAAGTTATTTTTTATTTGTATTATTTTAACCATTCCATTTCACTACTTCAATCAAGGCGACACACAACGCTGGAAAATAAAAAACCTTAATTTGATTATTTACAAATCCATGAGACAGTATAAAAATTTCTAATAAAAATACTAAAGTAATACTAGCTTGCAATTTAAGTATCAATTTTTCTAATTTTCTAACTCAAAGACACTCAAAGTAAAGACTAAGGAATATCGGGATATTCCGCGAGAATCGGTACATCTGGTAACTGTACTTGAAACGAGCGCGGTAAGTACAAAGGTGGTCTTTGTTAACTGTTACACGCGCCGACAATCCACCTAACTTAGATTGATGAAAGTGACATAAAGGTCATTCAAAACACGTGTAATTGGTTCGAAGTATCACAACTGATAGTTTTGGATCTATAAAATTCTATTTTTATACTTTTATTTCTGAAGAATTTGTATACACTTATTGTGAATTAATACATGGAATTTTATACTGAAACTAATAAATAAATTTTCAAAATATTCATTTTAAATAAGACCTGTAACATTTAGTTCACTTCTTGATTTATATTGGTTTGTAATTTTATTTTTCTTGTTTTTTTTTTAAAAATTGCCCTTAATTTAGGATAATTTTAATTTTAATTCAATATACTCGAGCAACCTGAGTTCAATCCCCGGTGCCGGCACTAATGAGGTTTTTAACTTTAAGTGCTGACTTCTCACGTGCTCCGCGGTGAAGGAAAACATCGTGAGGAAACCTGCATATTTTCGAAATAATAACAAAAAAATATTTCGAAGATATGTGAAGTCCGCCAATCCGCAGTGGGGCCCTGATACCCTCTGTATAGAGGAGGCCTTTGCCCAGCAGTGGGATATGTATAGGCTGTTACTTTACTTTTTATCCTATGTTGTAAGGACATTTTACAAACATAAATTTCACGCAGACAAACACCCAGATGCGAAAGAACTATCTGTGGGCCACATAAATAGTTGTCCCGTGTGGGAATCGACCCCAAGACGCCTGACGCCGAAGCCTTGTCAACTGCGCCACGTAGTCATTGAATTGTGAAACGAGTATTTTAAATCATATTTTCATTTTTGCTCACAAAAATAACAGCTACGATTTATTTATAAAACCTACCAGTCGTTTGATCGAATGTCGTGGTTGTAACATGTAACCGTTACTTAACTATGCATAAGATTTTTTGTATTAGAGGCTTCCTGCTCTAAAATTGTAGAATAAAGTATTGATTTGGTAAGACAATAATTATAAAAATAAATGAGAAAAGACATTTATTTTGTTTTAAAGTTTTAGTCTACCTAATAATACAAAAAATTTAAAAATATGAAAATAATATTAAATATACGGCTTCCTTCCATGAATTTATGCTAGCCAATGATCTTCAAAAAAGAAAGCCTATTTATGTAAGTACTAGAAATTTGGTCATAAACTAAAGTTAGTGTTTGGTTGATCGATTTCAGATAAAGATTCCTTTAATATCATTGTCACACTAATTGTAATACATACATTTTGTATGCTCTTTTTATCAACAGCATAGACTATTTTATCAGTACATATTGAATGAAATCACTATCTTTTCATTAATCTATTTATATTATTATACCTTTACTAGCAACCCGCCCCGGCTTCGCACGGGTGCAATGTATTATACATAATTATAAACCTTCCTCTTGAATCACTCTAGCTAGTAAAAAAAACCGCGTCGAGATCCATTACGTAGTTTTAAAGATCTAAGCATACATAGGAACAGACAGACAGCGAGACGACTTTGTTTTATACTATGTAGTGATTACTGTATTTCGAATTTCATTTCGTATGATATTTCGAAGATTAATTAATCGACCATTTTAAAACCCAAAATACTTTATAGAAAGAAAAACCCAATACATTAGTAAATTTTGACGACAGATCATTTTATAATTTAAATTTTTATCAATTTGGTCCAGGTGGCGCTGTTTTTCGAATTGTTGAATTTAGATAATTATTTTGATGTCACGGATATCAAAAATAACAAAATTTTATCATTTGTTCACATACATGTACGGTCAAATTAAATAAAATTATTGAATTAAAAACGTGTTCACTCTTAATTTGTCTAATACAAATAGGCAAAACACGTACTATCGTTAATTAAATAACTGATAACCATAAATAGTTATAATTCAAGCTACAAGATGGCACTGTTTCATATTTAATAATTTTGGGCAAAAAAAAAAAAATACGAAATTTATACAAATTGACTTTACTATGTTCAATACAAATAAGCATTTAGACATAAAAATGAAAAAAAAAAATAATTTTGGACTATATTTTTAAATAATTTGTAACTTTTTTTTGTTTTTTTAATGAAAGCATGGAGGTTCGCGCCAATATTTTTAATTGAACAATTAAAAGTTTTTGCGGAAAGTATTAAATAAATTAGCGTTCTTAACACGACGCGTTGAGTCGATGTGAAAGACTCTCGGGCTCCGAGCTTGTTCGGTTGGTGGCAGCACGTGTAGTTATTTATCGCGCGCATTAACAAAAATTAAAAAATTCTGCAAAGAAATCATGAACTTTTTCTTTATTATGCGGAACCAAACAAATACCATTAACTTGATATTAGATGGATACCTTATTAAATGTCAATAAAAATTTTAGTCCATAATAACAGCTTAAACTTAATTTTCGGTACCTATTAAATTCATTGCATTAATTCTTATTCAGTGTACAAAGCATTTTGAAAAAAGTAAAAAAAAGTAATTTCATGGATCCATAAGCATAACTATCATTTTATAGTTAGTTATGATTCTTCGATCTAATTACAGGTGTTTTGAATGACCTTCTATTCAAATCCATCAGTCCACGTGGATGGTCGGCGTCAAACAAAGAACGCCTTTGTATTTACCGCACTCCCTAGAACTAGTGTTACCAGATGTACCGATCCGCGTGGAATATCCCGATATTCTGATGTTCGGTCATCCCGAATTTTTATAGACCTTAGTCCGTACTTTGTGCTACAATTTTGATACGAAAAATAAACAAAACTGTAAGCTGCCATCACATGAAAATAATTTAGCTCTGAAATTTTCACATTTTCTCATGAAGTTAATAGTCTGCATAATAGTTAAAATAACTTAAGCTTAAAATAATACTTGAAAATGAGCCAAAAGCTCTAAATAGTACATTATTTTGTGGTATTTTAAAGAAAGTCAACTAGATTCTAAATGTTTTGTTTGGTTTTTATCTACTACAAATGAAAAATATCAATGGTAAAATACCATTAAAAGAATATTTGACCTTCCAGCAATAGTTAAATGTTGATTCACAAAAAGTTTTTGTTATAGCTATGCTGATTTGAAAATTAAATAGCCAATTATTTTCTCCCGTCCTGTACCTAATATTACTCAGTAGACATGGTAACATTATTATGCGAGCGGCGAAATAGTCCTCAACAAACGTTTCTTATGTACTTACCGACATAAGCAGCCGAATGCCGCTTAGGTAGTCCAATACATAAAATATGCCGTCGCTTCGTGTGTTATTTAAACTTTTAATGAAATCAGTTACTTTTTAGACATTACGGTGTGAAGACAAGTTCGTGATTTTTATTTTTTATTCTCGATTAGTTATTGATGACAGAAATGCATATGCTAAGAAATTGCTTAATGATATTCGGTGTTGCGGAGAGAATTGCCGTCGATTTACCTTGAAACTACATTATTGGTTTTTTCGATGACAGGCAGTCTTTGACGCCATAAGTATTAAGAAGAAACGCCAAAAGAAAGCAAGCAAGAATGCTGAAATAAATTTAGAACAGCTGCCAGTTGTGTTAAAAAGGAGTTGGTAGGATCGGCCCGCGTCCGCGCCCTATACGCGTCGTCCCCTAAACCCTTGACCTTGGTGTGTTTTAAGTTAGTGACAATGACTATCCCAAGTGCTGAAGTGCTATAACAGTGAAAGAATATTATCGCGTAAAGGAACCGACCGACACCGATAAGCACGAGTTTTCTTAGGATCTCATTGGAATGTCTAGGTATAGGTTATTTATTTAAAATAAAGATTTTATTGTTTTAACTTTATAATTACATTGAACTTACTTAATTCGAAATTTATTTTTGTCATTATTATGTATTATGTATCCGCTATAACATGATAATGTATCTCACTGATGTTGTGTTTGAATAAATTTATCGGCGTTGTAAGATTTGTGAGTTGTAACCTTCTAAAATGTTTGTACCTTCCACTGAAAGCAATTTAATGTTTAATTCATAATCTCAATATTAAAAAATTATAAGTTACAGTGGACATTGTGAATATGTTTGACCAACTATAGGATTCTATTATTAATTCCATGTAAAAAAATGTTTTTATGTAGGTATGACGCGGATATTTGCTTTGAAAAATAAACGTAGTAAAAATAGTGTGTCTGTGTTTTATTTCCTTATAATGAATCTTTAATCAAAAGAAAAGTCAATAACATATTAAGTAGGGCTCATGGACTACCAGTATAGCTATTTCGTGTCTATCTGTTGTGACAAAATCCGATAAATTCAAATAAATTTTGATGATAAGCACGTTGTTTCATAGCATCGCCAGGACCTGCAGCGCGATGCGGTCGTTGTCAAAGTTTGGTTGGCGAGGGGCGGGCGGAGGGGACCGATAAACTTGAGGAGCGGGAAGTGGGGTAATGACGTAACGAGGAGTGGAGGGAGAGGGGAATAAGTCGGGCGATCAGATGTATGCGTGTGTGAGTTTGGAGTGATAACACCGATGCGCGGTCAGTGACTTCTACAATCAGGGTTGTTACAGTTAATTAATTTTTTAATTTTTATCGTCAAAAAATGCTTAGATTCGTATTTTAAAATTATGCCATTTGATTCAAAGCCTGATATATATACACGCCTTTAAATGTTACAACATCCTTCTGTAACACCCTGTATATCCCGCCACTAAGGTAAACGGCTTATCTTCACACCGACGACGTATTTCATCGATTTTTTTTAATTACATATACTTTACAACAAAGCAAGATTTTTATATAACATTTTACAATGATGTATTTGAAAATTAGAGATCTTTGCTATGAAAATAATTTTTTATAGGAAATGCTATAATATTTTTATAGGATAAAATAAGTAATATCCTTAAAAAAACTTAGTGTTTTTCATTTCCTTGCAACTGCCGCTTCTCCGTTTTTTAGCTATTGAAGGAGCATTTTATTATTATGTCATGATAACTTTTACATATATATATACATACAACCATGTTTAGTAAACTTAACATTTCAAATTTTGCACGTAGGTATATTATTTTCGTACGTAGGGATTGGTCGAACTGTGCGGCGAGCACCCGCTGTTAGTAGATATTATACAGGGTGGCTTGATACAGGGTGGTGGTTCAGACTCGGTAGTATAATCTTTATCAAATTCTCGTGTCACGGTGTATGTAATTGAACTCCTCCAAAACGGCTCAAACGATTTTCGTGAAATTTTGTGGGCATATCGGCCAGGGTGGAGAATTGGCCAACATCTATTTTTCATCCTCCTAAATGTTAAGGGTTGTTCACCCCTAATTTTTTTTTTTTTTTATATAAAAATTTATTTTTTTATATAAAAATATTTTTTTATTTTTTTATGATACAGAATACAAAAATACAACCTAGTAACCCTAAATTCAAACCCCTCTACGCAGAGTCAGCAGTAGTCGCGGGCAGCAGCTAGTAGTCTAATAAAATGTCATTACATTAGGTCGATACAAATACGAGTATATCATATTATGTATGTAGAATAAAACGTTGTCTCAGCCCTCGCGTGGGCGTCGGTACTTCAAGGCAATCAATTAGTATACGATGTTGGCTAACATTTATTTTCCGACAATTCATTTGGTCGTGTTCAAGTAATGGCAAGGTAAACGTTTCTCCTGGTACGCACCGTAGCTTTCGACGATTTTTCCTTGAGGGTTTTATTTTCACTCGACACTTTTCTAAACCAACGGCAAGCTTTGTGAATATGTTTGTAAAATGTAATATAAATACGTGGAAAGTAAAACCGGTTGAATTTCGTGCTCGTCAACGTAAATGTCTCCTGTCGTTTTCATTTTTTGACGTAGGGGACCGGTGAAGTGGAGACACTCGAAGAGCGCACCTAAAACTTCAACTTGATAGCTTTTCGCCGCCCAATCACGTGACACAGTGCGTTTGCATGTGGTAATTTTAACATTTTAGTCACAAAATATTGAAAAATATTAAATCTGTATCTTCCCTATTAATGTACCTACTGCAGGTAGGTTTTTTTTTTTTTTTACGATATTTCGCGTTATACAATGAGCTGTAGCCGAAATCTATAGATTTGACACAATTTACTGACTTCTTGAAAATCAATGTAAGTGGTAAAATCAAATAAAATTGAACCAGTACAAAAAAGTTTATTGACATTAGCTTACTCCTGATACAGCATTAATTTTTTAACGGTTCTCAAAAAAAAATCTTAACTCGAATTCACAATAAAACGCACATCGATGAATAATAAAACGCACATATCACTATCCGTCAAATTGACAAGACTGCCAAATTACAGAGAGAATTTAGGGGAATTCCCTAGGCATAACTTTTGAATTTCTATCAACTGAGTTGTCATGATAAAAGTGGGGTTGCAACCTGTCATATTTATTTTGAAAATGGGAGAAATTTCCAAAAGTTCAGTTCGATCGAGATTTCTGATCAGGATTCTAGGGCCCCCTTGAGCCTGTGCTTGAGGACCCTTATTTGCTCTCGATTTTTTTTAAACTATCGCCTTGGACAAAGTATTCTCATTGATTTACAAGTTCTTTAAGCTGCGGGATTCGAACTTGCGTCTTCTGGTTACAGTTCAAAGTTCATGAATAGTGTTCTGAAACCACTGGTATTCAGTGTCAAAATACAACCAGGTCGGGTAAAAACATCTCGCCCAATGAAGACGACATATGGCAGTACATAATTTACAACGACAAATCAATTTAACGTCCACGTCGTTAATCGCGATAAGAAATGCAAGGAAATAATACAAAGAAACAAAGCCAATACTTGTTAGACGCATAAATACAAAAACTCAAGTGCCGTTCATTTCGTCAACGAGTTGTTTAAGAAATAGAGTACAAACAGATCCTCTGTTCATAAGGGCTTGCAAACTGGCAACGCTTTTCTTTAAGAGTTGTGTATTTTAAATGTTATGTTGACAGACTGCGGCAGGCCCATTGTTGGTCACAATTATGGCACACAATATAGTTTAATGAATCCAGCTTGTTTCGTTTAGGCTCGCTGCATACAGAATGGGATGCGAGCGGGTGCTCGTGACATTTAATCTTAGGGTAAAAACCAAAGAGCCCAATTCTCAAAAGGTTGTCCAACGCATCTGCAACCCTCGGGTGTAGCAGATGGCCATGGGCGGTTTCACTTAACATCATGTGAACCGCCTGCTCGCTTGGCAACTTTTCACATAAAAAAAAGACTGTCGAGGGCTACAAAATTAGTAGGGCTATTTTTTAATAGATTATTACCTGTATTGTCAGAAATACCTGAAATCCCGACTTCTATTTTGTTCGCTTTCTCAACCCGGTCTCCAAACCTGTCGATCATCGCCAGCTTGTTGGTAGAATATTCAACGTTTATCTATAGGTCAGGGCGCGTGCGCTCGAGTACAATTGTACCTTTGTTATAAATTGTGAAATTTTTTCATAGCAGCGAATTGGCGTGACAGACTCCTTCGATTCGTTCCACGTGTCACATATAGCGTAAATTGTAGACTGTTCTAGTAGTTAAATACTAAGAGGTTACCATCGATGGAACCACTGGCCACTGGTAGTAAGAAATTATTTCTTAACTTCTCTCACATATATATCTGACAGAATATATTGTAATTCTAATAATGCACGCAAATGTTTTACCTACAATTCGAGGCTGTGTTCATGAAATAACTCCGAACACACTCGTATGTATTCATGGCCGGCATTTGTAAAGATCCTCTGACGGATACCTCGCTTTGATCACTTGCGTTTATTTTGGCTTTCAGTTTAATTTGACGGCACGACCTCCAACCAACCTCAATTTTCTTATCGGTTATTCATTAAATTTTTTTTATTGAAACAAACTCCTATAGGCGCGCTGCTTATATTGTTATTAAGTACCCGGAGGACCCGGAGGTTTTTTTTTTTTTTGGTAAATCGTGTATTTTGGAAATTACATTTAGATACAAATTACTGAGTAATGAAATGTACATAATATTTTTCGATCTTACCGACGTAATAATAAGAAAATATGAACAGATGTTTTTCACAAAAGAAAGAACTTTAATAAAAAGGGAATAAAATAACAAAATAACAAATCGACAAAAAATTAAAAATAAAGAAAGCAATGATCTGGAATCGAGAAAAAAGTAAAAAAAATAAATGTGTAAATGATCGTGACGCGAACCACGGCCGTCTGTTTTGGGGCCGCCCGATTACCGACCGAGTTATTATGACATTTTCTCTTGTGGCGAAATTTACCGTCATATTCGAATTATATTTTTCATTCCCTGAAAACAGGGATAAAAGGGCATTTTCTAAAAATGAAACCTAGCTAGATAGATTTTTCGCCCCCGAATCTACGCACATACTAAATTTCATGAAAATCGCTGGAGCCGTTTCCGAGATTCCGATTATATATATATATATATATATATATATATATTTATATACATATTTATATATAACAAATATATACAAGAATTGCTCTAAAAGATAAGAGATAATTTAAAGGATAAGAGATAAATACCTCAATAATAGAGCCGTGATAGCTCAGTGTCCGGGCGCTCGCCTTTAGTTCAATATTTAGTTTTCGAGCAACCTGAGTTCGATCCCCGGTGCCGGCACCAATGAAGTTTTTAACTTTAAGTGCTGACTTATCACGTGCTCCGCGGTGAAGGAAAACATTGTGAGGAAACCTGCATATTTTCGAAATAATAACAAAAAATATATATTTCGAAGATATTTGTAGTCCGCCAATCAGCAGTGGGGCCGCATGGTGGACTATGCCCTGATACCCTCTGTATAGAGGAGGCCTTTGCCCAGCAGTGAGACATGTATAGGCTGTTACATTTACATTTTACATTTACATTAATAATAACTTAAATTATTATTGAAAGTAAAAAGATATTACTATTTTTTTTACAATTTTTTTAGTTAAACTTCAACCGTTTGTAAAGGTTATACGAACTTAGTTTTTCATTATTTTAGGTAATAAATTATTCCAAGGAATAAATAGTTGAAACCTTTTCTTTTTGAATACCACTTCTTTCTCTGGTACATGACTCTAGCGTCGGAGGATGTGGGTTCAACTCCGCTACTAGAAAAATGTCAGATAAACCGTTCGTTCAATTGCCATACCTTTGAAGTTGGTATAAAACTCAAATAATACCTAGTTTATTAATACGCTTTAACATAAATTTATTCGTCAAATATGCCGGTTAATAAAATTGTAAAGGGTGACAATACACCGCATACCAAAATTGGCAATGTTCAATTAATTGCATTTGCGGCAACTGTCTGTGTGGGTACGATTTGCCAATGATTTTGTTGTAGTGCGATTGTTTTGTTAAAGGTTTTCCATAAATTAAGAATATATTATCTTTAATTTTTATTATTATTTACACTTGATTTAGAAAGACTAACGCCCAGTTTCTGAAACACTGATCATCGTAGAAGTTGCATCGTTATTAGCGAAATGTATGTTTAAACTCTCTGAATTGATCAGATTGATCTTCTTATGATTAGAATCAATTCAGTGTTTAACCATCCTTCTGGCAACTCAAATGACATTTGAAAAGCCATTTGACAGCCGATTAGTTAATAGCCAAGACCAATAATAAAATAAAACCATTATACATATAATTGTTTACATCTATATACAGATAATAAAAATTGTACCTTATGCCAAAATGACATTTTCTACAATTTTTGTCTGTCTATTTGGTCCGGCTAATCTCTGAAACGGCTGAACCAATTTTGACGGGACTTTCACTGGCAGATAGCTAATGTATTAAGCAGTAATTTAGGCTACTTTTATTTGAGAAATTTTAAATTCCACGCGGACGAAGTCGCGGGTACAGCTAGTTTTTAATAAATAATGTATCCAAAGTTATTATGCATAGCATTCGTGGAAGATATACAATCGATGTTTTCGTTGTATTAAAACCAAACCAAAGGAGTCCATGGTTGAAATTTTATACTTTTCATCTGACTTCATAAAATGGTACTTGAATGTGTTCTTATTTTATCATACATGGGATTAATTCTTAAGAAAAAGCCTCTCTACCCCTTTTTAACACGGTTGTTATAATAGAAAAGTTTTGTAAGAAATATGTATTTTGTTTGAAAAAGTAAAAATAGACATCTAAAATTAATCCGATGTCGTATCAGTGTTTCAACAATTTATCTAATGCATAAATATTGCGAATATCCATTTAAGCTGAAGGTAGATGTTTGATTATCGTAAAATAGTGCACAGTAATTTAGTGGTGTGTCAATATGTCTCTTAATTCGACTGACGGCCGAAATCTGTATGTCGGCTAAGATCTTTGTCGGTAAGCTTTATGTTCTGCGACTGAATACACAGGCATTCCCCAAAGTACGTTTAAGTGATTAGTAACTACAAATTTTGCATGCAGCTTTTGCTATTGCATGAATGGCCACATTTCTCCGGTAATATGCGGTAATATATAAAAATGCGGTATAGTTACTAATACTACTTACTCTACAACTATACAAATAAAATGGTTTTTGCCTCTTACGTAAACCGCTGGGTGTACAGATACTTGCTAAATACTGAATAAATCTTTTGTCATAATACAATGTGTTGTTTGTTTCAGGTACGGTAGTGCTTTCCAACAGAAAAAGAAAAACGGGGTCACAGTATAGCTAGTATTTATTTTAATTTATTTAATTATTTAGTTAATTATTGACAATCGAAGGCAATAAAGCATTTTACACGTGACAAGTCAGCACTTAAAATTAACAACTTTGTTGGCTCAAACTCAGGTTACTCGAGTAAATTGAATTGAAAGCGAGCGCCCGGACACTGAGCTATCACGGCTCAGTGTCTGGAAATATCACATAATCTGCACGAATATGGAAACAAATAAAAAATGCAAACGAAGAATGTAATTAATTCGAAATCTATTTACGCAAAAGCTGCGAATCTTTTGCATACATTCTGTAGAAATAATTGTATATCTTCAATGGGCTGCTGGTAAATGTAAGATTAACGTTTTTTTTTTAAATAGATTTATTCCACTTAAAAACCTTGATACGTTCACTGATATGTTGACAGCATTCAACAAGCTTTTTGACTGGAGTACTGTTTACTCAATTATTTTTAATTCCTGTTCCCCGTTACACCAATAAACGAATCGATTGACAGTGTTTGCTGTTTCGGATTGAATTGGAAATGGTTTGGCATAGTTTTACATAGTTTGACTGTGTGGTCACTGACAATGGCCCAACCTTAGAACACAACAGAATGCCTGTCTTAGGGTAAAGGATTCTTTCTGACATTTCTTTGCAAACTTTATTTCTTGCTTTTTCACTAACATGCGCTGAGCAACGGTTAATATGAAACGCGTATTTTACAAGCGCATACAATGACAATATATTTGTATGGTAAAATTTTTATTTATGCTTTTTACAAACCCTTAAATAGATTACGAAAGGCAGAATTGGAGCCAATTAAAGTTCTCTACCAATCGAAATATAGCTGTGTTAAAGAGATGGCAGACATTTTATGACATAAAAATGACGTGTGTCATGATTGAAACTGGAACCGACAAAATGTTCCAGTTAATGCAATCATTGGTAGGGTTTCTTTGTTATCGGATATCCGATACAATGTGCACCTTATTAATAAGCAATGGCTTTCAAATACGTATGTCATTACGCGATCGATAAACCGATTGCGGTGTCGTGCGTATATGGCGGCGTAACCGACATTGCATCCTTTTGACGTAAGCAACCACCAGTTTGTAATATGGAATAAAATTTGAATGGTGACGTGTAGACCATATATAGATTTGGTGGATACAAAACTATGGGGTTAACTATGGACTTTTCGCTGATGTAATTTGACCGGTGTGTAATCCGGAAGTACTAAATCTTAGTAACTTCACTATGGTTCAATACAATAAGGTCTAGGTAACGCAGTATAACTATATTTAAGTGACGAAATTACCCAAACAAAGTATAATTAACAAATAAGTAATGCTTCGTTTTTGCATATTTATTAATATGCATTTCCGGTCTAATGAATACACTTTCTTTTCTTACGAAACGAATGAACGAAAAACTCGTGTTGTACTACATAATAGTCCACATGTTTTTTGTAGAACATAATATTTCTCGTCTCTGTAATAGTGGTGTTAGTGTTATTTTTTTAATATCATTCAAAACTACCAGAGTTATCTCAAAACAAATTTAACCTCTTTCTGACTAAAGCAAGGGTATAATAACAAATTGTGAAATTTTTCCCCACATAATATTGTGACATTGTCATCTGCTCGCTTTTGTATGAAGCAGCGGATTACGCCCACAGCGTGCAAGTAATACCCTCTTATACAACTCAAGCTTTAGCGCTCACGCGAAATGACTTCGCGGTGTGTATTTTTCTTGTAATAATAAACAACAGATGTTCTTTACAAACACGATTTTCTTTACAAATGTCGTGTGTTTAACTTGTTTGGTGTCTATTCTCATTACTATGAACAAACAACCATCGAGTAAAGAAATCATAAAAGTAAAGTAAACAACCTATACACGTCTCACTGATGGGCATAAAGCCGTACATTACTGAAATGTAATTTCTGCGCATAATTACCAACCCTCGATTATAACCCTACGGTAATACAAGCTCGCTATACATAGACCAACATTTGTTCGTCTGGTACAAGTGCTCACGTCAAAGGATCCCATTTGAGGCATCTGACCCACATCCACAAGTATTGCTTACCGGCACCTGATGAGCAATTAACCGTGATTGGAAAGTTGGTCGTCAGAGCAGATTGTCTTTCTACCTCTACATTCTGCGTCACCGCGCTTTTATTGTAATTGTGAAAGTTCGTGTGTTTTCTCTGTCTTCTTTGTTTAAAGGCTAAAATATTTTATCCATTATCCGCTCTTATCCGCTCTCATCATTGGTTGACTGCTGAAATGTCATTTAATCACTCAGGGACATACGTTAATTTTTTGTTTAAATAAAGTAGTTTAGTTCTTTAGGAAATATCATTGCCCAGTCAAGTCGATGGAAAACGTGGTAAAGCCGAATTTGCTATTATTCATATCTTAATTATTTAAAATAATTGAGCAAAAAACTTAAAACACTTGTTAATAATTAAAAAAGTATTATTGCAATCCAGATTTCTAGTTTTGAGGGAAAAAACGCAGACAAGTATACATTTGTTAATTTTGGCACAGCTAAATATTTTCTTAATATAAATTTACATAGAATAATAATATTTAGACGTTCACGGTGCTTCATGTTGCGATATAAATAAAACAATCATTATAATACCAATTCGGAACTCATATCGAGGTCAATGTTGGTTGAGCGGAAGAACGAAATAAGTATGATGCTACAAGAGCCCGATCGATACACTGGCTTTAATATTACATATATCTTCAAATATCTGCGGATTATTGGCGGCATTCCAACACCGCCCGCATCCGACCTGAATTTCGTACGCGGCCTTAATGCTTACCAATTTCAGACTTTTAATGTGCAGCTGGCCTAGTAGTTTGATGGCAGTGAGAGTTAACCGCTTTGATCTGATTGGAAATGACCCGCCGCCCATAGACACTCATCGCACCAAAGATATGTATACCATAATCCATACTTAATATTATAAATGCGAAAGGAACTCTGTCTGTCTGTCTCGCTTTCACTCCAAAACTACTGAACCGATTTAAATGAAATTTGGTACACAGAAAGTCTAGAGCCTGAGAAAGGACATAGGATATTTTTTAATTGGAAAAAGTGTTGTAAAGCTTTGAAAAATATTTATTTAAGGGCTTCAACGCGAGTGAAGCCGCGGGCGAAAAGCTACTTTGTCATAAATACTTTTATATCCCGCGGTTTTAGAGCTTTTGGGTAAGTTTGAAGTAAAACAATAGACCATTATGGCTTCTATTGCTTGGCACAGTTCTCCTTCTAACGTTTTTGTTTTTCCATTATGTATATAAAATTCAGCATTTCAGAACCATTTTGTGTCGTTTCAAAAGCATGAATTTTAAATGAATTATAATATAATGCGCTTGTATTTAACGGAACGCAACCTTCCGCTGCTTCCATCATTTTTCTCTCAAAATGGTAGTACATTAACCACGATCTACGGGTAATTTTTGTTTCATTTTCAAGTACATTCATTAGTTATACTATATAACTTTCTACTTTATCAGGTATCTACACGATAGCTGCATTCTCCTTTAGTTTGTGATAGTGTTTGTCTAGCACATCTGTTTAATTTTAATTAACCTTAATCGTTTATCCCACTGGATTTACGTTATCTACAGTGTCGTCTCCATTATGTACGGAATTAATCTCGGGGATCTGCGAAACAATTTACACCGTCTCTAACACGGCATAGAGCGATTACTATGGCTTATTAATGTAGCGGTTCTCGGTGAACGCCTTAGGTCGAGGTAAGTTGCCATTGAGACCTGCAACAGATCCTCGAATGGGGTAACCTTTGGGCCACACTAAAAACTGATGATTCGGGAACGTTTTGGTTAAATCTGTGTTAGTTAACATTCAACAGTTGCGTTGGTGGTGTGTGTGGAGAAAGGTAGGCTGGGGTTGGAGCTAGTGCCAGTAGCCATAAAACAAGCATCCAAGACTCAAAGAAGTTTATATTGTCGAAAAAACTAATTCACTTTAATTGCATCGTTATTGTTATAACGTTGAATTTTCTCTTATTAAAGTAAATTTTAATAAATACCTAGTTTATGATTTAAATGTTAAATTAACAATTATTTGTTTATGTAATTTATAATTCTGGTTAAGAAAGGACGATAACTACTTTTGTACGAGAGCATGCCTCTAACCATCTACAAATATTTTATGCCGACTTTTATATATTCAGAAATAAACGTAAAGTTAACCTTTGAAATAAAGTTGACCGTCTGTTATATATTTACGCCGCGGCTGATGACAAGAGAACTGGTTCTTTTCTCGCTCAAAGGTTAAACATAATTATTCAGCGAGGAAATGCAGCTGGCGTTCTTGAAACCATGCCGCGTGGATTAGCTTTATTAGATTATATTTTTTATGCTTTTTAATTGTGTCTGGTGTATTACGAAAAAATACGAACACATGCAGTTACGATAAGGTACGAATTATATTAATTATATAATATTAATTTATAATATTTGATAATATATATTATATTAGTTTATAATAGAGTAAAAGAGCCTACGTGGGCCATATGTGACAATTAAAGTTATTAAAATATTATTTTATTCAATCTTAAACCACAGCTTGAACTTTTTTAAACAACCACAAATCTAGTTTAAAGTAATAATAACTTTTACTTAAGTGTGTTTTATAGACATATTTAGGGCAGAAATAATCATCCTCGTGTCTGTCTTATTTTATATTTTGTGATAACTATGACATTACGCCGACGTAAATGTTTCCTGTTCCTACAGCTTTGAGGTAATTGACATTTCTTTGTCCTACTGCTAATTATTATATTTCCTTCCCTTTACAGGAGTACTTAATGTATTCTGTCATATTATTCGGACAAAGGGCAATTAGACAATACTGATTTGCGGCGTTGTCGCCTGTCTGTCCCGTGACAATTTCCTCAAATCGCAAACTAGCTAGAATTATTCTGGTAAGTGCGCGTTAGCGCTGCACTGCACCAGCAGTTAAACGATGGTTAACTATTGTGTTTATGCTCTTTAATTTACCTGGAGTGAGGCGTATAATATTACTTTTACTTTAACTGATGTTTTTGCCTTCAGTCCGGAGTGAGGCGTACAACTCGTGAGCTGTCCAGAAATCAAGAGCTCAGTATGTAATCATAATATTTCTTTGATCTGATTCTGAGGTCGAAAAATCACTGTATAATTAGTGCCTTATCTCAGCCTTGAGATTTACCTGGTAGTACTTGTTGTTCCCTTCTACCCTGTTTGTTTTTAAGGCAAATTTCATTTATTAATATACTAACAGGCAGCGGCGGCACTGTATTGAATTTGAGATAAAGAAAGATATGGGAAATATAAAAAGATACGGAATTGAAATCGGCGCTATATATTTAATGCTTATGTAACTGGGCTGAACTGCTTATGTAACACCAACTGAAAATGCCCGAAAATCCTAGAACTCATACTTACCGAGTCAGAATAATACCAACAAAATGAAAAAAATATATAATCGGTTGAATATTTTCGAAATCCATCGCGGACAAACACTGACAAATTTTTTTTATGAGAAGAACGAACGAATCCTACACTCCGTTCATTCACTGTATTGTAGTTCTAGTCAACGTTGCGCCTAGCTCACGTTGTTAATTTTAGAACAACGTTTAAAGTAATGCTCTACATAGCAGGCGTTCGTGCCGATAGCGCTGCTACCAACGGCATGTTCCGACGCATAACACCCGCTTTTGACACAGACATTATCTAATGCCTCCAATTCCATAAGCGTCGATGTCAGCGCTGCCTTAATTAAATAACCCTATTATCGAACATTCCAGCTCGTTGCTATTTACGCAATCTCAACGTTGCAATTTGCCAACTACACTCGACAGTTGAATTCTTCCGATCCGGTGGAAATAACGTAGCTTTGGAAAAATTAAACGATGGAGATTTTTTGTATACTGTGGGTTGTTACCCACTCTTATGTAACATTAAAATGTAGGAAAGTTAATATCCTAATATCGTGAATCCGATAAAAATAATTTCGTTATTTGATAGTTATGGTTTGATTTAATCTAGTGTAACGACGTGACACCCGCTAATGCCGCCGGTCAGAGATAGGGATGGCCCATTGGCAATCCTCACTACCGACCAGCCTTCTGCTGGTCGAAATTACGTCCGAGCAATGGGGACCAAGATCCCGGGACTGCAAGGCCTTACGCCAACTGCAATACATCATCACAAAAACATACAGTGTTACCCATATCTACGTAAATAATACTAAATGTGTCTAATAAAATTTTGAATATATTTACGTAAATATTGCTTATGAATAAGGCTTACAGATTTTATCTTTTTTTAATTTTATACTATATCCTCGACGTTTTGAACGTAGTGTTTACAGCGTGCATGGATCCAGCAAGCGATTAAACTTGGTATAACGTCCAAAATAGCTGCTACATATAATGCATTCAGCTATAATGGTGTTGGTCATATTATGATTATATCCGAAATGTTCTTTCCAAGTACCTCGTGAATAATTATGTATTTCCACCGCATACAGTAGCCGTTTGGTTATTTGTATTTTATGGCATCTATATATAACAAGTACTAAATTAAGTTATTCTAACTTTACTGAATTTCACCTTGAGAATCTATATTCATGCACTCATTAGGCCTGTATATTTCGTCAGTATAGTTAATAGTAAGGCTATAAAGACGTGTCGTTTTCTATACATAGAGTAGTCTTTATTTATTCATCCTTTCTACGTGTTTAATCGTCAGGATCATTTCATTTTCAACATTCCTCATAGCATTCTCTTTGAAATTACATTATCGTAATCGCACTCTGTGAATTAAAATGTATATTTCAGTGCCACAACTTGTATAATTCTTAACGAGTGAATTTGTTACGACATTTATTTCACGCATTTATGCAATGCGTTTTCCATTACCAAATTTAATTTTCTAGATTAATGTGGAAACCAGCATGCCACTTTGGATTGATAAAGCCGCCTTCTCCACATTTTTCAAATTTGCTATTAGACTAAAGAGTGCCATTGCTGTATTAACTGCATGGAATCTATCGCTTGAAAGGATATAAACAATTATTCAATCTCTAATGTAGAACTTTTATGGATTTCTTTGTTGTAATGTAATGAACAAATCTACACAAGTTCGGAAGCTCTACGCTGTTATCTGATACATTTCTAATTTCTATTAAAATATCATGAATATGATATATTTAAACATATTTACTTTATTAATGTCGACGAACGATGAAATGTATTAATTTTTTTCTTCACTTTATGTATACTAAAAAAAAAACTCTTAAGAAGTAAAAAGATAAAGCGTAACCCCAAATGGTTCTTATTAAAATAAAAAAGTTGTTTTAAATACTCCAATTATTAATTTCTTGAGAAGTTGCCTTATATAATAGGGACTTGAAATAATTGGCAGGAAAACAATAAAATAATGAACGTGTTCAAAGGAAAACAAATTATCACGGTACATGTAAGTTGTAAGGCATCACTGAATGCAGCCATAAATTCCGCCATTCAAATACAATCGGCTTTTCCGAGTTGGATACCAGTTGCATGAATATTCATCGGCGCCATTTTGTTTTCATCCAACAGAATTCACCTCGGTTTCCCCGCGGCCGTGAAATGTACACTTCGTGAATAGCTCATGGAAAATTTCTAATCGTGCAAACGCCGGTCCGTCGCTAATGAGCTGTTACATTGGCAATTGAATATTCATGTATATATTATAGTGCGTCCGTCACACGTTTGATCCGTCCTCTAACGTTGCACGGTTTCCAACAACGGCGATATTTGTGTATGGAATTGTCTTTTTTTTACGAGAGAAGGTGGCAAGCGAGCTGGCGGTTCACCCGATGTTAAGTGATAACTGTCGCCCATGGACACTTGCAACATTGCAAAATTGCCGATGCGTGCTCACCTTTTAATGAAGTGGACGGACTGCGGCTACTTCACTCACCAGATGGAACATAAGTGTAACACTTCCACTTCACGCTGGTCTTCCGTAAGGTTGTGGTACTTTCCCGGACCGACCTGCCCATTCGTGCAACAGCAACGTTTTCCAATACGCTTGAATAAAATTTCGGCAGATTTTTAACACACGATATGTTATTAATACAACGGATGGATGGCAGTCTGTCACTAGCTATTTTCCGTGTCAAAAAATCTTGGTCTAATATATTCGCTGAGTTGTTTGTTATGAGTTTGTATTTATTAGCTTTATCCGTTCGCTAAGCGCCGCCAAAGTTTTCTACAAATTTATTGTACAAATTTAAACATATCCCACCGATTATCCTCATCGTAGTGCAATAGATAGATGGCCCCAATAACATAAATTAGAAATGAAAGTCAGAAATAAAACTACATTAATTTAACCACTAACCAAGTGTTTAAATGTTTTTATATTACTTTCTCAATTCGCAATAACAATTACGAAATCTCAAAACTGTGTTTTATATGTCATTAAATTATTTGCATGTTTCATTATCAATAAAAAGAATTTAACAGATGAAGCCGCAAAAATATAATTAAGTTCATCCCGTCCGGTTTATAAATACGTGAACGTTCTAAAAGCAAATACGTAACCCTAATAGCCTTTTCAAATTCCTGAGGCTCTCATAATGTTTTCTTTTTATGCATGAATAACTGTAGTCACTGATTAACCTACCAATAGAATTAACAGCAAATGCATGTTTAATAGAATCATAAACGATGGAAGTATTAGGTCTAAAATTTGCTTCATTATTGTTTCATGTTGACTGTTGGGTGCACATGCTTAAATAACTGTATGTATGTCGATTACATTCGTAGAGACATTTGTTACTTCTCTTCTGGCTTATGGTCAGTTGGTAAACAGAATAATAGATTAACCCAAACGCAGTATTACGAATTTTAGGTTTTTGATCGTTAATAGATATGTTTTTGAAAACAAAAAAGTCAGTTTAACTTTTACTGGGGTTCATGAATAATTTGAGTAGAGTTTTAGCGGTAGTAGAATTCAACTAAGCCAAAAATATGAAAAGTAGGTGCTGGAATTTTCTGAAAGACGTTTATCACAGGAACAATACATTTTCCGGGATGAAAGATATAAATGCCACTTCACCGCTATAATAGCAAGTTCTACCTTTGCTCCGTGGTAATGGACAAACACACTGACAAATCTTTCTATAATATTAATAGAGATTTTTGTAGCGTTCTATTTCGTTATCGTTCAACTGAACAGCACATCTTAGTCATTTTTTATACAGGAAATCTTAAAGTTACTTAATTTAGTGGCAATTAGCTTCGCATTGTCCTCAAGAGTTAGATTACGAGCCGAGCTTGAGTTCCGTTTAATTAATTATGTAGGCATGAAACCATTCTATACGCGAAGAGTCCCTATTTTAAAGAATCTTCATTAATTCACCTCGGAAACTGAAGAGTAAGATGAATATTTAAAAATACACAATAAGGGATTCGTGCCGAATTTCAGGCATTGTTACGTGCGTCATCTGCCTTGCAAATTATCACGTATAAAGTCTCTATTTTACTTTTTTTTTTCTTTATCACGGCTCCCTTTTAAACTTTATAGCTGCAAATTGTATTCGCTGAGAACAATGCATAATGAAGCCTCTCGCTGTATAATCCCTCGTCAGATTTACGATAGTCATTGTTGATTTTGTAGCGATGTAGAATATTACAATTTTAGGTTTTCAGTACATTCGTGCTGCAGGTAGTCGATTGGCTCTCGTCGAAGTTGTTACCGTTTAAACTCAAGTTTCGTTTGAAACCTAGTTCTTGTGTAGAACGGGATCGTTCACAAGTTCCAAACTTCGCCGGACGCCGCTGAAATTGGAAATTTCTAACGGTGCTACCATATCGTCTATCGACTGGAACTTTGTATCAGGAAATTTTAGCCAATAGAGAGTATAACGGTCGGGAAATAGGCTTTTGGGTTGAACTGTTGCGAGTCACTGTCGTATTGTTGAGGAAAAGTTTACATAAGAACACAAAGATTTCGCCGGATGATTTCGCTCAGAACTTGTAGTTCATCAATGTAACCAAATGATGATGTAACAAATATTCTAACGTGAAACATAGATTCTAATATGTATCATCAATTCGTTTATCAGGCGGAGGATTCAAATTCAATCTTATTGAAATTATTAGACAATTTAAAAATATCGGTCTCGATTTAAATAATTCCAAATGCGAACTTTTCTTTTCCGAAAAGATTTCTTTTTCCGACAAAATCATTTTGACCCAAAATTTTAGCTCTATCATACCGGGAATTAACGTAGTCCGTTCAGATTCACTTTACCTCTTAGGTGCTCCTTTGTTGATACCAAGTTTGGAACCTCATTTAAAATTAAAGTTAAGTCAATTTTTAGATCATGTCAATAAATTGTTTTTACTAAATTCGCATATTGCGCTTACTATTTTGCGACATTGTATTCTTGTACCTAAATTTACGTACCTCCTTCGCTCGAGTCCAGTTTGGAAATGCGGTGACTTTTTGAACGAAATTGATTTCCATCTTAAATCAACTCTAGAAAAAATTCTAAATTTATCTCTTAATGAATTAAGCTGGACTCAAGCTACGCTGCCAATTCGTTTTGGTGGTATCGGTGTAAGGAAAATTTCTAGTGTCGCTCTACCTGCCTTCCTTGCTTCCGTGCATAGCGTAAATAATTTATGTAATAACATCCTTAATCACGATTCAGAACTTTCCTATGCAGAGGAGGCAAGGATGTCTTGGCTGTCTATCTGTCCCAACGAAAATATCCCACTGGAAGTAAACCTACAAAAACAATGGGATGTTCCTTTGGTGCGGAGAGTACAGAGAGATACGTTTCAATCTTTAGAAAGTAATTTAGAGCGTGCCCGTTTCCTAGGAGTCTCATCTAAAGAATCGAGTTATTGGCTTCACGCTTTACCATCAAGTAACTTGGGCACATTACTTGACGATGAAAGCTTACGCATTGCTGTAGGAATCCGTCTGGGGGCACCGATTTGTCAACCACACCAATGCCCTTGTGGTGTCAGTGTAGACAAATTTGGTCTCCACGGGCTTTCTTGTCAAAAAAGTGCTGGCCGTTTTTCTCGCCACGGTTCCCTGAACGACATCATCCGTAGGGCTCTTGTATCCATCAATGTTCCATCTATTTTAGAGCCCTGTGGCATTTTTCGCGACGATGGTAAGAGACCCGACGGTTTAACATTGATCCCTTGGGAGAGAGGCAAAGCCCTTGTTTGGGACGCCACTTGTGTAGACACTTTGGCTGCCTCTCATCTAAGGGGTACTTCGGTCAGGGCCGGGGCGGCATCGGAGGCAGCTGAAGTAAGTAAATGGCGCAAATATGAGTCTTTATGTTCAGATTATGTATTTGTGCCATTTGCTGTTGAAACATTAGGTCCGTGGGGTCCCCGCACATCAAATTTTTTTAAAAGTTTATGTCCTAGGCTTAACGCCGCGGCTGGTGACAAGAGAGCTGGTTCTTTTCTCGCGTAAAGGTTGAGCATAACTATTCAGCGAGGAAATGCAGCTAGCGTTCTTGGCACAATGCCGCGTGGATTTGGTTTATTAGATAATATGTAATTTTAGATAGATTTAATCTTGTAAATATTAGATCAATAAAGATTGTCTTTTCAATTCAATAATAAAGTACTAAAAACCTAATAAAGTTCTAATTACCTTAACCACTTGTTATTACAAATACCTATAATTTATCTTATAGCTTTACGGAGGGAAAATAAGTAAAACATTTAAGGCTGTTTCAACTACGTTTAAATGGACATTAAACCCTAATTGCTTAACAAACTGTGACATTAAATTTTAATGAGCATTATTCAAATGTAAACTTTGGACGTTTGCGGCGCCATTCCGGTACAGTCGACGCCAGTTGGAAAAGACCAACGTGATGAGATTACCGCTTTAATAACAGTATCATTTTATAAAGGATCTTTGTTCGTGAAAATGTTTGTTTGTTGTAATCGCTCGGTGTCTCCTTAATTACATACATTTCATGGATTATTGCTGCGGTATGATTAAATTTTACTGTTAATTTTCAAACTTCAAAGAAAAATATATACGATTAGCACATCATTGTGTTAACACAATGACGTGGTACATACAATAAAATAAGGACCATAAGTTATGTCTGTTTACTTCTCCTGGTAACATTTTTACTTCAGATCCCAATTGCTTCCTTCCGCTCTCCGCTGTTCGGTTTTTTATGTTAAATTAACCTGATGTACAGCGACAGAATCGACGCTTGTCATTCTTTGGGAATTATTAAACTCCACCACATTAGGATATCAAGCATTGCGCTTTCACACATGGACGAGTTGTTCGATGGTGAAATTCACCAGCAGGTATCAATCCAAACAATTCCTCAGAGCACTCCCCATGATATATCCGATACAAAATGCAAAGGGATGAAACATTCCTTCGCAAGTCCAGCGATCGGACAGGATTTGGTCGTCGACGATTCGAGTAGCTCTTCGTTGAATGCGGTCAAATTGAACGAGCTGGTATTTCGGACAACTTAAATTTCGGGAACTACAGTTATAGAAATGTATTCCTAGCAACGGTCAAATTAGGTTCTCATAGCAACCAAAGGAACCGGACTTACGATTCCGTGCCGCCCGAATCAGGGCCGTTCGCATGAGGGGTCCGTTAATGAAATTTATCTGAGCGAACCGTGCTCCGTGAAGTTAACTCACGTTGAAGCAAAGTTATTCCCGCCGCCGAGCTCGCTGTATATTTAACAAGATAAATTCAACTTCTGCTGTGAATCTCGGTATTATTGCTTTGCCGCTAAATATATATCTGTATACACGTATATACAGAGTTCGTGTAGTAATTTTTTTTTGTGCGAGAAGTCAGGTGGCTCAGGATCGTGCATCGTGGCGGTTTGTGGACCACAGTTGACTACATAGGAATATATAGGCCTCACCTATGGTCTTTGGGTTAGGCCTATATTCAGAAGATGATGATAATAATGATACAAGAAAATTCTTATACACGTACCATGTAACGGTAAAAAGTAAATACGGAAGGTCACATTGTAATCCGACGTATCCTTTATTAAAAATCTCTATGAAACATGCTCCTTGACAATAACTTCCAAACTTCCCGCCCGGCCCTAGCTTAAATTGGAAATTTTCATCGATATTGCGATAGCATCTGTCGGGGTACTTTTACGATGAAAAATTGTTGCGTGGGCGGAGGCGAAGTCTGCCGAGCACTTTGTGAGATTGTTTGAAGGCTTTAATGTAACGAACAAATGTTTTCAGTGTATTTTATTTACTTCGGGAATGCGTAATTATAATTAAAGCTGGCGATATTGCTTCTGCACGTATTTCTGTATTATATTCGACCCGAATGGCGTTGTGGGTAGTGTACCTGCCTCCTGCGCAGAGGGTGTGGGTTCAATCCCCACTACTGGATAAATATTGTGTAATGAACATAATATTTTTATAGTGTCTGGTTGTTAATATATGTATAATATGTATTTATTTACAAAAGAAAAGTATGTTTAAGTATGTTTATCAGTTTTCTAGTACCCATAGTACAACCTTTGCTTAGTTTGGGACTAGAGAATGTTGTGTAAAAATGTGTCCTAAAATATTTATTATTATGGGGGGATATTCATTTGTTTTCTCGTCTGGTTGGGTTTATAAATAAAAATAAAAATATAGATATATATTGCATATATAAAATAAATATTATGGATAAAAATAAACATATGCATATAAAAATATACTACATATAATACACTTATAAATAGGACCCAACCAGACGGAAGCCCTCGGCAGGGGAGACCAAACGGCCGAGGGTCAGGGTGAAAGGGAGAGAAACCGGCGGACGATGCGGGCAGTATCGGGGAGCACCGTTTTCTGCATTAAAGCTTGGAGCGTTCCGTCCCGGAGTCCCAGTCGCCTCAGATGTTTAGAGAGGCTGACTGGGATTAACCCATTGGCAGAAACGACTATCGGGATAATTTCGGTCAGCACACCACCCCACATGTCGGTCACCTCGTGAGCCAGGTCCAGATACTTTGTCTTCTTATCTGTGAAATGATATATTTCTGATCATAGATTTAAGTAACAAAAATAATTAACTGAATGAGGTTCTTTCAGGTACCCAAATCAATACTGCAGGGATTCATGTATTTGGTTTCATTCCGATCCATTCTAGATTGACATGTGTTAATCATGTAACTCGAGTTAACGTTTGAACGTGTGCATATCCCAATTACACCAAAGTAATCAATAATGGCGTTTTAAACGCTAAATTATCTCGTAGACCGCCACGAACCAAATTTTATATAAACATTTGCGATATGCGACAGCTTGGAGAGTTCGCCTCCCAGACAAATGTTTAGTACAAAACTTGTTTTGGCACATCGCCAACGTTGTCTTAACGAGAAACTGATTGCACGGACTTATGGGTGGTCGATACTGGTGGTCTATTTTCTTTGCTAGGGCCACGCATCAGCTTGTGTTGCACGAAAGGGCAGTTTTGTCCGGAGAGGCGTTGCGACTTCATAGAAGGTCAGCTTGAAGTGGAAATGATATACTTACGCCTTTCGCCTGGTGATTAGTGTTGTAGGCGTCCATGCGCGCCGTTAATTAGTTTACATCATTCTTACTTGTCGTTTTCACGAGACAATTTGTGTGACCTGAGAGTAATAGAACCTCACAACTTCGAATAATGCTCCCGAATTATCAAACAATATTGTATTCAATGCAAGGTGTCTTTGTATTTCGTTTCATATAAGGCGAAATATTACTTTATTCACAAAAAGAAACAATTTTAAATAAGCAAACTGATTAAATATGTGAACAGCATAACTGAAATGTTAGATCAATGCAAAATCTAATATTTGTGGTTATAGTGATTATACTTATATATTGCGGCAACGATTGACTGTCGGAACAATTCGGCAGGCAGGCTGTAATTTTGAGATTTCTTAATACTCAAAAAAATTGTGCTAAACTGACTCCATATATTGTACATTCAAAATTAGTTTAAGGAGAAAAAACCTGCCAGAGACCTGCCTTGTTCCAAGCATCATTATAAAATACTATAAAGCATCAGCCATTTTAAATTCTCACGGCAATTTATAAAGAGTGCAAAGTTGTGTATTTTGAAAGCGGGTTGCGACTTTAAGATCTTTCAGTCATATATCAAGCCTTGGTCCCAATATTTTAACATAATCGCTATATCTTATGTAGCCATACACTTAGCTTTAAATCTCGATCCCGGCACCAAATGATTTGTTCATTTTAATTTTCAATAAAATATTTAAGTAAAGAAATGTCCATGAATTCAAAGTAATAGCAAATTTACAACATATGTGCCAAGAGCACGCGGATTGGCACTGGGAACGCATGGTGGACTAGGGTGTCATACCCTCAATCTATGGATCGACTAGCAATTCCATAGCATTTGCCTACATATGGGATATGTTGTATGTATAGTGTAAGGTGCTACTTTTTTAATTTCGCAAAGGTACATACATGCTTGTTCAAGAGTGTCCTTTATTGATTCGTATTTCTATGGAAGATTTCTTCGAAATATTAATATTACTTCGAGGAAAACGTCGCCGGCTAAGTCACGTTCCATGTTATGTTTGAATTTCACATTATTACTTATAAGGATATGATAATATTCTGAAGTATTTGTATGGTATATTAGTATAGTTATGGTATATATTAAGTATTTGTATGTATATAGAATAAAAGTATGCGTTTGTATTCGTACTGTATAAATATATATGTATATATGTACCTCATAGTGTTAATTTACAGGGACTGTTGGATTGGCTAACCATATAACCATCATCGAAATTCAAGTAAAAAACTTTAAATATATCGTGTGTACTTCGTAACTACAATAAAACACGGAAGCCCATTGAGATAATAGCCCAAATTCTATATGAATTAAAAAAAACCTAAAGCCTAAAATGTCATATACGTACTATTGATAATTTCTCGATAATTTTGTGACTCGGAATGGTTTATGTATCGCACAAAGAGCCATAAAAAAGAAAGAAACGAAAACAAAGGTAACCTCTGCTTGTGTAAGGGTGATTGATTAAGAATACTCTATCTCCCAGCTGAGGTTCATTAATCCCAATTCAATTTTACAGTATAAACCTGTGGCCTCATTTAAATTAGGCGGACTGTTTCAAGTATTATTAACTGCTTTATTCAGTTGTATTTAATTATACTCTACATATTAAATGATTTTTTTTACGGATTTTATCGTGTGATTTTTAACTGCCGACGTTTCGGGGAAAATAGAATCATTTAATATTTATAATTTCCGCGTAAAAACAAGAAACCAATATACTTTACGTTTTAGGTTTTATACCTTTACAAATATATACCAGATAAACTCGTTAAGAAAATTCTCATAGTCAACTTTGGAAGCTGCTCGAAAGTTGCTGTCACTGACTTTATGTTTAGGGTTCCGTACCCAAAGGGTAAAACGGGACCCTATTACTTATACTTACTGTCTGTCCATCTGTCAACAGGCTGTATCTCATGAACCGTGAGAGATAGACAGTAGAAATTTTCACCGATAATGTATTTCTGTTTCCGCTATATATAACAACAAATACTTAAAAAATGGAATAAAAAATATTTAAATGAGGCACCGATACAACGGTTTTTTTTATTGGATAAGAATAAGTTGATGAATGGATTGGAACTGATAAAACATCACCAGCACTTGGGCTCGATGTATTTTCCTAGTCACCGCGACTCCCCTTGTACGCTATGAAGTCTTAGCAACGGGAAAATCGCTAATCGGGGCTTCGAAACCGAAGAAATCCCCGACCATTTGTCAGCTGCCGGAACAGAATCCAGCGACGAGTTCATAAATCTTAACCCTCGGGATGGAAAGCTCTTTGTGGGCGCAAACGATTGCGTTTGCTGATTCGCATCATAAGTTTGCCGGATCATTTTACTCCTTTTCATCGTTACGTGCTTATAAATTTTGCTTTTGGAAGACGTCCTTACGTAAAATATTACATAGTGGTTTGGATTTTATTCTTAAATTTTTCGCTTTTGTAGACAAACGAACTAAAAGGTAAAAAATTTCAGTGAATTTATATTAAGTACAAGTGAATAGTGTGAATAAAAAAAAATATATTTTATTGTAGAAAGGCGAGGGGAAATTATACGGGCCCGTAGAAAAAATGTATTTCTTTTATAAACTGTGATATGTATTTTTTGTTGTCACAAGTTAGAAGTTTAGTGTTTGTATATTTTTAATTAAATAAAGCGCAAAACGTTTCTGTATTTTCTTTTGTATATTCATAAATTGCCTATATTATACAACAGTTTCACGAAAGAACTTTTATTTCTTATATTATATTAAAATGTAGCAACGCATCTTCAATCCTTAGAACGTGGCAAATGTTAATGGGTGGAGGTTATCACTGAATATCACGTGAACCACCAGCTCGTATACCATCTTCACACATAAAAAAACCCTGAACGTCGCTGAGGTCGTGTCTCTATAAAATCTTGCAGATTCGTATATATGCTCAAAATCCTCATTCAGTAGTCACATAAAATAGTTCCTCAATAACATGGTATAATGAGTATTTCAAAATTATTAATTAAATATTTTGTACATCAGCAGTGCACAGTGCCTGAAATTTTAGCTCATAATATTTGAAGTCTAGGTCTTCGATTAGGCTCGTAAAAAATGTGGTGGGATACTTTAATATTTATATTTTCGTATTTTTTTTGCGAATTATGGAATTGAAAATTCCAAAAATATATATAACTAGTGGGCCGAATTGTGGAATCTAAACCATTCTCGAATCTACCTGAAGACACAAAAAAATTCATTAAAATCAGTCCAGCCGTTTAGGAGGAGTTCAGTGACACACACACGTAAAGTAGAATTATATATATATATAAAGAATTAAAATAATGAATTATAACTAGTTAGTGTTCTCATACTAAAGTCCCTTTTTTTTTCGTAAAAGTTTCTCCTTGGTCCAGTACTCGGAAACCGTTTCATAATGAGGCTGCGAGAACTTCTCCCTAGACATGATTAATACATTGGATGCTTAATTAATCCCTCTGGCTGGCTTTAACTCACGCGTGAGCTACATCTCCGTTTAGTTGGGACGCCGTGATGTGGGCGGCCTTATTAATCTCACTTCTTTCTATCTCTATTCTCTGCAGCGAATGAAATTGTTGAATGAATACATTGCCAATTTATGCGTTCCATTCCTCTGGATTTCCTCTGCAGCAGACTGAGAAATCAAGGCTCCTTTTTACTGATATTACCAAACCTCTATCAGTTACTCACGTTAAAATTACTGTCTGATCGTCTTTTTATTTAGATTGTCTAAAATAACGCAATGCTTTATAAAAATTTCGCACTATATATGCACGCACTATACACAAAACAGGTGCTATCGAGAAATCTGTTCGAAATTCTGCCTGTGTATTTTTTTTTACTTTCACTTGGTTTTTAATTAAGACCATTTCACAGTTCCGCTAAAATTTTGTTCTTACGATCCGATTTGACGAGTGGTGTCTCTCCACTTGTGTGTACACCATTTATGTATATATGTATCACACAAATTTTCTTAGCATTCATAGGGATTTTATCGGTATATACATAGATACATTATCACACAAGCACATCCCTTTTCTCATCTATTGCTGCGACGGTGGAATAGCGATCGCAAAAACTTCATAAATCTCTTCCTCCCCACTAAAGGGAACTCTTTGTTACCGTAAACGATGTCGTCCTCCCTTGCGGATACTAAATCTAATGCAATATTTAAGCTTCATGTAAGGCATGAATTTATGGCGGTGCAGGATTATCACATTTCCTCTAACGATTCTAAAAACTGCACTTTTTGCGTCCATTCGTATATACTTATCGCACAGTCGCGTGAACGCTCATTCAAAGTGAGCGAGTCAAACTTCGACGACATTCCCTCCCTCTGAGATTACGGAATCAATGAAAAAATTACAACCTGAAAATCGGGGTGGTTCTCAGCCCTTTCGAACATTCCATTTTTTTTTATGGGAGAAGGAGGCAAACGAGCATGCGGGCATCTTGGCATTGTATCTTAAAAATATTCACATTGTGTCAAGAGTCTGTAGTCATCGTGCAAATTAATGTTTACCTCATACCAGAATGAGCTAATACGGTCAATCTATAACGCAACACCACGTAAAATCAAGAGCCGTGATAGCTTAGTGTGCGGGCGCTCGCCTTTCATTCAATTTTCACGAGCAACCTGATTTAGATCCCCGGTGCCAGCACCAATGAAATTGTTAATTTTAAGCGCTGACTTATTTTGAAACCTGCATATTTTCGAAATAATAATTAAACAAAATATTTCGAAGATATGTGAAGTCCACCAATCCGCATTGGGGTCGCGTGGTGGACTATGCCCCGCTACCCTCTTTACAGAGGAGGCCTTTGCCCAGCAGTGGGACGTTTATAGGCTGTTACTTTTTTACATAAAATCAAGTGCAAACACGGCGATTAATTATAATTGAACATGTACTTCGCCGTGTATACGTTAGTTGTCAATCTCTAGTAATTGGGCACCCGCTTCAGTCTAGGAGTAAACAAAACTTCGGGGCTTCAGTCGACTGCTTCAAATGAAATCCTTTGACGTAAAAGCGGGCTCCTCTCTGTCCCTACTCTGGTAAATATTGCCAGAAGTTTAGAATAGTTTCGATAAACATCGTGGCTGAAGGTTTCGCACTGATTTTATTTTTATTTCCTCTAACCATTGGTGTACAAATTTGTAGAAATATCATTTTTATCTTTGATACATTTGTATCAGATTCAAATCATTTCACAAGAACAATTATGATCGTTTAATAATTAACAGTTCCTAGTCAATTTTTAAACGATTGTACTATTGGTTGAGCGATACTCCAGCTTCTGTTATTACACTAATCAAGAAGAAATCTAAAAGAATAGCGCATGGCAAAAGTATTTGTTAATTATTAGCAATCCTTAATAAAAGAAAAAAAGAATTTAATTTACTTTATAAATTTGAAGCAATACGCGTTTATTGAGGAAAGTTGTGTTGTGTTTACTTTTTAAACTCCAAGAGTACTACCGAAATTCGTAATAAATAATAGCTAATTAGATTAAATGAGAATATGTCGAGTCATATTTTGTGAGAGGTTGAGCGTAAGTTAGAGCGTAACTCCGCACGCTATATATGGATTACGCTTTCTAGTACAATAATAATAACTAGTATTGCATTTGGCCATTTAAAGAAACACTCTATATATTGTGGCCTAATTTCTTGCCTTAATTACTTTTCTAATTTCTTGGCATTAGTGTGTTCAGCAGACATACTTGTACAGTTAAAATATGAATGTACATGTATATATTTAAAAATAACTGGAACATGACCAAATTTTTTATGACGTTGAATGGTAGATTTTATGATGAATTTATAGTAGCTATTGTCCTTTTTATTGTCAAAATTGAATATTTTAGAACATTGTTAAATGACTACTTAGGGCGCTGTCGATGGCAACAACTGATTTCGCAAAGAGGTCCTGGCAGATTAAAATATTCAATATGCGGCGGAAAGTTTAATTTCTAAGTTAATAAAACAACAGGTTATACAAGACATAATTTGTGTATTTTTTTGGTTCACCTGATGTTAAGTGAATACCGACGCCCATGGCCGTCTGCTACACCCGAGGGATCCAGACGCGTTGACATCCTTTTGAAAATTGGGCTCCGACCACCTCACTCACCGGACGAAACGCGAAAGTATTATACTTCCACTTTACGCAGGTCTTCTGTGAGGTTGGTCTGGAGGTACTTTCCCGGATGAGCCTGCCCATTCGTGCAACAGCCAAGGCTGCTGCGTGGCCCTAACACAGTCAAAACTTAGTGTTTTTAAAGATTACTCCACTCGTCTTTAAAATATTTAGTGATGATTTCATATTCATGTCACATTTTAAAAAGACGCGAAAAGTATATTTCGCGACATATTTCAAACGTAAGTTGGTACTATAAAATTCATAAGATATTTGCCCAAACCGTAGAACGTCCGTTCACCGTCCTTCCTAAAAATAAACTAGCCACAGAAATATTTTAGTGTTGCTGGAATAACGCGTTTCGGCAAAAGTTCGCTTTACATATTTCATTTCATCGTTATAAAATGCTTACCATGAAAAATATATTATAAATTGAATATGTTTCATGAAACTACTTATGTCTAACCAATAATGTACAATGATGAAAATATTTATACAAACAACAAATTTAGTGCGGACTAACCTAGCTAGATTTTTGCCACTTAAACACTAAGTTAAATGCGTATTTGTTAGATTTTCTTCTACGAACGGCCGCCTTACGTCACTCCTTCTTGGTAGATTCCACCCAGATCTGGAACACTCGACTATGGGTCTCACAAATACTTATGGGTTTTGAACCCACGACCCCCGACGCCGAAACCAATAGCTTAACAACTGCGCATTACGCATACATAATTTTTAATTTATGAAGTTGCAAAATATGCAAAGCTTGCACTCTGTTAACTGATATAAATACTTAAACATCCTTTTCATTTGTTGACAAACGAGCAACACCACACTAAAATACTTTTTACTAACCGCTCAATATTTTACCATTGGTGGGGATCGAACATTCACTCTCTGGCGCAGAAGACAGGTTAACTACCCGCAACGCCAAACGCCGAAGGCTGACGAAAATATTTATTCAAAAAGACACTTTAGAATCTTGTTTTAAACAAGCGGATTGATGAACTTTTGATGGTTAGTTAAAGCCTGCTATTTCAATTATATTAAACATACATCAACGTATAAAAACTTATATTAAACGTAAACGAAAACAGCCGTGATAGCTCAATGACCGAGCGATCGTTCTTTATTCAATATACTCGCGCAACCTGAGTTCAATCCCCGGTGCCGGCAAATTCAATTCAAAATAATAACAAAAAAAATCTCGAAGATAAGTGAACTATGCCCTAGTACCATTAATACAGTGGAGGCTTGCCCAGCAGTGGAACATGTATATTTGTTGTTACTTTACTTTAAACTAATTAAGTGAGGATTTTTTCACATATAAAATGTAATAAAACAAGTAGAAGTTCAATTTTTACATAATTTCAGTGAATATCAAGCAGGAGCTGTTCAAATGTCTCATTAAATGAATAATGATGCTTTGAGCATTGACGGCGAAACGTCATCAAATCTATGACACACGTAATTACCTCAATGTGAAATATTCTTGTGAGAAACTTGATGTGTACAAAATAACAAAAAACGTATTTAAATAGTTTTTGTATGTAGTGAAAGGACATCATCAAATCCAGCGTTTTTTTAAGTTAAAACAAATGAACACTGCGGAATGCATAAATAAAAAAATAGGATGGAAAACATATTGAAAACGTGGAAAACACGGTCCGTGATTCGAATTCCATGTCACGTGACGTTTGCTCTGTCTTTGGAACTCTTTAAAACTTTTAAAATTGCCATATTGAAATAAAGCATTTACAATATAATATTGTAAGTAAACTAATATTGCTGCCATTAATATTATAGATACCGATATGATGTTTTGTTATTAATATAGACCTGTTCTTTGCGGAGTTGATTTGAGTTGGTTGTTTCCTAAACTTTAATGTTCACATTTATTTTTATTAGGTACTAGTTAAGTATTTTAGAACATACATAACATACACATGTAACCCCAAGGGGCAGGAATATGGATTAACTATTTTTAGTATCAAAACCCTTGCAAATTTTTGTCTCCTCCGCAAACATACATCTAGAATTATATGATGAGAAAATTGTATTTTTCATTTCTTACACCCAAAAATCACTCTCTCACTTGTGTGACCAGGGTGCTGAGTTAAGGTATGTCATTTATGGCACTAAATATATTTGAAACTTGGAAAACGTTATATTGCTAATAACTACCCCACTGGTGTCGTGGATTCATGTCGGCGGTGGTAATTGCTAATAACTAGAAGAAGCGCTTTCTCTCATGCAATATTTTATAAAAAAAACATCGTCGTGTAGTCTGTCTACCCATATTTTTAATAGCTATGTAACTCTTATTTCATTCATACATTATAGTGTACAAATTGGTTAATTGTCAGTTTGCCACCGTAGCAACGCGTCTACTATCCCTATTTCACCGTGAACACTTGTCGAAGGTTATCAATATCATACCCAGTGAGTTCTAATACCAATATGTCTACCGGCGCAAACATCGCCTACTTCCCAAAGCGTCGATAATATTCCATCCCGCGCAACGCTCCGGGCTTCAACATTATAGATTAACTTTCTATTTCACTACGTTTCGAACTCGATTTTCTGGCAACCCTTATTTCATATTAGTTGTTTTCGTACCGTATATAGATAATATTTATATGTATAAAGGAATAATGCTATTCAATTTTATGCTTCTACCACAATCTACAAAAGTGGTCATTATTATCGTAATAGTTGAAATTATCGCATAGTACCGTGATCAATCAATGCTTATATAAAAGTAAAATAACAGTCTATATATGTCCCACTCCTGGTCAAGTCAAAGCGAGCCCACAGCTGATTGGCTAACTTAACATATTTTCGACATTTTTTTTATTGTTTCGAAAATATGCAGGTTTCCACAAGATGTCCCTTATATACGGTTATATATCAAAATGCAATACGGATTAATTTTAAAATGAGTTACAGAAACTTTAGGGTTTTCTAAAGTTAGTTGTTTTAAATAAGCATCAATACAGTACGCGAGAATGAAGATATTTTAATTATCCTTAATGGGAAATGTTAGTTATAATAAATAACGAACAATATTGGTCATAAAATCCGAAATAGACACAAACACGCGAGTTCGCAGTAAGCTTTGGTCCAACATTAATTAGATCGATGGGGTATTGTAAAAACGATATGAAACTTACATAAAAACAGTGTTTGCTTTTATACCGATTCCCCTGATATAAAATGCAATGGGGCCATTGCTTTCTATTTAATAATTTAATCTTTTGTAAAAAGGAGAATGAATATTTATATGTTGTTCTTTTTGCGCTTCTAAATCGTAAAATTTTGGTGAGAAGCTCCTAGAAATAAAACGAACTATTCTTTGTCTGTTGTTCTCTACGCTTCTTATTTCTACCCTTGATCCCGTTATGCGGAGTCAGGCCCTGGGACTTGTCCTCTACAAACTAAAAAGACTTGATAATTTCCTTCTTCTGCATTCGTCCGTAGAAGTACCACGGCATCACAGCAGATCGAAGTGGAAGTATGATTCTTTCGCGTTTCGTCTGGTACATGAGCTAACCAGAGTCTACTTTTCAAAAGGTTACCAACTCATTTGGACAATGTGTTGTAGATGTGCATGTGCGGGGTAGTCACTTAACCGCCTAACAAAAAAAAGGTGACAAGCTCTGGTTTAAAAAAAAAACATACTCATAAGCGACCGGAATTCATTAGCGAGCTAAACAAAATTGTACTATAGTTGCGAAATAGCTAGGTAAAATTGCTTATTTGATGTTCATATTGTCCATTATCTCCATTATCACGACTTGATTTATTGTTTGAGTTGACAAAGACGGTCTCGAGCGGTCGGTGTTAATGATTGCACGATAGTCGTGTTCGATTTCCGTCACGTTCCAATGTATCTTACGTTCGCCGTATAAATTTGGCTTTTCATCATGATCATTTCAGCCAGTTCGAGGCTGCCACTCGGGAACCCTTCTTCCCCAGCGGCCTTTTGGCCATTGTTAGTAAGGAATCACCACACACCAGCACATACTGCAACAAACCATGAGAGGACCCTCTAAACGTAGTGACCCCAGAAAAGGTAAAAGATACGATAAAAATCCCGGATTTTTTTTTATTATTTTCAACTGGCCGGCACTTGACTGCCATCCCACCTGATGGTAAGTGGCGATGCAGCCTTTGATGGTAAGCGCGCTAGCTCAGTAAAAACCTATTCACTCTTGCCTTGAAGACACCTACGTTGTAATCGGACGGAAAGACGGACGCCGGCAGGTTGTTCCATTCCTTAGCTGTACGGATTGATTTGATTGTAATCAGAGCGCGGAAAAGAGTAAGACGAAAATATGTCTTCACAAAAATGTTTAAACATCTCGTCGTGTGCTTTAAACTACTGACGGCATTTTCTATTGACGTTGGCTTCAGTTAAATATATATTGTTCACAGAATGGCAATCGCGTAATCGTTATTTTCTCTAAATTAGCATATTAAAAGGTATCATCGGCAAAATTCACTGCTAAGACTGCTAATTCAAGAAATAACCCAGGTTAGATTAAACATTTTATGAGTAAATGGTACCAACAACTTCGCCTATAGTGAATTTCATATAAATATTCCGATGAATTTCCTATTGATCTTGACGACATAATAACCTCAGCTTTACGTCACCGTTGAGTTGGTTCCATGTTACATCCACTCGTTTCTCAAAATTTTCCTCGACTTTTAGCGCAAATGTTATGCTTATGGCGATAACAAAGTTGAGCCCTGTAATGAATCTTACCCGGAGTGTCTTCTGAGGTTACACAGTTTCAAATGTACCAACTGATAATAAATCATATCATATCAAATTGTGAGCAGCATTAAAATACGTAATGGACACAAGTCCATTACGTATTTTAATGCTGCTCACAATTCCCTATTGTTAGACTCAGTTTCTGTAAACTAATTATCAGACAATGTAACAAGAATTCATTATAAACATCCGTAGCCGCGTCTGGTGATATTTAACAGACTGTAATTATGCAATACCAGCTAAGCTTTACATTAAAAATATGGAATAATATCTCAACCATGATACTTATAACATTTTCATTATTTCTCGTTGTCGTGATCTGAACATTAATTTGAAGATATGTTAAAGTAAACCCCTTCGTAAAGATTTTTATGATATTTTTTACCGCGCTTATTGGTTTCATGACTCGAACCTGGGAAAAGGGATTCGGATGTCCGCCATCTTTGATCTGAACCGAGGAGAGCGATGAGCCATTGCAATAATTAACGAGGGGCGATGAAGGAAAAACATTTTCTAGAAATCATCGTGATAAAAGCGTCCTATCAGATTATACACAATTATAATAACTACAAATAAAGATAATGGACACTTGTATAAAATCATGTGAATGATTTAAAACTGACTTTTGGCTATTATACTGTTCTTATTTAAAAACACTGAAAACTGTAGACAACCGCATAGAATCTTAGTAAAAACACTAAATAATGTCATTAATATTTGTTTAATAGTTGTTGAGTATTGACACAACAAGTGTTGAGTAATAGAAAAACTATAGATTTATTTAAATCTTCGTAACCTTAACAACGCACAACAACAGTTGATAGATAATTTCGCGCCTTGTATTGTTATGTAATCTATCGTTGTCTAATATGTGCGACGATAAAAAAATAAAGAAAAACTATAGAACAGATTAAGGAACAAAAAGCATTTGTAACGTTTTGGTTAGAGATTGCCGAGCGTTAAATATTTTTACTACCTAAATCTAAAATTGTAATGACTGTGGGCCGAATAGTTTTTTTTATAATTGTTGTCTGTTTATTTTTCTTTACTTCTGACTTTATTCTCGATTGGTACTAACGGTCCAGGTGGCTCAGATTTTGTTGCTATCTTTAGATGGGGCCTTTGTTGAAAGACTGAGATGATTATAACGATGAATACATTTGTCATATCAGATCAAATTGGTATCAAATAACAATTATTACCAAAGTAACCTGACACACTTAATGAAAGTGACTGTAGCACGATATACGTACGGTGATATTCACAAATGTAACATTATCAATGTTATAGGCGTTTCAGTATGTCGAAAGGTCTGTACGAATTGGGTACTTCTGTCACTGTGAGTTCAAAATCAATTCCAGAATTTCCCAAATCGACGAACCGCAACGTGTGATGGTTAAGCACCAACGAAAAAACTACGGCGATATATGTGGGAGTCAAAGAAACTCGACAATAAGGAAAATCGAAGGAGTGTAATTCTACCGCTTAACTCATAACAGCCTGGTACTTCCCCGGTCAATGTTTTGTCAAGAACAATTCTCATGCTCCGACACGATGGCGAAGATCGACGGTATTAATCACGCCATATTTCTCCTAAAGCTCCACTAATTTTCCCCGCTCGCCTACAATCTGCTTCTGTGAATAATGAAGACTTATTTACGCAGGCTGCCTGCTTCCTAAATGCTATTTTTTAGAGCTTGCGTCGTTAACAAACGCTGTTACAAACTGAACAACTTGGGCGATCGTTACATTTAAATGTAAATATATGTGTTATGGTACAGTTGTTGTTTATTAAATTATCAGGCTTACGGACATCGTATGGATGAACAGACGGACATTCTGTAGCCTTCCTTTTGGCCTCAAACAGCTGTCGGCAAACAAATAAACTCGGTAGCTACAGCTTAGATAAACATATTATATCTTTTTTTCGTGACAAAAGTTTCATTTTCGTTGGAAATAAGCTCTAGGACAAAGCTGCCTGTAAGTCGCGTAAAATTGTTAGTTGAGCTTTGTACCACATTATAGTGGCACTGCCTTTGGTAGAACTATGCAGCAGATTTTGTTTTTACATAAATTGGTCTGTTTGACCGGAGAAATCCCACTTTAAGGTACTCCCATTCAATATTTCCCATTCGTATATTTCGTCTGGTAGGTTAGTAATCGAAGCTCAACTTCCGAAAGGCTGCCAACGCAACTGTTACTTCAAGATGGTTGGGGTTGTCCATAAGCTGTTAACACCATATGACTGCCAGCACTTATGCCGCCTTCCTGTTAAAAACTGTGTTGTAGTTACCCGTCTATGAACGCTTTATGTCCTGCATACCAAGTGACGTTGCTCTATCGTTACTTATGTCGAACATCAAGGTATTCCGACAACAGCTGAGTTATTGGCGCGAATGACGCAACTGTGCACGATGTAGCGACGTCTAGCGTAACGATGTCTGGTGGAGTGGGAGAGAGATTCAGTATCGCTCCGGTCGCGTCCGCGGTAGGACGTGTTTCGCTCCATCGGTATCAGCGAAGAAACGGGTACCCGTACTATTGTGAAACGCCACATTTTGTTAATGAACTGGTATTGCGTTAGTGTAAAACCTGTGTGAATTCTAGTGAAATAACAGAACGCTCAGTCATCGATCCGCAAAATCGTGTTCGACCTTGAACCGAAGTGTTTTCTACTCACTTTAGTGATCATTTGAATACGGTAAGATTCCATCGGTTCTCGAAAGGCCGAACACTTGTCTGTTTTCCTTCATTTTTAATACGATTTTATGATGTTCATAGCTACTAAATAAGGCCATGACTTAAATGTAGAGTGTATTTATATTTTACTCAATGATTACTGCCCTTGTTATGGTTGTCGTAGTAGGCTTAATCCCATTGGTAAAATACTGCTTTTCAAATTTAAATTTTATGCATAAACTGATTTAATTTTTTTCATTTTATTAAATCCTTTCTGCATCTCGAATTTTTGATTCTTATCGCTGACTTAAGAAAATTAAATAATTGTTTAGCTTTATCATCTTCCTTTATCATTTGGTCTTATGTGTATTATGAAAATTGCTTTTTACTCAATCATCAAAATTATCATTTTGATATAATGCGTGTGTTTTTAAAAAATTGTTTCATCCAAACAATAGTTAGCGTTGATGAAATATAAGAGCTACATCCAAGTTAAAATATGCTGTCCATGAATACGAAAAAACGTACTGTTCGTTATATAACCGCCACGAAGGCTTCCGCGATTTCTAATATATCAGATTTAGTACACTGTTAAATGTGTTCTAAAACGTAAAACATCACATATGTTTACGAGAATATCCGTTCGAGCCATTCAAATGTTATACCTCAAGTAAAAACTAAGAAAATGAGTGTAATCTACTATATCGATGTTAATGTATTTGAATTTTGTATGTATTAGAATTGAAGCGGAAAAATTTTTATAATGTTACATTGCGTAAGTAAGCAAAATGGCGACTTAACAAATATAACGTAAGCCTGTCTATAAAGTAAAGAAACATTATAATTGACAATGCGATGCGTCTGTACGTCGTAAAGTAAATAAATTCGATAATTTAGCATAATTAATAAACTCGCACTTACACGCTTATAAAACTATGGATATAAATATCGAGCGAACATATCGCTTATAAAACAGGTAACGCCTTAAGTTTTGCGGATATACCAGCATACCAATAACTTGATTACATCCCACTGCTGGACACAAAAATTTTGTGTGGTTGACATTTTTGTATCAAGGACAATTCTGCCTTGTACCGTCGATTCGGTCCATAGATCGTTTCTAAACAAGTAAATTTTTTTACTAACGAAAAACAAAACCGACTTCAAATATCTCGCTCTGTATTCATTTTATAATTGATTTTCAAAAGTTCCCTACGCATCTCCGGAGTCCAAGATCCAATACCAATGAAATTAATATGGGACACCATGGGAAGCACCGGGTTTTAAATAAAAAAAGAATCATCAAAATCGGTTCAATCTGTCGAAAGTTTCAAGAAGTTTTTCTTCAAGTTTCAGTTTCTTTTCAAAAAAAGAAGTTTTTTTTTATTTTTAAATAAATAAAAAAATACAGTTGAATTGAGAACCCCATCCGTTTTTCAAGTATGATAAACAGGTAACTTTTACGATATGGATAGAAATCGAGTTTTAATCCAAAGGACATAGGGAACTCGTATCCGTTAAGCCGTGTCGAGGAGTTCTATAGTCACGGAAATATTTTATTCATCTACCATGCAAGGTCAACTGTCGGCCATCGCGTTGACATTCTTAATGGCAATCTTTGACTGAACTTTACTCCGGCCCAATCATGGCGACGGCTTCGAGTAGGCGGATTGGAGTGATTGCGACAGCGTTGATGCTAAATACTTCTTGCAGTTTGAGTGTTGTTACATGTTGTTTATTTCTTCATGGAAATTTCTTTTCTTTTTTCATTGTTAGTTTTTTCACTCAAAGGAACTAAAAAAAAATTCACTACTGCTTGGACCAGCGCGTTCCGGGTTACTCGTCTAGACGCTTTAGCCACTAAGCTATGTGGTCGACATCCTCATCGCGAAATTGTCTACATCATGTCTACCTACGTTGTTTTTGTTGCAATTCTAGCAATGCTTTGTTTTATCTAATGTGCTTCCTTTACAACTAACTCACTTTTTAAATTACCTTTTTACAATGAACATTTGATAAAAGACTTTCTTCGGTGTTTTCGTCGGTGTGGCTATCAGCCGGTTAGCTCAGTGGCTAGAGCGTCAGGCCGCGAATGCCGAAGACGTGGGTTCGATTCCCACAGCGGCGACAATCTTTTCGTACTTTTTCAACAAATTTTAATGTTCAATCTTAAGTGCAGTGATTAGCACTGTAAAATATTTAAATTACTTACCTACTCTATTTAATCGTAGTTTTCTCAACAACGTACAAAAAAATTTGGTTCGTTTGGTTCGAATTAGGTTGGGATTAGATGCAAATACAAGGTGCGGTTTATTTCATGATTTGTCGTATAAATAAATGGCATTTCAACAATTGGTACTTTTAAATCACGATAGTAAATTTATAATACATTTGTCAGTTATCCGTTAATTGACGGATTAGTCTTGTTGGATTTAATTAATTTACAATTTCGATATATTGATAATATTCATATTGATAAGTCCCGTGTTGATAATTCTTATCTTGATGTTATCGAGGGGTTATTGCATTATTGCCGCTATTGTCTTTACAGTGATAGAATTAACAATGTAATGAATTGATTAATCCGCTGCGCATCCTCAACTTTGTAATATTTCGTATTACTTTAAACAAAAACTATTTGATACTAGCCACCTGCTACGAATTGGCACGGAAAGTGCTAATAAATAAATAAATAAATAAATATTTTAGGTCACATTTTTACACAGGAGGCAGGTACACTACCCACTACACCATTTGGGTCGTCAATAATAATAAAACACTGTTAATTCGAACGATACCAAGTCACAGAGGATCACCCGCTGGGCTAATCCGAGAGATTGCCAGAAATTTTCATCAAAAACGGTCAAGCCGTTTTGAAGTCCATATGGACATACACATACGTCATTAGATTAATTTGTTTTATTTTTTATTTGTAGTTAATATCAAGATATGCATAAGTTTTCTATTTGTTTTGGGTTCATGCTACTTGGCCACTATAACAAACTACTTCAAGCCAACAGGAAAAGATAACAATGCTGAATGAACATTTAAAAGTTGAATCAGAAGTGGCACTTTAACTGGAAATGAATGCACAAGGAAAATAACAGGATCAAGGAGTTTAAAATTTGTAGAAAAATTAACGAAACGGTTTCTTGTATCTTGTATTAACTGATGTTTTTGCTTTCAGTCCCGAGACTATTAAAGCTTCATCTGACGCAGAACCGGTGGGCTAGCCAGAACCCACGGGTTTGGGCCCTCCGCTGTGGGAGGGCCACGCATGTGCTCATGCGTGCGTTTAACTATGGTACGTCATCTAAGGGCCATCGAGGTCGTGGTTCGGACCGAAACCCCGATGGCCGTCGACTGTGCAATTAGCTAATCGGTGGCTGGGGGCGGTGAGAACCGCCCCGGAACGCGGGTGTACCTTCTGTACGCGTTGTGTTGGTCTCGCCGTGCTCGGAGGCGAGGGCGAACTAGTGTGTTTGTTGTTGCACTAACTGTGGGTGTAGTGTTGTCCGGTCGGACCCCCGGCAGTGGGTCCGGCATGTCTAAGTCCCCTTCCTCGACCGGGTCGATTAGGACGTTTCGCGGGCGACGCTTGTTGACGTTCGCGTTTTGGTCGGGTTGGTAATTTGCTGCGCTTACCACCAGAGGGTTGGGATGATGTTCGGCTCTATCGAAGAACCGTTTGGTCAGGTCTTTAAAAATATTCGCGAATCGTCGGAGTCTGCAATCGCTGTGCAGGTCGACGTTGCGTTGATACCACTGCGCACCGGTTGCGCGGCGGATGAACTTATTTTGTACTATTTGCAACTTGTACAAGCGAGTAGGGTGCGTGTGGGCGAAGGTCATGCATGCGTAAGACATAATAGGTCGTACGCAGGTCTTATATAATAATAATTTGTGCCTTAAGGGCATTTTCATTTTAGCGTTAGTTAAATTGTGTAGCCGGCCGGAGACGAACGCGGCTCTATTGCGAACGTTATTAATGTGCGTAGTAAATAACATACGCGAGTCGAAAGTGACTCCTAAGTATTTGAGCTTTTTCTCCCAGGGGAGCGGTTGGCCATAAAGGGATATTTGCCCCAACTTTCTGCATTGAGCGAAACGGTTTGCGCGTCCTTGTGGAGATGATTGCGAAGGCATCTGTATGGTCGTGGTGCTTACACGACTTCTCAGATAATTTTGACTCTTCCTGAGTTTGTGTAAGCTATAGTTACTCTGTTATAGTAAAGGTCCCAAAATTATAATGAATAATGACGAAAAACCTTCACAGTCGATTTAAGTAACTAAAGTTTAGTTTATCTACTAAATATTATAAAATATGAACGAACTAAAATATTAAAGAAAGGAAAAAGTTAGAAAGAAATGTATAAAAAGTAAAGTAACAGACAATACATGTCCCACTGCTGGGCAAAGGCTTCCTCTATAAAGAGGGTATCAGGACTGAGGATTGGCGGACTTCACATATCTTTGAAATATTTTTTTTTGTTATTATTTCGAAAATATACAGATTTCCTCACGATGTTTAAATTATTCAAGTTCAAAGGTCGCAAAAATGGCTTTATTGGATTTCTTGGCCAAACGGTTAGTTTTACGAAAAAAACATTTAGTAATACTAAAATTGTTCTTGCAATTTTTTCTCTAAGTTTTACCTTTGATTTACATTGATAAGGGTAGGGAGCTAATTTATATTCAAAAAATTTTTTAGTTTCAAATTTAGTCTCAAATGCCTCATAAATTTTACTCATATTAAGTACACGTCCAATAATATTCACGGACAGCGTAGTCATGCATATTATGGAGAATAAAGCTGCAGCTAACTTTCGAATGGCTTTTTCTCAGAAATGTTTAAATGTTCATTTATATTGCTACATATATTCTTATCAAAAATTATTTACGATAGAAACACGCAGACCAAAGCGCGCGCAAATACCAAAAACGCAGTGAAGCTTAGGGCGAATTAATACCGAGGGCTTCGCGGCGAAAGCGCTTTATTAATCGCTGAGCACTGCGCCCCAAAGTCGCCAATTTCCCGTGCTACGTAACCATTCGGCTGGCGGGAAAGCTCCCTCATTCGCTTGTATGTGCGCAATTTGCGCAGTTTCTCCGTCGATTGAGCTGCGCTTCTCGCAGCATTGGCGTCGCGCCGATGTTCGTTGATTGAATTTTGCCTCATTCGCGAACCGCTTCGTTCCGATGTTAAAATGTCTTGTTAACCGTTGACGATATTATTTAGCTCATAGAAATGCATTAGATCTTTCTAATATTTTATGATGTATACCGTAGACAAACGTACGTATCTATCTTAGCTAACCTGATATTTTCCCTCAGGAAATTATTAGGGCTGAATTTTCATAAAACCTTCATGCCTAGTTTTCAGTAACAACTCATGTGCCTCCCGCGTATTCGCGAAAAGCCGGGTCAATGAACTTGCACATTCTTGACCTTGCATCTCCAACAGAAAGCACGCATTTCGAGTGTTCTTCTAACGTTATAAATAACCAAAGTATGCCATTAATCTGTGGCACCTAGTTTAAGATCGGAGCACCGACAAAGGTTAGAACTGCAAAAAATTAGCGACAACAAGAGTAGCTAAAGGTAAATAATTGAGTCGTATTTAGAAAAAAAATGCCAGTCGACTTTTTGCCGTGAATGATGCAACGCCGCATAACGTGTTCGGTGGCGTCTGGCGTAACGTTGTCTCTACCGGCCGGCGGAGCTCTTGGCAAGGGGCACCGCCAGTTGCCTGCCACCTCGCTTCGGGGACGGATGTGTTCCGCCACTCGCACTGGCGCATCTGTAACGTCAACAAAACAATAACATCGCGAATATTATAGACGTGCCATTTGCGCTCCATAGAATAGATTTATAGTGATTCGACAAGATTACGTTAATCGTAAGTAGCAAACTTGATAATTAATTTTCTTCGCGTCTTGGTGTACATAACTAATTTGTGTTATAATTTCTATTACTTTTCCAAAATTCTGCACATCATTATGGTATTATAAAAGTTACTCAAATGTTAGTGTCGGGTTACAGATAACAAATCTTTGTACACACTTTCAACGAAGCTTTTTAGATTTGGTGTAAAATTATCTTGCATATAAATTTAGATAATGGATCCACAATTCATATCATTAATTATATAGAAAATTGAAGTTACGAATCTATCATACGATTCGCATAAGTAATCAAAGCGAAACGTGAATCTGTTGACCGCTAAAAAGAAAAAAAAACAACCCTTGAATAACCTAGAAATAGCTGACAAATGTCATAACCATGTGTTATTTTTATTGGTATCTGTAAAAAAAGTGAAACAGGTCCACATACTTAATTATATCATATGTTCATATACCATATAATTAACATAACTAGTATTTTTTTTCTCCGAACGAATTATAAAACTTTGAGGTTTGCTTATAAAGAATTGTCCGTGCTAACCAAATCGCTTTGAATCGAATCTGAAGATAACGTCGCTTCGAACTATTGTTTTATAAACCATGTATATTTTTAAGTACCTGGAGGACCGACCTTCTCGGTTTGTTTTTTTTTTGGTATATCGTGTATTTTGGAAATTACATTTAGATACAAATTACTTAAGTAATGAAATATGCATAATATGTTTCGATCTTACCGACGTAATAATAAGAAAATATGAACTGGTGTTTTTCACAAAAGAAAGAACTTTAAAAAAAAAAGGGAAAAAATAACAAAATAACAAATCGACAAAAAATAAAAGATAAAGAAAGCAATGATCTGAAATCGAAAAAAAGTAAAAAAAAAAGTGTGTAAATGATCGTGATACGAACCACGGCCTTCTGTTTCGTGGCTGTTTGTTAGCGGCCGCCCGATTACCGACCGAGCTATTATAACATTTTTTTTCGGTGAAATTTACCGTCGTATTCGAATGATATTTTTCATTCCCTGAAAACAGGGAGAAAAGGACATTTTCTAAAAATGAAACCTAGTCAGATCGATTTTTCGCCCCCGAATCTACGCACATACTAAATTTCATGAAAATCGCTGGAGCCGTTTCCGAGATTCCAATTTTATATATATATATATATATATATATATATATATATATATATATATATATATATATACAAGAATTGCTCGTTTAAAGGATAAGAGATATAAACCAAGTTGTTCGAGTCATGATCTGCTCGGGGGATCTCACTTATTAATAAAGAATTCACGGCCATAAAATGTGGTACAACAAATTCGGTAATTACTACAAAGTACAAAAAAAGTCATCCCACTGTCTGTATGTCCCTATACAGCGTGTCGTTACCATCACGACAATAAATGAACACACGTCTAACGCTACTTGCCAATAATCATAAAAAAATATTAACGTTAAACAAAATCCATAAATAAAAAAAAATATTTTTGAAACAAAGTAGTTAAGTAATAAAGAAACAAAATTTGTAACATCCTATACAACTCGCGTCACAACTAACAGTATGTTTTGTCTCTTTTAAATTCATTCAACCTATTCATGCTTTGTGACCTTTACAAATGAACTTTACGTTACGCTTTTATAGGTAAGGGTGTTCTAAAATTCTTTGTTTTGGAAAATTTAATAACTTTGTAAATATTGATGTTTAAAGAATTTAAATGTTTTATACAACTTTAAAAAGTTATCCCCTACATTTTTTGTCGCGAAGGTAACGACACGCTGTATATGCTTAGATCTTTAAAACTACGCAACGAATTTTGATGCGGTTTTGTTTAATAGATAAGAGTGATTCAAGAGGAAGGTTTATATGTATAATATAGTAGAGAAACACTGATAATTTTAGAGGCGATGTCGAAATCAAACATTCAGCATTGCACCCGTGCGAAGCCGGGGCGGAGCTAGATTATAATAAAGGAAACTCATCGATGCGAACCGCAACTCTATACAATTCGGATAGAACAAAAGATTTCAAGACGATATGATAGTGGGTAGTCCACCACAGTGTGCTTTTTAAGAAATTTTTAGTTGGTGGTGCTTCCGGAACGATACCACTTAGGGACCTTCAAGAAGAGTAGTTCCGCCTTAAAGACCAACCATTTATTTCGTGTTCTGAATGTTTCCGAACGCTGGTGATAATTTTCCATTAGAGGAGCCGCCTTTGCCCTTATAACCTCATTGAAAACATTTCATACTGGAAGCTCAACCCACAAATATTTAAAAAAAAAACTTTCTTATCCGCAATATCGGCAAAAAAATGAATTTAAATTTTTGGTTCTCTTTTTCCATTTTCTATTAAGAAGCTCAATTTTATTATAAATAATTCATTTATTTCAATATATGTTTGTATTCTCCAGTTCCTTTGACGGAACCGTTAATACAGAAAGAATTGCCACGACCAGTTTTCATTAAATCTTAGAACAATAATATTTTGAGTTACACTAACAATGTTTTAATTTAATTCCAAATACTGCTCAACAGGAATGATTAATATATATAAAGATCAGTTATTTGATCACTGTATGGTATGCTGGTATACACTGTACCTGTATGTTTATACAGAAAGTAATAATGCCTAATATTTAGGCATACAAATAAAACTTGATTACAAATATGTATGATGCTACACGAAGAAGCTTTAGAAATGTCGAATCTAATTTCTCCTGTACATTTACTAATCAACATCTTTCATTTACGTATTTCACGATGCCATGGAGTTTACTTGTAATCAATATCAACTTAGAAACTACTAGTGATGTACCGGATCATTAAAATTGTAGATCCGCGGATTCGGATCCGAATACGGGTCATTGGCGTCAATATCCGCGGATACGGTTACGGATCTTAACTTAATGTCCAGGAAAATCTTAAAATTAGTGTATCCACCGTCCTTGATTTTGTGTCTTTCCAGTGTCTGGGTTGAGTGGCAAATGTATAATATGTATGTTTAAGTATGTTTATCAGTTTTCTAGTACCCATAGTACAAAAGTTACTTAGTTTGGGACTAGAGAACGTAAGAAATGTATACGAAACTATTTGTATTTATTACTTTTGGGGGATACAGCTGCCAAGTTACTCTTTTTGAAGTACAATTTACCGTTCCTTTAATTGTCACTGTGTTTTTAATCAAAAGTTAACACTGAGTCTCTGTTTCACAATGTATTAATTTACTTAATTAGAATTATTATTTTCTTACGATTATAAGGGTTAAAGATACGTAAAAGATCCGTCAAAAATGTAGCCAATACGGATACGGATATCTGAACATCACTAGAAACTACTAACGCTGTATCAAGAATTGCTTCCGTGATATGGTTTACATCGATTTCCAATTCTTGCGAGACGATGATACTTGAAATTTGATTCTTTGATTGGGTTATATTAGTTACATGCTCACGAATTTTGGGTGCTTCATTCACATTTCCACCAAATTTCACCATATTTATATCAGTGTCCGGACGCTCGCTTTTAATTCAATATACTGGAGCGACCTGTGTTCGAATCCCTGTTTCGGCAGGAATGAAATTCTTAATTCAATTTCAAGTGAATGAGTTATCACGTGCACGTCGGTGAAGAAGGAAATTGTGAGGAAACCTGCATATTTTCGAATATTATTTCGGCAATAGAAAATATTTCAAAGTTATGTGAATCTGCCCTGATGTCGCATAGTGGACTATGCCTTACTCCGCAAATGTCGATGGGTGGCGCTTATCATTTAACATCAGGTGAACCGCCAGCTCGTTTGCCACCTTCTCACATAAAAAATGTATCATTTCAATGAACAATTTTATAGTTATGTGGGTATTATCTGATTTGTCAATGTAATTTACACCATGAAGCGTTCATGAAATTTTAGCTATTGACAATTTTCAAGACAAACTAAATATGTAATTAATAAAAATTGTTAAAATTTGATCTTATGCAGTTAATTCAATCACATATGTATGTAATTCTGACATATACCTGCATACAACACAGTTGGATTTATCTTAAGTGCATTATCAAAACATATACCTAAAACTATGTGGTAATGGATATTATCCGAAACTCTTGTTGTTTATCAACCTAAACTTTGGGACAGAAAAGTCTTCAAATATATTTCCTGTCAGATATTCTTTTCACTCTGAATTAAAGACCGATATCTCTTCTAGCGTGGTGCAAAGAAATAATGTGTACATAATGTTTTTAATTTAACGAAATTAATCAGCTAAAGAGGTAAACGTCGTTCCGGTGGAAGTTATTCGATAGCCAGTATATAAAAAAAATTCCACTTTTAGGCAGTTTTACACTTATTTGCCGGGAGATCTTCCCTTAGCTCCGATAATTGTATTATTTGTTATGGTAATATGTTGGAACTGGCTTAATTGCCAGTTGTCTTTAAAACTAACATGATACGAGTATTCACCTTCGACAAAAGTATTATTCATTTATGATTATATTTTGGAATTGAATTAATTGTCAGTTATCTTTCCGGAGTATTCAAATAACATGTTATTAACTCAGTTTGGTTGTCAATCGAAATTGAAATCCCGAATTATTTATGACATAACAAAATAAAAAAGATAATACAGTTTGCAAATTTGTGTAATTGCTTTTATAGCCTGTGAAGCGAATGGAATTCTAAGTTCTTGAAATAAAACTTTAAAATCGTATCCGTAGATACACGTCTGATCATTCATCTTATGGAGTATAATTCAGTTAGTCAAATTATAAAATGAACAACTTTGGAATTCAAATAGATAGCATCCCAATAAAGTGTTCAATACACTTAACATGGATCTGCATGTATAAAATTAAAAACGTAATGTAATATCTTGATACTGAAATCCGTGTTGGTTTTGTACGTGGCTGTTATGATATCGTTTGCATTATTGTGAATTTAGTTACACATGGCGGGATATTGATAACGATTTGGCTCTAATGGCATACTCCATAACAGGCAATGTGTTATGTGACACTCGTACAAACATAAATACAAATATATGCATGTTCTTTGTATTTACAGCGAAAAGTCTTATCACGAGTTTACTGTGGTAGAGCCACGCAACAGTCTTCTGTGTTGCACGTACGTCCGTACGGGGAAGTACCACGACCTCACAGAAGACCAGCCTAAAGTGGAAGTATGACAAATACTTTCGCGTTTCGTCTGGTGAGTGAGGTAGCCGGAGCCCAATTTCTAAAAAAGTTGTCATCGCATCTGCAAACCCTCGGGTGTAGCAGATGTCTATGGGCGGCAGTATTCACTAAACATCAGGTGAACCGTCTAGTCGTTTGGCAACTATTCACATAAAAAAAAAAACGTTTTCTCAAGTAAGGCAACTTGTTGTGCCCATGGTAGTGACTTAACATGTCTGTCACAAGTTGAGATTTTATATGTCACCATCATGATTCTCATGTGGCGCGAAAGGCTCTTAAAAGGATTTTCGGCTCTCCGATATCCTTTTCCAGATACTTCCGTACATTATGATTATGATTTGTGGGTCATCCTACACTTTCTTATTGCCGGTTCGCTTTCTCAATTCAAAAAACGGTTATCTATCAGTTACCGGGATATATGAACAAACCAGTGTTACATCAAATTGTTCTTAAGCTATGACGACAATCATGAATCGCTGGCGAATTTCTTCGCTTTTAAATGTGCGAACCAAAACGTATCTAAGTGTTCATTGTATGACTATTGTGTTGATATCAAATTAATATATTTACCAAATATTACGATTATACTAATAATAACTAAATACCTATGTTTGAACCGGAAACCATACACTAAATCACTTAGCTATTATAGAGTAAACTTACACTAAAATGGAACTGTAAATATTATAATTTCTCAAGAAAAGTAAAGTAATTTAAATGTAAATTACAAAAAGTAACATTGAAAACGATGAATATTCTTTACTCATGATCCAATCAAAACAACATTTTGTTTTCACTTAATAAGGAATGAGAAATGAACATCATAAATAACTGCTTTATTATGTTTTATATTGATAAATAAAATTATTATAATAGCAATAAATTCAAATTTATTGCTGATATCAGCAATCAAATTTAAATTATAGTCATTATATGTAGAGTTTCAAATTATAGCCACAGTACTTTATCTATTTAGCATTATTGAGCCGAGTATTGCAACAGCTCGTAGTCCTCCATTATTGCATTAACAATTTTGAAAGGAGAGTTTCCCGAATTTCAAATTAAAGCAAACTTTGTAGTAATAGTACTTTTAATTTTATTATTTTCTCGTTATAAGTTTAGTGCTCCAAACTTATAATGAGGATATAAAGCAAGAACTTTGTCAGCTCTGTCTATGTATTGGTAATTATAACGTAGTTTCACATTTTGGCTTTTTTGTGAGGCATTAGTTCTCATAGCTGTTTTTGATAATTTTTATTCAATCTCCTTTTAACGAATGACGGTTTATTGTTACTTTAATACTATCTATTTAATCTTGGTATTGTTGTGTTATTGTCCGAGGAAGTAGCACGACCTCACAGAAGACCTGTGAGAAGTGGAAGTGTTCTGCGTTTTGTCTGGTAAGTGAGGTAAGCGAGGCCCACTTTATTAAAAGGTGGCAACCCTACGTGTGTTACACTTGTCCATGGGCGGCGGCCATCACTTAACGTCAGTTAGGCAGCTCTCTTGCAACCTTCTAACATAAAAAAGGGCTGTCAAGTCTTTCCACATGAAAGTATGGTATGGATCATTACTCAATTTGCAATTAAACTACCTCAGTTCTATATCTGAGTGTTCTATATCTAATTTCATATCGTTTCCACATTTAGATTTAAAAGAGGTATCAGTTTTTACTAATCTAAGAATATTTATGTAATATAACATACTTTTAATTTGTCAGAAATTCAATTAACATATAAACGGTCTTTTTGGGTCGGAGTTTCAACATATGTAAATTACGTTTCCGCATTTTGTCCGCATCGTAGTTTCACCGTGAAATTATATTTTCGGGAGTCCGGAAATCCCTCTTAGGATGTCAAACGACCCTACGTTTTACACACATGCATATACTCATATAAATACATATATAAAAAATTATTTTTTTTCTAAATGAGGTTTGAATTATTGCGAAAATGTTCAAGTATGCAATGTCTAGCATGAAACTTTTCACAATCTAAATACAAGAAAACCACTAAACAGGACCTTTTACGGTTTATATTAGTATCGATTTCTTTATCTAGATCTTTTGAACATTCAAATTGTCTATATGCTTGTCTAATTGTCTTAACTTTTTAAAGGCATACATTCACATATATCAACTAGGACATCGAAACTTTTAGAATAAGAAATAATTCTTTAGTGATATTTAATAGATTCTCAACATACTTTACGATTCATTACATTTTTTTATGTGAAAAGGTAGTAAACGAACTGGGAGGACACCTGATGTTAAGTTATAACCGCCGCCCATTGACATTTGCAACACACGTAGGATTGCAGATGCGTTGCTGCCTTTTAATAAAGTGGGCCCTGGCTACTTCACTCATGAGACGAAACGCAGAAGTATAATACCTCCACTTCACGCCGCTCTTCTGTGAGGTCGTGGTACTTCCCCGGACGGACCTGCCCATACGTGCAACATAGAAGACTGTTGCGTGGTCCTATCACATTGATCATATATTTAATCGCACTAGGTAGGTGGTAGGACCCCACGCAACAGTGTTCACTGGCGAGTGGGCGGGGCCCACTTTATTTAAGGGTGGCAACGCATCTGCAACCTACGGGTGTTGCAAATTTCCATGGGCGGAGGTTATCACTTAACATCAGGTGAATCGCCAACTCGTTTGCCACTTTCTCACGTAAAAAAATACTAGTAGCAACCCTAACTGACCCGATCGTAGGCTCGCAGTTAGGGTTGCTACTAGTGCGATTCTATCCGTTCCATACGTAATCCAACTAATCAGGGAAAGGTCATGACGTGCGCGCTTTCAACGGCGATATCCGTCCCTTCGCGAAGAGGAAATTAACACGTTACTCGTAATCCCCGGAATCCTTTTCCTGTCACCATTCGTAATCGAATCTCCCGTCAGCCGAGTGGAACCGTTTAATTGTCGCCGTATTTCGTTCTGGAACTTTCTATCGTATATATCGCGCGCGAACATTGTTTACGTGAAGGAAACTAGCAAACGGAGCTATATCGACCCCTGAGATGACACTTACACAGATGCCACGTCAATTTTTTTTATTTATTTATTAGACATACAACCAGATGACATAATATTCTTCTGATGAGATGTTCTTATATGAACACCGATGACTGGTAATTATGGCACGTACCAATAAAATAGAATTTAAATTACCATTAACAAAAAAAAACAGTTCTTATGAAGGGAAATAAAAGTGAGTATTCTTTATTGACACTACGAAGATTTTTGTTATTACTTTATTATAACATAAATTATGAAATCGGTTCGAATATTTGAAACGAAGAAGGGAAGCGAAAGAACAAAATTCAACACGGGACTAATTTCCATTGATCAGGTTGCGATGAAAATTGCGTTCCAAAGATCGTTTACAACCGCCCGCGAAGAGTTTTGAGATGGTAAACAAGAAAAAATATTTAAAGGGGCAAAACAAAGCGTCTTACACTTGCAGGCAATAAATGAAAATTAAATTAAATTTTTCGTGTCAGAGTTTTGTTCTTCCATGTTTTAAAAATTCATTTTTCTAAATTTTCGGGAAATGAATTTTATAGGTACTTCTTTATCTTTTGTGTAAAAATTTTATAACATCGACATTGGTAATTTACAGTATTACATTAATTTAGAAACTATAAGCATTTTGAATTTTCTTAAACCCTCGTTCAACCATTTATCGGCTGCACAGGGTAAGGAGAACGGTGCAAATACCGACAACCACGCCGAATTGCGGTGGGTAACGAAGAGCGGCTAAATGCAATACCAACACTCTCCTGTTGCAGCGAACAGGTAGAGTTGCTCCTCCTCTTATACCAACCTGCCCCCCGCATCATCCTCGCACGCATCCAGAGCCCTCAATGAGTCTACTCGAAGCGGCACCCTCGGGCTGGCCTTGCAATACAGACCGGCCTTATGTCGTCTACTCTTTGCTTCACCGTGGGTGGATAAGCCACTTTGAAAATTGCAAAGCAACTTCTAGTGGCCTTAAATGAACTTTGCAACTACTAACTACTAACCCAGCAAGAAATGCAGTACGTTTTAATCGTCTGGCAAAGTGCGAAATATACATTACGAATAATTGTTTTTAACGTGTCGAGGGGTTTTATAGACACAATTATGTCAATTTGCGAACTCTTTAAGTAGGTTACTATCCGCTTAAGAATTAAAATGTTGGTCTATTATTGTGCCAAGGTATTTTAATCTCGCAGTAGAAGTAGTCTGTAGGCACTGACAAAAACATGTTCGGCGAGAACAGAGATGAACTTTTAAAAGAATGGGCGTTTTAGATTGAGAAGTGGAACTAATTAAGAAGGGAATAAATTTGGTTTTGGTGACATTGAGTGAAAGAGTGCAAAGGCTAACTGGTCTCTCAACCACAGTGTTAAAACTTGCATGAAAGGTATCTAATGATTTTCAGAATATTATGTACTAATGATGAAAATTAATAACGACCTTATTATTCCATTTAGTTTCACAAGAAATACATCCTTGAAACCCTTATAGTTGTAGAATCAGTAGACATTGTCAGCATCAATTTCTTTAGAATAATCTATGCCATCCACCCGCTCCTTTACAACAACCTTCTCCAAAGTCCGAAGGCTACTCGGAAATGTTTCGAATTCGATCTACCCGATAATGTTTCGCTTTGGCTCGATGAAACGATATGTACGATGACATGTGTGTTCAACGAAGAAAATTGTTTCGTTTTCCGAAGTACCTATATCTGAAATATACCCGCGCCCTAATAATATATCCGCTGAACAGTTATAAACACGGACGAAACGATTGAAGCGACTTCATAATACAATTTGTTTTGTCAACTGTTCGCAGGTCTTACGTAATATTCGCTAGTGCATTCGTTTGCAATATTTACGATTTATTTCCCAACTGATTTAACTTCCGCGCAAGAACAGAGTCTCAGCTAACGATTGAAGTTTGTTCTAATTTTGCAAATTGTAATTATATATTGTGCATAGCTTCAGGCTACCTTTACTATTATTTGCTCAACAACAACTCTATCCAAACAGAGACAGAAATTCACTTTCAAAGTTGTTGCTAAATTACGTTCTTTCTTTTTATTAAAAAAAGCAAATAATTCTATCTCTATATTATTTATGTTTACGCTATTCTCGTGTTTCTCTTTTATGGCTATATTTATAACATTATTTTATCCTACAGTTGCACGAATACCATTTTAACTCGATTAAATTTTATGCAAACTTAATTTGCTGCTAATACCGTGGGAATAATTTCGTACAGTACAGATATCGCCAGGTGGTCTGGTAGAATAAGTTAATAACTGCTATTTCGCATTTAATATTCCGTTTTGCGTTATTGCGTGGGTTGTATTTTGTTAATATTTAAACAACATTTAAAAATGTAAAGGTTTAAATGAAAATTAAGTTAATATTAAAATTCAATTTGCATTCGTATTTCTAGCTGATATAAGGAGGATATTTATCAATGTGTAAAAATCAAATTCTAAGTAGTGGCATCCATTAAAAACATTACAAATAATACATCTATTATTCAACTATATGTATCTATATAATGGTGTACAAAATGTAGTCAAACGGTCCTAACGCAAAGGGCAAACGTGGACCCAAATCAAATCCATTTCAACAATCACATGTCAAACGAAACGTTTCTTTGATCTCGGCTCCAAAAAGTAAATGCTATTAGAAGTAATACTAATAATAATTTTTTTAGAGCGTTTTTGCCCCTTTTACTCTCAAAGCGTGCATTTTAATAAATAAAATTAAAAACAAACGTTGTTGTCGTAACATGTTCTCATATACAACAGTTTTTTTTAAATTAAATTAATACTTTGAGATGTACAAATGCAATACTTGGGACCGAAATATTACTGATATTACTGTGATCTATTACTTCCCTTAATTCGAACGGGATCGAACCCAATTAGAACCCGCAATAACATTCGAAATATGTCTTCTCAACTATATTAGACCATTGACACGGTAAAATTCCATAACCAAAAAAAGATCTTTCTTATAAGTGAAAAGGTGGCTAGTGGACTGGCAGTTCACATGATGTTAAGTGATAAGGGCAGCTCATGGGCATTAGCACCCTTAGTGTTGTTCCAGTTGCGTTGCCAAATTTGAATGAAGAGAGTTCCGGTGACGTCCCAAACCAGATGAAACGCAAAAATGTAACACTTCACCTTCACGCCGGTCTTCTGCGAAGACGTAGTTCTTACCCAGACGGATCTGCCCTTTCATGCAATAGCGAGGACTGTTGCGGGACCCTACCACATCTAAAGTAAATGATGATCCCGCTTGGATATTTCCATTTGTGTTGGCACCAGGGACTCCATTTTAATATATTAAGTATAAATACTTTTAGGGTTCCGTACCCAAAGGGTAAAACGGGACCCTATTACTAACACTGTCTGTCTGTCCGTCTGTCACCAGATATCTCATTTCAATTTTCACAGATTCGTTTCTTATATATATATATATATTTGATATGTTGACGACCCGAATGACGTAGTGGGTAGTGTACCTGCCTCCTGCGCCAGAGGGTGTGGGTTCGATCCCCACTACTGGAAAAATATTGTGTGATGAACATGGTGTTTTTCTATTGTCTGGGTGTTTCTATATGTATAATATGTATTTATTTACAAAAGAAAAGTATGTTTAAGTATGTTTATCAGTTTTCTAGTACCCATAGTACAAACTTTGCTTAGTTTGAGACTAGAAAATGTTTTGTACTAATGTGTCGTAAATATTTATTATTATTATTATTATTTCGGTTGCCGCTATAACAACAAATACTAAAAAAGAGAGTAAAAATTTAAAGGGGCCTCCCATGCATATATTTTCTACCGTTTTTATAAATAAGGGTACCGAATCCTTCTTGCGCGAGTCCGACTCGCACTTGGCCAGTTTTTTAAATATTGGCAACGTATTTGCTACTCCTCGTGTGTTGAACATGTCTATAGTTGGTAATAATCACTTAAAATTAGGTGAACCCCCTGCTCGCTTGCGAAGTTTTCAAGTAAAAAAATAATAATTTTTTCATTTAAAAACGATATATATTATTTGTTCCGGATTGAACCAAAATTTGCTGATAAAGTTAGTCCGATGATATGAAATGAAATAATAATTTATGAAACACAGGTTAATTTCATAAATGGTAACGAGAATACGCGGTTGTATGGACGAACTGTTCATAATTTTTATAAATCCCGATTTTACTTTGAAAATGCCAGTAGTATGTAATGACTGTATGTTAAGTCGTTGTTTTTTCTGAAATGATGTAAATTAAGCTACTTTGCTCCTGCAACCTGTGGGGCAAGAAAGAGTTAGGAGACAATGATCTTATCCCAAAATGGCTCATAAGAATATACTGTCCGCCGAGAGTCGTAGAAAACCGCAGCACATACATGTAAAACTGATATGTCATTGATCTGTCCACAAATTGTTTGATCTATAAGCAACACGAATTAATTCGGCAGTGATTGTTATATTATTTACATTAAATACGTTCACTGCATAACAATGTTGTATATTGATTATTGTATAACACCATGACGGCGTAAAATAAGGACCTCTCCCCATTCACATGCATTGTTCATTTTGAAACATTTATAGCAAAATTTTCCCCCCGGTTATAGCATGCGTATAGACGCGTTTGGAAGGTTCCGGAAACCGTGTGTACATCCGTCCACGAAACGTTTTTCCCGCCCATTCTGTTTACGAAAACAAGTCACGTACCCCGGTAGCGCTGCAATGCGCGTAATTTCATATAGAACTCGGACGCATTTTGTTCGTCTCTTTGATGTTGCTAGTCCGAGTAAATGAAAAATGAGTAAAATATTTTTTTAAGTTAAACGGTTTCATTTGATACCCATATTGATGAAGTAGTGATAAATGTAATCCGCCATTTTGTACCGGCGGCCATCTTGTATTTACAATGATAATAAATGTATTAAATTGTATTGTCATCAGAACTATAGCTGCGTACCAAACTTCAGATCAATCCGTCAACAGGAAGGGGGTCAAATTTCAATTATAAGATTTCACCGAAACAGGTCAAGCTAAAACCGTTTAAAAACAACTCGAAGAAACGAAACGGAACCGTGCGCACAACGCGGCAATAACAATTTTTTAAGCCACAGACGCATCAGAAAACTTATATAGTCTCCATTTACATTAACAGTTAACGTATGAAAAGAGCAGTGAGGTACCTTTTTCATTGCTCTTAATTTGCAGTCGACGTACGACCTAACGACTATACGGGTTTTAAATTAGCACGAGTTTTTTCATGAGCTGAAGCAATCACGATACTTTGAAAACATTAATTTATTATTGTTGATCGAATTTATTTGCTATTTATTTTTATACCATTATATTAATTAAAATTTTGGTGTAAATTAATAAAATAGTACCTATTAAAACTGAAACGCCGTCTGCTTCCAGGATTTTACCTCGTTTTATTTTTTTATTTTCATGTGGATTAATGAACAAAATAACTAATATTTGTTTTCTTTTCAGATGTAACCACAAAATGGGCGCCAAATAGCAAAACCCGACGTCCCTGAAAATGACTGGATATTTTCACAGAGCACCTTGCTTGCACAGTTTTGCGTCACAGGTTTGTCCATTACGTATTAACGAAGGCCGGCTGCGGTTTATAAGTTACATTTAATTTGTTAGTTTTACATTGAAGTAAAACTATCAAATTTAACCTTATTATAAACGAGTGGTTTATTGATTATTGTTAACAAAAGCTATAATAGATCATGATTAAAAAGACCACCTTGCACAGCAAATGGGCAAACTGATCAAATCAGCAAATCTGCTGGAGCAAATCTGATGGATAGCTTACCTCGCCAACCGTAGATATTCAAAACACCAAAGTTGATCTTACAGAAAACCCTCTAAATCATCAGAAAATATTGTGGAGTGTTGTTGACTGGACTAGGTGGGCTACTAGCGTATAAATGAAAATGGCTTTAGTAGCATTCCGGATTCCATTTAAATTGATTTCAATAGAATCCAAAATTAATTAATTAATGGAAATTTGATCAAATTATTACCATTTCTCGTTATAATTTTGGATCTGACTACATTGCTCTTACTAGTTCACAACAGTGCTTAAGTAACATCCTAGCCTTTAAGCCCTAAAAGAAAAAAAAATGTCACATGAAATGCTCACTTCGCCAATAAAACAAGTCCGTATCGCACTAATGGTCGTTTTTCAATTATTGGTTTAAACGAGGTGAAGCGAAATTGAAAACTTAATAGCGCTCTGCGATTCATTTGAGGCCATTAATTGTGAACGTGTAATGAGTAAGTGGTACCATGAATCGTTTATTTTTTACAAATTTTAATTCCTGATAATGCAAACGTATAGAAAACTGACTTGCAGCCCCTCCGAAATTGTTTGATGGGGACTATCCTTGAACCTAGTCGCGCTGTTATGAATGTCAACAAATTTAATTATCTTATTAATTAAACTACATTCGATACATTTTAATCTTCAAATGTATGTGTGACTCATACCAGTCTCAACTGAATTGATTATCCATTCTGTAGTTTCGACTCCCGCGGCACACTTTTAATCCTTCAATTCATCTCTTAATCCTTCTCTCTTCACAATCCTCCCAGCTTTTTACAAAACGCTTCACTTTTCAAACAATCTTTACTTCAGTGTCCTCCTATAACTTCTATCGATTCGATACTTCGAGATTTTAGTTCGATCTATTCTTCTGTGAAATGCACTTCCTTTCTATAATGAGAACTACCGATCGTTATGCGTTTAAATTCAAAGTAATCATCATTAGTTACTCGTTTTTATGTTATAATTCGTTGATTATATATTAATTTATTTGTATATATTATGTTTCTCGCGTAGTAATCACAGATATAAAATTTGATTTAACCTGTTCATAGTTCAAGAAAAACTACAGCAAACCCAAATAAAAAGCAATTTCCAAGCACTTAGTAGCATAACAGTACAACTTAACACAAATATTTTTTTTAATATACCAGTGTATATTCCATCCTCGCTTGATATTTACTTCAAAGGGGTAAAAAAGGTAAAAAAGGGAACCACACACTAACTGTTAAGACCTGTAGTACCAAGCGGCTGTCAATGGTGCTTGCAGTATTATTAAGGGTGGGTTTTTGATCAAAAGGGCTCGGCAACCACGTGCGCGCATCGCATGCGTTGATGGGCGGAGGCGGAAGCGGGGGCGGCGGGCGGGCTGGACGCGCGCTCCGCCTTCTGCTGCTGCTCGTACTGGCTCTAGCGGCAGTGGAGTACCTCTTCGGGTCCATACTCGACGCGTCACCCCTCAGAACCTATCTTTACACGCCGGTCTATAACGCCACCCAGTCTACGCTCAGGTACTTAATCCATGCATCGTGATTCTTTTATTGATTCAAGTAATGATATTGTCTGAAGTGAGACATAAACATAGTTGTTTAAACGGGCTATTTGCAAGTCAATGTTGTAAGGAACAGCCCAGTGGAAACCATGGTAAACGCTCACAAAGCATACAAAAGCATATTACTTTAAGCTGAATAACGAATTTTAAACATCTTTAAGAATTAGACCATTACTACGCACTGTATAACGCATCAGTGTATCGGTATATTTAAACGGGATTTCCAATGCAGGAGCGGTGAACGACTATCAGCCGGTTGGCCTAGGAGGTTGCCTATCACGCCGATCGAAAGCAAAAAGCTCACACAGGTACACCCATCGCAAGTGAAGACCTCTAGAGTCCACTTCAATATTAGCACTCTGCTCGATACAACGAAACACCCACTCTTGAACATGACCCGGCCAAACGTTACGGAGGACACCAGCACGCCACTGCTCATCACGAAAATAATGGAGGGAATAAAGAATCTGGTGACGACTGAGGAATTTAATCTTAAAATGAGCGAGCCGACGCTACCGTTGTGCGACGAGATGCCGCCTGATTTAGGTAATTGTTTCCAAAAACTCAAAAACTTATGCCCCGTATAAGTAGATCGCGACCTACTTTCTACTAGAGCACATTTCGACGCATTACGCGTAGATGATTCTACTTTAATGGTCGTAAATCATTTCGAAAATTTAAACATTTTCAAGGTAGAATCAGGTCAACCATTTAAAATAATAGCAACAAATCGTTCTGCTTTCGAGGCTCACAATTTGCATTATTTCAGGATAATTCAGAATATCCTTATATAATTCCTGTTTATGTAAATTAATGAATATTCGTGAAATAGGCGTGGTAGGGCCACGCAACAGTTCGCTGTTGCATGAATGGGAAAGTCCGTCCGGGGAAGTACCACGACCTCACAGGAGACCGGCATGAAGTGGAAGTGTTATACTTCTGTGTTTCGTCTGATGAGTGAGGTAACCAGGGCCCACTTTATTAGTATCTGCAACCCTACGTGTGTTGCAAATGTCCACGGGCGGAGTTTATCATTTAACATCAGGTGAAACGCAAGCTCGCTTGTCACCTTCTCACATAAAGAATACATTAACATTTTAGGACCAATATCTGTCAACAAAACCGAAATTGAACTGGACTTTGTTGAAACAAAATATCCAGAGGTGCACCGTGGTGGACGTTACTCTCCTCCGAATTGTACAGCAAGGCATAAAGTTGCGATAATCGTACCGTACAGGTGAGTATATAAATATATCTTCTTCTTTCTCCTGTCCGGGATAAGAACAGGGTAAAGGAGAACCTAGACAGGTTCAGCACAAAATGCGAATATGTTTTTATTGATATGTATTAGCTAGTTTATTACGACCGACCGCCTGCCAGCCCGACTTCAACCCGCCTTGGGAATTAGTACCCAGATCCGGAAAGGTTATTTGTGGATCATACAAACACTTGTTCCGTGTGGCTTAGCAACTACGCAAACTGAAGCTAGACTTTTCATAATTGTATAAAAGAGTTTAATTTTCTTTTTTTTTTTTTACATATCTTGTCACAAAATGTAAATTTATAGATATTCCAATTAATCTCGTAATTGCAAAGTTCGTCCACGTGATCGTTTGACATTTATGTATCATACACACGTGGCACTTATAATATTATATCTTGAAAGTGGCAATAACATCTAGCTCGATACTTCATAGATAAAATACAATAGATAATTAACTGATAGCTTAAGATATAGTAAATGGAATCGTAACAGACATAATGTTTAATTAATTTGATATAAATAGGTATAGATAATTGATTACAACCCCTTAATACAATACATGTTAACTTCTTAAGGTATAGCCACGAGAAGTTAAAAAATAAGTTAATATGAAGTCTTCAATTTTCAAATTTTTTGTTTATGTTAAACGTAATGTAATAAACATAATTGAATCAGAGAGCATGTTAACTTAGGGTAGACAGTTGGGCGTAATGTGACATTTTCGAAAATAAATTGGAGGAAAAATCACTATTACTTATAAACGAGCCTGGACTAAAACACCAACAAATGTATATCTAATATATAAAATTCTCGTGTCACGGGGTTCGAACTTGAACTCCTCCGAAACGGCTCGACCGATTTTTACCAAATTTTATATGCGTATTCATTAGGTCTGAGAATCGGCTACTATCTATTTTTCGTCCCCCTAAATGTTAAGGGGGTAGTCCACCCCTAAATTTTTTTTTATATAAAACATTTGTTTCTATTTTTTTATGACACAGCATACAAAAATACATACAATCCTAAATTTTCACCCCTCTACGCAGACGTAGTCGCGTACAGCAGCTAGTATATATATATATATATATATATATATATATATATAAATGAAGACAACGCAATCGTAAGGAAGTAAGTGTTATATGATGCTGTTTCCCTTTCAGAGACCGTCAGCAACATCTGGCCATATTCCTGAATCATATGCATCCATTCCTGATGAAACAGCAAATAGAGTATGGTATATTTATCGTGGAACAGGATGGTAAATATGATTTTATCATTTTACCTTAGCGTTTTCCATCTCCTCAATGTTAAAACAAATAAAATAGAGTTTCCTTTCATTTTCGAGCAAACTGTCGACACACAAAACAGTCGAGGACACGTTTAAATATTGAGCGTTTCGTGCCTCAGCGCTTCTGATTTCAAATGTTTCCGCTTCATTGCGCTCACTTTGAACGCTAAAACATTCGTCTCTACATTGCATTTTGTTTTTTCGTTTCTCCAAATGTCCTCATTTCCATTGTTTCCGTTCAGGTAACAGCGATTTCAATCGAGCGAAGCTGATGAACGTCGGCTTTGCGGAGAGTCAAAAACAAAAGGCCGGCGGATGGCAATGTTTTATTTTCCACGACATAGATCTCCTGCCGTTGGACCAGAGGAACTTGTACTCGTGTCCTAGACAACCCCGACACATGTCGGCTTCGATTGATAAACTCAATTTCCGGTGAGTCTGCTCAATTCCTTTCTGTCGAAACACTATGGGCTGGTTTTTATCTTTCAATTTCGTTTACGTACGATGTCAACAAAGATATTGAAGATATTGTTTACAAAATAGCCGAAATAATATAATGAACCTAAATCTTTACCAGAAATCTTAACTGATATATACGGATGAACACATTTAATTGAGACAATAAATATATTTCAATTTTTAATAGTACTTTTTATAAAGTTGCTGCAACAAATTTTGTTGTATTTTAGACTTTCATTTTACTTTAACTGTCCCCTTTTTCTTTTAACACTGAGATGAGTGGTGTTAATCTATAATTTGAATTTTTTAGGTTACCTTACGAAGAGCTCTTCGGTGGCGTGTCAGCTATGACGCTTGAGCAATTCACTAAAGTAAACGGATTTTCAAACAAATATTGGGGCTGGGGTGGCGAAGACGATGATATGTTTTACAGGTGAAAAGGATAAAGGCTTGACAAATTAGTAAAGATTATAGAAATACGCTATCTGTACTAGAAATAGTAATATAAAAGTACTTATAAAAACCATTAATAGTTTTAGATTAATACAGTTTTGTGACAGCTCAAGAGTTCTCAACTTTAAGTCAATTTCTTGATATTCTAATACATGAAAAGCTTTTCTTGATGTCTGCAGTTTTTAAAATTTTTGATTAAGCAGTACTTTGGACCACAATAATTATAACTTCTTTTTTTCCACAGGTTGAAGAAGGTCAACTACCATATAGCAAGGTACAAGATGTCGATTGCAAGATACGCGATGTTAGATCATAAGAAATCCGCTCCAAATCCTAAGAGGTGAGTTATTCAAGATGTCCGTTTGAGCGCTATATCAAACTTTCAACCGATTTTTTTTCTCGTAGCTAATGATGATATAACATTGGTGCATTATCGACACCAATCGGCAAAACATCCGTTTCAATTCCCTCTTGGTTTTTGTGCTGCGGTCTTACCCAATAATAAAACGTTTACAGATATCAGCTGCTCTCACAGACGAGTAAAACATTCCAGAAGGATGGCCTATCGACCCTAGAATACGATCTAGTCGATGTGGTGCAACACCACCTGTACACGCACGTCATAGCGAACATAGACGAGCACAGCTGATGGAAGTATTTCGCCAAACTTCTGTTTGGCGATGAACGGTAACGCGTGATGTGCAAGTGAAAGTGAACTGTCCCAGTGAAATGACGCTGTGTAATTTTTTTTTATAAGAACCGACAGTTACCTAATGTTATGATCTCCGTGTAGACGCAATTGCGGAAAATCAAAGTAATCGTATTCCATTTTCCATTACGACGTTGTGAAAATAGCGGCCTGCGTTGTTATACTGATGTAGTAATAAATACATGAATATATAGACGACTATTGCATTATATGAATGACTGTCGCTGGAAAAGTATTAATCGCATTTCTTATACATATGTGTGTATAATAAATACCTTTGTAGATATTTTGATTTGTGCGATACATTCAATTTTGTGATACGGATATTTTACAATTAACTTACTTTTTGAGGTTATAATTTAAGATTAAAATGGTTTATATGATATTTCAATTGTAATCGGAAGTAAATTTTAATGCGAGAAATGAACTATGAACGCCAACCTCGCTTTACATTTTTTAAATCTTTTTTATCAAATTTAAGCTAGTCGTTAGGTTATTATTATGTTGTTTTAAGTTGTTAAAAATCTTTTTCTATTAGTACTTCGTTGTTATTTCTGAACGTTACAAACTTATGTTTGCAAACGAAAATGTACTGTTTTAATGGCTGCTCCGAAATAATTTTAGACAGTAGTTTACTTTTGTATTGTCGAAAGTTCCTTGCACTATTCAACGTAAAGGTCGAAAGGAATTTCATCCTTGTAGAATTTGAAAACAGTGTTCCCATATTTAATGTTGTAAACTTTACTAAGCTTTACGTCGAAAATGTTCAGTAGGCGATGTAAATAAATTTCTACCATATAACGGCCTAACATGATAAAAATTTTAAAATCAAAAAATCTGGTCTACTCGAGTCCACTTTAGTCAATAACGATAGATTTTATATAACATTTTTTATATCAACGTAATCGTCTTATCAGTCAATCAAAGGTAGTAAATAAGAATTCTATAGAATGAGTAGTTATAAGTTACCCAGACTATAAAACATATTTGCAGTGATTTCTCCGACGCGTTATCGAAATTTAAAACAGGCCTAGGGAATACGATGTGAAATATTTATTGCTTACAACAATACAATAAATTCCCATTCGCTTACCATGCGACATGTGTTATATGCATTATTCATAATTCTAATATAAAGTTTTCAACCGTATAAACTATACATTAATTATAGGATTTCGAAGTTATGTACTTAAGACGTTGTAAAAAGCTTTTTTGTAGAAGAACTTTACTATAAAGGATTGAAGATCTCGATGTTGATATCAATTTACAAATTACCCTTTGATCGCTTAATTTGTGATAATATACAACATCTGTAACGGACATTGCTTTTTCTTTTTTTTTTATTTATTTAAATCATACACGTTGTCCATGTTTTTACGTTTGACATGTAACAATAAATTATAGGTTATAAGAGATGTGAATGTATTATATAAAACCTTAAGCTGTCCGTGTATTTAAGTATTTGATACCCTGATTCGATCTACTGATTATTTAAAGAAAAAACATTGATCAAGAAGTGCAGTTCTTTTTCATCAAAGGCCATTGACACGTCCAATGGCATTTATAACTCGAATACGCTCATGTTATTTATAGCAATTGTACATCGCAAATGAAACGCTCACTGTAAAATTCCAAAAACTTGTAATATTTTACGGTGGCCAAGGGGAGCTATTATTGGTGCTGCTAATTTTTATTCTGGACTCGAATTGCATCGATACTGTTTCATCTTGTTTACTCGGCATCTGAACCCAACTTTAGTTTCGGTAACACGATGTTAGTGTAAGGTTGAGCGTGAACAATACACAGGCTATTATAAAAGGCCTGTCTTAATATTGCCCTAAGTGGAGCTTTTACAAAATCGCTACTTAAAACTTCTATTTGGATTCAAAGTAGCGAGCTGTTCCAGTAAATTTAATTTAATTTTAATATTGTTCTCATTTTATCCATTTTTTATTTATTACTTTTTTTATAGGAATCATATAATGTATTGTCTCTCATAATTCGAATGATTTATTTTTTACACCAAGCCTATTATTATATTTAGCGATAAGGTATTAAATTGTGATAAATAAAATTGAAATGAAATTTGTATGCGTAACGTAGACTTGAAATCCGTAACGTTATAAATGAATTAATAGACTTTTTAGCTCTTTATTGGAAACCATTGAATGTGTATATAATAACAAAGCTATTAAATAATTTATCGGTGATAATTTTGATCGTTTTATTTAACATCCCTTTTTATTTGCCATAAAGGTTATCGATAAAACCGTCGTGCGGTATAAAGATGCATTTTATGAGTCTCGAGTAGTAAAAGCAGTAATTTTAGATGATGATTAACTTTTAATCATCATAGAATCTGTTGTGGCAGGGTCACGCAGCAGCCTGTGTTATTGGGTTGGTGGGAAAGCTCGACTGGGGAAGTATGACAGCATCGTAGGAGACCGGTGTGAAGTATCATAAAAAATAAACAAATATTTCTGAACATATATGTAAACTAGTGGTCCCGACAGACGTCCTGTACCCAAGACGTAAATCCGACAGCAAATTATAAATAAAAAAAAAGGTAGTGGAGCGAGTTGTGAATCTAAACCATTCTCTAATCGACCTGAAGACACTCAAAAAATTTCATTAAAATCAGACCAGCCGTTTAGGAGTTCAGTGACATACACACACGTACAGAAGAATTATATATATATATATATATAGATGCTACGGGCAGTTTGAGAAGGCCGTTCATTATGATTATCATAAAATAAGGACCGTCCTATATACAATACGCCCGTATCAAGTGGGCTATGTAAATAAAACTGCATGAAATAACACTTCCCGGTCAATATGAATAATGACTAACCTGTCTTGGACAATTTAAGAAATAAACCAGCAAAATGTTTGAACGATTTTTTAAAAAAAGAAATCCGGATTATTGATCGCGACCAAACAATAATAATTACAATACTAAATGCTGCAAAAAACCCAAGCCTCTGATATAAGCACTAAGTGGGAATTGTCCAACTCATTCTTTTTTTTATTTTCAACGTGAAATGGATATTCGTTAATATTTTAAAATTAGATGATATAGGTGTGGACCATTGGAAAACGCTTAAGGTAAAATGTACAACGAAAATAAGACATTTAAATTATTTATGTATGAAATTCGCCTGCTAAATAATACTTACTATACAGGTAACATTTTTTTATGTCAACATAAAGCAAACTTTTCAAATGCTGATCTTATTAATGCATTGGAAATAAAATTTAATTGCTTTCGTTTATTCTAGTTGGCTGACTTTCTTATTAATTTATTACCATAAAATTTCTTTTCTCGTAAACGATGTCTCCATTATGTATGAGAAAGTGAAGTGAACAATTTAGTTATAATAATTTTATGGGCAAGCCAACCTCTGCCTTTCTTCCTCAATTCGTGTTGTTTACGTAATCGGCCCTTAAACTGTACTGCAAGTAAAATATAATTGAAGTGAATCATTGCTAAATCAAACTGGCCACGCTTTGCGTCAACGATGCATGCTAAAGAGGTGCATCGCTTATTGTCACTTCTTGTCCTATTTTCATCTTACTTTCTTTTCGTGGCTGTTTACATCTGTGGCTGCCGCAACTTAACCCACGTTTTCTTACGCTTCCTAACCTCTTCTCACTTTCACTACCACTTTTCACTTTAATTTTCTTTGTGTTCTTTCTCTACTTCCCACTTTGAGTTGAACAAATCTAAGGTAAGAACTTTTATCTAGAATTAATAACAATTTAAATAAGTGCGTACTTCAAAACTATCACGGCAAGACGTCAGTTCAGCAATCGTAACAATATCACTACATAGTATAAAATAAAGTTATTACCTATTTATTTCATTATTTACATATTGAGTAGGCATATCAATAGTCATTAATACATATATACTATATTGCAAAACAAAATCATAATATTTTACCTATTATAGAAAAAAATACGTATTTCACAAAAGCGATTGACGACTTATCTCCGTTACACAACTATGAGAAGTTCACTATTAAATTTTATTATTATCTTTATATAACTATAAAATTGAATATTCATATCATTCCAAAAGTAAAATAATGTGATTATAGAATACATTTTTATTGTAATACAGTTGCATGAAAGTTCTTGTTAATGCTTTATTTCAATTGAGCATTAACTAAATCCGAACTGAAACGTTCGAAGTGAATGAAGCAATTTCAACTAAGAATACTCAAGTCCGTCTTACACGAGTATCTGTTAGCGGTCAAGGTGAAACCGGTGGCTCTTTAAATAGAACTCTCCGAGCATCTTCTTGACGTAAGCAATATTGATTATGTTCACAATGTTTTTAAATATTTACATAAATCAAAACCACCCTTTGTCTACTTTAAGAATGACGATCCGATTGGTGTGGGGAGTGGTGATACTTGCGCTACTTGCGCCAGAGACACCCTCTGTTCACACCGGGTTCGATCCCCGCTACTGGAAAAATATTGTGTGATGAACATAGTGTTTTCCAGTGTCTGGGTATTTATTTACAAAAGAATAGCATGTATAAATATGATTATCAGTCATCTAGTACGCATAGTACAAGCGTTGTTTAGTTTGGGACCAGGAAACGTGTAAAAATGTGTCCTAAATATTACATTTATTGTTATCATTTAACGCAATTATAATATACCTATGTCCATTTCAAATTGATCTGTGACGCACTGCTATACTTCCGAAAAGCTTAGACATATTGGTGACACTCAGTCGTATTCAGCTGAGTAACCTTTTAAAGTTTTTTTTTATGGTGCTAATTTCTGCACTTAATATTGAACATTAAAACATGTAGAAAAAGTACGAAAAGATTTTATAAGACCGCTATAGAAGCAAACCGTTCATATTCTGTTTTATTCTGTTGACTAGGCCGCGATCTTCTCAATAAAAAAAAAATATATAAATATAATAAAAAATGTATAATAAAAAAAAATAAAAATAAAAAAAAATATAATAATAAAAAAATAAAAAAAAATAATAAAAAAAAAACTTTAAAATTTATAAAAAGCAATGGCGACATCTCTCGTTTGAATTATCGTTGTAAAACGATATTCGAAATTGTTTGTATGCTGGAAAGGATATAACAATAGATGCGCCAAGCATTGCTTGAAATGCTAAATAACAATGTAGAAAGAAGGCGTTAAGATTTTCGTCGCTATGGCTATCACGTTTAGCTCAGTGGCTAGAGCGTCAGGCCGCGAATGCCGAAGACGTAGGTTCGATTCCCACAGCGGCGACAATGTTTTCGTACTTTTTCTACATGTTTTAATGAGTAACCTTTGTTAAATGGCAGTTCAAAACTTCTCACATTATTTCCAGTTAGCAGTTCTAACTCCTGACTTTTTGTTCAAACGGCCTTCGTTACAGAAAACTACGTTTATGTTTTGCAAAAAGTTAATACAGGAAATTTAATGAAATGAGGAAATGCCTCCCGTCGGTTAGATATCACGGGGCTGAATTTTAGATGAGCAAATAACACAAACTGTAATATCAACATAAATGTCAATAGTAAATTTTAATCTATTATGATCTTTTATCTCAATAGACTATAAGTTTTATATAAAGTTGAAATATTAATTTAACATTTTAATTGCGAAATATCACAAAACTTGTTTCTCCGATTTCCCACATTAACCTGTATTAGTATTATTGTTATTAAAGTAAAAAATAATGATAGCTTTTTGATAATATGATTTGATTTCCATTAATAAAAACCTTAGTACTTATACTGGCATAATCGCACTACGTATATTACACTCTCGCGCGAATCATTTAAGGGCTGAAGCCGGATATCCGGATATTGCTGGATGACCAATTTATTCTCCGCTTTCCTTATTAATTTATCCAGGTGATTCATTCAAAACATCTATATCGTAAAATTGTAATAAATAATCTTCAAGTTTTTGTAATACTTAAAGTTATTTTTTTATTTAGAGTTATTTTTATTCCTATCGAAACCTTAGCCATTAAAACAATCTTGAAATATTTTCATTAATGTCGAAATTAACCTGCAAAACAAAAGTATAACAATACATTTCGAATAGGGTTTCTTTTGTTTAATAGTTACGTAATTTAACTTAAAAAAAACTAATAGCCGCACGAACTCCTCTCCTTCTACCGTATATCTTCTTTCTCATGCCCTCATCCCGCCTAGGTGGAGTCGGCACAACATAAATAATGTTGTTAATGGTATTGCCTAGTTTTTTTTACGATCTGCCGTATATCAACCCTCCCAGGGAACTCCTAACGGTGGTAGAGCCACGCAGCAGACTCGGTTGTTGCACGAATGGGCACGCTCGTCCGGGTAAGTACTACGACCTCACAAAAGACCGGCGTAAAGTGGAAGTATGACAAATGCTTTCGTTTCGTCTGGTGAGTGAGGTAGCCAGAGCCCAATTTCCAAAAAGGTTGTCAACGCATCTGCAAACCCTCGGGTGTAGCAGATGTCTATGGGCGGCAGTATTCACTTAAGATCAGGTGAACCGTCTGCTCGTTTGGCAACTTTTCACATAAAAAAAGAACATGGATGTCCATGTCAATTATCTGTGCATCACACAAACCACGTCCCGCAGCACCAAAGCTAATAAATAGCTCAGCAACACCATTTCGTTCTTCATGAATAAATTATTAAATGAAACATACGTCGGGTATGTTTCATTTAATAATTTATTCATGCATTATGCATTAAAAAAACTAACTTTTCCTCTATTTCTTTTGTCGCGGTCATCAAATTGAAATTTAAAATCCTGTGTCACTCCCAAAACTGACACGAATCTGTCTCGTCTGATATATATAAATTTGCGTGATTGGTACAAGCCTCATTCCACCAAGTATTTTAGTTTCAAAAAAATGGTCTCTGAGGCTTTATGACTACTGTGCTTCAGAAATTAAAAAAAAGTTATTAATGTATGTCAATAATTTCTTTGCATTTGCAAGCTTGCATTCAGAAGACACATTGTCATTTCAATGATAGCAAGTGAATTTAACATGTTATAGACTCTCTTTCTGTATCATTTAAAGTACTATTTTAATGGGTTACTTATCATAAGACATTCGGGACACCATTTTTGACTGTGGTAGGCCGTTGCACGAAAGGGCAAGTCAGTCCTGGGAAGTACCACTACCTCATAGAAGATCGGCGTGAAGTGGAGGTATTATACATCTGCGTTTTGTCTGGTGAGTGTGGTGGCCGGGGCCAGTTAATTAAAAGCTAGCAACGCATCTGCAACCCTATGGGTGTTGCAAAGGTCAATGGGCGGCGGTTATCACTTAACATCAGGTGAACCGCCAGCTCGTTTGCTAGCTTTTCACATAAAAAAAAACATCAGTAACATTATAATGTAATAAGTCAAAGTGGCTCCGATATATATATATATATATATTAAAATATGTGTATTCGCAGCAAACTATCGGCAGCCTCTTTCTAACTCTTTTCTAACTTTTATCGTGCCACAAAATAAATAATAACTTAACTTCAATTATGTTTGTTTTTCTACTAAGAAATATAAACTATACAATAATACGATGTAAACTTCAATGACTCAGTAATAACTATCCCATCTAAAAGCAAATATCCTGTTTTATTTGGATTCTGTGATCAATGCACAAACATGTTCGCATAGCAAGCTTTACTTTGGCTACGATGTAAAACGTTTCTAAATAGAAAACCTTTTTCGAATGAAAGTTCCCCGTTAAAACGTACATTTCTACAAACACGCCGAACATTTACGTAAATGTACGTAAGTGAATTCAAATATTCAAATCCTTCTCCCCGGAGATCGTAAAAGTATAATTTTACAAAATATTTTCTTAGACATCGTAACAACGTACTGATATCGACATAGTGAATGAGTTAAGTATATTAAGTACTTTTATTAAATTTGGACAGAGCAAATAACAGTCACACCATTTATTTCAAATAACTTTCTGTTTACTACTTACGTAATATATTAAATAGATAAATTTAGCTAAATCTCTAGGTGGCCTAGGAAAACGTAATATGGTCTTTCATATTCCACTGTGGAAAAGTGGACGGCAAAATTCAATCGCGGCTGCACAGCCTGCGATGCTTACGACTGAAGAAAACATCGGCTAAGTATGCGATATTGGCAGGCCGCAGTTTGACTATCCAGGAGATTTCTGACAATCTAAGCATCTTGTATGGACAAACGCAGATCGAAGTTTGTCGCTTGCTGGACGATGACAAAAGAGCTGGTGGTTCACCTGAAGATATATATAAGTGATAACCGCCGCCCACGGACACATATATAACACATCCACTTCACACCGGTCTTTTGTGAAGTTGTGACACTTCCCGGGACGGACCAAAACATTCATGCAAAACACAAACAGCGAAGACTGCTAAGTGGTTCTACCACAGGAGCGTGGCTTTAGCACATCAAAATCTGATGGACTCCAACAAAAAAAATAAAAACCTGTTTTGTCAGCTGGCAAGTTGGATGGCAACATTTTTTTGGGATGCTACCCTTAGTATGGCCACCTGGCCATCATAGTATTCACAGCAGACTACCTTTAAAAAAATAAGTTTAGCATATTACTGCACCCTTTAAAGTTATTAACGTAAAGAAATCCAGGATATAAAAATGTGTTGTTTCATAACTTCAATCCTCGCTTTCACACGCCTGTTGAATCCTTGGCTGAAATAAGTTTTTGTGGTTCCGATTGAAATTACCATTTGGCTTATACTCCTGATTTCAGGTGAAGTACCAATCTTTACATCAAACAAAAAAAATACCTTGATAATACAGATCCAAGCTACATAAAAAAATTAAGACTGAAAATAGATTTTATAAGACCGCTATAGAAGCAAACCGGTAATATTCTGTTTTATTCTGTTGACTAGGCCGCGATCTTCTCAATCCACACCTTTAGAAAAAAATACAACGGCCTTGCCCGTAGGATTCCTTTTTGAAGTGAATTATTGATATTTTTACGGAACATAATCGGTTAATCCACCGCCGTAGCTGTTTCCTTTACAACTTATATTTAAATAAGTGCTATCGTAGCAGTCTGAAGAGGAAACAAACTCAGTTTATGTTACACCATTAAAATGGGTCGGCTGTTAGGACAGCCAATGCCGTTGGAGAAAATTACCGTGTCCAATTACTACTTCTTAGTAGTTGCTAATTGGATCGAATCCTATAACTGCTTCAGCACTTAGTGCTACGTGATCTGTTTCTCTTTCATCGTATTCATATCTCCGCGAGTACTTGTGCAAGTGATTTAAGTGCACTTGTATTGTGTAACTCGTATTGTTTTACATCTCAGTAACTTGGGAATACTGTATATATGTGCACGTAGCTAATATTTAAGCGTCGCTGTGTTATTTAGCACACTATACAGGTATTACACTGGCTAAATAAGTACTACATATGAACTCAGAACGGAAACCAACTACCCTTATTTCTAAAATAAAGGACGAATGTTATAATTGTGATTGAATTATTTTGCTATACAACTGCATTGAAATTAGCATTTTATTTATTTATTTATTAGCCCCTATTGAAGATATATGGGTTAAGGTTAAGAGGGAACAGAATTTGAGTGTGACATTTTTTTTAAGTGAAAAGACGGCAAGTGATCTGGCGGTTCACCTGATGTTAATTGAACAACGCCCGTAGGGTTGCAGATGCGTTGCCACCCTATAATAAAGACGGCCCCGGCTCCAGGCGAAAGTGGGCACCAGAGGAAACGCAAAAGTATAACACTTCCACTTTACGCCGGTCTTCTGTGAGGTCGTGGTACTTACCCGGACGGACTTTGTGCATAAAAAAAACTTACTTCATGCATTTGCGGCCATAAGAATTTCACTTCTATCCTCGGTAGTAAAGAAATAATTTACTTTAAAAAAATTTCACTATAAAATTTTACTATAGACGCGTATTCCTAATCAAATGCAATGATTTCACGTCATGGATACGTCCACGAATCATATAATCCGAGCGGAAACCTTTGTGAGCATAACTCTCTGAATTTCCCAGCCTTTGTCCATATGATTTTAACTTAATATATCTATAAAGGTCTAAAAAATCTATCATTTGTATAAAAATAAAAATACATTGAAGCGTAAATCGTGGAAACAATATAATGTGTAATGAATATTTTGTGGTATTCAGTTACTTGTCAAACTTATTGATTACGTGTGAAATGTATTCTGCATTCTTAATACTAATGTTTTGAATGGAATGTTCGCCATGAAAATCATAAACTTGAATTATGTTTAACCCGTCTTATCCCTCTGATGCAACGTATCTTTAGAAAAGGTGAATTGAGGCTCCTACTGAGCTAATTCATTTGGCTCGGACGAGTTCATTACAGCATATAGGCTGGTGGGGTGGAAAATAATTGAAAATATCCAGTTCGTTGCAAATAAAACGCATGTGGACAGACAGACAGCGGGACGACTTTGTTTTATACTATGTAGTGATGAAGAAGGACGGTGTGCGACCCTGAAATCTGTCCAATTGCATTTAATGTATTTTTAAAGGAGTACTGGCAGACAATTTTAGTTATTTTTGTCCTTATAAGAAGTACACGAGGAAAAATTCTGACATGCTTTTTGTTAAACATTGCCCTTACCTTAGGATAACATTATTCCGTGTTGTAAGGACGTTTTACAGACATCAATTTGACGTATACAAATAGTTGTCCTGTGTGGGAATCGAACCCACGGCCCGGCGCCAAAGCCAATACCTTCATAACTCTGCCACGGAGTCATCAATTGTTCATATTCCCACGAATTGTTTATAATGAATATCTTTTGACGTATTCCAAAATTCGCAGTCGTGAAATTCAACAACGGCTGCCATTCGGGCAAACAATAATAAGCTAAGTGCTTAATATCCTAGCGAAATTCTCAATGTCTTATCTACCTTGTTTGTTTGCATTTTTGCCAATGCTCAGCGCCATCTAATGTGCTTCCTTTAAAGCAAGTGACATTTTAGAATGACTAAATGAACACTACAGCGATGTGTTTTAAATGTAAAAAGTGGATGTTAAATGTAAGTAAAGCATTATTCACTATAAGATAAAGTAGCTGGAGGTTTTTTTTTGGTAAATCATGTATTTTGGAAATAAAAAAAAAAGAAAATGATCTGGTATAGAAAAAAAGTAAAAAAAATAAGTATGTGTAAATAATCGTGATACGAACCGCGGCCGTCTGTTTTGGGGCCGCCCGATTACCGACTGAGCTATTATAACATTTTTTTTGCGGCGAAATTTACTGTCATATTCGAATGATATTTTTCATTCCCTAAAAACAGGGATAAAAAGACATTTTCTAAAAAATGAAACCTAGCTAGATCGATATCTCGCCACCGAATACATATATATATGAATTGCTCGTTTAAAGGATAAGATATATGGTACACTTAGTTGAAATAATATTATTCTGAAATTGTGGTGTACACTAAACTGTATGATGTCAATACGTTGTGTAAATTGATTCATAAGCTGCCGGAATATATGACTGAGACAATATTATGGTGCTGGGAAAACAGCGCTTCTAACAGCAAATCCGATTACAGTGGTTCAAAACAAACCCCATGAGCTGTATGATCCGATTTACGTGATTCTTCTTTATTTATGGGGAAAATGTGCAAACGAGCAGGGGGCTCACCAGATGGTAACCCATGTTGTATTTAGTAAATAGTCCGTTTATCCAGTCCTATGCAAATTTGAAGTTAAGAATACATGTATACCCATTTTGTATAATCTTGACGACCCAATTGGCTTAGTGGATAGTGACCCTGAGGCCAGAGGGTGTGGGTTCGATCCCTACTACTGGAAAAATTGTTTTACTTCTTTGATTAAGCCCTGCTTATTATTTACTCACTTACTGAATAGAGTAATTGTGTGTTGAGTTATGTCCTATAGACCTTTCTTGCATTGCTGAAAGAAACTAAATTTTTCTGCATATTTTCAGGATACTTCGATTATGCTCTGATCGGCAACTTAGGTGGTAAGTCGTCTGAATATGACATTCATTATAAGATTAATAAAAGTTTTGTGAGTTATGTTTTGAATATGAGTCGTAGGAATATGAGTTCGTATACGCACTCCTAATTTTATATATTATTACTGATTTAATATTTTAACATTAATAAGAACAACTACTTTATGATACCTTTTTCTTGAGTTATAGTTATTATTATTACTTGCCGGATATAGTCTGCATTCTGTTTGTAATGAGTTCAAAGATGAATCCAATTCTATTGTGAATATAGTATTTTGTTAATGTTCAACGTTCTAGGTAATATTTTTATCGTAGCAACAAATTTTAGAAATAGATAGTCCAATTTACATCACAAATGAAATGGTAAGTTTAAAATGTTTCATATTTTAAAGGCCCATAATGTATGCATGATAATATTTCCCATAAATATAGGTTTCTGTGCCCCGTAAACAAATTGGCAGCGCCTAACAAAATTACACGAACACTGTGTAAACTAAGTACGATAAAAGTTCAAGTTAAGTAGAGGTAACCAACAAAAAAAAAATTACAGTCGAATTGAGAGCCTCCTCCTTTTTTGAAGTCGGTCAAGAAGACTAATCCGTCGACAGCCAAGTGCAGTTAATAACTTGAGGAGAGAGCAAGTTATTAATTTTCTGACAACTTATAAACAGAGTTTGCTTGCCTTGCTCTCGGCACTTATTCCAAACCGTGGCTGTAATTTAAAACTCCGCAAATTTTGCTAGTTTTATTTTTCATCTTTCAACGCCATTTCTCTTCATAGCCAACATAATTTCTGTATGTAAGAGAAAGTAAAGGGAAGGATCAAGTTAATTCTTTTAATCCCCATTTTCATATTAGCATCTATTATAAACAAAAACAAATCACATCAAAATAACAATTCGATAAAAATTGATAATATACTAACGTAAACGACAGACGTTGTCCTGTACACACGACTTAGCACTTATAAATAAAAAAAAAATTAAAAAAGGTAGTAGACAGAATTGTGCACCTAAACCGTTCTCGAAACAATAAAATCATTATTGCTAAAAAAGTCACTACCAACTTAGGATTAAATAAGTACCTAGTAAATTGACTCCGTAGCGCAGTTGCCAAGGTATTGGCTTCGGCGCAAGGGGGCGTGGGTTCGATCCCCACCCGGGACAATTATTTGTGTGACGCGCAGATAGTTGTTTTGCATATGGGTATTTCTTCACGTGAAATTTATGTTTTTAAAACGCCCTTACAACACAGGATAATGTTGTCCTAATACTTTAGGTTTAATTATTTTAATTACTTTAGGGTAATTTTTTTTAAGATTGAAAAAAGCGGTTTCGCGCGTTTAGTTTATTAAACATGATTGTACTTAATAGGTATATCATATGAAAATAAAATAAAGAATGTTAAATAGCTCAGAAAAGGATAAGCAGCAGATAGCAAAGAAGTGAAGAACACTATAGTGAACTGAATATACAACACACAGAGAAAAAAATTCCAAACGGAAGATAAATGAAACTCGGCCAAAACTTGCTAACGACCACATTAAAATGTTGGAAAAAAACGAAAGCCTATTCGCGTGTGTAGAAAAAACATTAATTATTGCGCCGCACGATGCCAAAGTAAGTGTACTAGCCTCGCAAAACAGATAGTTGAGACTTTTTTTTTATGTGAAAGCGAACGATCTGGCGGTTCACCTGTTGTTAAGTTATAACCGCCGCCCACTGACATTTGCAACAGCCGTAGGGTTGCAGATGCGTCGACACCTTTTGACAAAGTGAGCACTGGCTACCGCAATCACCAGACGAAACAGAAGTATGACACTTCCACTTCACGCCGGTCTTCTGTGAGATCTTGGTCTGGTCTTCTGTGAGACCTACCACTTCGTACTACTGTAAAGAGTGTTGCGTGGCCCTACCACAATTAGACCAAGACTTCGCCAGAGACGGCATTGCAGTATATGACATTATAGGTTTAAGATCAATATAGGCACGTTTTACAACTAGGCTAGTCAACAAGTTAAAAAACGGGTTAAGCCTCAAGGCTTAACCCGTTTTTGAACAAAGCAGATTATCAATAAAGCTCCTAAAAAAATCAGCGATAGCTCATTTGATTTGGATTGACGTCTAAAAAGTGTATCTCGAAGATGTATTAGCAAATAAAATTGCAAACGTTATTAACAGATTAAGATGAAAGCAGATGGTATTTCGTTTTTTGTTAAAATCTCAAAAACTATTAACATTTTATAACTTTTGAAAAAGAACTATACGTTGCTATTTATTTAACTAATACCTTTGTTTGTGGCATGCGTTGTTTGTTCTATTTGTTTTCATGCCTAAACTTATTAAAACTGTTCATTTACGATTGGACTCTTTTAAAAGTAGATAAAAAAAAAGATTACGGAATCTTAGAAAATTACAAACCGAATGTCTAAGTAAAAACACAGCTAAATATATTTTTTTAAAGTATTAGTGTTTATAAAAACCATTTTTCTATAGCAGTCAAGCTATACAAATACAAATTTAATAATCATTTCAAATTAATTCAAGGCTAGGGGGGCGTATTTTACGTATAGTGGCCACACGATACGATCATATGTTACAATTCCAATTCAGGCCACAACATAACTTTCATTTAACACGGCAACAGCTCATTTAACTAACAGATTACTACACTCCGATAATTAATCACAACGCGTTATATCGACATTGACACAGGTCGCCAAGGGGGCGTATGTTGTGATATGTTAATCGATTGAAAAGTTATTTGGGAATATTATTTTGACTGGCAACTTCATACTCATATATTTATACATAATATGTTTTTATTTACAAAAAAAAGTATGTTTATCATTTATTATTCATTTTATTAAATCATATCATATTTAAATATACGTTCATAAAAAGGAAATATTTCAGCTCAGCGCGACCAACTACGGAACTGATAATATTCATAAATGGCTTATGTCCGTCAAGACTTAATTATCAATTTTACCAAGTTTATGAATCTGTAATTATTTTACTATAACATCATATTTAAAACTAGACGAAATATTTAAGTATATGTATGGGTACTAGGACACATTGTATAGTACAGAGACATGTATAATTTTCAACGATTCAACACATTGAAGCTAGTGTTATCCAAAACTGCATTAAGAAGTAAACTGAATAGATCTCGATAAAAATAAAAAAAAGCTCGTACGGTGGAAATTAATCCAGTATTTCCTAACTCGCTGCACTAGCCGATTGGTTATTTTACTCCGCTGCCCCTAATATGAAGATGACTGTCTTCCACTGCAGCGAATTGAATGAATGAAGATCTTCCATTGTCTACGAACACTTCTAATAAAAAACCTTGACAATATAGCTGCAAAGTTTTAATCCCGACGGATAGTGCTGAATGAATGAGTCAATTCGCCCCTATTATTTTCAACGTGATCCGTGTGAAATGAAAAAAGTGCTTACCGAAATTCAGAAGGTAAAACAAGACTGTAATTTTGGTTTAATAATGGAGCGGTATGATGGTACATTGAGACCGAATTCTAACCGAAGATTAATTAGACCAATTTGATGGATGAAACGCATATTAACGTCTTATGCCCGGTTCCTATATTCAACGAACGACCGTTAGTTACATAGTCATTATGATGTCGTTACAACGAGTCATGAAAGCTACCAAGTTATGTAACTAACGGCCGTTCGTTGAATATAGGACCCGGGCATTAATGGTGATCTTAATGAGTTGGTGTTGCTAACAATAGTAAGCAATTATCCTATATTAATCGAATATTAAAACAAATTTTAAGGACAAATTGAGTGGATTAACTAATAAAGAACTAATATACAAAACAGTTCAGATCGTTTGATCTTCACTAACTGATTTTTTTTTTGTTTAACATCTACTAAAGAGCTTAAGGGTACGTTAAACTTTATGGTCCCGAAATATTTTTTATGTTAAAAGTTGTGAAGCAAGCAGGCGGTTCACCAGATGTTAAGTGTTTATCGACGCCCATGGACATCTGCAACACCTGAGGGCTTGCAGATGACTTGATAACGTTTAAAAAGAGTATGCCCTTTTTTCCTCAGACGCGCCTGCCTACACAATAAATGAATGTATGAGAGTAGAAAAAATGTTTTCATCAAACTTTCAACAGTGATTATGGTCAAATTTCGAACACTTGGCGAACAGTAATGATTTTAAATAAACAAAGAACTCTGTTGTAAACAATAATACAGTAATGAATACACATGTAAGTCAAATGCTAACTTTTACATGAAAGTAATGTGGCAGACCATGTAGGTCCCACTAGGAAAAAGGTTAGTCATTTGTTAGATAAAACATATGTTTAAAAAATTAATCTGAAATTTAAAAGTAATCGGGATATCATCATAGAAAATTCCAGATCGGTCAGAGAATTGGACATACGTGCATCGGACATTTGACCCGTCCATCCCTAGGGAAATGCCCCAAAGCCTTACGCTTTAGCGACCAAACCCCTAGTTCGTGAGTTCATCCAATTTGTACGGGTGCGTTGGTTTGCAGAAATGTTAATATGTAAATTAGTTCATTAGTAGTCACTAACTTTTAGTCGAAACGGGCCGAAATTATTCTTACAACCGAAGCGTACACACTAAATATATGTCAAGAGCGGAAATTGCAGGCGCAATACATAGTTTCTGCGCTTAGGTGATGTGGTTCATTCCATTTTACACCTGGATTTGAAATAGATATTGTTTTTTAAAATCCCTTTAAATTGGCTTATACAATTCGAAATTGAAAAAATGAGCTTGACGACTTTTTTGACGATTTTTGCGAGCTTTTAAACACTGCAGTATACTTTGGCGCAGTTAAGACGCGAGCGGAGGGTGGACAAAAATTTAAGACGTCGGCAAACTTCATGAGATATTATAAAGTTGAGAGTTCATTTGAATTTCTAGCAGTCTCATCTTGTATGTAAGAAGACAAGACATACGAAATTGCTAAGTACTTTGGGTACGTAGGTTTATTGTTACACTTCTTACTAAACGGAGCAAATTTCTTTTGAAATGCATAGATACTTTCGCATTTTACGTGATCTGCAGCAAAGGTATTTTGATGAATGCAGCTTTAAAAAAACCTTTCGATTTTAGGGACAACAAAGTCTTGCGAAAATAATTTAATGATGGATGAATGACTTATTCAGCTCCTTTTTAAAAGAATCCTTAATTTTTTTAGCGACTCTTTTTATTTACTTGTTACTGTTTCGAATGCTTTTCGTCGTTTATTATTAATAACCATTTTTATAAATATATTATATTTGTTTTTTATTCAATACCCAACATCTACAGCCAGGATTTTCTTCAATGTTTATTGGTGGGAGGAGGCGGGCAGCCTATTTAAACTATATAGCCTACTATTGTGATCATTGTCACTCATAGACATCCGCTACTCCTGAGGAGTAGCAATAGTATTTACCTACCTTTAAGAAAGTGGACCCCAAATTACCTTATTCACTAGACTAAACGCAAGCTTATAAATATTTATGTAGTTTTCTCGGTCTTCTGTGAGGTCGTGCTATTTTCGGACGAACCTGCCCATTCCTAAAGCAGCATGAGACTATACCATAGAATAAATTTTATCGTATTTATTTTATTTTCCCCCATTTGGCACTCGTCAACATTTGATTAAATAAGATAACTTAACCTGTGTATTTTATCTCTTATTATTCCTAGTATAACGCGTGAAAGACAGAAGCGACAAGTAAATGTTTAAATTTTCACGCCATACGACATTTCCATAATGTAATGCGTTCTTCGCCAGAAAAAAACTAATTGCCCTTATCAAAATTGAGTCCACGCGCACTATTAACACGACTCGAAGAAGTAAAAGAATAAAAGAGCAATACCGGTTCACGTCAAAACCGGGTAAGAGAAATGAAATGAAATACTTTTCCACATTCAGTAGGCGGTTATAGACGAAGGAAGTTCGCATAACCCATGAAAAAGCGAGAGCTAAACAGTTCAGAATCGTAACACTCTTAAATAATAATGAGGGAGGTGTGAGCAATGAAAAGCTTTTGAGTGGGATTTAGTGACTAAAAGGCATGTGTGAGGAGTGTGTTGGTTTGGTTGCGACCGCGATTTTGTTCTACGGCTTATATGCCAAGCTGTACCGTAATTTATTCCTCCCGGAATTACGAAACATTTAGTGTTGTGTCACGACGATTTCGCAATACGCACCTGCGTATTGCGAAATCGTAACGTAAACGTAAACAAACAATGAGGATCAGAAAAATTGTAAGGCAATGAAAGGTGACTAGAAATGTTCACATCAAGTTGTGAACATCATGGAATAAATATTACAATATTAAAATTAGTTAATTAAAATTAAAATTAAAATAGCAATCAAAGTAAACTCGGAAATAAATTTATGAATAGTCTAGTTCAAATCGCCATTCCGTCAAAAATAAACACGAATTTGTTTAACGAAGCTTTAGTATGCGCAAACATGTTCCCGAAGCAAGTTTCGATCATGGATTTAATGTAAATCTTTATCGAATGAATGCTCCTCGTTGAATTCTGCATTACTTCCAATTCGTCGAACATTTTCTGAATGTTACCTAAGCGAATTCAAATCTTGGAAACCTTCTCGCAGAGCTTTAAATAGGAACGTTTAGTTCATATAGTTTTCATATAACCAGTTTTAACTTGGTTTGAATAAATTCAGTAATACCAACGTCGCGTTTTGTACTTGTCTCAATGGCTATTTAGCAGGTTATTTTTTATGTGAGAAGGTTGCGAGCGAGCTGGCGGTTCACCTGATGTTAAGTGATAACCGCCACCCATCGACATTTGCAATAACCGTAGGATTGCAGATTCGTTGTCAACTTTTAATAAAGTGGACCCCGGCCTTGATTCACCAGACGAAACTCGGAAGTATAACGCTTTCACTTTACGCTGGTCTTCTGTGAGGTCGTGGTACTTCCCCAGACGAACCTATTCATCATTCAACAGTGAAGACTTGTTTGGCCTTACCACAAGAACAGGTAACAATTTCAGTACCTATACAAACTAATCCATTTCTTTTAGTTATTTATTTTAAGGTAGCCTAACTTCATCGTACACATCGTTAGGCTACCTAATGCAATTTTTTTATGAGAATGAAGCGAATTCAAAATCCTTTTAATATATTTCTCTTATTCCATGCAAAATGTATAATTGTATATACAGCATGTTTTAAAACAAAGGATTAATTTGTGTGGCTTTAACAATCCGCGCAACTTAACCCATTCCCCACTTGTTAAGGTTTCATGAGAGCGTTCATAAGGAGTTCCATTTTCTGCGTAGGCGGACTTTTATGAAGGTACTCAGAGCCTCTCTCAATTATCGTAGCGCTAGTAGTAGACATGTAGATTTTAGAGAAACATGTTTAATATTTCGCACAGAGGGCTGACGTCTTAAAAAAATGTGACCGATCTGCGATGACAGCCTCGAATGACACCTTTGTTTTATTTTAAATTAGTCTTGAATAAAAGAAGGTTCTTACGCTGGGACTTTCTATTTAATAGATAATCGAAATTCAAGCCTTGATAGTTTAAATAGTTTCTGGAACGCCGCAGATGATCGAAATTTGTACTATAAAGGGGCAGAGCGCGCTACGGGCCCCTTTAATAGAGACGATGCTTGGACGATGCTTGTATACAAACCATACATATTTTAAATCTACGTAAATTTAAATAAATTACATATAACTTACATATATATCTATAGTAAATATTTTAAGTCTAAACCGCGATATTTTCTTAATAGATGTGAGCAAAAATAATTTGAAAAAACAATTAAGTAAACTTCACTTATCCCGGGTTAACTTTCACTTAACCACAACACAACTTATCTATCGCAGTGTTGTCAATTTAATAATAACTAGTATGCATATTCTTTCGAAATTTCACGCAGGAATTCTTTTACGATGTCCTTTTATACATAACTAATATTTGCAGACACGCCATCGATAAGAAATAGCGTAGTATGGTTAACAGCTACTAACTAATAAAAGTAATGTCATTCTCACATATGCTCTTAACATTATCCTTTTAACCGTTTATTAAACCCACACATAGGTATAACACTATTGCCGCTGATTTTACCGAATTTCTAGGAGAGAATCGTAGCGAAAAGCGACGTCGTTTTCATCTTATTGTCTGTTACATAATTGCTTCCGTCCAATGAGTTTTATTGCAAACCTAACACTCTGATTTGACTGAAAACATTTAAAGGATTTAATTTTATGGTTTTGCGATATTTGCATTTAAGTGTACAAACAAACAGACATGACAGCCGAGAAGTAGGCCGCCTTACGGTGGTAGGGCCACGCAGTAGCCTCGGCTGTTGCAGGAATGGGCAGGCCCGTCCGGGTAAGTACCACGACCTCACCTCACAGAAGACCAGCGTAAAGTGGGACTATGACAAATACTTTCGCGTTTCGTCTGGTGAGTGAGGTAGCCGGAGCCCAATTTTCAAAAGGTTGTCAACGCATCTGTAACCTTCGGGTGTGGCAGATGTCCACGGGCGGCGGTATTCACTTAACATCAGGTGAACTGTCTGCTCGGTTAACAACTTTTCGCATAAAAAAAAGTATAAAAGTTGAATTTTCGTACTTCGTATTTCCTCGCTTATTTTCGTAATTCATTCATTAATTTCAGATTGTTCTAGTTTATTGGAATAAGGGATATAGGATAGGAATATGAAGGGTATAAGGTAGGTTTCAGGTAATATCCCGCCATCTAACCCGCATTTAGGTCAGTAGACAAGATTTTTTCTAGAGAGGGTACGGTATCCTGGTCTACCACAAGATGTTCGCTTACCAACATCATCATAAAAATTTTATTAATTTCAAATATAAAAACAATCGTAGAAATTTAAACTTCATTTTCCATTAAATTTAGAAGACCATTAATACCTAAGTTTTTTTTTATTTTACTTAAAAAGCTTGATTGATGGTATTAAATATTCCTATTAAAAGGTTATGAATTTGCCGCTTCTTAGCAGACTTTCAAACTTGAGACAGTTTTCCAATATCCACTGAAGTTGACAGCGTCCACTATTAACTAAAACATTAAATAATGATAAAATATTCAAGATTTTTCGGTGCGATATCTTTATTAAATTTTATTAAGTTTATAGCCATGATTAAATTAAATACAGCTTTAAAAATTTAAGCGCAGTTTAGGCCTTTTGGAAATTATTTTATTTGACCAGAGGCCACTAAAAAAAATAACAAACAATAAACTAACTTAGAAAAGCTTAATTTAAGTAGTAATAAATATCAAAATTAACATTAATTGATAACACATTATTTCAGTATATCTAACTATTATTCGATTACTAGTTTTTTTTTTATTATCAATTAATAAAACTTTCTCCTGTAAATAATTTGTGGAAAAAACGAGGGTAGTGCACAACGGTGTCTATTATAGTACGGTAAAGTGCCAAAACTGCTTCAAAGAAACAAATTGAAATGAGTCGTTACAATTCGTATCATTCTGCACCTTAAGAACTTCTCTAGCATTTGTGCCAAAAGGGTTGCGTATCAGTTTCTGATCAATTTTTGCTTCAGTATGTTTACATTCTGGGAAGTAACGGTTAAATTGAACAAAACATTTACAATATTAAACACTAAGCAATTAAACGTAAATTACTAAGTTAACTCGTCGCGTAGATCATATATTTACATGTGTGCCATCACATCAAATTCCTTAAACGTCTTTCACTATTGTTGTGGCTGGCGTTAAGAGGGCAGTTTCTTTTCTCGCTCAAAGGTTAAGTTTAACTTTTCAGCGAATGATATATGCAGTTAGCGTTCTTGGCACCATGCCTTAGTTTAATTTGCCGCGTTAATTTAACTAATCTCAAACTGAAATTTGCAAATTAAAAGCGCAAAGTTTATCTTTAAAGAGGTTTTTATTGCCGAACTTATTTTAAAAAGGTGGACATTTTAGATTGGTATGGTGAAGGCATTTCGATAAAGTTTTGTAAGCTAATCCCTAGCGATGAATGAGACAATGCGATAGTGTTGACAGTAGAACAGAACGCATTTCTAACATTGCTTGGCGCCATCTGTAGAGAATTAGTCTAGATTTTCTACACAACATTGAGAAAAGGTTACTCGGGCGGCTAACAAAGTCCATTAGGCACTTTAGGAATGCGATTATTGGAATAAGAAAGTGTGGATGTTCACGTATTGTACAGATAGTACGGCTACATTTTCTACAATGTTGAGAGTAGCTAAGTTCATTACGGTACGAATGGTTACCATTATCGCAATAAGCAAGTGCAGAAGTTCGTTCACTTTCTTTTTTGAAAACTTCTGCTTGACTAATAATGATACTTCCAGTCTTTTTTACTTTCTAATGAAGCAAAATCCGTTTACTAATGTTTAGGCAAATATTACTCACACTCTCTTTGCCATCAATACTTGGCGAAAAAATTTAGGACTACAATGTCCTATACAACGTATGTTTAAATCATAATATAACTCCAATTTTGTTGATATTGATATATTTGCATGCTCCAAATCTAAGTATAACAACCAAATAGTTTCCAAATTAAATAAGTTAAGCTATACTTTTTAATAATTATGTATCTTTGTGCTATTTATTATTTTTTTTTATTATTGTAACGTATTTAGTAGCTTCCATTAAAATATTGGCTGCAATATTATTACTATATCAACGCAACAGATGTGTTCATACCATATATTGTAGCTGTTTGTTATCCCCAATAAAATAAAATAAAATTATTAATATAGCCACCCGTTAGATAGAGCAAAACGAACCTTAACAATTACTCGGTAAGTAGTTGGAGGAATCTCGCCCCGAACATTCAGAGCTTTCCTACTCACCTACATTTGCACGGGCAATCAACTCCCTCGAGTTCGCTAATCAGAGTAGCCTCTGATTGGCGAACCAGAAGTTCTAGTGTTATAAGCAATAAGCCCGCCAGCCTCCAGGGGTGGACCTGGTGTGTTGCTCAACCACGCTTTGGCGACGGAGTGTAGTGATAACTGCGTATCGCAATCACGAAACTCTCTACCGCGACACCACCACTACTGCATCACCGGTACAGCCCCACTGAGCCTTGGAGAATAGAGGCAGCAGCAATATTCCCACTCCTCCTCCCATGCTACTCCACCTTGGTTGAAGAGGACAAGGAGAGTGGCTCCTACTAACCTCGAACTGTTCCCCCATATCCTAGCACGCAAGCAGAGTCGGCTCAATGAGTCCACGCGGACTGACCACGACTAAGCAGGGACCCGGTCGGAGGCGATACCGAAAGTTATCCCATGCAATTAGAGTACAGCAACGAAGTTCGTAAAAGGGCAAAATGAACCTTCGCACAATTATTTCCGAAAATATACAGTAATTATGAATTCAGAGCCGTATGTTCCATAAAGGTATATCTTTTTTTATGGCGCCGTATAACATGAAAGGCTAAACCCTAATACATCTTCGACGATTAGACTAATCAGCAAAGGTTTCAAACAAGAGTGTGATACTTTTTTGATTGCGCTATTAATTTTCGTAATTCAAACGACTATAATAATTCCACCAATACGCAGTGTGGCCGCCTGGTGGACTATGCCCTAATACCCCCTGTATAGAGGAGGCCGGTGCCAGGTAGTGGGACATGTATAGGCTGTTACTTTACTTTAATAATTCATAATTTGGTAATGCGAGGACCGTGTTTCAATTTTTTTATTTATCTTTTATAGTTAAAAGAACTCAGTTGGTTAGTCAGAAAAAAATTAATGGACCGTGTTCATTTTAATTTCGATGCCTTCAAGGCATCATTAGCGCTAGAAAGATTTCGCATGAAACACACTGTATTTTGTATCCCTATTAAATTTAATCGAAGTTGATACAAATTTAAGATACCTATTATCGTAAGATCATTTATAATTTAAAGATTATTTTCAATGTTATTGATAATAATGATCACTTGAAATTATTATATTACCATGTACTAAAAATTCAAAGATCATTATTATTATTATTAGATAGACGCTCATGTCTTAGTGTATATGTTGTGTATTTGTTGAAGCATATTCACTTTTTATGTTGACAGATACCTGATATGAAAAAACCTCAATAAAGCATTTTTTAAACATGTTAGTGGTCAATACCTAAATAATATAAAAAAGAGAGGTTTGTTACCATCAGGGAAATGATGTGTAACTGTATGTGCCATGGGAACCGCTATTTTCTGTCTTAATAACGATCCGTTGCGTAGTTTTAAAGATCTAAGCATACATAGGGACAGGCAGACAGCGGGACGACTTTGTTTTATACTATGTAGCGATACGTTAAAATAGAAGCCTGTACTATAGAGGACTAAAACACAATATCAATGAGCGTCACAAATCAATATTGTGGTAACGATTCGGGAAGACCATTTCAGAGCATACGCCACCACTGATAAAATGATTGCAATAATTCCTTAACTATTTTTTATTTTTCACGTTGAATAAAATTCATTCAAATCTGAACAGAATTTTCAATAAGAAAAGAAGAGTAGATAAACGAATACTTTTAATAGATCGGTTGCACATTTTTAAGATGTAAGATGTATGTTGAATCAGAATGATTAAATTTACTTTCTCCGTAAAATAACAATTATCAAAAGCGAGACATAATCGCGAACAATGACGGTAAAATCACAATTTGAAGAATCTTAAAAAAAATGTTGCCTAAGTGAGTTTAATTTCGTACACATAATGACTTCTATGTAAAAAAAGGACGTAAATATTTTTGAATATTTCATTGAGACAAAAAACTATGAATCTTTTAAATAAGAAAAGTAACAATGTTATATCGTGCTGTAACAATACTAGTATGATGTAAAGAGCCTGTGAAAAACGAAACTTTTTGGAAGGATTGAAGAAAGAGATATATTTTTGCAGCATGTTCATCTTTACAACAAGCTTTAGCTATTACTTTTTTGACTAATTATTTTGATGTAACGTAAATGAATAAGTCAGAAATATTTAACGTAAACCGTTGAATAATTTAACTAAAACCACAAAGGCAGTAAGTCCTTCCAGGAGTTTAATCTGCGGCTTTTGTTCAATGCAAATTCGTTGACACATTCGTCTTTTGCTGTGTAATGATGCAAGCTCATAATATCCGATATAACTCCCGATGACTTATAACATGATTCAGAGGTTGTGCCTAACCCCCCTACATTAAATATAAGGACAGGTGAAAGAACAAGAAGACCAAACGGTTTATATTCTTTAATCTGAACGGAGCGGTCAGTCTATTGTTGTGCCACGAGCGTAAAAATAATTTTGATCTTTTAATCTTGAATATTGAACCATTCGTTGTATAGACAGATAATGGAGTTTTTAATAAAAGTAATTGGCAGATTTTCAATAAGTGTCAGGTCAATTAGCGGTTAAAGCGCCTCGGTGCGGTCCGCAACACGTGGGTTCGATTCTCGCAGCTTCATTTCTTTCTTTTTTGCACATATTTTAATATTTCATTTTAAGTGTGGAGATTAGAACATAAAAAAACTAAAAAAGAAGTCTCTTTAGCAATGACTTTCAAACTTGCGAATCTTTTCCAATATGCACTGAAGATAACAATGACCATTATCAAGTCCATTCAATAATTAAAACCTTCAAGATTCTTGTATGACATTGAAACCCAAAAGTAAAAGTAATAATTTCTACGTCTTCTCTACGTAATATATATCATAGATAGGTATGAATTTCATACCTAAATATAATTTTTAAAAACAACATAGACGATATATATTTAAGAGCCTTTAGGGAAACTGAAAGCCTTGAACATCCTAACCATTAAAGTAAAAATAAGCGTTTATTTTAGGATATTAAAAGCATTGTGTAACAACTCGTGAATATCCTAGCCGTAACGGGGAAAATACTAGTAATATGGCGAACACATACCTATGTATTATTATATATTCAATGAAATTAGAATCAATTAAAAATGTATTGAAAACAGAGAACTTTGCGCTTTCAGAGAATTTTTAAATTCCCGCAGGGAAGTTTTTCCAAAAAAATTGTTACCTGCGAAGTTATAGGACAACAAAATTTAATTAAACTTTTCTCATCTACTGGTCATTTTGTACTTGGGTAAGCGTTTTGTTTTATAATCTTATGCAATAAAATATTTGTTTACATCCTTATTACTTACGCTTTGAAATTATGAAATTTAGGTTCCCCACATTACTAGAAGTACCCTGAAATGCTCCTGTTTAGTTTAATTCTAAATCTAAATCTATCGCCGACATCACAAATAACATGACTGTTATTTCGATAATTAAGAATCGTCATCTGAAAATATTTTAGTTTATTTTTTTATTAATTATATTCGTAGACTTATACTACTAAAATAAGAAGTAGGTACTGGTAATGGGTAGAATCAGAAATTACCGTCAGCGGACCCCGTATCCAGAATAAAACTTAAGGAAATATCGTTAGAACGATACATTGTTTTTAGTTAGAAAAGAAAAGTAAGAATTTTATTTGTATGCTACACTTTCAAAATGTTAGTTATGTTGTAAAAGGCTTAGAAACAAATTTCATTAATTCTAATGGAGACATGATATCTTAACATCGTTTTCGATACGTAACGTATGTATGTTGATGTTTTGTTTCCAGTACGCTTATCTTTGCAAAAATTTTTCAGTAATTTTTTTTATAAACACGTTAAAATATTTTATAGATATTAATATATTGTAAACGAAGGTTGTTGAAGAGTAGCACAGAAATTTTAAAATAAAATACGAGCATATAAATTAAGTAGAATTTATTCAAACTAAAAAATGTCACTAAAACCACAAATTCCGGCTTACAGGGGCTTAATCGGGGGCTTTTAATCAATGCAAATTCTGCGGGTTCCAATATACGCTTTGTCCGCAATGGTGTGCGTAAAATTCCATGTGCACGGATTGTCACGTATTTGCGCGACGCAATTCATTTGGATGCCCGAAGGCTTATCTGAGCGCATACTAAAAACCTTTTTATCTTTTAATTTTAACACAATCATAACTTTGCGATGGACCGATGGATGCTCATACATCGTTTAATGTATTTAATCGTATCTGGAAAGAAAGCGATTTATTTATTTATTTATTTATTCTAATCTCCTGGTCTTCATCACCATTGAAACCTTAATGATATAAACAGGCGTTAAAATTTTTCATGGGTTTTAGCGATTTAGTTTCATTTTAAACTCGTACCGTTTCGAGCACTTTAGAGCATCTATGGTCACAGACTGCTCTGATTTTCTCCGGCGTTGTTTTTTTTGCGTGTATTGTATTCCCTTAAATCTGATATAAAGATTGGAGCTTTTTGATGTTCGCAGACTGGGGACTTAATTGACCTAAACAACATAATTGTGTTTTTTGCTCTCTTTGAGACCACATCCATAACTGCATAAACTGCTGGATCTGGAAGAGGGATGTTACACTTGACACATAGAAAAATTGATATATCTCCTTCCAATGACTAAAATGTTTTGATGGAAGTCATGCACAAAGGAATTACGGGTTCAGGCTAAAATCACAACAAAGGAGTAATCAATTGCGTTGTCAGTATTCTTGAAAGTCCGTTAATAATAGTAAATTCCGTTCTTGAAAAGCTGGTAACGACAACTGAATCTATATCATATCATATAAGTCATATCACGAAAATAAATCAAATTGTTTATTCTATTTACAGCCTAAGTTTTAGTTGCTTCAAACATTTTCTTTTTATTCCTATATTTTTCGCCGTGGCATAACATGTTAATGAGGCCGTTTTCTTCGCCGGGACTTTTACAAATATAACTTATATCATCAACTTTACCCGCTTGCTTTTTATCTAAATAAATTACTTCAGCTAATGCGAAACAAAAAGCACCCCACATTCCAAAAGAATAAATAACAATAGTACAGAAAAACTTCCGCTTTTATATTACATAACTAATGCAAGTCTCGCGTTAGGGTGATAAACGAATGCCGATGTCTTTTATTTAAATATAATAAGCCACATTTCGCTTGTTTCTTATTAGCGCTGTAAAATATTTTTCATTATAAAAACAAAGAGAAAAGTAAAATGGGACGACTGATTCGCCATTCAGGTATAAAGTAGCCTGGGTATTCCTAGGTATTTGAAACTGAAATTTTAATTTGTTAAAGTTTTCACAATATTCGTTTATATTCCTCGGAACCTGAAAAATCTTATGTTTCAAATTAAGTAAAATATTAATTTTCGATACGGTAAAACTGATTACCAAAGAATATTTATCGTACATATATAGCCTGCCATAGTCCTTCGGCCATATGGTACCGACGCATAGTCGAATACGAATCGCTAGATTTCACACATCTTTGATTTATTTTATTATATCGAAGATATGCAGATTTCCCCCATGATCTTTTCTTCACCGCCAAGCACATCGTAAAATTTTAATTCAAACTTGCAATTAACAATTTCATTGATGTTGGCAGTGATTTGAACTCTGGATCCCCGAACTAAACAAAATAATTTATAAAATAATGAAAAAAAATCTCTACAAATTCATAGCAATTTCATTTAAAAAAGTCCCACTGCTGGACAAATGCCTTTTCTGCTCAGAGGGTATTAGGGCATAGTCACCCATCCGACCCCACTGCTGAATGACAGACAACATATCTTAAAAAAACATTATTTTTTTATTGAAAAGGAGCGCCTACACCCTGAGCTATCATGACTTAATTTCATTCATCATATTTTAGTTTCAAGTACCACATCGATAAATGAAATCGCTAGTAAATAATGAAACAAGATTTATTCAATTCTCGCCTACGCACTGTACAGTTTCCTACGCATTTATAATAAATTGCGCCTAATTTCAGTGAGTTGTAGTAATGTCGTAGCGAAATGCGTAGGCCTTTCATCCTATTATTTGTGAAGTTGACCCTTACTGAGCTTTATTAATTTTGTCTGGAAATTCTTAATCATTATTTTTCAGTTAATTGGATGAAAATGCTATCTCATTTAGCTATGTAGTTGCTAACATAAAACACAAAAAATAGAACAAGTCTGCAGTTCACGACCAAGCTTAATCGCTATAACGTTTGATATTCTGATGTAATTAGGGGTTTACGTGACTCTACAATAAGATCGTTACTGAATACTTAATTACACATATTATCATTTTAAAGAATATTTTACTCAAAACGATTTTAATAAATTGAACTATAAGACAAACCAAACCAAAAATAATTCTTAAATGTTTAAAAAGTAATTTATGATTAAATGAAACTCGCTAAAGCTGCCTGCAACAAGAAATATCGCTTTTATATAAATAGTCCTGTCCATTTTAAGTTAAATTGTTTCTAGGAAAACCAGTTTACTTTTTAAGCTTGCAATGCTTTTAAGATTTGTGTTTTATTCTGCTTGTGTTTTTTTATTTTTATTTTAAACATGTAAAGTATGTATGTAACAATGATTTTAACTAATCTGAAGATTGTAATACCTGAAATAAAACATATTTCCTTTGATTAATTTTCATAAAGACTTAATTTAGTATAGTAATATATGTATTTAACTGAACATGAATGTTTTACAAATAAAAAGAAATCAATTTATTTGCTTGTTTCGCTTTCTGTCTAAGTAACAAGTAGGAAAATATTCTCATTACTGAGGAAGATTGGTAATCTATGTAAATGCAGAAAGACAAAGGCAGTCCCATTTTTCTGCTTGCCATTTTCTATAAAGCCTCATACCGTAGCCGTAACTTTACAAATTTAAAAAATCTATTTATTTATTTGCTCGTTTCGCTTGCACACTTGACAGCCATCTAATTTCCATCCACTTTTTATGTTTTTCTGAATTAAATGTACATTCAAAAGCCATATTTTACTAATATTTCAATGTAATGTGACGTAATTTTTAATCAATGACTGACGAATTACCATAGATAATCATTAATCCATTTTTTCCTATTGTACGAAAATGATTGACCATTGTTTTTAAGCACGCTTACCGAAACTTTATCGTACTTTATTGGAATTTTTGACTTGTGTTTCAGAAGTAATCTCTAATTTATTTTCATTAGTTCGCTAAACAAGTCTGCTGGACAACAAAAAAAAGTGTATTGTAAGAGACGCAGTTCCTTCTGCTTCTCCCTCATATCCGAATGAAATCCGTATAAAAGCTTATAATTAGTTTTATTATTATTTTCTAGTTTCTATTACTTGTAAAGTAGGTAAGGTAACATAAAGTTTCAATAGAGATTTTAAAAGTAAAAAAAGTAACGTAACGGCCTGTACATGTCCCTCTGCTGGGCAAAGACCTCCGCTGTATACAGGGCATCAGGGCATAGTCCACGCGGCCCCACTGCGTTTTGGCGGACTTCATATATCTTCGAAATTTTTTTTTGTTTTTATTTCGAAAATATGCAGGTTTTCTCACGATGGATTCCTTCACCACTGAGCATCGTGCATCGAGCATTCCGGCATCGGGGATAGAACTCAGGTTGCTCCAGTATATTGAATTAAATATGTAATGTTTATATGCACACATGTCACAAATTCACAGTACAGGTGATTTCAATGACATCATTAAGCAGGTAGGTGACATAATAACGCTTATGATAAAACACTCAATAAAATATTGACTGTGATTTAATAAAAAATACAAAAATGATCGGCATTTCATGAATAAAACTTTTATTCGACAGTCATTATATGAATGTCTGAGTCATTACGTAGCTGAGGCTTTGTTATGCAGATATATTGCGGTGGAATCATCTGAAAATGGGATGGGAAATTGGTCGGGTTGTCCGCGCCCACAATGGACTCCCTTTCAGATTGGAAGATTTATGAATTTAACCCAAATCTTCCAAGGGTCAGGATAATTGATTCCGATTAAACTTCTCACGTATAAGTATAATAAAACATTGTAAAAAGAACAGAGAATTTAATAATCTATTTAATATCGTATATTTTATAAATCTGTTTCAAACAGTAGTGACATTGTTAATTTTATTTCTCCCTTTTGTAATCCAAACAAGATTACAGTCCAAACAATTCTTTATTTATTTGACACAATAGGTATTCTATAATTTAAGCGTTAAAACCTTCTTTCTGACAATTTATGTACAAAGTCACATTTTTACACGCTTGAATTTTGTATAAAAGTAAAAAGTAACAGCCTATACATTTTTTTTTTTTTATGCGAAAATTTGTCAAACGAGCAGACGGTTCACCTGATGTTAAGTAAATACCGCCGCCCATGGACATCTGCTACATCCGAGGGTTACAGATGCATTGACAACCTTTTGAAAATTGCGCCCCGGCTACCTCACTCACCAGACGAAACGCGAAAGTAATTGTCATACTTCCACTTTACGCTGGTCTTCTGTGAGGTCGTGGTACTTACCCGGACGGGCCTGCCCTTTCGTGCAACAGCCGAGGCTGCTGCGTGGCCCTACCACCGTAAAAATGTCCCACTGCTGGGCAAAGGCCTCCTCTATATAGAGGGTATATACTTTACCTCTATATATTTTGTATATTATTTATAAATACATTTAAAAACTTACCCAAATATTCATAAAAATTAGCTTCACAAATCCTTTTCTTAGTTAATTAATTAAATTTAGATAAATTTAAATTCCATTATTGAATAAAAACAAAATATTAACGGAATCTACATACAGAGTATCTAATATTGTTTTTTTGATCGATCCTAACACAATGATTACATATAACATAATTTGCATGTATAAAATATAGTCTCGAAAACTTGTGACTTCAAATTTTGATTTCAATATTGAGTTACATATTATATTGCGCGTCATAAATACGTATACATATTTAAACCATTTAACAAAAAAATATAAACAAGTAATAATAAATTCACAAGGCAAAAGAACTTTATCGATAAATGGTATTAAATCCTATTGTTTCAACGTGCGTAGAGCATTAAGGATAGGGTAATTGTGAGCTACTTACAACAATTAGGATGAAAGCTTTTCCTTCGGTTGTTGAGGAGAAAAGGATCAAGTTCCATTGGCAATATTATGGATTGTATGCCTAACACAAACCTTTTTGAAGAGTATAATAATATATTTATACGGTCCTTCTGCGTCGAAAAGAAATCACGTCTTAAAATGTTTTTCTGGTATTAACAAGATTCTTTACGATTCTGGTAATAAAAAAATGCCAAAATCAGTACAATGACATCATAAATTGATAGGTGTATCAGTAGTACTACTGTATATAGTTTCATTGAGTATACACCCGTAGAGTTGCAGATGCGTTGCCACCTTTTAAAAAGGTTGGCCCCGGGTACCTTACTACCGGGTACCAGAATATATGCAGAGGTGTAGCACTTCTTCTTCACGCCGGACTTCTGTTAGGTTGGGTTCTGTAGACGAGAGTGACCCTTGAACTTCAATTTCGAATTTAATTAAAATATTTTAGAAACATACATTTTTTAAGAGTATTTTAAGTTCTTTATTATTTATTTCTTAAACCCTGATAAGTTTCATGGCATCGATTTTTGTAACATTTCTCTAGGAAACATGACATTCCCTGAAACTCCGAACAGGAAGATCAATATGACGCATGCCTATATATTAAGCCGTACTCACCTGATGGTAAGTGATCACCGCCGCCCATGGACCCCTGCAACACCAGAGGGCTTACAAATGCGTTGTCGGCCTTTTAGGACAGAGTATGCTTTCTTCTTGAAGATTCCCAGGTCGTAACGGTTAGGAAAGACCGCCGGCGGCAGCTGGTTCCAAAGAGTGGTTGTGCAAGGCAGGAAACGCCTTGAAAATCGCCCTGTTGTGGAACGCTGGACATCGAGGTGATGTTGATGAAATTTTTGGTTTGGGCGCGATTTCCGATGGTGAAATTCAGCCGCCGGGATCAATCCAAACAATTCCTCGGAACACCCCCCGTGATAAATGCGGTAGAAGATGCAGAGTGATACAACATCTCTACGAAGACGAAGGATCAAGCCGATCGGAAAGACTTATCAAATTAATTACATTATTCATACGTTTTAACAGCTAAAAATTCATATTCCACATTCTCTGCATTGTAAAAATTTTAATATCCTATCAAACAAAATCGAAATTAAGGCTTAAATTTATAATTTAAACTGCCAAGAACTCGCGTCTGAAACACTCGTGATGAAACTTTCGACAGACGACTGTTGACACATGATAAGCCAACTTCATAACGAAAGCTTAGCTGCGAAATTAACGCATATTTGATAAGCTTCTCCGTAGATTTATCGAGTTTTTAATTTTTAGGAGCAATATGTAATGTAATATAATAATTGTAAATTGGATGACAGTTACACGATTAGCAACTATCAGAAAAATGACATATCGTGACTTAACATGTTTTCTGCGACAGTAACTTACTCAATACTTCACATTCCTTCGGTACAAGGTAGCATATTTTAACAGTTATTATTCTCACCATATTTGTTTAAAACGAACGAAACCCCTTGTTTTATTTTTTTATTTGTTAAATTGTTAATTCTTAATTGGATATATTTGAATATTTCCAATTTACATTTGAATCTTGGTGATTAGATGTTGCTTTTAGATTTAATTTTCTTCTTTCCTTCTCCTGTTCTTACCCAATTCAAATCATTCATTTTTAATGATCAATAAGAACCTGTGTCAGTGTATAATGAATGGTGTCAAATTAGATTTCAAATTGAGCTTTCATTAACTGAAGTAACCTCGTCTGGATATTCTTAATAATTATTCTGTATAAAATGGAAGACAACGCCAACGCTTTCACTAAGACTCTATTCGGAAGCCGCTGAAATCAAAGGCAATTTTATATTAATGCGTGGGTGCACGTCAAGAGCGGGACAACAAAGAGATGGAAAATGTACAGTGCGTAGGCGAGGGTGGAATATTAAAATATAATAACCTTACAGCAATGGCGTCATATCTCGTTACAAATATTCATCGTTCAATGTTATTTGTAAGGTGTTGTATGCCTTAAATGATGCATACTAGACGCCAAGCATCGCCAAAATTGCAGTAGAACGAAGGTGGAAATTGGTAAAACGTTTGGGCGGGAACCCATGCAGGTTCGAATCGCGCGGCACCGAAAAGTTTTTGTCCATTGATCTACCAAAAACTTACAACTTATAACAATATTATTTTTTAACGATTGAAATCAAACGAAGTTTTAATTTTACTTGAATGATCTTTGTTGGGAGTCTTTATTCGTTACTTTATGTTTATTCTGTTTAAGTTAAATAAACATAAATAAATAAATAAAAATCACTCTATTGCCTTATGTATACATATACTATGTATAACTTATAACTAAACTGCATTCTTAATATTAATTAACATATAATACAATAAAGGCAAAAGGAGACTCAGCTCGTGCTCGTCCCGACTGGACAGTAGTTCCGAGAAGCGCTAGTTTTCAGCCTCCCCACTTCCTGAGGTGTTTTTCGGAAGTTAAAGTTGTGGGCTACCAAGTGACAAGTTACGTTAAAAAGTAAGAAAGATGTATATAAAAAGAGAAAATACGTGCACAAAGTTCACTGTCTTGTAGGACCACGCGGCAGCCTTTGTTGTCGCACTAATGGGCAGGCTCATCTAGGGCAATATTATGTTCTTACTGAAGACCGGCATGAAGTGGAAGTATTAGTAAAAGTAAGAAAATTTCTCCTTCTTATATATACAAATTCATAACATTTTTTCTTTCAATTTAATCAAATAGGAAAATAATGTATATATATTTGCCATTTAGTACGATGTTCTTCTTTCCATCTTGTAGTTAGTGACTTAGTCCGTAGCTGTAGAAATTTTTCGTCTTCTGTTGACAAGTAGAAATCTGAGGATTCAAAGCCAGGGCTATATGATGGATGCATTAAAACTTCCCAACCAAACTGTCTTAATTTTTGCCGAGTGGCCTAAAAACCTTTCCGATCAATTCGGGCCGTTTTTATTTTCACAAGTTCTTGATTGAGTCTCGTCAGTAAAGATCCTAATCGATGGTTTTGGACGGGGTTATTAGCTCATAATGAACACTGCACTTACTAAATCGCAACGTATCACCAAATTGCAACCCGGGTTTCGCTATATCCTGCTTGACTGCGCTTCGACCATGATCTTTTTTGCAAGATCTTCTCGTAGGTGTGGATCCACTTTTCGTCAACAGTGAACAACCTCATTAAAAAGGGTTTCATTACGTTTAATGATCGAATAGCAAACGACTACATGATTTCTTTCATTGAACTCGTGTTGCATCCAAGTACCGTTCTTAGCATTTTCGTATACCCAGACTTTTTCAAATTGGTAAAACTGTTTTTGTGGACAATACCCAGCACTTCAGCTACGTTGTTACTACTAACATGACGATCTTGCTCCACTTTTTCAGAATTGGCTACTATTTTATCCGTAATTAAATAAATAAGTAATAAGAAGATCAGAGCGAGCTACATCCTTGACATCATCAACTAGGCCACGCCACAGTCCACACCACGGCCCGCGGACGTCTGGCATTTGGTTTGCAAATGTCCATGGGCCGAGGTGATCACTGTCAGCTTATTTAAAGGTTTTTGTGAATTATAAGTAGATATAGCGTTAATTATATTTAATTATTAATGCAATACATCCCTCGCTCCTACAACTCAATACCCTGAATCAATGTCACAAGCAAAATTATCCAATATTAGAGGCAGCAACATAGAGCACAGGAAAATGGGTTAAATAGTAAGGTTTTTTATATGAGGCAAGAACCCTTATTACAGTTTACTAATTAACTCTAGTTAAGCAGTTGAGAAAAGGTAAAATAAAACTTCACAGATCACTATGATCACTGCGGTAACTATAAGGATTTGTTGTATAAGTAGTTTAGATTTCTGATTTTGTCTTTTTAATTCGTTACAATTTTGTAAAAAAATTTTGTGAAACGATTTCATACTATTTCGCTCATCTTATCTTATGTTTAACTTAGTCAAAGTATATTATACCCATGCGGAATATCTCGACGACGCCAAGGTTTTCAAATAAAACTGTTGATACTCACGTAGGCTAAAATAAAACTATTATACCTGTACTGTATAAAACTGATATTATTGAAAAAGAGCAACTGTTGAGTTTCTTGCCGGTCTCTTCTCAACAGAAACTGTTTTTGTAACTGGTGGTACCTTAAGAACCTTATATATTAATTTTTATGTTAAATTCGACGATTCATAAGAACGCGCAAGCGACTGTTTGAATAAAGATATTTTGAATCTGAATTATTAAATAAATTTTTTCGACGGATTTATCAACTTTATTTTAAACTTCAATTCCATACGATCTAAATACTTTGAAACATTAAAATAAGCAATACATTGTCGTGGGAGTGATCTTGGGGCTCGAATGTTGCAGCACAAATGACGAAATTGCCTTCAAAAAGGTCTCCAACCTTCAATGAATTTAAGATTAAGGTAAGGTAAATTTATTTATTTACTTCACGGTAATAAGTTACTTTATATCTTTTTTTCTCTTTAAGATATTCACCATATTTAACCATGTTAGTACATAATATTCATTATATTGAAACTCCTGTTTATATTTTCAAACTTTCTTTATATGTGCAAAAAGGTTTTTGAAAATTCGTTTTAAAAGGTTTAACTTCAGCAGTGGATTAATCCAACTTTTCCACTTAGTTTTAATCCTTATCCGTAGGAAATCGTTGTCAGCCTTTCTAAATCCGTTTTCAAATTTATTCTGATTAAAATTCAAGCTTTTATCCTTCAATTTTTTATATACATTAAATATGAAGAAACCTATAATGTCTTGAATAATATTTAAAATAATGAAATCTTTCCTAAATAAATATGTTAAATAAATTGTCAGATGAGTACTATGTGTATAATAAGTACTAACTATACAAATATTCGTATTTATAAATTAAGTGATGCAAGTAAGAACAAATATTGGCTTCTAATAATCGTATCATGTGTAATTACAATATGTCCGTACGGTAACGGCCTATTAACATGTAATTTTATTATAATTATCATATAGTAAAAAATCATATTGAAAAGTAAATGGAGCTATTTATATAATCAATGACTGGCCATCATGGATTCGCGAGAATAAAATACAATATTACAGCCAATTACTCAAATAGATGTGGTAATTAAGTTACGTACTATTTATGCAACGCAAGCATGAATGCTCAAGCAAAACAAACTTTTCATATTTACATATTTTTAGCTAAACGTTTTGTAAATTTTTATGTTAACATATACAAACGAAACAGATAAAATATGGCCAATAAACAGTATAATCTACCTGATGATGATGATTTTACAAAAAGGCACAGCTAATCTGGAAATTTTCCTCCACATAAACAAACACAAAATTCGCACTCTTTATTTATATTATTTCATATAACACTAGTGCAACCTAGCAGACGTGGTCTGCCCGTTGAACGTTATAAAAGATGAAATGCTGGTGCGCCATTTGGTACTAAGTAACAAAGGAAAGCGCGAAATAATTTTCCTCGAATACTTGTTAAATGTATAGAAGTTGATATGCTACATCTGGTGAAGACTTACATTAAAGAGGATACAATCTGTAAATCTACTCAATTAAAAAGTACATGTGGGTAAGAATTTTCATGATGATCATTAGATGTGATAGACGGAAAATCGGACTCGAGATTCCATTGAGTACTTTTCGCTATTCCTCATATTCTCGAATTTGGACATTCACGCCGACTTGAAAAATTCACCCGTATAACTAAGTGTAGTAATTATCATATTCGTCCTGAAAATTTTAAATAATCTCACCAGATGTAATGTGGGCCCCATAAATACTTTTCATAAACGCTACGTGCTAAATAGTGGTAGATAGTTTCCCAGTTTTTTTTTTTTTTTTTTTTTAATTTTGTCTGGCGACTAATTAACAATAGAGAATTACTAATATGACTACTGTTTATTCTTACTGGTAATTCTACTAATTAAAACTCTATTAACGACCTTATCATCCAAAGAAGCTTGATTTCGATTGTCATTTCAAGTAATCTGTGCAATTTCAATCGCCAGATCCGGAGCCGATTTGGAAGCGCCGCTAGCTAAACTTTAAGTAACTTATGTAGCCGTGTTTTGGCCAAATGCCATTCGATTATACCCCAGTCGAGTCCCGGGGCCAGATTCTCTATACTCTGTAAATTAATTTATGGCATCATTAAATATATTATTGAACTGTTAAAAATATACAGTGAACTACCGCAATACAATCAGCATTTCAGAAATATTTACCATGGAAATGAGTCAAAAAATGTTTTATAATTTTTACTTTTTAAATTTCAACATTTAGCAGATTTTCAACATTCGCCTTTCCGCTTTAGGCTTTTCGTAATTAAAATACTCGTTCAGTTGTTGTTTGTTCGTTCACGCAAATGATTCGTCGTTAAGGGCTTTTTACTCAAATTTACACGTGCTTGAATTAAATCACATGTAAGTTTGAGTAATTATTAAAACTGTGCTCCGTTGGCTAAATAATTTATTTTACCTAGTTTATTATGGTACCAATTGGAAAACAAATTAGAAAAAGTTCTAGGGCGATTTAATTACAGTCACCAGAAAAGTTAATATACTAAATTAATGAATATGAGATTTTATAAATGAAACTAATTTTACGGATTTATCGTGATTATTTTTAATTTTAGTTCCCGACGTTTCGAACCCTTTACAGCGTGGTCACGGGACAGACTGAGGTGTTAGACGTCTGATTGTCAAAGTTAACCGGGCTACCGTCAGTTTTTGTATTATCAATGACGACATTATATACTAATGACGACGTTTCATTTATAATGTGTAATCGCGTAAATACAAGAAATTATAATGAGATTTTAGCATATACTGTATTTAATTTTGTCATTTATATTGAATTATCAAACGTGCTTAATTCATAACTAATACGTCAATGGTTTGAGCTTATAACAAACGTTAGATTTCGTCACCCGATTGCCACTTTGGTTTAGCATTGTTTAATTGGAGTTTGTAAAACATGATTAGGACTATTTCAATTTTTTTAGAAACAAATATTTAACAGTTTTCCGCCGCTGCGAGGATTTGCATCTGCGTCCTGGATAGGCGCTTGACTCTCTAGCCAATGAGCTTGAGCTAAACGGCCAATCTTGCAATCGATGAAAATCTCAACATATCTTATTTAATTTATTTTTTATTACATCCCCAATTTTTGTCACATTGCTGTTGTATACAACAGGTGAATATTTTTTTAAAAAAGAATTAGTGGAAAAATAAATATTTTTTCACTAATTACTTTCTATTCCATTATCAAGTTATCCTTAAAACTTGTGCAATTTCTCATTGTTGTTGTTCCGTGCAGTACTTCTATGAACACTTCGAGAGTATTTCTACGAATGGATAATTAGCAATCGATACCGCAGGCCACTTCCCTGTGCCGGTCCCAGTAATTCTCGGCTAAAACTCGGACCTAATGAAACTCGTGGTCCTAATGAATTTCTTTCACCAATAAGCACCGCCAGAGAACAACTGCTTAGTAGAGCTGAAGTTATGCAATGAAATATGACAATTTGGGACGATATATATGGCTGAATTACTTTTATTGTTCAGTAAAATTTTGATTATTAAGTGAATATCGTTTTAAATATTTCTAGAAGAAAATACATAACATTTTGTTTACAGATATGTATAAGTTTAGTGTATGTTGTTGTTCTCATATACAGCCTTTCTTTACAATCGCGACAATTACACATTATAAATGAAACTAATTTTACGGATTTATTTAAATTTTCCAAAACTAAGAATTTTAGAAAAACCTTACGTATAAAACTGTAACGTAAAGTTCATTTGTAAAGGTCACAAAGCATATGAATGAGTTGAATGAATTTAAAAGAGACAAAACATACTGTTAGAAGGAGAGGCTTGTAATGCGACGCTGTGGCAACGAATGAAAAATTCTCTGAATGTATGGATCAGTCACTTGTAGTTGTATAGGATGTTTTTTTTTTTTTTTATGGGAATAGGAGGCAAACGAGCATGTGGGTCACCTGGTGATAAGCGATCACCGCAGCCCATGGACATTTGCAACATCGAAACATGTTGCAAATATTGTTTCTTTTTTACTTAATTAGTTTGTTTGAAAAAAAAATTTTTTTTAATTATGGATTGTTTTTAACATTAATATTTTTTTATGATTATTGGCAAGTAGCCTTAGACGTGTGTTCATTTATTGTCGCGGTGGTAACGACACGCTGTATATTTTGTTTCCGGTCTTGGTCTTGGTCTCGGTCTCGACCGAGACAAAAATATAAGGTTCGGTCGGGCCTTACTACTTCACCATAGTGTGCGTCGATAATCTGTGCGTTGGCGTGCACCCACATTCGAACTGGTAATATTTTTACTCACCGCCGAGGGCCATTGAGATTCAGCCAACGTAAAGTGGCTCGAAGCGTGTTGTACGGTGAAGCGTGATTGATTAGGTTCGTTTCATCAAAATCTATTTGCTTGTTTCATTTTGATTGAATTCCTTACTTGATTCAAAGAAACCTAATTCCGTCAGTACTGAATAGTCCTTGAAACAAACACAGAATGATTTAAATTATAACGAGTTGCTTACCATATTATACAACATTTTCCGTACATGGTCAAGGGATAGTTTGTGGAATTTTAGTATCTGACGTCATAATTAATCCGGGCTCGTATTACTTTTTTTGACTTTAGGATTAATTTTAATTTTTAGTGCTAGTCTCAGAACTAAAGATAAAGTTTTAAATTGTGAAAAATTTTTGTAGATAAAAGAATAAAAATGATGTGAACCTTCTTCTTCTCCTGGTTTCGCGCCCAGAATCTTTACCAACGAAACAAATGGCCAATGACCTCATGGCGCGAAAATCGACACCTAAGTTCTATTTATTGCATTATTAACAATGGATTTTGCCATCATATTAACAATGGGTGTTGCATCTTTTACAGCATGCAACACCTTTCAAACGTCATAAAACAATGAACATTTGGTAACGAGAGATGTCGCCATTGCTCTTAAAATTTTAAGATTCATTTTTATTTTAGTAATCAGCAAATGTTAAATATTAATGAATAAGCAAATGTTAAATAAAAAAATAAAAAAATAATGATTAAGCAAATGTTAAATACTGTTTTTTATTTTAAATGTAGGGCAAATCAATAACCAGATTAAACCGATATAACGTAACCCATAATTGAAGTGAAGAACCAATGGTACCATCACACACTCCATAAACAACCTTACTTTCATAAACCTCAAATCTTCTCAAAAAAAGAATTATGTTATTTAAATGAACAATAAAAGTTTCAGTTTAAAGTAGCAAATCGGGAACATCCAGTTACATCCAGTGGAGCAATCTTTGTTAAAAGACAGTTTAAACTTCACACATTATTCCGAGATAGCTTTTCCACTTAAGCTTCTGTTCAAACTGCCTTCGTCAGGACAAAGCACGTTTTTATTTGCAAAGTTGAATCTTCAAGAAACAATTTAAATAACAGATACGATCTATAGAAAAGTTCCAACTTTACTTTTTAAATAAGCCATTTTATTCCAACTCTGTGAAATTCTTCTAACAATCTTAGTAGTTCATTAAAGAGGGTACAGTAACGTAGGTCTATTGAAAAAAAATCAAGCTTTGACATATTTTCCCTTTTTTTGCAAAATAAATTTAAGTCGAACTAAAAATTCTTCAGTTTTTTAGAAAAAAAAAATAATTTGATTATATTTTAAGACTTCTCCTTCCTTTGAAACCTTAACGGCGTAGTTAGGGAAATAAGCTCGGCCACGTTTCAATCTTTACAACATGACAGGTAAGATAATTTGAAGTATTTTACACTGACATTTAAATCTCTTATACCTTTTTAGTTCCGAAAAAATCCGAGGTGACATTAATTAATTTTCATTTAAGCAATAGTGGGAGGACCGTCGCAATTGTCAGTCATCAGTGCAACGGGGAATCGAACCCACCTCGATTCACGGACAAGTATTTGTGTTTCGAATTTGATTGGCCCAAAAACAATTATTTCATTTGAATATTGATAAATTTACAACCTTAGTCGCAGATAAATTAATAATTAATTTTGATACCTCTCGTTTAAGAGCGGATACGAGAAAGTAACCAAATTACTTTGGTGAAATAACTGGTAGCGCCTCGCTCGATCAGCTGATATCGGTATTCCATTTTGCTTCGTCTAGACACAGCCGAGCCAGTTGTTGATTTAACCGTATAATTGATTGCGCACCGCCTAAATAGGTTTGTCGACATTATAGTTGTTTATATCCCATTAACTAAATTGATAAATAAAATTGCTGCATTGGGTATATTTGTATTAAGGCGGATATGTAACGGTAAAGCAGTTAGTAACGGTGAGTAAAAATATTTTGTTTAAATGCCAAAAGGTAACTCATATTGTAAAATTTTATTTGATTACAATTTGAGATTGGATCGTGCTTCGGGAAAATTAAATAAGGCACTAACAAACTAAACGAGTATGAAAATTTTCTTTAAATGACTCTTCATGAAAACTTCACTCTTCTGTTCTCCTCTTCCTTTTGTTCACAATGTTAGGGATGCTAGATGAAAAATAAAAGTAACAGAACTTGCGGAAATTTAAATTACGTCTCCACGGCGTAGAATAAGTACCTAGAATAAGGCAGGCAAAATCCATTTATGACTTGGCAGAAACTTAGTTCTTTGTGCTCTCAACAAGCTATTACTGGACTCTGCTATCGATCGATAAGTAGTGCAACTTGGAATCACCGAGTTTACCTTATGGGCATTCGCGTATTTCAGCAATCCCTTTGTATGTTCTATCTGAGTCACTAATGCGAATGCATAGGTATAACGAAGCTCTTCCGAAAAATAAACAGGTTATATATATATATATATATAATGTGCGTTGTTTCCATTTTATTATAAGTTAAAATAGTTTAATATGTTTTCAAATGCCTACTTCTTTGAGTTTAAAATTTACAATGATTTACTTAATAAAAGCATATGGATAAGTATTTCAACTATGACATTATGCAGAAGGAAATTGATAATTATTAACATAGCATTGCGATTTGTAATAATACGTCTTTACACATTGGTTCAAACATTACATCTTGTATCTTGTATTAACTGATGTTTTTGCTTTTTTTTTTTTTTTTGGATGGATGAGCCACTTAGGGGCCTTTACAGATCCGACGGACTTGAGGTGGCCTGGCGCACGAGGCGCCTAGCCTGAACCTCTGCGTACTATTATTATGGTGACTAAGCTCGAGGGTTCCAGGGGGAGCCTCGGCTCGGGCCGTCACGCTATTATTATCACCGGTTTGGGAGGCCGCCAAGCTCTTAGGATGCTTTGGCGGGCGCTCCATGGAGTGATCAGGCTCAAGGGTCCCCGAGAGGGGACCTCGGCTTGGGCTGTCACTCAGCACGCGTTTAGCATTCCGATTCGAGGGTGCCCGAGAGGGCCGGACCTCGGCTCGATCGGTAGCTATTATCTGACTGGGGGAATTACTAGAGCTAACATTACTACCACTTCGGAGAGCGTTGGCGCTGGGAGAAGAAGTGGCGGAAGAAACTCCAGCAACGCTTCTATCATTAATAGGGGAAAACCTGCCAGGTACGTGGCGGAACCTAGTATAAGTTTGCCGCACTCGCCGGCGAGTGCGGTGTGTATTGGTGTGTTTCTTGAGTTTTTTGATCCTTTCGATGGCGATAGTCGTCTCATCGTCAGGGAAGTCGAGAACGTGACGCGGTCTTCGGTAATCGCGGCGGAAAATATTTAGCGGCAAGGGCCTGTAGGTGACGGCACCTACGATAAGTGGGTTGGGATGCGCGGCGGCGGAATCGAAATATCGGCGCGACGCCGACTTCAGGAATTGCGCGATGGTGGGCAATTCTAGATCGACATGTAGGTCGATATTGCGCATGAACCAGGGTGCTCCCGTGGCTCTGCGCAAGAATCGATTTTGAATCACCTGAAGCCGGTGTATTTACTTCGGAGCAATGTCAGCGAAGACGGGGCTCGCGTACGTCATGATAGGGCGAACTACTGCCTTATATAAGGTCACCTTGTTCCGAAGGGACATTTTAGAAGTTTTATTGAGGAGCGGGTAGAGGCGACCGAATACGAAGGCCGCCCGGTTCCTGACCTGGGTCACGTGCTGGGTGAATTTAAGCTGGGAGTCGAGGACGACGCCTAGATATTTGACTTTATTAACCCATGGTACTGGGCTGTCCAAGAGTTTAACGGGGGGGTGGTATGGGTATGTTCTTTTTGTGCGCGAAAAGGACGGCCGCGCTTTTGGCGGGATTGATATCGATCGTCCATTGCCGAAACCAGTCACCGATGGTGATGGCCGCAGCTTGGAGGCGTCGATGGATCAATTCGGGTGTTCTGCCTGTGGTATAGATACAGGTGTCGTCGGCAAAAAGAGCAAGTTCTACATCTTTGACACGCGGCATGTCATTGGTGTAGAGGGTGAACAAGACTGGGCCCAACACCGACCCTTGGGGCACCCCGGCTCGAACGGGATGCGTAGTCGAACACACGCCCTCGACGCGATAGCGAAAGGTTCGATTCGTTAGGACGTCTCGTATTATGCATACGACACGGTCAGGCACTCCGTACCCGTATAGCTTGTATACGAGCCCGTTGTGCCAGACTTTGTCGAACGCTTTTGCCACGTCCAGGAAGAGTGCACCGGTGTTGAGTCCACGTTGGCGTTTGGTTAGTATGTGCTCCGTGATGCGGTGCACTTGGTGGGTACACGAGTGTTTGGCTCTGAATCCAAACTGCTCTGGGATGGGGAGCCCTTTGGTGTCCATAAGGGATCTTAAGCGGGCTAATATTAATCTTTCAAAGATCTTCCCAAATGTTTTGAGAAGACTTATTGGATTGAAGAAGCCTTCGGTTAAGGCCGCGTTGTAAATTAATACTAGTATCTGAAGGATGCTAGTAGGGAGGAGCTTGGTCACCTTATTGGTGATTCCATCTGAGCCTGGTGCTTTACGGGGGCGTAGTTTTTTAATGGTCTCTACTAGTTCTAGGCACGTGACCGGGGGAACGGGATCGCGGAGTGGCTCTAATGCTTTCCTTTCTACCTCTTCGTTCACCTTGCGGAGGTGTTCGGGGTCGGTCGGAAGCAGACTGGGGGAGCATTGAGACTCTAGGCTGTCAGTCAGGCATTCGGCCTTCTCTTCGTCCAGCATTGCCGGCATACCTATCGGACGGACTAGTGGCGGCATGGTTGTTATGCCGTTACCCTTGAGGGATTTGGGAAGTTTCCAGAAAGCTACGTGGGATGGTTTTACTAAAGTTAGGGTTGAGTCCCATCGTGCGTTTCGTGAGTCTGCTATGCGTGTTTTGACCTCACGCTGCAATTTACGTAGCAGTCTACGATTCGAGTCGGTGGGATATCTATCATAGGCTCGAGTGGCCGCATTCTTGCGTCTCAGCAAGTCTCGCACATCGTCTGGCAGGGCCCAGCGATGGAAGACCATTATTGCGGTTTCCGTGTCCTGTTTGGTATTTAATTCTCTAGGGATTGACTCTAGTTGTGGAGGATTAGGTTCGTTAAATTTAGATTTGATTTTATGCCAGCTGATGACAGTTTTGGTTAGGGGAGCGGCTGTTGCTGAAGGCCCTAGCCGGAGGAGAACTGGTCGGTGATCGGAGTGAAGCTCGTGTATCACTTCCGGTTCGCATAAGGAGAGACTGATGTTTTTGACGAGTGCAATGTCAAGCACATCCGATGTGTGTCCCTCTACGTATGGAAAGCGCGTATGTTCGACGGGGGCAGCGACTTCAAAGTCGAGCCTGTCGGATAGCGAGTCGAGTGCGGTGCCTCGACTGTTGGTACGTGTCGAGTTCCATCGGGTGTGCCTGCTGTTGAAGTCGCCAGCTAGGATGGTGGCTCCTCCTAAAGAGAAGAAGGCCTCAAAATCGGATTGCAATATTGCTGCGGTTGGTCTACAAGGGAGGTAAACTGATGCTATGGTGATAGGAGAGTGGCCGGTTAAAGCCAGCTGACAGACGGAGGCCTCGAGATGCGTGAGCGCGGGCGTGTCTACCGGTACGCAATGGAGAGATTTTTTATAGTAAATAAGTGTGCCGCCGCCGCCCGGGGCGCCGACACGATCGTTCCTAACTATTCGATAATTGGGGATGTTCGGATCCCTTGTCGCGGGTTTCAGGAGCGTCTCCTGAATAAGAAGTATATCGATTTGGTGGTCGCGTAAGAAAATACGTATTTCGTCGCGCTGTTCTTTTAACCCGTTCGCGTTGTAGAAGGCTACGTTAATCGATCGCGGTTTAGCTCTGCCGTTATTACGCGTAGCAGAGGCACTGACATTCGCGGTGGTTTTACTATTAGGTGTAGTAGCCATCGAGGGGCCTAAGAGGAGAGCGCACACACGATGTGCGGATACCTACATACGAGTTCGATCCTAGTATGTAGGTCTGCTTTTGCGTACTGTTCCGCAAAAGTCATGAATTCCGTCGTCATATTGACGGTACGGGCGAGCCTTGTGAGTGACTCGAAGGGGTTACCTCCGGCCGCAGGGCTGGGCGGGACGAATGTTGGTTGCGCGGTGGGTTGTGGAAACATTGCTTCTGCAATGCACGGGTTTGGTTTGGCCCATGCGGGGGCCATAGGGTTCTGCCACGCGGGGCGCAATGGAGGAAAAGAGGCGGCCGTAGGAACCGGCGGCCTTCTAACTGCCTGAGTGGCAGGCTTAAACGGTTTGCGCTTTGGCGCTTTGGGGCAACCTAGGTAGTTGGCCGTGTGTCCTTCCGACTGGCAGAGTACGCAGGCGGGGGGCCGAAATTGCTGAGGAGTGCTTTGTCCCTTGGTCTGGGACAATCGGGAGTGCCATGATCGCCTAGGCACTTGACGCACCTGGGCTTGGCGAAGCAGTTGCGTGCCGCGTGCCCGTACAATTGGCACTTGTGGCACTGTCCAGGGAGAGATCCCTTGTGAGGGGGTTCGACTACGATGTTGGTGAGGCCGAGCACCGACTTAAGGTCGAAAATGGCCTTACCTTCTGGGGTAAGATCCAGATGGACAAGGACCATGTCAATCGGTCTTTTCATCCGCTTGCTTTTCATGCGGTGGACTGAGTATACTGGTAGGTTTTGTTCCTTAAGGGATTCTTCTTCGGTGGCGATGTTCCTAGGGATCATCTTTATAACGACGCGGAGGATTCGGTCTTCCGCGAGCGTATACGTATGATAATACACCTCCTTTTCGCGGAGGAATTGGGACACGCTGCGATGGGCATCAGCTGTTTCGAGCTGCAGCTTGATGCCCTGAGTAGTGACGGTCGCGACGAATTTTACCCTATTTGACAGGGCGGACGCGATCATAGGCCACTTTTCGGTGTCCTGAATAAATAACGGTGGCGGGCGTTTATCTTGCGGCGCGCGTGGGGCGGCGGGAGGCACGGGGGCCGCGGGTTTGGCGGCTGGAGGAGTCGGGGTCGCTGAGGGCGATAGAACGGGTGCGGGCTCGGAAGGCCCTGCCTCGGCCGTTTCGGACGGCCTGGATGCCTTAACCGGCACGAGGATGGAGCCGTGAAGGACGCCTGAGAATTGCGCTTCTTCCTCTTTTTCTTATTCACCACTTCGGTGAATAAGCCGCCTTCATTAGAGGCGTCGGTGGAGGAGAGGGGCGTGTCGAGTTCCTGTTTTTGCTTTCAGTCCCAAGACTATTAAAGCTTCATCGGACGCAGAACCGGTGGGCTAGCCAGAACCCACGGGTTTAGACCCTGTAACGTTGCATCTAAATGCACCCTTCCATTTTTTAATAATAATTGTAAACAAACAAATTATATCCGTTCGCGTAGCCTGCACGCCATACCGACGGATCCCTAAATTCAGAAGCGTTCGGCGAAATTCGGTGACGCGAACGCTTCCCCGTTTGGGCCAATCGTACGAGACTACGTTTCGCACGTCAGACAGAGCGGTCACTGTGCTGTGTGCTACTGATAAGTAACGACCGACTATTTTTTAAAAAACTCAGAACGGTTAAATCCAATTTGATCCCGCTGGGGATCTCCCTACCCTAATTATTAGCCGAGCGCTGCCGCCCGGATTAATACGGCCGAGCTACCCGATCTACAGAGCGCGAGACCCCAGATACCGACGGCTTCGAAAAATCGGCGTAGAACAATTCCTGGACGTCTCACCCTACGTCAGGCCAGTGAACCACCACTACCACTTAGCTGTTGTGTGCGGAAGTATGACAAATAAAGCTATAAAAGAAATAACACTGAATCCTTGAACCCACCTACCCTACCTTAGAATTTAGCCGATAGGCCACAGTGGCGCCCAACGTTATTAGTCATACTTCCAATCATTCCAGTAATAGTTCTTCCGCTCTGCAGCTTTCAACTCCATTTGTGAACGAGGAGGTAACTACATCAGCGAACTGGTACGTCTTAATTTGTTATTACTAGTTGTGTTATTCTGCTTAATTAATGTGTCGATTGTTACGTAAACTGTTCCATACTGTTGTAAGTCAATAAAGACCAAATACAACAATACAATTGTAAAATTCTACCACAGTACAGAAATATTGTAAATAATACGTAACAGTTCGCATTTAAACAGTTGTTGATTTTGCATCATGTAACTACCTACAGTACTTTTAAAAAAAAATAATACCGTTACACCGAATCGTAATTAGAAATAACTTTATTTTGTAAAGAACAGGATTGTAGTACATAGCTGTATAGTTTTGGATGCGGCAATTTTATGATTTGTTAATAGTTATATGTTTTTTTATTAATTGCTGTGTAATTTCCTTCTAGTTGTCCTTGTTATAATTTTTACAATGGGAACTCACCCTATTAAATATTTTCTACTTAATAAAAATGAGTTAATGTATGAAGTACTTATCAGAGGAGATGAACCGGCTCCTAATGTGTTAGGGTTACGTAAACAAATATCTAAACTTATTTCCTTGATACCTAATGATGATCTCTTTGAATCGGGAATCGATATTTCGGATGATTATGAGGGTGCCCAAAATTCTATGACTGAGCTGGCTACACGGATTAAATCTTTAATAGAAAAGTATGATTATAATCTATTTGAGCGAACTAAAGCCTTACATAATCATATTTTCCACCGCTTAAGACGAATGGATAGAACTAATGTTACTTTTGTAAAGAAATTAATTCCTTAAACAAAGAATTTGAATTGCTATCGACAAAATTTTTTTCTATCCAAAAGTTAGACTCTGCTCAAAGTGCCATATCCGAGCAAACTTGTGCGCAGTCCTCTTCGTCACTCGACGGCCCATCCATTATATCAGTGCAGTGTGAGCACTCTCGAACTAGCGAATTGCACAAATTAAAATACGACGGTAAGACTTGTGTTCGTGCGTTTATACAAAAGATTAACGAGTATCAAACTGTTACAAATTTACCTTCACATAAATTATTAACGTATGCTTCGGAAATATTTACCGGTAATGCCCTTCATTGGTATCGTAGTATTCGCAACACAGTATCTACTTGGGAACAATTAACTAAATTACTAAGTGAAGACTTTATTCCTTTTGATTATGACTATAAACTTTTATCGGAAATTCGTAATAGAACACAAGGTGAAACCGAAAATATTGTTATTTATTTGTCGATTATGTCTGAACTTTTTTCACGTTTGTCTACGAATAAGTCGCTTTCGGAACAGGATAAATTAGACATTTTGCTACATAATATACGTCCTTGCTATTCAACCGTACTAGCTTTCCTGTGTCAACGGTGTTGATTCTATTGCGACCCTCCGTAAACTATGCCTTAATTATGAAAAGATTCAATGCCTTTCTTCTCAATTTCATGAACCTCCCAAGCCATGTAGTGAGACCCTCGCTCCTGATCTGGCTTACATAAAAGCTGAGTTTAAACCTAACTTTAATAAAAATTATTACTATAGTTTTAAAAAACATAATGAATTTAATAAAAATAATTACAACAATAATAAATCTAGTAATCATGTACCGATATCATCTATTGAACCAAACCCTAGTACTTCAACCAGCAAGCCTGTCTTTTGTCCACGTTGTCGTACTAATGAACATTCCTTGAGACAATGTAAACAAGAGCGTTACCCTGTTTGCTTCAAATGTGGTCTCGAAAATTTTATTTATCCTAACTGTCCCAAGTGTAATCCCGGATTGAACCAAAAAAACTAGTTAATGAAGATTGTTGTTCGCCGGTTACCAACACATCAATTAATAACTATAATAAAGAAGACTGGAAAAACTGGTTAACAACTATAAAAATTTATTTCTCGAGTTATTCTATTGCAACAATCTTCGATAAAAAACCTAATACAGATGTACGCCCTTACGTTACCGTTACAGTAGGAGGACTTTCGCTACGTGGGTTACTGGACTCTGGTTCAGCCATTACGATATTAGGCAACAACTCACACGTTAGTTTAATCTCTTATTGCCGTTTCACTGTAAACGAATGTGACGCTTCACAATTATTTATATCAGCCGGTGGTCATAAATTATCTGCCATAGGATATATTAACCTACCTGTTGTATTTGAAAGTCAATTTCATTACCTTAAAGCATATATTATTCCGTCAGTTACAACGTCGTTCATTTTAGGGGTGGACTTTTGGAAGAAATTTAAACTACTACCAAAATTTTCTACTTCTATCTCGCTATCGGGTCCTAATGAACAACGAATTCTCTCAGTAGTCGCGGATGACCCAAATGACAGTCCCACTGCTTTACAATCTTATAGTGAACTTTCCGAAACACAAAGGGAGTTAGCGAATACTGTAATCAGAAAGTTTGAATTTATATCTTCTGAAAGAGTTGGACTTGGTCGCACACATCTCGTGGAACACCACAGTTGATACCGGTGATTCACCGCCCATCCGCCAGCGGTATTATAGGTTGGCACCGGATAAATTGCGCATCATTGTCGAAGAACTAGACGAAATGCTTAAATTAGGCGTGGTAGAATCTTGCGAAAGTCCGTGGTCTTCACCAATACTACTCACTCCTAAAAAAGATGGTAAATTACGATTTTGTCTCGACAGCCGTAAACTTAACTCTATCACTCGCAAGGATGCATATAAGCTGCCATATGTTTCCGAAATATTAGATAACCTTAAAAATGCCAAGTACCTAAGCAGTATCGATCTGTCTAAAGCATTTTGGCAAATACCGATAGCCGAAAAAGACCGTGACAAAACAGCATTCTATGTACCTACTCGCGGGACGCATAGATTTGTTACCATGCCATTTGGGTTATCAAACGCGCCCGCCACGCAACAACGGTTAGTGGATCAGCTATTTAACAACAGTCCTGAGTTCGAAAATTCTGTCTTCGTTTCCTCGATGACATTATTTTAATATCATCTAATTTTGAAAATCACATTTCACTTCTCTCTAAGGTTTACGATAAATTAAAGTCTGCTAATTTAACAATTAACCTAGAAAAGTCAAAGTTCTTCCGTAACGAACTTAAATACTTGGGCTATGTTGTTAGCTCTAAAGGCTTGCATGTAGACCCGAGCAAGGTAGAGGCTATTCTAAAATTTCCTACACCTACTAATAAAAAAGAAGTTAAAAGATTTCTTGGTACCTCGTCGTGGTATCGAAGGTTTATTCCCAACTTTAGCTCAATCGCTGGGCCACTTAATAAATTAACGTCTACTAGTAAAAAAGCTGCACCATTTACTTGGTCTAAAGAAGCTGACGATTCTTTTAATAAACTAAAGGAATGCCTTATATCCGCCCCAATCTTGTCCTGCCCAGACTACGATAAGCCCTTTGAAGTACACACAGATGCGAGTGATTATGGTGTCGGAGCCCTGCTCACTCAAACTATTGATGGTGTGGAACTTCCAATCGCGTATATGAGTAAATCATTATCTGCTCAGGAACGAAATTATAGCATTACAGAGCGAGAGGCCTTGGCTGTTCTGACGGCAGTAGAACATTGGCGTTGCTATCTTGACAATGGTCAAAAATTTACAGTATACACGGATCATTCAGCTTTAAAATGGTTCCTTAATTTGAGCAACCCTACCGGTCGCTTAGCTCGATGGGGTGTACGCTTATCGGCATTTAACTTCGATGTAAAACATCGTCGTGGTGCTGACAACATTATTCCTGACGCTCTTTCTCGGGCATGTCCAATTTCTGCCATTGAAAGTAGTCCTAATGCTACCCTAACTACAGACCAGTGGTATTTAAAGATTTACAACGGCTGTCAGACTTCCCCCACTTCTTTTCCCAACTATTTTATCAAAAATGGCAAACTGTATAGGCTGATGAAAGGTAAATGCCTTTTACGTAAAGAGTTTGAATGGAAAGAGGTAGTGCCTGTTGAATCACGTCATACTTTTATGGAGGAAAACCACTCAGAACCGACTGCAGGTCATTTAGGAGTCTTTAAGACCTACAAACGTCTAGTTCTTCGATATTATTGGCCTGGTATGTACGCGGATGTGGTAAAGTTTGTTTCAGCCTGCGATACTTGCATAGCTCATAAACACCAAAACCACCCACCCTTGGGTGTAATGGGTCGCCCTAAAGTATGTTCACGACCATTCCAAACTATCAGTGTGGACCTCATCGGACCTCTTCCCCCAACTAGAAAACAAAATTGCTACATATTTGTTGTCACGTGCTGCTTTAGTAAATATTGCCTTTTGTTTCCAATAAAACGTGCTACCGCTGAAACAGTAACGAAAATACTCGAAGAAAAAAGCAAATGAAAGAGAAAACGTATTTTTGGTTCATGGAATTCCCTCTACCATCATTTTAGACAATGGTAAACAATTCGTTAGTGCTACTCTAAAAAACACACTATCTAAATACAAAGTACCTAACCTACATTATACGCCTAAATACTCACCACACGTAAATACTGTTGAACGGTATAACAAAACCATAATTACTGCTGTATCAACATTATTGAAAATGATCACCGAATGTGGGACAAACTAATTCCCCAAATTCAATTCGCGATAAATAGTGCGGTTAATGAAGTAACAGGCTACACGCCTTCCTTTCTAGTGTATGGGCGCGAATTGGTCTCGTGTGGGTCGCATTACGTTGACGCGGAGTCCGAGGACGTTATCTATCAGCCACGCGACTCTTACGCCGAAAATTTAGGTTGCCTTTCTTCTATTTTTAACAAAGTGCAAGCTCTTTTATTGCAAGCACACTCTAGAAATTGTCAAACTTACAATTTACGTCGTCGTCCTGCGGAATATATAATGTAGGTGATATAGTTTGGAAAAGAACATTCTATCAGAGTGACAAAGATAAATATTTTAGCAAGAAATTAGCACCCAAGTTCACAAAATGTAAAATTATCACTAAAAAATCACCTCTCGTATATGAATTGTCAGATATGACCGGTAATTCCTTGGGATATTGGCACATTAAAGATTTGAAACTTATTAAATATACGGAATAAGAAAATATTTTGTCGGTAGTAAGTTGTGAGTATAGACGGATTTTTCTTATGAGAACTTAGATACGCAAAATCCTTCTTCTTGTGGCGGGGTACTGTAACGTTGCATCTAAATGCACCCTTCCATTTTTTAATAATAATTGTAAACAAACAAATTATATCCGTTCGCGTAGCCTGCACGCCATACCGACGGATCCCTAAATTCAGAAGCGTTCGGCGAAATTCGGTGACGCGAACGCTTCCCCGTTTGGGCCAATCGTACGAGACTACGTTTCGCACGTCAGACAGAGCGGTCACTGTGCTGTGTGCTACTGATAAGTAACGACCGACTATTTTTTAAAAAACTCAGAACGGTTTAAAATCCAATTTGATCCCGCTGGGGATCTCCCTACCCTAATTATTAGCCGAGCGCTGCCGCCCGGATTAATACGGCCGAGCTACCCCGAGCTACCCGATCTACAGAGCGCGAGACCCCAGATACCGACGGCTTCGAAAGATCGGCTCCGTACGTAGAACAATTCCTGGACGTCTCACCCTACGTCAGGCCAGTGAACCACCACTACACTTAGCTGTTGTGTGCGGAAGTATGACAAATAAAGCTATAAAAGAAATAACACTGAATCCTTGAACCCACCTACCCTACCTTAGAATTTAGCCGATAGGCCACAACCCTCCGCTATGGGTAGGGTCGCGCATGTGCTCATGCGTGCGTTTAATTATGGTGTGTCATCTAAGGGCCGTCGAGGTCGCGGTTCGGACCGAGACCCCGACGGCCGTCGACTGTGAATTTAGCTAATCACATTACATAAACACTCTACGGCCATGCCCAGAGAGTGTCTATATCAATATTTTATAACATTACAAGCGACCCGCCCTGGCTTCGCACGGGTGATATTTATTATACATATAAACCTTTCTCTTGAATAACTCTATACCTAGTAAAAGAAACCGCATCAAGATCCGTTGCGTAGTTTTTAAGATCTAAGCATACAAGCGACAGATAGACAGCGGGACGACTTTGTTTTATACTATGTAGTGAAGTACGTACATTTAAATAAAGCGAGGAACCTTATTGACGAATTCCATCAAAGTTTCTCTTTTCAGAGATATACAGCGCAAGAAAATTGGGTACTCTTCGCGTACTTACGACCCTTAAGCTTTCTCTATATATGTTTTTTGAAAACGAGATCTAATACTATTTGTCAATAGATTATTTGTACTTTAACTATAGTTGTATACTTACTATAGTAATTCATATAAGCCGCTACTGCAATTTATAACATTTCGACTATATAATTTTTAAGTTTAATTTTAAATTCTACTAGGAGCCAAATTCTAATTATTATGGTTATTACCAAAGTGCAGAGAAAAAATATTTACAGGAAACGAAATGTTTTACAGGCACTTTCTTTTCTTTTTTCGTAAGTACTATAACTTTCAATAGTTTTTTTTATCAACATTTTGTTTCATATTTTTAAAATCATTTCACATAAATAAAATATTAACTGTTATTAAATTTGCAAATTACAAATAAATAACTTTACAACCCAACATTTATTGACAGGATCGTAAATCTTTATTGATTAGGGTCTGATTTATAACGGTTAAGGTTGTGTCGGACATTTAAAGGATTTTCCTTTGTGACATTTGACATTATCTACGGCAGTCTCGCTTTCACTCGTTTTGTTGAAATAAATAATATAAAATACCCAATGATTCATACTCATACATGTATGATACAACTTTACAGCCTTCAGTTTCACGGTTGAGACTTTCCTGTGTCATGAACGTATCATAATTAAAAATAAAATACCATTAAATACGAAAAAGACTATTATTTGACCACGGGTTTTTACGGTGGTAGGGCCACGCAGCAGCCTCGGCTGTTGCACGAATGGGCAGGCCCGTCCGGATAAGTACCACGACCTCACAGAAGACCAGCGTAAAGTGGAAGTATGACAAATACTTTCGCGTTTCGTCTGGTGAGTGAGGTAGCCGGAGCCCAATTTTCAAAAGGTTGTCAACGCATCTGTAACCCTCGGGTGTGGCAGATGTCCATGGGCGGCGGTATTCACTTAACATCAGGTGAACCGTCTGCTCGTTTGACAACTTTTCGCATAAAAAAAAAAAAAAAAAAATGTGTTATTTGCAAAAATACCAGAAATCATTAATTCCTTTTCTGTGAAAACTGGTTTTGTAAGTACCATGTGAATATATATTAATAAAGATTAAAATGCAACTATATGTCAATATGAATTAAAATTTCGCAAAACAAATAAATTATACAGATTCAAGTTCACGACTATGCAGTACTTTCTTATATTAGTAAAATTTCACCATTATAACCATTTTTACTAATATCATGACCAGTTATGTAACTTTGTCGTCGGGTCAGGGCAATCTAAACGGAAGGTTAAAAACCTCACTACAGGTTAACAGACGTTTATTTCTAAAACTACAAAAGAATAAGGCCGATAAAAAGCGTAATAACGTATCATAATGTACCATAATATTTTTTCAATGTTTAAATTGTTTATTAAAACTTTGTGGTTTACTGTATAAACAGATGGTGCAGACGAATTCACTTTGAATACACTCCAACCACTTCGTAATCACTCTGTAAGATAAACTGGTTTTAAAAGATAAAATTTAAAAATAAGTATTGCAAAATTTACTCCGCGGCGGTGAATACAAGAACAAACAAACTCGGTTTCCGACATGCCAGAAAATGAATTTCTTGCGCTAACAACAAGTTATTAACTGCATTTGGCGGTCGACGGTTCCGTACTGCAAAAACAACTTGCCAAGTTACCATGAAGTATTCATGTAATCCTCTGTATTTTATATTTTGTAAAACTATTTTACGCTTTCAGTCCTTAGACTATTAAAGCTTCATCGAACGCAGAACCGGTGGGCTAGCCAGAACCCACGGGTTGAGGCCCTCCTCAGTGGGTAGGGCCGCGCATGTACTCATGCGTGCGTTAGTTGTGACATTTCGCCTATGGACCATCGAGGTTCGGTTTTTACACTGACGCTAATACGTACGCATGTAAGGTCTCGACGGTAAATTAATTTGCTCTATCTAAAATTAAAAGTTACGTTGTTTTAAATATCGTCTTTAAAAATATCGAATATTTTTATTTTACTATTACATGATATTTAAAATTATTAAGAATTAATAAACTAACTTTATAAACTTTCATTTTATAGCATTGTAGTTCAGCTATTGTACAAATACGTAGGGTAGGAGTCATTGAGATATCATTCTAATGACGACAGTTTGTTTATTAACCTTTTTTACAAAGTAACATTCATAACAAAGTATTCCATCAATTATAAAAGCTACGATAAATATAAATTATAAATTCAAATTCAAATATCTTTATTCAATATAGAAGCATAACACTTACTTATTGATGGTCAAAACCTACCACTACAACAGTTCCGAAAAGAAAAGCAGCGGGACATTTTTTTAAACATTATTTGTCAAGAAACAATATGTTTACAAATGTATTGATGTCCTCTTGAAAGAGCCTTGATCGATCAATTAATTTCGAGGCTGTGTTATCATTTAAATAATCACTAATATTATAATAGCCTTTAACACACAAACGTTCCTTTACTATTTTTTTTGTAATTACTTATGCATAAAGTAATTATTTACTTAACAAATTACATGTTTAATTAAGTTTATTGTGTGGTAGACTCTACGTGTAAAGCACGTGTAGAGTCTACCACACGATTGAGCCGCCTGAGAATAAGTTAGCTGCGAAGCGTCACCAACTTCATTCCAAGCGGCTCGACGACAAGGCACAACTTACAAGGGACAAGGAAAATTAAACTAATCTACAGTGGGAGGTGCTGTGCTCAATAAAATTTACTTAGTAATACCAAAATAAACTAAAATGTAATAAACATACGTTAACATAAATGTATATATATATATATATATATATATATATATATATATATATATATATATATATATATATATATATATATATATATATATATATATATATATATATATATATATATATACATATAATACATATAAATAACATAAAGAAATACATAAAGAAGAATAAAAGAACTGTTAGAATTGAAAATTTTAATTTTTATAGTGCTAATCTTCGCACTTAAGATGATACGTTACATACACATTTATGAAGTCCGCCAATCCACAGGGGGGTCGCGTGGTGGAAAATGTCCTAATACCGTCTTTACAAAGGAGGACTATGCCATACTCACAACACACATACATAATTTGGTTTTTTTTATTTCAATGCTATCCATTCCGCCTCAAAAATAAACAGAAATATTTTGCTATCAATAATATTTTGTCTGAAACCGGACGAAACTATTTAAAATTATTTAACTGTTGTAATTTTTCTTAATAATTGTTTTGAAAATAGAACGAAAACCCCAAACCATTTTGTCACAGTTTCTACTTTAAATTGAGTGTAATCACAGTCAATTGTATTGTAAATGCGTGGGTGGACCTCATTTATGTGGTAACAACAAAAGAATGAAAATTAAATAAAGCGTAAGAAAGAGTATTTCATTTACATTATCAGTACCTAGAATATGTAATAAAAATGTTTATTTCATGACATTGCTTAGGTCTTACTTTTATTTGAATAGAATCTTCTATATAAAAAGATAGCTATAAGTGGTGTATCCCTCATACTTAATAATGCTTTGTTTATTAATAATAATGCTTTGCTTTATTACTTATAAATAATTTAGTGTTTGAATTTGGTTAAGGAGGCGCCATTCCTTGGGAACAACCCTAATCAGTTGACATTTAACTTAAATAATGTCAATATGACATAATTTATCCATTACAATGAATGAATTGATCCAATTAAAATATAACACTTGGACCAAATGAATAATCAACCAAAAGTAATTAAATCCATGTGCTTTTGGTATTTATTTTCTGTTAGAATCAGGTCATAAATTATTTTCGGTGCCAAAAGCACCTTAGGTTATTTATTACCTACATTTAAACTTAAGATAGCTTATTATAGCGGTTATACTAAATTGATATTTTAATATTTAAGTTGAAAAACACAGCATATACAGCGTGTCGTTACCAACGCGCCAATAAATGAACACACATATAGAGGATAAATTTTTAAAATTGTATTAAACATTTACATTCCTCAAGCATCAATATTTACAGAGTTATTAAATTTTCCAAAACAAACAATTTTAAACACCCTTACGTATAAAACTGTAACATAAAGTTCATTTGTAAAGGTCACAAAGCATATGAATGGATTGAATGAATTTAAAAGAGACAAAACATACTGTTAGAAGGAGAGGCTTGTAATGCGACGCTGTGGCGCGAGTTGTATAGGATGTTACAAATTTTGTTTCTTTTTTACTTAATTAGTTTGTTTGAAAAATATTTTATTTTAATTATGGATTTTGTTTAACGTTAATATTTTGTTATGATTATTGGCAAGTAGTGTTAGACGTGTGTTCATTTATTGTCGCGATGGTAACGACACGCTGTATATAGTTTATAGACGATAAAAAGATCAGAAAGTCACCTACGATAGAAGTAAAGCCTATTGAAAAAGACGTGGAATGGGTTGACCTTTGTAAATCAGACCCTAATCAATAAAGATTTGTGAACCTGTTGTCGCCAAGAAATAGAGCCGCTTCATTTTTGGTTAGGGGTAATAAAACATTAAAACTTGATATTTTACAAATTTGTGGATACTACGTATTTAAAGTTTCATTTTTAGATAAAGAAACTGGCTAATAAAGTTATTGTGGTGATCATAATATTTTTGAGAATAAATATGAAAATTAATATGTAAGTGACTTGATTGTCATAGTGGTTAGTGAACTTGCCCCTTGCGCTACAGAGTGTGGGTTCGATCCCTACTACTGGAAAAATATTTTATGATGAACGTAGTGTTTTTCCATGATCGGGGTGTTATTGTGATACAGGCTGTTATATATTTCTGATATGTAATTCTTTACAAAAGAAAAGTATGTTGAAGTTTGTTTATCAGTTATCTAGTACCTACCCATAATATAAGCGTTGCATAGTTTGGGACAAGAGAACGTTGTGTAAAAAAATACTTGCAGTCGAACGTCGAACCTCCACCTTTCTTGAAGTCGCTTAAAAAGCATCCAAAAGTGTTTATTTATTTAGCATTCGTGTTTAAAATAATCATGTTTTTTTTATTTTATAACAAACCGGTATCCCCAAAAATCTTAAATAAAATAAAAAGAACACGATTTGGGATATGATAATATTCGAAATCAGAGTGAATATACTTGTTATGTGTAACATACCTATAGTGGTTTTACTAATAAAATTACTTGCTCAAGTCGCCGCATATATCTCGCACAAAGGCCCTGTATCCGATAAATTGCGATTTAATGACAAAAGCGGCATCATTTACCTTTAATAGATTGTGAATTTTCAATTAACTATTAATAAACTATATGAGGTTTTCAAAGCTACGATGGCTCAATATTGGAACGGCCCAATTGTATCATAATCTATCTGATTTGAAGTCCTGAGTTGAAAATAGCCTATACACATATAATTAAACAAATTGAAAGTTTTAAATGAATACATTTCTGTGATGTCAAAACAGAATTTCAATCAATGTATATTTTCAGTAATTATCAAATCAGTACATATAGTCCTATTAATAAAGTAAATATTAAGATACTATTTATATGTTTATAGTAATATAACAATAATTAATTACTATAGTAACTTGTAATCATTACGTTATTTTACATTTAGTTGATACATTGCGTAGCCTAAATGGCATATTTCTTATATCCTGACACAAAGGGAAAATAAAAAAAATAATATTTTTCCTCAATGTCAGCCAATTTGTGTCATTGAAATATATTTTCATCGTGATTCGAATATGAAATAGGGACCGTTCATGCTCATTGCATTTTGACAGCATCAATCAGCTGAATCAATGTGATTGAATCAACGACTTGCAAAGACGTAGTGAGAAGGTTGCACACTTAACATCAAGTGACCTGACGGTTCACTTGATGTTAAGTGATAACCACCGCCCATCTACTTTTGTAACACCCGTTGCAGATGCGTTGCCATTTTTTTATAAAGTGGGTCCCGGCTACCTCACTCACCAGGCGAAGCACAGAAATGTACTATAACACTTCCACTTCACGATTGTCTTCTGTGAGGTCATAGTACCTACCCAGAGGGCCCTGCCCATCCTTGCAACAGAGAAGACTGTTGTTTGGCTCTACCACAGTTAAATGTAATACCACAGTTAACGTATATTCATAAACATTTTCATCTGTGATGAACAATGAAGGTGGATTTGATGCGGAAAATAAAATAAACGGGCACAGGAATCTGATGTAGCGGCAAAGAATTAAAATACATAATAGGTTTGCTATGTTCCAAAATTTGTCGTATCCTGCTTGAGTTTCGACAGCGAATTTAATTCAAGTTTTCTCATTTATTTTCTGGTAACTGGTATATTTTTTTGGAACGTGCCTTTTGGAGAGAACCTTTTACGTTTTAAATCTGGTTGGTTGGTCCGCATAACTTTATCTGGTTACAATATACTTGAAGAGAAAATAAAAGATAGATATCTTCTTAAAATCTGTCATTAAAAGGATATAATATAACCTCCCAACCCAAATATTCGGAAACTTTTCAAATATCATCAAACAAAAGTTGTTGTTCAGCCCAAATATATACTATGTTACCATAATAAATGATTAAGAATTATCTTGGGGATATTTTGTTTAAAATGTTTGTACAAAATTTTAATACGCACACCAGTATTTAAAAAGTTATGAATAAAAAAAACATGGTTTGACTTTTTCATATACGTTTCGGGCTTATTTCTCATAATTATATGATAGTATATTTTCAAGTTCATGTTTATTTATAACAAAGCTTTTGACAGCCCAATTGGAGTAGTGGATATTTATGAAACTATCCTTTCACCAGAGGTATCGGTTCGATCAAGAAAGAAGAAAAAATTTCGATCCTCACTACAAGAAAAACAGTAATTTTCTTCTTTGGGTATTTGAATATTTATAATATGTATTTATATAATAAAAAATACGTTTGAGCGTATTTATCCGTTACCTAGTACCTTGTAGATAAGATTCAGTAGCAACAACCGAGGCGCTCGGAATTTTCTAGAAGTGTAGTAATGAAAAAATGTATAATAACCTCTTTAATGTTTAATTACCTATGCACATTCATGTAAGGCAAAGTTAAATGAAAGAGCAAATGTCAAATAGTTTCAATCCATAACTTGCTTATGGATTGAATATGATGCTATTAACAAATATGGAATATGAAGCCTTAAATTAATAGCATTACGTAATTTACTTGTAATGTGCATGAATGACTAACTGCAACTTTAAAACATTACATAATAAATTTTGATAATACATAAGAATATTTTTGTTGAATATTATATTCCTTAAATCTATTTTTGATAGGTTTTTCTTAGGAATAAAAATATCAGCTTTTAATTGAAGTTTTTAATTGAGGACGGACGAGGCTAAAATAGGTTCGGATTACTAAAACGAGATCATAACGAATTTAATTAATTAATTTAATCAGTAATATTTTAACGAAGCCGCTGTAAAAATAAAATGGGCCACCGAATGAAAATTGAATCTCAATTTTCTTGTAAACCTTAAATTAGATTTCCATAGACTGTCAACTCATAAGAAACTTCATTTAGTATGTAATGTACATTGAATTATTTCCTTTAGTATACGTCTTAATATTAAAGAGAATAAATAATACGATATTGTATCTACCTCTTGAATGAAAACTTAGTCATTTAAAAACTATCCCATTACAGGTTTTTATGGATTATACGTTTTTATGGAGGGCTATTGATGAACCAGGAAATCGGCTGGATTTGCAGATTTGGATATCCTTACATTGAGCCATTACGGCTCTGTGCACTTTACTTGTGCATATCAATTTAGTTGCACATTAGGTGGTCTCAACCATTGCACAAAAGCAATAAAACATAATAGATAGAAGTTAATCTTTCAGATTTCGTAGATTCTTAAAACCACCCTGACTTAAGTACGAATAGAATATACACTAGGCCGCAAAAATAACGGTTCGATAAAATTTGTGATAGTTGCTTAAACACATAAAATTGAGCAAACTGCGTGGCGATGTCATACTAATAGAACACGTTGCCAAGATTAACAACTATTGCTGTTATGTTATGTAATTGAAACTAAATTACTTTCTTGACCCAAGAAATAAGAATAATAAGTCAACCTTAAATTAAGTTGTTTAAAATTTTCCGTTCCTTACACTTCATTTATGTCCTCGAATAAGGTCTAGGCCGATAAAAGCACATTTTGCCCTGCAGCTAGTTTCGCACATCTGACGGAAATTTTGTAACGAGGCTATCATCAACGGCAACAAAGGATTTAATTAAATTTGGGCAGCTGCTACAGTATTGCTGTTGACTTTGAAATCAATTCTAAAGTTAGATGGATTTTTGTGTTATAGTGTTAACTTTTAAAATTATTTCAAATGTTACAGTATTTATTCGATCGTTCATTGAAACATTGCTAATATTCTTGGTTATTTTAACTTCTTTAAAATAGAAAAAAGAAAACCTTTGAACGGTTGACGTTTATAACTTAAAAATATTGAATATGTATATTACGCCTATCGCCCATACTTACCATTAGTAAAAAAAATGTATACAGTTGTAACTTCCTTGATGAATAATATATCCTTTGTAAATTGTATTGATTTTTGTAATGTACCGTTAATTGTATTTATGCTAAACATTTCTTGTATGCTGTGAAGTTTCCTAATAAAGTAAATAATTAAATAAATAAATATTTTTTACATTACAGATTTAATGAGAAATTTAATAACGCGCACAGTGTTAGTTTCCTGTGTTCTCCGCTTACGGAGTTTAATGCAAGGTCTTAATGAGTTTAAAGAAAGTTTCCTTCAGGCATAAACTTACACTTGCATATATTAAAAGGATACAAAATCCTTTACAATAATTTTGCAGAAGGATGTGTTCGTTTAGTTCGTAACTTTAGGACTTTATCTGCAATGCGTCTGGCTGCAGTTGCTATATTTTGTTCTGTAAAAATGTTATATTGCTATTTTCCTTTACATTCTTACAGCGCAGCGATGAAATAGTGCGCAGTGTTAATGGTACAATACCTTTTGATTCACGACGAATTAATATATAGATTACTATATTGGAGTGTATATTTGTTTTTGTTTTAATAATGATTGTGTACAGAGATTTGTAGCTTTTATTTATATTATATGTAAATATTAATAAATCAATAAATTTATTTTTTCTTAAGGGCAATCAGGAAATTCAATATACTCGAGCAACCTGAGTTCGATCCCCGGTGCCGGCACCAATGAAATAGTTAATTTTAAGGCTCCGACTTAACTGCTCAGAGGTGAAGGAAAACATCATGAGGAAACCTGCATATTTTCGAAATAAAAACAAAAAAATGTTTCGATGATATGTAAAGTCCACCAATCCGCAGCCACCTGCATTCATTGCCAATAAATTAATGTGTGGGGAGTCCACGCATTAATTTATTGGCCGCTTAAGAATGAAGGGAAATCACTACTCAGAGTGAATACAGAAACATGCTCTTACGCGCCGAATATGATAATTTTGGCTCTATTCCGTTTTTATTGTTGTACAATAGTTATATAAAATATTTTCATTAGAGAATGATCTTACTAAAAGGTTGAGCATTATCATATAAGAGATACAACATACATTTATAGGTTCTTGAATTACCAGCATTTAAAACCCGATTTCTGAATCATAATAAAATAAGGGTATTTTTTTTTTTTACTAAAGCTCTAAAGAGCCAATATATTTTATTACGATTAATAGAAAAAAAATCATTAAACTTAAATGTGATATGTTTCATTCATCACCTTTAATGCATTTTATATTTAATGTTCTGTGAGGGCTTGCTACTTGCCCGGCCCAACCGGTCCATTCGTGCCGCAAATGCTTCTGCGTGGTACTACCGTAGGAAATTATCGATAAACTAGCCTAGGGTAGAATCGATAATACAATGTTACCGCACTGTATATCGATTTCCTACGCCCCAAAATAATTCCTACGATGAAATGCTGAGAGAAATAGAATTTTAATCTGTTTATAATAAAACACATACATGAAACTCTAAACGTTTAATTCGAAAGACTTGTATCGTAAAGACGCTATATAAGAACGTACCTACGTTGTAAAAATAATTTATGCATTGAAATATTATTCAAAGCCAGTTAATTTTACGGTCGTACTCTCAAATATGAACGCATCAACTTCAGTGCCTTAGGAGGGACATGAAAGAGGCTCATAAAATTATATGAATATCCATGAACTTAACATGTCGAGTTTAGATTACACTACTGATACGTCGCCAGCTAAGTGCAGTTAATACTTGTTGAGAGAGCATTCCTACCCCGTCACAAAAATTTTGCTCAGTAAGTATATTTCACGTGGTGGAGCTATAATTTCACACTCCGCAAATTAAGACAGATTTAGTTTTTTCCTTACATAAGAGCTTATCTTACATAGATAAAATACAAGATAGATAAAAGACAAGAGAAAGGTGTGATATCATTGGAACACTATTCTTTCTATTATAAGCTTCGAATTATCGTTGTAAAACGATATTTATAAAAATGTGGATAATATAGGGTGGGATTTTCGTTGGCGTGGCAATTAACCAACTAGCTTAGTGATTAAAGCGTCTGGGCGCAGGGACGTGAGTTCGATACTCTAAAGTTTAGGGTCTAAACGAACAAACCCAAAATTCTCTCTGCTCATCTGCTATGCGCCCTAGGTACTTTCCCATCGAGGTGGTATATTTGATCTGCATGAGATTTCATATAAGTTGTGTTTGATCTACCGTAAGATTTATTACATATTAGCTTTCTGTCCACGGCTTCGCTCGCGTTGAAGCCTATGTATATGAAAAACTATGTATATTTTTTAAAGGAAGATATTTTCAACCCTTTACAACACCTCTTTTCCAATTAAAAAATAGCCTATGTCCTTTCTCAGGCTCTAGACTATCTGAGTACCAAATTTCATTTAAATCGGTTCATTAGTTTTGGCGTGAAAGCGAGACAGACAGACAGAGTTACTTTCGCATTTATAAATAAGTTATGTATAATAATATTAAGTATGGATTACGCTAAAAAAAATCAGTGTAAACCAATAACCTCAAAAAGACGCCTGTCCTTCTTGATAGTTTACAAACTTAAGACAGTTATCCAATATCAACTCAAACACACAGCGACCATTACTAACTCAACTTTTCCATTTCGATTAAACCTCTTCAAATAAGAAACTCTTAAGATTCTCATAAAGCAATTACAAATATAGTTAAGAGCTATATGCACGGTAACTAACGCAAGAAAATCAAATATAATTTCTATCGTGGTTGAGATAGGCAGTGGCTTCTTCTGGTGTAAAACCACGGCCTGGTTTCGTCTAATGATAAGGTAATCGAAGCCCACATGCTTATATTAGAACCTCTGATATGTCAGTCTTCCTAAACCGTCAGGCGATTGGCTCATTTTTCATTTTGAACTTTATACCTCACTCTTAAGGCCGCTTGATCGCCATCTTTTTTATAGTATATATTACTAATTTGTAGATACCTAAAATGGTATAAATAAGCCACTAAGTACATTTTTTACGTGCCAAGGTTCACTTCAGCTGGCGGTTCAACTACTGATAAGTGATGAATCCCGCCCATGGACATTATTTGCAATAACCGTACAGATGCGTTACAATCTATCGATAAGGCCCAGTTACCTCACTCACCAGATGAAAGTTAAAAAAATAAAACTTCAATTTCACGTCGGTCTTCTGCGCGGTCGTTCTTCCCTGGATGGACCTGCCCATTGTTCAACAGTGAAGAACATTGTGTTAGCACACTAAACAGTTCTTTTTTATTGTGGCAAAATCTTACGCACATTCTCGGTGGAGATGAATCCCTTCTTTCCAAGTAAAACACGAAATACATGAAACCATTTGATCAATCCTTACTAATATTATCCTTACTAATATACAAAATATTATAAAAAAGTTTGTATGTATGGATGGATGTTTGTTACTCATTCACGCAAATACTACTGAATGGATTTTAATGAAACTTTACAGTAATATAGCTTATACATCTGAATAAAACATAGGCTATAATTTATATACATATTTTTATGTATATATGTCTTTCTGTCTGAATGTTACGCCTTCAGCCTATTCTACGCAGACGTACTCGCAGACAGGAGCTAGTATGGTAATAAAATCTGTCTGCATGCGAAGCCAAATGTTAGAATAACTAACTCCATTGATACCATTACATGATTTTAATTTCGACATTACATATTTAGTGTCAAATATAAAGTCACAAGATTAAGAATGTCGTTTGCTTGTTTACCCGAGATCAAAATAATTATTATTGCAATAATTATCAATTGACTCTAATGAGTATATTACACTCGTCTATTACATTAGTAAGTCTAGTCTAGTCAGTACAAAACCGTGTCTAAACGAACATATGTCCTTGTACTATGGAGCACAAATCAGATAGAACGTTGTTCTATTTTGAATCTCCATATCTATAATAAATGAAAAAAATGCTGTCCGAAAGCGTAGACAATAATTAAGACTCCGAAAATAAAATCAAATACGTTCTATGTTACCACAGAACATTATACTACACAAGGTGCGATTTTATCTCGATATAGTTTACTTAATAATTACGTAATATTTATTTTTAACACTATAATAAAAAGTAATACCATAACAATATCCGCCCATTAGAAAAATAATTTACATTGAACAAATTTATCGACATAAAATTAACCTCTTTAAGACAAAATATAAAATATGAATAATTTCCCACGAAGGGCTATTAATTAAACTTGCGATAAAATGTCAAGTTTTTATTATATAATTTTTAATTCTACGATTTTTTTTTATAACTTTTTATTTCAAGTTAAAGCCGCTGCCGATCACATTGAGCTATTTATTTTCACATGTTAAATTGAAATCAATTACGGTAGCCACGAAATGTTCGGGTTAAACTCATAAATCTTCCAAACCGAAAGGAAGTCCATTGTGAATGTGGATATCTCGTAGCATTTCCCATGGCATTTGCGGATGATTCTAACACAATATATTACTCATAACAAAAGGTCAGATATAATTCTAAACCTAAAGGGTGATACATTTTGAAGTTTGTCCGACCAATGTTACAGTTTTATTAAATTATAACAAAATACCCGGGATCGTACCCGGTCCATAAATACGACACCAGGTTCTATCTCTTATGATGGACCGATCCAAGAGCCTGGCTAGTTCGATTTCAAGCGTGGCCTCCGGAGAGAACTTACAGTACGGCAGTCTTGCATGGATCGCCATGAAGTCGTATTTCAGAGCGAGCGCCTGATGTAAAATCCTAACGGAATTATTTAGTGCGTCTTTTCAACTCCTTCGGTCTTAGTTTCTAGATTTCTGAAGCACACACAATGAACAAAAACCAAGAAATAAAATAAAACTATCACCATTATAAACAATGCTACGAAGATGGCAAAGCGAACTTTATGTACGTATCCTCACTCAGAACAATTATAAAGAATAATTATACAAAAAAAACCGCCCAAGTGCGCGTTGGACTTGCGCACGATGGGTTCGGTACCAGTTTCTATAATAAAAACATGTCTGGCAAAAAAAACATGTCTGTTGTATGGGAGCCCCACTTAAATATTTTTAACTCTGTTTTTTAGTTTTTTTTATAGCGCCAACAGAAATCATCATCTGTGAAAATTTCAACTGCCTAACCATGAAGGTATGATACAGCCTGGTGACAGACGGGCAGACAAACAGTCATTAGAGTCTTAGTAATAGGTTTTAATAATCCCGTTATACCCTTTGAGTACGGAACCCTAAAAGTAAATGCTCAAGTGTGAGCGGGATTCCCACTAAGGTTGCGGGTTCCGTACCTTCACACAATATGAAAACACGAAAAATAAAAATAGTGGTTTACAAAACAAAATCAATAACATGTCTCAGTTTAAAACTTATTTCACAAAACGTTTTTGCCCTTTCTCATCAAACTTTGTCCATGACAAAGTTGTGAAGTTTTGTGATTGAAAAGATCTGCACTAGGTACTGCGTGACAAGCCAAAAAGATTCTCCTAGACTGGCTTTTTAAAACGGTCTTAAAGACATAGTTACGTTACTGGCTACTGTCAACAGATCGTGTATAGTCTTTAGTTCTTGAAACGTTTGTGTGAATGGAATTTTATAAAATAACGAAAATTGCCGCTGTTGTTTTTAAATACTCATACAATCTTGAAATTTTATATTTTTATAGTGCTATCTGCACTAAAGAAGAAACATTAAGATGTGTAGAAAAAATGGACTGAAAGTTCGCCGCTGTGGGAAATAAACCCACATCTGTGCGTGAATCCGGAAGATGCGGGTTCGATTCCTGCAGCGGTAAAAAACTTTTCGTACATTTTTTCTACAAGTAATACAACCATGAAATCAAAAATAGCAATAGTATTACTGATTGAAATGAAAGCGTGTGAACCTTTACTCTTGAAAGTAATAACACAGTTATATTTCATTAAAAAAAGTCTATTACTTTAATTTATTAAACGATAACTGAACTTTTATAAAACTATCCGCATCCGAACAATATCGAATCATGCCCTAACTATTGATTCTCGCAGGTGCGCACTCAGTTATACAGTTTAAACATATACAGCATCAGCGGTGCACTGCTGTGTCTAGACAGTGCAAATAGAGTACCGCTGTCAACCGAATGAGTGAGCCGCCAGCAATCATTTCAATCAACATCAAAATGAGATTACTTATTATAATATTGTACAACGACAGTCGGTAACGGGTGGATGACAATCGACGAGTTAGTAGCTGAATATAAAAGTTAATCTTAATCCATTAAGGTCTTAGTGCGGATACCAATTCACTGTCATGAAATGATTATATTCGGCTCTTTACTTGTTTGGAATATTGCAGAAATAGTAAAAAATTAACGAAAAATAAAGATATTATTCGCCATCAAGCGGTATAATAGCCGGGAGTACATAATGAGACGTAAAAAACTAAATTTCTACACATTTAATGGGTGTAATGTCTCGATTAGGTTTTCACTATACAGGGAGATTTTTTGAGAAGTGCCCAAATTTACACAGGAGGTTCAGACTCTGTAGTATAATCGTTTATTAAAATAAAAAACAAAGTTTTTTTCTCAAAAAAATTCCTTTCTATTCCCTAAAAAACGTGTTGACAATGCGGTAGTCATTCATAAATACCTAAATTTTACTGTGCACGAACTTGTGTGCGTGTTAGTTATGAATGATCGCGCGTAAAATAAATGAGTGGCGTATAAATCACGCACTTTTTGAGATAAGTTCAAATGAATAATAAATTACTTACGCGTGATTTTAAATATTTATCATTTTTTATAAAACATTATTTATGTCTAGAATTTAATAAAAAAATTTATACACTTAGAAAAGCCACCCTGTATAATTAACTATTAATTTATCGCATTAAGTTTCATTTTTAATTCGTACTTTCCTCGTTTTTTAATAATAATTTTCGTTGAAGTTTGTTTTGTCGCATTTTCGGTTAAGTTCAAATATTTAAGTGTTTAGTATAATAAATTCTTCTACAGAGTGGTATTTATAACATTCTATCGGAGTTCGACGACAGCTGTTCACAACCGTCCTCAGAAGTTTCTGCACCTCAACTAATTAGACACTGGTTCACTGGTTCTGTTTTCGAAATCGGAAATTTATAAATTTGTTTATGTTTATACGCTAATTTTTCATTTTAACTCTCCTTTTTCAAAATAAATTTTCCGCTATGTTTTGAAGTTCAATTAATGTGGACACTTATCTCTTTTTCTGCATATTACGTTAAGCTTACAAATGTAGTACCTGGAGGACCTTTTTTTTTTATAATTATTTTTTTTTAAATCGTGTATTTTGGAAATTACATTTTGATACAAATTACTGAGTAATGAAATATGCATAATATTTTTGATGTTACCGAAATAAGAAAATATGAACTGGTGTTTTTCACAAAAGAAAGAACTTTAAAAAAAGGGAAAAAAATAACAAAATAACAAATCGACTAAAAATAGAGAAAGATAAAGAAAGCAATGATCTGGAATCAAAAGTAAAAAATAGGTGTGTAAATGATCGTAATACGAACCGCGGCCGTCTGTTTTGGGGCCGCCCGATTATCGGCCGAGCTATTATAACATTTTTTTTGCGGCGAAATTTACCGTCATATTCGAATGATACTTTTCATTCCCTGAAAACAGGGATAAAAGGACATTTTCTAAAAATGAAACCTAGCTAGATCGAGTTTTCGCCCCCGAATCTACGCACATACTAAATTTCATGAAAATCGAATTACTTATTTAAATGATTTACCTCACTTCGGTATCTTTTTAAAAAACCTCTTTGTACAGAGGATGCCTTTGCCCAGCCGTTGGACATGGCTGTTACTTTACTTTTTTTAGAAAGACGTCAAGTTATTTTACTGTTTTATATGCCTACATATAATTTCAAGTATCAAAATTTGTAGCAGAAGTTTACGTAGGAATACGTGTAAATTCTTTAAATGAAATTCCTCAAGAAAATAAGTTGAACAAACATTGGTACAGATCGTATCTGTTATCTAAGTTGTTTTCGTAAGCTTCAACTTTGCAAATAAAAACGTTGTTTCTCCTGACAATGGCAGTTTGAACAAAAGCTTTAGTCAAATAGTTAACTCGCAATATTGCGAGAAGTTTTGAACTGTCACTTAAGAAACATTGCTCAGATTTAACTGCATCACAAAAGGCATCGCAAAAATAGTGTTAATAGAAAGATTTCTGTAATGTTTAAAATATTAGTAAGTTAGGATTATTAATATCAGTTCCTAGGCTAAACGCCGCGGCTGGTGACAAGAGAGCTGGTTCTTTTCTCGCTCAAAGGTTAAGCATAACTATTCAGCGAGGAAATGCAGCTAGCGTTCTTGGCACCATGCCGCGTGGATTAGGTTTATTAGATAATATGTAATTTTATATAGATTTAATCTTGTAATTATTAGATCAATAAACTGTATGATTCTTTATCTCTACTGAATTAGTAAGTAAGACGATAGTGCCCTTATTCTACAGTTTTACCAAAATCAACTTAACTACAACATAACTTCAATGGAGACGTAAATTTCGTGTTTGTTTCGATGGCTACTTAAAATTATACAAACAAATTAATGTACTTAAAATTGATGATGATCCCATTGCCACCAGTCCTTTTTGTAGCATCATACGATCGATTCCATTACTGCGAAGGAAAAAGATAAATAAATGTTGATGAAACTGACTTAATCAATCAAGCATTACCATGCAACACACTTCGCGCCACATTGCGTCGGCGGAATCTCAATTACCCCCGGCGAGGGTTAAAATAATACCCATAGAAATGTAGGTGCCTGCAACTCGATACTGGACGCACACAAGGGATGTACCCTCTGATTACCTACCTGCCATTGTATCGCAGATGCACAGACGAGATGGCATCAGTATCGATTACTAGAATTACCCATTCGGAGAATCGTTCCTAGCTGAAGCAACGAGAACACAATGAATGATTTAAGAAGATGTTATAAACTAAGAAGTTGAGATGAGTTCAGTAAAACTGACAATTGTCGACTTACAAACACAAAAAAAGTTTTGACCGAAAATCGCATTAAACCTTTATTGGCGATTTATGAAATACCTTTACTTTTATCTACGATTCATTGAAAATATAATAAAGATAAATGTATCGAATTGCGTGTTCAATTATGCATTAATATTTAAAAAAATGCCTTAATATTTAAAAACGGTGAAATAATTTCTTGAAATTACAAAGCTCGTTTCCCTCGGTTGCGAATCATTTGCAAGAACGAATATAGAACAACTAAACGAGTACTTTAATTGCGAAAGAACTGAAGCGGAATGGCAAATGTACAAAATTTGATATCGCCAGATTGAAACTTAAAAAGTGAAAATAATTAATGTTCGCATGTGGAAAAGAGCCACCAATTTACTTAAATTAAATTAAATTAATTCATTGAATTTTAAATGCCTAAGTAATTAAAAACCTATTTAACATTATACAACACCGACGATTAACCTGAAATCTACATATCGAGGGAAATAAAAGATGTGATCGCCAACAATTTTGATAAAATACATTTAGATTTTCGTAGTTAAAAAGGCTCAGTGCGAATCCGGAGCATTTGGGTTCGATTTCCGTATATATCTTTATAAATTCCCTGGATTGAAGGCGTTATATTTACAAAAGGGGAAAATAAAATTCACCATGTACTGCTAGTCGCTGAAAATATCTTTTCCTTAATTCAAATCTGGATACACTTTTAAGCTAACAGCTCTAACAATGATAGACATAGAGAAGCTTTTGCCAATTGGCATTCTCCAGCCAACCTAGTCATTAAGTCCGCCTTTATAGTACCTATCTAAGGTGCTGCAATAGAGCCTAAATAAATAAACAAGCCTACATAAAAGAAAAACTGGACTGTAAGAATCTAAGAAGGTGGAAGTCCGTCATATAAATTTTTCTGGCTCTCCACATATACTAAATCCAGAAATTCCCTGAAGCGTTGATTTGTATTACATCAGCTCTGAAAAGGACGCAACATGACTTTCTCGGCGCTAACATTCAACTATGATCGTAATATTGTTTGAATTATTAATGGCGATATATCTGCATAACACGGGCAGAGGTGCTGCCCGTGTTATGCAGATATATCGCCATTGAATTATCAGCAAATGGAATACGATATTCGGTGGTCGGTACGCGCTAACGAAGTACTTGTGTTTCAAATTCGAAGATTTTTAACTTAACCCGAATCAGCATAATTGATTCTGCTTTATTCCAAATATGTGAATGTAAAATGACTAAGCGTTATTCAATAACTTTTAGATTAATAAATTTAAACCTTGTTGTCGTATTAAATCTTAAATCGCTTCCTATCTTCGTTTTAATTTAATATACTGCATTATATAATATCATATTAAAGTGATATAATTATTTATAAATAATTGAAACGAAAAAAAAATGTTTAATATTATTTGTTATATAAGGTATTTACTTGTGTTAATCAACGTTATTTTGAAAAAAATATATATAATATAGGTATATATTTTAAGTTGAAAATATATGTATATTTATAAATAGTTCATAATTTTTTTGTGTATAAAGTATTTGTTACTCTTTTGGTTTACTATTTTTGTAATTTAATTATAGTTAGTTTTATTATTGCACCTGCCTAAATCTCACCACATCATTGATTGACTGACAGAGAATGTCTAAAAGCATTAAGTCCGCCTATTGTGTTCCGAATTAAAGGAAACGCAATAAAGACTAAATAAAAAAATAAAACATTTTCATATCAATCAGCGTAGTTGCTTTTTCGTCATGATCTTAACACTAATGGTGACAATTAAATGAAATTTTACATTTATACCCACAAAGACTGTCTTTAAATAATAAGATAATTAATTACCCTCATCATTAATATATAACACCCATACCGAGAATAGATTGAATGCCCCTCGTAGATGCCATTGTTTGACACTAATCGATTCATAACATATTTCTCCAAATGGATCAAACATGTCTTGAAATTTTGTATAAATAATTCCATATACTAATACTATAATTCCCTATTAGTATTTATTAACGCAACCCATATCCATTCTTAAGATGTTGCGAATGTTAAGATTGTGCGGTAAAATATATATTTGTTTTTAAAAATCTTCGATTTGTTGATGTAACCGTGTTATACCTTAGCGGTAAACAAACATAGAATACTTTTACCCAATCACACCCTTTTGGATTTAAGCATATACCTTATTTACCCCGGTGTCTCAAAGCTTTTTGTGGTCTTCGAATATCTTCGATACGTACAATGTAATTACCACACAGGAAAAGAATTTGCGGAACGTTACTTTTTTTTAAATTATCATATTTTAGCCAAATTATTTACGGTTAATGATTATAAATATTGTTTAATATACACACACGCTATAAAGGCAAACCGAGAAATTACACTATTCAAATTTTCATGTAAAGTTTACTTTATTTCTTTTTGTTTTTTTATCCTGCCCTGACTTTAGGATAACATTATCCTGTGTTGTAAGGACGTTTTACAAAAATAAATTTCACGTGGACAACGCAAACACCCAGATACAGAACGACTATCTGAGCGTCACACGAATAGCTGTCCCGTGTGGAGATTGAACCCACGACCCCCGATGCCGAAGCCAATACCTTGGCAACTGCGCTACGGAGTCATCAGTCTGTCTCCATCACTACCCTCTGATATGTTCTAGCTGTCGGCTATCACACAGGATTTCATTTTACGGTCTTTTAAAATTATTTTGCGGCCATTTTTTAATGTTTTCCGGAACAAATGGCGATTTCGGGCTACCAGAGCGTTCAGTATCACCGGTGCATGAACGAACGCATTAATTCAGCATACCAGTCAATAATAGTTGAATTCCCTAGTGCAGTCCCAATAATGCTTATCAAGCCCCCATCATAAAACAGTGTTAAATAAACACACGAAATTCCTTTCAATCCATCGTCTCGAAAATTACAAAACCGGGGTCACTAAAACCTCTAAACTAACGGTCAAAATGCCATAATGTTTTGGTACACAAACACAACAATAACACGATAATATTTAATAATATATATGACGGATGTCCATACTGCGCGGCGTTTAAAATTGTTCCGCTTCACATTGTATGACATATATATGTGAATGTGACAGATGATATAGAACGTATGGTACGGTAAGAGATAGCAGCCTATAGAATTACACTAATTGGTGTAATTTGAGTGCCTCAATATCGGTGCGCTAGTGCCATATCTACCTCGTATATGTATGTAATATCATTGGTTATTAGTACCCAACGAAGGGTCTGTCAACATTGTTGCGATGATTATAATACCGAACTCGACGAGTGCCACGAGTTGTATAATCTTTATGAATTTAATGATGAATCTGTGATTCTATGCTGCATTTAGACGAGATAACCTGATTTATTGTGTACTATAAGAAAAAGTTAGCAAGTTATGACTGTAATATTATAAATAAGTTAGCAAGTTATGACTGTAATATTGGAAAGCGTTTATATGTTAATTAGAATAGTGCACGATTAGCGTACTTGAAATATCAAGGGCGATATTTAACTATTACAAAATTTTATTTGTACCCTTTTATTATTCAAGAAAATGCTTTTAAACATAAATTATGTTTGGCCGCCCATTTAACGAAACGCAAAAATTCATTGGCCGGATCGGTAGTACAGGTGATTACACTTTCGAGTACTAAAAAAAAAGAATCTCACCATGTCAAGCATACACAACATTCACGTATAATTTTTGTTACTTTTGAATAACTTAACTTTTTAACGGTGGTAGGGCCACACGGCAGCCTCGGCTGTTGCACGAATGGGCAGGCTCGTCCAGGTAAGTACCACGACCTAAGACGAGAGAGGTGGGCGCAGCCCAATTTTCAAAAGGTTGTCAACGCATCTGTAGCCTCCGGGTTTGGCAGATGTCCATGGGCGGCGGTATTCACTTAACATGAGGTGAACCGACTGCTCGTTTGACAACTTTCGCATAAAAAAAAATAACTTCTGATCAAGTATATATAAAAACGCCTATAACAATGTAAAGAACTTCATTCCGTAGTAGTAGCGTAGAACCCGAAGACACATAAAACCAGTATATTTCAGAAAGTTTCCAGCGACCAGTGAGACTAGTGCAGAATATTTTACTTTGATATTCAAACATTGATATTCAAATAATATTCAGTCGTATACAAAAAGCTTATTTATATTCTCTGTCAATATTTTCTAGCAACAACCAACCGTCCATGTTCTGTGCGGTCCTTCGAAAGAAAGGAAAATTTCTTCTTTCGTTTTTCGAAAATTTTATTTTTAAGTTATCTTTTAAATATTAAGTTTCGCGACTCGTCAAAAATATTTCATGTTACAAATAAAATACAAATATAAAATCTTGAAATTTTTAAAATATGGCATTTATGAGTTGAAACAGTAATCGTATAGTTTTTATATTTCATGATTTTAAAAATTGTAAACATATTTTCCCATAATCGAAATAAAAAAATAATGCTATTTTATCTAGAATGCAAATATTTAAAACTTATGTGCGCTTTCTAAAATCTTCCAAGTTTCGTAACAACTCGTACAGTGACCGTCAAAATCGCTATCTACAATATTACTATATATGTCTACAATGCTACGAAATCGTAGCACTTCAATCTACATCTTGCAGCGTCCTGTAATAAAAACATTAAATATCTAATGGATAAGATAAATAAGTTTAATACTGTCAAATTAACCGGCAGGACGCAACAGGACCCAAAAGTATGTTTACTTATATGTTAATTCGATGTCAACAGGATTTAGATTTGTCATAATTCTTTTTAATTTCTTAAAAATATGATAATTACATGGACACACAACACTAAGAGAATTCGGGACACAGCATTTGAAGATCATACATATATTGGATACAAAATATATAATCAAAATTTAAAACTGAAATTAATTATCGTTCTATCATAATATTATGAAAACATAATAATTTAAGATAAAATAAAGCAAAGTCTATAAATGACGGAGCTATACCCGAACATACATAAAAAAAATATACAAACCTCGGAATTGCTAATCTCCTCCTTTTTGAAATCGGTTATATAGTTATATTTAAGAGAACATCCGAAAACATTGTTAAAGAATTTTATGAATTCATGGCTGTTATCAAATGCAGTAATTCTATCATCGAATTAACGTTATGAATAGTTAAAAGTTATATACATACTGTTGTCAGATAATATCAACAATCAATTTGTATTACAAATGAAGAACATGCAAGTATAGTATAAATATACATATATACATCTAAACTCTATTACATTGGATTAGTAGTTATCGAATAATGAAACTTAATGTGTTAAGTTCTACTACTTTCATATATAAGTACAGTTTTTGCAATGGAAACGTTATTATAATTAAAAACTGAATGTGTATTTAACCGCTGGAAGAGTATTAACTGTAATTAAGAGGTACTGGTTAAATTATACTAACTACGTACATACGCATTGCAGGTAAGTTCGAAAAGCTATACACGCCTTAATCGCATAGAAATTTGACAGGGCTGGCCAATTCTATCTGCGATTGCGTAAAGATTATTATATTTACCAGCTTCATATTTTGTATCGTGGAACAGTCACATAATATTGTTAACACATAATAATGTTTTAATTATACAATGGGTTCGCTCCTATGACATCTAGCGGCAGTCAGCAGTATACAGCTTTGACCGTTCCAGAGCTCACCCAGCAAATGCCAAAAATATGATGGCCGCTTGTGATCCACATCACGGTAGATATTTGACGGTAGCGGGTGTTTTCCGGGGCCGGATATCGATGAAGGAAGTAGTCGAGCAAATGATGAATATTCAGAATAAGAACTCGCCTTATTCTGTGGAATGGATACCGAACAACGTGAAAACAGCTGTGTGGTGAAAACAGGTGCCCAAATTGAATTAGATCCTTTGTTGCCGTCGATGAAGGCCTTGTTTACAACACTCTTGTCAATTGTGTCACGCCATACTGGAAAATATGCTTGTTTATGAAGAGCATATCAAAATAATGAAAATAATATAAAACAGTATAAAATAAGAATTAGTTATAAATAAAAAGACCAAGAACATTTTATTCAGCAAACGCGTGAAGAGAGAAAAACAACATTACCTCTCCAATATGTGGACAATACTTCACGTAAGTAGAGTAGCACAATAAATATATAGAGGGCGTTAATAAATTATGTAAAACTATTTCAGCTCAATAAATGCCTTCTACTTGTCTTAGGTCATGTTGAAATAAAATTTCCTAAAGTGTGTCGCAGATCACCAGCGATCTATTCGACCTCTTCTAACATAATCGAGTTAGCGGCGAGCTCGGACAACTTAAGAATTTACGAAGCACAAGTGTATTGGCTGCCTGCCAGCTTAGTTACGGATTTTAATTTAATTTTTCAACCGACTGAGTGTAAAATATTACCCGTTGCGACGTTCGCTTTCAGGAAGTTTTATTTACAGGTCTTAAATCTAATCCGATGTCCTTGTCGGTTGAATTTTTTATTATTATTTCTGTAAAATTCACTATCTTACATTTCACTGAGCTATCTACGACAATAGACTAATACACATATAAGTTTAGATTAAACAGTTATGTTTTAGATTAAATATACTGTTAAAGCTAGCATTCATCGTCTGCTGCATTAAAGTTATTAGTTGTTTTTAACATTTTCTTAAACAATTTCATTTAAAATATTTTAATAAATATCTTTATTTTTATGTAGCCAACTTTCTTACACATAATCTTTATTGCAATATAAGTAATACAATTACAATCGTGTTGACTCTAGTTACTAATGATACCAATATATTTGAAAATTGTATCAACGTCCTATCTTAGTCGGACATCGCCCGACAGTTTGTTGATCAAGTGCCTTGGGTCACGTTCAACTTGGGACCAACTTTAGAAGAGGAAAGTCATTTGCTACCTCGGTGTAATACGTAGAACGATTCCTCTTGCTATCGAAGTAATATCACGTACTTTATCGTTGAGCAGGTAATATAAGATGCGGGAGTTAGACGATTTTAAAACGTGTTCAATGGTTTTGCAATAGTTTCTTGTTCTAAATGGAATATTGTTTTGATAATGTAAAAGTAACCGTTAAGTGGTTACATTTAACTCTGTTCTCTCTTATCAAAACAACCGCTTTTAAACGTTTACATGAGCTCAAAAAAGAAAGAAAAAAGAATTCATAAAGTGCTAACAAAAGTTGTGTCCACAAACATGTGACAACATACAAATTATTTGATTTGGAAGCTTAAGATCAATAAGAGATCCCCAATAGCTGCAACGAAAATGTTGTCAGTCACAAATTTTTTCGCAGTCAGTATAATTGATGTCAGTCAATCATTTGTCTCAGTCTTGTTAAAATACTTAAATAGTTTCTTTTACTATTTATAGACTCTACATACTTAGCTACATTATAAATACACACCGTATGATGATATGTATGTAATAATTAATTATAATATTATATCATAATCCCTTAAAACCGTGCCCTTAAATGCAATGTCTGTCTGTAAACTTCGGCATTTGACTTGTTTATCAAAAAGCATTTAATTTATTCATTATAAGACAAAAAATTTAATACGGCTGAGGTGAGTCACACAGCAGCATTTGCTGTTGCATGAAAAAGCAGCTTCAGCAGGGAAAGTACTATCAGAGCCTAACACAAAAGCCTTATAAACAAAACCATGAAAATATAGGTGCATGAAAAAAACAATGACGTTATTTATTATTCTGCATATCATAGTCAAAGTCAAAGTCAAAGTATATTTATTCAATATAGGCTTAACTTAAGCTCTTATTGAACGTCAAAAAAAAATCTACCACAACATCTGATACATCAATATCTTCTCAGATATTTCCATATCAGATGTTGACAAGAACAGATGTTAAAAGTTCTATTCGACGGGCTAGAACTGAACAAACTTTTTCCATCACATCCGGAACTGAATTTTAATAAAACTCGCAGCTGTGACAACTTTGCGCAGCCCTAACCGCCGTATTCGTTTTCTACTCAGATTTTTTTTAGCGTAGACTAAACGCAACGTTGCGAATTTTCTGCACTTGGTTTTTTTTTAATTTCCAATGAGTAAGTGGATTTCAACATACATTTGTTCTGATTATGTCTTTATTATCACTACATAGATAGTATAAAACAGTCGTCACGCTATTGTCTGTCCTATGCTATGTATGCTATGACCTTTAAAACGACGCAACGCAACTTTTTTTACTAGATAGAGTGTTTCAATAGGAAGGTTTATATGTATAATACATTGCACCCGTGCGAAGCCGGGGCGAATCTCTAGTACAATAATATAGTATTGCTTAGTTGTTAAATTAGCCTTTTCACTCCAATTAGAATACAGTTAAAATTATTGCCGTCCCGTGTAAAGTTATTAAAGAGTTTAGAGCTCGTCATTGAAATAAGATTATTGAACAAGGCAACACCAGGACATGTCTATGTCAATTTTTTGTGACTGCTAGCCACTAACTTTGGCTCGGAACTGCATCGAATACAGACGCATAGTTTTCGTAACGTTAGTGCTTATTATCCTGCACCACATTTTGTTTAAGTGTAGTATTTTTTTTTTTTGGTAAATCGTGTATATTGGAAATTACATTTAGATACAAATTACTGAGTAATGAAATATGCATAATATTTTTCGATCTTACCGACGTAATAATACCAACTTTAAAAACAAGGGAAAAAAATAACAAAATAAGAAATCGACAAAAAATAATAAATAAAGAAAGCAATGAACTGGAATCGAAAAAAAAGTAAAAAAATAAGCGTGTAAATGATCGTGATACGAACCGCGGCCGTCTGTTTTGGGGCCGCCCGTTTACCGACCGAGCTATTATAACATTTTTTTATGCGGCGAAATTTACCGTCATATTCGAATGATATTTTTCATTCCCTGAAAACAGGGATTTTTTCTAAAAATGAAAACTAGATCGATTTTTCGCCCCCGAATCTACGCACATACTAAATTTAATGAAAATCGCTGAAGCCGTTTCCGAGATTCCGATTATATATCTTATCCTTTAAACGAGCAAAGAGCTCGTTTTAAGGATAAGATATATATAGATTTAAGAGATTTATGGGATCAATAATTGTGAATTGTTTATAATGAATAAACAAATCATGAAAGATGAATTGTGACAGTAGAAGTGCGTTCATTTGAAACGATCGTTAGGTGTAATTCTTAAGGCTGTTTCTTTATTTTTAATGAGAAAAAATTTTAAATGAGCATGTTGGACTATTGTTAATTGACTTCCACCGCCCTTGGACGTCTACAATACCCGAGGCAGATGCGTTGACAACCTTAACGCTGGTCTTCTGTGAGGGCGTAGTACTAGTACGTAGTAAAGAAAGTTCCCGTTAACGCAAATGGAATGTTCCACAGGTTTTCACACATGGAAAGAATAAATAATGACGTAATGATTTACGAATGAGGTGTGGAAGAGGCAAAAAAGTTTGCCTGGGTCTTAGATTAATGAAATCCATAATCTTTGTCTACACCTCTAGATCAGCGGCGAAAATAGTAATAACATTAATTAGGAAAAAAACTGAAATTGAAGCTGACAATGCTAGATACTTTAACCGTTAGTTATACACTTATAATGTTTACAATAACTTACTTCCCATCAAATTTTATCCAAAGATCAATATATTTTTTAACTTAAGATGCAACGCAATAGCTCTCTATTTCGATAGAATATAAATGAAATATATATAAAAAATAATATGTCTGAGTACGCGTGCAATAAATATTTTATCATTATTTCAGAATCCTCGCTTCAAATTATATGCTCAAATATACTTAAGATATAAAAGAATATACTTAAGATTAAATAAACTAAAGATAATCCCAAGATCTACTAAAAATTGCCTTTACCCTCTTGAAAAGATGTATTGTGCAATTTACTTGTTGGTACGTGAGCCGAATGAAAAAGATATAAGGGAATAATTTATAATTCCACTTGAAAGCTTTTCATGAAAAAATATATTTTAACACAAATCATACGTAAGTTAGAAATATTTTTATATCACGTTCTAAAAATTTCTTAAAAAAGGAGCATACCTACGTATAGAAAACTTTTAAAACCTTTTTTTGAAAGTTTATGCATTTGATGCATAAATTTTCATATACACAAATCTGTCTGTGTACTGAAGTTTAATAATATTTAAACATATTAAGTATTTAATATATAAGCGTTTAAAACTTATTTATACGCTTTCAATAAGAAAAGAACGAACGACCGCTCATATAATTTGACATTAAAAATATGATTACGTTTTCTTTATGTGAAAAGTTTTCAAGCGAGCAGGCGGTTCACCTGATGTTAAGGCTAGTGGCTCATCCAGCCAAAAAACCAGCTAGACATTACTGTTTCAGTCGTTGAACTGTACGGGTCCATTTAAGTGACATTGTAATTTTGTGCTAGAATTAAATTTGTGTAAATTGTTACTTGGTGTTTTAATCAGTAATACTATGAGTGATCGTCAGGATAGTGTGCAAAGTGACGTCAGCCCAGCTAACGTCACGCTTTTTGAAAAACACACTGGAGAACTCGCTTCGTTATATATTAAAACCTATAACAGATTTTGTTGCTGAAAGTTGTCTTAAATGAATCAGAATGCTGTCTGCGCTTTACAAAAATGGTTGAACGTCATACATCTTTGTTTTTAGGTTGTAAATCAGATTATGATTATTTAAAATTTTTATATCTGGTCTGTGTTCAAGATTAAGCTTAGATGCGGGTTAAATAGATTAACTATCAAAAAATACTTTTGCACTGCCAGGGTTGTATAAATGAAATACAGGTTGGATTAAAAATGTGTATAATTCGTTCAACGTTTTACTATTTTATTACTTTATACATAATTTGAACATAAAACCAGTTATGGCTCTAGTGCTCGTAACGATGACGTAGCTTTTCGTAGCGCTTTAGTGACCACTGTAGTTCCTACCTAAAAAGTGTTATTAAGCCGTAGTTTTGTAGAATAGATATGGTAGGGCCACGCAGCAACCTCGCCTGTTGCACGAACGGCCTGACTCGTCCGGGTAAGTACCACGACCTCACAGAAGACCGGCGTAAAGTGGAAATACAATACTTTCGCGTTTCGTCTGGTGAGTGAGGTGGCCAACCCTCGTATGTATCAGATGTCCATGGGCGGCGGTATTCACTTAACATCAGGTGAACCGTCTACTCGCTTGGCTACTTTTCACATGAAAAAATAATTTGGGAATTTTTTTATAACTAAACTAGCAGTGTGTTTTTTTCACACTCTGCTAGTTTAGTTATTATACTGTTAAATGTGTATAAGCTATTGTATAAAATCTTACGCAATAAGTGCTACCAAATTAATGGCATTGTTCAATCTATGCAATTCCTGTACTAGTGGGTTGTTTCATTTGTATTTAGTTTCTTAAAATTTTTGTTCCCTGATATTCAAATTAACTATCATCTGTCGCTAAATAAAATTAGAGACAGAAAATTAAAATATATAGATTACTTTAAATATAACCGAGGTGTATAGAAATTGCATAGAGTGAATGATATCTCCAATTTGGCTGCATGACTTAAAGCGTAATGTAACTAATTCCAAAAAGGCCGACATCAATATCAATGTTTTTCAAACTATAACATTTTCGTTTGTTCAATCTATAATTTGAGTAAAAATTTGATAATATTAATGGTCTGACAAATGTTTATCATGGAAACAACAACAACAACTTTTTAATACTATTTCTACTGCATTATGATCATGCAAACAATGACTTTATAGCAATAGTTTTCAATGTTACAATTTAAAGAAATCTTTGATACATAATACTTTTTCTACGACCACTTTTTATATTCGAGACAATATTAGCAGTGAAAGATAATCAAACTTGTTAACTTCCTTTTAATTTTTTTCAAATCAAAATCACTTTACGCAAAAAGTGGTAGAAGAAAAAAACTACTCATTGAATAAACTAGTGTAGCTACAATTTGGTTTTCATTATTTTCGAAATCACGTAGTACTAATGCGATATCGTATGTTATGTTATTCTTCCATTTTTCTTGCTTTTGCAGAACTGGCTTCGTTACTATAAGTCACGTTCTTGCTGAAATCACTACATAGTATAAAACAAAGTCGTCCCGCTGTCTGCCTGTCCCTACGTATGCTTAGTTCTTTAAAACTACGCAACGGATCTTGATGCGGTTTTTTTTACTAGCTAGAGTGATTCAAGAGGAAGGTTTATATGTATAATACATTGCACCCGTGCGAAGCTGGGGCGGATCGCTAGTAACACTACAAGAACCGTAACCATTTTTAACTTATAAATTATACTATCCCACTTATAATAAATTTGTAAGTGTGTATTTAATTTCATGTAAACATGTAGTAAACATTATTGTATCTAAAATTTTGGAGAATTTTAATCCAAAGATATAATTTTACAGAAAATAAAAAAATAACTGTTGTTTTACAGCAAATTCTCGTTGAAACGCATCTCTACAGAATATTCAAGAATTAGTGATAGTAAAGAAGCCGGCTTTAACAGACTATCAATAATTATAATCGCAGCCTAAGTAGAAATGAAGTAGCTAGACAAAGTTATAATAATAATAAGCTAAATCGGAATAAAATATATAGAGGTAAAAAAACTCAGCATGTCCACGAACGCTGTAAAGTACCGGAATCTTCGTCATTTAAAAACAAACTAAATATGTCTAAATCCGTGAAATAATTTTATTAAACAACAAACGGAACGTTACAATTTCTGATCTAAAGCTATCTAAATGTTTTATGTGTTTAATTTTATATTGGCCAAAATATTTTTTTTTGAAAATAACGCATTTTGTAAAGTTCTGATTGGCGTTTTCCTATGCTTAAAATTTGCATAAATAAGTTACAAAATTTTCGTTTTCTTCTTTATGTCTCTTTAACAAAAATTCTTTTCGCAATGGTTGTCTGGAAGAACTCGCTTACTGAGCGATAAGACTGCCTATTATAGATTTTTTTTGTCGTGTACAATAAAGTATAAATACATAAATAAATAAAGTTGTCTGTTCAATTAACAAAAAACAAAACCGACTTTCAGGCACTGTACGTTTTTAATATGATTTGAGTTCCCTGGTGTATTTCTAAAGTCCAAGAGTCTAACAATGATGTTTAATAATATCGGTGAAGCATGTCCATACTACGCGGCGTTTGTAAATTGTTGTGCTTTACACTACGTGACATATTTAAGTGAATGTGACAGATGATATAGAACGTATGATACGAAAAGATATAGCAGTCTATACAATTGAATAGTCTATAAAATGTACAATCGGTTTATAACAGACGAAGTTCTGAGGTAACGAACATAAAAGAACCGCTCGGCCGATTTCAATTAAATTTAAATGAGACAAGCTGGGAATCATCCCAGCTTGATGATACCCAACTTGTCTTGATAATAATAATATTAGCTAACCTTTAAGACAAAAAAATAATTTACCAAATCGGTTCATGCGTCTTCGAGTAATCAGTGAATATACATACAAACAAGATTGCGAAGAATTTAAAAAAGGAGGACGTTCTCAATTCGTCGATTAAAAAAGAAAAAAATGTGGAGACGCCGGGTATCGATCCCGGTACCTCTCGTATGCTAAACGAGCGCTCTACCATTTGAGCTACGCCCCCGTTGTGTTACTTCCCATAAATTCTGTACCAATATTCTTTACTGCGCATGCTCAGTAAGCCCGTCACAGCTTTCAACCTTCAATCGACTTTGGGTATGAGGGGAAAATTTAATATCTTCTTTAAAGGAAAAACTTTTTCTTAAACCTTTTTAAACCCTTCATTCGAAGTTTTCATCAAGAACAGGGCGAATAATTATGTATTGACAAAGAAAATTGCTGAAAATTTTAGTTTAAACCAGTTTTATTTAATATATAAATTATAATACAAGCAATAATTTTCCTAAACGCAGATAAGCAGATGACGATGCTTTGGCGTTAGTTTGGGAAAAATCAATACATATAGATGACTTACACCTGGCGAGCGTATCATCGAGATGCTCGTATCTTGTATCTTGTACCTGATTGTATCTGATGTTTTTGCTTTCAGTCCCGACACTATTAAAGCTTCATCTGACGCAGAACCGGTGGGCTAGCCAGAACCCACGGGTTTGGGCCCTCCGCTGTGGGTAGGGCCGCGCATGTGCTCATGCGTGCGTTAACTTCGAGATGCTCAAATCAATTAGACGAATACACCCTTATGAATAGTAAAATAAATACAAACTTTATAACGTATAATTATATAAATTATCTTTAATCATAGTTTGAACAATCTCCAGATTTGTAAGTTGAAGTAGCAGTGGGCAGGCAACATCGCTCGAAGAACTGATGACCAATGGGGAGTAAAGGTTCACGAGTGGCGACCACGAACGGGAAGACGTAGCATTGGAAGGCCTCCCTCTAGGTAGACCAACGACATCATGAAAGTCGAGGGCAACCGGTGAATGCAAATGGCAAACTGTCGTTCGTTGTGGCGTTCTAAGGGGGAGGCTATGTTCAAAAGTGGGCGTCTTGCGGCCGATGATGAGGATAATGATATGGTGAACTTATCGAAAGTTACTTATGGTGGATTAACAAGCGCCTTTTTGATCGTTCGGTCGCGCTGATTAAAATATTATATCACATCATTTGACGCCATTAGTCAGCCATCCAGTTCAAATGCTCATGTGCTAATTTCCTGCTTTTATTTATCTGCAAAGACCTGAGTTAAACTTTCTCTTTGGCCGCCTAAAATCCACTAACCATTATTTTCAAAACTCTTTAACAGGTAATTAGCGAAACTTCTTTCTGAATCACATCAAGTCATTTCACAGTAAGTTCTACTGCAAGGGCAAGACAATTTTTCTCAATAACTTTCTTTAAAATCGATTTTCAGGTTCACTCGCGATACTACGGCGGCCGCTAAAACAAGAAACTGTGTTAGTTTTCTTGTAGCGCTTCATGACTGGATGTCGAGAATAGATCTTAGCGGTAATAAATTATTGGCAATTTGGTACACAGTTTTCCACTATTACTAGGTAATAAAATAATAATTTTTCGAACTTCTTTCGTAATGGGTTTCCCGTTACTTATATGTCTATAGTTATAATAGTCATAGTAATGGAAAATGTCATGTCCCAAACATGACTTTTTATAGCCCTCGACATCTTAAATTCACTTGTTTTCTGATTTTAATTTTATACGAGCCGCAATAGCTCAGACGAGCCGTGATATCAGTTCAGTTCTCGCTTTAATTCGATATACTCGAGCAACCTGAATTCAATCCCCGGTGCCGTCACTAAGGAAATTGTTAATTTTAAGTGCTGAATTATCACGTGCTCAGCGGTGAAGGAAAACGTCGTAAGGAAATCTACATATTTTCGAAGAAATGTGAAGTCCGCCAGTCCGCAGTGGGGCCGAGTGGTGGACTATGCCCTGATACCCTCTGTAGAGAGGAGGTCTTTGCCCAACAGTGGGACATGTATAGGCTGATTCTTTACTCTCATACTTTAAGTTGTATTGTTGTTGCAACAATCACAGACAAAGATATGTGATCAATTTCAACTACAATTTTAATCATTTATTTGCTTTCTAAGTGTACTCTTGTCTTTTAATCATTTATTTGCTTTCTAAGTGTACTCTCATTTAGTTGCTTTCTAAGTGTACATTACATAAATAGGTATACAAAGTGTGTAATAAAGAAGTGTACAGAAACTTGGATCCCTTCCAGGCACTGCATATGTTTAATGGACACTGCTCACTTAAATATTAAATAAGTTATCATAATTAACAATCAATACAAATACGTTATTAAACATTTTTTCATTAATACAGGGTGGGTATATACTTTTCTTTCCTTACTGCTCTAAATATTCTTTAACTAAATAAAACGGATTTTTTTCTTAATAACATTTCAATTTGGATGTAAACTTTGGCAATCCTGTTATATTTTTAATTTCATTAGGTAGTTTATTATGTATTTTAATTGACATGCAGTATAGGCTATTGTTTAACATTTTTAACATATTCAACGAGAATGTGGTAAATATAATTTATTTTTATGTCTTAGATTTTTTTAAGTAATTTTTTTTTAAAAACAAAAAGACACAAATCTTGTATGTATAAGCGTAATAAAGGTAATACCTTTAAGTTTTGTAAAATAGTATTTACAGCTAAATTTGTCATCTATGTTTGCAAGGATCCTTGAGGATCTACCATTAAAACTAGAATTATCATTGAATAAACACAACACTAAAACATCAACCCCAACTAAATATACTAACATACATATAAGCGTCATAATTTTCAGCAGTACACACATTTAAGTCACTAGAGCGTCATAAAATTAAGTGTTAAAGGTTATTTCCTTAACTTTATTACACTCATAGTGTTTCACTGTTACAATTGACACCGACGGCTTTCGTCACAGGACCATTCGAGTACAATCAAAAGGTGCAAGAGAGTTTAAACTTACTTAACATTACAATGCTATTAATTCACGTAACATAATCATTGACGTTACTGTGGTAGGACCACCTCACAGAAGACCGGCGTAAAGTAAAAGTGTTACACTTCTGCGTTTTGTCTGGTGAGTGAGGTAGCCGCGGCCCACTTTATTTATAGGTGGCAACGCATTTACAACCCGACGGATGTTGCAAATGTCCATGGTCGGCGGTTATCACTAAACATCATGTGACCCGCCAGCTCGTTTGCCATATCCCTATAAATATAATTTTAAAAATATCAAATTCGATATGTTTTATGCTTAAATAACGAATGGAGTAAAAAAACATGGTGAGCATTTTCAAATGTAGTTTTCATATGTACTACCACCCAACGGTCTATTTCAAATTGCATTTTAAAGTGGAATTGTGGTCAGAGGATTTCTAAATTACACATTTCACTACAGTTACGTTGCAAAATATTTCTCACACCACATGGGAAATTGGAAACAAGACCTTCATCAACGGCAACAAAGGATTTAATTAAATTCTGGCGGCTGTGTCAGGGATGCCCACACTTTAGCAACATTACCAATGGATTAAAACGAAATTTTAGTTCTAATACAATATTCAGGATAAAATCCATAAAATTCATCTGGTGATGTATTGACCAAAGTATTCCCCAGAAGGACATCACTATTAGCAGTTATGCCAATTATTGTATAAATTTAAAAATATTTTAGAATATTCCTTAAATGTATCTTATGTAAACTTAACTCGGAAAGAAAAGACGATATGGATTTTTCTTTAACTCATTTAAGACATCCATAAAACTCATATTTTAAGTAGCCGTAACTTTGGTAGGCCCACGCAGCAGCTTCGGCTGTTGCACGAATGGGCAGGCTCATCCGGGAAAGTACCACGGCTCACAGAACACGGGCGTGAATTGGATGTGTTATACTTTCGCGTTTCGAATAAACAAACTAACATCAGGTTAACTGCTTGTTCGTTTGACAAATTTTCACATAAAAAAACCATTAATGATTATCTATCAATATCAATTGATATTGATTTTTTATAGATTAAAATTACGGCTTACGATTCAATGTTAAATATCTACTTTTTGGACATGGTTAGGACTTGCCCTGATAAAAGTCATTGTCATTTAAGCAGTTAATATTCCACCAGAAAGGGTAGGGAAAATGATTCATATATATGCAATTTCTTGTTTACACTCTAACTTTTTGCTTTTCAGTAGAACAAGTTAGTTGTGATAGCAACTGAACAAAATTAACTGCAATGCGTCGGATTGCAGCTGTTGAACTTTTCCCTCGTACGTCCGAGTATAAGGCAAATCTCTGTATTGTTTCATACATATCTAAGATTTTAAATTTTGTACGGTTAACAGACTGTCTGTTCATTGTGAACATACATTTTTCATTTTTAACAACGGTAAGGTAAATTATAAGAGAGTATTGACTTTGAACGTTCTTTAGAAAGGTTCCTTAAAAGGTGATACGAACAACAATGTCAAAATATATAAAGCCATATACAATAGGCAGATATCTAAACATTTAAGATTGTAGTAAATAAATTGTTCTTATGGCATCAGCTAGGTTTAACACGCACGATGATTAATAAATGCTGTTTTGTCAGTCCGTTCTTCATAGACCACCAGAAAATAGACGTAGGTAGTAAGGCAAAAAATATAAGGAACACCCTCAAAATGTAGTAAATAACTAAAACAAATGAAATTAAATAAACATGATTTATTTAATCATCTTAATATTGTTATATGATATAACAAATTTCATCAGATAAGTTAATAGCAGTGAATTTTTTCACTTTATGCAAAAATTTACAAAACTTCGGATGAGAAACCAATTTACAAACATAAATGTCTTTATTATCTGTATCTAATTCCAGAGATTTCATTATGTCCTGTACAAGAGTCAAATATGGAGATTCTTTTGTATCAGGTAATAATTGAAAGTGCCATGGAAGGCAAATTCTTAACACGTTCCAAATTACAGATTGATTAACTGTATAAATTAAATTAATATCTTTTTTGGCTGTTTGACGTTCTTCATCTAAATTAGTAGGTTCCACGTGTACTTGGGCCTGCTGTTGACAAGCTGGATAAGAAAGTTTGATTTTAGATTCAGGTGTTGGATTTCGTATTTTAATTTGAGACGTTTGTTCGACCTTTTGAGACACAGTAGATCGTACACTTTGATTTGCATCCGTTTTCTTGCCTTTACCACCTTTTCCCTTTTTACCTTTTTTATCCTCAGTTACAATATCAACGTATTTTAACTCTTCAATAGTCGTTCCAACACATGTTACTATAACATTCTGAATTAATTTGTCTATGAACTGCCCAGCGCACTTCAAAGCGCATGCTAAACTTTCGTCTTTATATTTTTTCATTTTGATTAAGTTGTTTACAACTTCGCCACACTCGTCTTTAGAAAAACATATTTTGTTTCCAATAGCCATGGACAATGCTCCAGTAAACCCTTTTATTGGATCAGTACTCTTACAGAACGCTAATAAAAATGCCGAATAATTCATTAAATCTTCTGCAGTCTCAAATAGTTCAAATAAGAAATGTTTAATCAGATTTAGACGGAGAAGATCCTCATAATTACTTTCAAACCAAAGACTTTCATTCACAAAATCTTTTCTGTTTATTATTTCTTTAGAGTCCAAATCAACAGAACGAAACTTTTTTCGAAGTTTCAATAAATCATCGGTTGACGGAAAGGGAATCTGAAGGCAGTATATTAAGAAGTCTCTCCAGTCAACGTATGATGTTTCTCCAAACAAAACAAACACTAATTTCTGAACATGATTCGGATCAATATTTTTCCACGCCTCGGGAAATAACGGACCTTCTTTGCTTTCTTTACCAAAAATTATAAAATCTTGTAACAGATAAATAAAAGCTTGGTGCAAAATTACACCCGTTGGCGCAACGATCTTGAATTGTGACCGTAGCAAGGCCAGCTGGCTTATTCTGAATTGCGAGCGCGAAACAACTTCTCGTTTACTTTCTAGATCTGTTTGTGTAACGGATGGGACGAATTGACAGATGTTTGGATCTATTACGAAAGTGTCATTCTCCAGTAACAGCATTTCGGGAATCTTTATTTCCTTTTCTATAGCCATATGTATAAATTTACATAACCTATCGACAGATCTAATTTCATTTGTATAATAAGTATTTATATCGTTCTGAATTTCAGTGAATGTCTTTAATACGCGATCATAAAATAATTTCATGTCATTGCAACATTTATGTTGCAAAGCCAATATTCGTAAATTGAAACGAAACATTTCTCCATTGACACCCATAGACCATTCTTCGAGGCATTTTATTGTATTTTGCTTTAAAATTTCTTCAAGATTGTAAGACTCTGATGAGTTATTTCCCTCTTTTTTTTTAGTCGGTGTCATTTTTGCTTTTTCATTGTAGTCTTTACTAATGATTGATCGATAAGAATCATTAAGATCTTTTATTAACTTCATAGCAAATTTGACATTGTTGTCTAATATGGCAATAAAAGGATTATTTCCATAATCGAGTACAACATTCTTCAAAAACAAATCCTGAAAAACAGTTTTCAGGTGTTTGTGAAACTTTTCCTCCGCCCCTTTTTTGTTTAAAAAGGAATTATCGACTTCACGGGATATTCTTTGTAAATCTTTAGAGGAAAGTCTATCAGAGGGTAAAGACCCTCTAAGCATAGTACTATAAAAATCATAAAGTATTTGAAATGTCATGATCGATCTGAAAAATAAAAATTATCAAAAGTTTAACTTAAAAACAAATATTATACATGATAATAATTCATTTTATTTCATTCTTTTGCAATTTTTTTACTGGTTAAATTAGTCTGCAGTACCTAAGTGAGCACACTCTAAATTGCCCCAACCATTATAAATCAGGGTTAATAAACCACAGATCCTTACAAAAGAACACTGATTGGAATCCCAAGGATGATTCGCGCGGCTAGTGAAGTTGAAAAACACCCTAATATCAATAGAGAAGATGGTTGGGTGCTACCATCAGCCTGTGATCCCACTATTAATAAAATTTAATCTAGGCCCAAATAAACCACTACTTTTTTTGTTATGTGAAAAGTTACCAAACGAGCAGACGGTTCACCTGACATTAAGTGAATACCGCTGCCCATTGACATCTGCTACACCCGAGGGTTACAGATGCGTTGACCTTTTGAGAATTGGGCTCCGGCTATCTCACTCACCAGACGAAACGCGATAGTATTTGTCATACTTCTACGCTGGTCTTCTGTGAGGTCGTGGTACTTACCCGGACGGGCCTGCCCATTCGTGGAACAGCCGAGGCTGCTGCGTGGCCCTACCACCGTAAAACAAGAAAAAAGAAAGACAAGATAAAATTTGCAAAGTTCTGCGTAGATTTACAAAAAAAAAATAAAAACTGGCGGTAGCCCGGACTAACAATGTGACCATAAACGCTGTAAAGGGATCGAAACGTCGGGAATTAAAACTAAAAATAAGCCCGATAAATCCGTAAACATACTTTTACTTAGTAATGTGTAATGGCGTATATACAAATTATTATTCACAGTGTAGGTTTATTTGCTTGTAAATTTAGCGTTATAAAAGAAAAATATGAATGTTGTATAAGTTTAACAAATTTTTTAGTGATATTATGTACATCAACTATTTCCAACCCTCAAAAAACACACCATGTTGGCCAAAACTTTCACCGAACGAACCTTTCGAAACTGCGAGAAATAACTTTTAAAAGACTTCGAAGATGCTTTTATAAGAACTTTATTGAAAAATAAAAAAAAATTCTTCCCATATCATTTTATCTGATAGATAAATAGATAACGTACCTGTTTAATTCCATTTGCATACAAGAAATATATGTATTAGCTAATATAGTAAGCTCCTCTAAAGTCCAATTATCACAAATTAATGCATATCTCTTTTGTTGCGCAAATATTTTTCTTTCATCACAGATTTTGTAAAGTTTATTTTGTAATTCTTTTACTCGACAGTGCCATTCATTTTTTACTATATTAACACCTCGCCAATCGTTTTCAAAATTATTATATTCATTTTGGAATTCACTAACCAAAACCTGTTTATGTGATGGTAGTTTTATCACTTGTTTCATTTTATCTTTTAAAAATCGTGTGTACGAAACGACATAATTCATCTGTAAACGCTTAGAAAAAAACAACTGCCGCATTTTTTGAACGTATGATTTTTCAAATTCCTCCCAATAACTAGCTACAGAGATCCCTATTGTTTCAGGAATAGGTAAGTCTCCGTATATCCAATCCTCAGCTCCGGCTAAAACTTTTACAGGCTCGATACTAAGTGAAGATTTACTATTATTCTCCTGAGCTATCATACTTTCTAGAGTTTTTATATTGTCTTGGCGCACGTCACCAAATGAAAGTGGTGCTTTTATTACTTCTAGTTCCGTGTCAATTGTAGTCTTACTAGTTTTAGACTTTCTACGCAATTTCTCTTTCGATTTCCCATTAGCAACATCCGGTTTAACAATTTTCGAATTTAACCGTTTTGCATCAGAATTGGGAAAATCGAGTTCACTTAACACTTTTTCACCAAATAACTCATCATAGCTTTTTAGTGGAAAACTGAAATCCCCGATAATATATTTGCAAATTTGCGCTAGTAAGTCTTTGTCTACTGTCTCATAATATATACTATAATTTATGCCCATGACTGCATAAAATCTATCACAGAAATCGGAATTATCCTGCGTATATTCCCAAACAACTAGTTCCTGTAAAATATTACTAGTATGTTTAAGATTGATATATGAAGTGAAATAAGTTTCAAATGGTTTTTCCATCTTTCTAATGTGCGGATCTTTAACTATTCTTGAAACTCTCAACTCCTTATAAGGATCTGTCTCTAGCTTACGATGTTTTAATATACTTTCTTCTAAAAGTATATCATCATTATCATCCAATTTTTCAACATTAGGTGGTCCAAATCCAGTAAAAAATTCTTCTAATATTTGTGCTTGTTGATAGTTGTTGGGATAATTTATAATAACAAAACCATTAATGTCATTTTGATGTTTAAGATATTCTACGATCATTGCAGCTAATAAATAATCAGTCAATGACTCGCCCGATGAAAGAGCATCATAGGCATAATTACCTAAACTTGCAGCTGCAGACATGGTCATTTCATCTTCAGGTAGCGATTTTGGCGTTTGAGTCTGTTTCGTATTAGGCAGGGTTGAAACTAAAAGATCTGAGGCATTGAATTCACGACTTTTTGCAACCATCTCATCTTCCGATTTCATTGATTTAATTAACTCCTTTGTTTCTTCTTCTGTTGCAACAGCAACATAATTATCAAATTCCAAATCAATATCTTTCCTTCCAATCATTTCGAATTTGTATTGCCTCAAGCAATAGTTGATAACTGTTTCAAGACGTACAACGAGGATTTTACGATGTTTTAATAAAACTTGTATAACCTGAGTTAATGACTTATCCGGAAGACCGCGCAGAATTGCTTTAGCTGTGAATTTAGGAAGTTCAGCAGGCAGCCTTATGGTAGGAAATGGATACTTCAATTCTAACAGTGTATATATCACATGTCCTAATATACGTTTTCCCAAATTTTCAATTCTCCTTTCTTCTGCTTCGGCATCGTAATTTGGTATTAAGATTTCTAAATTCCACGGGATTAAATAATCGAGATATTCTCCAAATTCACAATCATTAAGCACTTCTTGTCGATCACGTTCAACGCTTAATACCTCTTCCATTTTTAATAAAGAGGATGATTCTTCTATTTCTTGTAGAACCTTTTCCGTTGGAGTAAAAACATCAAAAATCGGTTGCTGTTTAAAAAATAAAGATTTCCATTCTTGTAAATAATGTGCGGGTACCTCAGCGTCTAGTAGATTCTTGAAAAATCCAAATTTAGTGGCATAATCGACAATTGCTAAAATAGTTTCATAGCAGAGATCATAATAAATCTGTCTCTTTCTTTGCATTTTCTCAGCATATAGTTTCCGGTGCAAGTCATTTTGCCTTCTTTGTTCAAAATCGATTTCCATTTCACCTGAAGTAATTTTATCGTGAAGATTATCAAAAAAGATGTTTAACTGCTGCTCCCTTTGTTCAGAGTATTCCTTTTCCCCTTGTATCCTGTTTCTTGTTAAATTTCTTGCCTGTTGTTTTGTTTCCATAATTTGTGTACACATCTGTTTCTCGAATTGCGACAATTTCATAACCTTTTTGGCAAGGTCCATGTCAACTTTATTTTCTTCTTCAGTAACACATGCATTCCATAAGGAATTACTGAGGCCACTTCCTATTTGCCTTTGAAATTCTTCTGAGTCTGATCTTTTTCGTACTTTTTGAGAAATGTTTTTCATATATTCACAAGCCCATTCAGAATCAACAAATGTTTTCTTCCTTTGTATGGCTTTTTCTTCAAGTGCTGATAACTCTTCGTATGTATAATTATGAAATTTACATGGATATCTTTGTTCGAACTTTTCTACTTCTTTTTTATCTTTTTCGCAAGACTTTAATAAACCTTTGGTATATGATGTTGGGATTTTAGATTTTTCTATCTTTGCCATCATCTTTGAATATTTATGGCGTAAATAATCATATGATTCTTTTACCTGTTTAGCTTTCTGCTTCTGCCATTCTATAAACTGTCTTTCATCTAATAATGGTTTGGAGAGATTGTCTACAAATGGCTCCTGTTCTTCTAAAACCTTATCAATTTTAAATCTATTTTCTATTTTTTGTACTAATGAAGATACCATTTTTTGTTCACGTTTAATAAAATTAGTACGATCACGTCTATCTAAGTGAAGAAAAAGTTGATAGAATAAACGAAGTAACGATGAACCCCTACCGTCCATAATATTAATCATGTCTGCTTCACTTAAGTTCACTTCTATGTCTTTTAACCATTCTACTAAATATTTCCAATTATTTTTTATATCTTCCTTTTCATTGCTAGCTCTAATGAGATAATGTTTTTCCTCGTTTATAACGTGATACGTCCGCAAGATAGTTGCTATAAGATGCCCATTCTTCATCATAGATCCAAATTCTTCCGCCTCCCAATTGATTGGCTTTTCTAATACTTCTGAAAGCCATTCTTTTAATATCTCTGCCATAATTTGAAATTATGTAATAGTAAACGTCAAAATCTCAGTTTATACAAATATGTCAATTACATTTTTTTTATTTCAATACGCTTTAATTGTTTAGGTTTAATTTAATGCCAGGAATACAACGTAATAGGTTACTATGATAATAATTTTTAAATGTATATAAATAAATAGTAATTTGTGCATTATTTATTTGATTGTCGCGCTTGCCAAGGTATTGACTTCGGCTTATTTGTGTGAGCCACAGATAATTGTATAGGATCTGGGTGTTTGTCCACGTGAAAATGTATGTAAAACGTTAACCTTAGAACCAGTTCCTGATTAACCAACCTGCAAGAATAAAAATTGCTACCAGGTCCGCGTGAAATAGGGCCCCGGCCATATTTAAACCCGTCTCTGCTTGAGCGTAATTTTTAAGTGAAACTTATTAAGATGTGGTATATTGACTTTCCTTGAAATATATTTTGAAAAAAATTTTTTGTATATCACTATCAGTTTCCAATTGTTGGTTTCTTATCAAAATACTAAATTACCAAGCAATCGCTTCTCTGGCTTTTTGTACCTGTCAGTGCCTAGCAGAACCCTTAGTTATATACTAGACCAGGGGTGAGCAACCTTTTTAATCAATGGGCCAATTTAAATTTAAAAATATTTCGGTTCAGAATGTACTACCATTTTATTATAATTAATTTTATAACACTATATTGTTGGGAGAAATTCGATAAAATAAATTCAATTTTAGAAATGCTTGGCGGGCCCCATAAACATGTTTAATGGGCCGCAAGCGGCCTGCGGGCCGCGCGTTGCTCATCCTTATACTAGACTATTAATTGCCTACAAAATTGTAACCTACAGATGGCAAATAATCGTATTGAGTATTGAATTTACTACGGGACCCGCGCTTGCTTAATCCGGCGCTGCTTACAACACCGGATAATTTTATCTTACGGTAATATTTTAAAAGGAAAGACTACAATATATCCTCTAGATCGCAGTGATCTATAGTACTTACGACCCAAAAACCAACAAACTACAAATACAAGCTTATTGATTTACATCTGTGGAATAATTGAGAGAGACTTTGTCCTACAAAAGGCTACCGCTAGGTAGTGAAAAATAATGACAACGACTCAAAATGTGTATTTAAAAATTATTCATTAATAATATACATTGTTACATTTTCAAAAATTAGGAATTTTATTTTAATACTGTATGATCGTCAAAGTTAAATAGACATTTTTAAGCATTACATAATATGTTCTATGCCTTTATAAGTAATAACCATTTATTTTAAGAAGTAATTTATAGTCGTGTATTATTTATGTTTTACATTGGAAAATACTTTCAATTTTGTTGTCATACTTTTATATGGCAATTCACATTCTCATTTGTCACTTCGTATTATGACTTTTTTGTGATGTTTATTTTCACACGGTTTTTGGCAATTTTATAAAACTTCGCTTGATTTTATTCATGATGAAATGTAATGAATTCGAAAAAAGTGTATGTATTACCGTAACTGCTCATAGTTGTAATTTTGGCGTTTAAATTTTGTCACTTTCAAGAATTACGTTGTTTACAGGTTCCTCGCCATCACATGAATTTAAATAACTTGGATAAGGCGCTGCATGACTTGGGTATGTTAAGTGCCATAACAGAAGCACGCCGCGAGTATTTAAGGGAATCTAAATCTAACTTCGGCGTGATGCGTTTAAACACGCGCTATGTTTCCAATGTCACAGTAGGCTATTGCATGAAAAGAGCCGCAAACAAAAACAGATTGTGTCCATATCTATTACCTGTCAGACATAGAACCAAAAGTGAGAATTCTGATGCGTTCAGTGAAGTAAGTGACAGTGGTTGCGAGCCTAAGAACAGTCTGCTGGAACCATCCACCAGCGGTGTTAACACCTTTGATCCTAAAAGTCCAGCAAAGCGTTGCCAGTCTCTTGAAAACCTCAACTTATCCGTTGATCCGCCGTCAACCACCGAGATATCGCCTGAAATGGATTGTGTGTCTACAAGGATTCAAAAGCTGCAAGTTGATGAATGACACAACAATATTAATTCTAGTACCTCCAATCCTAGTGAAATGACACCATAGTGTCGAATGGGTTAGACATTGGGGGCCGATAGTGTTCAGGGATTTGCCTGGATGTTGTATTGTTTAGTGTATTCACACCAATGAACATTATGTCGGCAAAATCATTATAAATGTTCCTAGCTCCTCAATATAATTAGTTGATATGAGTACAATACCCTTAAAATATAGGTATTGAATTCTCAATTGATTTACAATCATTTCATTCATTTCAAAATCACATGTCATTTGCTCAAAATTTCCTCCACTATATAAATTAATATAAGTAATTTCTAATGTTTTCAGTGTTCTGGGTGGACTAAATGTTTTTTATTGTTACTTACATCTAGGAGTTTGATTATTTATATGGTTACCTAAAATTAATACCACCTTTGTGATCACAGAGAACAAATATATTATTTTCCTTAGGTTGCAGCTGCATTTGCTGAGTTGAAGATATTTTAAATTTTAGAATATTAATTATTGTTTAAGCTTTTTGGAAAATGTCATTACATTTCATATATTGTTTTAATAGTTTTGTACATTTTAAGTGCATTTGGATCTCCCTTTCTTATGAAATGTAATGAAAAATCAGCAAAGTTAAAATATGTACATTCAAATTTGTCTCGTAAATTTTTTTGCTTTTGTGTCTTAGAGATAGTTACTTATGTTTGTTAACATATTTTGTTATTTTTCTGTTTTAATAATAAATATTTAAAATAAAAACAATGCTTAGAAAATTTTTCAAGTTTAAATCTATCTCAGCTTATTCACCATTTATAATGTCTCTGAATCATTTACATATATAAGGATATAATAAATATATACTTAAAAAATGAAAAAAAAATTACAAAACTTTTTTCAAAATACTAACAAATGTTTGTCTGAATTTACACAAAAATTTATATTGGTTAGTTAAAAATACCTCAATCTAAATAGGATGATGGTTCCGTTACACATTAGTAGCACTGAAAAGATTTTTTTTAAAGGAAGGTTGTAAAACTTAATTTTGAGTATTTTCTGGTAATTAATTAATAGTAAATGGTATAACATAGATTGAAAGAATAGTCAATAGGTAGATTAAGCATTTTAGGGTTCTTACATATTAACACCTGGTTTCTGAAACACTGATCATTGTCGAAGTTCATTCAAACATTATTTGAGTTGCCAAAAGGATTGTTAAATTCTCTGAATAGATCAGAATTATCTTCTTAATGATCAATTCAGAGTTTAACAATCCTTTTGGCAACTCAAATAACATTTGAAAAGCCATTTGACAGCTGATTAGTTAACTTCTACAATGATCAGTATCTAAGAAACAGTGCATTGGAGTAGGAAAAAAATTTAAGAGCAATGTAACAAATTTATACCATAATAGACCACATTTATAGGTTATAATCATAATATGTGTCACTACAGTGAAGGTAAGTCTAGGATGTAAACCTTTCAAAAATTGTTTATGTGAAAAGTTAAGTAAAGTTTAAAGTTTTTAAAAACTTAAGTAAAGTTTTCACAGTAAATAGCACAAATACACAATCTGAACAAACACTCGTATTAGCGCCAATTATGACAAATTAGGCGATGATTATGGATTTTAAAGTTGTCATTTACAGTCCTTTTTGTTCTTCTACATTCGGGCATATCTCATCAAGATAATATGTTTTTTCTTTTTTTTTTTGTTTCAAATTGTTTTATCATTTTTTATTCACATCAGTAACAATAATAAGAAATCACATTTTATATCTGTCAACTGACAGATGGCTGATAGTATTTTAGGCAAACTTGCCTAAAATACTATCAGCCATCAGTTTCATAAACATTTTATTTTTTAATTAAAAATGAAGCATAAAATTGTATAAAAGTTACAATCATTAATGAAACTTGTAAACAATAGGTATTTCATTTTTGGATGATTTGTCCAGATTAATATTAAAGGGAATGAAACTTATCTAAATAAATTAAATCACAAATTCCTAAAGTTTAATGATAAGAATCAAATGTTATTTCTGCTGCATATCAAAAGCCCAAGCATTCCCTGTTTATCAAGCTCAAGTAAGATTAAAAAAAAGTGATTGTTATTTCTTATTTTTAATTTTTGACTTATAAAATAAGTCTGGGGATGAAAGACTAAACAAGATAATCCATTCAGGTTTTTTAAATCGTTTATTCGCCGCGGTTTGAGTATAATTATCACTTAAAGTTAAATAACAGAGGAAAAATATTTAAATAATATTGCATTGCGGACATCGAAATCTGAGTAGGTCAGAGCGCTTTCACTTTCAACTGCTTCATTTTTGGCGTCTTGCGTTTTTGCTGACGTTTTTGCTCCTTTAGCTCCCAACGTCGCTGCTTCTCGGGGTCATCCTCCTGAAATATAAATGAAATATCAAATCGGGAAAAAGTTTTGTGGCAAAAAGATAATGCAGAAATTGCTAATTATTTTTCGTATCATTAATAGGACTCTAAAATTTTGACATGTAACTAGATGATTTACCTACCTATACCCTATTGTCCGTGACATTTAGGTGGGTGCAACTCTTTCGTCGAGAAGGTATAAAACTCATTCCTGTCAGGGCATAACACAACAAGGACACAATTTTCTTTGTTATTTACTCTAAATGAATAGAAGTGGCAAAGTAGGAAGAGACATTAATTCTACCCACAACTGAGTGCATAGAATAAGTCATTCTTTAATGGAACAATGTATTCATTTTTACAACAAAATCCCAGAAAAGATTTAAAATGTATCTATTGCTTAATTCAAAGAAATTAAATGGAAAGTTTTTCTGCTAAAATCTATTATAATATTGATGATTATTAAATGTTAACCCACCATGGAAATGAATTGATCGCTCCAGGCAATTTCAAGTTGACTTTAATATATTGTAAACATGTTTTCACTGTCAAATAATGGTAAAATAAAAATTGTTCCGCTGAGTTTCTTACGGCGTTTCTTCTCAGGTCTTTGGCTTTTCTTTTCAGAACCGGTAGTAGAATTAAGACAATCAATGAGTAAGAGTAATACTTCTATGTTGAATAAAGAGATATTTGAATTTATATTTGTCATTGAACAGCAGTATGTATTTCTAATGCTTCTAAATTGAATAAACATATTTGGATTTGCCATTTACCGCCAGTATGCGCTCTTTCTCTTGTTTTCGCTTCTCCTCCCGCCGCTGAGCGGCCTGCTCTTGACGGGCCGCGTGAGCCCCGCGCATCCACGCCTCAGCCACCTTCTGGCGGCGTTTCTCGCACTTGGCAAGCGCCTGCCGGTTGATTGTGTGTTAGAAGCCATTTGTATTTTGTGTGGAATGGGTTGGGTAGCAAGTCCCAATGATCACTGCAACCTAGAAAATCTATTGTCTACCCTTAATGTAGGATAACAATATCCTATTTTGTAAGGACGTTTTTACATACATAAATTTCGCGTCAACACACTTGGATCCGAAACAGTTATCTGTGGATCAGTCAGACGAATAGTTGTCTAGTGTGGGAATCGAACCCACGACTCCCGGTGCTGAAGCCAATACCTTGGCAATTACGCCATAGAATACAATAATAATATAACATAGCTCGCCATCATAATAAATAGACATAGGTAAATAGAGTGAATAGGGAATTAAATATTGACGCAATAAAATTTTAAATATGTATATGTATAGCCTACGTTACTCTGATGTAAAAGCTATATTATTGTAAAGTTAATCTATTTAGTAGCTTTTGCGTGAAAGTGTGATTAACATCCATACATACAAACTATCGTGTTTACAATATAACTAGCTGTGCCCGCGGCTTCGCTCGCGCTGAAGCCCTTAAAAGCTTTTTAAATAGAAAGAATCCTATATCCTTTTTAATATCTCTAAGAATATGTAGAAAGTTTCATGATAATCGGTTGAGTAGTTTTGGCATGAAAGCATAACAAACAAACTTACATTCACATTTATAATATTAGTAGGGATATAGTAAGGAATAAGGATTATTAAGTTCATTCATGAAAGAATATAAAAAAAATTATAAAACCAAATGACAATTTAGTATGTATTGTACTTGACTTTACTATGATAATTATTATTAAGCAAAATATTACCTCTTTACTCAGCCTCAAACGTTTGATTTTGTCGAGCAAGTAGAAGACCAGCTGGAGCAGGGGCCTCAACTCCTCGCCGCCGCCGTTTGGACCCAACGCCAGGCTGACTAGCATCACCCGCTCAGTTTCCGGTGGCTTGGTGGTGGCCGTCTCCCTGGCGGAATAATTTAAATAGAATTTGAGTTTAAAAAGGAGTTGAGACTCAAGCAACCTAAGTCTCCAAGGGGAAGCGAGAGTATTAGTTTAACCGCTGGTAGTGTAAATTGAAATTGTGGCCCGAATACATTCATTATATTTTTTGTTTCATTTTTCACCTTTTTTCACTTACGAAATTTCAGTTATATACAGTGTAAGATAGGTACAACCACTATACAGCGTGTCGTCACATATAGAGGATAAATTTTTAAAATTATATTAAACATTTACATTCTTTAAACATCAATATTTACACAGTTATTAAATTTTCCAAAACAAACAATTTTAGAACACCCTAACGCATAAAACTGTAACGTAAAGTTCATTTGTAAAGGTCACAAAGCATATGAATGAGTTGAATGAATTTCAACGAGACAAAACCTACTGTTAGGAGAGGCTTGGAATGCGACGCTGTGGCAACGAATGAAAAAGTGTCTGAATGTATGAATCAGTTACAAATTTTGTTTCTCTTTTACTTAATTAGTTTGTTTGAAAAATATTTTTTTTAATTATGGATTTTTTACGTTTCTATTCTTTTATGATTATTGACGAGTAGCGTTAGACGTGTGTTCATATACTGTCGCGGTTGTAACGACACGCTGTATATTCTATTACAGTACAGTCAGCTGCATAAATGTTTTTTGTTTGTAAATAAGGGTAATATTTAAGCGGCTGACTGTACTCTAAGCAAAGGATCGAGTCAAGTTTAAGTTACAGTAGCAGGACTAAAATTTCGTGAGACCGAAGTTTCAACTGTATTCTAAGCTTTTGCGTACAATTATATTATCGTGTACGTAATAAACAAGACACGAGCGGCTGACTGTACTCAAAGCAAAGGATCGAGGGGCTAAAATTTCGCGAGAGCGAAAATTCGACGGGTAAATGTATCTAATGTCGCCTTCAGTACTCACTCCATCTGCTTGGGGCCGCAGTAGCGGTCGGAGACGTGTATGTACTGCACGTGCTTGTGGTACTGGGCGAGGGCGCCGCAGACGCGCGCGTCCAGCAGCGCCCCCGTCGCCTCAGCGCACTCGGAGAGGACGCTCAGTGAGGGGGGCAGCGAGTGCTTGTCGCCGGCGCGCCTCTCGGGGCAGAACACGCTCTGCGACAATTTGGCGACGACACTGATGATTCTAGCTTTTACTATCGGGAGTGAGGCGGGCAAGCGAGTGTTTTTAGCCTGGTTGTTTTGAACGAGCACACGAGTCACCCACACTACCCTAACAGTCTGGCAAGCGCACGGGTTTCGGCGATTTGAACCCCACGCCATTGTCTCAGGGGACGCGCCGTCCCCCCAGGGAAATGTGGCCTGATATCGGCTCGAACAGAATAGCGATGGCGCGGTTACGTCATTGTACACGTCATGGTCGAAGGCGAGCGTGGTGTTAGCATGAGCAGATCCCATGACACCTTCACTCGAATCTGTATGACTAGTCACAATTTGACAACAACACAGAGAAGCATTGCTACTATCGGCACTAAGTACAATAGCTCATTGTCCGGGCGCTCGCCTTTAATTCAATACACTCGAGCAACCTGAGTACGACCTCCTGTGCAGGCACCAATGAAATTGTTCATTTTAAAATATTATTAATATAAAACTTAGTTTAATTTTATTATATTAATAATATGAGGGAACCTGTATATTTTCGAAATAATAACAAAAAAAATATTTCGAAGATATGTGACGTCCGCCAATCCGCTGTGGGGCCGCATGGTGGACTATGCCTTAATACCCACTGTATAGAAAGTATTAGGGCATAGTATACATGTCCCACTGTTGGGCAAAGGCCAATATACAGAATAGGCTCTTACTTTACTTTATTTTTTTATAACATTTTACAATAAAATATTTGAAAACCTGAAACCCTTTGCTATTGAAATTTTTAAAGGATACTAATTTTTCATGCTATTATATTTTATTTAATAAGAATGTTTCTTTTTTTAAATTTTCATTCCGTCCATATTCCACTGATGTGCAAATAGCACAAAAAAAATTATATCATTTAAAAATACGACTCCTACCGAAATACAGCGAAAGATATTTGAATCGGGGGGTGCTGGCAACATTCTCCAATTAAAAAAAAAAAACAATAGAGTCGCCAGCGCCAATTTTCCAATTAAAAAAAAAAACAATCGAGTCGCCACAACTCACCAGGTCCTGCATCTCTTTGGCGAGGCGCGTGGCGATTTTCTTCTGAGCGACGCACAGCACGAACGGATCGCTGTCGTCCTTACCAAGTTCCACGCGAATGTGCAAAGTGTCCGGAGATGGTCTAACGAAGCCCAGAAGAATGTGCACCAAGTCTTGGCGCTGAAGAGGTTTTACGTATATTTATGTCGTGTGTTGCAGTTAGAGGAAAATTGGCTACTTTAAAAAAATAACAAGGAAAAAATAAGAAAATATAAACTATTGGACAGACTAGCATAATATGACGGTTTTTGTAGAAGAAACTAATGTCAAATTGTCCACCACTTTTTCCAAGTGGTAGGGCAACGCCAGCCTCAGCTGTACGAATGGGCAGGCTCGTCCGGAAAAGTACCACAATAATACGTGTATATTAATACGAAGTATAATACGTTCGCGTGTAGTCTGGTGAGTGAGGTAGCCGGAGCCCAATTTTCAAAAGGTGTAGCAGATGTCCATGGGCGGCGGTATTCACTTAACAACAGGTGAACCACCTGCTGGCTTGGCAATTTTTCACATAAAAAAGTGAAGTAATTTGGTTTCGGTTGTTGGTAAAAAAAAGTTTGGGAAACGAAAATACCTTAATAAGTTTCAGTGTCAGCAGCATGCCCTCGCAACAGACCCGGCCGCTGCACCACATAGTGAAGCAGTGCTCGGCTTCACGTCTCCAGCCGCGATCGTTGCCAATCGAAACATTGGCATCTGCTTCCCCTGCGCATGTTTTAATACAATTTTTAAATATAAACACACACACACACACACACATTTCGTCGAACATATATTGGAACAAAATGGTACTGCCTACATCTATAATTATTGTGCTTTGTCATCTAGATGTCTTAAAAATCATTTTTGAATACACTCCATTACGTGATTTATAGCTCTCGTATTGTGGATACAGGTCTTACATAGGAGCAGTACTTTACTGCTTCTATGTTAAACTAAGGTTAAGAGTATAATATTAAGTTTTTTTTAATTAACTGATAGGTTTATGAATTACATGAAAACCAATGTGCTACGGATAATAAATCTCACGGCTTTGTACACTTTAGATACTATTTAATCTATATGCTTATCATAGGCAAGTTTATCATCTTGGGTAACTGCAAAATTGTGTGCCTCATACATGCTGTGAATTTCTGTATCATTCAGTAGATACCTGCCTTCCGTGGTGGTATTTTTCCTCGTAAACGACATAAGAAAACACTTCTATACTTATTTTCATTTAACTCCAACTTGTTCCGATAACAATATACTTCGAATCTAATATAATTGCAGAAACTTTGGATCTTGCAAATTTTTAAAACTTTCATGCCATCCGCATAGAGTAATATTTGGGAGTGTTTGAAACATATTTCTTTGTTCTTCACAAATATTACGAAGAGCAGCGGTCCCAAAAGGGATGGATAACCAATCGGACATATAACCATTAAGAACAATTGCTTGAGGTCTGTTTTCAATATATGAGGCATATTTAGTAAAAAAAATTCGAGATTTGATTAAGCCCCACCACTGAAGGGTGGTGCAAGTTTTGCACTTTAACATTTAGATGACCTTCAATATACAATAGCACATTTTTTTCATGGTGCCTAAAATAACTACCCAAAATAATTCACCGGCTCTTTTACTATTCTTGTGAATCTGTGAATTGTGATATAAAGAACTCACCAACTAAAGTGAAATTATCATCCAGCAATGGTTTATGGAACTTCAAGAAGTTAAGAGCAATGGAGGAATTCTTCACTCTGCCAATCGTATATGCGAGAGCATATGCAGCTAACCCACAGCAGAGAATTCCCTCCAGCCAGTATGCTTGCAACCGTGGACGCGCATTTATAGGAACCTAAAGCAAACAAAGCAATTGAAATGTCATATTGGATGAAACTATGTTTACGGACTTATCGCGTTTATTTTTGATTTTAATTCCCGACGTTTCGTTCCTCTTACAGCGTTTATGATCACTGCACACACGGTCTGTTCGAAAAGTCGGGAAATAAAACAAAAAAAAACGCGATTAATCCGTAAACATAGTAAAAAAAAGTAAAGTAACAGCCTATACATGTCCCACTGCTGGGCAAAGGCCTCCTCTATAGAGAGGGTATCAGGGCATAGTCCACCACGCGGCCCCACTGCGGATTGGCGGACTTCACATATTTTCGAAATACAATTTTTTTTGTTATTATTTCGAAAATATGCAGGTTTCCTCACGATGTTTTCCTTCACCGCGGAGCACATGATAAATCAGCACTTAAAATTAACAATTTAATAGGTGCCGGCACCGGGAATTAACCTCAGGTTGCTCGATTATATTTAATTAAAAACGAGCGCCCGGACACTGAGCTGTCACGGCTAAACATAGTTTCATTTAGTAATGTGTAATCGAGCATGGCGACATCTCTCGTTCGAATTATCGTTGTAAAACGATATTCGAAGTTGTTTGTATGCTGGAAAGGATATAACAATAGATGGCGCCAAGCATTGCTTCAAATGCTAAGAAAACAATGTGGAGGAATGAGTTAAGATTTTCGTCGGTGTGGTAATCAGCCGTTTAGCTCAGTGGCTAGAGCGTCAGGCCGCGAATGCCGAAGACGTGGGTTCGATTCCCACAGCGGCGACAATCTTTTCGCACTTTTTCTACATATTTTAATGTTCAATCTTAAGTGCAAAGATTAGCACTATAAACAATTTAAATTTATAACAGTTTTATTAAAATAAGATTAGAATTTATAATTCCTTATCAAATATTGTGGTTACACTTCTGGCACATGCATTTTAAAAGAGTATTAAAATAATTTTAGGCAGTATTAAAATTAAAAATTAATTAAGATGACTCCGTGGCGCAGTTGCCAAGGTATTGGCTTCGGCGTCGGGGGTCGTGGGTTCGGTTCCCACACGGGACAACTATTTATGTGGCCCACAGAAAGTTGTTTCGCATCTGGGTGTTCGCGTGAAATTTATGTTTGCAAAATGTCCTTACAACACAGGATAATGTTATCCTAAAGTAAGGGTAATGTATTATAAAAAACAAAAAAAAATATATATTACAATATAACAAATAATTAGATTTTTTTTTAAAATATTTAATTACATTATACATTACAATATTAATATTTTAATTTAAAATAGAATGTAATGTATAATGTAAGCTTGCTATTACATATTTTCTTAATTTACTTTTGAATATATTTGTACTGTTACATTCTTTAAGGTCATTGGGTAAATTATTAAACAACTGCTCCCTCAAATAAGATAGTTTTCTTTCCATAGTTCTTATGTGGGCAAGATAATTAGAGCTTATTTTTATTTCTAAAATTGTGAGTTACTTCCTTTTTCTGTAGTGCTATGTTTGTTTGGATAGTGTTTTCACTAATTTTTTTAACTAGAATGCAAGTGTAGTATATGTATAGTTGTTTCAGATTATAATTGTGTTTTTTCATATATTATTGTTGTAGGTGTCAGGTAATAGTAATGACATAGTGCTTTGATGATTTTATTTTGAGTTACTTGTAGTGGTTTTAAGTAAGTGGGGACTGCCAATACATTATTTCAATCATATATTCTAAGTGAGACTTCACTAGTGAGTTATAGATGATATTTAACACCCAAATTTTTACCACATGGTTTTATTTTGCCACCTATTTCGTATTTCCATATAGCTGAAAAAACCGTTTAAAATACAACATACTTTAGAAATGGTAATTTTTGGCTGCTCTGAACTTTGTGGTGTAGTCTCCTGGAAGCCCTCAAACTCCTCCGGATCTTGAAAATGTTCGAACTCATTGTCTTCATCCTTTAAACAATATGAATTTAATATTTAACATTATAGTCTTACAGAGATTTTAAATATAACAATATTAATATTTATTTTAAATTGATATTCTCATGGTCAACTTTGACAACAAACCATACTTATAGTATTTTTAATATATTTTACCATTGAAACAGTTATAAAATGCCAACCAATGAAATATACTAGCCTCCACTATTAATTCATCTTCATCATCTCTGCTTGTGTCAAAGTCATCTTTTGTGAGGACTATATTTTTTTGTACAGGCAATTCCTTCTCGTCCTCATTAAAATCTGAAATAGTCAAAATAGCTGGATCATAATTTATTGAAAAAAATATATTTACAATATTAAATATTAACCAAATTACATATTATATAACCTACCACATGAAATAAGTTTGAATGAATGAATTAAATGAAATAAATGTTTGCGTCATTATTGAGAATGATAGGGCTTTCTTGAAGGTTAATTATTCTTCAAGTAAATGGAGCTAGCATTCTTAGAGTCATGCGGTTCAGCAGCACAACATCCAGATTGTGCTGCTGGGAGAGACCAAACTCCGTCCGAGTCAGCCGTTCCGCCTATCAAACTTCGTCGTGTACAGACGGGATGAGATCTCCCCCGACCACGGCTATGCCTACAGAGGCACGGCCGTGCTGGTAAGACGGGACCTAGTACACGACGAAGAGGAGCTGCGTAGCTTCGTAAGCACGCGCTCCATAGGCGTATGCCTCCACGCGGGCGGGAAAGAGATACGCATGTTCGCTGCGTATCGCCCACCCAGCTCACCCTTCAATGCCAGAGACATCCGGAATATTTTTTCCGACAACACTCCTGCCATTATAGCGGGGGACTTCAACGCAAAACATCCATCGTGGGGATCGCGAGTCGTGTCCCCCGCTGGCAGGAGTCTATACGAGGACGCAGAAGAGGCGGGTTACGAAGTGTTGGGCCCCGACGAGCCCACACACGTACCCACCGACGAACACCAAGTTCCGGATGTCCTGGACATCGTGCTCTGCCACAAAGTGCCATGCCCTGTCCAGGTAGAGGTGCTGTATGATGCGAACACGCAGCACCTCCCTGTGCTCATCGTGCTGAGTCTGGCTGCGGACTCACTGGCTCCCAGAGGCCCTAGGTACAGGACCGATTGGGGGGCCTATTCGAGAGCTATGTCCGACTTCAGTTTCGGTGCACCCATCTCAACCGCGGAGGACGTGGAACAGGCCGCGTGCAAAATCACCTGTAAAATACAGGAAGAATTGCGCGCGGCGACCAAGGCGGTGCCACAGGTGCACCGAAAAGACACACTCCCGCGTAGGCTCCTCGATCGACTGCACGAGAAGAGGGAGCTCAGGAAGCTGTGGGCACGCACCAGCTGCCCACGAGTGAAGACACGTCTAAATCGGGTCAAGGATGAGCTGTCGGCAGCCATCAAGGCGTACAGGGGTGAGGGGTGGGAGCGCCGCATAGAGCAGGCCTCCGAGTCGCAGACCTCCCTTCACCACCTTAACCGGCAGCTCAGCCGAACGCCACAACCCATTTGTCCACTCGTGGGCGGTGACGGACGTAAGCACGTTGCAGCCCAAGACAGGGCTGACATTCTGGCAGAGCACTTAGAAGGGCAATTTGTGCCCAATACATCGGCCCCAGGCGCCATTGCGTTCCACCAAGAAGTGGAGCGGCACATACAGGTGTTCCTGTCGGAGCCGATGCCACGGCTGGATGGTGGACTCTTCATCACTCCGGCCGAAGTGCGTAGAGCCGCGAGTCAACTCGCGCTCCGCAAGGCACCCGGCATCGACGGAATCACGACGTTGGCGATAAGGCAACTACCGAAAAGGGGGTTAGTTGCGCTGTGCCGCCTGTACAATGGTGTACTGCGCACGGCACACTTCCCCTCTGAGTGGAAAACCGGCAAGATCATCGTCCTGCCGAAACCGGGCAAGGACCGACGACTTCCGGCGAGCTACCGGCCAATCACGCTACGCTACTGCCGCACGTAGCAAAAAACTTTTCGAACGGTTGCTGCTGCGGAGAATAGTTCCCTGCATCGAGCTACGCAGGGAACAGTTCGGTTTCCGCAGCAGCCACTCCACCACAGCGCAGCTGGCCCGAGTGCTGCACTATCTTGCGGCCCAGTACAACAGGGGCCGCATCTGTCTGGGGGTCCTTCTCGACATGGAGAAGGCCTTCGACAGAGTGTGGCACGAGGGTCTGCTGCACAAGCTGTTAGAAAACACCACCACCCACCGTGCGCTCGTGCGGTTAGTAGCGTCATTTCTTCAGGACCGGAAGTTCGTCGTGCACGTCGAGGGAGCCGACTCGGCGGTACGATGCATCAAAGCCGGTGTACCACAAGGTAGTTGTCTGTCGCCACACCTGTATGCGGTGTACACGGACGACATTCCCACCTTGGAGCAAAACGCCTCCGACTGGGATGAAGACGTACTGTTGGCCCTATACGCGGACGACAGTGCGTTCTTCACGTCTTCTCACGTCGCGGCGATTGCGGCGAGGAAAATGCAGCGCCAACTGGACCTGCTGCCCGAGTGGCTGGATAAGTGGCGGATGTCTGTCAACGTCGACAAGACGTCCGCCATATATATCCGCCGCATTAAAAACCAACCCACGCTTGAGCTGCGAGGTCAGGCGATTACCAACCAGAACATCATAAGGTACCTTGGGTGCCGGATAGACCGCTCGCTGTGCATGGCTCCCCAGGTCGGACACGCCGTCCGACAAGCCAGAGCAGCTCGAGCCATGCTGTACCCTATCCTGGCATCCAGGTTACCGATCAAGACCAAACTCGGCGTCTACAAGACGTACGTACGTTCGCGCCTGACCTACGCCACTCCGGCGTGGTATGGTCTGGTTTCCGCCTCGCAGAGGCGCAGGCTTCAGGCGCAGCAGAACCTCGCCCTTCGAGTAATCGTGGGGGCCGGGCGCTACGTCAGGAATGACGTAATCGCCCGCGATCTAAAAATCGAATCCATCCAGGAGTTTGTGGTCCGGTTGGCCCGTCGCATGTACGACCGGGCCGACAACGGACCACATCCACACCTACAAAATATCGCACCCCTACACCCGTCCTCCTGACGGGCGCCCGCTCCCACGAGAGCTACTGCGGTCGGAGGCCACTGGGGAGCCGGACCCGACCGCACCTCCGCCGTTGAGAAGACGATGTCGTCCACGCGTTACACACCGCGTGTAACGCTGTACACCCGCCAGTGCCGCTGCCGCGGTCAGAGCTAGGGATGGCCGTCGGCCATCCTCATCACCGACCAGCCATTGCTGGTCGAGATTATGTCCGAGGCATGGGGGATGCCCCGATACTCGAATAAAAGCAGGCCTCGCGCCAGCTTCGTACATCATAGAGTCATGCCACCTGGGCAAGTTTGTTAGATAACATATAATTTAGCTTACTAAATACAATTAAAATAACAACTTTTTCTCATCTTAATCTAAAATAATATATAAAAAATAATATATAAATAGCTGACCCTGCAAACATTGTTTTGCCATATAAATTATTTGTAGGGTAGAAAAAAAATGTTTGGGGTTGACCACCCTTAACATTTAGGGGGGTGAAAAATAAATGTTTTCTGATTCCCCACATTGGCCGATATGCACACAAAATTTCACGAAAAGGTATTTTAAGAAAGAAAGTATTATAAGTATAAACTGTTGTAAACATATACAGCTATTTACCAATCACAGTTGCATCATCATCTGAATCAAACTGTTCGAACTCTGCAAAGTCATCATCTTCTAATGTTGTGTCTTCATATGCTTTTGCAACATATGTACTGCATATAAGCAGCACTATTGGAAATAACAACTGGCGCATTTTATTTCTGAAACAAATTTGTAAACATCAAACACATACAACATAACTAAGATATCATGAACAAATATCATGACAGGAAATTGCAATGATGTAGAAAGTAGTAGTTCAGTAGTTTTAATACTGCGTGTTCAGATACTGGAGCTTTGTAAATCTTTATGACAATGGGCCTCCAGTTACTGCAACAACTATACGAAACTTTAAATGGCAAATATTTCATAATTGAACAGACAAAGCTATTGTGTAGCTCTATCAAATAGAATTTTCTTTATTTTATGATTCAGTATGAACAAAAACAAATTCCTGCATATAAATATTTCCTAATGTTCGTTGCAATTTCATAAAAGTTTTACATGAGATACATACATTTTATATTTATTTAAGACTTTATTTTACATGTATAATGTCAGCGTTGGGAACAAATAATGGGTTCATGCATTATTTGACTCCGATTAGTTCTCTTGCCATGGAAAAGAAAAATGTTGTGTTGAATATTTAAAACAGTAAATGTATTTTCAGTAAGGTTTACATTATATAAATAACTCCAAGGAAGTAACAGGGGGATAAAAGTCAGTGTCATATAAATATCAAATTACTAATCGGATTAAAGTAAAGGTCGTTCACCACGGCCTAAATTGGCAAGTCATCAAATTATTGCAACGATTAATAGCCAAAAATATGACCTTCCATATCAATGAAAATGTCTAAAATTTATGATGAGTTAGCTCGTTACTTAGTTAAATACTTTAATCCGATCTATAAACTATGTTCTAAAAGATAAAAGTTGATTTGAGATTTCAGACTGTAGACGTCTATCGAAGTATTATATTTAACGGGATAAAATAAAAGGTTACCTGCGCTTAATTTATACTTTTCATCCAAAATTGTTTATTTTTTATCTCATATAAACTAATATTCAATAAAATGTACTCTACTTTTAAATTATTAAATCCCTAAACTTGACTAGTATGTACCTTGCTTTCTCTTACACTTTTACTAATTTATTTGACATAAATAATATTCTTAATCACGAATGGCCCAAAAATTAGATTACTTTTGACAATTACCTTTTTTATCCAATAAGAAACATCTAAGCATGGAAGTTAAGTCACTATACCATTAAATGGTAAATTTTGCAGCTTATTGTAATTGAAAACAAAAGACATAGATAATATACGTATCTTGGACAAAAGATGACTGTTGGAGTACACCGTGCTGCCAAACTAAAAAGTACGTATTTATGTAACAACTACGTCAGAGCCTAACTCTACGAAAAAAAATATATTTAAAGATATAAATATATTATCTGTGCGATTAGTGTCGCAGAAATAATTATCTACATGTATTTAAAATAATAAAAATATGACATATAAAAATCTTTAGTCTATTGTTCTACAGTCACATGATTTATATTATAGGTAAATGTCAGATTACCTATAAACGTAGTGATTACATTCTCTTTGTTCTATACTAACAAACGATAGACGGCGTACGATGAACACTTGAACTTGATTTTTTTTCGCCTTGCCTTGCTGTAGGATATCATAACCGTGTGTTGTAAGAACGTTTACTCAGGTGTAATAAACAATCAGATCCGAAACAATCGCTCAAAATCTGTTTATAAATCTGATATCGCGCATTGCTTGCCGTCCCGCTCTAACTAGTGAGTATTTATATCTCACGCGCTTTGTCGCTCGAAATCTGATATCGTGCATTGCTTGCCGTCCCGCTCTAACTAGTGAGTATTTGTATCTCACGCGCTTTGTCTCTCGAAATCTGTTTAAAAATCAGATATTGTTGCAAACGCGTATGATATCGCGATTCGTGTCGGTATAGCGAGCGAGCACGGTACATCAGATTTCGGAAATATCAGATATTGTAAAATACATAGATATTGAACGAGCCAGTAAGCGATATTCAGATATTGTACTAATATCTAGTTTTCATATCTGATACGATTTGTATCGCCCACTTCTATTACACAGACACCTTAGTATCCCGATATACCGACAGTCAATTTGGCACCGCCGAAGTGCCTGAATTACAGCCCAAATTGCGACAGAATCGAAGGCGTTCTCATAGTCCACATACGCAAGACAATGGCAGATTATATTCTTTGGTCTTCTGTATAATATTATATAATCTGCCGCAGAGTGTGTATGTGACCTATGGTGCTAAAGCCTTTTCGGAATCCGGTCCGGCTTGTTCGGGAGGCTGGAAGACGTCAGGTCTGGAAGCGAGGCAACTCAAGATTACTCTCGAAAACAGCAAAAAGACACGGTCTATAGTTATCGGTCTATAGTTCTTCAAGAAAGCGTGTTCCTCTACTATTATATACCCTTTTTGGTATAGAACAGCACCACCACACTACTGCTCTAAGGCTATAACGCAATAATATATAAAAAGAGGCAAATGGTAAGGCATAGAAAGGAATGGCAAGGCATGGAAATATTCCCAGAGTTTAGCGTTAATATCGTCCACCGTGCTGCAATTTTCTAGACATTGGAAGCGATTATGTAGCTCGAGCTGAAAGCTTTCGGAGTTCTCGATATAGGCACCAGAATGTCGGAGTGTGGACTTCATCAGACAAGATCTTTCCAGCCTAATGTTAATATTGAATGTGCCTCTCACCAATCGGTGATCTCCAGATCCATAAAGGCAGCCAGCTACAGGCAGCTCGTTTAAAAGAGTTTTAAAAACGATATTTACGTTTATTAGCCAAGCCACAATTAAAGACATAAAACACCACATTGTCGCAAAGTCCCTACTAAGTATTAAGTTTATTTTCACCATATACCTAATGGTTGCAGTAATCGGTATACTAAATTGTACTCCTATATTTTGAATTGATATTCTTGAGACAATGATGGCTAGTAACACGGGTGCTTTAATATTCTACATGTCAATAAGAAACGGTAACCACTTCTAGAATCAGCTGAACCACTTTCTCATTAACCTCTCTTTCCTTTTATATGATATCTGGTAATAGCCTCAACACCTTATATTCTCGTGCTGCGGTGTAACTATTTCATGAAATAATGACACTAGTGATGAAGTAAAAATATATTATATAAAGCTGTATTTTATGCACCTTTTTAAAGTTTTACTAAGCTTGCTGGCATATTAAAATACTAACGCTGATTTTATTTTATCGTGCTGCTTGCGTCAATCGCTATTGTTGCCTTACTGTATTCACTTTTTAATTCCTATAAAAATGCGTTTCATTTACATGAGATAATGTAAAGTTTATAGGTTATCAATCAACATCAGGTGAACCGTCAGCTCCTTTCACCTTCGCACTTAAAAAAAAATAAAAAAGCGGGTAAAATCAGTTAACTTAAAGATTAAATCCAAATAATATAATATTATTTCTTATTTCAGATCCTGAAGCCATGGAAATTATTTGTTAAATTTTATGTAATTTAATTTGTATTTTATTATAATCGTCATCATCAAATTGTATTATAATCAAAGCCTTCAGTGTTGGACAAGAGGAAAACTAAAATGCATTACATCAGAAGTGCGTTAGTAATACAAACCTCGCTTCATATTTAACGGCGACTTAATCAGGGACCTGAAACTGTTTAAACTGGTCACTATCTGACTTCTATGAATTTAAATTAGTTTTTTTGAACATGTCGTCTAACAACGGCTATATTAGGTCGTCGACTCCCGCAAGTATTAAGATATAATACGAAGATACTGTTATTCAAACTGTGATTTTAAATTATTTAAATTGAATTGTTAACTGTCGATCAACTGCAAAATAATAAATAGTTTTGATTTATATCAGTTTTTAATTAATTTATACACATTTTTTCCTAGCGGCTATGTTGATTAAGAGTGATCGACATATATTGTATATAAAATACACTAATACACTATACAGCAAGCAGCGCCCCTGATTGTAACTTATCACAACCGGCCGTGAGCTTCGGACAAACGCTGTTGTCCATATACAACCATCCCGAAAAGGAATAGGCTCTGATTCTAATACTATATTCGTATTCTCTGTTCTCTATTAATTCATCTGTAACTCTTCTGGTGTAGTGGTGTTCGGATTTTCTATGTCACCCACATGATCAGTAAGCCAATTGCACGTTTGCCGTCACCTATTTAACATAATGGCGCATGGAGTAAGTTAAAAGGAATGCTCGTTTGTAAATATACAATGATACGTAGAATATTTCTTCACTATATGTATCATTCATGATATCATCTCTTGTCCTTGATTATTTATTTATTATCGTCCGTTCGTGATCCTTATAAATATTTCACGGTACGAACGTGTTTATTGGGAATATTTATTTAAGAGAAACTTTAATTTATTGCAAGAGTACAAGGATGTTTTTTTTTTATTTATACGTCAATATAATATTTATTAGTGGCCTATCAATAAAATAATTTATGATATTATTTCATCGAACTTCTGTTCGATAGTATGATATCAATATTGCATTATTAATACTATACAATTATATCAAATTTAATCGAAGCGAACATAAATCCAGGTACTAATAAGCTTAAAATATTCCGAGTAAAATTACTCACTTGAGTTGTTTGATTTGATCCTTCAATGTATTTACTTTAAAAGGATGTGTTATGCGTAAAATTAGTTTTATATTTTTATTGAAGGGCTGGCCGTTGGTTTAAATGCCAGAGCCCTCACCTTTAAGTAATATTACTATGAAACCAATTGTATGAACAATAGCTAAGTTAATCCGTTGTGCGTTGTTCGATTTTATTTCTTTTTTTGTAATATTTAGCTCTGAAACCTTCGCGGGATGTAAGCATAACGACAGAAGATTAAGTGCAATAGGTCGAAGTATATGGTAACGCATGCTGAACCAAAAACATTCATTTTTAGTAATTAAATTTAAAAAGTGCAAATGGCTGCTAAACAACCGAAATAGAAATAGCATTAAGTAATCTCTGTCGAATCCCATCATAGTCCATCTAAAAGACCCATAGTCTAGTTATATAACTACCTGTAGAATAAATAACAGTATTTTAATACTATAAATTCATTGTAATAAAGTAAATACTTCGATTTTTTTCTAAATTATGACCATACAGCAACTTCTTTTGCAGCAAGAATTAGTAAGCTAGTTCTGGATTTCGTCTGGTGCCATGTAACCACAGCCTTAAGTTGGGAAAGCATATGCAAGTGTCGTATTCTTGGAACTACAACTGCATAGTTTGCGTGCTTCTTGAGGAAAATTTGTTTTAAATTAATACAAAACACAATCTTATATCTGAAACTGTCCATGGAAGCCATCAGGAATTTTACATGACATTTTATAGAAGTGGGGCTTTAACATATTATCTGATAAACCGGTTTAAAAACAGTATGTAAATATAGTTTTTCTTAATTTTTTTGTTTTAGATTTATGTCTCAGAAGATTTTTATCTTTCTTTATATTTTAAATGCATTTTATATGTTATAAATTAATGCATCAGGTTGACTTTAAAAGCTTTTTAATGGTACTATTACATCAATCTAGGCAGATAATTTCGTTGATAATAAAATCCCTTTTTGTATATTATTTAGTAATACTGTCATGTTAGCAGATTAAATATAAAACAAAATATTACAGAGGTATGTCCTTTAAAGTTAATGTAACGTGGCACGGTAGCCTTCATAAAATATGTCCCGTTACGGATTGGCAGACTTAAAATATCTTACAATTAAAAATGTAACAGGGTTTTGAACTCAGGTTGCTCGAATATACTGATGCAAGCGTCTGACCTAACTACTAATTAGCTACCAAGAACAACCCAGTATACTTTACCATTAAACAAATATAGGGAAACAAAAATCTTCGATCTAAGCTAAGATAAATATAAAAGAAAGGTTTTTACGGTTCTTATTCCGCTTAGCGTAATTTAAATTCCTAATGTTACTAATACATTCCACTTCGCGGAATGAATTGTATGACGTCCGATTAACACCAATAAAAGATTTACTTAGATATAAAGTCGAGCCATGCCATGATAGCTCACTCGTTAGCTCGGGCGCTCGTTTTTAATTCAATGTACTCGAGTAACCTGAGTTCGATCCCCGGTGCGAGCACCAATGTAATAGTTAATTTTAAGTACTGACTTAGGAGGCGTCCATAAATTACGTGAGGTGTTTAAGGGGCGAGGGGGTCGAGTCAAATCTCATCTAATCTTACGTAGGAGAGAGGGGGTCTCGGCAAATATCACGCAATTTTTTTTCTGATTGAAACAAAAAAAAATTATACTATTATGGTCCATTTAATCCAGATTGTACATGCTTAATATTTAATCTTGAGCGTAATCGCGTAATACGATTAAGATCATTCACTAATTCGTTCGAAAGAAAATAATTTCATTCATACTTCGACGTTATACATTTACTGACTGTCAAACCACGTCATTCGTTTTATACCAAATAGCTCAATTTAATCTGAATTTACGGTACAGTGTAGCCCGTCCTTTGTTTTCGCGCTGTCAGCCGAACGCGCGACTCCAATAGTCTCTCTTGAGACCGTGCATGATTCTCCATGGATTGAATTAGAGTAGATATTCTTTTTTTTAATCACAGTAGTTACGATTTAAGTATTCTATTGTTACATTTTTATTACACTTATAATTAAACTCTCAGCAATATTGATTACTAGTCTTAACCAGTCGTAAATAAAAGCACGAAGCAATTTTTTTTTCTTTTTACAATAACAATCCAACGCGTTTACGTAAGAAACCCACATTTTGAAAAATCTCACGTGAGATTGGGGGTTGGGGGAGGGGGTTGAATAAAATCTCACGACATCTCACCAGGGGGGGAGGGAGGGACAAAAAATTAAAAAAACACCTCACGTAATTTATGGACGCCCCCTCATCACGTGCTCAGCAGTGAAGGAAAACATCGTGAGGAAACCTACATATTTTCGAAATAATAACAGAAAAAATATTCCGAATATATGTGAAGTCCACAAAACCGCAGTGGGCGTGTTAGACTGTGCCGTAATACCCTCAGTACAGAGGAGGCCCTTGCCCAGCAGAGGGACATATGTAGGCTGTAATTTTTTCTTTTTATAGATTCAGTTAGTAGCGACCTGTACAGCTAATATTACAGATCCTGATAACACGAGATGGAGAAATCACGACTGAAGCATAAATTTTATTGTAAGTTCATTTATATCACGATTTTTGCGTGCGACCATTTGCAGCCGTCGTGAGCTAAATCGCCTATAATTCTATTAAAGGGGATCCCATAAATGCTCATAATTTTACTTTGTGTGAAATCATAAAATGTTTGTACTGACCTACCTTCGTAGCGTAAGTTAGTCCTAAACATTACCAGAAGTCTATCACTGTAAATTAATTAGCACTCATTGGTGATTTCTACTGGAATCAGAATCTGCGACTTCAGATCGAAAGTCTGACATTTCAGTCACTACAAATGTAATACGCAGATAGAGACGGAAAGATACAGACACCAAACTAAAAGTATATACAAGAATATGACATAATATATATAGCGAGAGTAAAATGATGCTACTCACAGTTTCATATCAAACGCGATTCAATTACTAATGGATACATTTTCGGCCCGTCATCCGCTAACATACCAGTTTTCAAATAAAAAAAGAATCCAATTCTAATTTTCGAAGAAAAAAAAAAGAATCATTAAAATCGTTTCACCCAGTCTAAAGTTCTGAGGAAACAAACAAAAGAAGTACAGTCGAATTGAGAACCTCTTTATTTGAAGTCCTCAGGTAATCTCTAAAGTATTGCGGCAGTGGGGTAAATAATTGCGAGGGCTTCATTTGAAGTCGTGGTTTGTGTTATCTACAAGTATGTTGCACAGCATACAATGTTCCCTTGGTATGGCGACAGCACGCGAAAGCAATTTGCATGCCATCTTATCTTCCTTACTTGGCACCGTCTTCCACAGCTGTATAACGCGAGAACGTTCTTAGAATCGGCATTAGTTTTATTACTTTACTGTTTAACATGCTTAATTTATCTATGAAGTGTATCCGTGCTTCCTGAAAGCCCTGCTTAAAATCTGCTTCCGTTTACAAGCTTTTGAATCTTAAAAAATTCTATGTACGTTTCTCCAAACGTTCGTTTGGTGGAGTTTTGACCCAGCCTCAATGATCAACATCATTGCAATTCTATGGATTGTTATATATTTAATTGAATATAATTTTATTGGTGACATTGTTCAGGGCTCTATTTATATCACTTTAAATAATCTCATTTCAAATCTTTTGGTTAACACAAAATACACATTACTTTTTTAAATTATTAAACAATGATACAAACTACAAAGATCATAGACTTCTTCTGTTTCAACCGACTTCAAAAAGGAGGATGTTCTCAATTCTATTATATTAAAGAATGTTTTTTATGTTCATTACCTCAATACTCAGTCATTTTTAAATCGATTTAAAAAAATATTTTTTCATTGGGTTCGGTTTAGCTGTCATGTATTCTCAGGTTCCACATTAATTTTATTGGTGTCTGAACTTTGACTTCGGAGAACCATCAGGGAACTTCCAAAACCAAAATAAAAAACCAAGTAGAACAATTTCACTGATTAAGATATCTGAAGTCCATTTTGTTTTTTCTGAGCAAGAGAGACCTCTCCTTTTTGGTGCCCTCGAGCAAAGGGACAGAGTTCCTGTTGCTAAGTTATCAATGACAGCACGAAGTGTACGAAGAAATTGCGTTACGTGGTGCCACCCCCCCCCCCCCCCTTTCCCCGTCATTAGACATTCTCTACATTTGAAAAAAAAACTCTTCATGGTTCATAACGCGTATAAAGCAGTGGAACAGTTAAGCTTTGTCCGCATTTCCGTCTGCTATTAAGAAGCGGCCATAGAGTGATAACAAACTATGTGTTATCTTCATAGTAATTATTTAATTGGTAACTTTATGAAATTCTTTCTAATTTTTCTTGTTATACAATCAGAAATAAAATTAAAGAAAATTAGATTGAAATTAATGATAATGCTCTGTGTAAAAGCCATATGGTTATTTATAAATTTTGTGGAATAATTTAAAAAGTCACAAAAACAACGAAGCATATAAATAATTTATTGACGGTACTGGCAATGAAACGTTCGAGAGAAAATGATATCATAGCTTTAAAAATCCTTCGCCGGGACATCCTGTTAACGGTATTATTAAATGGATCTTTGGAATCTTTTTATTTTTATTTTGTGAATTAAGTGAACAAAAATTAATAACGAATAATGATAACATGGTTTACAGCAATCCAGTTTTAGTAATAAATTGGCCAAAACACGAGAAGAAAATTATTAGATATGAATAATTTTCTCGTCACCAGTCGGCATTTGCTATATATGTTTGCTGCATTTTACTGTTTTCTTTAAAGTTACATTCAATATTTAAGATGAAACATAAAAATTTGTAGAAAAAGTACGAAAAGATTGTCGCCGCTGTGGGAATCGAACCCACGTCTTCTACTACAAATTTTAATGTTTAATCTTAAGTGCAGAGATTAGCACTATAAGAAATTCAATATTTAACATCTTAAAAAATTACGTATCATTTTAATATTAAAAAGATACAGGAATGGACAGCCTCTCAGATGATTGTTTCCTTATTCAGATCACGATTTCAACAGCAGAAGCGTAAAACATATGACACAATTTCTATCTTATGATCTCTTTTTATATTGTTTAAGCACAAAAATATCGACAGAAAATTAAAAAGCATCAATTTCAAAAACACCCGGCGGGTGGGGCAAAGTGCTGTCCCGCTGCGTTCGTTAGAAAGATTAACAGAGCCCACGGCTCTATAGAGCAACACATCCGGCGTGAAAAGCGGATCCCCAAACGCCATTATAGGAACATGGCGCGTCAGAATACGAGAAATTGCAAAACAAACGGACAGAAGCGGGATTTTCAACAATTTTGATGAACACGGTGAATCAACTGGTGTCGGAGCCGTCGATAAAAGCGGTTTAAGGCCACATCCAATGTCAGTCGGCAACAGTCACCCGCGCGGACAGCACGTTTCTGATCGTTTCGTTGTTTTGTTTATGAGATCCTCTCAATAATCCCGCCGCAATGGCATCCGCCTTGGTTAAGTTCAGTGCCATCTGCATGCTTATCGGTCTCACCGCAGCTGATGTTGGTATGTCGCCATGTTAATTTACTGAAACATTCTCCGCACAATTTATCGCTAAATATGTTTATTATTTAAATCATAGACATATTTAATTGCAATTAAAATGCATGAAAATGTTTCTAAAATGGAGTATTCCCAAGTTAGTGTTAAACTCGCGACTTCTAATCGTGTTGAAGTCCTCGCTAGCATCTAGTTTACAGTTGCTGTATAATTGCCTTCGTTATTTTATTACTACACGTTTTTAATGATTTGTGTATTTGTGTTTTTAATATTTTTGAATTAACTTTGTGTGTTCTCAACATTAAGAAGGTGGGCCCGGGGCACCTCACTTAACAGACCAAACGCGAAATAATAATATTACCACTTCACGCTGATCTTCTGTGAGGCCGTGGTACATCCCCGGCCTTATTTGAATCCTACCATCATATAAATACGTGAAACTTCGAAATATATGTTGTTTGCTGATTTATTTTAGTCATAAATTTACAAATACTCGTTTATTTGAACATAGAATTAGAATAGTTGAACTGGACAAGTTAACTGTGAATAGTCAAAATGTGCAGTGAAACATGTTAAATAATATATCCTCGAATATATTTTTTCGATTGTTGTCATGAAAAAATCACACTAAAATGTCAGCGATGATCACAAAAGCTTGAAACACTAAAAGATTTGACACTAGTAATTTCACCAAAGCAAGATGAACTAGTTGCACCTTGCAACTTATGTAATTGATCAGAATGATCAATTCAAAGAGTTTAACAATCGTTTTGGCAACTCAAATAACATTTGAAAAGTATTTGACAGCTGATTAGTTAACTTCTACGATGATCAGTTTTACAGAAACCGGGCGTAAGTATTATAAAAAGGTTTTATGTGACTAACATGAAAATTTACTTCAATTATAACATTTTTATTAACGAAACATAAAACAGTCTTTAAGTTTTCTTCATACATTTTCTATTTGACATTGAGGAGTTCCCAGATGTATCTCCGGAGTCCAAGGTTCAATACCTATGAAACAAGTATTTGTAAGATTTTGTTCACAAATGACGGGTTTGAGAGGTAATAGACGTAAAAAAAACCAAATTGAAAACCTCCTCCTTTTTTGAAAATAAAGGTAATGATATTAAATAAATTAAATGTAACAATATAAGTTTTAAAATCATTTTAATCATGCCTATATTATTTTTAATTTGGTACCAAACTAACATACCAAAATAAACTATATAATATGATGAAGCAAAAAGCAATCGTACAACAATAAATATCAAGGCCCATCAAAGTCTTAGGTACATATACATAAATACTTCAAACCAACAGGTGAATAAATCGTAAAATAACAGTGTTATGTCAATCAAGGTATCTTCCGCGTAATTAGCATTATTCCAAACTAATTTGCATAAATTTAATTGTCAGATTCTTAAATGTTACGCCGTAAAGATACAAAAAAGGCAACAGTTGCAGTAATCATGGAGCCCATTATAGATAAATCGGTTTTTTTATTGTCATTGTAAAGAGTCATCGATCGCCAATTGATATTTCATATGGACTAGCTCTTATTGGATTGTTTGAATAGACTCTATCGATTGTAAAATATTAACAGCGTTTTTAACCGGTCAAATATTTTTAACTAATGTCTCTTGTTATTGCGGTATATTGTTTCGTTTTCACACTGCCTACGTCGGCGAAACTTATAGCGCTCTGCTACAATTGACGCTTTCGGTTGCAGATAATAGCTCATTATTCTTACAACATCGTCGTATTTCATTTTAGCGGGTTTACTTGGGCTGCACGGTTAGTCATCAGTTCGTATCCACTTTGGCCAACCACAGATATCAAAGTAGGTAACTTTAATTCTTCCTTGACGCCGTTAACCAAAAAATACATCTCCAAACTTTCACAGTATGAACTCCAATTGCCATTTGAATTCTCCGATTCTACCCATGTTTGCCATATTTTATTATGATAATTCCTGGTCGCCGCTGCGAAATAAGACACTCGTTATCGTTCAACGTTTATTGCAAGACTGGCCCACCGCCCGAAATCGTCATACAATAGTTTTTCGCGCCTACCCTATATCTAAACATATAAGTTACTAAACTAGAAACAATATACCACAGTTATGTGAGAACAAAATAATTAACTTCATAAGTTCAAGTGGGAATAGTCTCAAGAAAAGTATATAAGGACGGTCCAACACAATATTCCATGTGATTTAGAAAATGTTAATTTTTAACTTTGAAATAAATCGATATACAGTAGTACATATTCTATAGATATACAGTATTTCAGATAATGTTAAAATTTCGTGTTTGCAATATACAATTTAGACTCCTGATAGTAGCAGATATTAGGCTAAATTGAAATTTTCAGCATTTGTAGTTAGGGTTGTTGCATTTGAAAGTCATAAGTTTATGCAGCAGTTTCCGCAGTTGCGCAATTGGGCTGAATTATCTACAAGAGTGCCACGTCCTCACAGGTGCCACGTCCTCAATATTATAATTATGGCTATTATCCGAGAGAGCTAAGAGAGCCTACTCCTACCTTAAAGGCCGGCAACGCAATTGCGACCTAACTGATGTTGCAGATGTCCATGGGTGGTGATCGCTTATCACCAGGTGACCCGAATGTCGTTTGACTCCTTTTCCCATCTGCTACATTAGGTAAATAAGGTTATTTTAAGGTAAGCAACGCATCCCCTGCCCCACGGACGTTATGAAAGTCAATGGGCAAGTGATAGTCACCTGCTCGTTTACCTTCTTCTCTCATAATGCAGAAAGGATTACGTAGAGGCCATATATTTTACTTGTCAGGACACATCCAGGCACTTACACGATACAAATCTTGAGTTTATCACTTCAAGGGATTTTGTGATAAACCTTAACCCGCATAATTTATCTCGAACGATCTAGAACAATTCCGATAGTTGATGAAAACAAACCAATAAATTATACCAAGCTGATGTAATCATAGATGCAACTTTAAGGTCAATTTACAAGTGTCATTTATGTGATTTTTCGTATCCGACGTTTTATATTTGCATTTATAAATTTAAAGAAATCTTTCGCAAAACTTCAATCAGAATATTGTAACCAAATAAAGATATGTTTGCTATAATTAGAGAACAATTATAAATGTGCACAAGAAACCCTTTCGTAATTAATTCGCGAACAAATAGCTTGCTCCTGTTTAATTATTCAGATGTGGGATCCGTTTGACGAGTTGTCAACCGGTTCTCGTCCCACGGCGCCTTACCAACTGGACCGGTCGCATTTCAAGAAGCCGAGGAACGTTCAATCAATAAGAGCCAGTATGTAAAGTGTATGTTTACGTGGAAAAATCTTAATGTTATCGTTTCACCGGCGAAAAAAATCGCTCATATATGCGTTGCATCTGTAGTTATAGGGTAGTGTTAACCACCGATATACATACATCTGCAACAATCGATTAATTAATCCTTTTACTAGACGAAATGCCAAAGTATAAATTTATTTATTTAAATATGCTTCCCAACTAAATGCATACAACATACATAAACCAATTGCAATTCTGAATCTAGAACAAAAAAAATGAGATTGAAAAAATTGAATTGTGATAGGAACTGACATATTTAGTTCCTATATTGATAAAATGAAATATTACGATTTTTTTTCCAGATAACGATGACTATTTATTGAATAAACATTTATTTTCATTAAATACAAAAATTTACGAATTTATTTCAAATCGTGACTACTTAATTCGTTTAATCAGTGACTTCGGTAATAGTACACACAATTAATTTAATTAATGAATAATTAATAAATAATTATATACAATTAATTTAAATTTGAGTAATTAATCGTACACACTACTGCATATAGACTGTATATATATATATATATATATATATATATATATATACAGTATATATATATATATATATATATATATATATATATATATATATATACCATCATATAGCATGCGTCGCCACGCCAGAAATCGTCTTTACGTGCGGCTATAGATGTTTCACATCAAAATTTTATTAAATCTACTATATCATTTAAAAAAGGAAAATATGTTTAGATGTGATTAAAAAATGTGCTTCCACCTTAATGTCGTTTAAGCTAAAAATACTTTTACTTACGCCGTTCCGCATCTTCTCTGACACCTTCGTACTTCTCCAAACGAGCGCGGCGAATCTGGCAACAGGGTTTTCAGGGTCTGGGTACGGATACCCAAAGGGTAAACGCGACCCTATTACTAAGATTCCGCTGTCTGCCTGTATGTCTGTCCATCCAGCTGTCACCAGGCTGTAGCTCATGAACCGTAATAGATAGACAGTTGAAATGTTCACAGATGATGTATTTCTGCTGCCGCTACAACAACAAAACAGAACAAAAAAATATTTAAATGGGGGCTCCCATACAACAGACATGATTTTTTTGCCGTTTTTAATATATAACGTGACGGAACCCTTCGTGCGAGTCCGATTAGCATTCGGGCGGCTTTTATTATCTGTAAATACAGGCGCTTTTAATTAAATATACTACCGTGAGTTCAAATCAGGATGCCAGCACAAATGTAATTGCCAATATTAAGTGCCTGAATTATCACGTGCTCAATATTGAAGGAAAACGTCGCGAGGAAATCTGCATACTTTCGAATATTATAAGAAAAATATTTCGAAGATGCATTAAAGTCTGCCAATCCGCCGTGGGGTCGTGGTGGACTATGCAATAATACCTTCTAAATAGAGGAGGCCTTCATTCAACAGTGGGTCATAGATAAGCTGTTACTTTTACGAATGTATGAACTTTCACGAATGCATGTTTGTATATAGGTAATAACGTAATTATCTATATACAGAAATGAACATTAGCAAGTACCGTATACGTATAAAACAAAGATTTCACCATTGCTAGCGACTTCATAATCTGATTGCAGTGTAGGCCGTTACACAGGAGCGTGCACACATAATTACTTATATACAAGAAGTTTTACATACACTGACGTCCCATACAAACACATACCAAAACACTGAAACGCAAGAGTTATGTTAAAGTAATCATTCTTTTTTTGAGTTAAGGAAAACTAACTTAACATTTGACAGCCTTTTTATAGGCCACTGTGGATATAATTTAAGTGACCTTTTATGTTATCATTTACAGAAATTGACAGGTTTTTAGTGCATACACTGTTTCAAAACTGTTACATTTCTTCTCAGAACAGAACAAGGTATTTTTTTTTTCTGTAGCTAACTTTTTATTGGTGTCATTTTAAAAAATCATGAATATATAACAAATGTTTGTTTTAGAATATCATCGCAATCCGATCATTGGTTGAAATATGTTTATTGTGCTTATAAAATTATAAATATGTTAAGTATCTAAGTTCGTGGTGTATAAAGTAGGTATTATAGATTAAATAGACAACAAATTAAAAAAAAAACTGTCACTATTTCCGCATTGCGCAAATGCAATGCATTATGTATGAAGCTTGTTAAGAACATATTGTATAGGTATGCGTAGATCTTATGTGTATGTGTGTTAAATTATAACAATTAACTTAGATGTAATATGAAATGAACAATCTTAAATAATTATTTTATTTATTAATATAGGATAGATTCTTATTTTTATAAGGAATAGTTAATTCGTATTTCATACTACGAGTATCGATGTTTGGAATGTATTTTAAATGGGACGTTTTTGAAATATGTATAGAAATATTGTTTTATAATCAGTTAATAGTATTATAAAAAATAAATTAATCTTATTAAAAATTATGTACTTAATCGCTAGCAAAATAATTATTTTGCATAACTCAAATTAAATGAAATTACAATAATATAACTATCGTTGATTGCGGTTCGTTTTAATCGTAGTTGTAACTTTTGTTAAACCCTTCACCATTCAAAAATATAGTATAACCAAGTAAACGTAATGGCTTGTCGATTCAACCATGATGATGACGTGTTAAAATGAACAAGCAATTTCCTTGTAAACAATTGCATAAAAATCGCTCCCACGTTTTACTATTGTACCACAATAATTTGTGGAAATATCTTAAGGTTATCTTGCAATTTATGGCGATTTCCTTTGTCTTTAACAAAAGAAAACGCCAAACGTTAACCGAAATATATAAAAAAAAAACATGTAAGTGCTTAGAAAAATTGCTTTTGTCCACATTTTACTACATAAGCACTACATAATATAAAACAAAGTCGTCCCATTGTCGGTCTGTTCCTATGTATGCTTAGATCTGTAAAACTACGCAACGGATCTTGATGCGGTTTTTTTACTAGATACAGTGATTCAAGAGGAAAATTTTTATGTATCCATTGCACCGGGGCGGGTCACTAGTGTATTATTAAAGTACAATATTTCATTAAACTACGGAAAAGCAAATTTTAAAAAAATCGTCATGATCGTCATTTCAGCCTGTTAAGTCCACTGCTAAACACAGACCGCCACGAAACACAATCCTGTCCATCTAGTGGGGATCGTCCACTACGATGACCAATACGAGGTTGCACTCTAGAACCTTTCTTCCCCATCGGTTATCGGTTCTTCAAGCGATATTGCCGGCCCATCGCCAGTTCAGCTTACTAAGCCTCTGAGATATATCGGTTACCTTTGTTCTACTGCGAATCATTGAGAACTCTATCACGCAAAGGAATATCGAGCATAGCAATTGCAGATGGTGCAGATTTATTTATTTTTTCCTTTAGATATATCACATAATACTTAATATGTATTTAAATCCATTTTTATTATAATATATTAGGGAAAAGTAATCAAAACAGAATAGTCAACATCGAATTTATTTTCTTAAAGTAAAGATTTTAATTAAAAATAAAACAAGTTCCATTTCAATACAATACATTTGGATAAGCTGTACTTATAAATCATTATAAAATGTTCGAGATAATTGTCTTGGAAAATAATGCCATGACAGCTCTCTGGACTATGATTCGTATTTAAAGTGACAGCAAGTGTTAATATATCCATAGCTCGTAAAACGGTATGCAATAACCAGGATACATACTAAGTATATTTCCAAATGACGCACCGCGTATCAGCGAACTTATTCATTCGACGCATACCGGATCTTAAGATGCCAAGGCTTGGTCCATTGCGTAGCTTCAGCCTTGTCGCCTTAACCTCGAGTGACTGAATTCATTGTCATCGATATTGCGGTTTTAGGCGTTCAACATAAATCACTATACGCCCTTAAATTGGCAAACTGGCATTTATTTAAAAACCCATCTTCATCCGGTAACCTTGTTGAATTTCGGGTTTTCCTTCTATTATTGAAAACCCTGATGTTGCATATAAATAATCAAACACTATTATAAGTCCCACTCAGCATAAGGTTTTTTGTTCCGTTTATTTTCAAATTTTATAAGAGACAATATTCATCCAAAATTGCATTATTCTTCAGTTATTCTTGTCATAAGTTTAAAGGTTACGAATTAGGCGCTCTTAAAGCTTACATAATTAGATTTTTACACAATTACCACTCAACAAAAAAGAAATAAGTTTAATTAAAACACATTGAGAGAAAAGGATAGTGCCGTAAAGTCAAGATGGTCGTCAGCATAATGTGCTTTGTTTATAATAGGCTAATTAATAATTTACAGGAATAGCAACCGACACGCCAGTCACAGAAGTGTGCCTAGGGTGCCTTTGCCAAGCGGTGTCGGGTTGCCAAGTGGGCCAGCAATGTGATGGTGACGCGTGTGGACTTTTCCGCATCACATGGGCGTACTGGGCTGATGCTGGGAAGCCGACGCTGGCGGGAAGCTCTCCCGAGGCTCCCGATGGTAAGTGTACCAAAATACAGTAGCCCTTTTTAAAGGTTTTTCCTCCAATAAGTGCTTTCCTTCAAAGTAAAGTATAAAGTACAATCGCTAACATAAATATTTTCAAAAGAAAATTTTTTGAGCATATCCTATTATGAAAATTCCTTAAATGTACTTCTACTCTTGCGACAGAGTGAACGAAGCGTTAATGATGGGACGTACAAAATTACCACAGATTGTGTGATTGATAACATACTACTTTTAAAATGTCGCTTTTGAATATGGAAAATATCCATTTTGAGAAGTTTTTGTTCAATTTGTTTATCTTCTGCAGCCTACCCATCATGCACTAACGACCCATACTGCGCGGCCCGCACTGTTCAACAGTACATGAGGCGTTTCGGACAGGTAAGAAGCAGAGATATTTGAATTTTCATATAATAACCCATATTTGTACTAAGAATACACCAAATTTAGAACAATGTTAAAAGAGCCTCAAGACGATGGTTACGTTACGACCTGGGAATCTTCAAGAAGAGAGCATATTATCTCTCCTAAAAGGCCGGCAACCCATTTGTAAGCCCTCGGGTGTTGCAGGTGATCAAGGGCGGCGGTAATCACTTACCAGCAGGTGAGCCTGCTCGTTTGCCCCTTTTCTCGATAAAAAAATGTTACCGTTATCAGGCATAAAAACGTATTGTTTAATCTGAGGAAATGGCCGTTTTCACCATGCCAATAACCCTATATTATATTAGACAATATAAATCAAAACATAGAGAACATCGCTCTAAAATAAGGTCTAGGGGATCATAGACTAAGTGTAGTTCATGCTAAAGGGCACCCTAGAAAAATAACACACTAAGCTTTTTTGGGAACGGACAGAAACGTTCTAAAAAGACTATGTAGCACGGTTCACACATAACAAAACTTCCTAGTAAAACGTTCATGTGTGTAAAGGCCACTGGATTGAAAGATTAAGTTCAAGATCATAAACTAAAACAAAACATTTGCATCATACCGAAATAACTTTGGAGTGTAGAGATAACAATCAATGGAACGGACAAGCGTTAAATAAGGCAAAGACCTATAATTTAAAAATACGCCACCAGTTTTTATAATGTATTGTTACCTCATCAGTGAGAACTAGTTACCAAAATACGAGAATAGAAACTGACGGAAGTCTTTTTCAAATTAATATAGAGCCTTGGTCGCTTGTCAGCTCTATCATTTTCAACTCTATGTAAAATATATCCGTGAAACCGGTGGGCGTATTCACTTGTCAGTTGGCTTCACATGCTCCAACATTGCCATTTTATTTGCATATAGTCACAGTCTGGGCCGGTGACATCACCCCTCCGACAAATACTACTGGTCCGTGAAAAAACAATAACAATAGCAGTTTATTGTATATTTATTGTATACCACCATTAAAATACTGAGAGACACATTTTATTTAAGACTTTTCTTCTTTTTCTAATACTTTGTTTAAGTTTAAGTCCAATTTAACTTCAATGGAAAACGTTGCACGTCTTACAATATTAAATTTAAATTTGTGATATACATATGTTACGTATGTAACATGTACATATATGGTCACAATTAAAAAAATAATCACATTTGATTCAAGCTTATAACCAACCCAGTTCAATTTAAATTTTTTGAAACGCTAACAAAATTCCAAAGTAGACTTTTATTAATTAACAGATTTGATATTAGCTCCACAATTCTTACGTCAAAATTCTATCTCCAGTAACCAAATCTAGCTGTAGACAGAATACCGAAACCGGCAGTACCTAAGTACTTTTAAATAATATAAAATAGTTCTTGTATTTTCTTCATTTATATTATTTATAATAAATAAAATTGGTAGTGTGACTGGAGACTTCAACTCGTGATTGAATCGTTGAATTCCAGTGGCAGTGAATCAATGTGTTTCCAGATACCCAATCCCAATATTTTAAATAAATCTTATTTAATTAAATTCGGCAGTATACTATATCAAAAATACTTAAAGTTTGGAGAGAATTAAACGGTCGATTACGAAGCAGATAAATTAACAATAAATTCTAAATTAATAAATTTAATTAAAACAACTCATTGCTTAAATAGCTATAATTGAATTCGGTTAAAACCGACTACAAAAAAGGAGGTGGAGCAGGAGGTTCCATGTTGGACTATATGTATTTTTTTAATTACCAAGAGTAAGGTATGTTGTTATGTATGTTGGCCGGTAAATGATTAAGTATAATTTCTTTCAGGACTGCAATGGCGATGGAAGAATCGACTGCTTAGATTTTGCGGCCATCCACAAGCTCGGCGGATATGGATGTAAAGCCGACCTGCCTTTCAAATTCTACAACACCCTCACTCAATGCCTGGACTACGTTTCCCAGATTCAGGGTTAGGTCCTGACCGCTGGTATAAGCACTCACATATACATTTCCAATATTCTGTAATAATTTAAGTACTGGTTGACCGCCAGCCATGGAATTGATTTAATTAAAAAAGTAATAAAAACTGAAAGAAACATCGAGAGATTATCAATTAAAAGACTGTAAAAAATCGTATATTAAAAAAATTATTGGATCGACTAAAATATCTTCTAATTTGTGATCGTGAAAATATATTTAATAAAAGTAATTTTTTATCAACGCGACTTTATATTTTTAAAAAGTCCCGTTTTTGTATCTTATCCCCATAGAAATTAAGAACAATTCTAACACTAGCAAATAAGTAGGTATCTAGCAAATAAGATCATGATTCTTATAAAAAAAATATACAACGGCAGTAATCTGTGAATCTCAGCACAGTGTTATGTTTGATAGAATTTTTTCTATAGCATTAAATTCAAATTCAAATATCTTTATTCAATATAGAAGCATTGCACTTACTTATTGATATTCAAAGAATGTTTTATTAATAAAACCGTTTAAAAAGTTTAAAGTTAAACGGTTTTATTTTATGTGCACTGAAAACTACAATATTGTATTGTCATCTAAATTAAATGTGTGTACCAAATTTCAGATCAATCTGACAACGGGAAGGTGCTTAAATTTCAATTTCTAATTTTGACCCAAATAAATAAACAAATAAATACCGTACGGGTCGAGCTAAATAAAACCGTTTAAAAAACACAACTAACTACTTTACTCTTAATATCAATGTTTAATCTTCTAAAATTTAATGATTTTAAATATCACAACATTTTCAGTGGCAGTAGTGATAAGCAAACCTTTTGTGCTTCCCGCCTACTGTCAGAATCTATTTGATTAATAGATCTAGTCCTTTAAAAAAACCACAGTTATTTCCAAAGAGTAAAAAAAAATTAAACTTAACTTTTTCATTTACTGAAATGATATTGTTTTCTTGATTTTACACGAATATTATACATATTAAATGTCAGTCTGTCCCGTGAGCATGAACGCTGGAAAGGGTTCGAAACGCCGGGAGTTCAAATCAAAATAAAAAACTCGATAAAATCCGTAAAATAGTTTCATTTAATATACTGAAATGATAATGATGGTGCTGAAAATTGTTTGTTCCTTTTAAAAAATTCACCAAATAGGGTAATAAAATTTCCAATTAGCTTATCTACCATAAACAATTATTTACCTTCTCCGAAAAATACGCCGTAATTGCCTCCTTGGTTTCTTCATCGTTTGTGAATTGCCTCTTTTTCGAAGCCCATCTTATGTAGGTGGAATATGACTCTAGTGGACGTGAGTATTGTACTAAAGAAACGGGGCCTAACGTCAGTTTGCCTTTTTTTTCTTTAATTTTTTCTTTTATGGGTTCATATAACTGTTTGAGAATTGATGCGTTATGTTCTCCAGCTGATTCTCCGGGCGCTCGCTTTTAATTCAATATATTCGAGCTTGAATCCGATCCCGGTGCCGGCACCAACGAAATTGTTATTTTTAAGTGCTAACTTATCACGTGCTCAGCGGTGAAGGAAAACACCGTGAGGAAGCATGTTTGCGAAACAGTTAAGAAAAATATTTCGAAGATATGTGAAGCCCACCAATTCGCAGTGGGACCATGACCTAACACCCTCTGTACAGAGGTGACCTTTGACCAGCGGTGGGACATAATTATGTAAGCTGTTACTTTACTTTATTAGTTTAATTTTCCCATTATAGTAAGTGAACAGTAGATATAAATGTCTATTTAAAAATGTTTATAATTATGTAAGTATTAGAATATTTGACATTACATTAATTAGTATTTATCATCTTTTTTTAACTTATTGCACCTAGCACAATCTCACTCAACGCCGCAGGTTGACTGGGAGAGAATACCCAAATGGCATTAAGTCGCCTTTTGGAATCCTTCTTTTAAGGTTTTGCAATAAAGCGTAAATAAATAAATAAACAAACACACCGTCACAGTAATTGATTAATAGCATTCTTTCAGAGACCCATGTGTTTTCCGACAGATTGTAACACCTTAAGCTTTTTTGGTAGTAGTGCAGTTTTATTATGCCAATGCATGGAGTCTTGAACTTGGGTTCATAACGAAGAACTGAAGTAAAAATTCACCTCCCGTAACAATTGCTTACATACACCAATAATGTTTCCACTAAAAATGTTCAACAACGTACGAGAACATTCCAAAGGCTGTTTTAGCTCTTGGCACGATACTTATTTTTTCCATATTTCATACTTTTCTCTCCATTTCTTTTGATGATTTGCTTAATTGATTATTCAACCACTACTATGTTATCAAAATTGTATCAACTCCATTATACTTGAGTCGCTAAACACATCACCGAATTGAGAGATATTTTCTCCCCCAAAACTAGGAAAACTTAAAACGGCACCCTTGTATATCGTAGGCGATATGGAAAATTTGACACAACATATATTTCTCTAATACGCAAAATCTAAGCTAGCAAGCTAGCTTAGATTTTGAAATAAAGAAAAATAAAGGAAAAAAAAATCAAATAAATAATACGATTATACTTTTTTCGCCGATGAATTATAATCTATTCCAGTTGAAGGATCGATGTTATCTTAAATTTATAAAAAAACAAACACTCATGTTAAACAACTACTATCCCTTATATATCCTTATATTTCAACTCACCATACCTTTTTTATAACGAGGGGAAAATGCCTACGCATAGCTGCCCTCGCGGGGGCAAGTACGGGTTAAGTCGAACGGATGTTCCACCTAGGCGGATATCGTCAGAGCCACGGGAACGCTTCCGCACACTTTTGCTCTGAACGCCTCAGCAGCCCGCCACTTATCGGAGAGCAACTCCAGACACCCTGGAACATTCAGCGCGCCTTCCTACTCGGCCCCTTTTTCACGGCCCCGAGTTGGCTGACCAGAGTAGACGGGAGCCAGGAGAGCCAGTGCTAATAAGCAAGCCTTCAGCACCCAGTGGCAGACCTGTTTAGTGACGCCACCGGTTACCACGTTTCGGCGGCGGAGGATGGGGAGAACAGCGGATTCTACGCATAGTAAGTACGCACCGAGAGTGGGCTCAGTGAGCTAGTCCTCTCCACTAGGGCCACTACACCACTTGCAGCACAGGCTGACCCAGTGTGAGTTCCTCTTGGCTTCACCCCGGGTGACCAAGCCTCGCCAACTAAGCCCATCCGCCACGACAAGGCGAGAACCCGGTTAGAGGGGCAACTTACCGTACCTTGCTTTAACTAGTGTACATAATTATGGTCCAGTTCTTTAACAAAACACTTATAGAATTTGTCAACAATTTTCCGTCCGTCAAAAAAAAACAAATGTCATGTAAAATATTAGAACATTAACAAAAACTAGGACAGTCTTTTTTTCTCATCATTGATCTAACTCGCGGTTCCCTATCTTCGGAGATATCAACCGGACGGAGTACTTATAATTCTCTATTGATAGTTTAACCATTGAAAAACAGTCTATTATAGATAACTAAAACATTGGTGTGTTTTATTACACGTTTAAAAACATCCTGTGGAGCACTCATGTGCTAGTATCAGTTGTGGTTTCAGTAGGTCTGACGTGTCTATCCGTGAACGGCATTAAGTCAGCCATCTGAAACCCTTTCCTGTTTTTGTGACGCCCTGAATTAAAGTTTGGAACGTAATATATCTATTACTACTTGGTCATAAACATTCATAGACACGGAACAATTTTTGGGTAAGCATTTTTTCGTAATTGTGGAATCGTTCACCAATTATTTTGTAACTACAATGAAATTTTTGTTTAAATTCTTGTTTAGTAATTTGCACCAAATCAATCGATTATAATTTATTAAAATATATGTAAAGATGTTATATATAAAATATGTAGAAGAATCGATTACTGTGACGGTGTGTACAAAGGTGTTTATTTATTTATTAGATTAAAAGATAATGTTATATTAAAATATGTGCAAAGATTAACACTATAAACAATTTAAATTTCTATAATGTTATATGTTAATTAGATTCAGTACGTTGTACCACTACTATTAATGCGTTTAAATTCTCATTTTATTTAATATTTGTTGTTCTTTGTCATATTTTAAAAAAAGATAATTCGTAATGTTATGGCTTTGACCTTTGATTATGACATTACTCTAATTGATATTAGACGGGATACCGCAAGGGCACTGTGTTGTGATTTATTTGTTTGACTGTAGAATTGAATTGTTAAATTTTAGATTTCATTTCTCACTTGGCATTTGGCGTACAAGGGACATACGCAAAATGCCAAGTGCAAACTTTAAGGTCACTAAAATTCGTATCCGTTTCAATTTCAATACTTATTTTTATCTGATTAGCTGTTCCTATAGCAAATTGTTGTTTAAAAATGTTACTTTATTACTGAACGATAGGTGATTAGTTCGGAGCATTCATATGAAGTGACAGTACTACACTTGCATACACCTGGAGATACGAGTGAAATACTCCGCAATAAAAGTCTAAAAGTTTACCACTGCGACCTGCTGTGGAATTTGAACTTGTTGAAATCGTTGACACATGGGTGATGGGCAGCGGTAATCACTAAACATCACGCAAACCACCGGTGACAAATTTTAAATAAGCTAATCATAATATGTAAGGGTGGGGCCGACGCGTTGCCAATGTGGGCGGCCTAGGATTGCTAATCGTAATGTGTACTATATACCTACTGTTGTGAACATACTGTTGAGAAAATTATAGTACGCAAGAATATTATGTCAGTTAGTAAATCAATCTTTATTTTGCAACACCAAAAACTAATGAGAAATAATTTCCTCATCTTTAAAAGTATATATATGAAAACTTTTTACAAAAATAAAAAACGTGTGTGTTAAATTCATGTGTATGTATGAAGAAATTACACTCCTTTAGCGTATCAAAAGAAAAATAACTAATCACCTGTGCTAGTACTATTTGTTTGTGAAAAAGACATTAAATGAAATTGATAACGGCTTAATTAAATAACTAGGAATAATAGGTAAATTTCAAAAAGTTGTTATTGGTCGCGATGGTAATACCGTGAAATAGGTCGAAGTTGGTCGCTTTGCAACGAACTTCGTATGTCGCTTTTTAAGAAAGATGAGATATAGAAGATGCCTATATTTTTTCTAAACGCGCTATAAGAACTGTAACTTCAATAAAATTACAAATATTTTATTTATTGTCATTTTATTTTATTTTATTTTAATCAGAAAGGTCACAAAAATCAAAAATAAATAAGCGTTTTAATAATATACAACAAAAATAAATAAGCATTTCCTCTTTCAGAAAATATGAAAAACGTAATCTGTGTTTTAGTACTGGTGGCGTTGTTGACAATACACACCACTGGACTACCGCACCGCTCCAAAGTATTGCAGTTTTGTGGGAAAAAGCTCAAGAGGGCGTTGGAACTTGTTTGCAGCGAAACTGAAAGAAACGTCGCGGAAGAACTTGATATGCTAAAAAAATACAGTAAAAAAGGTTTGAATTTAAATATTACTAAAGACAAAAATCGAACCTTCGTCCTCTTTTTAATAATTTGTCCTTTTATGATTAACTAGCTGCTGCCCGCGACTACGTCTACGTAGAATAGGCTGAAGGTGTAACATTCAAACAAAAGACAGATATACATATAATGTGTATATAAATTATGTCTTTTTTCTGATGTATAAGCTATATTATTGTAAAGTTTCATTAAAATCCATTCAGTAGTATTTGCGTGAAAGAGTAACAAACATCCATCCATACATACAAACTTTGGCCTTTATAATATTAGTAAGGATTTACTAAAATATAATAAGTACAAATACTCATATTACTCATAGTACTCATAGTACAAATACTTATAGTACAAATATTTACAATTCGATAGCAACACATCTGGGATTCGAATCACAAGACCATTGATAAAGACATTAACTTACATGTTACAACGACTTCTTACACTAATTTGCAGTTAAAATTGGAGTTTAGACATCTATATACATGTCTGAACTCCACAGATATTAATATAAGGTTAAACTTAATAATTTTTGCTCTACCAATTTGAAATGTAATATACAGAAAATTTTATGATTTAAATGATAAATTTAATGTGTTATAACATGGAAATTAGTGTAAAATTAATAACTAAAGGTATTATATTCTTGAGTAGGCTTTGAGACTTCAGGGCTTTACAGAACATTAATAATAAATTAATTAAATTAAACTTTTTTAACGGACTTTATAGACAATGTTTTTGGTTGGACTACTTCCGCGAGATTATTTGAAAATTAGTATTTGAAACGTCGGCTATGCATACTTGTTTTTTCTATCAAACTATAGTTACATGTAATAATGTGTAATGACTGCATAAATGCGATCATTTTTAAGTCAGTTTTTTTTTACATACGTGGGGGTAATGCCTAATCATATCCACCCACGAGAGGGCGATAGCCCACAATGAGCAAAAAGGTTATGTCGGACCCGAACCGACTACAAACCCCACGATGTTCCACCTAGGGCGCATATCCCGGGAACGCTTTCGCACACATCCGCGCCCCAGCCAGCGCTGGCCGCCTCCGCGGTACCTCATCGGAGAGCCACCCGTTTTGGATCCAGGTAAGGCGCGCTCTAACATGGCGTACCTTCCTACTCGACCTTTTTTTCATTTTTTTTATTTCGAACTGGCCAGCACTTGACTGCCACCCTACCTGATGGTAAGCGGCGATGCAGCCTTTGATGGTAAGCGCGCTAGCTCAGTAGAAACCTATTCACTCTTGCCTTGAAGACGCCTACGTTGTAATCGGACGGAAAGACGGACGCTGGCTGGTGGTTGCTTTTTGCACAGCAAGACCGCTGCGCTGAAGCCATGGAGCTAGAGAGCTAGCAATGCACCCCTAGTGGACATCCTAGTCTTGTGTTCCTCCAACACACCCCAACGGCAGGAAGAGTGACTTAATGTCAATCTACCTCTCGACCTTAGCGTGAAGTGAATTACTTTTTACTTAGTTAAAACCACAGAGCATTTCCAATCTTCAATTAATTGTGTAGTTCAATAAATATCGCATGACCTAGTAGACTTTGCTACCTACATTATTTTGTTCTTCGTCCTACCTATTATCTTTCTTCTATCCTATCATTTCCAGGTGACGAGAGCAGCGACTTAATGTCTAAGAAGGGGTGGTACGTCCCTAAAAAATCACAGCGGCTGAAGAGAGACTATGACGTTAATTTGGTCGAGACCTGTTGCCAGCAACCGTGCACTCTCCACAAAATGCGCGACTTTTGTTGATACTTTTCAAGTTACATATTTTTCATCATTCAATATAAAGATTTATTCATAAAAACCTTTGAATATCCAATTAGGCTGTCATGTATATTTCCGAAATGTTATTGAAGCATGTAAACAACATTATATTATTTTTAATCAGTGTCATATTATTATGGAGATATTCGTAAAAACAAATAATTGCGTACATAAGACTTTTGTCTCTTTTGTGACTTTTGACCCATCAGGTCGGATCGTAGCAAAATCATGAGAGGATGGTGTGGAGCACTTTTAAAATTTTACATTTAATTATGAAATGTTGTATTATAAACTTAATCTTTCTTAATTAATACTTAATTGAACAATAAACAATCATGGTTGCTTTATTTATAAAAAATAAAGTTAATAAATAGAATTTGGGAAACTTTAATTAAGGGAGTAAAAAATAACTGAGCAGAAAAAACGATATCAACAAACGTACCACCATACATATACATATAATATTTTGTCTAAAATATTTAATAATGCATATATATATATATAAGATTAATAATTTTTTAAATAAAATTCAGATACTTAAAAGAGGCTATTTTTCTTCTTTTAAAAACATCACTATTAAGATAATTGACTACAGGCCTATTACCATAATACACCTATAACAAGGCTAGTTACATACTAAAAGTGACATAGTTACAAGTCTCAAGACATAACGTGACTAGACGAACCTTTCGATGCATGAAAACGTAGGGTCACTACCAAAGTTATTTTTCCCGCAAACACCGGATTCGCTCCTTTGCATGGGCGACCTCCAGAGTCCTATGACTGGTCAATCATATTGGAGTGAAGGAGTTATGGGATCCGCTCATGCTAACACCAAGGGCGCTTTCGACCATCATGTATGATAACGTAACCGCGCCATCGCTATACTGTCCGAGCTGATATTAGGCCACATTTACCGGGGGGACGGTACGCCCCTTGAGACAATCCCGTATCGTGGAGTCCAATTCCCCGACACCTGCGCTGACGGATGGGTTATAATTGACAAAATTCCAAAATTAAAAAAAAATACAATAACCCCTACGTAAAATATGTCCAAAAATTATGGAAAAAAACTGTTGTACTCATCAAACATCAAAATCAAAAATATATTTATTCAAATAGACGCTTGCGCGCTCTTATGAATCGTCAAATTTTACATCAAAAATTATCAATATACGTTCGTAAGGTGCCACTTATGTAATGTGAACATTTGCGTCCGATGAAGCTTTAATAGTCTCGGGACTGGAAGCAAAAACATCAGTTAATACAAGATACAAGAATGTGAACATAGGCCTCCGCCTTAGAACGCTACATATAACGACACTTTGCCATTTGCGTCCACCGGTTGCCCGCGACTCTTACGATGTCGTCGGTCCACGCGAAGGGTGGCCTTCCAACGCTACGTCTTCCGGTTCGTGATCTCCACTCGAGAACCTTTACTCTCCATCGGTCCTCAGCTCAATTGATAACGGTTTAATTAAATTATTACTTGGAGTTATAGATTAATAATATCAAAAAGCTGTTATTGGTTGCCATAGTAATAATACCGTAAAGTTGTCGAGGTTAGTCGCTTTGTAACCGCTTTTAGGCTATTAAGCGCGCGCATCATAAAAAATTTTACTCTCACAATTTTTTCCAAACGCCACAATAAAAGTATAACTTCATAAATTCCTATTGAAATAAAAGTGTTCAACACTTTTTATTTCAATAGCTCCACACACATATTGTAGCAGCTTATTGTACGCTGTTTAAAGCGAATTTATTTAATAAATATAAATTTTATCTACTTACGCGTCGTCTATCACCTATATAAGAAAAGCAGTCATACAAGTGAAAACTGTACGCCAATGTTTATCATTACCAGGATATCTAAAGGAGATCTAGTTTGCATCCACGCAAATAAAAGTGGGGCTTGTCAGTTTATGTTGTACTGAGTGGAGATTAGATTGCAGAATTGATTAGTGTAATTTAATTTAAAAACATGCAGCACACAAACATACATCATCATCATCATTTCAGCCTGTTTGCCACAGACTCCTGCATCCATCAACTTCCCGCCCACTTGCACAGGTCGTCACACCATAGAATAGGGGGTCGTCCTACACCGCGATGGCCAGTACGAGACTGCCACTCGAGAACCTTTTCACATACTCGCAGTTATCTTATCCTATTTAAAAAAAAGTAATGTTAACCCAATAATACTATTAAAGTCACAATGTGTATAGACTGTGTGAATGCCTAAAGATCCAGGTGATTGCTCTCCATCTACTCTTAGCTAACCTTAAAATAATGACGAATCTGGACAAGGAAAATTCCGAGGAAATTCAGGACGTTCTAGCATACGCACAGCGTAAGTATTAAAAATTGAAACTTAAAAATCTAACACCCAGACTATGTCTGGTTGTTCGTTTTTAGTTTATTATCTTTTATTATTTATTATACATAACCGCGACTTTAAGTGACTTATTCAAACTTCTCATTTGAGTTGAGGCCACTTACTTAAATGGAGCTTAATCCGTGATCGGTATCAGTGACGTCGAACGCTTCAATCTGTTCATTACAATTGTGTTTTTACGTCTTGCTTCTGAGAACGCACTGCCGATGCTAATGAGTTTTTTTGAGCATTACTCAAGACATCAGTCCGTTTCGTAGCATTATGTCATCACGGTTCAATTAATGCAGCGTCTTTTAATCCTTTAAGTGTCTTCGATTAGTTTGTTGCGGTTCGTGTGTTCGGTTGTGCGATTTTGATGTGTTTCGTAATGGCAAACAACAAATATTTGTTACTTTTGACAGTGTTCTGTTGGCTTACTTTGGTCACGGGTATGTAACTTAATGGTTAAATGACTTTATTATTGTGAATTTGTTTAAAAATGCGAGGACAATCGCATATTCATAAATATAAGTATATAAACATTATTCAGTTTAAAGTTTAATAAGATTCTTTAACTTGTTCTTTTTACGATAAAAATCTAAATTATATACTTAAAATCTCCATATAAGATAATTGTTGATGCGCTTTCATTGAATTGTTGAAGTTAATGATCTATAACTCTTTATTACACAAAATTGAAAAAAAGTTATCTGATAATTTTCTCCTCTTTTATGTTACGTTTTATGTCGATTTATACGCTTTATATCCTTGTTATATCACGGTTTCCTAATCTAATTCAATTTCGTGAATTCACTGCACAGTAACTGAAATCTCTTAGTTTTCGAATTTCTTAAGTGAAGAAATCACCGCAACGTTTGTCTGTCCTGTTCCGTGTCTTTGTTTTTTTACTTTTTGTAATTTAACATATTCCGTTGATTTAAACAACTTTATAATGCTTACATACTACCTACAATGCTTATATGCTACCATAAAATATTATAAACTAGTGACAAATGTTTTAGCTCCATTTGTTTATTATATTGAAAATGTTTACAATTTTTTTTTTGCATATATTGATGCCAATATTTTGTACAGGCATACTATATCCAAATGAAAATGTTCATTAAATTTTTTTTGCATATTTAAGCCAATATTTAGTGCACGTATACACTAAATCCTAATCTGCACATAGAAATTACCGCCCTGTTTCTATAACTATGCGTTAGTTCTATCCAGGATGTAGATCTGCCAAAGGACTGTCCGCACGGACGCACTAAGGTCATCTATTAATGCTAATTTATACAGTAAAGTGTGCCGGAGCTGTGTCAACAATAAAAGTAGAACAATTCATGTCGTTTCCGTAAATTTCAGAACACGAGTTGATTTCAATAATGCTTTAATTTCTACTAAGCAGAAATCTGATGAATGATTTTTTTATGTGAAAACTTTGCAAAAGAGCACGTGATTGACGTGATGTTAAATGATTACCCCCACCCTATATGTCAAATATACAACACCTGGGTTCGATGAGTGGCCCACCATGAAAATACCATGGAAATACCAAAACCAGTGGAACCCGGTTACCTCACTTTACAGGCGAAACCCAAAAGTATAATAGTAGAGTATACACATCGTGTTGTTCTTTTGGTACGCCATGTTCCTTCCCTGGGCCTCAGCCCTGTAGTGTCGGGCTCATAGAATAGAGCTAAAGTATTCCCTGCCTGTCGTAAAAGGCGACTAATAGGGGACACGGATTATCAGCAGCACGAATTGGCCTCGAGCTGTACGAACTGGTATGAACTGGTACGAATCTTACGATATGATTATTATAGGGTATCTTTTGAAGATTTCCCCCCGATACCAACAAAAGGTCATGTTCCTTCCCTGGGCCTTGGCAGGCCACAAAGTATAATTTTTCAAGCACACCAGAGGTATGCGTCACAAGTATGCAAAACTCTTCGTAATATATAATTTTTTAAGATATTGATGCACAGCCTAAAATATCTTTATATAGTACAAAACTAATTCGCTACCGACGTTTGTACGCTAAAATCTTTTAAACTACGAAACGCATTTTAATGCAGTTTTCAGCAATAAATAGAGTGATTCAAAAGGAAGATTTACATATAGTAGACATGCATATTGTAGTCGAGTAAAGCCATGAAATTGAAACATATTTTTGTGCGCTTACATTTCAAACGCTTGCTAACCCTTACGAGATAAATCAAATGAATGTACTACGGAACTGTATATCTTAAAACGAGTCCCTAATGTTTAATTTCTAATGGTGACCCACAGTGACCATTTTTAACTTTTACATATTACAAAAAAATATATATTAACGAAGCTATTTAAAAAATACAGTATAAATCCTCCAGACCAAAATTATCCTTTACAGCATATCATTAAAATGAATGTCTTAGATGATATCAGAGATTTAAAGCGGGCCATACGTCCATCCCGGTCGCCAGCGGTCGCACTTTTGAGAGTAACCTCTAAAGAAAACATGTGTGCACTGTCTCATGAAAAAAAAGTTGTCAAGATTGTATATAAAGATATCTTGTACTCTGTAGTATCGAGTAATCATAATCATAATATTATTAATCACTCCACACTGCCCCACACTAGTATCTATCTACATTGCACCATTGCAAAGCCTGCGCCGGCTAGTATATATGCATATCCTAAATATTATCCTAATATTTTGTCTTGAATTTCGAACACAAGACCACCTATTCTCTATTTTCTGATAAGGTATTCGAATCTCCAACCTGAACGACACCTGCATCAGATGCCTTTGCTATGTGGCCGGTTGCGATTTGTCGCATGGATGCACTCAGGGCTACTGCGGACCTTTCTACATATCCAGGGTGTATTGGGTCGATGCCGGGAAACCGAGTCTGCCTGAAGATAATCCGGAGAGAAAAGAAGGTAAGGTTAATAGACAAAAAGGATTAGCACATTTATATGATGGTATGCCTCAACCATGTTAATTAACATTTTAAAGGACAGAAAATCTTTATCTAGTTTTTGAAGTTATCATTCTTTTGGCGCGTTTAGAAAAAGTTATGTCAATATGAATTTGATATTTCTTAGCATAAAACAAGAATATGCCGATTGGTTATGTCAGGCGCATACAAGTTACGAATAAATTAGAAGTTAACATACTTGATGCCTAATATTTTTATATAACATATTTTTGAATCATAAACTACAGTTTCATTAATTCTATTTACTAAATATCCCGTTTTGTTTAATAAGGACTACTTAAAAATATTTTGTATTTTAGGGCAGACTCAGTTATCCTCCTTTATTTAACCGTTTTAACGCATAAGACGAATACACGGAATATTTTGAGAATATGCTAAATATTCCAATTCACATTATTAACGTTTATCCTTTTATGAACGACGTATTAGGCAAATCTGTACGACTTACCTCATAAATCGTACTAAAAATTTGATTTTATTGTTTCGGAACGTTATTATTACGTACTAAGTAACTCTGTTTTTCGTTATTTTATGTTAAAAGTTTTATTTTCATCCTTTAAAAGAGTCGGTCATTGTTACATCGCTGACAAAAATAATTAATTCACCGTTTCGCTACTACAATAAAAACACATGTTACTTGCAGGGCTTACTTGAACAAAATTAATTTTGTTAGTTATTACCGAATATTATATTTTTATTGCAGCTTTTGAAGACTGCGCCAGGGACTACCACTGTTCGGTGAAAATAGTCGAAAGTTATATGGCGAAATTTGGAAAGGTATACGTCATGACTTTTATTTATCAAACACTTTTCATCATCATCATCATTTCAGCCAGTTTGAGTCCACCGCTGAACATGGCCTCCCCCACAGAAGCACGAAGCCCGTTCCCGAGCCACCTGCATCCATCTTCTTCCCGCACACTTACACAGGTCGTCACTCCATCTATTGGGGGGTCGTCCAACACTGCGATGGCCAGTACGAGGCTGCCACTCGAGAACCTTTCTTCCCGAATGGTTCAGTTCTACGAGCTATATGGCCTTAAAAACTAATTAACTTTACTATAACACTTAGGTAAGTGCGAAACAATTATCTGTGGGTCACAAAAACAATTGTCCCCTGTGAGAATCGTAACCACGATCCCCGACGCCGAAGCCAATTCCCTAGCACCTTCGCTACGGAATCATATACCATAGTAAGTGGTACAAGTCGTTTGTATTATGGGAAATGTTTCCAGGATTGCAATAGAGATGGCGTTACGAACTGCTTCGATTACATGATGATTAACCATCACGGAGGAGGCGCTTGCACGGAGCCTCTGCACCTAACAGGGCTAGGCCGAAGACGATTGGAGCTGTACCAACAGTGTCGACTTTAGCTGAAATAGCATTAAGAGTTTAGCCTGTAGACAAGACAAGAATCATATACCTTACATAAATAGATTCTAAGGTAGGTTCAATTATACTAAAACTATGTATCTATTACTACTATATATTGAAACTAGAAATAATCTAAAATCTTTATCTTACTAATAATCAAGCCCATAATCAGTCGCCTCCTATTCCTCGGGATGATCTGGGACTGTAACTCTAAACAAATCTAATCTAAACTAAAAATCCATTTAAGTTTTAATACTATATTATACAAGAAAATTTAAAAAGCAGTGAAGACGGTACGTGCTTCTCTTTCTAATAGTAGACCTACCAAGCATTTTTTTAAGTTGTAGAAAATGATAATGTAATACAAATTTCATATTACGATTTGCAACAGGTTCACGTAATGCTACCATATCAGTTGCAATTAAATATTAATTTTGACCTTACTTTTTGAAATACCATTATTTTTCCCCAACTGTCTACTTTCAGTTATTTACTTTGTAAAGGCAAAATAAAAAAATACTAATAAGCAAAAAAGATTGGTTTGCAATTTTTATAATAAGTATTTAATGCTTGCGCCAATCTGTATCACTAATATATAGATTGTCATAGGGAAATATATAGATAAAATAATCAAATAACAATATGCGAAACTATAAGTTTATTTCAGCTTATTTTGTATCAGACACGCTTATCACATTAATTAATTGTTAACAATATTAAAATGATACTATATATTTCTTACATACTATATATTGTCTGACTATAATATGATATATATTATAGTCAGACAAAAGTATTATTACTTTCCAAGTTAATTCATCATTTAATCTTTAATCTACAATATAATTTCAGTTCTATTTTCAATTAATTTTTGTAGTTTTGTTATCATGGAATATTTTTATGATGATGAACTAACGGCCAATAATAGATAACAACAAAATAACAATTTTATAACATAGTTTAAAAAAATGTTATTTTATTAACTTTAAAAACTTACATTTAAACTTCTTATATAAGACCATTACCATAAGAATTGTACTTCAAATTTATTTTGTAATTAATTTCTAGTCAAGTTACATTGTGTTTATATTTTCTTCTTTATAATAATAATTTCATAATTCATGCAAAGTATATCTGAGTATTAATGTTAGATTTAAACATTTTAAAAGAACTTTTAAGCTTATCTATATCTAAGATTATTTTAATTAAATAAATTTGAAATAGTTGAACGCAAAAAACCTTGCCATGCAACGGGATAGGTATGTTATGTATTATTTTAGTCAAATAAATATTTATGCTTCATATGTAAACTTATTTAATTACAAAATATGATATTAGTATTTCGCAAGTTTGTAACTTTTGTAATAAAAATATTCAATCTTAATTTCATATCTCTCGCCCGATAATTACCGGCTTGATATACATAAAATAAATACTTTACCTAACACGTATAAAGTTTTTCACTCTCCAAAAAGTCCCAAATGATTTTTGAAAAAGTCACACGTCAAATTTCTACTTTACGTAGTATAAAACAAAGTGGCTCCCGATGTTTGTACGCTTAGATCTCTTAAATTTCTCACCGGATTTTAATGCGATTCTCAGCAATAGATAGTGATTGAAGAGTAAAGCTTATTGTAGTAAACATGCATATTGTAGTAGAGAAAAGCTGCGAAATTCAATATCTACATTGCACCCGTGCGAAGTCGGGGCGGGATGCTAGTTAGTCGTAAAACTTATTACAAATGAAATAAACTAAGCCTAGGCGAAGGTGACAAGAGGAGCGGGAGACTGCCAATGCTCGCTGTCAGTTTCCTCATCGGACTCTTCGGGGAATCGAACCTGGATACGCAAACGATTAACGATTAAAAAAAGTATGTAGTAGAAATAAATGAAAGAAAACCGGCCAAGTGCGAGTCGGACTCGCGTACAAAGGGCTCCTTACCAGTATGTCTTATAAAACCGGCAAAAAAAATCATATGTCTGTTGTAGGGGAGGCCGAATTAAATGTTTTTTTTTATTCTGTTTTTTAGTACTGTCATGGTTCATGAGAATTCCCTTTGCATACGGAACCCTAAAAACTAACAAGAGATAATATTTTTTAAGGAAGACGGCAAGTTCATATGAGGTGACCGGAGCCCAATTTTCAAAAGGTTATCAACGCATCTGGAACTCTCAGGTGTAGCAGATGTCCATGGGCGGCGGTATTCACTTAACATCAGGTGAACCGTCTGCTCGCTTGACAACTTTTCAAATAAAAATTGCACGGTGGCGAAATTCAACAGCAGGTATTAAACGATTCTTCGAGCTCTTCCCGTGGTCAACACGAGAGTGACGCGACACATCTTCAACCTTATACTATCCTCAATCTGGTTTGAACTCAACTCAAATTTTAACTTAATGTTATCTGTGATTATGTGGTGTAAAATAAACTAAATAACAAAACGAACTTTATGATAAAAGGAATCCAAGATTTATAAAATTCATTGACCACTTTATTCTGCATCAATATTATTTTAGCTATAAAAAATAAACTTTACACCTTTTATGCTAGAGAAAAAAATCAATAAAGTTAATTAGATATTACAAAAACTCAAATCAAAAACCCAACAGTGATCCGGAACAATATATATATATTATAGAGAGGAGTGAATCAATAAAAAATATATATAAAATTTTAATCTCACCCAGGGTGCTAGTCGTTTTCCATTGGATTGCAGGGAGCTGCCTTGGTTTGCTTGCCATGCCTGAAAAAAAAAAACAAAAACATTCGAAATTTTAAATCGTTTCTTAAACATCATTAATTCCAAAGTATACAGTGAAGGACCAAAAAAAGTTTTTCTTTTTTTATGGAGAAAAGGGAAAAGGTCGCGGCTGATAGCGAAAGCGGCAACTTTATCGCTGTAATCGAAACGGTTCTTTCTTTACCTGGTATGCGTCGTTGAAGGCGTGCGCTAGAGACAAGGCGAGCGCCCTCGCCTGCTTGCGGCGCGCGCACACAAACACATGCACCACGTGACTCTCATCCGCCCCGCTGGCGCTCTTGCCTTCCACCACGGCGAATACGCGCGCGTTCGCCGCGTCGGCCGAGCAGTATGATATCCTGCTCGGCATGACAAACGTTACATCAAACATCTGGCTCAGCGTTCATCATAGCGGGTTTTTTTTTAATTGTGACAATGTGACAAACTAACTGGCGTTTCAGCTAATATGATACTTCGTGATTACCGTCGCCCATGGACATTTGCAACTTTTTTTTGATAAAGTGCGACCCGGCTACCTCACTCGCCAGACGAAACGCAGAAGTAAAACACTTCCACTTCACGGCGGTCTTATGTGAGTTCGTCCAACTTGATTAACTATTAGCCCACTTTGTGATCTGTGTATATCTTCTTATTTTAAAGTGGTATATCCACTTATCTTAATGTCTTTACCAGTTACGATTATATATTTGTATGTAGATGGTAAAAGCTCACTCACACTCTTATCTTTGACCTTGTAATCGAAAGGATAATTGGACTTTATTGTTAGTTCTTAGTTTTTATTAATTAAGACATAGTGAATGTTTGTTGAACTGTAAGACCGCAAGATTGTCAGTTCAAGGTGCTTTAATATAAAATGATAAAAACGACTTTGTTCCTCAATAATAAAAAGTCCGTACTTGTTATGTATATAACAATATTTTTGTTATTTAAAATTTTTGCAACTAATCCAATACTGAAACACGTAAAACGTCACCAAGCTGTACGGAAAACCGAATAAAATATTAATAAATTAATTATTTTTATATTACTAATACAATTATATCACAGTCCATAAAAGAAGCGCTCGGCGGGTGATATTAATATAATAATAAATAATGTTATGTTAACATAAAGTCAATGCGATATGTCACTGACTTTATAACGGGAAAAAGATAATGATGCACTATGTAAATCAATTTCTAATGAATATCTAGAACGTTTCTTTATCATAATTTTACCATCGGGGATATTTACTGGTTCTTTTCCGTATAGTAGCTACAACTGTTTGTGAATATACTACTTGATTCTTCAAGTTAGTGAAACCTTCTCGACGCAGTTGATTTTTTAAATGTTTTTCTTACATAATATATTAATTATGATAAAGGAGTACTAAATGAGTACTCGACGACATGACCAATCAACAACAAGGCTTCTTTAATAGTGTGAATCACTGAGTATCAGTACAGTAACAATATAACGCAACAGACTATAAATAATATAGATTGACTACTTGCAACAATTTTCTTACCTGTATATAGATACACTAAGCACACTCTCCTGTGTGTCGACGTCTGTGACCAAAATGCCCTTCGGACTGATATCGAGACTCACCCTCTGCAGTTTTTTGTTTGAAGCTGAAAACACAAAAATCCAAATCATTTATTCATCGACATAAGAAACTTAACACAAATACGATTACGATGTTTAATCCCCTGACTATGGCAATTGTGCACTCATAACCCGTACATACTAAAAAATATCATAGCGAAAGTTTGGAATAATTACGAGAATAAATCAATTCAAAATCAAAATCAATTAAACAAGGCATTCTCTACCAGTCATAATGAGCCATAAACAGAATGTGGTGAGAGCTCATTGATACCATGAGGTAGGTGCAGCAAAAGCTGCAACAGAAATAATCGTTCGTTCACAACATACATTTATATTAAATGTATTTTGTCATAGTCAGTAATAGCTCAGTGTTCGAGCGCTGTTAATTTAGTTTACTAGCAACGAAATTGTTAATTGCAATTTAAAGTGCTAACTTATCACGTGCATGGCGGTGAAAGAAATAATCATCGAGAGAGATTGTTTAAACACCAAGCTGCGCGCCATTGACATTCTATGGCTTGTAGAGAAAGCTTGCGTTTCTTGTTGAGGGCGTAGGAGGAATTGTTTAACTAATACTTTGAGCCCATAGAAAAGGCGATTATAAACGGTGATGAAGTCATGGGTTTAAAAACAAACAGCGTTAAAGAGTAAGCCTCTATTTTATAAAAATGAGATTCAGGAAGAGCTATTTACACATCTGAGACCAGAGACTGAAAAGACATCAACGAGTGAAACGAAAAAATCGGTTTGTGTTTTTCGTTATCTATTATTTTAACATATCCATAAAAGCTTACACGCCAAGCGGAATGTTTGACCACATTTATTGTTTTCAAAGTTCTTAATTATCATTTATTATTTTCATTTCTAACTGTTTTTTTAATGCTATTATGAAATGAAAAACTGTATTACTGAAAATGTAAATATGAATTAAAACTCTTAACTAAAACTCATCAATAAATATAAATATCAGTTCTATAAAAAAAGACAATTTTAAGACTTCTGCTCACATTTAACGGTGTGCAGTGTGGAGCGAACAGCGAGTGCGGTAGCGGGGGCGGAAGCGGCTCGCTCCACGGGCGACGCGCCCGCGTATCGCACCTCACTGTGTCCGCTCCCGTCACGCGCCTCACGCCACCAGCCTTCGCCTTCGCACTCCGCCAGTGCCCACTCCTCGCAGAGTTCTGAAAACTCACCATTCGTACTTAGCATCACATTCACCATTTTTTTATGTGACAAGTCGCCAAGCGAGCCAGTGGTTCACCTGGTGTTAAGTGAATACCGCCGCTCATGGACATCTGCTGCACCCGAGGGTTACAGATGCGTTGACATAGTTTTGAAAATTGGGCTCCGGCTACCTCACCCGCCAGACGAAACGCGAAAGACCGGCGTCAAGTGGAAGTATAATACTTATTTGACTTTCACTTGACGCCGGTCTTCTGTGAGGTCATGGTACTTACCCGGACGAGCCTGCCCATTTGTGCAACAGCCCAGGCTGCTGGGTGGTCCTACGACAGTTAATATATACTTAGCTTATACATCAAAATAATGCATACGCTATTTATAAAGACACAAGGATCTCTTAACGTAACTCTGTCTGTCTGTTACGCCTTCACGATTAAACCGCAAAGCCAATGAATTATAGTATAAAGATAGATACGGCCTTAGAGACGAAAATAAGCTACTCAAAGCACTAATACTGCGCAGACGAAGTCGCGGGCACCATTTACTTAGTTAATATAGCTATAAAAAAGCTTTCAATTAATTCGTGCTCACAAGCACCAGAGAAACGGCACAGCGAACACTGCTAAACTGAATGCTTTCGTATTAAAGCTATATTTAAAATTTTATCATGAACAAATTATTATTATTTTACTGATGTTTTGAACTCTGCAGAGGCCATGGTCGCGGAACAGATTTTGGTAATTGAATGCCAACTATAATGATAACCTTTCCCATCACCAGCTGTTTTTGAAATTATACTTCTTTACGCGCGTTATGAAAAAATGATGAGAGTAAATTTTAAGATGTAACGCAAAAGTCACACCTTTGAAGCTGCCCGCTAATTTTTATAGATGGCGGCATATTCTCAATCAGATTCACCCGTTACAGTTTTCAATAAAGAATGTAGATGGCGCTTTCATTATTTTGCTCTACTTTTGAACATTTGCATAAGTATATCATATCTATATAAAATCGAGTTAAGTGTTTTACAAAGGTTAATTTTTGAAACGATGTTTTGATTTTATTATTCAACTTGTTTTTCTTTTGTTACGCCAAAGAAGTATAACTTCTTACGTGCGTACATAAGTACACACAAACTTTTATATATTTCGCCAGATGATTTAAATATCGGTGGAGAATGTCTTAAAGCAGAAATGCAATATGAACCTATGAATTATTTGTAAATAAAAGCAAGCATTGCAAGTGAAAATCCTATTTTTAACCTTTCTTGCTCTACCACACGTCCAGCTTAGGAAGAAATAGGCTCGATGAAACGCAAACAATGATTGATAGTTTACTGTGTTCACATTAGGGATAGTTTGGATTTGGTTTTGTGAGGGTGTAGATAATAATCGACCAAGACAGTTCTGTTTAAGAATCACAAATGAATTTATCAAAAAAATTAAATAGGTGGCATTATGTTACGTGTACGCAATTATTTATTTAATCTTAACAGAATTAACACATTGAAGGTCAACTTCAAAGTCCGTCCATTAAAGTCCACCTGCTGCAAAATATATCATGTTTACATGTACATGTACAAATCAAAAAAAAATCAAAATCATTTTTATTCGAAGTAAGATTTTTTCAAATCGTTTTTCGACGTCGTATAATATATGTCTCTCATGCCGTGCTAAACAAATATCGACCCCCGCTAACAAGCGACATGCTTAATTGTATAAGACATAAATGTTTCTCTTATAGAAAGAATATTTACAAGGAAGTGACAGACGTATTCTTAAGCTGATAATATTTATAAATACATCTGGAGTGCACATCGCGAAGAATAAAACGTAGCAAGCTAATGACTAACAGCTTCATGTGAACGACCAGTTGTGGCGATAAGCTTAATCACAACGTGTATGCTCCTATCCTGTCAACCGTTTAATTATGTCTCGGGACATTAATTTAATAATTATCTTCGGCTTCTATAAATTGCCAGCGTCGGAAAATAAATAGCCTCTGCGGTAGCGCAATTGTGGTTTCTAGAAAAGCCAGAGCTCAAGGAATATTCATGTTTAAAGAAGGGAACAGAATGAATCTATAACTGTGTTACTGTTATCACACTGTTATAACCTAGAAAATATCGATAATTTTTATCTATATATCTATAACTATGATCAAATCATAAACTTAGTAGCCAAAATTGAGTTGTTTTTAATAAGATTGAGAGTAAGCATTTACGTAGCCTAAAATGGTATATGAATTATCTTAGTAAAAGCCTATTCAGTCTTCTCGTAAAGACACCCATATTGTATACGGACGAAAAGACGGGCTCCGCTCTTTGCTGTACATATTAAATACATGTTTGCAATCTATTTAATATTTATAAGTATATATGTGGTAGATGTGCATAGAAATATAGCGGAATAATCATGAACTATTTAGTGTTGCATTTTTATATACATACGTATGGGCAAAGTTTTCATAGATGTTTCAAAATACTTATACGGTCTTTAAAGCTCTTTAGAAATCTAAACCGTCTCTTCCGCTGCCCACCTCTCAGCCCTTTCACCCAATGAACAGTTTAAACGTCAAAGAATAATAACATATCGAAATGTTTGCAAACAGGCCATTCATCTGGCGTCAGTTAGACATTTATTGTATTGATAAGCGGTTATCTAGGCCAGACGGTCATGATAGCGCAACTGGGCCAGGGGTCACCATATTAGGCGCAATAAGACACTCGAGTTCAAACGATTACTAGCACCAAGCCGTTACTACGGTCTGTCCCAAATTGTGGACAGAGTGTGCCTGTCGTTTAAACGATTATGTATTTTTAATACCAATCCCGTGTTTCTTGGTAGTGTATACCTAATCGGGCCTAGTCAAAAAAGTAAATCTTAAACTTAGAAAAATCAGCTATTCTCCAAAAAAATAGGAAAAATTAGGCCTACGTTTTTCTTTAATGTGTAAAATTAAACTGTATTTCATCTATATTTTCATCAATCAAAAAAACGAAACAACAGAGAGCGTTCAATTATAAAATGACAATATAAATATGGTTTAAAATAGCATTGTTGTTTGAATTAATTCCTACTTCGAACGTCAAAGCCAGCTCTGATATGGCTGATGTCGCAATAGTTCATTCAACGGATAAGCGAGGAAATGCGATGAATAATTATTAATGTCTTTGTTTGCATATACCCACATTTAAGTGCACAAAGTTCAAATCTGTTATTAGTTGCATCGCTTCTCGTGTCTATCAGAAGTCTTTGTTTGATGACAGGCAACTTTTATTGCGTAAATTATGTTTGAAAAAAAAGTAACCGCTTCCGCCATTTAATAATAAAACGTATTTCCCAGTTTAATTTAAGTTTTCTTTCACATTCTTCTCTAGTCTAAAGCTGAAACAATAACCTGCATCGCAATAATTGTTTATTGTGATGCTAATATTCTTGATGCGAATCAACTCCACGCAGTACAGCAACTTAACGATCGATAAATTGAAACGTTTGAAATGAAATGAAAAACAGAAGAGAATTTATATTGCTTTTTAACGTTAATAATTCTATGTGAAATATAGATCATATGAAATATCAATCCATATTTATTTTGTCGCTAACAAAACCTTAGCCATGACAGAGCTGCAACAATAAGTAGAAAAACATGAACGCACGCGCCAACGCGACGGCAAAGCGATCCATCGTTCAGTTAGCGAGCTTTTATCGACCGTGAAAAAAACACGGTTGTCACGATGTCGAGTTTCTCTGAAGTGGATATGAATTATTTATAGATGGCCGATTGGATGACACTACCGTTGTCAAACGGCATTGCATTCAATGTGCTGCAGGTGTGCAACTGTTAAGATTTAAAAAAAATCCCACGTTTTAATTTCTAACTGAACATCTGAAAAGTGAAGCCGTGATAGCTCTTCAACATCAGCAACCTGAGTTCAATCCCCGATGCCGGCATCAATAAAAACCAGTGAAAACTAGTTCCAACTAGACAAAACGCGTTTTGTCGAAATGATTCAGTTAAAGAACTGTATCAACCGTGGACAATGTTGCATTTTTAATCCAGAAAATAGCAGGGAAATTGTTAATTTTGATAAAAATGAGACTGGCCCATTTTGATCTGAGTGTAAACTGGTTCACGGAATACAATCAAACCAAAAGTACTGTTGAAAGGGATAATTAAGACAAAGAAAAAACTTTGGCCTCATGGATGGAAGGCAAAAATATAACAATATGTTAATGTTGATCAAATGGTTGATCAATTAATGAAAAATTGGGCACTTCATTCTGGTATTTAAAAGTTACCATACAAAGCGATTTTTACTATATAGCCGCGAGTAGCACTTATTTCTTCGAATTTGCCCCTGATTAAGGATGTAAGAGTTAAATATGGTCTTAAAAATGCTTTAAAAATAATAAATACTATGATAAATTATTTTTTTGTAGTGCTATTCGGCACATAAAATGAAATATTAAAATTTCTACAAAAAGTACGAATTTTTTTTTTTTCTACAAAAAAATAATATTTTTGCCACGAAATTATTGTAATGTATTAATGATCCTCAGCAAAGTTGATGAAAGACGATTGGTTTTGTTAAACATTAACCAAGAATTATTAATAAATATATTAACAATATCCATGTTTTCAATTCCAAATAAGTTTCTCTAATACTAGTTTTAACTAAGGTTCAAGGTTAGAACTAGTTTTAACTAAAATTTAAATTTTTAAATGAAGTAAATCCTAGTTAGGTATACCTAATAAAATCTAGTTTTAACAAAGACAGCTAGTAAAAACTACTTTTAACTAGAAAAACTAGAAATTTATTTATTCTTTATTTTTTACTTTAAGCAAGGATTACAAAGGGTGAACTTAATGCCTTTTGGCATTGTCTCCCAGTCAACCCGGAGCGTGGTGGGTGCAATAATTAAATTAATTATTCACATGTATTGACAATATACAATATATATAAGCATATAAACATGTCATAAAAAAGGGGTGGCTGCTATTGCCGCCACGATTCCTTGTTCGACGTCATCCCTAGATCTCTTCTTTCCATGAAATTTCCAGCAATTTTAAAGCCCTGTGGCATTTTCACGATTTCATTTCCTCGGCGGCTTTACTTTGATCACTTATGAGAGATATAAAGCACCCGTTTGGGATGCTACTTCTTTAGACACTGAGTCACGGTCAGGGTGGCGTTAGAGGATCTAAAGTAAATAAATCGCCAAATATAATTATCTTTGTTAAAACATTTGGGCTTTATTCCGAAGCTCCAACGAAAACGAACAAAAAGCAACAGCGTAGCCTCGACGGGATCAGCTAGTTTATAATAAAAAATATTGTATTTGTCATTATGTCACCACAGATGAATATTAAAATTACTAAAATGACAATCAAAAATTATAACACCGGCTTCAATCGAACTAAGGGAATGGTTAATTTTAAAAATTGAAAAGAATTGTACTTAGGCGCTTCAAATAAAATTATCTATGAAATAAATTATTCATTGATTTTAGCATTTGAATGAAATGCAGCAACTAGGCTATCACTAAGTTTGTTACTTTATAATGTACTGCGACACTACAATTATACTGGACTTCGACCTAAAATTCAATACAAGTTATCTACCAAGGCCGAGCAGCCGTCATTTCTGTTATTTATTTAGAAAACAATAAGTATCAAACATTTGTAAATAAAAAAAATATTTTACTCTAATTGCAAAATACAGATAAAAAACCTGAGAATTAATTATTTTTAAGGATAAATACATATTTCTTCATAATGACACAGATCCTAACAATTACGTCCCTAAAAAGTATTATGGCGATTTCAACTTAAAAAAAGACTCAACAGTATTGCCATTTATAATCGATAGCGGCAAACATATAGGCCAATAAGTCCGTTACTAACACGTAAAAGACTTGTTTATCATTCCATAGTTCCTGCTATGCTACCAGTAGCCGCCCTCTTTCGTTAACAGATATAGCGAGTTTTTTCCCGACAACAGATCAGCCATTTAAGTCTGAGCCAGCGAGAGCTCCCAATTCCAACGTAATTGGAGAGAAAACTGCACTCGCGTTGGTATGGACGTCGCCTTTCGAATGCGACTGCCTCCGAACTTGGAAACTTTAATGGAGTCTTAGAAAAGCTGCCGCAGCACAGATTTTTTTTACAAATGCCGTTTATTTAGCAATGGAATAGCAATGGAGTTTTATTAATTAGTTGGAACTGAACAAATTATACGGACATATATGTATAATGCTGCTTTCATTAATTTTTTTACCTTACCTAATTTAGATAATTAAAATAAAATCTAAACTAAATTAAATTGTGTGTAAAAAGTGATTTACGAAACACCAAATATCTCATTCGTAATCATTTGACTCGCACTACTAATATAGAGATATTTCTATATATCTAAAACTTATAATGGTATTTTAATATTGAACACTATTTATATGTCCGAACAAAATAAGAAATACAAAACACGAGTAATATACAATATGTAACGATTCGGAAGAACACCTTTATTTTCAAATACACTTATATTCACTGATTGACAATGCTCATTAAATTTGATACCTATAAAAAACAAAATAATGTAGGCTTTCAATGTTAAAATTTAAAAACATTAAAAGGAATCATAGATCATATTTGGTTTTGTATTTTTTTTTTCATTCTATTTAATTAAAAAAGATGAAATAATTATACTGTAGGATTTTAGTTGATTGGTTAAAATTATTTTAATGTGCTGCTTATACTTTATATATTGAAGTGTCACCCATAAAATGTAGTTAATAATATTTTTATTTTATTCCATTAGTACCTTATACATGTTGTTTGATAGTACATAATACATAAAATATACAGCTTATAATGAAAACTTCTGGGCATACTAAACGTAATACAATTTCTTTTTTTTTATAAAAATAACTTTTACTCACTCTTATGCTTAGAGTGGGTTTTCCACATTTTCCTTAACAGCGTAGCCATCGTGCTATCCCACCTGTAACTTTTCAGTCACTATTATAAAAAAGAGAACTTTTCCCGCGCAATATCACCGGATGAACGCAAAACCACGCGCGTCGCCTCCTACAACCCTTCGCGATATGAGTTCGCGATGTGCCTGATACTGCAATTTAAAAGTAAATAAGCCACAACAGACCACAGACACAACGTTATTACTTTGACGTGGTTTTATTTGTATACAAAAAACTCATTTATTTGAAACTGTCATTTCAATGGCAGTGATCTTGTTACTTGTACTGTACTTTGTAGGAACCAATATTCGCAACTTTTTTGGACACAAAACTCTCTTTTCTCTTTAACCATTACGCCGGTGAGATAAAGCGTATAATTAGTATAAGGTTTCAGAGATTATATTATTACCACCTGTCACGGTAAGTACTAACTTACCGTGACAGGTGGTAACACATATAGTCATATACCATAATTATATCAAACATAGACAGTGATTCCACCACCGAGGCTTAATGTTTCCATAATTGGTTGTGAGTTATCAATAATTACTGAAATTAGGTGGAAGTAGTATTTTTATGATATGCGTACTTGAATTCCTTAAAAACTTTATACAATTCATGATTGTTTTAAAACCAGTCCGGGTCAATTAAGAGAGTTCTAAGAAGTGTAATCTTTCCCGTTTCTCGAAATTAAACTTTAATATTTTTTGATAATTTGATCAAACTAAAAATTACAAATAGGATTTTCATTTTTCAACTACTTTTTCGTTTACTTTACGAAACATTCCATCCGTTCAATATAGTTCAATTACTAATTAAAATAGTATTCTTTTAAAACGAAAACTGAATAAGATTTTTGAAAATATTCACGTTACTATTTTTTTATTGATAAAACTGAAGATCATCAATAGCAATCAAAGAAAAGAAAAAGATTTGGTTGATAAACAATTGAAAAAGTTTTAAACCCACACAGCTTCAAAAATTATTTAAATATACCGAAAAAATCAAATCAAAAATAATTTAGAACCGTCTATACCTATAACCAGTAGCGTTTTGAACGGAAGTAAAAGACGTAAATTTTTCGTTCTTCTTTTATCATCATCATCGTCATCATTTAAGCCCGTTTCAGTCTACTGTTGGACGTAGCCTCCCCCACAGACTGACACGAAACAAAAATAAAAGCCTCCTTTAGTTCGACTCTTAAGGAAGCTTTTATTTTTTCGTAACTGTTAGAGCAATAAACGGTTCGTTCTCCATGTTGTCGAATGCTGATAAAATTTTACCAAATGTCACAATGCGAGTTATCATAATTCTATGAATTATGAAATTCGTAACTTTGCGTTACCAACACGTGTTTTATACAACAAATGCAATTGTTTACTGACCGAGTACGTGCATTACGCATTATGCATATTTATTTAATTTGAAGCGTTTTACTAATACACTACCTAAAAGTGAAAAGTTTTTATAATTTCAGATTACAATTTAATTGTGTATGACAAATGTGTATTTAAATTTAGGAAATGTTATCATAAACATTGAGTTAACGAATTGGGATAAGATAAATAAACAGATTATTAGAAACAGACTTTTCGCGGAATTCTATTGAACGAACACGTTCTATGTGCAGAAGTGTACTGATAAAGTTCATAGCACCCTATGAAAAGAAATGTACATGTGATCTTGATCCAAAACAAAGCTTAGTGATTTCTTAAAACAGAAAACATGATATAATATTTTATTAAGTATTGCAGTATTGTAGACATTAGTTTACAATATACGGCTTCGTTGTTAAGTATTTATAAAAAATACAGAAGTCGCATTCGTGTTTTTTTTTTAATAATCTTAAATAATTTACCATGCATACACTTCACAGAACACAAGTTTCTGATGCAAACGACAGCTCTATTCGCTCATGCCTGATGCAATAACGCGGCTTTTACTCTCAGTTTGTCGGGCCCGTCCAATCCAGACCCCACCTCTACTTTTTTGCCGCCAAATAATTACCTTATGCTTAGAGTCGCTGCAACTGCAAACAAACGATATCGATAAAAATTTGGGTGGCGACTTCAATCCGAATAATATGTGAACAAAAGCATGATATTAAATTTTTAATTAATCATATAGGTATATCAATAAAACCGAATAAACAAAAATATTTGTTAAATTATACTAAGTTGACTCTCTCCACGGTGGTTCGTAATTATGAGTTTTATTTGTATCGATATTAATGATGTCTTCACATCTCTATCGAACATTTCGCGGTGCAAATTATTCCGCAACCAATAATGATATGGTTAAGTATAGTTTCCTTAATCATTTCTTAGCAATTTTGTTCTATTTTGCGCAATTTATGCACAGGCTCCATAATGGCTTTAATAGCATTTATATTGAAAGATTCTATTCGCTCGCTCGAACGTTGGCGCCTGGCCACCTTGGTAAAACTAACATTTAATTATAAATGTACAAATTTTTGGTTACTTTGTAAAATTACAATACAAAATGTTTCTAAAAATAAAACGGGAAGCGAGCAGACACTTGATGTTAAGTGATTACTGCCGACCATGGCCACCTTCAATGCTTGACAGAATAACAGATGCGTTTCCAATCGTTAAGCCCTGATTGCGCAGTGTCCGAGCACTCGCCTTTAATTCAATTTACTCCAGCAACATGAGCCATGATCCCCGGTGCCGGCACCAATGAAATTATTAATTTTAAGTGCTGTCTTATTACGTGTTCAGCGGTAAAGGAAAAAACCATGAGGAAACCTGCATATTTTCGAAATAATGACAAAAAAAAGTATTTCGAAAATATGTGAAGACCGCAATGTGGTCGCGTGGTCGACTATGCCTTGATACCCTTTGGACATGGTTTAAATAAGTTTATTAACAACAAAATATAATAGCTTAATTACATGTTATCTAACAAATCTGGCCCACGCGACATGTCGCGTGGACGAAGAACACTGATATTCTTTGCTGCATTTCCTCACTGAACAGTTATAGAGCTAGAAAAAAAGTAGCCACAACAATAAATCAATAAACCAAACAACACAACTGTGGTAGGGCCACGGAACAGTCTTTGCTGTCCCACGAAAGCAGGTCTTTCCGGGCAAGGGCGGATCCAGGGCCCCCCCTGGGCTGGGTCCAGGACCTAGGTGGACCACTAATTAAAATTGTATAAAATATGTTTTTATATAAATGATATTCTAATTATATAATTATATAATTGATATTCTGTAAATGATGTTTTTGTTCTCTACTATTTCTTCAATATTTAATTAAAATAATATAATATTTTTAACCAATTTTCAATTTGATTGGTATATTTTTTTCGATGTATGTACACCGATTACGTTGAGATTTGATACGATTTCCGTGATTCTTCTTTAGTTTGATGCAGAATAGTTGCCATTTGGTCCCATAAAAATTTACCATAGTTTTGCCAAGTTGTTTTAATTTTATGAACATTTTTACAATATTTTGATGACTCCGTGGCGCAGTTGGCCAAGATTTTGGCTTCGGCGTCGGGGGTCGTGGGTTCGATTCCCACACGGGACAACTATGTGTGCTGTCCACAGATAGTTGTTTCGCATCTGGATGTTTGTCCTCGTGCAATTTATGTTTGTAAAACGTCCTTACAATACAGGATAATGTTATCCTAAAGTGAGGGCAATGTTTATCAAAAAAAAAATTGTAATGTTAAATCATCAAATCAAATCTTGCAAATTAAATTTGATCTACTTCCCGGTTACTGGTTGAGCTACAATTTTGTATACATGTGTAAATCGCGACAATCCAATATTTTTGTGACATGGTGCTGATCTGATGATGGAGCTGGAAGAAGGCCAGAGGAACTTCGAAATCAAACGACAGAGCCTCAACGGGTACATTTGAATCGTATTAATGAGTAGTTTGTCTTTCATTGGTAACCACGATCTGATGATGGAGCTCCATCTTCACCCGTCCATGGACATATGCATAGGGTTGCAGATGCGTTTTCTCCTTATAATAAAGTGGGCTCCGGCTAGGTAGCCAGAGCCGGAGCAAAATGCATCTCTTGAGTGAGGTACTCACCAGACAAATCGCAGAAGTACTTTACGCCGATCTATGAGGCTATTCTGTGACGTTCCTATGACTACTCCGTAATGCAACGACTCAACCCCATCGAGATTCGGTTCGTTTGATTCGTCTTGGCGATTTCTTAATTTTTAGATGGTTACCAGGGTCTGATCCGATGATGGAGCTGGAAGATAGTCATATGAATTCAGTAAAGAAACGACGCAACCCTATTGCGTCTCGGCTCGTTTGATTCGTCATGACGAGTTCTTTGGTGCTAGATGGTAACCAGGGTCTGATGACAGAGCTGGCATGTGGCCATAGGAACTCAGTAATTAAATAACATAACTGCGTCGAGTTTGATTCGTCTTAGTGGGTGGACCGTTTTTGATGGGTGGTGAGATGTAGTGGTTTGGTGGACATGCGTGGACATGGTGAGTATGCGTTTTATTAAATTTTAAACATAAATAAAGTTATATAAAAATGATAAATATTTAAAATCACTCATAATTAATTAATTACATTCATTTGAACTTATCTCAGAAAGTGCGTGATTTATGGGCAACATTTATTTTACGCGCGATCATTCATAACTAACACGCACACAATTTCGTTTCAAAAGTAGACGCATTTATGAATGACTACCGCATTGTCAAGAAGTTTGTTGTTGTTTTTAGGAAATAGAATGCCAATTTTTTTAAAAAAAAAAAAGTTTGTTTTTATTTTTATAAACGATTATATTACCGAGCCTGAACCTCCGATGTTAATTTGGGCACCTTTATAAAAGCCAACCTGTATAATATATGATAATAAAAATCAACGCTATGTATGAGCAGAAAAGAATTTTGCAAATCCGTCTATATATGACGAAGGTATGCCCGAACATACCCACATAAAAAAAATATAAACATCCAAATTGTCTCCTCCTTCTTTTTGAAGTCTGTTAAAAATAAGTACCTACTTTTTACTTCTATCTGTGATTATAAAATAAATTATAACTTCTTATCACTTGACCACGACTATGTGACCCCCCCCCCCCTGGCACCAAAGCTGGATCCGCCCTTGTTTCCGAGGAAGTACCTCACAGAAGACCGGCTTGAAGTTGAAGTGTTATACTTCTGCATCTCGTCTGGTGAGGTAACCGAAGCCCACTTTATCTACGAAAGGGTGGCAACGCATCTGCAACCCGATGGGTGTTGCAAATTTCCTAGCGCGGCGATTATCAGTTAACATCAGGTGAACAACCAGCTCGCTTGCCACCTTCTCACATAAAAAATAGTTCTTTTACATTGGAGTAAAACTTGTAAGCGGTTTTTTTAATTAGATTGACGCTGAAAAAGTTGTTCAGCTAGTGCTGTTATCTTAGCTTGTTAACTTGATTGATGTTAACACCACCCATTTTGGTATTGCCGAAAGAGCTTAAGAACCGGTCAAGTGCGAGTCGGCCTCGTGCCAAAGCGAAACTATTTACACAAACGTAAGATACAGAAAAAGAAGTTTCATAATTATTTACCTGTCACACGACGATATCACGAGTGGGCTGTAAATCGAAGACCTTGCGTTGCCGGCGAACGTTTACTGTAAACCCCTTGGGCTATCTCATACATGACATGCTTAGCATAAAACAATTAATGGCTTTCGGTAACGTGTTTGAGCAAGTATTTGTTTTGCCAACAGTACCTATCTATGAGTAGAATTATCACATATAAATAAAACATTTTAAATAACATAAAAAAATTGATGGCTTGGACACTGAACTATTAATTTCGGCACTCTGTTTGATGTCAGTACGGGTATATAATCATCTGTAAACCATAAAGACTTGTTGATCCTTAATATCAAATTGTCGTATCATCCGTGCCAATCCTTTTGTATCATTAGTGTAAAGTTCAATTAACTTTAAATAATAAAAAAAAAAAGAATCTTTATTGATCTAATATTTAAAATATTAAATCGATCTAAAATTACGTATTATCTAATAAACCTAACCCACGCGGCATGGTGCCAAGAATGCTAGCTGCATTTCCTCGCTGAATAGTTTTGCTTAACCTTTTAGCGAGAAAAGAACCAGCTCTCTTGTCACCAGCCGCGGCGTTAAGCCTAGGACATAAACTTTAAAAAATTTTAAAGTGTGGGGACCTCACGGACCTAAAGTTTCAACAGCAAATGGCAAAAATACATAATCTAAACATAAAGACTCATATTTGCGCCATTTACATACTTCAGCTGCCTCCGATGCCGCCCCGGCCCTGACCGAAGTAGGTACCCCTTAGATGAGAGGCAGCCAAAGTGTCGACACAAGTGGCGTCGTGGTGGAGCTAAAAATATGAGTTATTAAAATATTATTAAAATGACAAAAGTTTTGTACCATATTAAAAATAGCGCCTTTTAAAATAATTACAGCAAAATTGAACAAGTGTTTTATTAAACAAATCTCAAGGCGCAATGGTATGGACCTTCGTACTATAATTAGATATTCATAGCTCCTCACAGTTTCATCAGCATTCAATTTGGATCTTCCACTCCCGCATCGCCTGTATTCTTGTATCTTGTATTAACTGATGTTTGTGCTTTCAGTCCAGAGACTATTAAAGCTTCATCTGACGCAGATCCGGTGGGCTAGCCAGAACCCACGGGTTTGGGCCCTCCGCTGTGGGTAGGGCCGCGCATGTGCTCATGCGTGCGTTTAACTACGGCATGTCATCTAAGGGCCATCGAAGTAGCGGTGCGGACCGAGACCCCGATGGCCGTAGACTGTGTTTTTAGCTAATCGGTGGCTGGGGGCGGTGAGAACCGCCCTGGAACGCGGGTGTACCTTGTGTACGCGTTGTGTTGGTCTCGCCGTGCTCGGAGGCGAGGGCGAACTAATGTGTTTGTTGCTACACTAACTGTGTGTGTAGTGTTATCCGGCGGGACCCCCGACGGTGGGTCCGACGTACCTAAGGGGGTCGTTTTCGACGCTCGCGTTTAGGGGTTGGTAATTTGCTGCGCTTACCACCAGAGGGTTGGGATGATGTTCGGCTCTACGAAGAACCGTTTGGTCAGGTCTTTGATAAATTCGCGAATCATCGGGAGTCTGCAATCACTGTGCAGGTCGACGTTGCGTTGATACCACTGCGTGCGCAGTGGTATCAACGCAACGTGCGGTTGCGCGGCGGATGAACTTATTTTGCACTACTTGCAACTTGTGCCAGCGAGTAGGGTGCATGTGGGCGAAAATAATGCATGCGTAGGACATGATTGGCCGTACGCAAACTTTGTATAAAAGTAATTTGTGTCTTAAGGACATTTTACTTGACTGGTTAGTTAAAGTGCTTAGCTGGCCGGAGACGAACGCCGCTCTGTTACGGACGTTATTAATATGCGCTGTGAATGACATACGCGAGTCGAAAGTGACTCCTAAATATTTTACCTTTTTCTCCCAGGGGAGCGGTTGGCCATAAAGAGATATTTGCCTAGCTTTCTGCATTTCGGGATTTACTTCAATTCTCCATTTGCGGAACCAATCGCCGAGGCGGTTGGCGGCGCTTTGGAGTCGAGTGGTTAGTTGACTAAGGTTGCGGTCTGAATAAAAGAGCGCCGTGTCATCCGCGAAAAGCGCGAGATTGACGTGGGGGTCTTTTGGTATATCGCTCGTGTAGAGCGTAAAAAGTAAGGGTGAGAGGCAGGAGCCTTGTGGAACGCCAGCCGTGAGGCGGCGGCTTGTGGAGAGGGCACCTTCAACTCGATATCGAAAGGAACGGTTCGACAAGAAGGCCTGAATGGTGTGTACAAGCCTGTCTGGCACTTCGAGTGAGAACAGCTTGTAAATCAAGCCGTTGTGCCAGACTTTGTCGAATGCCTTTGCGACATCGAAGAAAAGAGCCCCCGTGCTAATATGTTTAGGATGATTTCGGCCTTTTAGGATATGTTCCGTTAGGCGGTATAATTGATCGGGACAGGAATGTCTTGCTCGAAAGCCGAATTGTTCCGCCGGCAGAAGGCCGTTGGAAAACACGTGGTCTTAGAGCCTGTTTAATAGAAGCTGCTCGTAAAGCTTCCCCAGGCAACTGAGGAGGCTGATGGGACGATAACTAGAGGGCTGATTGGCTGGTTTATTCGGCTTGCGAATGCCGATAACCGTGGCTTTTTTCCAGTCGTCCGGAAAGGAACAACTGGAGAGTAAAGTGTTGTAAATGGTCGCCAGTAAACAGATAAGTGGGCCAGGGAGAGCTTTAAGGATTTTATTACTAATATTGTCCGGGGCGGATTTGGGTTTTAAATTTTTGATAATATCTTGGACCTCTTCGGGGGTCACTGAGTTTAATGGATCGCCTTCCGGTGGAAGCGCAGCCCTAGTTTCGATAACGCGGTCCACCTCCGTTAGGTGGGCTGTGTCGATGTGTTCGCGCGATGGCGTACATTGCTGCTCTAGGTTGTCCGCAAGGCATTCGGCTTTTTCGGAGTCATCTAGGGCTAATGAAGTGCTATTAGGCATTGCTAACGGCGGTAGGGATTCGCGGGGGTCTGCTTTCAGATTGCGGGCCAACCGCCAGTAGGCGGTGTGCGATGACTCGATATCCTCTAGTAGAGTGTCCCACTCGGTATGTCGGTGTTCCGATACGCGATCTTTAACTTCTAGCTGAAGGCATCGAAGTAGGGTTCGGTTCGATTCTGATCGGTATCGGTCGAAAGCTCGTTTGGCTGCATTTTTTTGTCTAATTAGCAGTCTTAGGTCGGGTGGAAAGTTAAAGCGTCGGTCGCCCGACAGTTTCACTGTTCGTTCCGAATCTGCAACTGCGGAAGTGATAGATGCGCAAAGACTTGCTATCGCTCGATTTGCGTCATCGAACGTAGCTATCGTCTCGGGTAGGTCTCGATGTGCTGGGGGTCCAAGTCCTTGAGTTTGACCTCAAGGCGATGCCAGTCCACTACGGTTTTGGTCGGAGGGACCGCGCCGGCGTTCTGGCCCAGTTTACACAGGACCGGCCTGTGGTCTGATTCTAATTCTTGGATTGTCTCTATCGACGCGATGTCGAGGGAGTCCTCCTTGAACAACATGATATCAAGAATACTCGGTGTCGAATGCTGGTAATCGTCCACCGTAGGATATCTTGTGGGAGTCACAGGAGCGATTATGCTGTAATTTAAATCGTCAGATAAGTTAAAGAGCTGCCTACCGTTGTTGTTAGCGTAAGTTTGGGGGTCCCATGAGCCGTGTTTGCAGTTTAGATCTCCTGCAATTAACACGGAAGGGCCTAAGTTAAGTAGCGTTTCTAAATCACTTTGTAGAAGAGTTTTATTCCCCGAGAGGTAGGCTGAAACTAGTACAAGCGGCCTGTGGCCGGTGAGCGCTAACCTACTCGCGGATGCCTCTATATGTCTTAGCTCTGGGATATCGAACGGACTACAGTGCAAGGACCGTTTATAATATATTAAGGTACCTCAAAGACGGTTTGCTAACCGGTCGTTATATTATAATTTGCGATTTTTGGATCGCGTCTGCTAGGTTTCAAGAAGGTCTCTTGCACTAGAAATATATCGACGTTATAATCGCGAAGAAATTCTGCGATTTCGTCCCTTTGGCCCCTAATGCCGTTTGCGTTAAAATACGAAACAACCAGAGCCCGAGGTTTTAATCTACCTGCGGTTGTACTTTCCATTTTAGTTTTAGTAGCGGTTCTAGGTAACGACGCGGCGAAGCGCGGTTTTATTGCCCGGACTATAAACCTTTATGGTTGATTTGTAAACACCCAAAGGGCGTCTACAAGTTTTTTGTGCTCGTTGAGTGCATTAAGACGATTGGTGCCACATGTGGCGGCCGATAACTTTGTAGATAGGACGGCGAGCTCTTCCCGGTTTATGCGTTCCAGGAAGCTGCAGATGTTTGCCATTTGGGCAAAAGGGTCGTCTTGGTTCGTGGAAACGACCGGTGTAATAAAATGCATCTGCGGCCTCGGTGCTTGTTGTTTGACGGGCTGCGGTTGGAATGTCGTCGGTCGTGAGGCGACCGGAGGCGCGGCTACCTGCGCGACTGCCTGAGGTTTCGCCCAGGCGTTTACGACGGGTGCGGGCGCGGGAATGTACTTCGCCGGCGCGGATTTCGGGACCGCGATTTTCGCGAGCGTAATTTTTGCGGGTGCTTTCCTCGCGGGGGTTTTTGGAGCTTTAGCGCAGCCCCTGTAGCTAGCCGGGTGGCCGGTAGTCAAACAATTTACGCAGTCCGGTGGATCTGCGCAATCTTTAGGACGCGTGCAATCTGTCGTGCCGTGGTCACCGGTGCATTTGACGCACCTAGGGTGAGCAAAACAGTTGCGGGCTGTGTGGCCATAGTGTTGGCAGTTATGACACTGCGCAACAACGCCTGACTTCCGTGGAGGCTCAACGACGAGTTCGCTAAGCCCACAGAGCCTCTTCAAATTAAAAATTGCCTTACCTTCCGGGGTAGGGTCCAACTCCACCATTACAATGTCCATCGGGACACGGGTTCTGGGGTGACGTAGGCGACGAACGGCGTGCACCGGGTATCCCTGAGTGCGGATGTCGATTTTTACATTGTCGACATCCGACTCTTTCGGGATTCCCTTTATGACTACCCGAAGTTTGCGTTCTTCAGGCAGCGAGTAGGTATGGAAACCTTGTTTTCGCGTAAATATTTAGTGACGCGGCGGAAGTCATCGATGCTATCGAGGTATACACGGATACATTGATGGGTGTTCTTCGACCGGGGGTCTCGAATATTGTGGCGTTCTAAACCACACGCAAATTTGATGCCATTTAGCTTTCTCCTGGATGATGGTAGGTGGAGGAGGCTTGGCTTTTCTTTCGGCGGCGTATTCGGGTACCGGTTGGACTGCCGCGGCCGCCTTTTTGGCGGGCGTCGCAGTGGATCTATTAATTGAGGTGGCGGCCTCGCTTTCGGGGTCGCTATCTACGGCGGGGCGTTTCTTGCCCTTCTTTTTTCGTCCAGTGACGACGGTGAAGCCGTCGTCATTGGGTTTACCGGCGGGAGTTAAATCTACCTCCATATCCGATCCGCCGTCCGAGTATGAGTCGAGTACGACGGTGCACAAGGAGGCCGGGGTAGCTTGCGAGGAATGCGCGACGGGCGTGTTCGCAGCGGCGGATGTCGACGCGACGGGCGCTTCTTGCGTCGCGGAAGGCAACGGGGTTACGGGCGCAGAGGGCGCCGGAGATGGCGGCGATGCGATTGCCGGTGAAGGCGGGCTGTCGTTGGCGTATTCAACGACTAATCGTTGTTCGGATTCGAACGCTAGGTAGCTTTCCCAAATGTCGAGACAGCGTTGTCGGACGAACTCCTCGAAAAGGGAGCCCATCGTAACGTATGTGCCTTTGGGGCTTAGGCCCCGCCGGCGTGTGTAAGCTTAATAAGCCTCCCCACCTTGCGGCAGGGAGGAGTGTGCCTAAAAATAACACTTAATTCGCCTGCGCTTTAGGTGCGCTAGGGTGAGTACCTAGCTGTCGCCCAATGCAACAAGCACACAGTTAAAAATTAGGCAATGCCGCCTCTGAGGCGAGAAATGTGTGTAGAATTCTACTTACGGACAGGAACCTGCCTACGAGCACAACACTACATTAACACTAAACTATTGCACTACTTGCACAAATATTTAAATTGCAACCAAAGTTGCGAGTAGCGTCTAATTCGGGTGGCATGTGCCCTCCGTCTTAGAGAGACGTCCGTTCCGTACGAGAGCACGAAGCGGAATCTGGCCTGTATTTGTTCTCGCATGGTGGATGTATTTCTTTGCAGCTTCTGTTGTTTGTCGTTCATGTTCACACGCCACCTATCTCAGCGTAGGTAACTCTTATCTTTAATAACTAAAATTTGTTAAGTTCTGATTATTTATTTATTTTTAATAAATATAACTTATTTAACGATAAATTACTTTTGACATCGATTGATATATTCGATGACATTTAGTTGTACAAGTTCCGAATAGCGGATCTGGCAGTTTATATTACACTCCATTATTTTAGAAAACAAAGAGATGAGGGCAATAGGTCTATAATTCAACGGATCTGAACGGACACCTTTTTTAGGGATCGGGTGCACTAAAGCCGTCTTCCAAGAAGTGCCAATGCCTAGGAAGTAAGAGTGTAAGAGTCACGCTTCTTCTTGGAGTATGTTTTCTGTGATTTACCTGCATCTGAAACCTTGTGGCATTTATGTGCTGGACTAGGAAAGTTTTCGTGCTATCGCCCCCTCTAAGCATATTTGCGCTTAGGTATTTGCTGCCTATTCCTGCTATTTGTCTATTCCGCCACTGACCTACATAGACAAAACCCAATAATGTTTTACAACTACTGTTCTAAACATTATTCGGTTTAGTAGTAACTAGCAAAACAGTTCTCTGACATACTTTTTTTTTCGTGAATGATATTGAATTTTAAATTAAAAAGCCAGCGGCATTGAAAATTTCAATTAACATGCTGGTAAGGATATTGTCGCATTTCGAATAGATATTTTTGTAATATTTTTATTGAATCAATTTTGTATTGATACATGTCAATATGCCAATTTTGAAAGTAATTGGTAATTCATACAGTAAAAGTTCGTAAGTACATTCTTCGTAAAAGTTGGTCTATATGTATTTTAAATAGTACGAGAGCTTTGTTTTACATTCGATCAAATTGAAAATTAATCAGTAACAAAGGTACATGATGTTACGATACGACATATATATGCAACTATAACAGTATACTAACAGCCGAACTGCGTTTACACACATGACTTTAGTCACGCATCCAACTACTGTGACCCTAATTTATCCCACTACTCGATTACTTTATCCACAGCCAGTTTCGACTCGAAACTAAGAAAGTTGATCCGTTGATAGCTTCTATTTTTTTTAATTCGGAAGTTTAATTAAGTGCCTTTTGAATTATTCGTTCTTAGTTGCTAATATCTGAACTTTATGAGAGCCGCCTGTCCGTTTACTCATCCATAGAAAACACATATATTTACTGCTTAGTGATTCGGGTGTTCTGATGACTCAAAAACTAATTTTTCGCCGCGCCCTGATGCTTTAGCCACTAAGCTAAGCGGCGGATTGCCACACCGACGAAATTCTCAACGTCCTTTATCTTCATCATTTCTACATAGTTTTTTAGCATTTGAAACAATGCTTGGCGCATCCATTGTTATATATTCCAGCATACAAGCAATTTCGAATATCGTTTTTACAACTATAATTCGAACGAGAGATGTCAATGTAAAATTAAAATTTCTAAACTAAAAAACCTCAATAAATGAAAACAATAAAATCAATAGAATTCAACATTCAAACAGTAATAATTGGGGAAGCTTATATGCACAAAGTCTATCTTAACAATGACCACATATCATTATGTTCTAAAATAGCCAAGAGAAGTTGTGATGTTTTAAAATAGTTTTAAACTAAATGGTGTTTTCTAACATTAAGGCAGAATCATAACAATAATGCAGTTTTTTTTAAATGCAAGACGGCAAACGAGTTGGTCGGGTGCCACCTTTCTATTAAGTGGTATTACCTCACTCACCACACATAACACAGAAGTATATCATTTCCACTTCATGCTCAGCCTCTGTGAGGTTGTGCGACTTCCCTGGACGGACCTGCCTATTCATGCAACAGCAAAGACTATGTGGCCCTACCACAGTGAATGTTGCTTAGAAATTGCCGCATTTAGTTGCCCCATTTGGGTCAAATTTGGTTTAAATTCAGATAACATTATGCATATCAGGGAATTATACAATTATAACTTTTTTGTAATATTTGTCAATAGGAATATAGTTAACCCTCATTAATAATATGTAAAGAATATGGATTTGCCTTTTACAAACCCGTCTCTTAAAAATTTGTGTACACCATATATAAAAACTAAAATGAAAAGGCTTGTAAACACTACCTTTGAATCGTTAAAAATTAATTAATAAATTGTTAAAGATCATGATTTTTTCTTTTTAATGACAGTTTAGTAATATGCTGTTTAAATTAGAAGGAATGCTTTGTGCAATGTTTTAATGCAACATTTATGCCACATGTGCAACATATGCCTCAAAATATTAATAAAAAATTGTGTCAAGGAGATATTTCTATTAAATTCTATTCCAAAATTATTCATAGCTTAACTAATTCCATTAAAGCAATATATAAAATATATTTTTTTTTCCTTATATCTAGAATAATGAAAAAAAAAAGGCATGAGTAAAAAATTATCTTTAATTTATTATATAATAACAATTCAGCACTTCATTAACATCCTTATTATTTTCTCTTCTATACCAAAATGAGGTAAATACTTCTTTTATTCCATAGTCTATATTTACATTGCTCACCAGTTCAACACTAACAATATCCGATTTGTATCATAAGAAATTCAGCACATTGTTATTATAAAATTAATAAATTGTACGAACATTTACATATTTTTATTTCTAGTGCTCAAAAATTTGTTTTATTTCAATTCAAATTCCATACAATATTTGTATTAGCTAATAATTCTCTCTTATTTCAGTCAACTCACACTTGTGTTGAAAGAATTAACAGAAACTATTTAAGGCCTATGTAACAATTGTTATTCAAAATAAATGCTAAACAGGCATGGCAATTTCATTAGGTATATTTACATTATAAATTTTATTTCACAATAAGTGAAAATAAAACATTGTGATAAATAATTTAATAAATCTTAATTCTCAACATTATATAAGAATTAAAACTAATTTATAATTTAATTTAGACAGTCACTTTACCTCTTTCTTCACAGGCACAGTCTTTTCTGCAAGCTTAATAATAGGTGGTTTAAGTATGGATCATTTTTTCTTTCTATCTTGTGTACATTTAGGGCAATACCACTTCCCTTTTGGTTTAATCTTAAGATCAACACATGCAAAATGAAACCATTCTATTGGACAATCAGGATTATCACAACCTATCATTTCACCATAAGACACTTGATGACATAAACAATATGTTGGCTCATTAGGGTCTACTGGCATATCGAGAACATCACTTGGATGCGCCATGCCAGCAACAGACTCGAGATCTGCATTTTCTTCCTGCTCTTTAACAGCATTCGTCGTGGTTGTCGCACCTTTTCTCTGAGCTTTCTTTTTCGCTGCTGATTTACCATTAGCTGCTGCGTCATCTTCGCTCGAAGCGCCAGCACGTTTTTTCTTACCTGTAGACGCGGTAGCTTTTTCACTACCTTTGTGCTTCTTCCGACCCTTCTTCACCGTTGTAGTATTCGTTTCCTGATCAGCTGCAGCCTGTTGCGCGGCTCGCGAACTCATTACTTTCTCTTGAATTTCAGTTTCGAAGCGTGCGAGGTCAGAGTCAAGGCGCCGTATGTGCTTATCTACCAACTCGTAAGTCTGTATAGCAAGTTGCACTTTATCATCTCCATATTCTTTAGCCTTGTTAAATAATCCCTGAATAGTATTCACCTTTTCCTTTTTAGTTTCATCGTCCATTTTAGGAATATTCGGCAACAGTTCGTCGGCCATAAGATCGATTGTCCTCATTAGTCCATGAGCTCGGTCATCTAGATCTCGCATCAATTTAAAATTTCTTTGTAATTCTATAGGTAAATGTTGGAGACTATCTAAATAATGCTCCAAATAAAGTGCTGAAGTCATTTTGCAATATTCTGTAACGACTCCACTTTATGAAACAAGACAGACTATCGCACTAAAAAAACGATTTAATCTTATAATTGGTCAAGACTTTTTTAATATCTTAATATATATTTATTGCTTGAGTTCTAGTTAACTTTATCTTCATAATTTTCATTAATAAAAAAGTCAAAAATAAACTTTTTAACTAATACTAATTACAATACAAGCTAACGATAGCAACAGCAAGCAGCGAGCACGAACGAATTGTTCTACGTTCCGTTTTACATTATAAACTTGTTACTTATTATATAAAATTACATAAAATCGCGTTTGAAAAAGTAAACCTCTAAAGTAATTTAAGGCTTACATTTTTATTAAGTCTAAGTAATTATAAGTATTTCTAGCCTGTATGCTGTATTGTAAGAAAAAAATTATTAATGTTATATTCCTTGGAAACTTAAATTAAAAAAAATTATACACAACATTTTTTTAACAAATAGGCGTGAAACAATAAAAGAAATTTTTTTAAAAATGCTAGAAAATTAATGATTGTAATTAAAGGGAAACTATACAAATATTCATTCAAATGTTACAGCAAATAATATCGATATAAAAAAACCTACCATACCAGATATGTAAAAGTACTCTTTGTACCATACCATCTTGCCGAGGTTCAGGCTAGGCGCCCCGAGCGCCCGGCCACCTCATGCCCGTCGATCTGTAAGGCCCCTAAGGCCAACAGAGGCTCATCCAGCCAAAAAAAATTACCATCTTTTCGACTTTCGAACGTTATAGATAGATGGGCATCTTCCTTGTTTTTGTTTTGTTAATCAAAAATTGTCCATCTTTCCGAAACAAGAGTCACGGAAATGCAGCGGATTGCCAAGCGTCATCGTCTTGTTGCCGTAAAGCAATGATATTATAAAAGCTCGCTTGTCACCTTTTCAGATAAAAAAATGTCGCGGGATTTTAGAATAGGGCTAAGGTTTTTTTAAGTGAATAATTGTCAAGCGAGTAAAATTTTCTTAAAGCCCATGGTACATGCCCGGATGAGCCTGCCCATTCGTCTATCAAAAAGCAGCTGTTGCGTAACCTCACCACAGGTATTCCTTGCCTTTCGGAAAAGGCCAATAAAAGGAGACACTGGGTTCATGGATAATCGTAGTAGGGCCTGGTCAAGTGGTTGTGTTGCTTGCAAAACAGTCAGGGAATTAGGGAAGCTTTATTTTTATTAGGGAAGGGAATTATTATTATCTTACCCACTTACCCCGGAGACCTTCCTAACGTACCGAGGGTCGCTTCCTAGGGGTTTCAGTGGGTAAGAACCCAACATAATTAGGCTAGGTTTCTTGATCATCTTAGACCAAGAAACTGCCACTTGCACGCGATAAACTCTCCTTGTGTAAATGAGGCCTACTTAAGGCGATGAACTTTTTGTTGCAGTAGAGTGGCATTTCACGATTGTTTTTTCATATTGTAGAGCAAGTCTAATCCATTAATTGAGTCCAGATGATACTATGCACTATGCATATCTGGTGGAAATATAAATGATCAATCTCTTTTAATAGCATAACAGAAATAAAACAATTTAGTTATAGTTTCTTTTTATTGTATTAGCAAATAAACAAGTTATAAAATATTTTCTTAATAGAAACGACACTATCCTCCGCAATAAGAAGCATATTCTGATGTAGGTACATAATCTATGATGTGGTTTTTTCAATGCATTACAATATGCCTAAGCAATTTTTCAGGACTTCCTTCCATAATGATTTTTACTGCATACTTATTACCTAATGCAAAAACTGTAACAAATTATGTTCTGATGACAAAACGAGTAGAATGGGGGAGAATTATATTTTTGCCAGGCAAGTTGTAAAATTTGCATCAAGTATATTAACATTAAAAAATTATAAACATTTAAGATAAAAAATGCAATAAATAATTAGCGTTTGCCCACATATGGCAAAATAAAGAGGCGATTACATAATCTACATAATATAAAACATGCTTTATTTATTTCTCTTACAGCTATAATTTACATATCTTAGCGCTAATCACCATCATACGCGAATAGAACTACTATACTACATTGCTTGCTGCTCATACATAACACACTGCTTTAATGTTAATAAAATAGTAAGAAATGCGTTAATTGCAAGATTAATCTTATATTTGGAGACACTTGGGTCAGTTAGTATCTTGATCAACAACTACATAAAACGTGGACCCGTTCTATATACATAAAAGGCGGGGTTAACAGTTGCTTAAATTAAAAATTACACCCAGTTTTATGCTATACCAGTAATTAAACTCCGAAACCATAAATTGTTAAATAACAATTCTGGGTACCAGTTTAAAGTAAATTCATACACACTTTAAACCAATTCAGAACTTAAATCTATTTATAGGTACAAATCTATGTATTAAGAATTTGGTACATGTTCGTTGCTCTTTTTATAAACATTATATGCAAAATGTAGTTGCCATAGCAACTAAGTTTTTTTGGAATGCATATTTTAATCGCAAATACAAAGAAATTTTAAACACTACCTGGTTTATACAAATATATAGAAACTAGAATAATTACAAAAATAAAACTTTTAAATCTTCCATTTTCTAACACTATCCTCTTTCCATACAATGCCATAAAGTACAAAATTTCATTATAAAATGGAAACTTAAGAGATGTATGTGATGATTAAATACATTTGACAAATTGGCACTACATATGCATGACACATATGAAATTACAAAACTGTTTTCTTAGGATTATTCATAAGTTTCTAAATTTTAAGAATCTCTATCTAGTAAACAAGTCCAGTGAAAAATTTAATTTCTACTATAATTACATATGGTTGTTGTTCCTACTCATGAATACTCCTATTTTTAGGAAAACATTAGACATGCCAAAATTCAAATGACAACCTTGTATGTATAATGCTCTATCTATTCAATAGACTATAGACTGTTAAAAAAAACCATAATAAGGTGAGTTATCTCTTATTGCTTATGTTCAATAAAACGTAGGAAGTAAAAATATGTTAAAATGTCAAAACAGGATTTCACAACCGCTAATGAAACGAGATTATTCATGAGATGTAAACACAATTTCAATAAGCAAAGCACCATACAATACCATTGTGCTTAGGTGGGCCTAGATTCAATATGAAAATATCTAATCATTATGAGAGATAAAACTCGTAATTGACTTATAACAAGTCTAATACAATAACATATTACCAACACCACATCAGTCAATATTTGAATGTAAGTGCCACATAAAACACTTTATTTGCCAACATTTATACTTTACAAAAGGGAAAAGTAGATATATTAATATTTCTACATCTAGTTCTCGCAATTTATATTATGTAGTTTTTTTTTTGGTTTACATCAACACATTTCTAAGTCCATTCAAAGTTCACCCAACAATATATCCATAAGCCTAGTCAATAAACCACTGCTTGAATAACAAATATTATTACCTTATCCATACACCAAAATGATTATGTGAATTAACTGTATTACTACATATAATATTCCATGCACTGCACCAATAATACACTCACACAAAATACAAATAACCTGCATTCTGTCCATAATATATTCAGCTATATGCAGCTTTACTTTATACCAACTATCACAATTCTCTGTGCATGGAATAGGGGCTGATTACACTCACTATACAAGTGTCTCATACTTGTCAAGGACGTGACATTGATTATTTTCGTCTCCATGTGAACGAGAGCGTGGACGGGGGTTGACTTCAGCACCAGCGCTTTTGGCACGAGTCTTTTTATCGTGTCCACAAGTACATGCAACTGAAGACTGACGTTTTAAGGTCTGCGCTCTCGTTCCAGCCCATTGTGGATCTAATGACTCACTTCTAGCATACATCTGACGTTTGGTGCGTCCCATAGTTGCATGAGAAAACGATACACTCTGTCCACTGTCTGATGAGGGACGCATCGATTCAGCTCTCATACACAAATTACCACCAGCTCTACGGAATGAATCCAGTACTCTTTCCTCAATTTCTTCAATGTCTTTTTTCTTTACCAACCAAATCTCTTCAGAACCCCTTGTGAAGTAACTAGATCCCTTGCTTACAGCATACTTCTCCTTATTTTTAAGTTTACATGTCTTAAAGTTATTCTGAGTATTTACATCTTCGTTGAATTTGTGAATATCCCTGCTGGTGCGAGCTGTGTCCAGTGACGCGACGTTACGAAATGCTGTGCCCTGAGATGGAAATTGATCAGCGATTTTAGCACCAAGGCTCGGCGAACGGATTGTGACGTCGACTGGCATTGGCATTGGCTTAAATTCGGGCTTTACAATTTTTTGTGGCTCTGGTTTATGTATGATTTTCTCGCCTTCAAGAGAACTGCCCTCACTCCTTTGCCATTTCAATAATTTAACAGAATTCCTTGTCACACTCTGCTGACGTTCAAGTGTCGGATGACTACTACGAGGCTCAGTATTTTTATCGCTGGGCGCACAAAGCTCAAAGAACACATTATCTTTAAATGGTGTAGCAGGTGGTGGAAAGTCTTCTTTGCCATCTGAACCTAATCTGTCTGTTCGTGATCTTCCGCGAACTGAACCTGGACGGGACAATCTACCAACACCAGCACTTGCATCCTCTGCCGCTTTTTCAAACTTCCTTATCTTATCCCCAACTCCATTTGACTCTTCTGGTTTGGCTTCTGCATTTTTGATTTCCACAACAGTGTTTTCCGAATTTGAATTTTCATTTTCATTACTTTTTTCATTTGTTTTGGTATTATCATTATTACCGGAAGCTATAGATAGTTTTTCCGCTGTGATAGGTACTTCTTTCGCATCAATGGATTCCTTTTTTAATGTCTTAATGGAAATGCTACTTTTTTCTGCTTTTGAGTCAGTTCTGTTTAACTTAAATATAGGGGGAGATGTTACTATTTCTTTTTTGGGTGGGGGCGAATGTCCCTTTTTTAATATTGGAGATACTTCATTCGCTGAATTAGGCGACGAGGTCTTCAACTTTGATGACCCATTTTTCAAAAGCACTGTCTCAATTTCTTTTTTCATTGGCGGCGACAAAATCTCTTTCTTTAATGGTGGCGACTTAATATCCTTACACTGAACTGGAGTCGAACAGTCCTTCGATTGCTTATCATCAACTATCTTTAACGGAGGAGGAACGTTCCTCTTTGGGGGCGATGCGCTCGTCGGCGGCGTGTCGCCCTCTGAGGCCTTCTCGGCCCCGCGCAATTCCTCCTTAACAGGTGGCGACTGCGGATTGAGCCGTTTCACCGGTTCCTTCGTCTTGTGCGCTTCTATGTCGCGACTGAGGAACGACGAGTTGCGCACGTACTGCTTGTCCGTTTCGGGTTCGTTGTCGTTTTGCGGCTGCTCGCGTGCCGCGCCCTGTTCGCCCTCCTTGATCTTGATGGGGACCGCCTCGCCGGAGTCCGCGCTGTGTGGCTGCCGCTTCGGCGGCTTGGGGTCCGGCGGCTGGGGGGGGTCCGGCGGCTCGCGGCGCGGCGAGGCGCGACGTCACGCGCGCGGCTCCGTCCACTGGTCGGAGTCGTCGGAGTCCGAGTCGGCGCCCGAGCTGGTGTCGCTCAGCTCGACGGCGACGCGCCGCGCCAGGATCGACGCCACGTCGAGGAACGCGGGCGCGCCGCGCAGCGTGTCGTAGCGGCCGGTGTTCTCGTCGCACCGCTTCTCGACCTTGCGCAGTTTTATGCCTGCGCGGATCGAGCACCACGAAATGTGAGTTTTTGTGTGAACAAATTCACAGGAAATATTTACAATATAACAGTGTGTTTACAGGCGACGGAAGAAGTGGAAGCATTGTAGGTTCGCGTTTTGTCTGATAAGTGAGGTGAGGTTTGTCTGATTTGAGTACATCTGTAATCCCGGAGGCGTTACAAATGTATGGATATTAATAAAGATTTACAATTACTGCCTGCTTGTTTGCCAATTTTTGACATTAAAAAATGCCTAAATATATACTTCTTTGCACTTATAGCTTCTCGATCAGGCAGTTAGACTAAACTGCTAGACTGCATAGAATAAGTTTTTTTTTTGTTGTAAATATATGAAGAAGATGATCCGAAAAATTATATTCGATATACTACAGAAGAATTTGGTAAATTTTGGAAAATTCACAGCAACTCATTTTATTTCATTTAGTTGCAATAATACTGCTTGCATTATGAATGTAAAGAGGCTATATATTGAGGCAAAGCAGCAACCCAGTCGTCGAATCCGATCTAGGGATGCCGCGTCGACAATACTACACACACATATTGTAAGATATAACACTCTGTAATTCATTACGAGCACGGAGAAACATGGAATATTTTGTAAGTGTAAAAGATAGTAAACTTCATTTCATCAAAAAAAATTGTACCAAATTTATCTACTTTGGTTCTCTAACATAATACAGGCTGCACTAGCCTGGCCTCTTTACAGAAGATAGACGTAATGCGGTTCACAACTGCAACTACTTGTCCATGAGTGGCAGTGTAATTAGTAATAACTTACCCATTTGTGTGCAAATCTACATGATTATTAAATCTAATTATCAATCTGTGTATTCATAACTTTGTGAATGTAAACCATTCTCGAATCCACCTGAACACACACACAAGAAATTTCATTAAAATCGGTCCAGCCGTTTAGGAGGAATCCAGTGACATACACAAGCACAGAAGAATTATATAAATAAAGATATATAGATAAACAAAATGTCTCCGTATTACCGTCCCGTATCGCCTTGAGGAGGTCGGAGCGCGGGTCGGGCTGCGGCTCGGCGGCGGGGCGCGGCGGCTTGAGAGCGGACGCGCCGCGCAGCAGCGCCGCGGGGGAGGGCGCGCGCGGCCGGTCGCCACCGGGCGCGGGGGGCGCGGGCGGGGGCGCGGGCGGCGTCGGCGCCAGCGGCGGCGGCGGCGGGCTCAGCGACTCCTCCGTGGACATCATTCCTGCGGGAACGGACGACGCGGTTCGAATACAACACGCTTTTTTAAAGGTTTTCAACGCATCTGCAAGCCATCGGGTGTTGTTGATGTTCACAAATTGTTTGTAAACATTTCCACATAAAATTCATGATTTAATGTAACAAGTTTTGGGTTCCGTTCCAATAGTAGCTGGTTCTACCCAGCAAGTACTATGTAGCTGTTATTTTAATGGCGGGGAGGGGTTTATTATTTCCTGGTGCAAGAGAAATTACAATTAAATATATCCTTACTAATATTATAAACGCGAAAGTTTGTATGTATGAATGGATGTTTGTTACTCTTTCACGCCAATACTACCGAATGTATTCTAATGAAACTTTACAATAATATAGTTTATACATCAGAATAACACATAGGCTGTAGTTTATATACATATTTTTATGTATATCTGTTTCTGTCTGAATGTTACGCTTACAGTCTATTCTACGCAGACGTCGTGGCGGGCAACTAGTACTTTATACTCTGCAGCTTTATACTCTGACGGGAAAGGGACTGCAAAGTCACGACTATCATTTGTAAAAATTAAATCACAAACACATAGGACGGGTTAGCCTGTTGGCGAACTTTGGGAATGAACGTGATACATATTCAAAAACAATCGCCTCACCGATAACGGCGTGCATCTGATCGAGATGTGCGTCGAGCGCCGTGCGATGGGGAGGTGAGGCGCCATTGATCATTGGCGGGGGCGAAGTGCCCTCAGGCGGCGGCGGCGGGGGCGGAAGGGCCGATCTAGAAGGAAATATAATGCAGGTGTTTTGAGCAAATGTCTTTTTATTTATTGCGTACTTACATTATTGTTGAAATAAAAAAATATTGGAGTTCCATTGTATTTATCATCATTCATTAAATTGATAATATCATACATTAAATTATATAATGAAAATAAAAAAAATACATTAAATTGATAACTGATAAATAAAATGATAAATTTTAAACTTAACCAAAAATAACTATTATTAATTCAATTAACCACTCATATAGTTTTATGAAGTCAAGAATGACTCCCAATATTATTAATTTAATTAAAATAAAAAGCAAGAATACAACAATAAAATTTAAGTAAAGGCTACAGAGAACGAAAAATTTATGACGCAAACAAAATTGGTAAAAACCCTTATTAATTTAAGTACCATTGTAACTAAACTCCAGGGCTTGGAGATATTTATTAACATATTACAATTAAAATATTTACCCCAACTTCCTTATTGACAAATCTCAATTCATCACAAGTATCAATTTGTAAATTGTCAAGGAACATTTTTGTGTTATATTATAATATTAGTGATTATTTAAATGATAACACATTCTGGAAATGAATTGATCGCTCCAGGCTCTTTCAAGTGGTCATCTTAATACACTGTAAACATGTTTCGTGTCAAATAATAGTAAAAAAAAATGTCCCGTCGAGTTTGTTTCGCCGGTTCTGCTTAGGTCAGTGGTAGTGTTTTGACAATCACTAAGTATGTTCTATATTGCTATATACATGCTTCTATATTGAATAAAGATATTTGAATGTGAACAGACTGCGTCGACTACCTCGTGGGTGTGAGGAGGGCCGGTTCGTCCGAAGGGGGGGCCGGCGGGGCGGGAGGGGGCACGGAGGGGCGCGCGCGTCGCGGCGTTCCCGCGATGCTGCCGCCATAGATCGGCTCCGCTGTGCCGTATGGACTCTCCTCCGCCACAACTGCTATTCAATTTTTAATGTAATAGCTTGCTTCGTTGCTATATCACTATTATTATTCATTTGTAAGACTTTATGACAGTTTATTAAACAATATCAATTGGTATAAAATAATTGTCAATTTATACTAGAAACTGTAGAATTGATAGAGATTGTTGTGTTTGTCTATAATTAGTAAGATGATAATGTATAAGAGATGTTAATATTGCCATACTAGCTGATTTGTACATTGAGACATTGACAATTTTAGACATAGACAATAAAATCTGACAGAAATGAGTACACACTGACCATGTCCATTGCCCGTAAGACGAGGTTGTCTGTTTTGTTGATTCTCTATCTCTATGGAGTTGGGTCTGGCCGGTTGTGATGTTGGTGGACGATTTTGAGGCGCTCTGTAACCGCCGTCCGTGACATTGGTAGCTGAAACAAAAGTTGCTGAGGTTAATATCATGCAAATGTACTTGAACACACGTCTTTGAATAAGGCACTGATTTAATATTGAGCCAAAACAAGAATGCCTATTTAAATTTTTTATAGTGCTAATCTTTGCACTTGAGATTAAACATTAAAATTCGTACATAAAGTACAAAAAGATTGTCGCCGCTGTGGGAATTGAACCGAGAAATCATTAGAAAAAGATAGAGAAATAAACAAATTAAAGGCCGACAAATTTGCGCTTGCTTTTGGTGCATGTTTTATAAATGATTAAAGCGGTTATTACTGTGGTTATGAAAATTTTTAAATATACGAACTCGGCACACTTCACTTCGTCTACAACAGCCGAGTTCATATCTTAGTACTCGTACGATAAGTACGTCAGCGCCATTCTGGTAGGTGTTTGAGTCTTTATTTTCAGCATACATCGATACGTATATCGATGTATCGGATAGCATTTGTACAAAAAAGTCATGTCAACTATTTGACATAAAATATTGACCGACGGCTTCTGTGCCGAATACAAATTTGAAAAAAAAATTTTTTTTGATACGATTATCGATACTGAATATTTCAGTATCGATAATAGGATCCAAAAATATCGATATATCTATCATCATCATTTCAGCCTGTTTGAGTCCACTGCTGAACCACACAGACTTGCAGGATCCTGAGCCACCGGCATCCATCGACTTCCCGCACAGGTCGTCACTCCATCTAGTGGAGGGTCGTCCTACGATCGACACCTTTTCGAGATCTTTTTCGTAAAAAGCGTGCTCACTCTGGTACAGCGGCTCGGCGCGGTAGTGTGTGTCGATGTTGTAGTGGCGCAGCTGGCTGGGCGCCATAATGTGCTCGCCGCGCGTCACCGCCTCCGCCTTCTGGCGCTCGCGCGTCGAGTGCGGCGCGCGCACCCGTCGCGTGCCCCGCCCGTCCGCGCCGCCGCTGCGCGGCTGACGCACCTGCGGAGTGACCGTTGCGTTATTGCGTTATTGCACAACCCTAGGGTGGATTTCGACCACTAGTGATGTTTTTTTTTAAATTTATTAGAAAAGAACTTCATCGCTGAGCGATAACATCATAAATATCGAGAAAATATCGATATATCGTATAAGTATCGTTTTCGATACGATTCCAATATTGAACATTTTACATCGTAATATCGGATCCAAAAATATATAGGGTATATATATCGATATATAAAATCAAAAGGATCGTTATCTTTTCGACATCCCTACGACCTTTCGAAATAAAAAAAAAACCAACATTCTATCGACATCCCTAAGACTGTCGAAAAAATAAAAAACAAAAAACATCAGCGTCCCTCCCGCGCGCCCAGCTCACCTTCTTGCCGCGGTCGTGCTGTATCCGCTCCGTGTCCTGCAGCATCTCGCGCCGCCACAGCTCGAAGAAGTAGTCCGGGTCCGTGTAGAATTTGCGCGCGTCCCGCCCGTCGTCCCGGAACTCGTTCAGCCTCTCGAGCGGCGGCGGCCGGTCGCAGCGCGCGTACGTCGCGAGCATCGCGGACGGCATCGAGCCGCGCGAGAACAGCTGCTGCTGGAAGGTGCGCGACGAGCGGAACGCCTTGCGCATCTGGATGTCCTGCAGGGACACTGCAATAGAGGAGGGTTCATGAGTCGTTTCGTCACCCTGCAGTGGGGCGAGTGACGAGTTCGCCGGACAGTCGCCACGAATGATTGTTCACGATTGCCGAAGGGACATTGCTGGGAGTGTGTGTGTATGTTGGAGAGGGGGGGTTGGTGCTTTGAAGAGTAAGTGACAACGTCCTCGCCTATGGTTGGTATGCGCTAAGCTATTGATCGGGACAATTTGCAGGGTGTCTTTGTTGTATTTTTTTTTTTGCTTTTACCAACTAGCAAAACCTTGGTGGACTATGTAACCGATCCAAATTATCCGAAATTAAATGGACGATACAGACGATTAATGGTGCATGCTACACAGTATAGTGTAGTGTTTAATTTGCAAGTTGAAAATCAAATCTAAAAAAATCGCCGACTAATAATCATAGTCGCGTAGCTTGAACCTTGATAGATCTTCAAAAGGTTCATGAAACACAGTATCCTATGAATAATTTGGTGTTATAGTAAGTAGTAACGTACAAAAACGAACTTTCCATACGAAATTGGCCGCGTTGGCGACACCGTGTGTCAACTTACCCTCTTCGACTCCTGAGTCCAACTGCGTGACTTTTATAGCGAGCCGGTCTATCCTGGCTTGCAGTATGTTCGTCCTCTCCGCCAGATTTGTGGCCTCGCGGGTCAGTTCCCCGAACATATCCTCAGCATGTTTCGACAGTGACGACAGTTGCCTGGAACATTAACGAGCACTCTTCAAGAACTTGCTGTATTTAACTCGGAAATTCTTCAATTATGTACATCGTATAAATTTGCATGATTGTTGTTCACAAGATTAATATCATGTTATCGACTTAAGTGTTCTCACCAATTATTTTATTTATTTTTCTCTTTAGTATAAAAAGTATACCCAATCAATGGTTTACTTCTGTCTGTCGCCATCCATATTTTCAGTACGTTTAGAATTTCGTACTTTTGTCACAAACGCTCCAGATTAAATAGTTATCTGTCACGTTCCTACATAATGTTTGGGGTATAATTGCAAACAACGTCATTTGTGTACAAATAATAACCAATTTAAATTAAATAACAAAATAAGTAAAATACTCTTGACTGTGGTTTAAATACTATTGCAGAAATTAAAATTTTATACTGCCTCTGCACTTAAGATTAAACATTAAAATTCGTAGAAAAAAGTACGAAGTTTTTTCGTCGCTGTGGGAATCGAACCCACGTCTTCGGGATTCGCGCCCTGGCGCTTTAGCCACTAAGATAATCGGCTGTAACTAAGCTAAATCTGTTGTCCGTTCGGATAAGTACCACGACCGCGCAGACGAACGGCATGAAGTGGAAGTTTTACACTTCTGCATTTAGTTTGGTGGTTGAGATAACCTGGACCCACTATAAGGTGCAGACGCGGTGTCATCTTTAAATTTTTAAATGTGGCACCGCATCTGCAAGCCTAAGGATGTTGCAAGTGTCCATGGGCAGCGGTTATCACTTAACATCAGTGGAACCGTCAGCTCGCTTGCGACTTTCTCACATATAAGAAACAGTTGTGTTTCTGTATCTGCCCAATTACCCAAAAGGCATAGGTAATGATTTAATTTTCAATTTCGTTTTGTTTTATGTCAGATATGTGGGTGTACTGTCGAGTGTAAAATGGTCGCGAGTGTACCGTTGGTCAAAAGTCTGATCTACGTGTGTATTGTCAAGTACTAAATGGTAGGCGTAATCATGAACATAATCTTTTTACCTGACCGTGTTGGCTAGTGTACCGTTGGTCAGAATTCAAGATTTGTGCGTGTACTGTCGATTGCTAAATGGTCTGCGTAAATCGTTGATATTGGTTTATTACCTGAACGCGTTGGGGAGTGTACCGTTGGTCAGATCTGTGCGTGTACTGTCGAGTGCTAAAAGGTCTGCGTAATCGTAAACATGAGCTTATTACCTGAACGTGTTGGCGAGTGTACCGTTGGTCAGATCTGTGCGTGTACTGTCGAGTGCTAAAAGGTCTGCGTAACCGTAAACATGAGCTTATTACCTGACCGTGTTGGCGAGTGTACCGTTGGTCAGATCTGTGCGTGTACTGTCGAGTGCTAAAAGGTCTGCGTAATCGTAAACATGAGCTTATTACCTGAACGTGTTGGCGAGTGTACCGTTGGTCAGATCTGTGCGTGTACTGTCGAGTGCTAAAAGGTCTGCGTAACCGTAAACATGAGCTTATTACCTGACCGTGTTGGCGAGTGTACCGTTGGTCAGATCTGTGCGTGTACTGTCGAGTGCTAAAAGGTCTGCGTAATCGTAAACATGAGCTTATTACCTGAACGTGTTGGCGAGTGTACCGTTGGTCAGATCTGTGCGTGTACTGTCGAGTGCTAAAAGGTCTGCGTAGTCGTAAACATGAGCTTATTACCTGAACGTGTTGGCGAGTGTACTGTTGGTCAGATCTGAGCGTGTACTGTCGAGTGCTAAATGGTCTGCGTAATCGTAAACATGAGCTTATTACCTGACCGTGTTGGCGAGTGTACCGTTGGTGACGGCCTCTAGCTCGGACGGCACCGCGAGCCTCTCGGGCACCGTGCCCCTCGACACGTGCACCGGCTCCACGCAGCGCTTCGGCAGCGGCATCGCTGCGGCGCCGCCGGCTACCTGCTCAGCATCACTGCGAAATCGACAACGGAGACGGCCTTCAATACTCCGTCTGTTCCGTTTCACGGACTACCGTTGGTGCTGTGGTATTTTTATGGTGAAAGGTTGAGAGCAAGCGATTGGTGATGTTATGCCTATATGCGGTTGCAGATGATTATGTTGCCAACATAAAAATGTGGGTATCCGGTTAACTCACTCATCGGACATAACACATATGAGTAATTCCCACTGTCCCACTACACGACGATCATGTCTGACGACGTCTCCGGCTAAGCTAATCCAATCAATTAAGTAATTCTGATTTATTGAATAGAAAAACAACGTGGAGCAAAATGCACAAGAGAATCTAGAACAACAGTTGCTTATCATGTAACATAGGTCAAACGACAAATCATGCTAATTTTTGTAATAAATTCGAACATGAGAGTAATAAATGGATATTAACATTTTCTAGAAAAAAGGGGTAAGAATATTGTTAGATTCCTTCTAAAAGATATTATTATTAATTTTGGCAAATAGAATATAGATGATTACATATACTTTGAATTATTTCTAAACAAGATTTTGTAGACTTTCAATTCCCAAAAATAACAAATTTAGTTATATTACACAAAGCCTATACCACTCATTATACAGGTATCATCTGTATTTACCATTTTGTTACCGCAAATAAAACCATAATCCGTTATAGTTTGTGATGTATACAGTACGTGACCATGTTTGCAAATTGGCGTCGTTACGTCCGCAATATAATCTGTGCACGATATTACTACGAGGATGAACTATTAAATGAGACTGCAGAACTACGTTGCACTTGTGGCGCAATGTAAACTTTTTAATTTTAAAATTGACATAAGAATACTGTCCACTTCGGGAATAAAAATCAAAACTAGTTTTAAAAAAAAGTTGTGAAATGGCCCGAAACAATGCGAGGGAAATATGGCGGTATAACAGTTGATGAATTGTCTTTATGGAGAAATCCCAAGACATAAACTATAACAATAAACAACGCGACAGGGCAGGCCAGCGTAAACTGTCGTACACAAGTCACAGCGCAGCGTGAAGAAATGCAAAATCAAAAAGGTTGAACAAATTGATTGCCACCTTCCGGGTTTTCACCACTTTCCGTCGGCGGTTCCTGGTAGTTAATCGTTAATTATTTTCATCTACCGGCTTGGACGGCGTGCAGCCCGCCATGCGTGAAGCAGTGCTATGGTATTATGGACTGGATTTTCGATATCGAATTCTCCTCGAATCTAACCGGCCTATTATCATAAACTATACATTTACATTATGTTAGCATATTTTGCATTATGTTAGTATAACGTCAATTGACTTATGATGTAGGTTTATGCGGCATATATGACATACTCAGGGCGTATCTAAAAATTTTTCTTCCATGCAAAAATATACGAGTTTCAAACAAAATGCAAATTTTTTTTATATTTGAAACACATTACATGATGTAATATAAGAAATTAAAACGTACAATCATTTCCTAATTACATCAGGAAACATTCATGTCATCTTATAAAATGAAAGTTGTATCAGAAATAAAAACGTCTCGTTTGGTTAATGTTTAAAACCAAAACTGTACAAGAAAACCATCCTTCAAGGATCATCTAAAAAATTCGCAGTTCGTACGGGCCGACGAATAGTGTTTTGTGTTAGTACCTTTATATTTAGCTCCACTGTTTACGACATAAAAATCAAATAAAATTATAACGCAAACGGTTTGATTTAATTAAACTAATACCGTGTATCGAAAATTCTAAATGTTATGTTAAAAATAACAAGCCAAATCAAATTTTAGTCAATACTTCACGTTTACTTCGTAACTAAGAAACTTATTACGACGCATCGCCTTAGAAATCGATATAATTTTATGAGATCGTTTAAATTATCATAAACACAACATAATTTGGCGAGTTCAATAACCTGATGAACGATTACGTAATTGTGAAATCATTTGTGATGAAATGCTCAATTATTGGAGAAAATATATTATTGCCCTGGAATTCTTAAGCAAATTTCCTAAAATAAATAGCAGAAAGTGTTACATCAATAAATTTAAATACGATTTACATTAACTCTTATAATCAACATGACTTCCATACGAATATAACAAGTGAAACAAATTGTTACGCTACATTATGTGTCAATTAGAATGATATGGCGTATAGAAATCGTTCTGTACATAAAAGATTAAGCCAGGGTGACCACATTTTTTTCCGCATAACATGTACTGAATGTACTTTATTTTTAAAATGAATCAATCTTGGCAACAAATAACAACTTTTTGCCATTTACCAATAATTCCAAGTTATTTAAATAAACCGTCGTCAATTGCATTCGGCGTCTTTACGCTAAAAAAGTGTAACTTCTTACGTGCATACGTACATACATACATACTTTTTTGGCAGGCGAGATAACGCTACACCTGACGTTAAGTGGTAGCTGCCGCCCACGGACATTTGCAACAACCAATGCAGGTTTACAAATGCTTTGCCACCTTTCAATTACGTGGGCCCCGGTTACCTCACTCACCAGACATAATGCAGAAGTATAACACTTCCACTTCACGCCGGTGTTCTGTTAGATTCTTCCCCGGGCGGACCTACCAAATGGGGCATCAGCGAAGACTTTTGCGTGGCCCTACCACAGTTGCCAAAGAAAAGGGGTATAATATATGATTGTGTTCAAACACTGAATTTAAGACATGACGAAAGCTTGACCATTAGACGCACTGGTTTAATTACGAGCCATCCCTTGACTGAAATATCATGGTAGAACTGGTGGTGATTTTTTTTTTAAATACGCCGGTTTTCATTTCATCGAAATAACTAAAAAAATAGGGAAAAAACATTCACTATTCAGAGTTGTAGCGTTATCTGACGTTTTCGACTAATTAGAGCAGGAAACGCGTGAAGTATTAATTGGATGGCTGGTTTACATTAATTACAATTAGCGCGAATTTGCGTTTACTTGAAACATGATACAGTTGACTTGAAGTAAATATCACTACAAGTTTTTAAATAGTTTATCTTTTTTTAAGTACAATACATAGAAAAAGTGTGTTGAGTTGTATAATTAAATACAAAAGTAATAATGCCAACGATGGTCGTACCAAAGTGACAATTGAGAGTTTTCTAAACGTAAACATGAAATAATATTACGTAAAATTTCATTTGGCTATAGGGCGTTATCCAACAGTTATATTTCTGTCATGTCGGTTCACCATATTGTGTTGCTCACCTGAATCCTGAATATGTATAGTTAAACGATTATAGAAAATAACAATGTCGAATTCGTTATTACATGGATTTAGTATGGCATGTAGTAAACACTACATTATGCTGCTACCCCAGGCGCAATAATTTCTGAAACACCTTTGTTCGTTACGTATGAAAAAAGGAATGGACTATATTATTATTCATCTTTTTCCATTAAAGCAATCCTACTTCATTCCTGAGTGAATGCACCTATATTTTAGAAATCTTATTCTTCATGTAATCAAGAGATGAGGCCGTAATATTAAACGTTTGAGGTGCGCCGATTTCAATTGTCATAATGCGTTGAAACATTCAAATCGCGAGATTAATGGTATGCTTTACGTAGATTTGTCTAGATTTGTATTGTCAGCTACATAAGCTAAGAATGAGTACGTCTAAAAAATATATGCAGTCCGTCGACCAGGCAGAGTTTAAGTCGATTCGTATCGCTTAACATAATTTACCAGAGAAGGCGGTGGTTGGTTGTGTCAAATTGTGTATCGGAATCGGTTGTGATCCAAATATCTATAGAACACGTTTATTATCTTTGAAATTTCAGCGATAGCGATATCTAAATTCCTTGAAGCTCACAATTGCTAAACGTTTATTTACGCGAATAGTGCGTATTTAAGTAAAAAAAAATATCCCCTATGACAATGCTTTTTGTTTGAGAAAAAGACATTAAATGAAATCTATAACGTTTTAACTAAATAACTTGGTTAGGTTAGGGAAGAAAGGTTCTCGAGTGACAGGCTCGAACTGGCCATCGCAGTGTGGGACGACCCCCCAACTAGATGGAGTGACGTGTGCAAATTTGCCGCAATTCGATGGATGCAGGTGGCTCAGGATCGTGCTTTGTGGCAGTCTGTGGGGGAGGCCTATGTTCAGCAGTGGACGCAAACAGGCTGAAATGATGATGATAGGTAAACGCCGAAAAGTTGTTATTGGTCGCCATGGTAATAACACCGTGAGGTTGGTCGCTTTGCAATCAACTCCATCATTTCGGTGTCGGTGTGCGCGCGCATCGTGAAATTTTTACTGTCATTTTTATTTCCAAACTTCAAAACATTTATTTAAAAGATTATTTTTTAGAACTTTTTACAGCAACCATGGTTACGGACAGAATGAGTTATTCCACACACCAATATCTTTGTAAGCCTGGGTTTCTGCTAGTTTTTAGACCGAAATTTTATTCTATTATTCTATTAAATTAAATAAAACCCAAGCACACAAAAACAAAAAAAAATCTGTAGGATGTGTGCTCATCGTGAAATGCGATAAAACCTTATGGCACTTTGAACACTGTGCTTGCCTGTTAGCTTCGCGTCATTTACTCGACCGTGATCTGGATTGTAGTTAATGATTTCTGTGATATCATCAAGGCGGCCTAAATAATTTAGGATCGTTACCATCAGCAGATAATGACACAATCACGTGCATTATCTTGTCGTGAGCGCTATTGACCACGCCAACTCCAGAAAGCTTCATCACAATAAAGTACCCGCCCGAAGCTGCATTGCGACAATCTGCATCGCAGCGGTTTCATATACGACCCGATGCAGCCTTGCCAAGCTATAGAATTAATATCAGAATATTCTAACGGAATCAATACAAATGAAACCCTTTTTAGTTTTGTTACTTTGCCTATATATATATATGTATAAATAGCTTGACAATCGAGACAACGTAATGTTCAGTGAATGTGTTCTTTAAAAATGGACGAGGCCAGAATTTTAACGACAAGAGTTTCGGTCTTGATTGTTCATACGGTCAAGCGATGATTTTTAAGTGAAATTATTAAACTTTCAAGAAACACGGATACACTTTTATCTTCTCTAAAGATACACATGTACACTTAATCACTGAGCACTGCCACTCAGAACCAAAGATTACATATATCGAATTTACAGTCTTTAGTATTTTAAAGTTATTAGAAATATCACCTTATATCACCTAATATCATATTTTAAAGTTATTAGAATGTCCCCGTTTGGAAGGAATCATAGTAACTCGACCGTGTTCACAAAAGGCGAACATCATAATTCACAGGATTACGTAATACGCGATTAGCTATTTCTGTACGGCACACACGAATGGTCTCATCCTGCGTACGATAAGGCCGAGAGATTTGCTAAACAATGGCATAAAGTTTTAATAACATTATAAACTTAATAAATAAAAAGTAAATCTGTATGCGAGATGACATGTATTGTTAAGGTGTTTCACACACACACACAAATTAAACATACACAATCACTTTTGTGGCCGCACTAAGAGACGTCAATTAGCAGTTATCTAATCCGTTTACTCGGCAACTGGAAACGTATAAATAAGCCATTAAGCTTGGAATTAGCAAGTGAAAAATTTAATGTCAGTTAAGTGCTAATTGACTTGTGTCGGTCCAATTATTCATAGGTCATATAGAACCTTGCCTCGAATTGAACCGACTCAACGACTCGTTTCCCGAAATCCATATAATTTATAAAACTACGCCAATAACACATTACGCGAATCTGCCATCTACAGAAAGTTTAGAAAAGTGAGAAATGTCCGAATAATTTAACGTCGGTTACGCAATGGTTACCGCCGAAAGTGAATATTACATCACTAATTCTGCAGCGTCGCGATGCTAAAACATAATAAATAATTTACCCTGAAGTGCAAACAATCACATGCTAGACGAGTGGATTGCGTAACTTGAATCTTGTGAACGGAGAATGGAAGAGTTTGATTTCCCACATTGACCGCGAGATGTTATTGTTTGGGGGTAAGGTCAGCAACAAAAAATTTAGCCTTCAAACAATCGGCTACGCTACGAGGTACTGATCCACATATTGAAAACATCGGTGTCGGATTCTAGTTCTGGTTATATAACAACTTTAGTGTACACCCATAAATCGCATGTAGCATGCGCTGGTTTTATATACAGTATACAGATGTTAACAGCAATGGGTGTATACAAATTCAAGAAGCAAAGACATCGACATTGACGGTGGTAGGGCCACGCAGCAGCCTCGGCTGTTGCACGAATGGGCGGGCCCGTCCGGGTAAGTACCACGACCTCACAGAAGACCAGCGTAAAGTGGAAGTATGACAAATACTTTCGCGTTTCGTCAGGTGAGTGAGGTGGCCGGAGCCCAGTTTTCAAAAGGTTGTCAACGCATCTGTAACCCACTGGTGTAGCAGATGTCCATGGGCGGCGGTATTCACTTAACATCAGGTGAACCGTCTGCTCGTTTGACAACTTTTCGCATAAAATAAAAAAAAAATAAAAAAAATATCGGCGGATAAAGATGATTCTCGTCTGAATAAGTTCAAACAATTATGTGAGGATCTGTTGATGGACATTATTGAATTTTATGTTATTCTAGTGTTTTTAAAAAAAAAAACGGCATCGGCATTTAATATAATGATTTTATGTTTATAAAGTACTCACATAAATACACATGATACTTGTATGTGCTTTTGCATGGTTAGACTAGCCCGTCCAACAGTTTACATATTTTATAAGCCTACGACGTTCCCAGAGCCAGTCACACATTTAGTATTAAAATCCAATTTACCTAACCTAACCTAACTTCATCGTGTTGGAACAGAAGGCCTAAGTCGCAGACTAACAGAGTAACAGGTTTAAAACATAAATCCAATCTCGTCTTCCGTCGGACGATCGGTGGCGCCGTTTCAAGCTGTAGACATCGGGGATCGTGGGTTCGATCCACACAACGGATAATCAATTGTGTGACCCACATACAATTTTTCCGGATTTGAGTGTTTGTTTCCCAAAGGGGGATGTCGTCAGACAGGCGGCTGGTCGTAAAAAACAGAGCCAAGAAAGCTTAAAACACAATCCGCATCTTGTGCCGGCCCCACCTAGGTGGAATAATTGCAGGGAGAGGAGGATGATGATGATAATTATGACGTCTATCTTCTGTCAAAAGACCAAAATTATCATGGTCAGTTACTTCTATTCCGGAAGGACGGACAGCTTATTCTTTATCGTAATACATTTGACTTGATTTTTGGGTTCGTCAAGTCTGAGCAATGTTTACATTATTATACAACAAATCAAAAGTCAAAAACATTGAAATAGCAAAATATCGATCGAAATAAACATTAAGACTGTGGTGCCAGTTTTACACTGAACTAGTCTTAAGGTGTGGTGAACTGTTCTTATTTTATGACTGTCTTGCGAATGAAACAAGGCCGAATTACACTATCGTTGTTCATTTCTTGTGCTCACCTGATGGTAAACTTTTCACAGTCATCGCCATGGTGTATTCGCAGCACGGCCGGCCCTTTAACAGAATCTGTCTAATCTCGAACACGATTGCAACTTGCGGGTGGTTTACTAACACAGGATGGGTGCTGCGGGATGTATCCTGGGGGAAATCGAGCGAGATGAAGAGCGTGGGGAATTTTTTTCACGCTTTCATGTTCACTGTTAGCGGCACCGCGAAGTGACCGAGCGACCTGAACGCAGCGTGATGCGTCAGCGAATGGCATTTCGTCGTCGTCACGACGCAAGTAATGCGCTATTGCAAAATAAGCTAAACAATGCTTAAAATGGGTAGTTTGTAGTAGTGCTTCCGATGTGTTCATCTATATAACGTTATTTAAATATATTTTTATTGACAAAAAACAGAGCAGACTTCAAGTATCTCACTCAGAATACATTTTCTATTTGATTTTGATAAATTCATGGTCTAATAACAATGAAACACATAGGCACTAAACCGAACCCAATGCAAAAAAAATCTGTGAATAAATGATGAAGCTCTGAGGTAAAAAATAATACAAGCGATTTGAGAAACTCCTCCGTTTTCGAAAGCGGTTGATAATGCATTTTCAAAGAGGTAATTCCTAGTCAAATCAATCGATTACGTACAGTTGCGTAGTGTTTATAATTAAAATTGAGATTGACATAAATAATTTACCGTGACCGTGGCCGAATGTATGGGGCTACGACCCCGCGTTAGACGCACAGACCTCCCCTCAAACTACACGAACGCCAATAATAAATTAAAAACAAACTTTGGTTACCCCGACGCTCAGTTGCTCAGTCACGCCATTGACATGGCAACGAACGATAGCAACGATCGCGTGGCTTTACTCACGTTTGATAAGGACGACAATTATGTTCTCGCTATATTCAACTAATGAGTTTCACTGGCGCTTACGAGGAACGAACAATTCACGGATCCACAGAAACACTCCCTTCACACCGCTGCAGAAACTGGCCGTAAATTCGCGTGCGCGCTTAGATTAAGAAAAAAAAAAGGTGCACAACAATGACGTGTCATACACTAGCGAGCAGAGGGGGCGGTTCACAAGTCGACGTATATTATATATTTCAAGGTGTGCCGGCCCCAACGCAACGCGATAATCTAATAAGCAACTGCTTTATCTGTTGACATTGGTTGCGTTCGATCGCGGGAAATTGCACATGTTAATTACAGCACCACAAAACGACGAAAGAAAAAATTGCAGACAAAGAATTTACTACAGATTCTACAGAATCTCTATCAGGTTGAGCAGGTTACCGTGATTAAGCTATAAAGAAAATACTATTACTTTGCGTCTTTTCGCGTATTTGAAGTAATCGGGGCACCACTTTTTGAGGGATGAAAACGGAACTGTTACCTGATTTTACAAAGGTCTCGGTATACCAAAACATCTTCGATTCTTCATTAAATTTAATGTTTGCATAAATTTGATGAAGAATTAAGGTATATTAAAGAATTAAGCATTTTAACACCATTTTGCCGCTATTGAAGACAAGTTCATATTTTTAGTAACGAAAAACAAAACCGACTTCAACAAATACCTCACTCTGTATCCATTTTATAATTGATCTTCTAGAGTTCCGTATGCATCTCCGGATACCCAAGATCCAATACTAATGACATTAATATGGGAAGCAACAGCATTCAAAAAAAAAAAAAAAAAAAAAAAAAGAATCATCAAAGTCGGTGCACTCGGTCGAAAGTTAATACAGTAGAAATACAGTCGAACTGAGAACCTCCACTTTTTTGAAATCGGTTGAAAAATAGACAAGCAGAATGCAAAATTATGTTTTCATAGAAAACATCGTTTAAAAATTTCTTATAGAGAATGATACCTAATGACTGATATCTACTGACAATTTATCATAAGGATATGGTGACGGATCACGGTATTAAGATTTATGCAAAAAGTTGAATATTCTAATCACCTGTTCAAATGAACAAGCTATGAGAAGAACGGTGGATGGGAACGACAATCGAGAACACACGTTTGTGGGATGATGATATACACTAATGACAGCCTCATTGGCTATTGAACTACATATGAGACCATTTTTTTCTTACCAAACATCTCTATAATAATTATATAGATGTATGTATGAATTATATAAGTTAATAATAATAATTAATTAATTAATAATTGAATAATGCTGAAAAATTCTTCAGGCTATTTATATTGTGTAACGTAAAGTACCAGCCTATACGTGTTCCATAATAAATAATGTGCCTCTTCTGTAATAAATAGTCCCCCCCCCCCCCCCCCTGTATTAGAGCGAATTGGCAAACTTCATATAGTATCAAATTATTTGTTTTATTTCTTTATTATTCCTTAACTGTGGTAGGGCCACGCAACAGTCTTAGCTGTAGATGGGCAGGTCCGTCCGGGGAAGTACGACCTAACAGAAGACCGGCGTGAAGTGGAAGAGTTATTATATGTCTGCATTTCCGCCAGGACGTATGCCATCTTCTCACATAAATTAAAAGGTTATACATATTTTTTACGAGTCATATGACTCGTAGAAAATATCTACATAATTAAGAACAGACCTAAATAAGCATTTACTTGAATAACCCTTAATATTACCGAAACTAACTTAATATGAAAGTATGTTTTCACTAGACAAAGAACGACCCAGCTTCGAGTTTAAAGAAAACTTTGCTTGAAGCATAAGGAAAAGAAATTGCATACGCTTTTGAATTTTCCCGGATCACTGATGAAACGCTCAAAGCAGCCTTTTTATTTTTAGTTTCAAATCAATGACGAAGAGAAGACGTTAATCTCTGTTTACAGTTAAACAGAAGGACTCCAGAAAATATGGAGCACATATTTTCATTAGGTATTATATGTTGCATTGTCCGGAGCTAAACGAATGAATAATTATATAAAATAGTAAGTAGTTAGAAACAGTTAACAGCGTCAAACATACAAGACGTATCGGCGTATTAAACAAACATTTAAACGTAATTAAAGCGCTAAAGTGATTTTCATTATTATATTTATAGCCATTTTGATACCAAAACCTTGAACGAATCCCGAACTAATTCACCATTCTGATTCGGCGTGAAATAGTTTCAAGACTTCACACTGAAATGAACGGTTCGCAGTCAAAACATGGCCCCTAATGATTTTATTGTGATACCGTTCAGAAATCGAAACACTCACGATTCAATAAAGTCGAGAGAGCCGGACCGCACGCGACGCACGATCGTCAGCATGCTAGGTTTCCGAACGAAATCGCATCCAATAATAGCGGCATTCTGTCCCGTTACGGTGTTTTTTTTAATTGGGGTTCAATAATTTTTATTCGACATGTTTTCACCGTTTGCACGCACGCTATCTGAATCGTAAGTGGGGCGTTCGATCGGTTTATTTGCTTCGTTACGATAGGATCTTCATGTTTAGGAATTGAGCTGATAAATTAATTGACAGTCTGTAAGTTACGCGGTGTTTTTTTTTTTTTTAAAGTTATCAACAGAACAAGCAGTTTACCGCCCCATGAACATCTGAAAACTTGAGGGCTTTATAGTTGCGCTGGCAACTTTTAAAAAGCGGGGCCCGGTTATATCACTCATTTGATGACTCCGAGGTGTAGTTGCTAAGGTATCACGTAGAGCTTTGTCGTCGGGAGTCGTGGGTTCGATCCCCACACGGGACAGCTATTTGTGTGATCCACAGATAGTCGTTTCGCATCTGGGTGTTTGTCCACGTGAAACTTATGTATGTAAAACGTACTAACAACACAGGATAATATTATCCTAAAATAAGGGCGATGTTTTTAAAAATATTAGAAATAAAATGAGAAATTAGACAATACGTGTAGTATAATAATTCTAAATTCTACAAGTTCCACTTCATGGCGGTCTTCTGTGGGGCTGTGGTTTTGATACTTCCCCCGACGAGTCTGTCCATTCCTACAACAGTAGAAAGTGGTGCGTGGCCCGACCGCAGTAAACAAGGTTTTACGGCCCTTTGTGTTTATTTCAGTAGGGCGGAAGAAATGTGACTTTCATTTGTTAAATGTAACACCTATAGTAATTTGCTTTTATTTACAGATATTTGTACGGAGTATAAATTATATTTGTCAAAGATTGTTATGAAGAGCAAAAATGCAAAACAAATGACAATTAACAATCAATGTAAATATTATTGTTCTATATGTATAAACAAACGCGGACATTGACTGTTCATTACCTATGTAAAGAAAAACGAAAAAACAAAAACTAAAGTGTTGCAATTCAAACTATTAACAATATTCAATAATTCATCAGTGTTGTCCTAATGCTTATTTAAACACATTGTTTCTGTATGCGGAACGCGGAGTATCTCTGCACATACCTAGTTTTTGTTTTCTTTTTTTAGAACATGCGGCCACGTAGCTTATAAAGGAAATGTAATGTAATATAAGGATGGTTTAATAATGGTTTATTAATCAATCTGCGAAATGATGAAGAATGAACTTCTGGGAAAAAATTTAAAATATTTTATTGTTCGCGACACAATATACCAAGCCTATACACATTACTGGTTCGCTTTTGCCACATGTTTATATATGCTTTGAATCAAATATTCAAGGAAAAAAAAATCCAATAGTTGCATTACGGATCGTGGTCGCAAAATAGTAGGTAGTAGGCACATTCCGAAAAACGATAAAACTTTAATCGTCTCTTCCAAATACTACTACTGCAAAACATTTCGAATCCAATTACCGTGCCGATATTCGTCGTTTTACATAAATAAAATATCGTTACAACAAGCTAACTCCGAAACAACGCGTTCCCGAGTGGCTTTTGAACGAAACGACGAAAGCCTTGTCGTTTTTCGTTTTACGAATTACGTCTACTGCTTTCGCATTAGGCCGCATGTTAGCCCCGACCTAAACAGCTGATCGGCTTGTGGTTGACCTTTGGCAGTGCATTCACGTTTTGCCGCGACTTATCTATTGTCCAATCACAGTATGCAACATGCCTGAGGCTCATGAGGCGATTAAAGCTTTTCGAAATTTCAGCACTTTAGACTATAATAATTATTATAAAGCCGATAAAGACATGTATGCTACATTTTTATAACAAAACTAGCTGACCCGGCAAACGTTGTTTTGCCATATAAATTATTTTTAGGGTAGAAAAAATGTTAGGGGTGGACCACCCTTATCATTTAGGGGGATGAAAAATAGATGTTGCTCGATTCTCCACCCTGGCCGATATGCACGAAAATCGGTAGAGCCGTTTCGGAGGAGTTCAATTACAAACACCGTGACACGACCATTTTATATATTAGATATACAGTTATATTTATCTAATATATTACAATATAATACAATAGATTACTTATTGTCGACAACATGCCAAACCTTATTAACCTATTAACCTCTTCTGGTATAGCTCCAGATTTGGGAAATTTTTTGATAAGTTCACTTCTATATCTACTTATTAACTAAAGAGATATCTTGTATTTACGCGAATACTTCGAAATAAGACTACTTTCCGAACTTTATAGAGTCTAATTTATTTTTTTTATATTTTTTTTAAATTGGTTTTAGTCTTGATATATAGTGAGTCCATGGTCCCAAATTAAGCGCGATAAAGTTCGTAAAATAAGAACAACTATTCTCTTAGTTTCCTTTTTATGTTTTTAATGTAAAAAAAATCCGTCGAGACGGGTAAAGCCACAGAAATATTAACCTTATTACATTAAATTTTAGGTATACGCCGTAGGGCACTGACATACTACTGATAGGGATGTTGCCAGTTTAGAAAAATGGAATATCTGTTACAAATTTTGCCTTTCCTGTGACTCAGCAATGTACATGGCGTAAGGTTAAGAACTTGGTCGACCTTTGATCTCTGCGGCTTCTATTCAAAGCTCCTCGTACAAAGCCTTCGAGACGAGCGATGTAATAATGAAAATCATCTTTATACGTAGAGCTATACTACGCATTAATTCGCAAGAGTTTTCAAGACTAATAAGGCATCATAGGTTTTCAAGCAGAATACTTGGTAAAGAAAATCTAACGGCAAACAATAAATCACTTAACATCGAATACTTCCAATTAGGCGTACACCGTTTTGTGGGTCCAATCGAATACGAATATTCGGCCAAACATTTGGTCTAAAATGGACCGATCCGAATATTTGGCCCAACTGCCATACGTTAAGTATGATCGTTCCTACTTGATAGTGTGTAGTAGTTGCTTGTTTGAGCGTTCCGAAACAAGTAGAATAAGTACTGATTAACATATATAATTGTTAAAATAATTCCATTCAAATAATTGGTGATTATTCAGCAACATGACCTAATATGGGCTAGAACACGAACAAAAAAATACGCCCAAAATACTGAATACGAACATTCGGCACATCTCTTCTTCCAATAATACAACACAATCTGTATCACGTACGATTGTCCATAACATACATCCTAACTAATATTATAAAGGCGAAAGTTTGTATGTATGGAAGGATGATATATGGCTACTCTTTCACGCTAATACTACTGAATGGATTTTAATGAAACTTTACAATAATATAGCTTATACATCAGAATATGACATAGGCTATAATTTGATGAGAATTACAGATATACATATTTTATGTATATCTGTCTTTCTGTCTTAATGTTACGCCTTCAGCCTATTCTACACAGACGTAGTCGCGGGCAGCAGCTAGTGTTAATATTACAGCTAGTATTAACATGTAACTCAAAAGACACTTGAAAAGCCATTTGACAGCTGAAAATCAAAATCAAAATCAATGTCTTTATTAAACGGTTTTATTTAGCTCGACCCGTACGGAATTTGTTTGTTTGGGTTAAAATTAGAAATTGAAATTTAAGCACCTTGCCGTTGTCAGATTGATCTGAAATTTGGTACACACATTTAATTTAGATGACAATACAATATTAACAAAAAAAAAAACATAAAATAAAACCGTTTAACTTAAAAGTTATTAAACGGTTTTATTCAACTATAGGAGCATTACACTCGCTTATTGATAGTCAAAACACTCCCACCGGTTCGGCAAAGAAAGCCACTGTACTGAGAAGAACCGGCGAAAGAAACTCAGCGGGCTTTTATTTGTAATATAAGCAGTTTGACATGAATTCATTAAAAATACACAATATAAGGACTCTGATTGAAAGACCCTGGAGCGACCAGTTCATTACCAGAGTGTGTTATCGTTTAAATAATCATTAATATTATAGTAGCCTTTAACACACAAATGTTCTTTTACTATTTTTTTAAATTTAGTTATTGATGCATTTTGAACGTTTTCTGGAATTTTGTTGTAGTAACGTATACATTGTCCCATAAAAGATTTACTTATTTTGCGCAGTCTACTTGTGGGTAGGATCAATTTATTTTTATTCCTACTATTTATATCATGAACATTATTATGTCTTGAAAATGTATCCTTATATTTATGGACATACAAAACATTTTCAAAAATGTATGAGAAGCAACAGTTAATACCGACTAGTTAACATCTACGATGATCAGTGTTTCGGAAACCGGGCGATATTGTTCATCAACAGGGACAGTCAACCGTTGACCAAATCTCGAGCTGATCTGAACTAAGTAAAAATAACCGTCACAGATCCAATACCAAGTTCGATACGCGGCGAGGTCGCTTTACGATGCTAACGAGCGCTCTGGCCGGCGACGCCCTGTCTCCGGTAGCGTTTAAACGACAATCGCTCGCAGTTGCGACAACGGTTGTGTGTCGGAAGCGGATTTGTAGTGCAACGGAAACGGAGTACTTGTTTCGTTGCACCCGTTATTTATAGCGAAATAACTAATAAGGGAGTGTTATTTAAAGGCCCATGTGGGCTTCGACATATCGTACTATCTATTATGCATTTATATTTTGGGCTGCACGGGTGTTATAGGAGATGATGATTTTTTCATTATATGTCTCTCGTCTATTTGTAACTAATTTTTTAGAAGGTATTGGCGAGCTTTAGTTCTATAATTACAGAAAAAAAATCATTGAAAATTTTGACTTTTCATTTGTCATAAAAATAAACATGGTTGTATATCGACCAGTCCGCGAACAATAGTTATAAAAATTAACTAATATAGTATTTAATGAGACATCGTCTTGCATTGTAATTTAAATTTTCTGTATATACATTGAGTACTTTTTATAAAATTTAACAGCAAAGGTGCGTTATGAAATTTGTACATGAAAGTAATCTTTTAACAAGCCTTTAAATTGCATTATATGCATTACAAAATATTTTAATACTCGTTTCAAATTCAACGCATAACTATGAATTGAATTGTATCTGAAAATACATATTAAAGCCGACTATTTACAACTGAACCGTTCTCTTTGAAGTGCTGTGGACATTAACCTATTTCAATTTACCTACAAGTTGTCCCAAAGTTATTAAGCTCCAAGAAATTCGACTTCGGGGGTATGAGCATTTCAGATGAATGCCGAAATATGTAGAGCAGAAAGTTCAACAGAGAACAGAGTTCTTTCTTGCTCTTGTTTTGCCTACTTGCCGCGAAGGCTGGCCTGCGATAGGTCAAAGTTATTAAAAAACCTAGGGTTCCGTTCCATTATCTATAAAAAGTTTAAAAAAAACATGTCCTTTGTTTTTACCCTTTATATACGGAACCCTAAAAACACCTAAATATCAGCGGATTGAACGAAGACGATGTCCGACGACGTTAGCTTGCAACCTGGTAGATTCTAACTAAACGTGCACCAAATTCTCGTTTTACGGATTTCTGACGAGCACAAATCTTATATTCCCCCTAGTTTATGGCGGCTAGCCTGTCTCTTTCTTTAAAATGTAATAAATCGGCGAATAGTCGGCAGCGTTAACTTCCTCTGTCTATATAATTATAAGACCAAGAACAATACATACAAATATTTCTATAGAGCAAAATTATGAAACATACAATTACCGAATGTTACAATATTGCACACATTTAAAATACAATATAGTACTTTAAATGTTATAATTGTGTTACTTACCAACGAACAACTACTCAATAAAACTCTGCAAAGGTCAGTCATGAAATAAAACGGTATAGCTCAACTTTGAGCCGAAACTAACTAGTTAATTAAGGAAACGTATTACGTACATCGTTGCGTTAAAAAAAACATAACAGTTTTTTACAATGTGAATATAAAAATGAGTGATGAAATTGCACCGATGTATCGTGCAGTAATTGTGCCGATGAATGTGGATCCATGACGTCATCGTTCGATTCATTACTATTCCATCCAGTTCCTGTTTGCATTGCAAAATGGATAACGCATAGACGGAATAACTAACAGTTACCACTGCACTAAATGTAAACTATAACTACATTTTCTATCGCTAAGTCTATTTTCTGCGAATTTTTATTTTCTCCGTGGCCCGTTCGATGGCCGTGAAACTTTCACAAGTACAAGAAGCTATAAAAACAACCTTCGAAATCATCAAGTCCTTGCATAATTTTACGACTGGCTAAACTAAGTTTAAAAATTGCTAATAATAAGTTTTAAATAAAATTTACCTTAAAACATATCTATACATAATACAGTTCAAACTACTTCCCAGTTCTCAAATCCTTAAACAGAAGTACAAATGTATATTCTTTATGGCTTTTTTTAATAGTTTTACCGCCTTTATCGTTGGCACTTCATGCATTTAACATGCAATAAAAACTCGCGTCGACTTTCATGTTTAATATGATGTAAACACAATTCGTGTATAAAAATTAATAAGTCTTTAATACAAGTAATAGATAATATTAAAAAAATATTTAAAATAGTATTATTAATGAGACAGTATTTTCCGCTTAATTAGACAATAATTCAACATTGTTAATCTAAGTGAATTTATCTGTTAAATTTACTTAAAATTATTCATTATTTTTTTAATGTTGTCGGTTTTGAAAATGTTAAGGCAGTTTTGACTTTTCTAAAATGGAACAAATGGTTATTTTTAGTAGGCCGTCTTAAATCCCGCTTAGTTAATAGATGATGCATTTCTAAACATCCCATCTCGTATTACTTCACCTGATTCATTATTTTTTCATCTATCATTATTAGCTAAGTTATAAAACTTTAATTATAATCCATACCAATTCATGCAATCTTACGCTCAATGTCGAAACCCAAGTAAAATAGTATAAGATACGACGAAAATACTAAGAAATTGTTAAATTTTCGCAAAGCTTATCCTCGACTGAACAACATTATAAGCAACATAGCTTCTTTTTTTTTAGCTTTCAGTAAGCTTTCACGCAATATTGTAATAGAAAAATAATAATGGCATTCTAAAAAGTTTATCTAAAAAATTAAACTTTACAAGAAGGTAACTGGTACACATTTCATATGTAGCGCTGCGCCACATGCTATCTTGTTGTTCAGTGGACGCTTAATTACGATGAGAACAAAAAGGAGGCTTTATACGCACTGAGGTAAGCAGCTCGCGGCCTAATTTTATTTTAAAAAAACGCAACCGTGAAAAGCTCCCTCGCTAAACGAACCATCGTTATAGTCGCATCCAAGACTCTCTTAACACTGTTCAATTTCCGACTACATGGGGCCACACCATGCATCATTTAGTTTATGGTATCGGTGTAAAAATACGTGTCGAACTCAAAACTTTCTTAAACTAACAACTAACCTGAATGTAGCCAGTGAATTAAATTCTTCAGCCCTTCAATTCAATACTTCCATGTATAGCCCTTTACTTTAGTCGGAAATCCAAAGTTTAGTGGACACTAAACAGTTCATCTACAGCTTTTGATTGGACAACCAAAAGTGGTAGATGAACTCTATACATATTATATGTTAAGGCAGTTAAGGCAAAGAGTATGGGACTATAGTGAGTTTGTATGCTTTATTTGCTCTACATAGCTCTCAGCCTCGTATCGTTACAGAAATGGTTCAGTGGGGCGCAAAGTTTAGAAGCTTTATTATAACTGGAGGCACTGCGGTATACGCCGCGGCTATGTCAAAAGTTGTTTTTTTACGGAAAACAAATGTCTGTAGTTATGCAGGCAGAGCATATTATGTTGGAAGCTTTAATTTTATAAATAGATTTTTTTCTACTAATGTTTCCATCGCAACCATGCATGTGACAAACTACGCTACAATTTCAACACTAACAATTTCACTATGACTAGGGGTTTCGAACTCAAGTATGGGTAAACACAACTCAAAGGCGAACCCATTCAAATAAGTTACACCTTTGATAATGATAAAATATTTATGGTAAAACTAGCTGTTGCCCGCGACTACGTCTGCGCTAAAGGCGTAACATTCAGACAGAAAGACAGATATACATAAAATATATAAATAAATTATAGCCTATGTGTTATTCTGATGTATAAACTATATATATTATTGTAAAGTTTCATTAGAATCCATTCGGTAATATTTGCGTGAAAGAGTAACAAACATCCATCTATACATACAAACGTTCGTCTTTATAATATTAGTTAGGATGTATGTTGTGGACAATCGTACGTGATACAGATTGTGTTGTATTATTGAAAGAAGAGATGTGCCGAATGTTCGTATTCAGTATTTTGGGCGTATTTTTTTTTGTTCGTGTTCTAACCCGTATTAGTTCATGTTGCTGAATAATCACCAATTATTTGAATGGAATTATTTTAACAATTATATATGTTAATCAGTACTTATTCTACTTGTTTCTTCTTGAAACTTTCGCCTTTATAATATTAGTAAGGATTATTTCATTATACTTCGTGCTGAAGCTTTGAATCAGCAAGGATATATTCGGAACAAAATTTAAATAAGTTCTTAACAGTTTTATTTCAGACGCGGGCATTGCTAAAAGAAATGACGCAATTCCGCATTCGTTTATAGCCGGAAGCTGTCGCTTTCGCCGACGTCGGACTATCATGATAATACCGTAGAGTGCGAAAACATCTAGGCTTACCATCAGACGCTTTCAAAAAGTTTTTAGGCCTACCATTAAACAATAAGCATCTACAAGGACGCCCTTAAATTAATGATTTGTCATAGTCCTACGGCTATACACGCAAGGTCACATAATAAAATTTAAATGCAGTTTTTTTGAAGCTGTGCTTCATTGGGAAAAATTATGTTTTTTTTATGTGAGAAAGTGGCAACCGAGCTGGCGGTTCACCTGATCTTAAGTGATAACCACCGACCACGGGCATTTGCAACACCGGTTGCAGATGTGTCGCCTTTTAATAATGTGGACCCCGGCTACCTCACTCACCAGACGAAAAGCGGAAGAACTAACAGTTCTACTTTGCGCCGATATTCTGTGAGCTCGTGGTACTAACCCGGACGGACCTGCCCATTCGTGCAACAGCGAATAATATTGCGTGGTCCTACCACAGTAAAAATGTGTTAATTTTTACGATGCGCGACACTTATATGCGACTACTTCATAATATTACCATGGCAACCAATAACAGCTTTTTGACATTTGCCTATAATTCCAAGTTATTTAGTTAAACCGTTATAAATTTTACTTTTATATATTTACATAAATCTTACGTTTGTATCTAAGTACATATACATTTCGATTTAGACTGTTTTTATCGTAAATCTACATTATGAGGACTTACACCTTACACGTGCTGAATTGACGCTAGCTTGTAGATAAGCGTTAATGATTTACAACAACGTAATAATTAAAATATGTTCCAATGCACCAAAATCTGCCAAGGTAGATCTTTCTACAATAGAACCTTTCATCAATGAATATTTACTTGATGATTAGAAAGTGCTATCAATACCTTAAATTAGCACTATCTCTCCGCTGAATTAGAGTTTAAACAGTTTTCTAACCAAACAATATGAAAAAGTATTTTTAACAAGTTATAAGACATAAAAAACACAGAATTCCTTTGGAATATTGCCTAGGTTTCTATAAACTTGTGCAATTGTTTAAATAGTGTGAAATTTTGGAAAAATTTAATTGGATATGAAAAAAAAATTGATTTGATGGAAAAAAGGCTGAATAATTTTTTATTTAATCTTAAAAACAATACACAATATGAGTAGCACTCGCACAACTTATCAATTTAAATTTTTTTGTTGTGAAAATTGTCTGCTTGCCTTGTAAATGTTGATTTTGGAGTGAGATTGCAAATATCAAAATGACCATATCTTTTGAGTGTATTGACTTAGAAGCACAAAATTTTTACATAGCAAGGGATCATAAACTTCGTTTTAATTGAACTTGAAATTTATACAACCCATTTTCAAATAAAGGGGTCATAAGAGGCAGAAAAGTGGTTCTCAAAAACGCCTATTCTTTGACAACCATTCCTAGTCATATCATTTTGCACTTTAAACTAAAAAAATAGGTATCTTCTAGATTAGAGTAGTCTACTGAACTATGATCAAACTTGACATAAATTTCAACAAATAAATATTAAAATGGTGATAGAAAGAGGCCTTATCATCATCATTTCAGCCTGTTTGAGTCCACCACTGAACATAGGCCTCCCTCATAGACTGCCACAAAGCAAATTCCTGAGCCACCTGCATCCATCAACTTCCCACACATTTGGACAGATAGTCACTGCATCTAATGGGGGTATAATCCTACACTGCGATGGCCAGTATGAGGCTGGCACTCAAGAACCTTTCTTCCCCATCAGTTATTGTTGAAAAATAGATAAAACATAGTTTTCTAAATATATATCTTTTCAATTAAACAATGATGATATATGAGCAAAAGAGGGAAATACATTACAAGTTTATCAATATCAAGAATGGCAGACAGATTATATCTACACATCTGGCTATAATACATATTGATCGAACAAAATTTAATATAGCCATTACTACTTGAAGAGCATAACATTTTTATTGTAATGGCTTATCTCATTATGTCAAATATATTACAGAAGGATAGGATCCTACATTTCACTGATTTGCATACATACATGTACATCACACTACCATGACCAAAATTTTTGTCAAAGTTGCACTTGTGTATTTGGAAATAATAATATACTTTATTGTACACCAAAAAATAAAAAATAAAAAATAAAAAGTACAAAAAACAAAATATTTATCAAATATTGGTCATCAAAAGGTGGCCTAATTGCTACACAGCAATTTCTTCCAGGCAATCTCAGAAATGTACCAAAAGGAATTGTACATAGCTATTGATATAGTTCATTGTCATCAAATCATATCTTATAGGCATAATAATTACAATATCTGGTCAGTTATACTTTGTTAGGGAAATTAGATAAATTTTTAAGAAATACATATTCCTTTTACAAATTAGTTTAAATTCTTGTAAAACAAAACTACAACATTTGCTGGTTTTAATTTGGTAATAACAGTGATGTTACAATTGTAATATTTTTGGTTGTGTAAAATTTTTATACCTTGGTGATGCATTTAATAGTTAAATGTAGGTATTAAATGCAATAATACCATGACAAAAATATTTTAATGTTCAATGTTTATTCCATCAGAAGAAATATCAGTTTGTTATTAAATGCTGTAACCATATGAAAAATAACTACCTTAATCAAATGAAAAATGTACTAATATGTTTCTTGTAGTCTGGACACAAAAGAAATTAACAATATGATTATTATTTACTTTTTTAATTTCTAATAAGATTGATATAAATGATAGACATATGCAAATAATTGCATTCTCAATTATGAATAATTAAATTTTGTTACCTAAGGATTTATGAAAACGATTTACGGTGTTAGGACTAGCAATAAAATTATGAATGATAAACCGTAGTAGGTATTCATCATATTCACAACGCCCATTTTAGGAACCGAATCCAATGGTTCAAAAACACATCAAGTACGTAATTAAAGATATCATGAGTAACACATTCGGGCAATTAGATCATCAGCATATCATAACTTTAATAAAAAGGAAGAAACGAGAAAAACTATACAAATAAGTCGAATTTACTAACTAGTACACTCACCCGTTCCACCCAAGGAAGTCAACAATTACCCGACGTGTAGAATACACTGATTCCTGTCTTGATGTTCCTCCAGGACGAAAACGCACAAGAGAACAACTATTTTAACACGAAACATACAAGTTATTAAAATTGTAGTATTTCTAACAATTCAATACTTTTGACTGCCGCTATAACCGTGCCACAAAACGAAAATGGCAGCGTTGATATCCTAAACTTAAAAATGTGCAGAGAAATCTGACAACACCATGAGTAGGGCAGTGAGTACAAATTTCTATTTTACCAAGTAACACTAGCCGAACGATTTTTTGTATCTAAAAATATTAATTTTAAACGATTCGATTTAATCTAAAATGACAAATATAAATAATATTGAGTTAACAAATAATTTCACTCAGAACTTTTAAAATTTTAAAGGTACGGTGCAAATATTTTATTACTATTATTATTAGACATAAATAAATATTTACAACATTTTCTTTAGGTTTTTATTAATTTAAATATTGAATTTCAGTGTAAAATGTATGTCCTCGTCTTTCTTTAAGTAAATAAGTTCTATTTTTTTGTCTCTCTTTCATAATCCTTTGATAGATTATTTGTTTTATAATTGAAAAATAAATAAAATCCCCTAAAGCCAGTATATAGGTATTATTTATGCTTAAAGCGATAATATAATATGTACATTTCTTTTAGCTTTTACTGATCACTCAATACATAATATGGGATTGGGAATGGGATAAGTTGCGAGCATGTTATTAAATAGCAACATTACAATTTGTCAAACCTGTAATTTTATACAGTTACACAGTACACATAATTTAAATTTCGTTCGTGTTTGCTCGAGCTCGATTCTTTCTTCACTTCACTTTTAAGTTTGTGGCTTCAAATACGTGCACGTGAAGTGGCTTAATTTATTAAAAAATGGAACAAATTAATATAGTCTCAGTAATCGCACCTGTAAATATTGCGGTCATTAAGTACTGGGGTAAGCGCGACGAGAAATTAATTTTACCCGTTAATGATTCTGTTAGTGTCACTTTGGATACAAGTATTATGTGTGCTAAAACTTCTGTATGCACGCGACCTGATTTAATGAGAATGAAATGTGGCTGAATGGAATCAAGACTACTTTTTCCAACCCACGTCTGATTAACTGTTTAGAAAAAGTCAAATCCATAGCAGCCAGACAACAGAGTGTGGATGCTAGTGTTCTTTCGTGGAAAGTTCATGTATGTTCAGAAAACAATTTCCCAACTGCTGCTGGTTTAGCATCTTCTGCGGCTGGTTACGCCTGTTTGGTGGCAGCTCTCGCTAAACTTTACAAAATTAAAACTGATCTGAGTGTTTTAGCAAGAATTGGCTCAGGAAGTGCCTGCAGAAGTGTTTATGGAGGTTTTGTAAGGTGGCATGCCGGTGTTAATCCAGATGGAAGTGACTCTATCGCAACTCAAATAGCGGACTCATCCCACTGGCCAGAGATGAGAGCATTAATACTTGTTGTGTCAGACAATAAAAAACACACAAGCTCAACAATTGGCATGATGAACTCTGTGAAAACTTCAGATTTAATAAAGCACCGTGCTGCATACAGTGTCCCGAGAAGAACGCAAGAAATAACACAAGCAATATTGGATAAAGATTTTGCAAAATTCGCAGAACTGACCATGAAAGATAGCAATCAGTTTCATGGTATTTGCCTTGACACATATCCTCCTTGTGTTTATATGACAGATGTTTCCCATAAAGTTGTTGAAATAATTCATGCCTATAATGAAATGTGTGGAGAGCTGAGAGTTGCCTACACTTTTGATGCTGGTCCAAATGCGTGTTTATATCTGCTCGAAAAGGAAGTTCCGAAAGTATTGGCACTTATAAAGCATTTATTTCCATCCTCAAATTCGGACTTTGTTATAGGGCTTGGTGATGTTAATAAAATCGACTTAAATGCCGACTTTTTAAATACATTTCCAATACATCAACAATTAAAGGATGTTATTAAATATGTAATTCACACTAAAGTTGGCAAAGGTCCAGAAATGGTGCAATCCCATTTATTAGATCAACAAGGCCTTCCTTTAAATCTAAGACAATAAACATCAAATAATTTAAGACATAAAAATATTCTGTATAATTTGTTTTAAACAAAGGTTTCTATGTGGCTCTCTACAAAGAGCATATGCTCTATAAAAGGAGAGATGATGGTACTGTTATTATTATAAGTTATTTATTTTTAATGGGATGGGATGGGTAATTTATTGTTTGTGGTTAGTTATTCTTGAAGACATAGTTAAGAATATAAATGGTATTTATTCCTATAATATAATAGTGTTCATTATCTCTTAAATCAAAATTACATTTTCAGTTTTGATGTATGTTGGATTTTGTATACTTTATATTTAGAATCTCTAATGATTTAAAAGATGTAGAGAAACATTGGAAAATTCATAGAAATCAAAGTTGAGCAAAGAGAGATGGATTTAAGAGAATAAAATGTTTTTATAACAAGATGTGTCATAAAATGCACATTTAAATTTTTATGTATATTTTATTATGATATAATTTTGTGTTGTTTTATATCTATTATATTGAATAAATAAAATTTGTATTAATATCTTTTAAAAAAATAAAAAATTAGGTTAATAATAAAATTCTTTTAAGACCTTTATTTTTGGTTTCTTATTTTTTAATGTGAAATACGTAAAAATGCGTATCAAAAATAATCCATATAATTTTTAATATACATTTTTCATATTGAAAAAATGAAATTAATTTTACCTTTACTCAGAATTTTAAGCAATACCAAGTTTTTTTGCTACATCGGCTTGATATCTGGTTACCCCATTGTGCATAAATGCTTCAATGAGTTCATTATTTTTCAAAAATTTCTGTTATATGTTTGTATCAGTGGTTCATTGAAATGAAATGGTTTTATGGAGTTATGTACCTATATTTGACTACTTTCACTAGACAAGTAATCTGGGGTTTTATGTATAAATGCAGTTAAAAAATACACCCATGTGATATCTAACACATTTTTAATAATGTGATTAGCAGTATTCTTTCTAGCTGATTTGTTATATTTCGGAAACATTTCCTATGTGCTGGTGGCTTGAATCCTACTTAACATATTCCTGTTACTGTGTGCATGTTTTTTCCGACTTACACCAAAGGGGCGAAGAACATAACGCTATTTTGATTAATAATTGACGAATTTTTTATTAGATTAAACAGGTAGTAAAAAATAAAAGGTTGTCTTCTCTATAGGATTCTGCACGGAATGTAAATCATTTACCGTTTAACATTTTTTTTTAATCTTTAAATAACAGATAGACAGTATTAGTTAACGAATCCATTATATAGACCTCGCTTGTGAACACTGAAAATTCGTTACGACCTGAAAACCTTCAAAACGAGCATATTCAATTCTGAAAGACCAGCAAAGCATTTGCAAGCCCTCTGGTTTTGCGGATGATCATGAGCGGTGATGATCAGTTTCCATCAGGTGCGCCTCCTGTCCGTTTGTCCTTTCCATTAAAAACCTTTTAAGGTGGTCCTTTCTAAAAAAATTGTAGCTATTTGCTTAACGGATTTTCGGCCTTCATGAACAATATCTCGATATTACCTATCTCGTAATATGTTGGCATTTTCGCAGTTCTTACAACAGATGATCTTTGAATAGTCCTTTGGACTTGAAAACTACAAAGATAAAATAAAAATTAATTTAAACACCATTAGACTTTTTTTTAAATGCATGCAAGAAATAATGTAGGTATAAAGTTTATTTCATTGGATAATGGTACTATTGCATGATAGAAAAGCAAGGCCATTGGAAACAATAAATTTATTTGTTAATGCTGCGCGTGACATCACAAGACCAAAAAAATTAAAACAATATATTAATTCATACTTCGATATCTTGTATGATAAAACAAAGGGACGTATCTATAAGGCGTTGAGAAATTTTAACTTTTATAAAATAAAGGAAAAGGGATAATCTATCTAAATCGGATTATATATCTTATCCTTTAAACGAGCAATTTTTGTAAATACATATATATAATCGGAATCTCGGAAACGGCTCCAGCGATTTTCATGAAATTTAGTATGTGCGTAGATTCGGGGGCGAAAAATCGATCTAGCTAGGTTTAATTTTTAGAAAATGCCCTTTTATCCCTGTTTTCAGAGAATGAAAAATGTAATTCGAATATGACGGTAAATTTCGCCGCAAGAGAAAATGTCATAATAGCTCGGTCGGTAATCGGGCGGCCCCAAAACAGACGGCCCGTGGTTCGCGTCACGATCATATTTACACATTTATTTTTTTACTTTTTTTTCGAATCCAGATCATTGCTTTCTTTATTTTTAATTTTTTGTCGATTTGTTATTTTTTCCCTTTTTTTTAAAGTTCTTTCTTTTGTGAAAAACATCAGTTCATATTTTCTTATTATTACGTCGGTAAGATTGAAAAATATTATGCATATTTCATTACTCAGTAATTTGTATCTAAATATAATTACCAAAAAAACAACAAACCGAGCAAAGCTCGGTCCTCCGGGTACTTAATACATTTAAAGGAGCAATTCTTGTATATATATCTGAAACGGTTCCAACGTTTTTCTTGAAATTTATTACTTGGTTTGGTTTCCGGAATGGTAAATCGATTTAGCAATTAATTAATGGTAAATAAAATAATTGCTATTTTAGCTCTCAGGCTCTCACAAAATTTACTTTAATCTTTGTATCCAATTAAACAAGGCAGTCTGCTATATGAACTAGGTACACGACTATATTATACACTTTTTGAGTCTTGTATCCATTTATATGATGTGGCGGCCCTGCTTTTTTTACTTCAACTACATATGTAGTAAATCAATTCCAACTATGAATGTATATAAGTTATCTGTCAACCCACGAAAATAACCAACGCCTAGATTACAAATTTCATCTACATAAGTACCAGTTCTAAACAACTATGAAACATCTTATTTCATAAAACTACTTATTGCAAACGTCACTAAGGGTTATCTCATTTAAAATCTTGCTCAATGTCAAAGAACAAACTCGTATGATTTCAATGACAAAAAAGTGTGAGTAACATCACAATTGGGTGTTCAAATTAGAATAATTGCATAGTACAAATTTAAATAACTTTATTTACATAAAAAAAATATTAATTATGTACAATGTACAGACATTTGTTACTTCACATACATCCTTTTAATCTACAGAGATCATAAAAAAAACACTTTGTTTAAAATACAATTCCATTTATTTTTATACTTCAGTCAATAAAAGAAGAGCATTTAAGATAGCACAAAAATAAATGAAATTATTTCCCTCCACTTCTTACCGTGCGGAGACTGAAACTTGCCAGACTCTGATGATGTTGTCAGAATATCCAGCGAACAGGGTTTGGCCATCAGTAGACCAAGCCAAAGAAAGGCACTGAGGAGGATCAGCTTTAGAGTTTTGTGTTTGGTTGATGATTTCTGGTTTGAGTTCTTCTACCATTTCCTTACTTTCCAGATCCTGTAAATGAAATTAAATTATATAGTGTAATTATTCATGTGGGGGAGTCAAAATTTTTAAGTATTGTTATATATTTTCTGTAGCAAACAGAATGATAGATTAACTTTATATTATAAATACAAGGTAAGCACCAGACACTTAACATGACAAATAAAGAATTGTATTTCTTACCCAAATCTTGATAGAGGGCCCATAAGCAGCGCAAAGCCAGTATCTGTTGGGTGAGAAGCATAGGGCTGTGATGATGTCATTGTGGTCCAATGTATGCAAGTGCTTGCCATCATTAAGATCCCAGAGCATAGCCTTCATATCCTTGCCACCAGATGCGCACAGAGAGCCATCAGGTGATACTGTTACAGTGTTGAGGTAGCCAGAGTGACCAAGATGGTTGATCTTGAGCTTGCAGTTGGTTAAATGCCAAACCTGAAAAACAAATCATGAAGTACACTTATGATAAAATATATGTTTCCTTATGTACAAAAATAAAGGCTTACATTGATAATAACCTATTTGTTAGACATTTACTATTATCTATATATTTGTATCTTTCATATAATGTATTTTTTTATACTGTAAGATTCTAATAATTGGAACTCTATAACCAAATAATAGTTTTGTTTCTTTAAACATGTATGTAAAAGCAAGAAATGAATACTATTTTACTGTTAAAAATTTTACAGTACACAAAAATCCTTATTACTAATATCATAAAGGCGAAATTTTGTATGTATGGATGGATGTTTGTTACTCTTTCATGTAAAAACTACAGAATAGATTTTAATGAAACCTTACAATAATATAGCTTATACATCAGAATAAGACAGGCTATAATTTACATACATATTTTATGTATATCTGTTTTTCTGTATGAATGTTACACCTTCAGCCTATTTGAAGTAGATGTAGTCGCAGGCAGCAGCTAGTACTTTATTAAATTATAGCTTATCTATAGAAATAATAGTAACCATATATATTATCATTTTAATTACCTTAACTGTGCGGTCCCAGCCCGCAGATACAATGATAGGGTTGGCATGGTTTGGGGAGAGAATCGTACACATGAGACCCAGTCAGTGTGACCATCATCTTGAATTGTGTACTTGCACTCAGCCAATGTGTTCCACAGCTTGATTGTCTTATCACGGGAGCCTGACACGATTTGACGATTGTCTACCGAAAAGGCCACCGACAGGACATCCTATGTAATAGAAGAAGTACTATTATGAAATAATATAGATTATTCTTGTCAGAAATCAATGTCATATTTAAGTGTTTTAGTTAAATTTGAACCTAATTATAGTATATGAACGATCAGTGTGTGATAATGATATGAAGGTCAAAATTATTAATGTCACCTTATAAGTGTGATTTACATTAGTCTACTTACGGCAACGGCGCTGCAACGTCATTGCTAGGTCTAAAACATCTTCTGCCTCGCTAAGGCACAAACACACGTCTTCTGCCTCGCATAGGCGCTAACACTGTTACCTTTTAAAGACACTTAACCAACTGTAAGTTCTATCACACCTTTGTATGGTCTTCAAAACGCCTGGTAGTCTTTCCGGCTGCGAGATCCCACAAACGGAGAGTTTTGTCCCATGAACCGGACAAGGCATAGTTTCCGTCACTAGACAGAACGACATCAGAGATGAAATGAGAGTGGCCATACAGACGTTTCTGAGGAACGCCATAGTTTGTTTCGTCTCTTGTTAATTTCCAAACGATAAGAGTTTTGTCTGTAAGAAAAAAATTCAGTTAGTTCACTGAAACAATTAATTTATTGTGAACGCGTAGTTGATACAGTCAGCCCCATATCCGCATGCCGATCAGAAATCACGTGGCAAATTTTTCTGTTCATCATATATGTACCTAATGTTAAAATGCTTAAAATATTATTAAAATAAAATGAATTGGCAGTGCCCTTATGCTCTGAACTAATTAATTTTGAAAAATATCAAGTATTCGACCAGATTAAACCAGATTGAAAGTGAAAAATAAAAATGCATGTAACTTACCTCGAGAAGACGATAGGATCATATCAGGGTATTTAGGATTCGTAGCAATTTGCGTAACCCAGCCATTATGACCGCATAGGGTACCTCTAAGTTTAAGGGTTTCAGTCATTTTCACTCTAAGTGATCAACCACCCGATGGCTTCACCAAATCGTAAAAGAGAGAAAGAATGAAGGCCGTTGCGTTGATTGATTCAGAGGATCTCCTTGTGTTGCCAACTACGAAAATAATATAATAACAGATAAATAACTAATGTTATATATGAATGACGATGGCAAAAATGAAATCAATTTAATGTTAATGAAATATAAATAAAAATTATACACTTTTTTCTATTGCACATAATCTCACATTTAGTCACATTTGATATACATTATTTTAAGAGAACTAATTAATTTCTGTATTAAGTTATAATCTTATCTAGACTGTTAAATATTTACTTTTGATTCATTAAATGACCATAATACAAATTAAATATTTTTACAATTCTATATGTCTTAGATTCTTTCAAGCCATATTTTCCTTTTTCTAATGTATATGATAACAATTATCTTCTTTTTAACCTTCTTGAACGCATCTAATTATTTTACATTTAAAAAATAGAAATATGACATATGTTTCTCAAGGACGGTAATTGTTATAGGAAGGATTTAAAATTAAAATGCTAGTAACCATAATATTATCTAATTAACAATCTTTAATAAATTTAATTTCGAGTTTATACTATTTCTTTAAATGGATTTATTCCTGGAAACACATATAATGGCTAAAGCTAAGTATACCACGTCGACTATTGGTAAAGTATGTACAAGTTTCATAATTTCTTTAAATAATGTCTTGTTTTCAATTAAATTGTAAGCTATATAAGTGTAAATAAGTTATGAGATTTATATTATATAATATTCGATTTGTAAATTTTTGTGTTAATAGGTTAAACTTCCTTTTTTATTTTCCAAAGTTCTACGAATGAAAAAAATATATTGTTAATACATGTATTTTTTACATTTGTAGAATTTTCATTCATTAACCAAATATTCGTAAAACAATCTCTATCAGATTTGTATTTATGTTATATAAATAATACTAAATATTTAATAGTTGAAAGTTAAATAATTATAAATAAAAATATATTTCTGAAAATGTTCTTTTTTGAATGCATCTTTTACATGGCATCAGAATGTAGTACCTGTGATTTCCGCTGGGGGACGTCGTTCTTTTGAATCAAATTGACGTCACGCAAGTGGTACCTACGCCATTTTGTAAGTGTCTCCTGTAGTTAGTATTTCTGGGCGCAGTGTATATTACAAAATTCGCATGGTTTTGTGTACGTTAAAACGTTAAAAATATCACAAACCAATAAGTTAACGTCTCGTACGTTAATTTCACAGACTCAAAGTATGGAGGACAAGGCGTCGTTAAAGGAACTGGATCAATGGATAGAACAGCTAAACGAATGCAAGCAATTGACAGAAAACCAAGTGAAAACGTTATGCGATAAGGTAATGGACCATTTAATATCTTTTAATATAACATATAACTTAGGTAATCGATTTTGTTAGTGATGTATACCTCGCTTAGGTCGGTGCCTAGTTATGCTTATGTTGTGTGATTCATGTACCTACATAGACAAGAATCGAGATCGCGTATGTAGTCGAAGCTGATCTGTCGACCTGTGGTTATTAAGCTATAAAGGTTGTAAAAAACTATTCAGCGCTATCTTCGCGATTACTTGTATATTTCCAACCGCTAATGGTTAAATCATTCAGTTGATTAGAGCTTGGTTCAATACAGGGTATTTTTAGACTTGTGCGGAAATAATATTAATCAATTTATACAAATGACTGCAATTTTGATCTTTTTCGTATTTAAAACCATAAAATATAACCTTATTTGAACAAAAACATTTTAGTGTTTTTACAGTTGATACATTTATTTAATATTAAACAAGCAAATAATCTTATTGATATATATTAACATGTCTTTTCTCTATAGAGGTGTGTAAATAATGAATTCTCAATAGTAAAATCAATTAGGTTCTTTAAAATTAATTAGATTTATTGTGAAAGTGAGAAATGTAAAAAAAGAAATTTTAATAGATCAACAACTTTGTTTGTAAAATTAACGATAATGTTGCTGCTAGTCCTGTTGATAACAATTTCATCTTTATCATTTCTAATTTTATGCTCTATTACTTTTAGTAGACTCATAATATTTTACAAAATGAAGTGTATGTATCTTTTATGGGTAAAATAATATTTAGCAGGTTAAATTTTTCTCATATCTTGATAAGATTGTTTTACTCCCATTAATATATAGAATTGGTTCTAGTACTTGTGTTCACAGCAAAAATTATTGTTGGAAGGTACATTACATGTTTGGTATAGGCTTATATTCAAAGCATCATACAGCAGCAATCATAATTTTTTAACACTTTTTGCAAGACTCCATTGCCTTCATGTTGACACACCTTTCTTATTCTGGAATTGTAAGTTGTATTAAGGAGTTTGCAGTAGATCAGGATTGTATAAACATAACTTTTCAATGTATTATGCTAATTAATACATTGAGGTAATACATCATTCACAATTTAAAGGATGTATTACTTAGCAATTCCATCTTATTGAAAAACCTATTTTTGTAAGGATTTATGTAATAATGTAATGTATATGTTCATTATTTGTTTCCATGATTAAAAATGAATCAAAATGTTTATTTCTCCAGTTTTATTTTATCAAACCATTATTCTTTGCCCTCAAGAATTGAATTATACTGAAGTTGTTTGCATTGATGAGGTCAACTGAATGTTGTTCGTTCATGCTCTGTTAATTAGGCATTTTAATGTAACTCACATGTTATATTAGAACAATTTAATAATTATAATCTGGAGCTAAGTATTTAGATGTAATTTTGTTATAATGTTAATAAATATTGGCCAGCAAATAGGTAATTCTGGAAATATGCTGTACTTCCTTTGCTACCTAAGATCTTAATTGTACTATAGTGTTAATTCATTGTAAATGTTATCATTCATAAAGTTCTAATAGCTCATTGGAAACTTACACCAGTTTTTATTTGTCTTATACTAGTATATGCACATTGACTCAAATTCTGAAGATCCAGGTTCGAATCCCACAGCACCGAAAGTATTTGTCCATTTTTTATAAATAAAAAAATGTATTTAAATGTTTTATGGATTTACATACTACATATAAATAATATTTTTTTTATTATGATTTCTTTGGAAATATTCTTTCATCACGCACATCGCGCCATATTTCGCATTTATGCATTGAATTCGAGGCAATTTGTTTTAGAAAGAAATTTGAACGTGTTTGTGGGTTCATATTGGATATGTTCGAAGCAAACTAGTCCAACGGATCGTAAGAAACTCATCGAAAGCATACGTGCGCCGGACCCAAGGTCACCATATTATTTTAGTACAGTTTGACCACTATCTACGGCCCGTCCATTTTGATGTCTCGATTTTTAATGTCCCCTTTTGGTGGGAGATGACCGTTAAACTCCGGGTCTACATTCCCGTATGGGAACCCAGAAACATTAAAATTATTTATTTCGTGATACTCTGCCGCTGAATATAATTGATTATTATTGAAATCTATTTGCCTGCTCATACGATGCTGGTTTAGCGCGAGGGAAAGTCCATGAATTTTTACATTCTTACAACTTCAGGTTAAAAACCCCGTCTCGCGTAAGATCTCGGGGATTTCGAGATAGCATTCCGCTATCTCTTTCATTAACCTCAGCCGGGGTGTTGTTTACGTTAGTCTCACTTTGTTCGTCTTGCATACAATTTTTTTATTTTTTATTGTTAATCTTAGGTATTTATAATAGGTATTTTTAATTTTAAATTGTTTATTTCTAATAGAGATGGTATTGACTTTTCTTCATTTATGTAGGTACTGTTTTTCTAAGATCTTCCGTACCTTCAATATGACATTAATACAGAAATTTTGCTCGATTGCTATTTATTGTGATAAACCGTGTCTTAATCTAATTTTTACTGTGTTTGATTCAATAATATTTTTTATCTCTAAGATAATATCAGTAGCAATATTTACTTTACGAATTTACATTTATATTCATATAATATGAAAAATTATATTTCATTAATTTTCTATGAGAGAAAAATAAATCAAAAAATTTCTTAGGCGTCCCGTTTGCATTTAATTTAGCTATTTACGTAAGTAAAAACGTTAGCAACATATTTATTTATTTATTTCTAAGGTTACTATTCTGTTACATTCAGTTCTTACATTTGTTATAGAAATAAGTTTTTCGCAATAAAAATATTTTTTTCTTCAACTTTAAATTCAAAAAGATTACGCTGAATATCGTAGCATTTTAGCGGAAAATGGTGTTGTGGCGTTTACAATATACCTTTTAAAAGTACGTTGAGATTTTGTTATTGTTCTAGGATACAAATGTTTTTCTTTTCGCCTTTTGAAAGTAATATTGTAGACTACATATTTTATACTTTCAGTTACAACAATTTCCTTCATACAGATTTTCTATTATTAATACGAACGCGTTTAGTTATGCAACGTCATTATCCACTTTTGTAACAACTAAATGTCTGTAACGAATATAACATTGAATGCATTAGGCAGTTACCCTGCATAACCAATAAGCCGTTGCCGTGATAGCATTTTTAATTTCAACTTCATAGGGTGAAGTTTTATATGGCCACGTAACAGCTTCAGCTATTGCACCATAGTGCATGCTTGTCCGGGGAAGCACCATGACCTCACGAAAGACTGGCATGGAGTGGAAGTGTTATATTTTGGGTATCATCTGGCCGCGAGTGTGGTAACCGGACAGGTAAACCGATTGCTCGCTTACCAATGTGTCTATAAGGTACTTTATGTGAGAACATAAAGTACCTTATAGACACATTTTTTTCACAAACTGCTGCTCGGCGTACATTAAAGTAAATGATAAATTAAAACGTATACCAAATAAGTAAACATTACTTACAGTTTTCTCCATACTCATTTCGTTTACAGGTGAGATTGTTGGGAAAAAATGCTAAACAACAACCATTCGTGGAATACAAATACTTGAGTATATTAGTCGCTAAAGTTATATCTATGGTTTGTTATGTTGTTAGATCTATGGTTGTTCGACAATTATTTAAATCTTCTGTAAACCGATAGTTTATGGTACTATTTTTATATACATTTGATTATTACATAGGTAGTTTCTCTGCGATATGTCCGCATTTTTCTTTTTTGCTCATATTAAGTTTTATTTACCTGCTGCAACATGCTTAGGGTCTGTCAGACTAAGGTTTGAACTTATCTTGAAAGAAATCTACGTGCCTTCTTAGCTTTAGGGTCAGTCTGACTAAGGTTCGAAGTTATCTCGAAAGGCATCTTCGTGCCTCCTTACTGACCACTTTTACGCATCTCAATAAAACAACGTGTTATTATAATATAATTCTTTTAAAGAGAACTCAATTAAGGAGATTTTACAAATAAAATATTAAATCTTATTTAAAGAGCACGTTTTGGGTGTGTTTTTATTCAGAGCTAGGTCAAGTACATTTTCATGATTGTAGTTATTTTGCTTAAGATTCGCATATTGATTAGTCATAGGATTTGAACGCGAGGGATGATAAGTATTTATTGTTTATTATTATTGTTTAGTTTACGGATTGTTGATTGATTGTGTATTCGAGCCAGTGGGTTTAACAACCACCGGCTCCCAGTTAACGACACGCTGTATATCATACTGGTTAATATATTATATGTATCTAACATAAGTTATTCTTTAATTTCAGTCGTTTCTTATTCCATTTTAGCACACGAGCAATAGAATTTATTACAAAAACATGGTAACGATGTAATATTAGACGTTTGCGTCGAATATTTCATTTTTTTTAATCCTACATGAATTTTCAATTTTTCTTAATGTAAATTTAAACAACCTACAATTTGTAACGAGTTGAATTGACCGAACAAAAGTTTTATTTTGTATAGAAACTAGCAAATATCAATGTTTATCTATGACATTTTTGTACCATGAACATTTCTAAATGAGAATTATCACAAAGGATGCGACAGCGACGTACTGGACTTGTTTTACTTGATAATTATCACCATGTAGTCACTAATTGTTACTAATGTACCATATGACTGCTTTATGTCGGTTTGCGCAAGCTATAAACCATTTGTAACTTTATTATTTTTATTTTAGTTCCTCGGCTTGATAACAAAATATTATAAAGGTATCAACTAAAACTAAGGAAAATATCACTGAAAACTTATTCGTTCTAACACTTACAAAGGTCAATTAATTTGAGCATGTAAATAATAATGACTTAGTTTTTATTAGGTAGGTTTTGGTGGGCCCCTTCTAGTATTAGTGTCATTTTTTATATTTTCCTCTGAATTTTTGAAATCACATATTAATGTATTCCTATATGCCTTGAAAATGAAGACGTATATGTGGCAATGTTTTTCGCTACGTTAGTTTTGGCGCGCTTTTTTTTGCGTTGGACCCGCCATGTGCACTTAATGTTTTATAGAACCGGTGACGTCACTGCGGAACCCATGGGAGCCGAGAAAGCGTTCACTGGCTGTTGAAACTGTACATTGTTTGCACTCATTGTTTTTTTTTAGTCGTGACTCGTGTTGTACCTGTTACCTGTCCCTTCGGGCAACAACTTTTTTGTTGTGAACCTGTTCAACTGAAAGAGAAATGAGGTTTTGTTAATAATCCCTGTAAAAAATTGTCGAGCTTTTAACTTACTTACACATATTACAATTTTACCCAACCATTCGCGGTGTACGTACCAAGTGTGCTCATTAGTTTCCATTGAAACATTTTGGTTGGTTTGTTTATAGTGAAAGTAAAAGTATTAACTAAATTCTATGTACATTGAGTCGCCTTTTGGCATATTATTGTAAGATCTTGATAAGTAATACGAAGTAATATTTATTCTTTTCTATAAAATTTCTGGTTATCTTGGATCCTATGGTTATTTGATTATTTCGTTATTACATATTTAATTTGTTATTAAATATTGCCGCTCCGAAAACATTCAGAAGTTCATCAAAATGTTTGCTATTTTTACATAAATTAATGACACTTCTGCCTTTCTGCTCATTTGCCCTTGAGTCAAAATAAACAAGAAGTTGTTATAAAGCAAGAAGGATTTTTCATTTCTCTTTCAATAGTGTCAATAATTATATTAAAGGTTTTCTTATATTTTGCGTCCTTTATAGAGACAGACCCCTCTGTACTCGCTGTTGTAAAGTGTGTATGTTACTGCCTTTCTGCTCATTTGCCCTTGAGTCAAAATAAACAAGAAGTTGTTATAAAGCAAGAAGGATTTTTCATTTCTCTTTCAATAGTGTCAATAATTATATTAAAGGTTTTCTTATATTTTGCGTCCTTTATGGAGACAGACCCTCTGTCCTTGCTGTTGTAAACTGTGTATGTTACGCATCTTTCAAGGCGAAATTTGTTGTTGTATTCGTAACGACTCGATGTGGGGAGTTGCAAAGCTATTGGCTTCTTTACCCTCATGGAAAAAGTTGATATTAATATTCAAATCATTTTTAAATAGGATCTCGTCTCCAGTATTTTCAGCTAAAATGCATTGTAACAATTTTTTTTTTTACTTGTTCGAGAAAAATATAATGTACTGTCCATGCAGGCGACCTTTTCACCAGTCTTTTGGCTCTGGTACATATAAACAGGATTTTGCGTGTTAGTTTGCGATTCACAAGTTTAGCCGGTTAACCTTACTACTTTTTCGTTTTTAGTGTCAAGACCGTTGTTGCGTTTTTATCGTTATGCATGTTATACGATTTAAAAATCGATCGAAATATTTATAGGGCACTTTTGGCCCTGGGACAAACTAAAATATTAACTAAGATGCGAAAAAATATTTACCAAGTCCGAATTGACGAAAAAAGTAATCCCGTGTTATATTTTTGTTATTCCATTCGAGTTGCCGTCCACGCTTCGAGTTAATTCAATATTATTCATCATGTTTTTTTTTGTTGTATCAACTTTAATGAATGTTTATATCTAATCTCTTCATATTCATTCAACTATCATATAATTAGCCATTAAAGTTTTTTTGCAGATGGAAATGGCGTTAGTAATAGTATAAAAATCACGTGGTCGTGTACACACGACGAAAAATAGCGTATTCGCTAATTCGGAAATACTGAGACGTTTATTGTTACCGATTGTTCAACATTGAAGCACCCCTCACTTAACTAATTGTCCAATCGTCCACGTGCGTCATACGTTCGTAGTTCGCGTACGTGTTTTTCCTATGTTTTCCTACGTTACTCCTCTGCCAATGTATTGATTGGTTCTCAGTGAGATATGTGCGAGTTTCCACTCACTTCATCTTTTAAATAACTTATGCCCGTCTTCACCATCGATCACTAACTTTAAAGGACACCTCAAAAATTTAGTTTCTTTTTAACCACCGCTTAAGTGTCACGCGTAAGAATTTAGATCAAACTAGCAATTTTAGGGATGGATAGTGAAAACGGGTATTACTGTATCATGGTATCTTTCCTATTTTTCCAGATACAAAGTCATTGAGTTAGTATCGTTATCTTTAGTACGTTTACAATTAAGAAACTTAAAAGCATATAATATTTGGTTATTAGATGAAGAAAGTTCTTCGTAGTTTAGATTCTCAATAGAATGTGCCGGTAGTTCGATAAACTAGGTGTTATTCTGCTCCCGCGCGGTCAGTGCCCCTTAATTGATTTTATTTAGACCGTAATCTAAGACGAAGTAATAGTTCTATAGGTAAACTACCACTTGTTACGTACGATTTAGATACATCAGATGACCAGTTCTCAGTATGTTAACACAATAGAATTACGTAACGTATATCTTCCGTTCGCTTTGATATTTTGATTTACATTGCAACAATAACACAATTTAATCCGCAATTAAGAAAAGGTTTTTGACAAATTTATGAAACGTTTTAAAATAAATCTTAGAATAGAACAGGGTTATTCATTTTGGATTATAGGATTCCTTATTTCTGTTTTAAATTCTGTCTCTTCTCTACCGTAGTATTCTTGGCAGCGTGGATGGTAATCGTTTAACGTTATCGGGGATTGACGAAAATCGATCCACCATATACTATATGGCACCACACACACACAAGGCATCAACGAGGGAAAGACGCCCTGACGTTGTTGTCTAACACGTTACGTCATTGCAAAGGGCAAATATTTCAACCAACATACATTTTCATATTCCATCAACAGTGGTTGTTAAGTTTATATTATAATGCCCGATTGAAGCTAAAGGAGAACACATTGCTGTCTATGGAATCGTATTTTGCTTTATTATATTGTGTTTTATCTATTATTGGGAAAATTTATAGTGAATTTATTAAAGCACAAAATTTTTATATAACACAGTTATATAAAAAATATTAATAAAACTTAATTCTCGTTTTGCAGCATACTGAAATTCTACGTCACCTTATTTCAATGATACTTATTAAAAACAATTGTTGTGGATTGGTCTGTCGTTCGCAAACAATCACGATGTGCGGTTTTAAAATACATCAATCTCTGATGTATACTAACTTACCTAAGATAAATAAACCTCTAAATTTTTCTTCGACTCCCCTATGCTTTCCTTTCGTTTAGTTGTTTCTAACGCGTTGCGATCTGAAATTATTTTTCTAATACGCCCCTCGTTCGTTCTCAAAAGCAGGATTTTGTTTATAAGCCGTATAAAAATAATAAGTAAAATAATAATAGCGTTAACACTGTAGGTGTATAAATAATCCATGGAAAGGTTTGAAATGAGCAGAGTACGTATTTTAAGTGATACTAAAAATAGGAGCCATGGCTGAATTTTCAACTAATTTATTAGACAATTTATCGTTTAGTAGGTTGAGACTAAGTCGACCATCTAAATAACTAAATATCAAACATTTAAATATCCCGTAAAGCAGGTTACTTATTTCGTTTTATATAATATCTGTTATACATAATTATTGTGCTGTGGATTTCTAGAAAGCGTTTATGTTATAATTTAACTAATTAAACTGCATTAAATATTTGTAATGCTTTGCGTTTATGGCGTACATTAGCATTCATAATTTATCCTGCTAGGCGTAAATATCGCTAGACATTAATGATAGCTAGACGTTATGAATATGAAACATATTATTAAACACATACTTGAAGTTAACATAACAGAAGGTAGGATTAAGAAAGGATTGTATCATATAAACATTTAAACCTTGCCATTTCTATTTCCACTGTACCAGACTAAACAATGAGTTTTCCTTCCGTTTCCGCTATTTTGAAAATACCCTATTGCATATTGAATCGTCACCAACTAGCCGCCGTCATAATTATTTCTTCCTTATAAAATAAAACTGCGTGTTGGAGCATGCCTGTGGAGGCCTCTGTCTCACTATTTTGCGGATTATTTCTTTTAACATGTATAATATTCGCGTAAAATAAGAAATCAATATTTCTTCCTTCTTAACCTACCTTCTTCACTTAGCTACTTCTCCGGCCAGAAAAGTCGAACTCTATTCAAATATCGAACGATCCAATCGAACTATAGGTACCTACGAATGATTCACGATCATAACTAACTCTCCGCCCCCCACGCCAGGCAAAGGAGATCCTCACCAAGGAGTCAAACGTCCAAGAGGTGAAATGCCCCGTCACCGTCTGCGGCGACGTGCACGGCCAGTTCCACGACCTGATGGAGCTGTTCCGCATCGGTGGCCGCTCGCCCGACACCAACTACCTGTTCATGGGTGATTACGTGGACCGCGGCTACTACAGCGTGGAGACTGTCACATTGCTCGTAGCCCTCAAGGTGAGAGGTTTTTTTTTTTAAATCCAATCTGCGAGCGCTTCGTCTGGACAGCCCGCTTAAGCGTTTTCGGCAATCCATTTAGGGTTACAAATGCCATGGATTGTGGTTACCTTTATATCGTTAGGTGAACTTAGCTGATTTTCTTTGGCCGGTTCTTCTCAGGAAAAGCCGCTGGGCTTTTCTTTCTCGAACCGGTTGTAACGTTTTGACAATCAATAAGTAACTGTAATGCTTTTATATTGAATAAAGATATTTGAACTGGTTGCTTGTTACGACGAAGTAAATTAAAACTATACAGATTCACACCCTGATTTATCGGGAGGATAGTTCCTCATGAGTCTTTAGCTCGCTTCAGTTTGGCAAAAAAGTTAGGAAATACGTGAAAAACACTTTGTACCAGCCAATCCGCCAATAATTTCAGAGCATTATTTCGAAATGCTATATTTTTAAACCAATAAATCTTCGATTAGCTTCCCTATGACAACCGCGATAATGTGTAAGCTGTAGATATATCTTTACCAACGTCAACGCCAATTAAATCAAGACCGCAATAAACGGGCGGGGCGAAATGAAAACAACACATACGGAACTTGTGTTGTAACGTTTCTCTTTAGATTGACAAATGGCAGCCCAGCTGATAGCCTTTTGAAGCTTACAGCCACATAACGAGCATTTTAGACCGTACGGAACCTTTGAGATTTTGTTGCACAACGACTTTCAGATCGTTTTAAACTATCAGTCAGACTTGCAGTAAGTACTGCAAACTACGAAAATTACGCAAACGAAAATTCGCAAGCTTTTCCATCTAGTTCTCCATCAATATCTCCTTACATCAACAGCTCGATGCTAAATTGTTCCCCATACTCATTTCTAATCAACTGTCTCTGCTTACATTTGATGTTCAATTAAAACCTCGGTTCTTAAAAATTATTGCCCGGGGCGCTCGCCTCTAAACTGATTGTGCTCATCTAACTCTCAATCCCGATGGCGGCATATGCTCAATTGGTGGTAATAAAGATTATTGTTGGTGACTTGGTGACAAATATGTGTGTGAATCACAGATAAGTCTGTATTTGGGTATTTGACCGCGCGAGATTTGTGCATGTAACATGGGTCACAACACTGAATATACTACTAACTACCACAGTAAGGGCAATACAAAATGGATACAAAAATAATAATAACATAAGGCTGTACCTGCCGCGGAAGCATGGCGGGAGGAGCTTTTTAAGCGCCCTCACCATGCACCATGACGAGGTGTGCAGCCTCCGTAACTACTTTCTGGCGAGATCGGATGAATCGATCTACACGGACGTCATTAGTTGTGATAAAGGACTTACCCCTCTATCCTTAGCAAACGAGCAATGGCAGGACCCGGGAGTACTGAGCGTTTCAGACCGAGAGACCGCATGGAAGGAGAAAGAGCTCCACGGGAGGTTCTACAAGGCTCTACACGAGCCTTTCGTAGATACTGTTGCCTCCCTTAACTGGCTACGTTTCGGTGACCTCTTTGGGGAAACCGAAGGTTTTGTCTGTGCGATAAAGGATCAGGTTATTAAGACGAACAACTATCGGAGATACATCCAGGGATGGCACCGTCGACATCTGTCGAGCTTGTCGCCATCCCGGGGAGTCGCTTCGGCATGTTATCTCCGGTTGTTCCATGCTTTCTAACTCTGAGTATCTGCATAGACACAACCTAGTAGCCAGAATTCTACACCAGGAGCTCGCTCTGTAATACGGCCTCGTGGAACGGAAACTGCCGTACTATAAGTACTCTCCGGAGGCCGTGCTCGAAAATGACCGCGCCAGGCTCTATTGGGACCGGTCCATCATCACGGACAGGACGATTGTCGCGAACAAACCTGATATCGTGTTGATGGACCGGACACAGTCGCGGGTATTTTTGGTCGACATTACCATTCCATATGACGAGAACCTCGTGAAAGCCGAAACAGATAAGAAGACGAAGTATCTGGACCTGGCTCACGAGGTGACCGACATGTGGGGTGGTGTGCCGACCGAAATTATCCCAATAGTCGTATCTGCGAATGGGTTGATCCCAGTCAGCCTCTCCGGACATCTGAGGCGACTGGGACTCCGGGTCTCCCCAGCCGAAGGCTTCCGTCTGGTTGGGTCCTATTTATATATGTATTATATACAATATTTATATCTATATGTTTATTTTTATTCATAATATTTATTTTATATATGCAATATATATCTGTATGTTTATTTTTTATCTATAAACCCAACCAGACCAGAAAACAAAGAAATATCCCCAACATAATAATCGAACGATCCGAGCTCAAATGCAAAATGCTTCTTTCTTGTCTCACTTGCCGAAGTCTGATTGGGTTTTAATATATATTTTTTAAAATTTACCAAGTATACAACTAACCGTAGCTTGTCAACCGTATTGTGTTTTATGTATATGCAGGTATATTTTATACATAAACCCAGAATAATACGTTAATAGTGTTTATATTAAATCTGTCTGACGGGGGTGCCTTAATAGACCGTTAAGCTTGATAGTGCTCTGTGCTCAGTAATCCATACTAATATTATAAATGCAAACTAACTCTGTCTGTCTGTCTCGCTTTCACGCCAAAACTACTGAACCGATTTTAATGAAATTTGGTACACAGATAGCCTAGAGCTTATTGAAAGGACATAGGCCATTTTATATTTGGAAAAAGGGTTCTTAAAGGGGATAGATATTTATTTAAGGGCTTCAATGTGAGCGAAGCCGGGGGCAAAAAGATAGTTGGACATATATTGGTTGTTACTTTTAAGGAAGCTCTTGTCTTATTATCGCAGCATCGAGATTGCAACGAATCTAACATTTCCCCATTAAAATGGCACCTACGGAAAAAGCAATCTGCGAACCGTATAACTTACAGCTTTTTCATTTGTGAGATACAATTTATGTTAATGGTGAGAAGAATTCTCGTGAAGGTTCCTCCAATACTTGTAGGGTGTTTTGTCCGTATAGAAGTTGTACCTATAGAAGTTTCTCTTCATAAAAGTTTTCGTAAAATTAGTCATAGATTTATTGTCATCGCAATTTAAGTTGAGGAAAAGGATAAATTTGTATGATTTAGTTTACAATAAATTCACATAACGGTCGCAATTACCTCATTACTAATATCACCATCCAGACATTTGTTTTTATTTTCTTTCGAGTGGTTAATTTAAAGTTAATAATACCGTCTGCTTTTAGAAGACTTCCGATTAGTTAATCGTGTGTATGGTATGGGTCTTTTAGCCTATGATCTCTTTACCGTAACATTCCTTTTTTGCAGTATAGTTGTAACACTGTATTTCATTCTGTAATTATGTATAATGCGTTGAATCTTCAATTTCTGTTCCGCTGCAAACTCTAAAGTTGGCTCAGCTGAACCCGTCACTTCTCGGCTTCACTAGCTCTACGAGGCGCCATCTTTGTTTCGTACACTTACGATGGCAGATTAACGCCCGGTTTCTGAAACACTGATAATCGTAGATGTCAACTAATCAGCTGTCAAATGGCTTTTCAAATTTCATTTACGTGCCAAAAGGGCGGTTAAACTCTCTGAATTGACAAAAATGATCTTAATGATCAGAATGATCAATTCAAAGAGTTTAACCATCCTTTTGGCAACCCAAATGTCATTTGAAAAGCCATTTGACAGCTGATTAGTTGACATCTACGATGATCAGTGTTTCAGAAACCGGGCGTAAGCGTAGTGTGCCACCAACGAACGGTGTCTGGGGCCCCATTAAAAGACATGTTGTGTTTTACCGAAGACAAAGTTTTACCGAGACGCGTCCAGGTAAAACTTTATATTCAGCCACTTTATATTTATGGTGGTGCGTCTAAATATAGAATATTACCAAGAGACTGTCGCTGTAACGTCCTTGTAACTTGCTAATGGTTATAAAAATATTTTTAACTCAATCTCATGAAGAAGTTTGATCGTAATAGCCTGAAATAATTATGTGTGTAACTCTGTGTGGACTATGCAACTACACGGAATATGAACTAATTATTATCAATCACGCATACTGAAATTTGACCACCAAAAGCCATCAACTTATATATTAGTTGTTTGACCGGTCAATCACTACATAGTATAAAACAAAGTCGTCCCGCTGTCTGTCTATCAATAAAAAAAAATTACGCCATGGATCTTGATGCGGTTTTTTTTACTAGACAGAGTGATTCAAAAGGAAGGTTTATATGTATAATACAATGCACCCGTGAGAAGCCGGGGCGGGTCGCTAGTAAGATATAAATTATTTACTTACGTCGTAAAAGTCTTTTAAACGACTACTTACCAAAATGTTAAGTAACGTCTTACCTTTACTATCTTTCAGTCAAATTATACGTCTAAAACATAGCTATTAAAATGTCTATATCTTTCTTCTTTCTACTGTTCTCCTATGACACTAAGTGGTCGACACAACATGTCCTTCTCTTCCACTATCCTACAACAACATGTAACATCACCTCAGTAATCAACTCTTTCAGACAATTATCATTCTTGACACAGTCTACCTAAATCTTTCTCGTTCCGAGGCTTTCACCCTCCCACCACATTGTTTCTATATAAAATCGATAATATATGATATTGAATGATGAGTGATAGATCTCATAACATCAAATTGTTTCGCGAAGTTGCTAATATGACTAATTATTACATTAAATTATGTTTTGCGGGAGGTACGTGCTGGTGAGTCATGACCGTGCAATTCTTTGTTTAATAATAGACTTTTACTATAAAACAGCCAAAACCGATATCAGAATAATTATGTTAACATTTTGTTTTCTGTACAAGTACAGTCGAAACTTTAAATGTACGTGGCCTATTAATAGTTTGTAGACGATACAAATAGGTAACTTTTGTATGATGAACCATCTGACGAAGAAAAACAAGCGGTGCGAGCTCGGTGGACTGTGACGTGTTAAAAAAAACGTTCAAAGGAAACCACCGATGAGCGTACGTGATGTCTACTTGTCCTTATCGCCGCTATCTGAGATACAGCTAGGTCACTGTTTACACGGGGTTATCGGTGTCGGTTCACTGTAACGAACGAGGCGGCCAAATCAGCGCCGCTAGCTGTGTTTTCCAACAGCAGAATGTAGAAAACGGGTACGGGAATATCAGGTGAGATACGAGATGCCGAGCCGTGATAGCAAAGGGTCCGGGCGCTCGCTTTAACTCATCATACTTAATATACCAATGAAATTGTCAATAAGTGCTCACCTATCACGTACTCAATGGTTAAGGTAAAACTCGTGAGGAGATATCTTTTCAAGATCTGCATATTTTCGAAAAAACAACAAAGCCGGCCAAGTGCGAGTCGGATTCGCGCACGAAGCGTTCTATAAAAACGGCAAGAAAATCGTGTCTGTTATATGGGAGCCCCACTTAATAATTTTTTATCGTTTTTCAGCATTTGTTGTTATAGCGGTAATGGAAATACATCATCTGTAAAAATTAAAACTAAGTATCGCTGTTCATGAAATACAGCCTGTTGACCGACAGACTGACAGACAGCGGAGTCTTAGTAATAGAGTCCCGTTTTACTCTTTGGGGAAAATAATTGAACTTCGCCAATCCGCAGTAGGGTCGCGAGGTGGTGGACTTTGCTCTAATAGTTCAGAAGAGGCCTTTGCCCAGCAGTAAGACAATATGCTGTTACTTTCATTTTTTACGAAATGCTTGAAGTATGAATATTTCCAGTTCACGCTTGTGTTCAATATCGAGCCGGTAGTTGCTTGTTCGAGCAGGTGCAATCACGCAGCACCAGAAGTTCTGTGTCTATAATACGATTATAGATGTAACAGCGTAAACGAAGTGTCTAGAGTTATTTCCTGCTTACGTCACATACTGAAAAGACGCGACGTCATTTAACACATGTGGTGAATTCATGAAAGACATAAATCACCTTGCACAAGGGGTCATAAACCTTTTGACATTTACGTGTCTCAACGAGGCCACAATAAGGATTAAAGATATCGCGAGTTTATTATTACATAAATTATTACAAGCGATACAAAAGCCAATAACACGCCAAATCAACAATTTTACATTGCATTCAAGGCTTGAAATTTGGAAATAATAAGGTCTTTGCGGGGTTGTATTTGATGGACACGTGACTCGTCTAGTTGTCCCGTCATCTTGTCATTCGAATTTACATAAGTAGCTTGAATGTTATCGATTTACGATTTCGGATCCCAGTTCTGTACGCCGCCAGACATCTCCTGTGTCTCTTTTCAAAGTTTCCAAATAACAAACCAAATTTTTTTTGCTGATAGCTAGTAGATAAATATTGTTTTGCCGTAATACCTGGAAAATTTAATTAACGTTTAATCGACGGTGCAAAGATAACTTTCAAAAACATTGTAACAGGGAAGAAATCCTCCACGGGAAGAAAGTCAATGGGCGGCGGTTATCACTTTGCGTCGGGTGTACCGCTGTAGCCCTTTTGCCACTTTCTCACATAAGAAAGGCCAGTTTTTTAAGAAAACCTATGGATTATTATGGGTAATTAACTTTACGTTACGTCATTGAGTCCGCAAAAATTTCAGTTACCAACAAAAGACGCGAATTAAACGATAAAAAGTAACCAATATTCATATTTTTAGTTATGAATCATAATGAACTATCATTTGAATCATTATGATTCATATCTATAAATAGTTTGTACGCTTTTTACAAAACAAAAAGTTATTCACATTATCTTCATCTCGTAAATAAAACGTTAAAAAAAGTAGTACCTCTGTTTTTTTCATACTGTGCGTAAAGAGGATTTGGTATGGGAAAAGTTGAAAAGAAGCTGTAGATATCAAAATAAATAATGAACGTAAGAAATGAGTCGCATAAATGTACTTTAAATTAAATAAAACATTTATGTTTCTATCGTACTGCCTATGAACAAAACATGTTACAGTTGATATCGATTAGTAACGACGAAAAAATTATTTTTTTTTTCTATTTTTTTTTAAAAAACACTGCCCCTACTTTAGGATAACACTAACCTGTGTTGTAAGGACGTTTTACAAACATAAATTTCACGTGGACAAACACCCAGATGCGAAACAACTATCTGTGGGTCGCACAAATAGTTGTCCCGTGTGGGAATCGAACCCACGACCCCCGACGTCGAAGCCAATACCTTGGCAACTGCGCCAGGGAGTCATCGAAATATATAATTAATTAAGGTCGAAATTCGACTGTCGAGCGTCAGACTTATGTGGATATATGTTTTTTTAATTTGTTAAAATAATCAATAATAAACGTTGAAAGATGACCTTACATAGTCGTTTGGCTTCCTTTCAAATTAACAACACATAATGTTGAAACGTTCTATCGCTTTGTAATGCGGTAGGACCTCCCGATTGTTATCAGATAATGAAATGTCAAACAAGCCGGATGTCCTTCGACGTCCTTGCTTCTTATTTAATAGAATCATACGGTTAACAGATAACTTTTGAACACATTGTAATCGCAGTTTTGGTTTTATAGATATACTAGTAGAACCGTGTGAAATTTTGTATAGTGATCAGGCACCGAATGTTAATGTTATGTACTATTGTGTATTTTTTGTTTTTAAGAGTAACGGTAAAATCCAGTTTTATTCGCTGCTATCGTTCATTTAAACAAATTGGCAAATAATAGCATTTTCATACATTATATATGAGTAGTTTTTAAACGAAGGTTTGTTTATAATAATAATGTTAAATTTATTCTATTTGTGTTTTCCGTCAATAGTGGCAAACGTTAGCTTTAAAATGACGATAAACGATAAAGGCAGATCGACAACAGATGCGGGCGTCGCACTTGTCAAACATATTTATAACGCCTGGGAAAGGTCACAAGATGCAATAGGTGTCTTTTGTGACCTTTCAAAAGCCTTCGACTGCGTAGACCATAAAACTATTCTTCAAAAGCTAGAATATTATGACATTCGTGGGATCGCCCTCAATCTCATTGCCTCTTACCTTAGTAATAGAATTCAAAAAGTATCTATAAATGATGTTAATTCCACTGGGTCCCAGATGAAAATGGGAGTCCCACAAGGATCAATCTTGGGCCCATTATTATTTTTAGTATATATTAATGATCTCCCCTTTTATGCCAGTGGGTTGTGTGATGTTTGTACTGTTTGCTGACGATACATCGCTTATTTTTAAAGTTGACCGAAACGTATTAAATTATGACGACGTGAATAGTGCGCTTTCACATATCCTCCACTGGTTTACTATTAATAATATGGTATTAAATGCCAAAAAAACCAGATGTATTCTTTTTACCCTTCCCAGTATAAGAAGGAAAAGTTTTAGTTTAATATTAAATAACGTACCCATTAATCCAGTTGAGTCTGCTGTATTTCTGGGAATTACAGTAGATTCAAAGCTCCAGTGGAGTCCCCATATATCATCTCTTGCGAATAGGCTGAGCTCCGCGGTTTTTGCGATTAGAAGGGTTAGGCAGCTAACAGACATCGACACTGCCAGACTTGTTTACTTTAGTTATTTTCACAGCATCTTGTCGTACGGCATTTTGTTGTGGGGTAGTGCATCAGATATAAATACTATAATTAAGCTTCAAAAAAGAGCTGTCCGAGCAATCTACAATATCGGAGCCCGGAATTCACTCAGAGATCTTTTCAAAGAGGTTAATATACTCACTGTTGCTTCTCAATACATTTATTGTAATGTTTTGTATATACGTCATAACCTTAATTATTACCTAAAGAATAGTGACAGACATAAAATAAACACTAGAAATAAGGACAAACTTACTACGCCATTGTTTCGTCTACAAAAAGTAAATAAGTCGTTCATGGGGCAAAGTGTACGCATGTATAATAAAATCCCACAGTCGATATTAAGTCTGCTGCTTTGACCAATTTAAATGTAAAATTAAAAATCAACTGATGATTAAAGCATATTATACCATTTCGGAATATCTCGACGACGCCAATGTGTGGAGTTAATACTGTTGATACTCACGTAGGCTAGAATAAGACTATTATACCTGTATATTATATTGTACCCTGATATTTTTGAAAAAGAGCAACTGTTGAGTTTCTTGCCGGTCTCTTCTCAACAGAAACCGCTTTCCGAACCGGTGGTACCTTACGAACCTATACACATAATCTTTGATGTAAAATTTGACGATTCATAAGAGCGCGCAAGCGTCTATTTGAATAAATATATTTTGATTTTGATTTTTTGATTTTGATCAAGAATTATGAAAGATTTGAGGGAAACAACACCTTTGAGAAATAATAATTTATAGACATTCGCCAATATATAAGATGTGCTTGGTGACCAATATCGTTATTACTCTTCACACTTAGCATCTGCGATACGTGAGGTAATGTTTATCGCAAACATATGTTTGAAACACTCGATAAGTGTTTGAAACCCCGTCTGTTGCATCTTGTTTATTATTCTCTTATTATACTTTTGTGTACGGCGTATACGCCGGAATACTATACCCGCCGATAAAACTATTTCAATTACTCACAACGAAACGAAGAAGAATTGCAAATAAAAATAATAAAATCTAATAATACGACGCGCCATTGAGTGCTTTCATGACAAGAAAAAAATATGAAGGGTATTACGCAGAAGATAGATAATAAACTACCAGTACATTATGTTTGAATTGGTTATTATACATATTTTCTGTATACTGTGGTAGGGCCACGCAACATCTTATGCTATTGCACAAACGGACTGACTCGCAACATATTTATTACTTACCAATACAGAAGAACTTACTCGAATCCCGTTAACATGAGTGCACATATAGGCATTTGTTATTTTATCTTTAAATCTTTAAAAAAATCGTTTAGCTTAGGACATAGCCATTGCAAAGTTTGTATAATTTATTTACTAATTACGTAATGTACGTAAGTACGTAAACAATGGTCATAGCAAAAATATGACTATATTTGCAAGGCTTATATCTAATTGTAGATTTAGATATCCGCTTTATCAATATATATAATCTTTATAATAAACGTTATTGTATAAATAAACAATCGATATGACACTACACGTCCAAATAGGATTATACGTGGCACCTATTTGTTGTTAGCGAAGGTTTCAAGTGTGACATATTATTAAAAATAGTCGCCGAATTTGCGAATTATATGAAGCATTTGTAATAACCTCAGGAGAATTAAGTGGGATACAGATAATATATAAGAAGGAACTCTTTTCGTCTAAATCCCTTGTGTCCGTTTCCACCATTGTACCCTCAAACGCTCCCTTACTAAGGGTGCCTTAACCTAAGGTATTTTTTAAATCAGTACGTCATCAAAATTCATTTTCACCAAACTGGAGGTATCGCTTAAGACTAAAGTCTAGATCTCCGAAGGGCTCCGCACACCTAATGGTGACCAGTAAGCGGTGGTAAAAACGAAACTAGCATTTCAACTTTTTAGCGGGTCCCCCAAAGCTAAGGATCGATGGTGGGAAGTGGCGTTAGGCCCCCGATCCGACACTAAAACCCCGCCCCCGCCTTACAGGTCAGGTACCGCGAGAGAATAACCATCCTGCGCGGCAACCACGAGTCGCGTCAGATCACCCAGGTGTACGGATTCTACGACGAGTGCCTGCGCAAGTACGGCAACGCGTCCGTTTGGAAGCACTTCACGGACCTGTTCGACTTCCTGCCGCTCACGGCGCTCGTGGACGGCCAGATATTCTGCCTGCACGGCGGCCTCAGCCCCTCGATCGACACGCTCGACCACATCAGGGCCCTGGACCGCGTGCAGGAGGTGCCCCACGAGGGGCCCATGTGCGACCTCCTGTGGAGCGATCCCGACGACAGGTGAGTTTTGCGTGCGTGCGTGTGTGTGTGTGTGTGTGTATGTGTGAGAGAGAGCTTTGTGTGACTTCTCTCGATTATCACACTCGCGCTGACTTCGGTGAAATGCTACTTACTACGAAAGCTTTTACTATGGGTACTACTTATATACTAACGTACTGATAAACATTCTTAAAAGTACTTATGTTTTGTGAATAAAAACATATTATAGATAGGTATATAAACACTCAGACATTAAGACATTAGAAAAACACTATGTTCATCACACAATATTTCTCCAGTAGTGGGGATCGAATCCACACCTACTGACGCAAGCGACAGGGTCCCTATCCACTACGCTAATTGGGTCGTCAAATCTGAATAAATTGTCAAAATAACGTCATAGTTAGGTGCTGCGTCCCCCTGGGCAATCTTCACTGTGACCTTTCCTCAAAGACAAAATCTTTGTCGTCTAAATGAAATATGATGCCCATTTGTTTTCCAGTATTATAATTTACTATCGAATGTAACAAACATCTATGATCTCCTATTCTAAGTAGTCTCCATTTTGATAAAATTATTATAATTAGTGGTCTACATGATAGTGTGTGTAATGATTTTTTTTTATTTAATGTATGTTATATGCATAACTTAAAAAAAAATTGCCATTCTGCACTCCTTCTCTATATAAACTAAAAGTCTAGAAAATTTCGTACTACCTCGTCCGCGCAATTTTCGTAAAAAGGGTTAATAAGAGACCCAAGAAATTCCTTGATGTGATGCATTAGTTTTATAACAAATATAATTGGCAGATTCTCGAGTATTATTTTTAATTAGTTTCAATCATTATTTTTAAGACAAAGAAATTTATACATTGCAATTTATCCGTAATTATGGTGCAGTCGCAATTTAAAGAAAAATCGTCCTTATGCAATATAAGACGAAGCGTGAAACTTCTCTGTTCTTTTGGTCCGTGAAGGCAAAGCGGCGTTTGCGGGCGATCCTTGAGTTGGAACCGCATCTGCTGCAGTCCTTGACACGTTTCGAGTCCCTTGCCCCCTATACGTTTCCGACTGCATTTAGTTCTATGTTTAATATGTCTGAATTTAATCTAGACGTTTTTATATTTATTTAAAGTTTCAGTTAAATTTTCGTATCTGATGTCATAACTATGAAGACAAGTTTTGGTCTGAAGAGTAGAGTTGTAAAATATTTTTTTGGTTTTTTCCAACCTTTCTTTACAGTATAGTAAAGTACATGTATAACATATACTTCAAATGAATATATTACATATTCGAAGATATATGAATTCCGCTAATTCACAGTTAAGTGTGATCGATACTTGTCAAAAAGTAATATTTTTGTTAAAATATGTAGAAAAAGTACGAAAAGATTGTCGCCGCTGTGGGAATCCAACCCACGTCTTCGGCATTCGCGGCCTGACGCTTTAACCACTAAGCTAAACGGCTGATTGTCACACCGTCTTAACGTCTATCTACATTATTTTTTAGCAATGCTTGGCATATCTATTGTTATATCCTTTCCAGCATACAAACGTTCAATCTTAAGTGCATAGATTAGCACTATAAACAATTTATATTTCTACTATTTTTGTGTCTAATTTAACATTAATAATTTTATGATAAAACGAAATTTTTGCTTATTTCAAACTAATGTATGGTATAGTTCATGTATATACATAAACTACATCAAATGAATGTATATTCGAAAATATGTTAAGTACGCGAATCCTCATTGGGGTTTCGTGATGGACTATTACACTATAACCTCTCCCTAATAACTTCTGTATAGTGGAGGCCTTTGCCCAGCGTTGGGAAAATTATAGGCTGTTACTTTACGTTTTACATCAAATTTTAACTTCGCTGCAAGGCTTATCCAACAAATCTGTGGATATTTTTTCATTTTCAAATTCAATTTGAAGTTTTAATCAGATAGTTGTCAGATGAAATATTATTCCACTTTGTTTAAACGATGTAGTCGTACAATTCTTATTCGGACATTTGAAATAGCGGCGATATTAAACATTGAAATGACCTTCATTATGCAACTTCCTTGTCTTGAAATCTCTATACGCGAACAGTGTAATATTAATGAATACGTATTCTTAAATATTAACGTCTACGATTTTATTAAGATTTCGTGTATTTTCTGTGTTCCGCATATTGTAACAAAAGCGTGCGGCGAAATTTATTCCTATCGTGACAAATATCACTTTCGAAGTGGAATGAAAAAAAATCCGATTCATTGTTTTTTTGGTTGATTGATAAGAAGTAGGTGCCCGGCTAGAATTGATTAATGAAACAAATTGTATCAATGTCTTGCTAGCTTACATTAAAAATTTGCATGATGATGATATTAATTTAGAAAACCTATCGAAAATGCAACAGACACTTGACACAAGAATTATTTTATTCGCAAATGTAACACTATTTGTTGCCAAACGTAACAGATGCTTTCAAAGTTTAAGATAAATGTAATTAGCATCTTTCATAACTTCGTACGAGGTAAAAAAATGAAAGTGTTCAGACTGCCAAAACAGATTGCTACTGGTTGCGACTGTGGTGGTGCGTGGTCTTGCTATCCGTGGTGACATAATTATATTCGAGGGGTTTCAGCCACAAACCATGACCGTCTTTACCCTTAAGGTCAGTACCCAGCGCCGGCCGATGGGCCGGCGATGGCCCTGGGGAGTATAATGAAGCCATAAAAACACGAAACTGTGTATTTAATATAAACTATGTAATACACCAGTGTATTTGTTTATAGAATTTTATAATATTAATAAAGGGTGATCAAATAAAGGGTGAGATCAGGTTGCTCGTAAACCCATTTAACTTTAATTTAAAAAAAAGTCACCCTCTTTTACATGCTTACAAATAAATTACATTCGTTTTACGCTTAGGCGCCTGTGCTAGTTAACGGCCTCGCTTTAAAGCAGGTCTTTGTTCAATGTGAGAGCTGCATTAGGTCGACATACAACAGCTGCCGAACCCTTGTTTCTAGTATTCCTCTTCGCTATACAGACGAAAACAGTACCCAAGGCTTCGTAAAGTACGTTCTTGTCTTTAGCGAAATAGAAAGACAGGCCGCTTTCATTATCGTCTGCAGCTAAGTTATGCATTACGTAATTGCTAGTAAAGAATATTATGTTGGCAACATAATATTATAATATCATAAAACACAACCTTACAGTAGAGTATCGGTACTCGGTCTATTCATGTTTAGACAGACATGTCTGAGTTTTAAAACGTTGTTTAGGACTAAATATGACTAATAGCAGCCTTAAATTGGATAATAACTGTGGTAGGGCCACGCAACAGTGTTCACTGTTGCACGAATGGGCAGGTCCGTCCGGGAAAGTTCCACGACCTCACAGAATACCGGCGTATAGTGGAAGTATCATCAATCTGCGTTTCGTCTGGTGAGTGAGGTAACCGTGGGGGCCCATTTGATTATAAGGTGGCAACGTATCTGCAACAATACGGTTGTTGCAAATGTCCATGGGCGACATTTATCACTAAACTTCAGTTGAACCGTCAGCTCGCTTGCCATCGCCTCACATGAAACAAAATTTAAGTAGACAAGTGGAATATAATTTAAAAAATTAAAAAATCCCGACTGCCTTTCTGTATAATTTTTTATTTTGATATACCCACTTTCACTCACAATAAATACGAATTTGACTACAGCTCTCAAGCTAAAATCCATCAAGCCGTTCAGGCTGAAAAGCGTGCCAAACAATTACACATACATACATACTCTCGAGAAACATTACCCCACTTCTGGCGTAGTCGGGTAAACATATAGTAAGTTACATCGTTTAGTACAGTTTAATATCGATATGTGCGCATGCCTATTTATTATATTGTGACGTTTTTCCTCCGCACAGAGGCGGATGGGGCATATCGCCGCGCGGCGCCGGCTACACCTTCGGCCAGGACATATCGGAGACGTTCAACCACAGCAACGGCCTGACTCTGGTCTCGCGCGCCCACCAGCTCGTCATGGAGGGCTACAACTGGTGCCACGACCGGAACGTGGTCACCATATTCTCCGCGCCCAACTACTGCTACAGGTGGGTTTTTTTTTAATTTATTTAGAACTGGCCAGCACTTGACTGCCATCCCACCTGATGGTAAGTGGCGATGCAGCCTTTGATGGTAAGCGCGCTAGCTCAGTAAAAACCTATTCACTCTTGCCTTGAAGACGCCTACGTTGTAATCGGACGGAAAGACGGACGCCGGCAGGTTGTTCCATTCCTTAGCTGTACGGATGATGAATGATGAGGCGAATCGCTTTGTTCTTGTTTTGGGAACGTCGACAGCATAAGGGTGGAGTCTCGCCGAACGCCTAGTTGTCCGATGATGGAAAGGAGCAGGAGGAATCAAATTATGTAACTCCAACGCACACTGGGTACCAAACAGCTCGGATATCTTGCACCAACCCGCTCAGATCCCCAATACATGTTATATTTCTATCTGTCTCGAGGTCAAATGCCAATACCATGCCGAACAATGAACGGTCTAACAAGAAAAGCATAATGTCCATAATGAAACGAAATACTGTATCTGTTGCGAAAGATCAATGTGTTTGAAGCGCCAACAAGTTGAAATTATTATTTCATTGTTTAAATATTATAAATTTTACGACTGTAAAAGCTTGACGGTTTTCCTTTCGTTTTTAATACCTTAATTCTTTATAAATGCTTAGCTATCAATCGGTGACCCGTTGCATGTAAATGGTTTTGTTCTCTTAAATAAAATAAGGTATTTTTTACAAACAAGTATTTCGTGAATAGTTCATTGTTAAAGGCGTTTTGTGTATCACGCGACTAGAATTCCATTGAAAGTGATTGACATAATTATTTTGACTATGTATCAAATTGTTAAAAGAAGTTACTTCTTAGTTTTAATTTTGAATTCAAATCGCCCGCATGTTGTTTGCGAGTTCAAAGTTTAAATTATTCGAAATCATACAAATTAGTAGATATTTTCAGACAATACAATTCTTCAAAAATGTTCTGAAACGCCTTCCAAATAATTTAAGGAGTCGTGCGTCTGCTTCTTCGACCGCATGTAAGGGAAGTCCGAAATTCTACGAATTGAGCCTATAAATAAATGTTCCGAAAAGTTCCAAGTTTATCGACTAATTTCCATCGTTTTGTTTAACCTACTCCACATTTCGTTTTAATTTAACTCTTCGCTTTTCAGTGCTAAAAGTATTTAAATACTCTCTTAGATTGGTACCAGATTAATGGATTTAGTTTATATTGTAAAAAGATGTAAAATTATTGCGAATAAATATTTTGTGTTATTAGTTTCTAGATACTTAATGTCAATTTTAGTAAGCATTGAAAAGCTATATTCATTAGGGGAAATAGGCATAAAGTAAAACATAAGTTGCAAAACAAAAAAGGTTGTCTTTTCTTATTAAACCTTTACGTACCTATATGTTGAAAATAATTACAATGTATTGTATTTTTATTGTGAAATGTCTATTAATCGTTTAGTACAATTATATCACACAATATTCAAATGTTATGTACACACTTACATTGTAGTCTCAATAGGTAATGGACTAGATATTTTCTTTGTTACTTGGTATTATGTTATTTGGTACTTTGTTCTTTAAAAAGTCCTTAATGTGTTATGGTTTGGAATATGTATTACAGATTAGAAGTTTTAAATAAAATGTAATGTGGCTAAGTTTCTATTAACGTATTTCGTTATTATTATCATAATTTTGTTGACGATGATTATGATTTAGTATGAATGTCAATTGAAATAATTTCCTGTTTCAGATGTGGTAACCAAGCCGCCATTATGGAATTGGATGATGCGCTGAAGTACTCATTGTAAGTATGAGTTTAGTTCTCCATATAATCTTCAATTAAATTCGATTATTTCCTTTAAGTTTATAACTGTGCGAATACAACGCGGTTTGCTTTTGTTCGCGTCGACGGAATGATTATCAGCGCAAAGTGATGACGCAACGGATCGATTGTGACAAATCGAATCCCAAACAGAGTGGCGGACTTGTCCCCCTCCCGACCAATGGATATTGAAACTTATGACCCTAGCAATTGGTGTCAATTTGGGTCGCGCGGCATCGCCTAGACGGTATATTAACACGCGCCCTCTGTTCCCATTCGCAGCCTGCAGTTCGACCCGGCCCCGAGGCGCGGCGAGCCGCACGTGACGCGGCGGACGCCCGATTACTTCATGTAGGCTGCGCGACACCACGCCAACGCGCCGCCAGTGTGAGTAGTGCACGCACTTTACGTCATCGTCGATACAATTTCCCGCCAGTGTGAGTAGTGCACCCACTTTACGTCATCGTCGATACAATTTCCCGCCAGTGTGAGTAGTGCACGCACTTTACGTCATCGTCGATACAATTTCCCGCCAGTGTGAGTAGTGCACGCACTTTACGTCTTCGTCGATACAATTGAAATATATATTCATTAAAATTGGTTCTGCGGTTTAATCGTAAAAGCGTAACAGACAGAGTTACTTTGCTATCAAGGGTCTATACCCTTGTCATTCTGATGTATTACAAGTCATTGAAATCCATTCAGTAGTGTTTTGCGTGGAAAAGTAAGAAACATCCATACATCCCTACCAAACTTTCGCGTTTATAAGTAAGAATAACTTAACTTCAATCTTTTTTGATTTTATACTTTGGCGCGTTTGGGATAAATGGTGACTGATCATAATATGCCTCCCCCGACTTTAGTCTTTTTTTGAAGTTATACTTCTTTTGGCGCGTTTGGGAATAGTGAGAAGAATGAAGTGAGTGAAGTTTTACATCTATCCTCTAAAAGGTTTGAAAAGACATCCTTATCAGTTGTGTAGCTGAAATGTTTTATTTGCATAATAACGTAGATGATCTTGAACTTAATACAACTTTATATAGTTATCAGCTCATAATACTTTGTAATTGTTCACTTTATGTATTTATGAATACATAGAGTTCGGCAGATCTCCTATCAGTTGCCTTTGTTAAACGATATCATAATTTACATTTGACGTCAGTCGACGTAGTCACTTAACGATGAGTCATTTCGCTAATGGGTAACAAGTATATCTTGTGTTTTACTCAATAGTATTATAAACTAATACATATAGTACTAGCTGAACATCAGTACGATTGCCTTTGGCTTTTTTTTTTCTGTTTCGTGATAATGAAGACATGATGCAATTAGCACCTTGAGTAGATTGTGCAGTACCTAGAGTGCGTAGATCGGACACAAAATGAATAATTTTAAAAACTGATGGTAGCCCGGGTTAACTATGACATTGAGTCGTCCAACGCCTCAGTCTGTCCCGTGACCATGAACGCTAAAAAGGGTTCGATACGTCGGGAACTAAAATTAAAAATAAATGCGATAAATCCGTAAACATAGCTTCGTTTAGTAATATGTAATGGCGTTAATACAAGAAATGATGATTTTGTCGTATTAAATTTTACGGGTCACGGATATTAAAACAGAAGTGTAACAATGTGTAGTATTCACGTACAAGATATCAATTTTTTTTTAAACAGTACGGTTTTAAGCAAATGATCAAAAGTTTTAAGAAATATATGTCCTAATAAGAGAAATATATATATATATGTATGTATACTAGCCCGTCGTAAGGCACTATTGTCGAGATGACGTTAGATAGCCATTATTCGTGGCATAGGCAGTGATCTTTGTCTCATATTTGCGCAAGACATCTCGATGAGCAGTGGAAAGTACGACCCATCTCTGCTTACGGCGTGATGGCGGTTTTTGTTCAGCTATGCCGCGGGAAACGTAATTACGTGTATTTGTCCGTTCCACAGCAGCGGCGGCTCGAAGGCGGCGAGCGAGTGCAGGGTGAGAGCGGGACGGGGCGAGGCCCGGCGGCCGTCCCGCTCGCACGCAGCGCGCGCCTCGCAGCAGCGGGAGCCGCGGAGGGCGCGGCGGCATCGCGCTCTGAAGCGCGGCTCCCCCTCCCCCTCGCCGCCCCCGCCCCCGCCGCCGCCCCGCACCGCCACCGACCACGTGTTGTACGACCACGCGACGCCGCCCGTCCGGACACCTCGCCTCGCGAATAACGATCAATCGTATTCACTCCTCGTCGTCTGCCCCTACATACAGTCGCCGATCGGCTGCTCTTTCTGGTACATTTTCTAACCCCTCGCCCGTGTGACGTTCCGTTCGTGTGAATATTGTGCCTCATTGATAATGTGCCGTTTTAAGTCTGGAAGGCATTCCGCTGTCCGCGCACTCTTAACGCAGTAACGGCTTCGATATGCATGAGCCCAGTGTCGCCTCCCCTCCAAGCGTAGCGTAATTAATAATTCGCTGCGCTCTTCAATTCCGCATGTACACCTGCTGGTATATTTATCTTTTATGACGAAGCCACAATACGGGCTTGAAATACGGATACACCCAAAAATTTGTAGCATAAATTCATGTTGACGGTACACGCTCAACTGAAAGCTGTATTCGTTTAAAATTTACAACGTCGACGTACGCTATTGGTGCCATACGATCTCTTTAATTATTTCCCTATTCGTATGTGTCCTATTTATTTTACGTACTTGTTTCGCTCTGTGTAAATGGTGTTGATTTTTGTCGTGGGCTGTTCTGTGTTCGTGCTTCGTGCAGTCGGGCGATGGGGCAAATTTTAGTAGCTATAATGAGAAAACTAACGATGAAAACTGTATGAGATGTGTGCGTGTACCTATCGATAAATTCGAAAATAGCTTTTCGGGCCGGGTTTGGACTCTAAACATTAAGTGGTAGGCGAGGCGAGGTGGTCGGCGGGGCGCGTAATATGGTCCAAGTCGCAGGTTCTTGCCCGTTCACAAGTAACAACGCTCGGTTTATGCTGGTATGTTCATTGCGCGTTCGAACAGTGCGACAATTATCACTATATTATGTATAACTTATGTATCAAAGACACTTAAGACCTCATTAAACGGCGTACATTTGCTAAAACGGTGGTTTTATTTCGCTTTCAACCCGTCACCATTGATTGGGCCACTACAGAATGGACATACCACCATAATGAATCTTTGGTGACCAGAACCCAGCGCGACGACCTAACAACCACTGTACTGTATTTTACTAAATGTCTAAAATAAATGTAATTTTCACATATAAGCCGTAGATCAAAATTGCTGAAGTCAGTTTTGTACGTTTTAATATTTACTTGTTCAATTTTCATTTTTCCCAGTTTGCGATTCTGTTTTTATGCACACGGACTATTTAGAATTAATTGTAATGAATGCACAAAGTATCTGGTGACGCGTCGTCAACAGCGTCAGTACGTTACTTTGTATCGAACAATAGTAAGCATTTAATTTTGTGACAGAATGGTTTTATTATATGCATATTATATAACATATTTTATGGTTAAGCGCATGACTTAGTCAGTGGAAAGTATTAGGGATTTATATTATTTTTTATTTTTTTTAGTATCACTGCAGCCATTCTGCCACGAAATGTTTATTTAATCATAGAATGCATTTCGACATTGGTTTTGTATTTCTTTTTCTAAATTCTCCTGTTCTTGTGCCACAGTACCTGTTTAACATGGAATAAAGTGTTTCACAAGAGTGGAGCTTTAAATAGTTTTTTTTTTAATAATTATAATATTTCACTATTATTATGTTTTAGGTAATTTTGTAAATACCTAAATATTCAAAGCATTAAATAGTTTGTTATTGTTGGATTAAGTTCGGATTATTTACCCTGAATCGTACATCTCTATATAAAACCCGGTTAATAGTGTAAATGTGGAGAATTTCTTACTTAATTATAAAGTGAGATGCGGCGATTCCATTCATCGCTAAAATCGTTTTAGCCTTAATACAACCCGAACGACTGCATCTTATCAACTTACATTCTACATTTAATAATATTTCTTACGCCTAGCATAATGAAGGTATATTTTCTTTTAGGGAACTGACAGAAGTAGTACTATGCCACGCTTATTGGGGGTTTCAGAGACAGTGGATTGTCTTTTGTCAGTGCCATCGTATTATTTAAGATAGCTCCGGCTTATGAATTCCCATGAACGATCTAAACATTTCCAGATTTGCACTTCAATTGATATGTATAAAAAACGCGTGTGTACTTTACAAAGAATTTTCCCACCAATGACATCTGAAGCCACACGTCTTATCGATCTAAGTATTAGATAAGTTATAGGTAAAACGTAAAACAATAAAAAATTATACAAAAAAAGTGTATGAATGTGCGAGCTTCATATGTGTGAAATAAATCTATTGAACTTAGAGAATGGTCTGCAAGAGGATATTTGCTTTGGCTTCTATTATTTCACTCAGCTGAAGCTCCTGTTGTAAAATAAGGCTTTCCTGGTTATTTGCATAGGTTATCCAACATTCAAAGGAGTATGAAATACAAACGAGCATCAGATTTTTTTTTTTATTGAACGAGTGTTGTGTGACGTATATGGGAGAGAATTGCAAGCTGTTGATATTTGCGACTATATTAATTATATGTTGATATTGAAATCACTGAAATACCTATACAGTAATGGCAATAATAAAATGTCAAGAAAACCGAAAAGTAATTAAAAAAAATTATTCTTACAACTCTGTACTATGCCCGTTGATAGGAATTAGATATTAAATAAAATTAATAATAAAAAAACCCCTCTTTTATTATATCCTAAATAAAATAATACGAGGAGACACTAAAATATGAACGTTATCTTAATCTCATTTTATTACTTGTTCCTTGATATACGTATTTTAATATTAATTATATGTTAATTTTAAAGATTCGTTTTATACTGTAATAAATTTAATGGAATTATATAAGCAAAGAAATTTAATGGCAATTGTGGGATACTTTACTGTTACAACAGTCAGTCAGACGTGCAATTTTTCTATTTCTATTTAATGATGGGAATTGGAGTGAGGCGCGGAAGTTTCCCTAATAATAATAACCTAGTTAAGAATACAAGAAATAAATAAAAATAGATCTGTTTAATCCAAAATAATTTTATTACATACAAACAGCACCCTTCACTTACATAAGGCTTAACAATGTTCCTAGAAGATCTGAAACCTCAAGGTAAAAATTAATTAACGGCTGAAAAAAATTTAATGGTATAAAAGGTATCTTTTGTCTGAATAAAAAATTATGCATTTTAATGTTTATGAAGTGACCGTTCTACGTCTTTTAATTTCCGAAAGACAGTGTCGGGGCGGGGAATGCAATAATGCCTGGCTAATTATCATAAATCCCTGCAGGACCTTTTTTGGACCTGTGTAGATTAGATCAAGAAAATTCGTCAAATAAATGATATATAAAAAATATAATTACGCGGAAGCGTGTGTAGTATAGCTATCGGTTTCTGAATAACATCTAACGTGTTACAATAGATGTTAAACATTCCATAAACTACTTGTTTTACAACGGAAAAATTAATGAATTATAAAATTATGTCTTTGAAATTGTTGCATTATTGTCTTTGGCATAATGTTAAGCATGAAAGAGCAACCATCACCAACTTATCTACACTATAAATAAATTTGACTATACACACAAAAAATTGTCTAATTAAACCGATTTAATAAATAGTATCAAATAACATTTTTTTAAATAAACCTGTCACGAGACATTGGTCGACGATAATAAAAAAACTAGAAACAACGTGTTACGTTCTGTATTTTAATACTTATTGGGTATCCATAAAAAGTGATATCCTTTTAAGGAATGCACAAAAACTTACGTAATTGAACCGTAGCCATTATTCATTTTAACTTTACCTATTTCCTATATATTTCAATATTGTTTGTCATCGCTTCACATTTGATATATTTAAAACTACCCCCACTCCTTTGCCAAGCAATATCTAATCAGTTAAACATATTAATGGTCAGTAAATACACTATAATCTAGAGAACGATATTGGAATCATTAAAGTTAATTGTGATTTTCTTATCTGTTTTGGTTAAAAAAAAATGCGAAACAATATAATAGAAACGAATTGAAAATCTATTGTTGCAATAAAACTAACTATTCCAGATATAAAACAAAATACTATTAAAATACTGTTGCAGTAGTGACTCACGTACGTATCGTCGTTTTGGTATAACCTAATATTCGCTATATTATAACTAACAGAGAGACGGTTTTTGTTACAACACACTTGTCACTTAATCTGCGGTGTCAAGGACAGATAATTTCAATGTAGTTTACCCTTGGGTAAGTAGTTGAAATAAATAAATACATGCTATTCTCATACATTAGGGTATGAGGTCACACGAGGCAAAATTACTCGCTGGATTTCTCAGTATGCATCTTGTTTTTAAAAATCATGATTCAATGATGGAACGCGCGCATTATCTGCTATATTTTCTGCTCGATTCGACAATCGAATTGAGACAATCGGAGAGCAGTATTTTATAGCGCGGTTTGATGTGCGCTTAACTGACAGATGAACTGATACTACGCACGACAAAGCACCTAGAATCTAGCTTTGAAACGGGCACCTTGTGAAAAATTAAAGCAATAGCCTATATGTGCCGCACGGCTGAGCAGAAGCCTCTGTTCGGAACGGATGCCAACTTAGGAACTTTCTTCACAAATTTTGGACGAATAAATTTACAACGAAAGTTATTCGGGAGGTAAATACAAACTCAACAAATACAAACTCAAACTCCTAAATGTTCCTCATTTAGTAAGTTTTGGTTTGAATTCCGTGAGTTTTAGTGGGTTTTGTATTGCTTTAGGAGTATTTTTTGAACAGTTGGTAACACTGCTGTACAGAGGTTACATGTGTAAAGCTCATTTGTCAAAATTTCTTTACGAGTATTTTCTTCCAACAGGTGGCAACACTGCTGTACAGAGGGTACATATATAAAGCTCATTTGTCAAATCTAGCAGGGACTCCAGCGAGTAAGATTGCCTCGTTTAAGTTGCTCATCGATCGCGGCGTCAGCTTGAACCGATCGGTTGCATTGACTGAGTTAACGCAAGGACCGGTTGGTTGCGGGCCCGTTTAGGCGACCGTCATGCCCGTGTCCAGATGGAGGAGTTGCTTCATCAGCTCGTAGGTGGAGAAGGAGGTGGCCACCATGGGGATCGCGCGCAGGTAGTTGATGCTCATGCCGCGGTACAAGCCCTTCGTCACGCCGTTCTCTTGGTATATCAGTCTCAGGGTCTTTATCATGCCGGCGCTGGAGGATTGTACCATGTGTTTGTTGAAACGTTGAAGTGTTTGTGTGATTCGGTGGCGCAGTTGCTAAGCAACCGCTTCGCTCGGCTCCGGGGACGTGGGTTCGATTCCGCCACGGGTCGACTGATTGTGCGAGTCACGGTTAATTGTTTCTCACCCGAGTATTCGGTTCCCAAGAAGGGTGGGAAGTAAGGCGAACGGCGGATCGTAAAAAAGTTAGCCAATAATATTGACAACATGATATGCATGTTGTTACGACACCGCTAAAATGGCATAAAGGCAGGATAAAGATTTTCTCCAAGAAAGAAGCTTGTTGAAACATTAGTATCATTTCAGCTTACAAACATAGATTTCTCAACTCATCCTGACGTTAAATCACAAAAAAACTCATGGAGTTTTTTGTGAGTAAACGTTGAATACTGCTAACTGATAGTTGCTATAAACATGCAATTGAAACATAAAAAAAAAAAACAAACAAATATACCAACCTTCTATTATTGATGCCGACACCACGTGCAAGAATTATGCAATAAGAAATGTTAAAACTTAGGTTAGTAATTATTAACAGTTATGTTTAATACATGCTTATACAGCGTGTCGTTACAACCGCGACAATAAATGAACACACATACAGGGGATAATTTTTTAAAATTGTATCAAACATTTACATTCATTTTTTGTAAAATTGTATTAAACATTTACATTGATTTTAAACATCAATCTTTACCGAGTTATTAAGTTTTTCAAAACAAACAATTTTAGAACATCCTTACGTGTAAAACTGTAACGTAAAGTTCATTTGTAAAGGACACAAAGCATATGAATGGGTTGAATGTATCTAAATGATATAAAACATACTGTTAGAAGGGGAAATTTGTAATACGACGCTGTGGTAACGATAGAAAAAGTCTCTGAATTTATGAATCAGTCAGTTGTAGTTGAATAGGATATTACAAATTTTGTTTCTTTTTTATTTATTTAGTTTGAAAAATATTTTTTTTTTCAATTATGGATTTTTTAACGTTTATATTTTTTTATGATTATTGGCAAGTAGCGTTAGACGTATGTTCATTTATTGTCGCGGTTGTAACGACACGCTGCATATATACAGGGAGGCTTTTCTAAGTTTATCCATTTATTTTTCTTAAATTATATTTAAAATCACTCATAATTAATTAATTACATTCATTTGAAGTTTTCTCAAAATGTGCATGATTTATGGGCAACTCGTTTATTTTACGCACGATTATTCATAATTAACACGCACACAAGTTCGTTTCAAAAGTCTATGCCGCATTTATGACTACCGCATCTTCAACAAGTTCTGTTTAGGTAGTCTGAGGGAATAGAATGGCAATTAAAAAAAAAGAAAGTTTGTTTTTATTTCAATTAACGATTATACTACCGAGTCTGAACTTCCTGTGTGAATTTGGGCACCTTTAGAAAAGGCACCCTGTATAGTTAAATACGGTTAGTAAAATATAGATTGACATGATAATACTGTCATAACAGTTATCATAGTTCTTTATTTCTGCTTCATACATTACACGGATTTCGATTATAAACATTAATGAAATAATTGAAAGGAATGATTTAAAAGGTACCTTTCTACGTAGGTACCTTTCATTACTATAAAGATAAAGCGGACAATCCATGCAGCCTAGAAAACTACTAACTCCCACACCTAACTACACTAAAATAAATTAACTAGAACTAGGGGTTAGTAAAGAAATTAAGTTCCAAAAAAATATAACAATTTAAGCGTGACCCAAAGAAAAATCACCGATGCTTTCCCCAGTTGCCGCCTGTTTGTTTAAGGCGGCACTGGTTTACATCCAGCCGTCTCGCTCGCACATATGCAACATCTCTCGCTCTCGCTCCTTATCTCACCCGAACTTGGAAGTGTCGGGGTCCATGCAGGCGAGCTGCATCCGCCGCCGCGTGACGTCGAGGGGATACGAGACCGACTGGGCAGCGGCGCCGGCCAAGCCGCCGCACACCAGCTTCCCCGGTACAGTCAGCACCAAGCCGCCTTCGAAACACGAAGGAAAATTACTATTAAAGTACCGAACACTACTTTACTCGGTACAGTCAGCACCAAGCCGCCTTCGAAACAGGAAGGAAAATTACTATTAAAGTACCGAACACTACTTTACTCGGTACAGTCAGCACCAAGCCGCCTTCGAAACACGAAGGAAAATTACTATTAAAGTACCGAACACTACTTTACTCGGTACAGTCAGCACCAAGCCGCCTTCGAAACACGAAGGAAAATTACTATCAAACAACCGAACACTACTTTACTCGGTACAGTCAGCACCAAGCCGCCTTTGAAAAGCAACGAAAAATTATCAAACGCTTCTTTCCCCGCTCAAGTGGTTCTTTTTGAATTTGTAATTTTTACACGATGAAAAGTAAATCTGAATTCAGATTGCATTTCTTTTTGGGTATTGAGAGAAATACCACGAAACCTTTACTCTTAATACTGTGACGTTATTGCTTGAGACATATCTAATAACCGGTTTAATCGTACCGAAACTTGTCTTTATTTGTAACTAGCTTTTCGCCCGCGGCTTCGCTCGCGTTAAAGCCCTTAAATAAATATCTTCCTTTAAAAATGTCCAATTCAAAAATAGCCTATGTCCTTTCTCAGGCTCTAGACTATCTGTGTACCAAACTTCATTTAAATAGGTTCAGTAGTTTTGGCGTGAAAGCGAGACAGACAGACAGTTACTTTCGCATTTATAATATTAATATGGATAACGACAACGTATATTAGGCCGCGGTGTGAATGTTATGAACCTTTCATTCATTTGCGCCATCACTGTTCTCTCAACATGTCAAAGTGGCTAAAATGTGGGGCCTAATCTTACACAAATCAATGTAAAATCGCGTCATACAAATACTAGTGTAACAAGCTGTTATATTCCGCTTTCTGGCACAGTAACTTATTACAGCTATAAACCGTCAGATAAAAATTAAATACGTTGTACATAAATTAACTATCAAGCTAAGTGTTTGGAAGGTAGTTAGACGACGTTAAATACAATTATTACATTAATTGTTGTTGGGAGCACTGAGCTCGAAGTTGTTGACGAGTACATTTACCTAGGACAGTTAGTCCGGCTAGGTAAGTCCAACTTCGACGCAGAGGTCAATCGGCGAATCCATCTCGGATGGGCAGCGTTCGGGAAACTACGGCAAATCTTCTCGTCAAATATACCTCAATGTTTGAAGACTACAGTCTTCAATCAATGTGTGTTGCCAGTGATGACCTACGGAACCGAGACGTGGTCCTTCACTGCTGGCCGTATGAGGAAGCTCAAAGTCGCTCAGCGAGCTATGGAGCGGGTTATGCTCGGTATTTCTCTGCGTGATAGAGTTCGTAACGAAGACATCCGCAGTAGAACTAAGGTGACCGACATAGCTCAGAGGATTAGCAAGCTGAAGTGGCGATGGGCCGGCCATATAGCTCGTAGAACCGATAACCGTTGGGGAAGAAAGGTTCTCGAGTGGCAGCCTCGTACTGGCCATCGCAGTGTAGGACGAGCCCCCACTAGATGGAGTGACGACCTGTGCAAATGTGCGGGAAGTCGATGGATGCAGGTGGCTCAGGATCGTACTTCGTGGCAGTCTATGGGGGAGGCCTATGTTCAGCAGTGGACTCAAACAGGCTGAAATGATGATGATAATGATGATTACATTAATATTTTTTTATGTAAGAATATGGCAAGCGATAACCGTCGCCCGTGAACATTGCTTGCGTTACTATCTTTTTAATGAAGTAGGCCCCGTTCTCAAACACGAGACGACGCAATATCTCCCTTCCATTTCACGCCGGTCTTCCGTGACTTTGTGGTACTTCCCCGGACGTATATGATAGATATGTATGTCCGTCTGTTCAGGAAATAAATAAAGATGAAATATGGTAAATTTTCTAGCACAGGCTCACCGGTGTTCCGGTCACATTTGCGGCATAGCGTTGTCGGCAGGTACTTCATGCAGAGGTACTTTAGGGACTCGAAACAGTAGAAACTCAGGCCGGCGTACGGTATCATGCCCACCATTGTGGGGGTGAAGCCGCGGTACAGAGCGCGTATACCGCCCTCCTGCCAAAGCCACAATTGGGTGCAACTATTAAACATATTTGATTAATTTATTTTTCATTATTTAGTCTGAACTCAAGGTTGAACAAACTGCGACAACATTCACACATTGAGTGTTTGTTTCTCGAGGAGGTCGTAAAAACACAGCCAAAACCGCTTACAACAACATTCACACATCTCGCCGACCGCACCTAGGTGGGATAAGGGCAGGATGATGTATTTCGGGAAAAATCACAAAGTTAACCCGCGAAACAGCTCGACGCCACTGACCGTGCGGAACATCGTGACGGCGGTGTTCGCGATGCCGCTGTAGCGGTGCTCGCCCGTCACCTGGAACGCGAGGCGGGCGCGGATCGTGTCCAGCGGGTAAGTGAGCGTGACGGCCGTCACGCCGGCCGCCGCGCCCGCCACGAACTTGTCGCCGTGCTGCACCATCGGGATGTTCAGCGCGCCCAGGTACTGGAAGGGGTCGTAGGGGTTGTTGGGGTTCCGCGCCAAAGGGTACAACGGGACCCTATTAGTGAGACTTAGCTGGCCGTCTTTTTTATGTAAGTGAGTGGCGAACGACCTGGCGGTTCACCTGATGTTAAGTGATAACCGCCGCCCATTGACATTTGCAACACTCGTAGGGTTGCAGATGCGTAACCTTTAAATAAAGTGGACCCCGGCTAGTGAGGTAGCCGGGGCCCACCAGACGAAACGCAGAAGTGTAACACTTCTACTTTACGCCGGTCTTACTTCTGTGAGGTCGTGGTACTTACCCGTACGGACCTGCCCATTCGTGCAACAGTGTTGCGTGGCCCTACCACCGCCTATCACCGTGTCTGTCTGTCACCAGGATGTATCTCATGAACAGTGATAGTTAAATATTTGAAATTTTCACAGATGATGTGAATCTAAAAAACATAATAAAAAAATATTTAAGTGGGGCTCCCATACAAAAGACATGATTTTCTTTTCACCCTTCGTGCGCGAGTCCCACTCGCACTTGGCCTGTTTTTTCTTTGTGTGAACGCGGCAAGCGAGCTGGGGGCTCACCTGATTTTAAGTGATTACCGCCACCCATTGACATTTGTAAGTTTGTGACATTCGTAGGGTTGGAGATGCGTTACCACCTTTTACAAAAGTGGGCAACGGCTACCTCACGGGCCAGATGAAACGCGGAAGTGTAAAATTTCCACTTTACGCCGGTCTTCTGCGCGGTCTTGGTACTTTTCCGGATGGAACTGACCATTCCTAGCGAAGATTGTTGCGTGGTCCTACCACAGTTATAAAGGTTAACATTTGTTTAATGACGTTGAACGTTTTTGCCCTAAAATGGATATTTTAAGTAGCTCTTATTAATTAAAACTTGATTTTTCATTAGCTTAGAATTAGTTATTTTATTTGATTAAAATCAAGTGTGTGACACTTTTTCACCAATTAAAAGCTATCAGTCTATTATAATTATGTATGTATGCGGGGTTGTAGACTTTTGACAATCAATAAGTAAGTGTAATGTTTCTATATTGAATAAAGATATTTGAATTGTAATATAACTTCTGGATAGTTCTAGTATCGTGCAACAACAAGACAGGGAAACAAGGTCGTGCCACTGACGGAAGAGTGCCACTTGACCGCTCCCTCAAGGAGGCCCCATAATTCAGTCATTAATTGGTAACCAATTCACACGTCACCGTCATATACAGTCTACAAACAAGCGCTATTGGGCTTATATTATTATATATTGCTAATATAGGGTTCCGTAGCCAAAGGGTAAAACGGGACCCTATTACTAAGATTTCGCTGTCTATCAGTCTGTCCGTCTGTCAACAGGCTGTAACTCATGAACCGTCATAGTTAGACAGTTGACATTTTCACAGATGTATTTCTGTTGCCGCTATAACAACAAAGACTAATCGAATTTTATAGAATTGTATAGTCTACATACAACTAAGTATATATTGTTGTCAATCATTTGTATCAGCAGTCCATTGTATGTTGGCTACGACGCAACATATCAGAAGTAATTTAACAACATAAAGACAACGGTCGTCTCTTTTTACCTTGCCCGTAGATTAATAGTGTGCAACTCATATTATTTCCTCAATTACAAACAGAAAAAGAAACAGATAAATTAAAATAAAAAAAGAATATTAATTTAACTAGATGTTAATTTGTTTGAAGTCGACTTTTGAAATACACGTTTATTTTAAGCAATAACACTATTCGAACTATATCTGGGCTTGTTTTGGAGGATATGAAACTTATTATAAAGAAATTTTACTTTGTACCACCTCTGGTTACAGAACCGTGAGTTGCAAAAAGAGTTTTGCCGATAAATTGCTTCCGCACCTCGACAGCAAATATGTTTTAGCACTTTTATCGTCGCACCCATTTTTAGATATACATGTATGGGCTGTTGCTTTATAAATCGTCACACCATTATAATGACTTAAGTCAATGCTACTGGTTTTTATTAAAGCAGCAGAAATTGAACTTTTATGAATAATGCTTTATCAGTTTGACAAGTACTTGAACTTTGTATAAAGTGTTGAAGCTGTAAGAACCAGGAAAAAATATACTAAAATTCATATTGGGGTTGAGGCAAATATAATCTTCTCTCGATGACATTTCTTGTTTCCTACATCGTTTTTCTTAAATATAGCCATGTAGCATGACATATAAAGTTCGTCGTGCGAACAGATGACGTGAGCTTTGTTCAGACAGTTTAATTAACTTTAACCTTTGACCATTTATGGTCATATGTGTTTTCTCTTTTAGCTCTAAGAGTCTGATAGCAAGAAAACAATTTATAATGTGTAATGGATTTGATAGGATAACTCGTAAGGCTCAAGAACCTTTATAGATATGAGAGCGTCAACTTATACTTTTATTATTACTAATATTCCAACATGATATTGTTACATTTGAAAAGACGTGCGGTACCTACATGGAATATACCTCTTTCAGTTTGATTCTCATTACTTCATTTTTTAAATCATTTTATTACTTTAATATTACATATAAATTAATGCTCTCGTTTTTGTTCTGAATAACTTTGTTTTTCCTAGATCAATTGACTATTGTTTATGCCCTACAAAGTGAACAAATTACCTCAATTATAAGCCCGCGCTTGTAATTCTTGTAATATCATCATTGTTTAAAAAGTAAAAGAGAAACTAGAGCTAAAATAAAATAAACTACCAGTAGGTACTTCGCTTGACGTTTTTTTTATTAACAGATATTGGTTACCTGTATTTTAGAAGTTTTTAAGTATTTAATTTAGTCGGTAAGTTAATTTTCGTACCTACCTATTTTCCTATGTTTATTCATCTAATATTGATAAAATTAAAGGTTTGCTGGTAGAGAACTCTGTTTAGGGTTAAGTTCGCATTTGCCATTCTATTTATGTCTTGTAAGCTTGTATTTACTTGCAGTAACTGTGATTTTTTGTGTACAATAAAGAATACGTAAATAAACATAAAAATAATCGAATATGACCTCGAATTTTTCTGTACCGTTATATTTATAGACGTGATGATTTTTAATGATAACAATGTTTCATAATGCACACAAAATTATAATCGTTAGATGCAACAAAGTGAATTTTAATTACAATCCATTTAAAACCAGAAAATATTTATAGAATTACACTGCACTTAAAAATAAACCGCAGCCAAGAGTTAAGGCGTTAGTTTATCATTGAATATCATTAAAGTTGCTATTGAATTGGTTAACAGTTACGTTTGACATGTTATTGCGGTTAAATACAAAATTGAGGCGCTGAACATTGATTCATTATTGAAGTTATACTGCTTTTGGCGCGTTTTGAAAAAAATATGAGAGTAAAATTTTTACGATGCGATGAAGTTATCGAATATACTAAAATGCACGAGTTAATGTTTCTTATAACTATAATAAGAAATTATCATTAGTTCTTTTCGTACTGTCCTGTCCGATTCTTTTTATATGAAAAGGCAACCGACATGCTGCTGTTAGCCCATGTACTTTGACTCCGTGGCGCAGTTGCCAAACTATTGGCTTCGGCGTCGGGGGTCGTGGGTTCGATCCCCACACGATCCCCACACGTACAACTATTTGTGTGACCCGCAGATAGTTGTTTCGAATCTGGGTGTTTGTCCGCGTGAAATATATGTTTGTAAAAACGTCCTTACAACACAGGATTATGTTATCCTAAAGGGCAACGTTTAAAAAAAATAAAATATATAAATATATATATACTTTAGGACCGGGTTATCTCACTCACCAGACGCAATGAAAAAGTATTATATTTATATATTTTTTTGATTTTATGATTTTTTCCTACTCTAAGTCGGCATTCTTCGACTTTCCTGTATCCGAACATTTTATGCAAATCAACAGCAGCAGAAGGTATTAACTGTGTTGCTCTATCACGGCAAAAAAATATCAGCAATCCTGTTACTTTAGATGTTATATAGGAATTAATGGTGAAAAAACTATTTGACTTAACTTTAACGGTTGGGATTTAATTTATATCTAAAAGCGGAATCTTAATCGGGTATAAATAACGTATTATATACACATCTGAGCAATGAATGCGTCAAGCCCGACCCCGCGCAAGACTTGCAGTCTTTCATTCAAGGTTACTGTTCTTCCTTACCTATATTTATATAATGCGATAATAAATTTAGCAGATGCTCGTTTAAAATTACCATTTTCACTTTGCTACTTATTGCTGTAGATGACTTTTCAACCGTATACATATTTCTAATAATGTAAGAAAGTTATAATCATTGTCAGCCTCCTTTGAATTGTGTTTTTTTTTTTAAAAGAAGTTTTCTCGAAAAGTTTCTCATAGAAGAATGAATTCATTTTACTCTTGTATATTTCAGGTAAACTATTCATGAACATCATAATTTACAGGCTTACCTAATAGAGTTTTGGAAGTTTAATATATATAATGCTGTTAATATAATTGTATTAGAGTTGATTGCATCTCGCCAAGTTCTAGATGGACTTCTCTCTCACTAACTTTCCGGTTGTCTGGTAGAAAATGCCTTATGGCATTAAGCCCGCCGTTTGTACTAGTTAGTACAAAAAAGTGTGCAAATAAATAAATAATACATTTAATCCAAGTAACCCCTCGTCTCAATATAACTACACACGTATGATAATGTTAAGTCAAACCTTGAACGCGTCGTTAAATTTTATTATGCTTTCAACCAGATCACATTGGCCGCTTCATTGTCATTTGTCAATATTCAAATTTCCAACTGGCAAGGGCATCAAAACGACAAAAGAAAAAGATACGAATGGAGACTCGCGTGAATAAATCAATTCAGGAACTCGCGGCTAACAGAGGTCGAACACGCTCTACTTTAACTACATCCTACAATCTTCCTTTTTGAGCCGGTCGAAGTGGAACCGTCGACTCGTTGAAATTTCAACCATAAATGTTAGGAAAATGTAACTTTCTTTTCTTTTTTATCGAGATCGTGTGTGAACGATCAGTGGCTATAATATCGGGATAGAAATCAAACTATGGCCTGCTAGGGTTAAAAAACGGCACAAATTTTTAATTTTTATAGTGCTAATCTCTGCATCTAAGATGAAACATTAAAATTTGTAAGAAGTTCGAAAAGTTTTACGCCGCTGCGGAAAACGAATCCGCGTTTTCCGAAAGAATAAGATACATATATAAAAATCTACGTGTCCTATTTGTTTTATTTTCTTACATTATCTGCAGGATATTCCGATGATTCCTTACGATTTCAGGCAGAGACTATCATATAACACACATGTAAAAAGTAACATGTTCTTTTCTTTATTTTTCGCTGGGTCTTCTAAAGTTTAGATCTAAATGTGTGCTAACGCTATTCTTTGTAGAGATCTTCATTGAAAGATTAGCATTTATATTAAGACTAGCTTTTCGCCCGCGGCTTCGCTCTCGTTGAAGCCCTTAAATAAATATCTTTCTTTCTCTTCTTCTAGCCTATGTCCTTTCTCAGGCTCTAGACTATCTGTGTACCAAAATTCATTTAAATCGGTTCAGTAGTTTTGGCATGAAAGCGAGACAGACAGACAGAGTTACTTTCGCATTTATAATATTAGTATGGATATAACAAAAAGGTTTGTGAGTAAAATCTCTATAGGGCAAAATACATAAATATTAGTACTCATTTCTGTGCTCTCACAGTCATTCCAATTTTAACACTGGAATGCTAAAGTAAGCTATAGTGGACACTCACACAAATAATTAATGACACAAAGCATTCAAAATTGTAACAGCCTTTTAGTTTGATTACTAGTCATTCCTTTAATTTTACAATATGTAAACAATATTGATAAATTTTTTTTTATTACCATTTGTCATACTGTAAACATTTGTAGGTCGTGCAAATAATTCTCCAAGACAAATCAATCCAACTCAACCAAACCCACCACCATAATTCATAAACAACAAAAGAACATTTAGTTGCCCTCTCTATTATATTGTTTGATAATTTGATTAATAGAACTATTAAAGCAGTGACCTCAATGTAGGACATTCAATGTGCTGTAAATAAGAACATGATAAATACCTTTTTGTAAATTTCGAAGCTTGTGAACTGTGTAGCCGCATAGGGAAATATCCGAACCATTTGTGCCCCATTTCCCTTGTATAGGGCAAAAAGGGACTCTTGACGGACAATTGCTGTTAAACCACCAAATACTCCAAGGTGTTTATAATGTACAGACTGGGCTTGTAGGAGAATCTTTATCCTGTCCAGTGGGGCCACTGCAGTTTTTGCACACATTCCAGCTACACCTTAAAGCAATCGAAAATTTTGAGCAATAAATTTTTATGGAAAGTGATATGTGAACGAGTTCAAATAATTATATTTTATTTCATTTGCAACATAAAAATTTTAAATTGAAAATAAAACAAAAATAGAGTTTTAATTAGAAACAAATGAGAAAAATAAAAGTGTACATACCTCCAGCCAACAAATTCCTCAAGATAAAATCGAGGTCATTCTTTGGTTCCATTTTTAAAGCCATTTGAATAAATTTCAAGTTATTACCGTCTTTTAAACAAGATTTTTCAAGCCACAGTCTCTGATTTTGGACGTCTTTATTTGCAGAGATAATTTAATAATAAAAAGTGTTATAAACAATGGTAAAATTCCAGTTCTAATAGTGAATTAATTCATCTTATTTATATGCAACACCACTGGACATTTATTCACAATTTAGCACGCAACATTTTAGTTTCGACAAACTTTCACCTCCGTTTGTTGACTTTTCCTTTTTTTGCTCTTCTTTGATGAGTTTAGGCTGACGACTGTGCGGTATTACCGGTAACCAGCGAGTGAATGAGCTCGACATATGCACAACACAAACAAAATTACGATTTTAAATACATCTCAGTCATGAAAAAACGTACATCTCTTTTATCTCATTCTCATTATTTCTATTTACTCCGACGACCACTTGTCTTAAAAATTAATGACACTAGTGAGTGAGCAAAGAGTACTTTTGTATATCTGTGAGTGAGCTAGTGACTAGTTTAAGTTTAATGACGTGCATGAATGCCTGAATGGGATTGGAAATACGATGACGTTGACGTGCGATATACGATACCTACACATACGATACGAAATGAATGAATGGAATGAGGATTTAAGGAACTTTAACCATAGACTAGCTAGTTTGTTAGATCTCAATGTAAGGGAAGTGCTACTGTACCATTAACTTTTTCTTTAAGAATGTGCTAAAAATTGTTAGAACATTTAATATATTACGCAAAATTGACCTTTTAGGTCTTACTCATAGTTACATTGGAGCGGTAGTCGGTACGTTTTACAGTTCAACGCTTTGATAGTATATTTTTACGACAGCGACATCTATAGAGGAAAATTAAAAACAAAATGCACTTATCGTATTTTGTACTAGAAGCTGTATACCTTTAAATCACAAGATGTCTCGGTTACACAATTAAAAAAACACCGCTATTTACTTATTAACACGAATTTTAAGAAACCGCCATAAAATTATTGTTTTCCCAGTACTATATAGGATTTTTAGACATTTGCACCATTTTTACACACAATTTTATCATGACAGTTTTCGAATTAATTTTGGACGTCATCGATCCTAAACTTTGAAGGTCACCTTGGAAGACCGCGAAAGCTCAAACGGGGCAATCGGGACGAAGGACGTCAAAAGCATTTCGGTGCATGGCTTTTATCACGTACTCTAGAAGACCGCAGTAGCTATATATAGTAAAATCATCAGAAGGCGAAGAAACTTTAAGATTGCGACATGTTTCGGTAGCGTGCGTTCTGAAATAACGTTTACTGAGTAAGAGTTTCTCATAAGTGACTAACAGACGCGAGGGACGTTCCGTTAACATCAAACGTGTGTTCTTCTTCAGAGTAAATTTAAATATATTGAATTAAAAGTAAATACTTGCTCGTTGTTGCATACAAGAGAAGCTACTATGGACGTGCCGCCCAAAGGAAATGTATTAGGACGTAAGTTTGCTTTTCTTGTTATTGACTTTGTTAAAACTTGAAAACCCAAGAGTGTAATTGTTTGATAACATTGTGTAATTCTGTCGTCTGTGATTATGTTTATTACTAAATAAAACGGGCTTTTGCTGGTTCTATATGTTGTTATAACAATAATTTTTATTAAAATGAAATCCTACTAATGAAATCATAATATTATAATTAAATTGTAGCGCAATCACTAATTCGTTGTTATTTATTTTAAATAATTTCCTACTATAAACGATGTTTTCATATTGATATTACAGGAGACAAAAACCAAAAAAAAACTCATCCACTTTAATAATAACATTAATATAATTCTAAATCGGTGTATTCGTTTACATATTTATGTCATTTGAATAAGACAGTGTTTAGTGTTCACATTATGAATGCCTCATTCAATATACCTTAAACATACTAAGTACCAAAATTTTCAACCGATTTCAAAAACGGAGGAGGTTTCGACTGTTTTTCTTTATATTTGTTACCTCAGAACTTTCGACTGATTGAACCGAATTTGACGATCCGTTTTTTTATTTGAAAGCTGGTGCTCCCCATGTGGTCCCATATAAATTTCATTGGTATTGGATCTTAGGCTCCGGAGATCGTAGGGAGCTCCTGGAAATCAATCATAAAATGAATACAGAACGAGATATTTGAAGTCGTTTTTGTTTTTCGTTAATAAAAAAAAATGATTTGTAAAACATCTTGTCTTGTAGGATACAATAAGACGCATTTCCTTAAAAATTGTAATCGAACTAATAACATCAGTAAATTTTTTATTAATTGTAAGAATTTTAATGAAATTTAATTTTACGGTTATATGCTGATGTGTTTTAATCTTATTATACGTTTTTCAAGCCATATCGGCTGAAAGGATTTGAATAAAATTTAAACCTTGCTCACAACCTATCTAAGGTTGTAAGCTAGATTCACGCTATGTAGGTAAGGTTACGTTTTCGTAAATATCTTTCAATTTACTATTTTATGTCAAACCAAGCGAGTAAACTCGCGGTCATATGCTGATTTAGTAAACTTGCGAAGAAGCGAAAGCTTTCACGACGACGGTTCGTTATCAATGATTTATTAATTAATAATTAGTTAGACCGTCGGGGCGTGTTACCTGCAGGTTCTAATTCTGGCACCTACAAACAGCGATAAATTGTCGAAAATTTTTTAAAAATAAAAAAATAAAAATATCTAACCTTTTTAAGTTTAATTTTAAGCGTAGAGATTAAGAATAAATAGGATAAAAAACAGAATTAATTATTAACAAATTATTCTTTTTGTTTATGAACTAAATAAATTAGGCAAGGTGTTTAGTTTGGCCCTGTCAGTTACACTTTTTGATTCATTTGTTGTGTAATTTACAAGTCCGTTTTACGCATCATCAACGTGTTTGTACTATTATTATTATACACGCATATTTGAAGTAGATAACAATTTCCTGTTAACCAAAACAAAAGAGGAAGGAAGCTCATAATATATACGAATCCGATATCGTTGTGTTTTTACATAAAAAGAAGCATTCTGGTGTCTGGGGTATTGTCTTTTAACAGTTTTACTTCGTTTAACACTCAATTATCGGCTTAGAATCCGTATTACGCATAATATGGTACTTCAGATAAAAAAAAATTGATAAAATTGATTAAAAAAAATTTTGTCTTTGTTATAACGTATATTTATTGTTTTAATTTTTTATTGAACGAAAACTTAATCACAATTAAATATCAAAATGAACGGCTTTTACAAGAATAAGTTTGAATTTGTGTCTAAAGATCATAAGATTAGATATTTTCTAAATTGTATATGCATGAAATGGTTAAGAAGTTAGATTAGATATGAAATTGTTATGAAAACAATACGGCTCTTCTTTCTAAACGATTTTCCGAAAAATAAATCGGAAAGGTATTTGTATTTAAGGAATGCATAAAGTGTCAAATATGTGTGGTTCATGTAGAATTATAAGCAAGTACAATAACGCACAATTTACTTTACGCCGCTGTATTAAGTGTCTGCGCATCATTTCCTTTATATATATATATATATATATATATATATATATATATATATATATATATATATATATATATATATATATATATATATAATATTCTTTATACTCCTTATATATAGATAGATAGAAAATCAATGTTAGAATATAATAGCTAAATATGAACGAATTAATTAAAACATTAATCATTAAACAAAGATAACATAACGACTTTTGTTCCTGATTAGTTTCTGTTGTTTTCTTTTCAGTCCCTTTAATAGCAGTGACAGTTAGATAGACTGATATCTGATCGCTTTCTTTGCTATATGAAAATGTGAGAAGGCAGAATAAAAGCATTTTCTAGTAGAAATACATAAAATTATGAAAGGGTTGATTTAAAACCTACTTGGGAATTAACACCCACTCCCGAAACAGTTATTTGTGATTGATACAAATGCTAGTCCCGTGTTCGACCCTCGGCGCCGAAACTAGTAAATAAGTAATAACGGGTCGAGTTATGCTTACAATATTATTATTATTATTAAGTGACAAATTCATGCTTTTACTGTGGTCATTTCGTTGTCATTTTCGTTACTTCGGCAGAGCTAAATAAAAGCTTAGTTAGATAGCATGCATGGGGCGAGTCGTTCGGGATAAGTAATGGTACCATAATTTGACCGAGAATCTATTGGCCCGGTGAGTTTTGTAACCGGGACCCGACGTTTTAAAGGTTGAAAACGCATATGCAACCAAAGGGTGCCGCGAAAGTCCACGGGTGGTAGCTATTAACATCTGGTTGATTGTCTGGTTATTAGCCTCTATCTATTTCATCAATCGTTGAATTGTATATCAACATGGCTTTGAAAACTAGACAAACCTATCGACGTGTATGATCACGTGAATGTTTCATTCGGATGAACACCGGGGCACTTATTCTTTCACTTTTCACTCCGCGAATGGCTCATTATCTTAATAGTTATCGGCCATGTCTCTATACATAAACGTGGTATCAATTACTCGTTCGTTTTCTAGCATTTTTTCAAGATAATCACCGTCGGTACGGCCATTACTACGTGCAAATATCTGTAGTTTTAACTCGAACTAGCGCTATTTTCATCACAATAATCAGGTGGCATTAGGTGTTTATGTGGGGCCGAAGAATAATCTGCCAGTTTTTCCGACCGGGATCTGTTTTACACGGACTGGGAAAGAGTGGAGACAAAGACAAGGGCAGTTCTACGTCTGCCTTACAACCCTTGATTTTTTTTATGTGAACAAACTTGCTGGCGGTTTACCTGATGTTAAGTGATAACCGCCGCCTATGTACACCAGCAACATTCGTGGGGTTGCAGTTAACCTTTTAAAAACTTAGCCGTGGAACCTCACTCACTAGACGAAATGGAGGATGAAGTATAATACTTCTACTTGACGCCGGGCTTCTATACGGTCGTGGTACTCCCACAGACGAGACTGCTTATTCCTGCATCAGTGAAATCAAAGTAAAGTAGTAAAGTAAAGTAACAGCCTATACATATCCCACTGCTGGGCAAAGGCCCCTATACAGGGTATCAGGGCATAGTCCACCCCGCGGCCCCACTGCGGATTGGCGGACTTCACATATCTTCGAAAAATATTTTTTTTTGTTATTATTTCGAAATTATGCAGGTTTCCTCACGATGTTTTCCTTCACCGCGGAGCACGTGATAAGTCAGCACTTTAAGTTAAAACCTTCATTGGTGCCGGCATCGAATGCCGGGGATCGAACTCAGGTTGCTCGAGTATATTGAATTAAAGGCGAGCACCCGGACACTAAGCTATCACGGCTCTATATTATAATGTAATTTATTTTTAATTTATAGTCAGGGCCGGGGCGGCATCGGGGGCAGCTGAAGTAAGTAAATGGCGCAAATATGAGTCTTTATGTTCAGATTATGTATTTGTGCCATTTGCTGTTGAAACATTAGGTCCGTGGGGTCCCCGCACATCAAATTTTTTTAAAAGTTTATGTCCTAGGCTTAACGCCGCGGCTGGTGACAAGAGAGCTGGTTCTTTTCTCGCGCAAAGGTTAAGCATAACTATTCAGCGAGGAAATGCAGCTAGCGTTCTTGGCACCATGCCGCGTGGATTAGGTTTATTAGATAATATGTAATTTTAGATAGATTTAATCTTGTAAATATTAGATCAATAAAGATTGTCATTTATTAAATTATTACGTAGTATTGCATGTAACAATTAACATTACAACGAGGTACAGTTTATTACAATTTGGATTCTTGTAAAATCGTGTTTTCTAAAATGGTCACAAAACGGAGCTATATTCGACATTAAACACAATCGAATACCAGAAACGGTACTGAACAAACGTTGAAATGTAAATATTGGTCAATGTAAATAGACGAACCGTTTGTTTGCACGTTCTACGCTTGATGATGATTAAAGTACAGAATATAATATAGTGCATATTTGAAATGTGTATTCGTCAGTTGGATGCGCAACTAACATTCACAATACGTTCCATATGCAAAAATAATTTAAAAATTAAAGTTTTTTAGTGCTAATCTTAAGAATAAACATTAAAACTTGTAGAAAAAGTACGAAAAGATTGTCGCCGCTTTGGGAATCGAACCCACAAGAGAATGAGAAAGCAATGGCGACGTCTCTCGTTCGAAGTTATCGTTGTAAAACGATATTCGAAATTGTTTGTATGCTGGAAAGGATATAACAATAGATGCTTGATATAAAAAATTATTAATTGCTTAAAATGCTAAATAACAATGTAGATAAAAGCCGTTAAGATTTTCGTCGGTGTTGCAATCAGCCGTTTAGCTTAGTGGCTAAAGCGTCAAGCCGCGAATGCCGAAGACGTGGGTTCGATTCCCACATTAATAGTTTAAAACTTTATTTGGCATTGGGCAGCCAGTTTTAGGAAACCTTACTTGAATTATAAAAGAAAGATAGATAAGAACAAGATATAGATAAAAAAAGATATATGTATAAGAACGAGGGATTTTTAGGACCAAATAATTTCTTCTAGGCGAGCTTCGGATGGACAAAACATATTAAAATACGCTAATATTAGTGGCAAATGAGGCCTGTTAATAATGATCGAAGCTTTGGTATCTTAATGAAGAATAAAGAGAAGTTTTGAATTCGAAGAAATAAGAATGAGCCTAAATTTATGTCCAAAATCCAATACGATTTTTTTAAATATTTTTTCAAAATCGAAAAAGACTTTTACGTATATATTTATTTTTTCCAAACACATATGTGAAGTTACGGAAAGCGTGCGTGTTAAAATTATATTTTTTATGGTATATTTTCTATGATTTACGTGATTTCCACGTATTATTAGTTTTCTGACATCTACAATGACGACGTTGTCTGGCACATAAATCGTTTTGTTAGTTTATGATAGCTAATTTATTAATGTCGTATACAATATATAGTGGTATTGAGCAATACTTTTATCAAAATAAAAATAGTACTATTAATTACAATTACGAACATTAAATTCGCAAAACATTTTCATAGTTTAAAAAAAATATAAAAATATTTAATATCAGATATACTATACCCAATGTAAAAAATTGAACATTGGTAAATACTCATTACTTAATTTTCTAAGCATATTAAAAAGTCTGAAAAATGTTTTATCATTTTAATATATGAATATAAATTAATATAATATATTGCGGCGGTTTAATTGCTTACATTGTTAAAATGGCATTTACTACACGTTTGATTATTTTATAACTTTCCCTGATCAAGGTATCTACGAATTTATAGTATTATGAAGTGAGTGGCGCATTTGTTAAGTAACATTCTTTGGTTCCTAGTGTCATGGATTCGAACTTCGATACCCGCCCAGGACAATATTTTGCATAACCTAAATATAATTTTTCTGTTCATATCTGGTTGTTTGTCTTTGTACAATTTGTTTGCCTTGAACACCCCTTTTTTTTTTTTTACGTGGGAAAAATCTTTTATGGATCCCCCGCAGCCTTGTGGGTAGGCAGCAGGGGTATGTGGGAGTTACACGTACCCACTAAAAAAACCCACGTTGCACCTGCGCTATCGCTTTGCCGGGAACACGGGAACACGAGAACGCAATCTTCCGCGAACCCCGGCGCGACTGTGGCCTTCTCAGGCCTCCTCTCCCCGGGTGTTAGGGACAACCGGTCCAGCCAAATGGTGCCGTGTCGGTGCAATGAACACGGCACCCCTCTCAAGCCCTCCGCGGGGCAGCAGTTAGTCCCACATCTGCCGCCCCGGGGCTTGCTATCAGGGGGGAAGAAGTGATTATGTCCTCGCAGAATGAAAGGACGGCACCCCAAGACTTCTCGCTGTCCACCATAGCGCGGACCACGGCAGGCAACGAGAGATCGTGCCCCACGATAGCTGTCAACTCTCGGCGCTGCTCCCGCCAGGCTGAGCACTCCTCCAGTGCGTGTTGGGCCGTCTCCTCGGCACATACGTCGCAGTGTTGGCAAACCGCTGTTGTCTCCCTCCCCGCCAAGCGGCACAGGTACCTCCCGAAACAGCCATGTCCCGAGAGAACCTGCGTCGCCCGGTAGGTAAGGGTGCCGTCACGCCTGTCCAGCCACCGACTGAGTACCGGACGTATGGCGTCTATGGTTCTTAGGCCGGCACTGGGGTGCTCCAGCCTCTGCGCCCACTCAGCAATAGCGAGTGAGCGCAACGTTAGCCTACACACCCTCAACTCCTCTAAGGCCGGCAGGTGGCCCCGGGCTATCGCCTCCTCGCGCCAGAAGTGCAGCGACGCGAGGATACTGGCTTCTAGATCCCAGGGAAGGGAACCTGCCAGCACGCACGCCGTCTCACCGGATATCGTCCGGTAGCCCCGTATGGCCCGTACAGCCAACACCCTCTGCGGTCTGCGCAGAAGCATCAAGGTCCGGCGATTCAGGGTGTCGGCCCAGACGGGAGCACCGTACAGGGCCAAAGACCTTACAACCCCGGTGTATAGGCGGCGGCAAGAGTCGTTGGGGCCGCCAACGTTCGGGAGCAGTCTTCCGAGAGCTGCCGCTGCTCTCGCCACTTTTGGAGCTAGGCGCTCGAAGTGGGGAACAAAATTCCATCGGCGATCCAGGACTAGGCCAAGATACCTCATTGTCGGCTTGACGTCGACTCGGACGCCGCACACTATTATGTGGGCGTCCGCAGGTGGCGCATTCCGGGGCCCATAGAAACATAGGGCTTCGGATTTATTAAGCGCCGCCTCTAGCCCCAGTCGCCGAATGCGTCCCACCACGTGCGCCACACTCGCGGTGGCGAGAATAGCCGCTCGTTGAAAATTGGCACCGCGGGTGGTGACAAGGGTGTCGTCAGCATAACAAGTTACCTCGACACCCCTGAGGTAGGCGCCGCGCAGCACTCAATCATAGCCTATGTTCCACAGGAGTGGCCCTAACACCGACCCCTGTGGAACTCCACACGTCACCTCTGTGGTCCCGTAGCCGTCTCGGCACGGGTACATCACACGTCGGTGCGACAGATAGGCCCCAATGATGCGGCGCAGGTAGAGAGGCACTCCATGGAACCGGAGCGCCTCCTTTATGCAAGCCCAGGGCAAGGTGTTAAAGGCATTGGCGATGTCAAGAGACACCGCCAAGACGACCTCACCCTGGGAAACCGCCTCCTGCACGAGGGACCTCAATCGCAGCACCGCGTGAATGGTTGACCGGCCCCTGCGGAACCCAAACTGTCTGTCCGCCAAATTCGGGCCGACGTGCTCCAGGTGCTTGACGATGCGGTTGGCGATCACTCTTTCGAAGAGCTTGCCCACATCGTCGAGAAGCACTATCGGCCGATAGGCGGACGGGGAGTCGGTTGGACGCCCTTCCTTCAGGATGAGGACGAGTCTGCCTGTCTTCCACCTCTGTGGGATAATGGCTTGAGCCAGACAGGCAGTAAACATCGCCCTCAGCCTGGGCTCCAGAGCGTCTTCAAGGGCCGGTACACATGCTCGACCCGGGATGCCATCGGGACCCGGGGCAGTGCTCTTGGCTTTCATCTTTAAAAGAGCCGCACCGAACTCGCCCGGAGTCACCTCAGGCACTTCTATGTCTGGGTCAGCGTCATCCGTGTTTGGTGGAACCATCGTGGGTGACGTGTGGTACTCCCTCTGTGGAAATAAGGCCGCGGCGATCGCCGATACTAGTTGTGGCTGCAGGCTCTGTGTCAAAGGGGCGAAGTTTATTCATCACCATCCTGTACGGCCGCCCCCAGGGATCACGGTCCAATGCAGCCAAGAACTCCTCCCTGGCAACGGCGATCGCGCGGCCTATCCCCACCTGCAAAGCCATCTTTGCCGTTCTGAAGGAGGCGTACAGCTCAGCCTCCAATTCAGTGTCCCTGCGCCGCCTTCTGCGGCATCGAGTATACTGGCGTCTCGCGGTGACGCACGCTCTGCGCATTTGCGCAAGTTCTGCAGACCACCAGTATACCCGACGCTTGGGCGGGAGGTTCCTGGAGCGGGACATCGACCCATCGCAAATCTGCGTCATCGCGTCCCTGAACCATTCCGCTTCCCTCTCGACATCTAAACTAGTGGGCACAGGAACCCAGGACTGTACTATTGCCGCCTCCTTCAGGATTTCGTGGTTCAGGCTTCCAAGGCGCCACCTGGGCCACTGCCTCTCGAAGTCCAGCTTGGGCTAGTCAAGGCATCCGACAGGGCGAGGAGATTGAACCGAATGTACCGGTGATCCGATAGTGTCTCCTCACCAACAATCACCTTCCAGCCTCGAACGCGGCGTGCCAATGCAGGGCTTGCGAACGACACGTCCACTATAGAGCTGCCCTGCCATCGCACGCACGTGTCCACCGAACCTCTATTGAGGACAGACAGCCCGACCTCCAGGAGCCATTCCTCCAGTACCCCACCACGCGCGTCTGTTACAGGGGATCCCCACGCCGAAGACTTGGCGTTGAGGTCCCCGGCGACCAGCACGGGATAGGGACTGAACTGCCTGATCAATGACCCCAGACGGTCTAGGTAGCCCTCAAATTCGGCTAGCGCTCTGTTGGGGGAGAAGTATACCGCTACGACCACAATCTCCCCCAGCTGAGCTGCCACGAAGCCTGAACCTCTTCTCACGTTGGTGAGAGATGGGAAACCCGCAGCGGTCCTGCAGACCACTGCCGCAGTGCCAGAAAGGTCCCCGACACAGTTGTCATCAGGCGGGACGAAATACGGTTCCGACACTACGGCCACTTGTATCAACCACTGCGCCATGGTCTGGAACATTAGGTCCTGAGCCCTGGCGCAGTGATTTATATTCGCCTGCAGGAATGATATGGTGGCCATTTACTACTGTATGGCCATCGGTGTCCCTTCCTCCCTGGCCTCAGTGGCGTTTTGGCGGGTTGACTGACTCTGGGCTTCGTTTACAGTGACGTCATTTCTTCTTCGACTCCTCTTGACATTCGGTTTGCAAGAGGTGGTGCAGGCCTTGCTACCCAGCCTATGGCCAGCAGGTTTGCTCGCTCCGGCGCACACCAAACAGTGTGGTGTTGCCGAGCATTGAACAGATGTGTGGCCTAACTGATCACATTGGTAGCAGGAGCTGCTCAGGTCAATCTCTGCAGTGCATTGGTAGGGGCCTCTGCGGAAGCAGCTTCGCCCGCACCGATGACCAGCTTATGAGAACACGGCCGGCGTTAAGCACCTTTCCAGCGGCACCAACTGGACAACTGACTACGACTGTACCCAGACCATTTTTGTTCCTGCGGATTTCCCCCACTTTGACAGAGGTTACTGGGCATTCGCCGTACTTCGCGACAGCTTCAGCAACCTCCGTCCTCTCCGCCGCATCGTCTAGGCCCGATATGCGCAGATCAGCGCTTTTTTCAGGCCTGGAGACTAGGGCAAACCTCGTCGCCGACCACTTGACGCAGCTTTTCAGCCAACAAGTTGGCCTTTTCGCCACTATCTACCCCAGGCACTTCCAGGATCCGCGCACCTGTTGCGGCCTTCCTAAACCGGAGGGCCTGGATTCCCAAACCCTGGAAATCGACCGCCGTTCTAGCCTCTTTGAGGATGTCGGCATATGTAACTCCCTTTGCCGCTGCATCCTGCTGCAGCTTGATAACTACAGCAGATGAGCGAGGGGGCCTAAGCTTCGGCATCCTCTTGTGCTCCTTTGACTTTCCAACCGATTTTTGCTCGTTCCTTCCCGCTGGATCTTAGGGCGGGATGGTCCGGGTTGCAATACTGTCCCGTCAGCTTCACAGGAGGTTTCCTGCGAAGCTGTCGTTAGAGCCTGTGAAATGCCGCTTGTGCCTGCCCTTGGAGTAGCTCTGAGAGCGGCCACATAAGATGTGGCCTTGGCTACCATGGGTGGTGGTTTATCCGCTGCCAAAGGAGGGCGAAGGCGCCTCTCGGGCAACAACCTGTCCTCAAGGTTCTCCAGGCGAGCGTTTACCAATTTACCCACTGCCTCTAAAATAGAGCGCTGCAGGAGCTCTGGATCTACCGGCACGCCTGATGGGGAAGGGACTGAAGCCACCTCGCGTGCCTCTTGTGTCCTTTGCAAATCCGCCCGAAGTGCAGCTAACTCGTTGCGGAGCTCCAGCACTTCTGCTTTCAGGCGCTTGTTGTCTGCCGCCATCTTTTTATTTTCCTCAGTGACCGTGGCCTTTGAGAGTTCCTCTACTGCTCCCTTTATGGCCATGGCCGCCTCTTTGAGAGCCCTGACGAAAGTCCCCTTTAAATTTTTTGATTTGCTTGCGACCTGCGTTACGATCTCTACTTGTTGTAGGACCTGGTCACGCAGGTCACCCGCCAGAGGCAATTGATTTTCTTCATTGGCTGCCGCTTCGTTGAGCCAGGCTGGCCTTTGTACACGCGCCTTCTGCGTGGCCTCCGCCACCTCCTTTTCGGCCTGCAGCTCTTTTCTGGCGCGCTCCTCTGCGGCCAGTGCAGCCTTAGACTTAGCTAGGCAAATATGCTCTCCGGCGCTGGTCGCAGGTTCCTGTCTCCCGCTCCTGCTTCCTGAACTTGACAGGTCACTCTGTGTGTTTGTGGTTTTCAGGAACCGCCCCCGCGCATCTCTCGTTAGGGTTGCAGTCGATATGCCTTTTCCCAGCTGGCACCTTTAGCGCAGGTTGTTCGTCTTCGCTTGACACCTCGCTCTCCAAGTCGTTGTTTCCGCTTCTCGGGCGCTTTCTAACGTCCCTGAAGAACCTTGAAGGTCCTACGTTATCAGTAGGCGTCCGACTTATTTCACCTAAAGACGCAGACTTCCTACGGTCCATGCGTCCTTCCGTCTCTGCTATTTCACAAAGCACATCGTTGTCCGTGTTCATGCAGGTGTCTGTTTGTGATAATTCCATCCGTTTTTTTTTTTGTTTTATTGTTTTTTTTTTTTTTTTTTTGGTGTTGGGCCGTCTCCTCGGCACATACGTCGCAGTGTTGGCAAACCGCTGTTGTCTCCCTCCCCGCCAAGCGGCACAGGTCTCCCGAAACAGCCATGTCCCGAGAGAACCTGCGTCGCCCGGTAGGTAAGGGTGCCGTCACGCCTGTCCAGCCACCGACTGAGTACCGGACGTATGGCGTCTATGGTTCTTAGGCCGGCACTGGGGTGCTCCAGCCTCTGCGCCCACTCAGCAATAGCGAGTGAGCGCAACGTTAGCCTACACACCCTCAACTCCTCTAAGGCCGGCAGGTGGCCCCGGGCTATCGCCTCCTCGCGCCAGAAGTGCAGCGACGCGAGGATACTGGCTTCTAGATCCCAGGGAAGGGAACCTGCCAGCACGCACGCCGTCTCACCGGATATCGTCCGGTAGCCCCGTATGGCCCGTACAGCCAACACCCTCTGCGGTCTGCGCAGAAGCATCAAGGTCCGGCGATTCAGGGTGTCGGCCCAGACGGGAGCACCGTACAGGGCCAAAGACCTTACAACCCCGGTGTATAGGCGGCGGCAAGAGTCGTTAGGGCCGCCAACGTTCGGGAGCAGTCTTCCGAGAGCTGCCGCTGCTCTCGCCACTTTTGGAGCTAGGCGCTCGAAGTGGGGAACAAAATTCCATCGGCGATCCAGGACTAGGCCAAGATACCTCATTGTCGGCTTGACGTCGACTCGGACGCCGCACACTATTATGTGGGCGTCCGCAGGTGGCGCATTCCGGGGCCCATAGAAACATAGGGCTTCGGATTTATTAAGCGCCGCCTCTAGCCCCAGTCGCCGAATGCGTCCCACCACGTGCGCCACACTCGCGGTGGCGAGAATAGCCGCTCGTTGAAAATTGGCACCGCGGGTGGTGACAAGGGTGTCGTCAGCATAACAAGTTACCTCGACACCCCTGAGGTAGGCGCCGCGCAGCACTCAATCATAGCCTATGTTCCACAGGAGTGGCCCTAACACCGACCCCTGTGGAACTCCACACGTCACCTCTGTGGTCCCGTAGCCGTCTCGGCACGGGTACATCACACGTCGGTGCGACAGATAGGCCCCAATGATGCGGCGCAGGTAGAGAGGCACTCCATGGAACCGGAGCGCCTCCTTTATGCAAGCCCAGGGCAAGGTGTTAAAGGCATTGGCGATGTCAAGAGACACCGCCAAGACGACCTCACCCTGGGAAACCGCCTCCTGCACGAGGGACCTCAATCGCAGCACCGCGTGAATGGTTGACCGGCCCCTGCGGAACCCAAACTGTCTGTCCGCCAAATTCGGGCCGACGTGCTCCAGGTGCTTGACGATGCGGTTGGCGATCACTCTTTCGAAGAGCTTGCCCACATCGTCGAGAAGCACTATCGGCCGATAGGCGGACGGGGAGTCGGTTGGACGCCCTTCCTTCAGGATGAGGACGAGTCTGCCTGTCTTCCACCTCTGTGGGATAATGGCTTGAGCCAGACAGGCAGTAAACATCGCCCTCAGCCTGGGCTCCAGAGCGTCTTCAAGGGCCGGTACACATGCTCGACCCGGGATGCCATCGGGACCCGGGGCAGTGCTCTTGGCTTTCATCTTTAAAAGAGCCGCACCGAACTCGCCCGGAGTCACCTCAGGCACTTCTATGTCTGGGTCAGCGTCATCCGTGTTTGGTGGAACCATCGTGGGTGACGTGTGGTACTCCCTCTGTGGAAATAAGGCCGCGGCGATCGCCGATACTAGTTGTGGCTGCAGGCTCTGTGTCGAAGGGGCGAAGTTTATTCATCACCATCCTGTACGGCCGCCCCCAGGGATCACGGTCCAATGCAGCCAAGAACTCCTCCCTTGCAACGGCGATCGCGCGGCCTATCCCCACCTGCAAAGCCATCTTTGCCGTTCTGAAGGAGGCGTACAGCTCAGCCTCCAATTCAGTGTCCCTGCGCCGCCTTCTGCGGCATCGAGTATACTGGCGTCTCGCGGTGACGCACGCTCTGCGCATTTGCGCAAGTTCTGCAGACCACCAGTATACCCGACGCTTGGGCGGGAGGTTCCTGGAGCGGGACATCGACCCATCGCAAATCTGCGTCATCGCGTCCCTGAACCATTCCGCTTCCCTCTCGACATCTAAACTAGTGGGCACAGGAACCCAGGACTGTACTATTGCCGCCTCCTTCAGGATTTCGTGGTTCAGGCTTCCAAGGCGCCACCTTGGGCCACTGCCTCTCGAAGTCCAGCTTGGGCTAGTCAAGGCATCCGACAGGGCGAGGAGATTGAACCGAATGTACCGGTGATCCGATAGTGTCTCCTCACCAACAATCACCTTCCAGCCTCGAACGCGGCGTGCCAATGCAGGGCTTGCGAACGACACGTCCACTATAGAGCTGCCCTGCCATCGCACGCACGTGTCCACCGAACCTCTATTGAGGACAGACAGCCCGACCTCCAGGAGCCATTCCTCCAGTACCCCACCACGCGCGTCTGTTACAGGGGATCCCCACGCCGAAGACTTGGCGTTGAGGTCCCCGGCGACCAGCACGGGATAGGGACTGAACTGCCTGATCAATGACCCCAGACGGTCTAGGTAGCCCTCAAATTCGGCTAGCGCTCTGTTGGGGGAGAAGTATACCGCTACGACCACAATCTCCCCCAGCTGAGCTGCCACGAAGCCTGAACCTCTTCTCACGTTGGTGAGAGATGGGAAACCCGCAGCGGTCCTGCAGACCACTGCCGCAGTGCCAGAAAGGTCCCCGACACAGTTGTCATCAGGCGGGACGAAATACGGTTCCGACACTACGGCCACTTGTATCAACCACTGCGCCATGGTCTGGAACATTAGGTCCTGAGCCCTGGCGCAGTGATTTATATTCGCCTGCAGGAATGATATGGTGGCCATTTACTACTGTATGGCCATCGGTGTCCCTTCCTCCCTGGCCTCAGTGGCGTTTTGGCGGGTTGACTGACTCTGGGCTTCGTTTACAGTGACGTCATTTCTTCGACTCCTCTTGACATTCGGTTTGCAAGAGGTGGTGCAGGCCTTGCTACCCAGCCTATGGCCAGCAGGTTTGCTCGCTCCGGCGCACACCAAACAGTGTGGTGTTGCCGAGCATTGAACAGATGTGTGGCCTAACTGATCACATTGGTAGCAGGAGCTGCTCAGGTCAATCTCTGCAGTGCATTGGTAGGGGCCTCTGCGGAAGCAGCTTCGCCCGCACCGATGACCAGCTTATGAGAACACGGCCGGCGTTAAGCACCTTTCCAGCGGCACCAACTGGACAACTGACTACGACTGTACCCAGACCATTTTTGTTCCTGCGGATTTCCCCCACTTTGACAGAGGTTACTGGGCATTCGCCGTACTTCGCGACAGCTTCAGCAACCTCCGTCCTCTCCGCCGCATCGTCTAGGCCCGATATGCGCAGATCAGCGCTTTTTTCAGGCCTGGAGACTAGGGCAACCTCGTCGCCGACCACTTGACGCAGCTTTTCAGCCAACAAGTTGGCCTTTTCGCCACTATCTACCCCAGGCACTTCCAGGATCCGCGCACCTGTTGCGGCCTTCCTAAACCGGAGGGCCTGGATTCCCAAACCCTGGAAATCGACCGCCGTTCTAGCCTCTTTGAGGATGTCGGCATATGTAACTCCCTTTGCCGCTGCATCCTGCTGCAGCTTGATAACTACAGCAGATGAGCGAGGGGGCCTAAGCTTCGGCATCCTCTTGTGCTCCTTTGACTTTCCAACCGGTGCGGTTACTTTGGGACCACTGCCTGACTTTTTACTGCGCCGGGTGACTAGCGTCCACTCGGATAGCGGACCAGATGTCATCAGCGGTGGAACACCGTTTGCAGCTTGTTTGGTAACATCTGGTTGGGATTCGCGTTTCCCGCCCTTCTTCTTTTTGCTCGTTCCTTCCCGCTGGATCTTAGGGCGGGATGGTCCGGGTTGCAATACTGTCCCGTCAGCTTCACAGGAGGTTTCCTGCGAAGCTGTCGTTAGAGCCTGTGAAATGCCGCTTGTGCCTGCCCTTGGAGTAGCTCTGAGAGCGGCCACATAAGATGTGGCCTTGGCTACCATGGGTGGTGGTTTATCCGCTGCCAAAGGAGGGCGAAGGCGCCTCTCGGGCAACAACCTGTCCTCAAGGTTCTCCAGGCGAGCGTTTACCAATTTACCCACTGCCTCTAAAATAGAGCGCTGCAGGAGCTCTGGATCTACCGGCACGCCTGATGGGGAAGGGACTGAAGCCACCTCGCGTGCCTCTTGTGTCCTTCGCAAATCCGCCCGAAGTGCAGCTAACTCGTTGCGGAGCTCCAGCACTTCTGCTTTCAGGCGCTTGTTGTCTGCCGCCATCTTTTTATTTTCCTCAGTGACCGTGGCCTTTGAGAGTTCCTCTACTGCTCCCTTTATGGCCATGGCCGCCTCTTTGAGAGCCCTGACGAAAGTCCCCTTTAAATTTTTTGATTTGCTTGCGACCTGCGTTACGATCTCTACTTGTTGTAGGACCTGGTCACGCAGGTCACCCGCCAGAGGCAATTGATTTTCTTCATTGGCTGCCGCTTCGTTGAGCCAGGCTGGCCTTTGTACACGCGCCTTCTGCGTGGCCTCCGCCACCTCCTTTTCGGCCTGCAGCTCTTTTCTGGCGCGCTCCTCTGCGGCCAGTGCAGCCTTAGACTTAGCTAGGCAAATATGCTCTCCGGCGCTGGTCGCAGGTTCCATGGCGGCGTTACTCTTTCTCCCGCTCCTGCTTCCTGAACTTGACAGGTCACTCTGTGTGTTTGTGGTTTTCAGGAACCGCCCCCGCGCATCTCTCGTTAGGGTTGCAGTCGATATGCCTTTTCCCAGCTGGCACCTTTAGCGCAGGTTGTTCGTCTTCGCTTGACACCTCGCTCTCCAAGTCGTTGTTTCCGCTTCTCGGGCGCTTTCTAACGTCCCTGAAGAACCTTGAAGGTCCTACGTTATCAGTAGGCGTCCGACTTATTTCACCTAAAGACGCAGACTTCCTACGGTCCATGCGTCCTTCCGTCTCTGCTATTTCACAAAGCACATCGTTGTCCGTGTTCATGCAGGTGTCTGTTTGTGATAATTCCATCCGTTTTTTTTTTGTTTTATGTTTATGAATTCCATTTAATTCCCACGCGTATTAGGTAAATAAAAGTCCGCCGGGCCAGTGACCTTGTAGCCCGGTAACCCTACATACACCTGGGGGTCGGGAGGTACCCAGGGTTGGCCGCTATGACTGGTTTGACGGTCCAGCCTCTCTTTCGAGCATCCGACGACGCGTACCGTAACGCCGAAATCTCCGGTTTTTTAGTGAGGTTTACTCCTCGCGGTCCGGCCGGTTAAGGCAAGACCCTCGGTTCTGCCGCAGGCTGCGAGACATGATCCACGACACCTGCAGCAGAGTACCGAGATCGCCCGGTGTCGACAGAAGCCGAGTGCACTTGGCAAACACACCGCGCAAATCACACCGTCCCCTCTCGGGAACTTCCTTTCATACATCACGCAATCACTCACCTGTTTCCCCTTTCCCCCCAAAGCACACACCTTTCATACGTCTCGCACATTTCCCCCCTTGTTGCATCCCCTGTCATCTCTCACTTGAGAGAGATACTGGGAGCAACGAAGGCTCGCCTTGCAGGCTTGCCTCCTAGGACTTTGAGTCCTTGGACGTCCCTAAGTCCTGGTAAGGACTCCCAGAACGCCCTCCTCTGCCAGTTTTGGTCCGCGCCGGTTTCCCGGTATCACCCAGGATTGGATGATATTCCCCTATCCGCCACCTGCGGACGCGCCCGATGGGAGATCTGGCAACTCCTCACGGGTGCCTTGAACACCCCTGGCACAAGATTACTTATGCACTATAATACTTACAACTGGGTTAATTATTAAGGATGGGTTGGGATGGAATGGAACGTTTCTGTGGCTTGACAATCATATTTACAATGTAGTTTTTGCTCGTTTCATTGTTGTTACTGATGTTATCAATCAATCAAATATCTTTATTCAAATAGACGCTTGCGCGTTCTTATGAATCGTCAGATTCTACATAAAAATTATATATATATATATATAGATTGGTAAGGTTAGCGCCTTTAGTCCGTAGACTATTAAAGCTTCGTCGAACGCAGAACACGTGGGCTAGCCAGAATACGCCAGTTTGAATTTTTTTTTTGAGTGGTTGTGCCTCTGTTGGCCTTAGGGGCCTTTAAAGATCCGACGGGCATGAGGTGGCGGGGCGCTCGGGGCGCCTAGTCTAAGCCTCGGCGTATTATTATTACGCGTTATGGCGACTAAGTTCGGGCTCCCGAGGGAACCTCGGCTCGGGCCGTCACGCTGTTAATTTCACCGATTTGGGAGGCCGCCAAGCTCTTAGGGCGCTTTGGCGGACGCTCCATGGAGTGACTAGGCTCAAGGGTCCCCGAGAGGGGACCTCGGCTTGGGCTGTCACTCAAAACGCGTTTAGCATTCCGATTCGAGGGTGCCCGAGAGGGCCGGACCTCGGCTCGATCGGTAGCTGTTATCTGGCTGGGGTTTGAAATTACAAAGTGTTTCGTCAGACAAAGCCTTAGTTAGTACAACAAGTTGTAAGTTTAGTAGGAGTAGAAACGTAAACTGAGGTCTTTTTAATGCACCACCTGTTTGTTTTCGCGTCGAATTACGTGACGTTGATCGATGATTATTTTTTCGTACGGGGGAGCGGCGACGTTTTGCATTTCAATTAGCCTAGTAATGATAAATTGTATTGATAATGGGGGCGGTAAGAAAACCGCGTTTTGTATTGTACCGGGTAACCAAGACATTCAACTGAAATTCGTGCCATCATCTATATTTGTCATTCAAGATTTTCTTATGTTTTGGTTTATGTAGCGGCTAACTATGGGCTGCCACCAGCAGTTTGTGTTACGAACTCACTTCCGTATATAGGGGTGTGTATTTGTGAATTTTGTACATAACAATAGATATGCTCCAGCTATAAGGGCAAGTTATTTGAAAGCGTAAGAAATTAATCAACCGTTTGACATTTTTTTCAATGTGGCAAGCGAGCTGATGGTTCACCTGATGTTAAGTAGTAACCGCCGCCCATGGACATTGCAACGACTGTAGGGTGCAACTCTGCCCGCGTTGGCACCTTTTAATAAAGTGCGCCCCGGTTACAACACTCACAAGACGAAACGCAGAAGTGTAACAATTCAACTTCACGCCGGTCTTCTGTGAGGTCGTGGTCTTTTCCCGGACGGACCAGTTCATTCGTCAATAGTGAAGACTGTATGACCTTATTAGTAGTTTAGAGATATATCGTATATCGACGACCCGATTGACGTGGGGATTAGTGACCCTGCCTCTTACGCCATAGGGTGTGGGTTCGATCCCACTACTGGAAAAATATTGTGTGATGAACATCGTGCTTTCCCAGTGTCTGGGTGTTTATATGTATAAGATGTATATATTTACAAAAGAAAAGTATTTTTAAGTATGTTTATCATTTTCTAGTACCCATAGTACAAGCGTTGCTTAGTTTGGGACAAGAGAACGTTGGGTAAAAAATGTGTCCGAAAAATATTATATTAATATTATAGTATAATTAATATTATAGTCCCATTTCATTATTTTTTATATTGCTCACTTATATTAAAATTTTGCCGTCACCAGGGGTCGTGCCGGCCCGGTACATCCTCGCCGTCCTGGGCTCCATCGGCATGGCCATCATATACGGGTTGAAGGTTAACCTGTCTGTCGCTATGGTGGGTATGCTGAACCACACGTCCATAAGGCTGTCGGCCCAAGAGGACTTGCCCGATCACAACAACAACACCTTGGTGTCTGGTGAGCCTGAATGCGTTTCGACTAGCGGACATAATTCTACGGTAAGATTTATTTAAGTAATTTTTTATCTAAATCTAACAAGGTTACAAGATAAATCATATATAAGTACCAAATTTCGACTGTGGCATGGCCACGCAAGAGTCTCTTCTGTTGCACGAATGGGCAGGTCCGTCCGTGTGAATACCACGAACGCGAAGGTGAACCGCCAGGTCGATTGCCACCTTCTCCCGTAAAAAATATATAATACAAGTTACGACTTTAAAACGATATCACGTGGCAACTAGCAAGAAACAAAGTGTACGGACAGGCTTTTCTGTTGGGCATTGTTCCCGCATACCAGTAAACATCCTGGTGTACAGGAGCCCCTAATAGACCATAGTTTTTATACTTACTGACCGGTGTGTCTGCCATTCTCAAGTTTAATATATTTATATGAGGACATACTTATTGATTCAGCACCAAACGCGTGATAGTTTTTTTTTTCAATGTTTAATCACTTAATGCCTCTTTTAATGCATGATGCTAATTGCGTTCTTTCACCCTTCGCCCCACCTAATGAATAAATTGCAATAACTGGAGCACAAGAGATATTTTGCTCCTCACCGTACACATAAAAAGTTTGTGCCAAGTGTAATAAAAAGTTAATTTTTCAAAGAGAAAAGGTGGTAATGTCTCCAAATTTAAGACTTCGGTGTCAGTGCGAAAATACAAATGAAAGTGAAGTAAAGTATGTGCCTATATTTACGTCCTACATAGGGCATAGTCCACCACGCGACCCCACTGTGGATTGTCGGACCTCACATATCTTCGAAATATTTTTTTGTTATTACAAAAATATGCAGGTTTCCTCACATAGTTTTCTTTCATCTCTGCACATGTTACGTCAGTACGTGTTAATCAATAATTTGGTTGGTGCTGGCATCGGGGTTAGAACTTGGGTTGCTCGAGTATAATGGATTAAAAACGAGCGCCCGGACACAGAGCTATAAAGGTTACAACAGTAACTATACTACTACTTTTATAAAACTACTACAACTTTACTAAAAAATAACATAGCTCATACTCCTAGTTCGAGGACGATAAAATGCTCGTTTAAAAAAGTGTCCTTTTCGGGTTGAAAAAAATAATAAAATCGTTTGTCATGTCACATTACAATATAAGTATCAATGTATAAACGCTCATAAACTTCTATCACTAAGCTGAGTGGATGGTGTTTTATTACAACACCTGTCCCGTGCGAAAGTTACTAAGCCAACAGTTAGCCCATTATAGGCTAATGTGAGCTTCAACGCATCAATGATTAATTATGTAGTAGGTGTTGTTAATACGATACGGTGTACAGTGTTTAAGAGGATAATTTACTCATTACATCAAACGTTCCTTGTCCACGGCATGATGCCAAGAATTTAAGTCGTATTTCACTTAAGGCATCCCTTGTCTCGTCTTCGGATGTTGGAAAATGACTTGTAAAAAACGGCAAAAATCATACGCAAGTACAGATCTTTCATTATCTCAACGATTATGTCAAAAGCATAACATCCGAAGGTGGCATTCATAACCTTTTCATAAACAAAAAAGAAAAGTTAAAATGGGGCTTAGAAGCTGAAAGCATTCAATTTTATAAAAAGCCATCTAGGGTCTGATCTGGTCTGATCTTTTTTTGGAAATATATAACATTTAAATTCTTAAAAAAATTATTCACATCATCGGATAGCTAAAGAGATAGGTAGATAGGAGGAATGTCTTTTTCTCTCAATGCCAATTATTTGATTTCGAAGTCCTATATGTACATTTATGTTAGTGAAGTGACAAGAGGCCGCATTCAAAATCGGTAATAAAGAAACTATTTTTGTCGTTTGACCTTGTTCAGGATCAATCACGCGCCTATAATGCGGCCACACTCGTTGAAACGATGATTATGGATTTTGGAATGATTCCAAAAAAACAAAACAGAAGCAACAGACGTTATTTTAACAGAATTTATGTATCATCGCGTAGCTGAATTTCGGATAGAACTTCATCAAATAATAAAGTTTCCTCCTGTGTTGCGGGGAATTTAACAAACATGAATATCACAGTACAAAATTCACTCAGTCTCAGAAAAGTTGTCTGAGCGTTCAAATATTTACAGTGGGCATATTCGCCCGGAAAGTACCATTATTTCACAGAAGACCGACGAGAAGCAAAATTTTCGTGTCATCTAATGCGTGAGGTAACCAGGGCCCACTTTTAGAAAACAGCCGAACCGCCCTGAACTGCTGAAGCTGAACTTTTTCACATAATAATAAAAACTTTACCTCGTTTTGGAATCAAACTCATACTAAATCTCCATCCGAGCAGTGGGAATTATAATTTCACTGGAATTGGCACAAGGTGTAACTAAATCCAAAAATAACTACCTTTGTACTTGTAGGATCCATTCGTTATATTATTTATCGTTTCAGGATTGTTTAAAAAGATTCATACCGATTTTGGTCTGACCGTTTTCGAGTAATATCCATTTTAAAACTCAAATTCTATAAAATGTATAAAAAAATTAATGAGGTACCAAAATATATTGTTGTTTGTCCATCAAATTGTAAGGAAACTACCTGTAAAGTTGGCATATATTATTACATCATCTTAGATTTGTCTTGTGCCTAGATGTGCTAGCAGTATTTAATTAACATATGTACCTATACATTTTTGCTACCTATTTAATTTAATTGCATAATAAGCTATGATAATGCTGACACATTCTGTTCATTCTGCTGTCATCGATGTCGAGTTACACTGACAATGTTTACAGTGAAGCAACCAGTTTAAGGACCTAAATCATTACATTTTTATGACGCTATTCGAATGCAGAAGGACGATACAAATATATTTATCGCTAGTTATTTATCGACCGCGACATTTACATTAAAGTATCCGTCTGACCTAAATATCTTATTTATAGCAGGAATATGTTTCAATCAAGTTCAATGAAAACAAACGACGATCGCTTCGGCCTTAATTCCCTTTAAAATTAATCGGAATGCCGACGCGGCTGCACCACTAAGATAAGTAACGGCTACACTCAGAAACGCCAATTAGCGTCTAATAGGAAAAAAAACCTGAGATGTTCTCTCTTAATGGCTTGTAAGCAACTCCACGTGGGTAATAAACGAATTTAATATTTGGGCTAATCAGTTAAAAGTCATCTCTGACTGCGGGCGTCGTGATAAATTTAAAATTTTGCGATCGCCATGATAGATATGCCATGTAATAATATTAATGTCATGCAATAATTTTAATGTGCATTAATAAGAATATGTATATAAATGTTTATTCCACTAGTGGAAAAAGAGATGGCAATTACAGCCTTTTTTTTAAATTTATATGTATAAGAAATAAAATTTTAAAAAACATTTTAAACTGATACAAACATAAACTCATAAGAGTTTTGTTTTTTTATACAGTATACATAAGTACTTTTCTTATACGGTATACAACTTAAATGGTTGCTCGAGTAGTTGTGTACCGTATTAGAGGCGAGCGCTCCGACATTAAGTACGTAGTAAATTATATTTGTAAATTATGAATATTATAAATATTGTTCCAGGAGGCGGACGGGCCTTTCGAATGGTCGTCGGAAATCCAAGGTTTCGTCCTCAGTTGCTACTTCTGGGGATATTTTGTTTCACAAATTCCGGGTAAGTGAAAATATATGTCACTACGTACGTGTGCTGTGACCTTTATTTATGATATAAAGTTGTATGTGACTTTTAACATGTTTCGAAACACCATGTGGAGGCTCGGTCGTAAATACTACAGGAATTGGCCAGGAACCAGGGTGATATCGGTCCCGGTGAGTTTAAAATTCCTCTGCGGAGTATGGTAACTAGAGGCCAAAAAAAGTAAATTAAAGTAACAGCCTATGTATGTCCCACTGCTGAGCAAAGGCCTCCTCTGTACAGACGGCATTAGGGCATAGTCCATATCTTCGAAATATATTTTTTTGGTTTTTCCAAAATATGCAGGTTTCCTCACGATGTTTTCCTTCACCGCTGAGCACGTGATAAGTGAGCACTTAAAATTTACAATTTCACTGGTGCCGGCACCGGGATCGAACTTAGGTTGCTCGAGTATATTGAATTAAAAGCACACTGCACACCCGGACACTGAGCTATCACGGCTCATATCAACTAGAGGCCAATACTAAGTGCAATATCATTGATTTTGTAAGTGGAAGCGCTCCTTATTTGCCATCGGGTAAACAGCTTACTTCATTATTTTGAAATAAAAAAAACAGCAAGGATTATCGACACAAAAAAAACGGCCCCGCCTTCCCTGACGAAACCCATTCTCAACTCGCGTTTCATCGTAGTACCTGATGCATCGATGTGCGTAAGGAACAAAACGAAAAACCCGTTATCTATCCGCATTCCGTGAATGGGTAACAGGCCTTTAGGACCATGGTGCCATTTATGGCTTAGCTATAATTCTAGGTGAAAAATTTATTTATCCAACATTTACAACAATAAATCTATCTAAATTGCATATTATCTAATAAATCTGTATCTAATATCCACGCGGCATGGCACCATGCCGCGTGGATAAGGTTTGCTTGTTTGTTTCTGCCAAGAACGCTAGCTGTTTAGAAGATTGAGAAGTAAAATTGAGCCAGTAATTGGTGTCATCGATGTAAAATAATTCATATACGCTGCTATTAAATATTTTGTTGATTATGGCAGCCTAGTAGTGCCCTTATGAAGGTTGTTAACCTGGTATATTACCTCGAAAGAAAAAATATAAAAGTATAAATACAAAAAATGTGTAATTAAGACTGTTCCAAAAATTTTCAAAGCCGCCAAGTTCCAAACTGCACCTACTAGACGCGTAATCCGGTTCGAACCAGTGCAGCGGCGAAAAACTTTGGGATAGTCCTATTTACACAAGTCTTAAGTGCAAAGACTAGCACTAAAATTTTAATATTAAGCGTGAATAATACTTTTTCGTTTTTTTTAAATGTGAGAAAGTGGCAAACGAGCTGCCTGTTCACCTGATGTTAAGTGATAACCGCCGCCCACGAACAATAGCAACACCCGTAGGATTACAAATGCGTTACCTTTAAATAAATTGGGCCCCGGCTACCTCACTCACCAGACGAAACGCAGAAGTGTAACACTTCTACTTTACGCCGGTCTTCTGTGAGGTCGCGGTACTTACCCGGACGGAGCTGCCCTTTCGTGGAACAGTGAACACTGTTGCGTGGCCCTGCCATCGTAAAAGAAGGGCGAGGTCGGGTTTTTATCTGAGGGCGACGTATCTGCAACCGCCAGGTCGTTTGCCACTTCCTCAAATAAAAAAAAATATATATGCAATAATTGTTAATAATGTTGTCCGTTGTAATCATTTAAGTTGGGGACTACTTGCAATACTGCTTACCTAAACACAAGAAATTATCCCAAAAGAAATCATAGCAATAAAACTGCCGTATCCACCTGAATTCCAAAACGTTGATTTGAGCTAAAATTAGTGAAGAAAGCACTTGAAATATCGTTAACACACATTTACTCTTTTACAAACCAGATGAATTATAACTGAGGACCGAGTTGAGAATTTAGCAGCAAAAAAAATACTGTCCAAACTAATTTATCGGTTTGCGTTATGAGTTCATTAATGCGGGAGTCGTAAGGGACGTATTCTTCTCCAAATGCTGCCAAATTTGAGAATCCTTGATGAAGTCCGCGAATAAACTGAGTTCAAATCGCGGTGGCAGCAGCAAAGTTATTATTTGATCAGCTTATAGGCAGAAATATCTAAAGAAGTAGCTAACTCACGGTGATAGGGCCACGCAACAATGTTGTTGCATGAATGGGCAGGTCCGTCCGGGTAAGTATCACGACCTCATAGAAGACCGGCGTGAGTTAGAAGTGTTATACTTCTGCGTTTCGTGAGGTGAGTGGCCACATCTGCAACCCTACGGGTGTTGCAAATGTCAATGGGCGGCGGTTATCACTTTACATCTGGTCAACCACCATAGGTCGAAGTGTGCAGGTTTAAGAGACCTCGGGGTGCATTAGTTTGTTATTATGACTTGATTGTTTTTGATGATTTAAAAGTTATATGATTAAAGAATATGTATATATATTTATATATTAATATATATGTTTATGTAGGGTATATTATAGGAATATCTCGGAATCTATGCACTGAACACATTTCCAGCTACCTTCAATCACCTATTTTCTCACCAGGTTAGCTGGCAGAGAACTCGCATATTGAGTTAAGCTTACCTTTTGTACATTATTTTCATTTTCATTATTATTTTTTGTATCCTGTGTTTTGTGTACAATAAATATATAAATAAATAAATATAAATAAGAATCTCAAAAGTCCGTCATACAGTGCCATATCGTAGACGCGCTTTCTTTTCAGGGGCCCGAGTCGCCGAGCTCTTCTCCGCCAAATGGGTGATGTTTTTCAGCGTCACGATCAACGTTGTGTGCACTTTGTTGACACCGGTGATGGCCGAGGCACACTACGTGGCGGTGATGCTTATGAGGGTGGGGGAGGGCGTTGGAGGGGTGTGTATGATTGCATTCAATTTGATAAGTCTGTATACACGTAACTATATTTTTAGAAACGTACTGTTATAGCGAGGAGAGTAGAGCTAAGCTGTCATAATAAACTATTCTTAAAATACGATTGGTGTGAAAACACAAGCAATAAATAAAGATATACATTGGATCTTAAAGCCTAGGTCTTTTTCTGGAGAAGGTTCGCACTAGATTTCTGTCACTCTCTCTCTTTAATTCTCCTCTTTGTTATTTCAAACTACGACTACTAGTTAAACGTAGCACGTAGTTTTATTGTTATTTGTACCCGTTTATTAAAATTTCGTTCACATCTCATTCGTATTTGTACCCGTTTACTCAAATGTGTTGTACCCATTGACATGTTTCATTCGCATATTGCATCCATTTCATTAACTATATACGTAGGGAGTTACGTTCCCTGCGATGCACGTGCTGCTGTCGAAATGGGCGCCGCCTGCCGAGCGCAGCGTAATGGCGGCCCTCGTTTACGCGGGAACCTCACTGGGAACTGTCATTTCGATGCTAATGGCGGGCGTACTTACTGCGACGCTGGGTGAGTGAATTTATTCCGGCAGGTCACTCACGTCTTTGAATTTTTGTTTGTCAACGAAACGAGTTTGTCTAACGTTCGATACATTTTTGAAAAGTTTACCTTTTGATTGCTTTGTATAGTCAACTGGATGGCCAATAACCGTGGCCAGTAACGGCCCAATCTAATTTAGTTTACCCGTGGACCGGAATCGTTTATCATTGACGTTGAATATAAGGTTTTTATGAATAGTTTGTTCGTTAGACGCCCTCCCTTACAACATTATTTCTGTGGTAGGGCCACTCAATTCTAAGTACGATCCTGTAGCATGAATCATGGCCAGTCCATCCGGGGAAGTATCACGAGCTCACACAAGACCGTGAATTAGAAGTATTATACTTGTGCGATTCTTCTGGTCAGTGAGGTAGCCTGGCTTCTTTATTAAAAGGTGGCAACGCATCTGCAACTATGGGTGTTGCAAACGTCCATGGGCGGCGACTATCACTTACAAACAGATGAACCGCAAGCTCGCTTGCCACCTTCTCACATAAAAAAATGCAATCCGTTCGCGTTAGGTAACTATGCGGCGGTAAACAAATCAGGCTAACCCACTGCTCGTTTGCCAACCTTTAACATACAAAACAAACACGAAGTGAAAAATCGATGCTTATAACACAAGGAAAAATGAGTCTAATAGCTATTGTTTATATTTTCTAATCAATCTAATAAAATATAATAGAAATCAGGAGATAGCAATCCATAAATGGAGCGGCAACGAAATGATAGGAGGAAGTAATTTCTAATACTGGAACAATGGATGTCAACAAGGAATGGAACAACCTGCCGGTGTCCGTCTTACCGTCAGATTACAACGTAGGCGTCTTCAAGGCAAGGTTTTCACTGAGCCAGTGCGCTTTCCATCAACGTCTACACACCACTTACCATCAGGTCGGAAGGCAATCGAGCGATGGCCAGTTTCGACAAAAAAATACGATTTGAACAGGTTGGGAGAGCGTTTTCTACGTGATGGGCGGCTTGTCGTGCGTTTGGTGCGTTGCGTGGGTGCTCCTGGTACAGGACTCCCCGCAGCAGCAGCCCCTCATCAGCGCAGAGGAGCGCGAGATGATCGTCTCCTCGCTGGGTGGCCACGCCGACGACCACTCGCCTCACAAGGTACGCGCTAGAACGGCCACCCGTCTTCGCTTTTGGGGACATTTTTAAAGCAAAAGTGGGTTAGGATACGGTTCTCATTCAAAGTCAAAGTCGAGAATTTATTTATTCAATACAGGCTTTGTTTAAGCTGTTATTGAACGTCAAAAACTACTACCGGTTCACTAAACTAGAACTGAACAGTGAACAAGCGGCAAGAAACTCGTCTTGAGAAGAGAGAAGAAGTCTTGGTATCTCTTTTTTATTGTTCATTAGATGGTAAGTGGTCACCGTCACCCATCTGAGCACGCGATATATGAGCACTTAAAATTAACAATTTCATTGCGAGCATTTCAGGACTTTTAACTAATGTTGCTCGAGTATACTGAATTAAAATCGAGCGCCCGGGCGTAAACGTCAGCGTTCGAGAAAGAAAATGTTATTTTCACAGCCGTGATAGCTTAATGTATTTAATTCATTATACTCGAGCAACCCGAGTTCGATCCCCGGTGCCGGCACCAATGAAAATGAAAAATAAAACATTTTTTACATATGTGGACTCCGCTAATCCGCAGCGGGGCCGCATGGTGGGCTGTGCCCAAATACCCTCTGCACAATGAGCACAATACCCTACGTCCTTTGCCCAGCAGTGGGAGATATATAGGCTGTCACTGTACTTTTCGTGTACTTTGGCCCCTCCAGAAGTTGGCGGTGCCGTGGCGCGCGGTGCTCACCTCGGCCCGCATTCCTGGCCATCCTGGTGGCGCACGCCTGCTCCAACTGGGGCTGGTACATGCTCCTCATCGAACTGCCCTTCTACATGAAGCAGGTGCTGAAGTTCAACATGACCGAGGTGAGCCTAGCGACGGGTGTGCAGGCGTCGACTGTGGGAGTTGTAAATTAAAACACTGGTCTCTTCGATTATCCCTTAGAGCCGGTTGCAATAATCCTCTTGCAGATACATTTGGTTACTGGCGATAGGTATTTGACGGTTTGTTTTTTTTTTTTTTTTTTGGCAAATCGTGTATTTTGGAAATTACATTTAAATACAAATTACCAAGTAATGAAATATGCATAATCTTTTTCGACCTTACCGACGTAATAATAAGATAATATGATACCTAGATACCTATATGATACCTAGCTAGATCGATTTCTCGCTCCCGAATCTACGCACATACTAAATTTCGTGAAAATCGCTGGAGCGAGATCGTGGCTTCCGATTATATATATGATATATATACAAGAATTGCTCGTTCAAAGGTTAAGATTACTGTAACGTCGGCAGTGTTACCAACGACGGTAACGTTATTTTCAAGTGTGTTTTTGTTTATTTGAGCTGGCTGGCATAAGTACGGTGATATTGATGCGGTTAATTACTACGCACAGTAAATATATGAAATATGAATAATACTTGCAAAGTTGTGATGATATAACTGTATGATGATTAGTTGACGTTCGTATAATAGTGTAATAATTAACTAGTGTGCTCGTCCCGATTGTTCCTACTAAATAAACACCTGCCGTAATAGGGGATTTCGGCGCGGGGGATCTAGATATTCTGGGCGGTTCACCTGATGTTAAATGAACCACCCATGAACATCTACAACAGCTGACGCGTGACGCTGACATATTATAAAAAAGTGGGCTACTGTAAAAGTGGACTGTAAAGAACTGTCCATTACTAGCCACAATACAGTGGGAATAGGCAAGGGTTTTTCTCCTGTATTCTGGTGCGTCCCATAAGAAATCTCAAAGGAAAAAAGCCACGTGAGCCAAGATTATATAAAAATATTGTATTTTTTGTATATTGCAGAACGCCGTCACAACTTCCCTGCCGTTCCTGTCGCTCTGGTTCTTCAGTATCGCCCTGAGCAGGACCCTGGACTGGATGCGCGGGAAGGGCTACATCACGACCACTACTGCTAGGAAGATAGGCACATTCTTCGGTGAGTGGGTGCAAGGTTGAATATATTATGTAGTGATGGATCGTATAATGAAGTTATAAAGTTAAAAAAAATACTTAAATGTGATTAAATATTTTTATATTAAATTAAACATTTTTAAATTATACATACAATAATTGTGTAATTAATATAATCATTACATACACATAAACATAAAATTAAATATATGACTCCGTCGCGCATTTGGCCAGGTATTGGCTGTGGCAACAGGGGTCGTGGGTTCGATTCCCACATGGGACAAGTATTTGTGTGACCCACTGATAATTGTTTCGGATCTGGATGTTAGTCCACGTGGAATGATTGTAAAACGCTCTTACAATCGCAACACACGATAGTATTATCTTATAGTAAGGCGAACGTTTTTATGAAAAGAAGAAAAAAGTAAACTCGCGTTGTGCACGATGCAGCGTCGGCGGTGCCGGCTGTGTGCCTCCTCTCGCTGTGCTACGTGGGGTGCGCGCGGGGTGCCGCCGTCGCTTTGATGGCCGTCGGGGTGACCAGCATCGGCGGCATGTTCTGCGGCTTCCTCTCCAACCACATCGACATCGCCCCCAACTTCGCCGGTATTGAATCTCATGTAGATCACACCGAATCTCCCATACGGCGTGTCTTTACCATCGTGACAATAAATGAACACACATATAGAGGATAACTTTTTGAAGTTGTATTAAAGATTTACATTCTTTAAACATCAATATTTATAAAGAACTTTAGAACACCCTCACGTATAAAACTTTAATGTTAAGTTCATTTGTAAAGGTCACAAAGCATATAGGTTGAATGAATTTAAAAGAGACGGTGTACGGTGTTCGAAGGAGAGGCCACGTAATGCGCCTCGCTGTTGCAACGAATGAAAAAGTCCCTCCGGGTAAGTACCACGAATCAGTAAATGTAGTTGTATACGTGGAAGTTGACAAATTTTCGTTTCTTTTTTACTTAATTAATTTGTTTGAAAAATAATTTTTTTTTAATTATGGTTTTTTTTAACGTTGTAATATTGAGTTTAGCAGATGTCCATGGGCGGCGTGGTTCACTTAAAATCAGGTGAACCGTCTGCTCGGTTTGACAACTTTTCGCATAAAAAAAAAAAAAAAAAAAAAGATCACACATACTGTCAAGGAAGGCTTGTAAAGCGGCGCGTGGCAACGAATGAAAAGTCTCTGAATCAGTAAATGTAGTTGTATAGGATGTTACAAATTTTGTTTCTTTTTATTAATTAATTTATTTTGGGCCGACTTCAAAAAAGGAGGAGGTTTCTCAATTCGATCGTTTATAGTTTTATTTTTTTTTATGCGTGTTTCGGGGATTTAACTTGGTAGAGACACGCTTATATGATCACCCTATTTCATAATAATAAAGCTCGCGCCTGCTATCTGTATTTTGTTAGAAAGGAGATATCCCAAGGGTGGTACCATGATAAGGAAACCCAGATCTGATTTTAGTTTGCTTTTAGTTTCCTGGTTGATGTCGGTTTTTTTTTTGTTCAAAATTATTTAATCGATTTTTGCACTATAGCGTTCTTTAAGTAATAGCCAAATGTATACGAAATGGTACCTTACTACCTATAACTTTTTATGTAAAATTTAACGATTCATAAGAACGCGCCAGCGTCTATTTGAAAAGAGATATTTTTTATTGATTTGCATTGATTTGATATAAAATCCATTGCATGTATTTTAGGTACCCTCATGGCTTTGACGAATACCGTGGCGACTATCCCCGGAATGGTGGTGCCGATTTTCGTCGGAGTCTTAACACATGGAAATGTAAGTTTAATTATCTATACCACATGATACACTTAGGGAATAGTGTTTGGAAGCTTTTGTATGACCTGAAAAAAATTATGTCCTTAAAGAAAGAATTTTATAAAAAAAATTCAAATTATTTACTCGTATTAATTTTAAATAAAAAAGAGCCGTGATAGCTCAGTGTCCGGGCGCTCGCCTTTAATTCAATATACTCGAGCAACCTGAGTTCGATCCCCGGTGCCGGCACCAATGAAGTTTTTAACTTTAAGTGCTGACTTATCACGTGCTCCGCGGTGAAGGAAAACATCGTGAGGAAACCTGCATATTTTCGAAATAATAACAAAAAAATATATATTTCGAAGATATGTGAAGTCCACCAATCCGCAGTGGGGCCGCGTGGTGGACTATGCCCTGATACCCTCTGTATAGAGGAGGCCTTTGCCCAGCAGTGGGAAATGTATAGGCTGTTACTTTACTTTTACTTTTTTTATTACTTTTTAAATACTAAATTTTAGTCTCTTTTCCAGCAAACCATATCGGCGTGGCGGGTGATATTCTTCGTGACGATAGGGCTGTACATAATCGAGATAGTCGTGTACACAATGTTCGGCTCCGGCGAGCAGCAGCCCTGGAACGAGCCGCCGCGGCCGGAGCGGGACAGCGCCGAGAAGAAGCCGCTCAACGAGAGGACCGAGAAGACGCACGTGTGAACGATGACGCTTGTTCGAAAATTGAAAAACGTTTTTATTTTTTTTGTTTTCGACTGCAGCGTGATTTCGATACTCGGTGGGTAGTTCGGAATTTGAAATGATTTTTTTTGTTTTCCACTACATTTCGCTTTCGAATATTTAAAACTGCGCCGTTTACATTTTTTTATTAATCGAATACAATCGCAATTTCTTATATCTGGCTGGTTAATAATTTTTTTTAAAGTAGCAAAAAAGGTAGAGCGTCTACATAATTATTATTTTGCAAATACTTAAACATATCACACACCTATTCTGGAACAAACTCTATAAAGGTATGATGATATGAAGTATTTTCTTAATCCTTTATTTATTGGAAGATTTGTAATAAAATCATACGACTGCTAAAATTATTTAGGAGAATCCGGAAATTTCTAAATTTTACCATTATTCAAAATAATATTTTTAGCCTTGACAGTTCTACTGCTAAGCAAGGGCCTTTTATGTATGTTTTTGAGAGGCCGATGATTTTTGTTTAGTTTTTTATATGGTTCATATTTAGGTAGACCTATTTGTAATGACGGATTTTATATATTGATTTTATCTTGATCATTTCCTATACAAGGAGATTCCTTCAGATGATCTACGGCCGGTTTCTATATTCTATCTACAGATAGATTTTCTTACTCGAGATAGAATTTTGACGTAAGAATTATGGAGCTAATGCTGGATACCTATCGGTAGTAACCAAATGTATCTGTAGATAGAATATAGAAACCGGTCGTTAAACGGCACTGTCATCGTATTTGAACTCTGCTTGCTCTAGTGGTGTCGCAATGGGAGTTATGAATAACATGCCAAGATATCCGTTGAAATTTTTGATGTATTCATTATCTTGTTAACAAGATCCTTCGTTATCTAATATTTAATATTAATTTTTATTTAACTTACTTTTTATATTAGCCGTTTAAATTGCTTCCATTCAATTTAAAGTGATTGTAGTGATCTTCAAAATTGATTTACTTATGGCTGTCGGCTAGCGATATTAAATTTCGATACAAAAATAAATCGAATTTTTGCAAATTAGTGACTGTCATGCTAATCGAAGACAGACTGTTAGAAGGATATTACTTTTGTATTATATTATGTATATTAATTATTTTATTATAATAATTAATTTTATATGAATGTTGAAGTCATAGCTCATTGAAAATTATACAAAGAATAAGGACTGAATAAATTAAATCAATAAAGTGTAACTGAAATAGAATTTTCAGATTTTAAAAACATTGTCATAACTATTGTAAGAGCTCGGGTTTATTTTATTGACACATCACAATTTTATTTTTTCTATTGTTAATAATTTTGTTAAAATTTTAGTCTTCTTCGATATATTCGACAGTTGCTTTAGCAAGTAAACCGTCGACCTACTCGGAACGAACGACAAAACACTCTTCGTGTCGTCTGAAACTTTACTGTGAACTATTTTGGAACGAGTAAAGTCAAGTTCCTATTGTGTGGGGTAAAGTCAACTGGTAGAAATCGTTTTTTTTTTATGCGAAAAGTTGTCAAACGAGCAGACGGTTCACCTGATGATAAGTGAATACCGCAGCCCATGGACATCTGCCACACCCGAGGGTTACAGATGCGTTGACAACCTTTTGAAAATTGGGCTCCGGCTACCTCACTCACCAGACGAAACGCGAAAGTATTTGTCATACTTCCACTTTACGCTGATGCTGCTGTGAGGTCGGGGTACTTACCCGGACGGGCCTGCCCGTTCGTGCAACAGCCGAGGCTGCTGCGTGGCCCTACCACCGTAAAATCGTCACATAAGGAAAATGCGTTATGCCTCTCCATTTGAATCTCAGCGACTACTTCTGTATCTTCCTGCTAGCTGACCGTATAACGTGGAACGGGGGAAGAAACGAATGTTTTCATTCATAAATATTAGTGGTCGCAGTTTTATTAACATTTATTTTTTATTTTTAACTAAGCTACTCTTAAACACTGTTAGTTTATTACATTGTGCCCGTTATCAAGACGTAAAGAACAGCCAAGGAACTTTGTTCAAACCGAGTGTAACACTCCCTCTAGTCCCATTTCAAAAAGATGTATGCGTATATGTGGCTCCACCCTAGGACCATATCAAGCTTAAGGGATCTAGCTATCCCACTAACTAGAAGTAACTTCGTCCTTTTCTAACTTCATTCACTAGCGACATCGAAAACATGGGTACCTATCTAGCTACTCTACTAACTCAAAAGTAACTTCATTCTATTCTAACTTCGTTCACTAGCGACAACGAAAACATGGGTATCTAGCTATTCCACTAACTCGAAAGTAACTTCGTTCTTTTCTACTACACTAGCGACATCGAAGTATTATTCGGTAGAAATTTTTGATTGTTTTGGGAATACATATATATCTACAGGAGAGAGTGCCGTTTACATTCAACGTTAGATAGATGTTAGATTTAAAATACAAAACTTTTATAATATGGATACGATTGTTTTTTTATACATATAATAAAAGTTAATTTGGTTGCTTTAAGTTGTGTTAGAAGTAGTAAGGCTATGATTATGCTCTTCTCACTACACTACCTTTTTAATGTGACTGACATTTTTGATGTTTAATGGGTTTTTTTTACTAAACCTTTGCTGCTTCTTTTTAACTTTATATGATTTGATTTTCCGTAAAGATATTAATTTTTATCTTTAAGTAGTGTAACCAAAAAAAATATATTATATTTTCTCTTGAAAATGTATAGGTATTATATACAATTTTATTCGTTAAATTAATAAAATTATTATCAGTTTTTAGATTAAATTATATATTATTTGTAGTTGCTGATTTTGTATACTTATTTTTGTACTTTAATTTTTCTTAAAATGGGATTGACTGAACCATAACTTTATAATATTGTATTTTCGATGAAGATTTAAATTTTTATCTTTAATTAGTGTAACAAGAAAAAGTTGTATTATTTTATGTTTACTCTTGAAAATGTATTGATATTTATACATATTTTATTCGTAAAATTAATAAAATTATGATGTTTTTGTGTGTCTGCTACTGTGGTATAGGATTTTATGTACTTATGTTTCATAAAATGAGATTGACTGAACCATATGAAAATTTTATATGAATTGGAAGCAAATATTTTCTTACATTTTATTGAAGTTTTAAACAATTTGTATAATATATATTCCATAATACAAGGCATTTATGAATAGATATACGTTAAAAATCTCATTTGCGTCACTCTGAAGTACAATTACAAATATTACTTTCCAATATATTTAATTTTATTTCTTGACTGATAGTTTTGAACTGAAGATATAAAAAAAATGTAGTAATGCGATTAGTATCTAAGGTTTATTATTTCAAAGTTTAATCTCATTTTTTATTATTTTTTACTTTAATTTGTACTTATATAATGCGAATAAAATAATCGGAAAATCACAGAACAAAAGTATTCGACAGTGTGATGCGTATGACGTGAGTTATTTTGTGTATGTGGCCTTTCATAGACTGCTATACTATAAAATTATTCAGGTTGATATTAAAGCTTTGTTTTTTTTTTCTATATTATTGTACTAATATAACTATTTTTGAGACTTTGCTTGCCAAAGACATGTACTTATATTCACTTTCTCTCATGTATTTAGCATTTAAGCGTTGCGGTATTATAATTATATGATAAATAGATCCTTGCGTTTTATTAAAACAAAAACTTCATCATTTTTCATTCAGAAATCACGTTCGAATATTTTATTCATTATAAAATCATTACACTTAGGATTTTCAAAAAACAATAAGTACTACCGGTTTGTAAAAAATGCCACTGACCTGAGAAGAACCGGCGAAAGAAACTCAGCGGGACATTATTTTTTTTAACATTATTTGACAAAAAAATACCAACAATGTCTAGAATATATTCAATTTCACTGGAAAGAGCCTGGAGGAATCAATTCATTTCCAGTGAGTTATCATTCAAATAATCACTAATACCTTTTAACACACAAAGTTGCCAGCATCTATTAAGTATAGGCTGCCCAAATATAAGCAAGTACAAAGCGATATTCCATTATTATCAGGTTTCCTTATTCCAGGTTGTATCTCATGAACCGTGATTGACGTTGAAATTTTCACAGATGATGTATTTATGTTGTCGCTACTAAAACAAATGTAAAATATATTTGTTGTAATAGCGACATATATATAGCGGCTATACTAAAAACAACTAAAAAAAAAATTTAAGTGGGGCGATACAACAGACATTATATTTTTGCCGTTTTTATAGAATGGTACGGAACTCTTCGTGCGCGAGTCCGACTCGCACTTGGCCGGTATTATTCATTATTTCGAAAATTTGCAGGTGAAATGAAAATTTACACTCGACTCGATACGAATCGAGTCAAGTGTATTTCATTGGATGCGAGCGCCCGGATATTGATCTGTCACGGTCATAGGCGAATGAGTGAAAGGCGTACACTTAGTTATAACGATTTATTTAAGATCGATAGTGTTATTCTACGGCCGATAGTTTTAGACTCAGGCCAATAGTGTTAGACTCAGGCCGATAGTGTTAGACTCAGGCCGATAGTGTTAAGCTCAGGCCGATAGTGTTAGACTCAGGCTGATAGTGTTAGGCTCAGGCCGATAGTGTTACGCTCAGGCCGGTAGTGTTCTTCTATCTGAGGCGGACTAGTCGGGCGATGTAGGCGGGGCCGAAGTTGGCGCCGACCGTCGGCACGACCAGCTGGCCGTAGCGCGGCTTGGCCGGCCCTTCGCCCAGCCGCAGGGTGCTGCTCAGGCACCTCAGCGAGGGCGACAGGTCCCTAGAAACGGGGTGACGTCGCACTTTAATTTGTCGATAGGAAATACTTAATTTTTTAGTGCTATTCTCAGAACTTGAGGTGCTATTCTCAGCACTTGACCTTAAATTGTCTAGAATTTATCGCCACTGCAAGGATTTGAAAGGGTTTGGAAGACGCGATAACCTGAACCCTTACTAAGCCGAGTGGTCGATATCCTCTTTCGAAAATGTCAATGTCTTATCTACATTGTTTTTAATTTCATTTTTAGATATGCTTGTAGACATCTAGTGCTTCCATTACAGCAAACACACTGCCTTAAATGACATTCTATAAGGAATATTTTAAAACTGAGACGCTTTTGTTATTTAAGGTGTAACTTAGATGAGAAAAAAATCATCATCGTTACAAATGGTGATGCAGCATTTTCTGCTGTTGCTGGACGGACGCTCATCCGGGACGCAGTACCGACCTCGCAAAGCATCGTTGTTAAGTCGGACCTATTACACTAGGTAACTCGTTTCGTCTGGCGAGATAGGTAGCCGGAGCCCACTTACAAAATACAAATTAAAATGCAATATATTGCGATACAGATTCAGCGGAAACGTTCAAATCTAATTAGAGACGTAATAAAAGCTTGATCCGAAAACGTTGGCCACCTCTGTGCTGTTGCAGACACAGAGGTGGCCAACCTTTTCCGATCTAGGTAAAGGTGTTACCTGACTGCGGCGACGATCTGGTGCGCCTCGAACGCCTGCTTGAGCGCCGTGTGGAGCACGCCGTCGTTCTGGACCGGGCTCAGGGAGCACGTGCTGTAGACGAGCGCTCCACCGACGCGCACCAGCCGGAGGGCGTTACTGCGGACGGAGGAGAACCACTGGCTCGATTGCTTTGACCGATGTTTTTTATGTGAAGCTGTTGAGCGAGCAGGGGAGGCAGGGGCGCCGATGTCTGCAACAGCTGAGGCCTTGGCGATATTAGAAAGAAGTGAGAGACGAGAGAAAAACCGGTTATCTGACTTACCAGCCGAAACGTGAAAGTATAATACTTTCACTTCACGCTGCTCTTCAGTGAGGCCGTGGTACTTCTTCGGACGAGCCTTGCGGTCGAGTTATCGAACAACAGGACGAGGAATTCTGGTTACAACACTCTAAGGTCGGCTATAAGCAAAAACATATAAATGTTTTTACTTATAGCCGACCAACAAATCACCGCATATAGGTGACCGTCAGCAGTGATTAAGAGCTATACTAATGTCATGCCAAACACTCGCAGGTTTTTAAATTTGGAAGCAGGAAGCCAACTGTTGCGCTCTCTGTCGTACTTACGGAAACATAAAGTCACCACTGACCCTCCCCATAAAACCCGAAAGTGAACGAAGTGTCGTGTGACCAAGTGTAGTTTAATTAACCGAAACTATAGTATGAAACTCGACGTAAACAACTCACACTAGAAGCTGAGTCTGCAGCTCAGGTATCCGGAGCCGCTCTTTGACTCTGTCAGGTCTGAATATGTTGTTCTCGTCTTCGTTCACAGAGTGTCGGTCCGTCGTGCAGGGCACATCCACTAACACCTGCCCGTAGATAGAGTAAAAGAGTAAAGTAACAGCCCACACAAATTCCACAGCTGGGCAAAGACCTCTTCTGCACAGAGGGGTTAGGGCATAATCCACCACGCGACCCCACTGCGGATTGGCGAACTTCATATAACATCAAAATATTTTTTTTCCATTATTTCCAAAATATGCACATTTCCTCACGATGTTTTCCTTCGTCACGTGATACTTTAGCATTTAAAATTGGCGAGTTTATCTAAATAGAGACACATGCTCGTAGGCGAAACTACGTTGTGCTGTTCGTTAGCACTAGTTGTATTTATAGTAAATAAATAAAGCAAAGATTGTACTGTGGATACCAGGTACTTTTACTTTTCTTTTATAAATAAATACGATATAAAACAACCAAACACTAGAAAAACACTATGTTCATCACACAGTAATTTGCCAGTAGTAGGGATCGAACCCACACAATCTGGCGCAAGAGACGGGTCCATCATCCACTACACCAATCTGGTCGCAGTATTGTCGGACTTTTATTTCTTTTTTTTCCTCGATCAGGTCGATTGGGACGCTGTAACGACGCCGGTTACCCAAATGTTTGTAGTCCAAACGTGTCTGGTAGTGATAAAATATACTCACCATCTGTTACATTGTTAGTTAAATTCTACTACATTATTAGGGCATTATTAGTACGTCAAAGGCAGCAGCTATTTGCATATACATTCAAGGAAATAGACTTACTAAATAAAGACTTGTAATATGACCTACTACGTACAATTAGTTAAAAGGTAAAATTATACATATTGGAGGTTTATTAAATATGCCCATTTTTTTACTATTGTTATGACCGAGTAATGTATGCTGTATACGGCTGACTTTGTTGTGTGAAATAAACCTCTTCCTTCTTTATGTATAGAATTAACCGCACGTGGAAGATTTTCTTCAAAACAACCTTATCGAAACCTTGGTCATCGGTGAACAGTCGGCCGTCAACGCGGGATAGCACAACCCTTTCCCGCCATTTGTTGCACGTCTCGAAGTCCATCAGATAGTCGCGGAATACCTGCTGTGTCCTGAAATATTTATTAAAAAAATTATATCGTCCTAAAGATACACTTCGTAAATAATGATAAATAAATATATGCGGACACATTCTTAGGGTTCCGTACCCAAAGGGAGCTCGCGCACGAGGGGTTCCTAACCATTATCTATAAAAACGGCAAAATAATCATGTCTGTTATATAGAAGTCCCACTTAAATATTTTTTTAATGAGTTTTTTTAGTATTTGTTGTTTTAGTGGCAACAGAAATACATCATCTGTGAAAAATTACAAATGTCTAACTGTCTACGGTTCATGAGATACAGCCCGGTGACAGACTGACGTACAGACAGACAGCGGAGTCTTAGTAATAGGGTCCCGTTTACCCTTTGGGTGCAGAAACCTAAAAAAACTAAAGCTACAGAACAAAAGTTCACCGGTTGGAGCGCGATATTGAAGGGTCGTTGCAGACGACCACGTCCGGCAGTAGGGTCTGCAGCGCGACTAGTGCTTTGCCGCCCGGAGCTGAGCACAGGTCCAGCACGCGATCGCCCGCCGTCAGGCACAGAGAGAGTACCGCCAGCACACTGCTGCAGTCCATAGGGTAATAGTTGAACACGCCTGAAAGCCAACAATACACAGCTGAACGTGGAACGAAGTCGACCCTGTCACCGATAAGCAGACTGACAGTTGCAATTACTTAATCATTAACATAACTTACATAACTTATTCATTTGTTAGGTCATTGCATGAAAAAAACTGTGTACGTATTTTTATACATATACCTAACAATGATATTACACTAAATATGTATATGTATATATATATTAAAAATTTATCCTAAAAAAAATTAAAAAATTAAAAATTTATCCTCTATATGTGTGCGACAATAAATGAACACACATGTAGAGGATAAATTTTTAAAATTGTAGTAAAAATTTACATTCGTCAAACATCAATATTTACAGAGTTATTAAATTTTCCAAAACAAAGAATTTTGGAACAGCCTTACCTATAAAAGCGTAACGTAAAGTTCATTTGTAAAGGTCACAAAGCATATGAATGGATTGAATGAATTTAAAAGAGACAAAACATACTGTTAGAAGGAGAGGCTTGTATTACGACGCTGTGGCGCGAGTTGTATAGGATGTTACAAATTTTGTTTCTTTTTTACTTAATTAGTTTGTTTGAAAAAAAAAATTTTTAATTATGGATTTTGTTTAACGTTCATATTTTTTCATGATTATTAGCAAGTAGCGTTAGACGTGTGTTCATTTATTGTCGCGATGGTAACGACACGCTGTATATGTTATACTAAGACAAAACGTCCCAAATGGGACGTCTCGTCTTTAGTTTTGTCGTTTCGTCTCGTAGGCAGGGAGGCGAGTAAGACGCGGTTGTCAAAATTTTGCAATAATAAACATGCCTTCATGTGTTTTAAAAAACAAAATTCACAGGATCTCATAATTATCATGTATTATTACAGATTTTGTAAACATATAACAAATCTATAGTATAAAATATCATTGATACCTACCACATTTTTGAAGAATTGAGAATGCAACTCATCTAAGTATCGTCAATCAGGCAGATAATAATAAAAATATCAATTTGGTTTAAATGGAAACATATAAAATATTATGTGAAGTAAGATTTCAATATACAAAATTATATTGCGTATAATGTTTATCTTACATTTTTATAGATCATTCTCAGTGTATACCTGTTTTTGATCTCTTTGGCGCTGGAAACATGCTCCATTCACTGTCCATTTCATATGTATACACTTTTAAATGCTCTGGAAAGGTAAATTCGGTTTCCGGTTCTACAATTAATGGGAAGTCCTTATCAGCTGTAAAGTCAATAAAGATACCATTAAAATATATATAAATATATAAATTTTTATTTAATTTAAAAAAAAAACCTAAAAAATTTGCAGCACAAAATTTAATAAAATTATATGATTTTTGTGATTGGTAAAAATTTCAGTATTTCAAACAATGTTTTTCATAACTAAATTAAGTATATTTCATAGCAATAATCTCCATTAAAAGTAAATATTTTTTAGAATTGAGATGATCCAATAAAATGAAAATTATTTGATACATACAACTAGTATAATAAGAATAATGTAATGACTCCGGAATCCATTCATCAATTCCTTTCAATTTTGTGGCTGGTATATACTGGTATAATGCATCAGAGCTAATGCCTATTGACGGATCAATCAATCGAGACTGATCAATTTCTGCCTCTTCTAATGCCTGGTCGAGAGTATTGTTTTTAACTACACTAAAAACAGGGGTAGAATAGTTAAAAATTATATTATTACATATTTATAGAGTTATAGAAAATATCATGCAAAGAAATAATGAATGTTTGTGACTCTTTAAAGAATTAAAGATGAAGAAGACACATACAATGAAATCACATCAAAATCAAATTACAGATTAGGTTACAACTTATCAACTCACTTAGGGACTTTAAATGGTGTTTATTATAATTTATTTTTAGGGTGATTAATACAAAAAATTTGCTTTAAGTGAAATCTCTTTTAACATCACAACAAAAGTCATTGAGTTTGAACTTCACAAATCAATAAATTAACCTTTTTATGTAAAGAAGAAAAGGAATGAAGTTTAAGGTTCAAACTATTTCTAGAAAAAAAAAATTCTTACACCTCTTTTGTGCTTCTATTTTCTATACTATCATTTGTAGCCTTAACACTTATATCTATCTTTTCTGGCATATTTTCACTTTTTGGGTACAGCTCTGAAACTTCATCAGACTGTAATCTAGATATATAGTTTTGTAAGGTATTTGATTGTGGTGGTATTTGTGTATCTATATTGGCAGTTGGGCAATATTCCTTTTCAAAATCCTGTTGTACTTTCATTAATTCCTTGAGGCAATGTGCACCTATAAAGAAAAGTAATATTTTCATACAATAAATTGAAGTGACGATTACATTGAAAATAGTTCAGCCATACTGTTAATAATCAAATAAAATATAAACTTTTTAATGTATAAACACTGTGTACCTCTATTACTGAGATACTTCATAGTTTCTTCTGCATCTCCATAATTATTAATAACCGCTACATATTTCGATCGGCGTAGTAAAGCTTCTTTCATTGGAGCCCATTGCTCACCATAAACAGAACCATAAAAGTCGTCAAAATGGCTTAATGCTTTGTATTTTGGACCAGTTTTCTTTCTTAATTTCGCCTGCGTAAATTGAATTTTACATGTAGGAAATTTGGGCCGATTAAGCAATTTTTTTTTATTTTATTTCTTAATGAATTAATTACCCAATGTGTTTTTGTCTTCTGTCTGGTTTGAAAAAATAAATGAGGCACTGTCGTTGAATTTGCATAGGCTTTAATAACATTAAACATTTTTGATTAAATATTTTACATTAAAACTTAATTTTCGTTTAGGTTATAATCGAAATCTGACAGTGACATGATAATGACATTATAAAGTATTATGACATATAAATTGACTTTGACAGATTTTGTATTTTGAATGATATTTTTGCTTTCAGTTCGTAATCTATTAAGGCTTCATCAAACGAAAAGTTCATGGGATAGCCAAATCCTATAAACTTGATGCCGCCCTTTGCATTTGGTTGGACATGTACTTAAGGCTTCGAATAACATCTATGAACGAGCAGGAATATCATTTAGGGGGCAATTCGGGTCGTATCAAGGATCAGTAACCAAACGTGACCCTGACCGTTATGGCCCATTTGACCGATGGATCAAGATTTCGAACAGACGTGTTTTACTTCGGTGGGCATTTTTCCGCTTTTACCATCAGAGGATTGAAATAAATTTCGGCTCTCAGGAACCATATTTTTATCTGCCGAAAATGATCACGTAACATCAGAAGTTTCTTCGGGTATTTTTCAGGAACGCGGCTCTGTTCATATTGTTTTCTATGTGAGCTCTAAATGATAGCCTGGAGCCGAGAGTGACCCCAAATATTTAATTTTTATGATCTTCTTCGCACAAGGACTCGGTTGACTGTACAAGGTGAATTGACTTAGCCTGCCAGAATAGGGGCAGGCTTAATTGGTTGCTTTGGAAGGCAAGTACCTTCGGAAAAGCTGTGTTGTCCCAATATAAGAAGTTAGTATCACTATGAAAAGCTTAAGTCAAGCTTTGTTTAGGATAGGCTTTGAAGTACTCCCAAAGTGAAACGTCTATAGTTTTGGTATTCTGCAACAGTAGGTTAGAAAATAATCTTTTTCCATAAGACTGCTGTGGTTTCTTAGTGTATTAAATCAATTTAGATGTTATATAAGTTTTATGTAGGGCCAAATGTGCTATGACTAGACTCGAAAAGATATGGAAGAACCGTCGTATTTCAGGTGCAAGTAAGGTACGCTTTCCACTGCACTGCCATGAGAATCAACGACTCAACATTAAAAGAGCATAACATCACGAAGTGGTACTCTTCTATTTACCGTGAACGGGGCAGGTTTTTTGGACACATTATGCGATCGTCAAGGCACTGTCTCGAGAAGCAGATCATTGTAGGCAAGATGAACAGCAGACGTGCTCAAGGCAGCACACCGACATGATGGAATGACACTTGGAAGAACGCGGTGGGCGGCAGCGTGCAACGGGTTCAAACCGCCTACGAAACGCAGTAGAAGAGAACTACATGTGGTCACGATCTTCAGAGTTGAGGGACCGAGCCGGAAGTAGAAGAAGATTAGATTTATAGTGCTAAATGAATGCTAATCTCTGCACTCAAGATGAAACATTAAAATTCCCGTGGCGGCGGAAAGCTTTCCGTCCATTTTTTCTACAAATTAATAATTGTTCATTCAAGATTTTGAACGCTTCGCATCTATATACAAGTCAAAATGACAGAGGACTGACGTGAGTTCAGATTTCAGAGGTTGAGACAAGGAAGACAATATCGGCTCTCTTTGTTACTCTGCCACCCGCGAACACCAAATTCAAGTATTGATTTGTTTACAAGGTGGGAACAGGGGAACATTTTCAGATTACGTCCAACAACCTTGTCAAAACGATTGGGAGATAATGGTTCAACTTAATTGTTAGCTTTCGTGTTGGTGCTTATCAGTAGCCCGTACCAGCTGCAGTCATTCCCAACAAACTTTGAGGGTTTTTACTTAACGACCCTCCCAGGGGTTGCTTTATCGATTGCAGTCTGGGCCTACTGCGCCGTTATGTCTTTCATGTGTTGTGAGATTCGATAAGGATCTAAATATGTGTATCGACTGTTTTTCAACGTACTTGTTAATTAGTGGATTATATAGTAAGTTTGTTTTAATTTTCAATGAACTATAGTACTTGATATCGTTTGTGAGGGTAATTTATATTTTGTTAAAGTGATGACGTCTGTTAGCCGATGGAAAAGTCAGTAATTGGAAATTATTGTTAGAAAAAGATCAGTAGTCATGTATGGGATGTTGGACATTGGACTAGGAACAGCCCATAAGGTGGAATGGATAGTGGGAGACTGGAGCCGGTCCCATCGGGGACTGCGCATTTGGATACAGTAAGAACTCTCCATCAAACTGTTGTATCCCTGAGGACTGCTTTAGAAGTATCAAAGAATGAATTGAAGGAATTGAAAGAAAAGTATGAACAACATTCTAACTGCTTTGATTACGCAGATGTTATTGAGAAATTGACCGTGGAAAATCACATTTTGAGAAGAAAAATAATTGATTCAGGTCTAGATGACAAGGACTCACAAAATATAAAGCTACAAGTTACATATAGTCCCAAATTAAATGTTGAGGAAGGGAATGATAGTGAGGTATTAATAAAGACAGACACAACTAACTTTAATAATTCAGTGGTTGCTGAAGATCAATCTGAAGAAGTGAAAGATTATGATAGAGTTTTTTTAAAAGAAAATCTAGAAAACATTCAAGAAGAGAACTCAAAATCTGTTATTAACTCCAACACAGAATCTCTTATATCCCAATCAGAGGTTTTTCAAACAGACCCAAAAAGCAAAGTAACAGCAACTGAAGAATTTAAATCACATTTGGCCAGTTATAAAACCAAATTAGAATTACTGTCTAAATTTGATGTCAAAATAAGAGTAAAGACAGTGAAAGAAGGCAGTCTCCAATCGAGTACTACCTCTGATACAGACTCTAATATAGAGCAAAAAAAAGACAGTACCTTTCACAAAAAAGCGACTGTTGATTCATTAGCAGATTTTCATTTTGAAGAGAAAAAAGAGCATTTTGATAATTTTAAAGATTCAGAAGGAAATCAGATTAATCTTAAAACAGTGTCATCAGATAACATTAAAATGGCTGTTCCTAATGAAGCAGAAGTAAAATCCAAAAGTGATAAATTTGATGTGCAAGTACGGATAACGTCTGAAGACAACCTCATTGTTAAAAACACTGAACGTTTTAGGGGCAAAGATGCTCTCAATTTGGATGTTGATGATTTGAGCCTGAGGTAAATTCTAGTTTAAATATAAGTTCTTGTTTGATAAAGAGATTTTTTATTAATAAGTAAATAATATTAAAGTAAATAATAGATTATTCATTAACAAATGCATGAGCTGTGATAGCTCAATATCCAGATGCTCGCTTTTAATTCCTTATATACGAGTAATTTCAAAGTTCAATCCTGGTGTCAGCACCAATAAAATTGTTGATTTTCAAATACTGATTTATCACATGCTCAGCAGTGAAGGTAAACATTTTGATGAAGCCTGCATATTTTCATAATAATAACAAAAAAAAAAATTTAAAGATATGTGCAGTCTGCCAATCTGCAGTAGGGTAGCGTGATGGATTATGCTCTAATAATCTTTGTATAGAGGAGGCCTGTTACCCAGCAGTGGGACATATTATATAAGCTGTTACATTTCTTATTTACTTAATATGCATGATTAAAAACAACCAATTTATGACAAACCTATATCATGGTGATTTCATATTTTTATTATTTTTTTAATAAAAACTTTTCTAATTGTTTATGATATGTTAAAAAAAATGAATTATAGAATTTTCAGCCAATAACATGAAACATGGGTACATCATAGACTATGTTAAATTATTAGTTACATTACATTTTAATAGGTTTGAACAGTTCTTTGCTAGTTTGCCTTTTTTGTGGTTAGTTTTTTACAATCTGATTCATAGTTACCTTGATATTTTTGTGGTACTTTGGACCAGTAAGTGATGAGCAATACAGCAAAAATAGTGTTTGATCAATATTTATAATTACTTCCTTCTCTGTGTTACATGGTTTGGAGAAAGCTAAATCATTAAGTATAGTAATGTCTAAGTGAGTCTCTAGTTGATAAAATAGGTTTCATTTTCATTCTCTTAAATGTTTGATGGTTTGACACTGACAATGCCTTTGATCTATTGTGATTATGAATTTAAACAGCTTTAAGTTTATTTTTTGTAACTTATTTATTTACAAAAATGTCTTTATTTTTCTCGATGTGTTTTGTAACTTTGTGGCTACTGAATAAGTTTGATTTTATATATAATGTAAGAATAATCTAATCATTTAATTTCTTTATCGTATTAAGCAACTTTTTTTTTTAAGTACTTTAACTTGGTACGGTAATTGCTATTGTCAACCTAAAATTGTATCCTGTAAAGGAATTACATAATTATGATGAGTTCCACTAAGTTTAAAATGTGCATTAAAATAAAGAATAATAAATAAAATACTACACTGTCTGATTCTTTCTGTTAGATGTCAGAGTATGTTAGAAGTAAGTGTGAAGTGACAACATACTTGTGTATGTTACTTCAAAATTTGTATATAATATGAATACATATATAATAATGACATCAATCAGACTTATTTTTTTAGAAATAATGTGATCATTAATTATTGCATCAAAGGTCATGTATGCAAAGATAAAGTTGCTTCCATTGGTAGCATTTGAAGAGATTCAAAATTGGCCTATTATGGCAGTAGTGCCGAATGACATCTTGTTTTTAAGTAAAATATACTTACTGTTTGATAAATCTATTTAATAATATTTCGGGACATATTTTTACCTTGTTTAGTCCCAAACAAAGAAAAGCTTGTACTATGGATACTATGTAACCGATAAACATACTTCAACGTAATTTTCTTATGTAAAAAACATTACATGTGTGTGTGTGTGACATTATAGATATATAAACACCCAGACTATAGAAAAACACCATGTTATACAATATTTTTCAAGTAGTGTGGATAAAACCCACATCATTTTGCGCAAGAGACAGGGTCACTATCCACTTCGCCAATTGGGTCGTCCAAATAATATTTAATAATAAGTTTCACGTAACGACATATTCGGTAGCGGGACTGTTTCAATAGAAATCCGCCTATTGCAGGTCCCTTTCGGAAGGTGACAATTCGGTATTCTCCGAAGGCGACAACTCGCCGTTGCAGGGGGGCGGCGGCCCCACCGAGACAGACAATGCAAGCGGCAACGAATCCGAAGTGGACGACATCGAGCTCATATTCACGACGGACGAGTCGAGGGACATGAGCAATTTGCAGGTACTCACAATGTCGTCCGGAGAGTGGAGGCGTGAGAAACTCGGCGGCATAGTTGCTAAGCTACGGCTCAGGTGTCGGGGGTCGTGGGTTCGATTCCCACACGGGACATGTATTTGTGCGACCCACAGATGATCGTTCCGGTTCTGGGCGTTTGTTACGTAAGGAGGGTTGATTTTGGGCAGGCTGCCGGTGGTAAAAATCATAGCAAAAAACCGATTAAAACATGATTAACGTGTTGAGCCGACCGCACTAAGGTTGATGATAATGATAATGGTGAGTGGAAGACTGAGAAGGCCACAGTCGCGCCGGATTTCGAGGAGTATTATGTTCTCGTGTTCCCCTGTCCCCGACGAAAGCGACTACGCGGGTATAACGTGGGTAATTCTTTAGGGGGTATCCTCGATTCAGGCGAACTACCACATACTCCTGTAGCCTGCGCACAAGAAGAAAGAAATTAAGAAGAAAGGAGGGGGGGGGGGGGGGGGGATCCACAAAAGATTTCTCCCACGTAAAAAGGTACAATATAATCAATGGAGGAATAAATGAGGAACCGCGGGGGAACGTTGCTCTATTTTCATTAATTCTTGTTTTTTTTTTTTCCTTTTTTCATTGATAATCTAATATGCACTGCGGCGCACCTTCAAAAACTAAATGATAAAAATCGAACTTACAGTTATGTACCATTGAAAATCCAAGTCCGTACTAAATCGATGTCTTAGTAATGTACACATGTGCTGTATACGACGTGTGATACGATCGGGCCGCTTTTAATCGACGTCTTCACCCTTCGCAGGAGGATCTGGTGTCCATCAGGGAGACGGAGCAATGGGCCCCGAGCTCCGCGTCCACCGTCAACTCCACGCCGGTCCTGATCAAGTTCCACACCCTCGATCCGGACTTCCAGCCGGGTGAGGGCGCGGCCGGACACGGGAGCGGCCGTCTTAGGGCTGGCAACACGGGCCTGAAGCAGAAGCGGGTCTCGCTGCCGAACGACAGGGAGATGAGGCATGTGGCCTTCAAGGGCAAAAGCCTGGACCTCCCCGGCAGGGGCATACTGAGGAGCTGCGACAACAGGTCCGACAACGCTCTGTACAGAAAGAGCCCCCACGCCAGCGCGGCGTGCCTGGACAGCGTGGACAGCCTGCCCTCCGTGTACCACAGGGGCCTGAGCCTCGACAGGACCAAGTCCTCGAGCTTCGAGCTGGACTCGAGCATGGACGTCCTGCACAGAGGCGAGAGTGTGGACAGCGTGCACAGGCCCGGCCGCCCGGGGCACAGGTACTCGGTGTACGTGGAGACGGACATTTCCAAGTGCGGGATATCGGAGGACGACCTGACGAGTAACTTCGCCAACCGGCGCAACACCTGCCCCAATGCCTTTCAGTACAGGTATTTTGTTCCTTTTTTTGTATGGTGTTTTTATGGTTCTATGGTTCTCTGGTTTATCGGTTCTCGCAGAAGATCTTTTTAGTTTTATTTTAAAGTGAAATGGTGACAAGCAACCTAATTGTTCACCTGATGTCATAACATCCGCCCATTGACATTTGCAACACCTGTAGGGCTACCACCTTTTAATAAAGTTGGCTCTGGCTACCTCATTGACCAGACGAAATATGGATGTATAACACTTCCAGTTCTCGCCGATCTTCTGTGAGGCTATGAAACTTACTCGGACGGACCCGTGCATTCCCGCAACAGCGAAGCGATTGGCCACAGTTAATGTACTTATAACAACATTACAATTGGCGTAAACACACGAAGTAATTCGTCTAGTTCTATAGGATTTTATGTACAGCTTTGGACTACATTATTTTTGAATTCGCCTTTTTTGTATAAATATTATTCCCTATAAACATTGTTGTTTGCGCTTTTATGGAAACAAATTCTACGGAACCATGTAGAATTAAATGTAGGTAAAGAGAGACTCTTCAAAAAGACATCAACGCGTACCATGAAAAAGTCGGTCTCCTTTTTTATTTTCAGTATTTTAATTGTTAGACTCTTTTGTAGGTAAATTGCATGAGGGCGAACAAGTAATCCCTGAATAGTTATCTCTACTTCGTACACATACTTGTCCCGGTAGGGAATTGAATCTACACCTCGCGACGCGGAATTATATCGCTTAGCAACAGCGTTGTAAATGATTTTTTTGTAGTATCTTTCGCGTATACATTTTGCGTTTTTATAAAACTTAATTAACTTTTAACATTACGAAACGATGACTGGATGAGTCTGGATTTGGGTCCCAAAATATTAGATTTCGACAAATATAATATATCTCAGGATATTGCGGTCAGTGTAAATAATTTGACATTAAGGTAATAAATATGTGCTTACCACACTTAATTTTATATTTCGGTGAATGTTCAAACAAGTGAATTTGAATCATTTTATTAACATTTTCTTTTTATTACACATTTAAACCGCACCCTCTAGCTAAGCTATAGACTATTCGTTGCATCAAATATTTTTATCGAGTAGTCAAAATAAGGTATTAAAAGCAACCATCACCTCACTTGCCACCTTCACGGCAGGCCGCTGCCCTACCGCGGGGCGGAACGTACTGGCAGGGCTACGGGTATGGGGAGCCCCGGCTTGGTCTCGTCTCGGCGGCCGGTGCTCCGCGAGGGCGGAGCGCCCAGACGCGAGAGCGCCGCCCAGACCGACATGTCCGCCCTCCCGCCCAGATGGACCTCTGACGGCTACCTCGCCCACAAGGCAAAGTCACCATTAAATAATTACCAACTATAACACCCTATAATCCCAATGCAAAAAGGCCTCCTCTGTACAGAATATCAGGGCATAGTCTACCACGCGGCCCCACGGCGGATAGGCGGGCATCACATATCTTCAAAAAAAAATTGTTATTATTTTGAAAATATGCAGGTTTTCTTTCACCGCTGAGCACGTGATTAATTCAGCACTTAAAATTGACAATTTCATTTCAGCACCGGGGATTGAACACAGGTTGCTCTAGTATATTGAATTAAAAGCGACAATGAGTTATCACTGCTATCACGACCATTAAGTAATAAATATATTTATTTCCGGACACATTTTTACAATACCTATCGCTAGTAGCCAAACCAGCTGCGGACATGATATTGAAACCGGCCGTACGTCGATTAAGTACATACACTTAACTGTCGTGGAATGTACGCACAAGACCTTAACTGTCGTGTCGGTGTACAGGGCTCGTCGCTGAACATGCACCGCCTGGCCGCGGTGTCGTACCGCCCTTCGCCGTGCCGCCGCCTCGCCGTGCCCGAGGCGCGGCCCCAGACGGCGCTCAGGATCGGCGAGGCGCGCCGCGCCCTGCTCAGCGACATCGGTGCCTCTCTTTCTCTCTCTCTCTCTCTCTCTCTCCCTCTCTCTCTCTCTCTGCTCCCTCTCTCTCTCTCTCTCTCTCTCTCTCTCTCTCTCTCTCTCTCTCTCTCTCTCTCTCTCTCTCTCTCTCTCTCTCTCTCTCTCTCTCTCTATCTATCTCTTGCTTGGTCCCTCATTGCTTGAGATCGTGGCCACATGATGTTCTCCCCTAATGCGTGCGGTCGTAAGCGGTGTGAACCGCGCGTTGCATGCCGCATTCTGTCTTTTTAGCCGACTTCAAAAGATTCTCGATTTAACTGTATTTTTCTTTTATGTTTGTTACCTCAGAAGTTTTTTTTTTATTATGTGAAATGTTGCCAAACGAGCAGACGGTTCACCTCACGGCTCGAGTGAATACCGCCGCCCATGGACATCTGCTACACCCGAGGGTTGCAGATGCGTTGACAACCTTTTGAAAATTGGGCTCCGGCCACCTCACTCAACAGATGAAACGCGAAAATATTACACTTCCACTTTACGCCAGTCTTCTGTGAGGTCTTGGTACTTACCCGGACGGGCCTGCCCATTCGTGCAACAGCCGAGGCTGCCGCGTGGCCCACCACCGTTAAACTTTAGACTGATTAAACCGATTTTGATGATTCTTTTTTTATTTGAAAGCTGGTGCTTCACATGTGGTCCCATGTTAATTTCATTGGTATTGGATCTTGGTCTCCGGAGATACTTAGGGAAATCCTGAAAACCAGTTATAAAATGAATAAAGAGCGAGATGTTTGAAGACGGTTTTGTTTTTCATTAGTAAAAAAAAAATTGGTTATTCGGCGACTTTTCTTTGTTGTATACTTTTTCTTTTCAAAGAAGTTATTTTAAGATTAAAGAGGTTTTATTATTTGTACTACTACGATAAATGTTATTGTTTTTTTTTTCCAGATTTTTCCACGTTGTGTTAATGCACGCATGTCCACAAATTTTAGCAGAATTTTATGTAGAGTTATTCTAATTAACTAAATTAAAAACAAAACAAGTAATTGTATTATATTTATATTCATTATAAGAAAAAACAGTCGGAAAAGCTCAGTCTGGTTCATTCTATTATTACACATGGACATAATTTTTTTATATTAACCTTTTTTTTTAATCTTTCACTACAATACAAATTCCTTACACACATACTACACATATACATACATTTAACATAATATTGCTTTCTCACATTCTAATGTTCCAAGTAAGTAACGGGTATTTATACTTCCTTTTTAATGATTATTTAGTTAGGCGAAAACAAGATTTACGATCTATCAAAGATCTCTTACTGTCTCGTATTTTATATCGCATTTGGTTAGCCTACATTTTCTATTTCTAGTCTGCACTCAAGACGAAAAAGAAAATCTTTTAAAATTTTTGTAGATAAATTATTGTCGTTAAATTTTTAGTACAATGATGGCCACTTAGCTAACTAAAAGTCTATACTAACTAAAACGTCTAAACGTATCGCCCGGAGGACGAAGGTTCGAAACGAGAAAGTTTACGACTGCACTTATTTATCTTCTATAAGTAGCGTATATTTTAGGTGTTCTTCGTCCACGAAGTGACATTTTCGCTCGTGCCTAGTTTTCGATTGGGTAAAAATACTCTTCTAGGTTTCACGTCAATGGTGCCGGAGCTATCGCGTTCGGAAGAGCCGCTGTGGAATCTGCGCAAGGCAGCTGCACCCGACTCACCTATACCACGGTTCGTTGACCTTTATATTCTTTCCTTTCCAGGCCTTAAGATTTTTTTGCCCCGTAGTCTCCGGCTCATAGAATAGGGCTAAGGTATCGACTACCTACCCTGTAGTCTTCGGCTAATAGAATAGGGCTAGGGTATCCCCTGCCTGTCGTAAAAGGCGACACGGACTGGCAGCAGTAAGAAAGAAAGAGAGAAATTACTTTATTTACCAAAAAGTACCAGTACGAAGGGCTGTTGCAACAAAAAAGATATTTCGAAGATACGTCTGCCCGGTGGGGTCACGTGGTGGACTACGCCCCAATACCCTCTGTACAGTTTGTGCCTTTGCCCAGCAGTGGGACACTTATAGTCTATATTTGTCCCATTATTGGGCAAACACTTTACTTTTACTTTTACTTGAAACCGAACCTGAAAACTCACGTCCATGAATAAAATAAACTACCACGTAAGATGTAGAATATGTACCATTTTCAGTCTTCCCCACATACACGACATTGACGACCCGAATGGCGTATTTGGTAGTGTACCTGCCAGTGGCGCTGGAGCCAAAGAGTGTGGGTTCGATCCCCACTACTCGAAAGAATATTGTGTGATGAACATAGTGTTTTTCCAGTGTCTTGGTGTTTATACAGCGTGTCTTTACAATCGCGACAATAAATGAACACACATATAGGGGATAACTTTTTAAAATTGTATTAAACATTAACATTCGTGTTACCTATGCATATTCACATATACCTAAGTACCCCGTACACAGGCCGAAATCGACCTACAGCGAAGTGCCCAGTGATTACGAAAGTTCACATGAATTATGCGATGCATTGTACGTTATTCCCGTGAAAGTGATGACGGTTTAAATTCAGGTATTGTGGGACAATCAAACCTGTATCGACCAACTGATCTCGCTCAATCGCCGTAGCGGGAGGTCGTTCCATTTAGAATAAGTTAATTTTAAGTATACTTTGTATTTCTTGGCTATTAAATATAGTAAAGGACAAAATAGCCTTTTAAAAACTCCTACCCAACGGCCGAATACGTATCTTTCGTTAAACATCAATATTTACAGAGTTATTAAATTTTCCAAAACAAATAATTTTAGAACACCCTTACGTATAAAACTGTAACGTAAAGTTCATTTGTAAAGCTCACAAAGCAGAGGGGCTCACAAAGGGTTGAATGAATTTAAAAGAGACAAAACATACTGTTAGAAGGAGAGGCTTGTAATGCGGCGCTGTGACGCGAGTTGTATAGGATGTTACAAATTTTGTTTCTTTTTTACTTAATTAGTTTGTTTGAAAAATATTTTTATTAATTATGGATTTTGTTTTGTTTAACGTTAATAATTTTTTATGACTATTGGCAAGTAGCGTTAGACGTGTGTTCATTTATTGTCGCGATGGTAACGACACGCTGTATATGTATAAAATGTATTTATTTACAAAAGAAAATTATGTATAAGTGTGTTTACCAGTTATCTAGTACCCATAGTACAAGCGTTGCTTAGCTTGGGACTAGGGTACGTTGTGTAAAAATGTGTCCGAACATTATACCATTGCTGTATCAGTGTCCTCATAATTTTATCCACCAGGTGGATTTCCCCCTCGATGTTCCAATCGCCGTGTCACAGCATCGAAAGGAGCAACGAGTGGACACCCCAAGATGTGTATGTTCCGCAGTGGAATTACAATCAAATTCAGCCGACAAAAGGTACTACTAATTTATCCTTTACTATTTTAATTAACCAACCGTAATTATGATGCGGATATTCATTTGTTTTCTCGTATGGTTGGGTTTATAGATAAAAGAATAAACATATAGATATAAATATTGTATATAATATATATATGTATATATAAATAGGACCCAACCAGACGGAATTAAAAATTAAATTGATGGTTATTGATAGAAGTGTTTTTTGACAATCAATAAGTAAGTGTAATGCTTCTGTATTGAATAAAGATATTCGTATTTGTAGGTATATATTGATGACCCGATTGGCGTAGTGGGTAGTGAACCTGACTCTTGCGCCAGAGTTTGAGGGTTCGATTCACTGCTAGAAAAATATTGTGTGATGATATATGTATAGTATCTATTTATTTACAAAAGAAACGAATTATCGCTAAACAGCGATCTCTTTCAGACAACCTTAGGACAAGGAAAATTAAACATGAATAGTGGGATGTTCTTTGCCTAAGAAGAAGTGATAGAATGAAATTAGAAATAATAAAAAACAAGACAAAATTCAAAAATTGGGCCCTAAGTGGAACCAAATAGCCAGAGATCGAGCTACATGAAAGTGCTTGGAGGTGGACTTTGTCGAGAGAAAAGCTGCTACAGATAATTAAACCAATCATCGATTTACTTAGAGACCACAATTAGGTGTAACAAGGATTAATTAAAATAGTATGTAATCTTATTCTTACGTGTAATATTAGCATTACACGTAAGAATAAGGTTGTAAAGAGTAGCAGTAACAAATAATATAATAAAAACAAAGCATTTTTTTATATTGTTTTAGTGGGAGGTGGTGTGCCTTATAAACTTACTTGACAATGACAAAATAAACTAAAATATATAATACTTACTCGTATAATTATAATGACGACCACCCACGAGATGGAGCGACGACCTATGCAAATGTGCGGGAAGTCGATGGATGCAGCTGGCTCAGGATCGTGGCAGTCTGTGGGGGAGGCCTATGTTCAGCAGTGGACTCAAACAGGCTGAAATGACGATGGTGATGATTAAAATTAATAAATAAATTGTACTTATTATTATTGTGATTTGTTTGGCAGCGGGAATCGGCAGGCGGCCTTGGCGCGGCTCCTTGCCGGACGTGCGACATGAAGACATGGACCAGCTTCTCTACGAAGTAGACTTCATCCAGAACCGTTCCATTGAAAACCTCGCCTACGGCTGTACGGAACGTACGTACCAATAGCGACCCAATTGCCAAAGGGTTAAGGTCTATTTGAATAAAACGGCGGTCTGTACATTCGTATCAATATGCATCGCGTTATTAATTTATACCTACGGTCTATAAACTAGGCAAAGTCCGTTCAAGAATACGGGCTGGTAAAGAAATTTCTGCGTCACTTAAAACGACAAGGACCGAACTACCGCGCAAGAATTCAAAGACTATTGCTTACAGAACTTTGAAATTTTTATATTGTACATTAATAATAGCTTAAGTACATATTTCACGAGCCTAAAAAAAAAAAAGTTGATTTGAATACGAGAAAATGTCATCTTGATCTTGGACAGTTGATTCCTTAATCTTTCCTTATCCTACTAGTTGTAAATAAATAAATATTAAAGGGCATATTTTTACTCTACGTTTTCTAGATAACGTAGTGTCAAACAGACAAAAAAAATTTTGAACGGAAACAAAATTGAAAAGCGAGAATATGTGTAAAATGGTTTCATTCTGTTAACAGGCTTAAGAAATTTATTAAAGAAAAACTTTTTAAAAAGGATTATTATAATATAAATGAATACATGAACGATAACAACCCCTGGGAATTAGACGATCGCTCTTAAGCTGTTTATAAATAAAATAAAAAATTGTATAACAATGTATTTGTTTGAGAAAAAAAATTACAAAAAAGAGGATACCTACGGAGTTACTTTCACCTGTTTCTTCTCCGTTAGAGGAACCTCATTACGATACGGTGGTAGATTTAAAAAATGACTACCGATATATGAAATGTATATTTCTTATTTCGATGAATAAATGATTTGATTTTTGATGACTCCGTGGCGCAGTTGCCAAGGTATTGGCTTCGGCGTCGGGGTTCGTGGGTTCGATTCCCACACGGGACAACTATTTGTGCGACCCACAGATAGTTGTTTCGCATCTGGGTGTTTGTCCACGTGAAATTTATGTATGTAAAACGTCTTTACAACACAGGATAATGTTATCCTAAAGTAAGGGCAATGTTTTGAAAAAAGAGAAAAAGAAAAAAAAAAAGAAAAAAGATTTGATTCAATATGTATTATATTCGCGTGAAATCGAGAAATCGATACGGTGGTCTTTTATCTCTTGATTTTGCGTGGTCAGCCGATAGAGAGTGCCCCGGGCAGCCATACGTGCCCGCCGAGGCGCGCCAGCTGCGGCTGGGCCATGCGGTCAAGCTCATCACCCCCCGGGGGTGCATCGCCGTGGGGAGGGTGAGGTATGTCTCACCACACCCGAAAGCGCTCGTAGAGCGATTTTGATAATGTGTATGTTAATACGAGAATAGCGCGGACGAAGGAGTATGTAATTTCCCAGATTTATAGTTTATTACAGAGAAGGAATGTAGGATTCAAATTTTTTTTTTAAATAAATTTAAACAGCTTTTGTGGATTGCACAAATCTGTGTACCGACATCACGTGAAATGTAAAGTTTAAAGATACATGAAGGCGGATTAAAGACAAAGAGGCGGGAAAAAAAGTAGCATCTGAGATTTTTTTGACACAAGTCGGCAAATGAGCTGGTGGCAGACAAGTCACCTGCTGTTAAAAAGACGTTCACAAGATCCATGAGGTTACTAATCTTTAAAGATGTAGATGCCGGTTTTCAAACCACCAGGAGAGTAGTTAATGTATTGAAATTTGTACATTACACAATTCTTGTACCTGCGTGACCTGCGTGGGTCCACGACAGTTCTAACTGGTGGTATAAATGTAAGTTCTCTCGCCATCCGATGACCGCGAAGGTGATGCGGGACGTTCTATGCGGGCCAGGTACGTGGGCATAGCGGGCGGCAGCGCGGCCAACAGCGGCGTGGTGGTCGGCGCGGAGTTCCCGCTCGCCGAGTACCCCGCGATGGCGCGCAACGACGGCACCTACCGCGGCCGGAGGTACTTCCTGGCGACGGCCAACCACGCCGCCCTGTTCGTGCCCTTCTCCAAGGTCGTGATGGCCTGGGCGAACTGAGCCCCAGTCTCTCTTCTTTCACCGCGACGTTCAGTGGCCCACTGAGCTCCGGCCTCTGATCGCGACGTTCAGTGGCCCACTGAGCTCCGGCCTCTGATCGCGACGTTCAGTGGCCCACTGAGCTCCGGCCTCTGATCGCGACGTTCAGTGGCCCACTGAGCTCCGGCTTCTTTGATCGCGACGTTCAGTGGCCCACTGAGCTTCAACCTCTTTGATCGCGACGTTCAGTGACCCACTGAGCCCCAGTTTCTCTTCTTCTTTAATTGCGATGTTCTGTGCCCAACTGAGCTACAGTCTCTCTTCTTTGACCTCGACGTTCAGTGGCCCACTGAGCTCCGGCCTCTTTGAACGCGACGTTCAGTGGCCCACTGAGCTCCGGCCTCTTTGATCGCGACGTTCAGTGGCCCACTGAGCTTCAACCTCTTTGATCGCGACGTTCAGTGACCCACTGAGCCTCAGTTTCTCTTCTTTGATCGTCACGTTCAGTGGCCAACTGAGTTGTGATGCGAGACGGCAAATGTCCGATAAACTGTGATTGGAATATTCAATGCTACTGCCCCAAATTTCATTTTAATGCGATCGATATATCGCTATATAACTGTTTGTATTGTATGTATTTCTTGTGTGTGACCATGTGTATATTGTTAATGTAGTGGCCGAACTAACGGAGATTATAAAATCCAGCTCGATGGAACGTTGGGGTCAATTAATTTTATGATTACAAATAAAAATTCATATCTAAATATCGATAAGTACGGATAGGTTTTTTCAGCTAGACATTGATCTTGCATTCTCATATGGTTGTTTAATATAGCAGAGAGAAATCTATTGTTATTGCTTATATATCTTAATAAATCGAGGGAATTGAAGAAAATACCTCTAATACGTTGTATATACAAAATCATGTTGAGCAAACTTATGAACAGTGTTAAAAACATATTTTTGAGATTTTCTATACACATGCAACTCTTTAAATACATTGACTCCAACGTCCTACAGCAATCATGTTACATTTAGTTATAAACTCGTAGATTTCTATGTACATCATAATATAGAGTTATTACCTTTTAAAGTTAACAATTTATTAAATGTGTTAGAGTAATATGATTGCAAAATGGCATTGAATAATGAAGAAAAAAAACCTAAACGAATCGTTATTCGACTATGAAAACTAGACTGTAACTATTAAGGACTTTCAATTAAACTTAGGGTATTATTTAATCTATATGTTACACAATTTAATGGAACCTTTTATTATTAAACCATATACAAAAAGTAATTAATCAATGAGTCATGTCTGACTGAACATAATGTTTTGAATATATAATAGTCTTATTAAAATTCTATATATATATATATCAATTAAGCATGAATGGATAGATGTATAAGTTCTCGTTACAAAATTAAGTTTTCTGTGCAAGAGCGGAGCAGTCGTATTTACTCATTTGCTGTCCCGTTCTTCGCCTAGTTTGACATGATAATATTCACTTAATGTGTGTTCACTGTTACAAAACTTTTTAACAGGCTAATTATATACATAGGCTGTATGTATAAGTGTATGCCTAAGTGAATTGCTGAATTTGCAGACTTCTCTTTCCTCCATATTCGCTTAAATATAAAGGTTTATAGGGAGTAAACGGGATAGATGTATTTTTGTGAATGTAGCCTCGAATAATATAGCCGGTACTTTATTCGTTTAATTGTAAAATATATCTGTAGATATTCGTACTTCTTAGTGTAGTTATTGCTCAGACTCTTCTAATATATGGTGCTCTACTAGTTTTCATTTTGTTCAAGAAATACCGTTAACCTTTTGGAACTATATTTTTACAAATATTTTTCATTCGCTTCAGGAAACAAGTTTCGTTTTTTAGTATTTTTATTGAGAAATAAAAACTAAAATTTGTACAATTTTCCCAGATATTCAATTATAGTAAATAAATTCTATAAGTGTAGAATTTATCGCTTAATATTGTTGATGATCATTTGAGAAGGCGTAAAGTTGTAGAAAATGATAATATTAATTCTTCGCTATATCACGGATGTTATGTGTTAGTTGTTGTGTTGTAATTAACTTTGGTGTGTTAATTTCTATCTTAATAATTATTCTCACTTAAGTTAATAATTATTACGGATAACTTTGACTTAACTTACTTAATGTTAATGGCTTAAAACGAAATACCGGATAATACCGACAACATAAACATTACTTGAATGAATGTCTAGTGTTCAATGTGAACCAAGATAACTTGGATACGTTGTTATCATTTTACTCAAGACATTTGCAAGACCTAAAGCATATCATATAAGTTAAGCTAAGTATTTGGTGTATAGTGTTACTGTTAGAATTTATGTACTGGTTTTTAATGTGTAATGTCCGTGTAATAATGGTGTTTCTAGCAGTGCGTAAATAGTTCATTTTACCAAAGATCCATTACTGCTCACCTTGAGGATTGGGTGTGGTTTCGTGAAAACTGAAGATTGTAAAGATTTATAGACTCGATTTATTTTGTGCAGGCAAAGCGTTTATTAATTACTTTATTAGTAAGAACATCTATTTCGTAATATTCGTAGGAATAGTAGATGCCAGTTTTTTTTAAACTTATGCAGTATGGCGTAAATGCCTTTGCCTATTGTAAGAATAATATTAAACATAAATTAGATGTCATTGATTGTCTGTATCTTTGTTATTCTATACGAATGGTTTTTCTGTGATTTTGGAGGCTTATTCATTAGTGAGTTACTATATTTACAATATTTATTTGTTAGAAAAATATATGATTTGTTTACGCTTTATGTTAAACGTATATGAAATTACTGATTGTGTGTTGCGAAATCGACAGGTGTCGACTTGAAATAGGGTGTAAAGTGGGTCAGTGTCTTATTAGGATATGTACGTAATGTATCTTAATAGAGTATGCGAGTTATATTTGAGTACCCTATCTTAACTGCTTCTTTTTTGTATTACGTATTCGACTCGCACTTATATTTAATTATATCATGCTGTATTCACGTCATAAAATGGCATAACGTAGATTGTAGACACCCCTTTTGCATTTATATACTTGTTTCTAGGCTTAGCTTTTATTAAGAGATAGGGTTACTTGATTATAACACGGTGTAGAAAAATGGCACAAAGACTTGGAAAATTGTTGAAGGATATAAATAATGCCTCAAAACCTTTTTTGTGAATGAAAAAATTGTTTATGAGATTCATGAATCCGTTACCTCTACACTTTCCGTCTATTTTGCGTGGTTTAGAAAGTGACTTTTTGGATTTGTATTGTGAGAATTTTGAATCTCGAAAATATGTATACAGTGACCGGTTATGATCTCGAAATAATTATTTTATTACTTCTTTACAAGTTTTTCCTGTGATTTTTTTTTGCTAATGAGTGATATGTTATGTACCTAATTCTAATTAACGAACATAATTTATTTACCCGCTAAGCTTTTGATCGTTTTTTTGAGATTTCTGGAAATAGTCCCTTTTATTGAAATTATACTAATTAAGATTTAATGTAACTTGTTTCTGATAAGGAATTTTTACCAGGGCATCATAATCATGAAGTTCCGAATAAATGTATATATATATCAGTATTGCGTGGGATGCTTGACGTCACTCTTGAAATGTTGAAAACCCCTGGATCGTTTGAACCCACTATATTTATTTGAATTTGAAAAGGTGGCTCGAGAAAATGATTAACTATTATTGTCTCACCTCGATAAAAACTGAACTATACACGCGGAAACATCTCTTAATTAACTCAATTCATGTATGTAAATAAAAAACGAAAATATTTCATATACTGATATGCGCAACACGCATACTATTTAAGATGTAGCCATTATATTTTTCCTAAGATCTGAGCATGTTTGGTATAAATGGTAACTCTAATTATGTTCCCCTTGAAATAAAGAGCGGTAAATATATTGGCCTTTCAGTATGGCCTATCAAAGTAAAAAGAAATAGTGTTCAATGTAATGTGCCAAACATTTGGCGGGTCACGCGGCACGTTATGGTTTATCTTTCTACTAAAACCCTGAAATGTATTGCTGTCGTATGAATTTTACATTTGTATTCACTGACTGTAGTTTCGCTGTATTGTTCTAACCTATTGTTGTCGTATCAACATTCCTTGTAATATCCTAAAAAGTATATTAACGTAAATTGTATGAATATTATGGTAATGTAAGCATATACTGAATAGAATTGTAGTTACGCTGCTCTCATTTACTGTGGCACTTCTGTTGTGGGAATCGAAAGAATTATATTTTAAATACCAGTGTATGATATTTGTTAACTGTATAAATAATAAAGGATGAAATTTCAGAAAGCTCCTAGATTTCTTTCAGGAATCCACATAGTTATGGTTTCATTCGTGGCTAATTTAAAAAGGATTGTTTAATAAATGGTATTATCCTGTTCTTAGAAGTATTTTAGAATTATTTGCCCCATCTCCCAAGCTTGAAATTCAAATGAAAACTTACAAAACAAAACCTTTAGGTTTGATTGCCACGTAAAAAAATTGTCATTTGCAGTTTATTTCCGGAAGAATTATGAAGTTTTGTCTTCCACATCACAAATGTTTTATGAAGTTGGAAAAATGATAACACAAAAATTGGTAACAATATTTTATTAACAATAACAAAAACAAATGTGCATTCGCGTAATTTGATCTAAAAGCACCAGGTAGTTAAAAATAAATTGTTAATGAATAAAAAATACAATTCATAAATTTCATTTTAAATAGCACTGTCATAAAATAACCGTATCCATACAAAGAATGAAAATAAAGTATGATAAAGCAATTTCAAGAAAGGGACAAAATATGAAAAGGGGAAATAAGAGAAGAAAACAATCATACGAATACAGAATTCGTAAGAAAATTTTATCACTCTCAAGAATTTGTTCTTGTCAATTGATAAATTAATCTGTGCGGATGTTTATTTGACATAAACTAAACAGAAATACCGTCAGAAAAGTGCGAAAAAAGGCAAGGAAAAAAAGAAACAAATGAAGGAAATGATTGAAAGAATAAAACTATTCTAATAAATATGAAATGGAAAGGAAGTAGATTGAAGAGAAAGTAAGGAAGGAAGAATCATGACGAATCATTGAGTGCAAAAGCTGAAAAATATTCCACGAGAAAGTTAAGATTAAGAACACTAATCCAAAAGACAAGAACGATAATATGATGAATGAATAAATGATACTGAGATAATACATAAATTTAAGATTTTTTATCAACTACTAAGTCGTTCACTAAATCACAATAGAGAATTAAATTGTCTGTTTCTTGTTAAAACTTTGATTCTGTCAGCGTGAACACCGATTGGCTTAACTTGGTCAATCCCAGAATTCTATTATTGAGACATAAGAAAACTGGACCATAAGAATAAAGTTAAAAATGTACAAATGTGAGAAAATGTTTTAGATGTCTGAAATGATTACAGAAAAGGGCGTGTAGTGTTGTATGAAATGTGTAAAGAAAATTAAAGAAATTTGTTGCGAAAAAGTGGGTTACAATTATATTAATGAATTGAAGATTAAGTTAGGATATATATTAAGATATTGGAACATTAAGAACAATAATGATGAAGGTTTAGGAAGAATAAGAATGTTGAAGACAAGTAAGAAAGAGGAAACATGAAAGTAACACAAATGAACAAATTAAAAAAATATAATGCAAATAAAGAAGTAGGTATATAATGGCAAGATAGATAAATTGACCAAGAAAATGAGAAATGCAAGGGAAAATATGTTGTGAATGATGAAATTGTGATACAAATAAAAATGAAGAAACGTGATGAAAGCTAAAGATAGTGAAAATAAGAAATATATTACTGGAAAATTTGGAAGCAAGAAACATTCGTAATATTTTAAAAAGTAGTCTGAAAATAAAAATGCTTGTGGCAATGTGAAAACTGATTAACACTAAACTACATGTACTCCGTTTTGGTTCCGATGTGAGTTTGTATTTTAATTTTTAAAGCAACTAGTGATTTTTATATTTCTTCGGTAAGTATTTTAGAAAGTATAAGTTATTAAAATGTGGAAATGAGAAAAAATGTTGAAAGCACTATAAGAAAAGCGAGAGAATGAAAAAGAGCAAATGTGAGGATTGTATAATAGAAGTAGAAGTATGCGAAGATGAATAAGCAAGATAGAAATAGAGGAGAAGGAGATAGAAAGAGAGAGAAATATGAGCAATAGATTAAGAAGTAAGACTAAGGAAGAGTAGTAGCAAGTAATATATAAATTATTTTAATAAGTAGATAAAAAAGATTGAACATACATATATTTAAAAATATTAAGTGAGTGTTATAGGAATATAAAAAAAAAATAATATAATAAGCTAAATAAAAATATGAAATAATAATTTCGTATGAGCACTGATATAGGAAAAAAGAAGAATAAAGACTTGAAGGAGTCAGTTAAATTTTATTTCATGAATAATATGTAATTTATATGAAAACATGTATGAAAAATCAATAGTATGAAAAAATAAGTAGTGTGTTTTATGACAAAAAAGATGAAATGATGAAGAAAAGAATAAAAGAAATTGAAGCCTTTCAGTAAAGTGGATTTGAAAAGAAAAGTTTAAAGTAGACAATCTAAAATGGCTTGATACAGAATAGAATAAAGTTACGTGAATGATATTTGTGCTCATGCTTTGCTATAAATAATAATAGATAAAAGTGAATAAAGTTGGCAATGCTACAGAAAAGCGAAATAGAAGGAAATAAAAGGAACATTAACACTAAAATATTTATAGAAGAATAAATTAACGATTCTGAAATTTATATCATTCAATAAATTTCGCCATGAACGTGATGTTTAATATCATAATAAGGTGCAGTAATCTAACGGCAATTTAAAATAGACACGTGATCGAAATCAAAGGTGTGTTTGATTACGAGTAAAGTGAAAGATAAGAAATGAGAAACTAGTTAGATACGAAAAGCTAGTTAAGAAAAGAAGAAGATATGACAGCACTTGCAACAGAAATACGGCGATGAAGTTAAAATGATATAGTGATGAATATAAAGAAAATAAAGAAATAAGAAATGAAACAAACAACCTACAAAAAGATTAACGCACATCAGATAAGAAAAGATAACAGATATTCTATCACAAGAGAATAGTAAAATAGTGTAGTTGATAATAGAAAGAAATGATGATGATAGAAAGTTTCAAGTGTGAAGACGAAAACTATTTAGAGAAAGGTAAATAAATATGAAATATAGAGAGGAGCAGATGATGAAGTTTAGATTGATGGTGATAGATATTCTTCCCAATTTATTGAAACATGAAATGAACAGTTTTATAAATGAATGATGTTGAAAGTTTGGTAATGAAATTTGAAATAGATGAGAAAGCATGATAGAGCTGAAAGTGAAGAGTTGAAGTAGAAAGATTAAGATCTTTTAAGAAAATTAAAATATTAAAATTATATGAATTATGAAACAAGTAATATATATGACAAAAGAAAAACATGAAATGAAGTAAAATATTATAAGAAAAGTGCGAAAAAAATTAATGGTCGTTATGTTATAAATTCAACGAAAGAAAAAAAAATTGAATAGAATAGTTGGGGTATAGTATAAGAGGTCCACTGGAGGAGTGCTCAGCCTGGCGGGAGCAGCGCCGAGAGTTGACAGCTATTGTGGGGCACGATCTCTCGTTGCCTGCCGTGGTCCGCGCTATGGTGGACAGCGAGAGGTCGTGGGGTGCCGTCCTTGCATTCTGCGAGGACATAATCACCCGGAAGGAGGCCGCGGAGAGAGAAAGGGAAGCAACTGCCACCCTGGAAATCCGCCGCCGGAGACCAGGGCGCAGGAGGCTGGCCTACGCGCGCAACCTTCCCCCCTGATAGCAAGCCCCGGGGAAGCAGATGTGGGACTAACTGCTGCCCCGCGGAGGGCTTGAGAGGAGTGCCGTGTTCATTGCACCGACACGGCACCATTTGGCTGGACCGGGTGTCCAAATACCCGGTGAGAGGAGGCCTGAGAAGGCCACAGTCGCGCCGGGGTTCGCGGAAGATTGCGTTGTCGTGTTCCCGTGTCCCCGGCAAAGCGATAGCGCAGGTGCAACGTGGGTTTTTTTAGTGGGTACGTGTAACTCCCACATACCCCTGCTGCCTACCCACAAGGCAGCGGGGGATCCATAAAGGATTTTTCCCACGTAAAAAAAAAAAAATAGTATAAGAGGTAAAGGTATCAGTTGCAGTTGAAATAACTTTGATTCGATCAATCAGTCGATTACATTCGTCATGAACCTTCATGATACTTTAATATATGAAAAGCTTGATGAAAATATACTAAATCGGTGGAAGATTAGAATATAGTTTTATGTAAAAATTTTGATGTTTAAAAAGAAGTAAGAATAAGTGTTTGTTTAAAAGAGATGGGTGATTTTAGCACAGAGAAAAAGAAGTGTAGTAATACATATTACGAAGAAAAACTTTAATTATAAAAAAATTAAATAAATATTGACAAGGTGAAGAGTGGAAAGAATGAGAATGACAAGAGTAGAAAGCATGTAGAGAAGAGTAGAAAGAATGAAGAGGAAGCAATGCCATTCTTTATTTTAACTACCATGGTGCATATCACAGTGTTCTTTCTAAAGTCTTATTAGCTAATAATATAAAGGAACTTTAACTAAGGCCGGCGTTTAGAATCATTCGAAGCCGGACCCGTAAATAATTGTTACTAAACAAAAAGTGCAAAAACAGCGCAATTCACCGTCTGAAACAAATGTGCGGTAATTCGCTAACACTACTCTAACTAATATCACTTTGAAACAATACTGTCTTTGGTAACATGGTCAAAAGTTGTTCATACTCTTATTGGCTAAGTTGCTGGCGAGTCTATATTGTGAGGCTGACTGTCAGTTGCAGCCAACGGTTATGTTGGGTTGAAATTAATGCTACTACTTCCTGTACGAGGTGTCCTCCTGGTTGTTTACCGGGTAGTCAGCGTACCAGCCGAAAGCGCCGTTGTCCCCTGTGTGGGCGCCAAAGTCGACGTATTCGCCGAAGTCTGGTGGTTTCTCCGCGTACTGTGCCGCTTCTACGATCTGTGCAGAGGCCGAATCCCTAACTTGGGGCTGTATTTGGACGAGCCTCGCTGGCGACTCGGGCGGCGGCGGTGCGAGACCTATCGCTGTGAACACGGTCAAATTTTAAGTATTTTGCTCTTACTAGCTTCTGCACACGCCTTCGTCCACGTGTTTCTTTTCAAAATACAATTTTAAACATACATTTAAAATTCGAAAAAAATTCTAATTTATTCAATTTTTAATTGTATTTAAAGTCATTTCTATAAAAAGCATCAATAATTCAACTACGTCCAATGTTTGAGCAATACGGTGAAAGATGGCAAATATATTTAGATGTTACTTCTCGTTATTTTAAAGCAATTTGCAATATTTATTTTAACGTGAATTAAGTAACGTATTTAAAAAAACTCTATATAAGTCAAGAACAGGAAAGGTATCTCGCCAGACATTAAGTTACGACAAGAAGAATTCTAGGTCACTATTGAGAAATATTTTGTACACGGCCGGTATGAATTTTTACCTGAACGAATACTGCCGAAAGTATAATCATAATACTGTGCAGTTTTTAAATATATAATTTTACTTTAGAAAACTTAATAATTAAAATGCTTAATTAGCATTAAATTTCATCCAGTGGAACATAGAAGCCACATATCCTTTAAATTAATAGCGATATGGAGAAGTTCCTAAACAGACTATTCAATAAAAATAGGTAATACAATAAATCTGGTAATAGTAGAAATAAAAAAGAGAGATTAATCAAATGTAAATAAATCTTCGTCAATTGTTAAACTTACTCGGCATTATTACAACTTGTAGGTATGCAAAAAATGGTAGTCTTGGAATTACCTGCCTGACCCGAATTAACAGCATATATAAAGTAACTTAGCGTAACTTAACGTATATAAAGGTTGCATGTTTAGATAACAATTGTCCATTTACGACGCAAAAGATCGCCTCGATGATGCGTCGGCTAGTCAAGTCACGACTCACGATACATCTTATCGAACAATAGAAGAAAGCGAGTGATGCAAGAGTTAATCTCGACAATGGCTATTGAATATGAAGAACGACGCGCGTGGAAAGTGCAAGATCCTTTGTCATGGTGAAAGCCGGAACGGTCTCCATGATGTCTCGGGTAATGGTTTTATCTCGCTCCCGTGGTTTCGGATCATGGGAGATATGTGCGAATTGTCGCTCGCTAGTCCAACAACAGTTTTCCGAAAATCATGGATGGCTTCGGCGTCGTGGGTCGTGGGTTCGATCTCCACACGAGAACTATTTGTGTGACCTACAGATAGTCTGGGTGTAGGTCAACGTGAAATTTATGTTTGTACCTCTCACCGCATGGCGAAAGGGACATGGTCACTAGCTACTACGCCAATTGTGTCTCCAAGTCGACAACTTTTATACTTGATCAGAAATAGACTCTATACTGAAACAGTCGCGGTTCTACCCATATTCAGTAGAAACTAAATAACTTAACCATTTTTTTTTACTAACGAAAAACAAAACCGACATCAAATATCGCTCTGTATTCATTTTATAATTGATTTTCAGGAGTTCCCTAGGCATCACCGGAGCCCAAGATCCAATACCAATGAAATTAATATGGGACCACATGGGAAGCACCAGCTTTCAAATAAAAAAAGGATCATCAAAATCGGTTCCTTCAGTCCAAAGTTCTGAGGTAACGAACATAAAAAATACACTCGAATTGAGAACCTCCGTCGAAGTCGGTTAAAAAGAGGATGCAGTACAAAGGGGGGGGGGGGGGGGGGGAGGCTTACGACTACGTAGACTACTCACGTTGCTGCTGATATCGCTGCACGGGTATCGGCTGATAGTCCTGTTCGTATATGCCCTGAGGCAGCGGTGGCTCCAAGGTCTGGCGGGGCACGCGTCTAGCCCTCAGCGCAGACAGGTCCACGAAAGCGATCTGGTCTGCCGGCACCGCTATGTAGGAGGGCATCGCGCCAACCGCCGCAACTGCGGCCAGCATTATCAGCAGCTGCGGAAGATACTGACGGTCAACGCGAATACAATAAAACAGTTCTACAGTTTTATAAAACCGTAAAATTAATTCTCTTCAAATACATATTAGGGTACTTTTTATACTTTTTTTTTTATCTTTACTATTTTATATCAAATAGGTTGAACACATTAAGCGCTTGTTTAACTGCTCTAATGGTATTGTTAAACAATCGTTGTCGTCCTTTAAATTTGATTAAATTCTACGTCGGCCAAAGATCATAACTAATTTCTTTCTTAAAAACATCTTTTGAGTTTCATATTAAAATAGCCATTCATGTGTTTATAATATGATCCAAATGAAAAGCGAACAATGACAGACATTTCGTATCAATCGATTGTTCAAATGGCCGTTAGCGTGAGATATCCAAAATTACAGTTATTGTTATGACCTATAGATGTTTGTAACAAATGCGTCTATTCCGTACATGGTGTAAGACCAACGCTGATGAATTAATCGCGATTAAACACGAGAACCGCGCCGACATGTGGCAAGCGGTGGGTAGTGGCCACAAAAGTTTACGCAAGCGCTATTAGAGCCGTTGCCAACTCAAACGCGTCTTGCTATGTCAAGCAAGGAAAAGAAAAGTATCATGTTATATCGAGCACGCTTCTGAGTGACGTTTCAAATGTAAGACATCAGTTTCCTTACATTTATTGTAAGATAATTAACATATATTCGGTTAACTTGCCCGAAGCAAATGCGGTCATTGTGAAGAAATTCGATAATGTCTTTAAATCGCTGAAATCGGAAAAACTTATTAAGAATTAATAACTTATTAACTGATTGAGAATTATCCGTAGTTAAGTTATCGACAATTGGTTACTATAATGAATTTTTTATAAGACAATTCAGAATTAGCTGTCTGTTAATAAATGACGTAGTGGGCAGCGATTAGATATTGAGCACGAATAAAGCGTATCATGGCGTGGGATTTAACGGTTAAATGTCACACCCACGCTATCCCTTGCTTTCAAAAGTTCATCTTACTTACGTCACGATTCCTAACAAATTGTGCCTATATTTCATACGTTAAATTGTCCCTATATTGAATACGTTAAAGTACACTCACATACATAAGTATCTAATTATAAACGTTCCTATAAGATGTTGGGAAAAGGTTTCCTCTACGGTATATATAAATTTCCTATATGGTATATCCTTTCACGCCGCTTATTTTTTTATTTGCAACAGGTACAAGTTGCCCAACGATGTTTTTCTTACTGCAATAAGCAATTTCATTGGTGGCAACACCGGAATTCGAACAAGCTCGATTGCTGCGAAATTAAATCGAGCGTCCGGCTAGCGGTTAATTACTACACAAATGAGTTTATTACAAAGTCTCAACATCACATGAATTTAAGCCATGATATTTTTTACCATAAAATATCATATAAATAGTATAAAATATTCTTGCAATTATGTTTAATACTGACAGTATTAAGTATGTATAAATTAAATTCGTACTAACTTACAAAATTTATGTCGATAATATGTCATGAATAATAAATTACGTTTGTGACATAGCACTGACAATGTAAACATTTTTTGAAGTGCATTAACATTTATGAACATCATTCTCGTTCGTCGTAAAATTAACAATATATTTGTGGATACAAAAGTTATTAATTCAATAAACAAGCGGCATGAACGGACATGACCTGTCAACTGTTGAAAATAGGGCACTTTCAATGTCACTGAATAAAGTTATAATCCGAAATCTAATCACGTCAACTGGAAGCGATGATGCCGCCACGCTCACTTTCAAATACGTTTACACGCAGTGAAATTGTTCTTGCGTAACCTCCACTATCTCTTGCACAATTTCGCGTCCGAAACACTGTTCAATTGTCTCTTTTGAAATCGGATCGGAAGTGACTTACGTATCGTTTTTAGAAAGTAAAAGGTAATGAGCCTTGGTTGTCCGGCGGATTCGGCCAAGATTTTACTACTATTAATGTCAAAATTCTGTTAGCACTGAAATGGAAACACAACGCTGAATGTTACATAAAAATGAATGGTTATTTACGTTCTTCTTATAGCAATTTTTCATTTTAAATTCTCGGTTTAAAATCGATGTAGATATGGTATTAAATTTCATCGAAACTTTGTGAAGCCTATACATAACATTGTTTTGACTAAATTTAATTACAAATGTGGTTTAACATCAGTGAGAACAATAGTTTTTTTAAAAATTAACAACGTTGGATGAAAAACTTGTTTTTGTCTCTCAGTTAAAATCAGTGAAAAATTTAAGTTACAGCAATGTATATACTGTTTTTTACTGTCCGGAAAAACTGTTTTCGCAGTAGAGGAACCTAGTAAATATCTAAGTACCTAAGTTGGGAGCGCACTTCGAATCGATTTCTTTTTATGTGAGAAGGTGGTAAGCGAGCTGGCAGTTCAACTGATGTCAAGTGGTAACCGCCGCCTATTGACATTTGCAACACCCGTTGGGTTGCAGATGAGTTGCCACCTTTTAATAAAGTGATCAGTGGCTACCTCACTCACCAGACATACAACACAACCACATCGCGCCAATGTTCTGTGAGGCCGTGGTACTTTATTTTCGGACCTGCCCATTCGTGCAACAAAAGACTGTTGCGTCCTACCGCAGTAAAAAGCAGCGATACATAATCCTAACCCCCTTATAAGGTGGAGTCGTGAATTACAGATCGGGTTGACATTTTCACGGTTAGTCGGAAGCTGTAGGCATTACAGCGTCGGTTTAAACAACGAAGCGCGTTCCCGCTCGCCTTCAACGCGCTGGATGTAGGTGAAAGGTATCAATGCCGTTTATTTTGCCCAGCCAATGTTACAAGTAGAACCGCGGCGATATTAAATCGATTTCCGCGCGTAGTGTTACCAGATGTCCAGTTGGTACACGGGTACCCGATGCTGGGCCTTGACACAAACCGTGTCGGTTCTTTGTCTCTGATAACTGATAACGATTCGGGTTTCGGTTTAAAAGCCGCTGATTTGAAAAAAATCTACGTAATGAGATTCAAATGATGTTTACATATTTTTAATTTATGCAACACTTGTTTTGCTACTCTTAAATTCAATCAATCCACACGTTTTAGTTTATTGGAACAAGACATGTGTTTGTAAATTAAGATTATATCACACTGTGATCATGGCATTCCTTTATTTTTAATATTATAGGCTGCCTTTCATTTTTAAGCGATTATGACGTTTCGATGGGTATCAAATCTGGTGTTGTGGAAAAACATTTAATTGTATTTTATACGGTAAAATTTACAGCAGTAATTAATAAAGTTCAGGAAATTATTCGTAATTAGTAGAGCTTTTCATTTTTTCGTTATCGTTAGGTAGTTTTCAACATTGACACGTGATAAGCTTATCGCCATCTTGGTATTTAGCTGTCTATGCATATCTATAAAAAAACTTTAATTAAATGCAACGAAATATGTATTATACCTTATACAGGCTGTTACAAAGAGAGCAGAAAGCAGGGCGACACATGCAAAAATTAAATATAAAAAATAGATCTACTATTAATAAAGATAAATATTCGGATAGCGGTAATGAAACATTTTCCACGTACTAAATACTTTGGACAGTGTTATATTTTTTGTAACAATTACTTTGTGGAAGCAAAACGAATATTATTCAATTTGACCGTAGACACATTGCAATTTTAAACAGTCTCGTTTATTGTTACAAGGCCAAAGTTTCTTGAAAATTGATTGTCACAGCCTCTATACAAAATTTATCACTTTGCATTATCTACTAGCCACGTTACGTGAGTCATTACCGCGTTTAAATTTACGTGAGAATAGACTGCCACAAAATGATTTAAAAGAAGTGCATAACTTGTTGTCCAAAATGATTATCCTGTATTTTTACAGTTGAAATGAATAAATTAAATGAGTTTAGAGCAATTTTCTGAAAACAATACTTAATTAATTTTTAGTAAAAAACAGGCTGTTTCAAAAGTCTTATAAGTTAAAAAGTGAAATGTACCTTAAAAAAATATTTAGATATTCATAAAACCTAGGATTGTTTTTATATCATTATTTACTATCGTGTTAATCTTGAGAACAATGTTCGGCAATTTCCCAAAATATCACACTGTAAGAATGGAATATTTATACACCAATGAAATTAAACTAGTTCATCGGTTTAATTAGAAAAAACTAATTACCCACAAATTACATACGGCCTTGACTAACAATGCATTTTACATTCTGTTTGGTTTATTGAGACCGCGTGAAAATTGCTAATTGCCACATAATATGGCGTAACTATTAAGTAAAAGTGTTAATGAAGGCAAGTGAATATATGTATAGCAGTGAAACAGTTGTAGACAGCAATGAAAGGAAACATATAAATTATTTTTAAGCTCGAAACACATAATGCAAATAAAACTTGAAAGTAATACATAAAAAAGCGGCTATTATAATGTAAAGAACGATTTTTTTTTCGTATGAGTCGTACAGCAAACTACGAAATAAAAAAATTAAGGATATAAAATGAACTGACCATGGCGTCCTTATGGCGGGAAACTGCGTAACGGTACAACGGGTGCGCGCGGCACGCCTCGACTGAACACGCCATAGCCAACACTACAATTTTATAGCAACCTTTCGACGGAGCGGTTTCACTTTCTACTCGGAGCACGGCCCCCCGGTATGATGCAGAGCGCTTTTTCACGCCCGGACAGGCTTAAACGGTAAACAAAGGTTCAACCCTCATGGAGGATGCAAACACGTAGCTAATAGCAGATGGCAACCGTAGCACAGACGTTCTTTTTTTAAACAGTCACTTGTCAAAGGAGGCGTATTTTACACGGACGCCCTTGCCGATTGGCTTTGTAAAAATAAATATTTCAAGGGAAAAGTTCAAAGATTATAATAGAGTGGCGTCTGTGATTTTTTTTGTAACAAGCCTTTGCTTGTGGCTCATTGATTGAATATCTTGTTTACATGTCACCTTAACTGCGAAGGCGTCGCCTTCACAGTACACGATTTAGATATAATATTTCTATATGAAATCGAGTCTTGTCAATAAGTTTACTATTTAAAGTCTTATGCTCGTAGTCTGAAAAAGTTTTTTAGAGGTTCATAATTTCAAACTTGTATGTAATGTACCTTCTGTATTAAAGCCATGATGTTTAGCATTATCAGTCAATAAGTAAAACTTTACTTAAGAAGTGGTAAATAAGGCTTCGCCTTGACAAAGCTGTAAACGTTATAAAAAGGATATGCCCTCACGGTCACGGCCATCGACTATCAATCTGTATTTTTTATTATTTTATTTCATAGAAACCTTCTATTTACATTGAAAGAAAAAAAAATGTCATATTTAGTTACTCTTTTTTTTTCATATAAACCTTAGATATATGTGTTATGTGCCTGTTTATATGAAGCCAAAACAAATTAAAACCGATTTCAATGATGCATACAATGTAATGTATTCACCAGCTAAATAGCTGTTAATCTAAATAAAATATACTACCCTACCACCACATTTCAATCAAATGGAAGCAATAACTTTAAACTTTTTATTTTTATTTTATTTTCCATTACTGTTACATTTTTACAATGTTACTGATCTACTTAAGTCAGACAAGGTTGTGAAAGTGCCAAAATTTTTAACTTCGCAAGGACACTTGGAATTCGCCATTACGAGAACAAACTTCATTCACAAATTTTAACTTTAAATAAGTAGAATTGAGTAAGAAGGTTTTTTATTCAAATCTTGCCAATGTATAACTAACCAACCACCAAATCCCTTTATCAAAATTTAAATGCTTTTAGTATAAACTTACTCCTTTATCCACCTTTGTATCCGCAAGATAGAAAGGTGATTATAGCGTGTGTTTGTAAGCACATCTTAATGATGGCTAACAATGAATTCTACTATCTTACTCGCTCACTTCGTTTGAATAATCAAGAGCTATATAACATGGGTTTCACGATGATCTTACAAAGGAGTTTGTAGGAATGCGCAAGAATCTCTTCGTAGATTTGAATCGCTGCAGTGTAAAGAGAGTACGATACAATTTTTTTTGGTTTTTATGTGAGAAGGTGGCAAGAGAGCTGTCGGTTCACCTGATGTCAAGTGATAACAGCCAGCCCATGGACATTTGCAACACCCGTAGTTTAGGGTTTAGTTTAGGGTTGCGAATGCGTTGCCACCTTTTAATAAAGTTACATTATTTTAACTGAAGTTTTCGTTTTCAGTCCGTAGATTAAAGCTTATAAAAGCTGAATCCAAGAGCTTGATACGGCCCTCCGGGTTTTAGGGGGGCATGTACTTCGTGCGTGCATTATTTTAATCGCAAAGAATGTTAACTACAGGCCATTGAGTTTCAGTACGGACCGTGGCCCTCGATGGCCATTGACTGTATTGATCAGAGGCTGGCGGAACGCACAATGCTTGTGAGCGAGGATGTACTAATTAGTTGTGTGTAAGCACTATGTGTGCGTATACTGTTATCTAGCGGGACTCTCGGTGCGTCCAACGTACCTATTTATTACCTTTTGTATGTATACCCTTCCTCGATTGAATCAACGAGGATGTTACGTACGCAACGTCTGTAAACGGTTAAGTTTATGTCGAGTTGGTTCCCTGCGTGGATTGATATGGTTTTACGGCTGTTCCGATGAAACGTGTGTTTTAATTAATTGAGAGTGTTCGCGTAGGGATCGGGAATCTGCAATAATTATGTAGGTTGAAGTTACGTTGATATTTGATAGCACCTAGCACCGATTGCGAGGAGGATGAACTTATTTTGAATTATCTACCTGAAGCTTGTTCATGTGGGGCTTAAGTAAGCAACGGACATACATGCGTAGGGCATTATGGGTTGTACGCAAGGCTTGTATAACAAAATTTTGTGCCTTATGGGCATTTTATTGGATGGAAAAATCAAGTTATAGTGCCGGCCCGCGAACGGGGTTCTGTTAAATTTTAATTTGTGTGGCGAATGTCATTCTGGAATAGTAATACCCATTATATAATTATACTAGCGGACTCGACAGACGTTGAGGACAACGTAACGACGTTTACAGGAGTAAACACGACTGAAATCCGAAAACAACTTATAAATAAAAAAGTAAAAATAATGTTGATCGAATTGTGAATATTGTGAATTGTGAATATATATAAGATTGTGGCGATATAATTTAATTTTCCCTACTTTCTGGTAACTGGAGATAGAATTTTGACGTAAGTACTCGTATTATGGAGCTAATGTCAAATACCTATCGCTAGCCTAACATTCTTATAGATTTCTCCTTGTAGAATATTTATTTTGTGAACTTTAAATTTTTTTTGTTGCCTTTTCAGCTTCCCCATTCATTTAAGCGTAATACATGTCGGTTTTTCATGCTTTTCTCAAGTACATTTTTGCGTTGTTACATTTGCGAAACTTGACAGAGTTTAGGTACGCGCAAACGATGAAAGTGGATCGGTAGGCTGTTATTAAATTTTATATGCTTATCTCGCATTAAAGAGAAACTGAAAGTGCGCCCAGTAAAGCCTTAAAGCGAGAACGGGCCTAATGAATCGGAAGAGGTATGAGCTTATTCAAAGAGTTTACACCGAACACATATTTTCTCGTTACTTTCCACACGGTGCAATGTAAAAATAATTTTCCTAATGTCCCTGTATTTTGTTATGTTCAAAAAGTATTTTTCTTAATGTCCCTGTATTTTATTAGGTTTAAGATTTATATTGGCTAAAAAGGATTTGTATTGTATGCTACAACAGACAGATTCCTAAAACTGTTGAACAATATCGGACCCAAAGTAAAATGTTTGTACTCTATTGTACAGCGATCATCTAAATATGACACTAACTTTTTCTTAAACTTCTTAAGTACCTACTAGTGTTCTAGCTGGCCGATGCGCTTCGCATTAGTTCGACCTATCTATGGTTCAAAAGATAAAAATGAATTCCGACATCGCCACCTAACCAACTCTAACTAAACTTTGTTCGTCGGACGAAGTGGTCATGTCGCCCTATAAATTTGTGGTAAATTTCATATCAATTGGGCTAACGGTTCTCGAGTTTTAGGTGAACATACATACATATATACATTCTCTTCATATACGTAGACACATGCTTTTTTAATTATTTCATCATTTCAAATGGAAATAAACAAATAATATGTAAATGTTATTTTTCAAAACATTAAGGTTTTAGATTTGTATTTGCATCTTCTTTTTTCTCGATATTATAATTGTATACTTCTGATGCAAAATATATAAAAGTTAGTGGTGAAAACTTTATTGGCATCACATATTTTATGTAAGTTCTGTATGTTTTCCTAAGCAATAAAATAAAATAAATAAAATATTTGTAGATACAGAGACTTATTATAAATTATTATTTGGACATAGAAACATAAATCTTATCTATTATACGTCAATAAATATAATCCTGTCAATTCCCTTTTTTGTTTCAAAGCATTTGATGTTTCAAAAATAACATTTAAAAGAACTCGTTAAATCATTGGCGAAGATTTAAATATTCCATTTCCATGTTCTCGGAATAGTCAAAGATATATCATACCATACAGCCTAAACAAATAAAACATAAATGAATCGTTTTCACAAACATATAAATCAACCTATCTTCCAATTTTAAACTTTCTGGTTTTATTACGCTAATAATTGTGCAAATGATTTCGGGTGGGTGTTATGTCCTTCGTTCACTTTACGGAGTAAGTTGTTTATTCTATGTATTATAAACCGGACCCGGTAATAAGTAACAATGCGGTCGACACTTGACATTTTAGCTGAGTAACTTTAGTTGCTTACAAAAAATTGCTTTTTGCGGGGAGTTTTGCTATTTCATTATGTCACATCGCTTTATATTTAGGTAAACTTTGACTTATTATTTTTAAAATTTGAAATGATATATGAAATACTTAATAAAGTTTTTAAAATACTTAAATCGGACTCTGACTATGAATATTATTACCCTTTTAGTGGCTGTATTAACAATAATTATCTACTAGATGCCTACATTACTCGCTGCCCTGATTTTATATTTATATCGTGGGAATTGGAATCATTTGAAAGGGCATGTCATACGTTCAGCAGTGTGTCGTAACCAGTTTCAAATAATGAGCGTCCAAGAAAATATCAAGTACTAGCCTTTAACCGCGGCTTTACCGCGTGGACCTTTGCGATAAAGTTATAGGTACTGTTCGATTACATAAGTGCGATTTGCACGCTCTGTTGTGAGGTTTCAGGATAGTTTGTATTTTTTTAGTGCAATGATATTGAACTAGAGCACATATACAGCGTGTCGTTACCATCGCGACAATAAATGAACACACATGTAGGGGATAACTTTTTAAAGTTGTATTAAACATTTAAATTCTTTAAACATCAATATTTACAGAGTTATTAAATTTTCCAAAACAAAGAACTTTAGAACACCCTTACCTATAAAAGCGTAACGTAAATTTCATTAGTAAAGGTCACAAAGCATATGAATGGGTTGAATGAATTTAAAACAAAACATACTGTTAGAAGGAGAGGCTTGTAATGCGACGCTGTGGCGCGAGTTGTATAGGATGTTACAAATTTTGTTTCTTTTTTACTTAATTAGTTTGTTTGAAAAATATTTTTTTTTAATTATGGATTTTGTTTAACGTTAACATTTTTTTATGATTATTGGCAAGTAGCGTTAGACGTGTGTTCATTTATTGTCGCGATGGTAACGACACGCTGTATATACAAAATGTTATTGATTCTACGTCACATAACCTATGCTATGAGTCTATTAAATTTATGATCTAGACGTGTACATATATATAAAAATAATAATCTCAAACATCATAGATTTGTGAAGAAGAATCAAACAAACATTAGCTTTTGTATGTACCTACATTTATAACAACTTGTGTACTTAATTTGACAATACCGTCAAATTAAGTACTGTGTACGAGTGAAATTCTATAGATATTCATTATAGATATAGAAAGCACTTATGGGTAAGTTGCTGGGTCGTTAGACTCACGATCTGAGGTCGGAAGTTCGAATCTCAATTATTCTGCTCTTGCCAGTCGTGCATTAATCAGTTTTATATTTGTGTATTATTATTATTATTATATTCTATCTAGCAAATCTAGCAAACTCGATAATTTAATTTAGTTTAGATACCATTACCGTTATATACAAAGACATCCCAATTAAGGTCAAAAAGTATGAGAGAGCTTATATATCTATTAACATCTAAGCTTTTGCATTTGATGGCTATAATATTATAATTATGATAAGATATACTATTATTATTTATATGTTAGATAAATGAAATAATAATATGTCTTAGTATACTTATTATTATATTAAAACAAATAGGATGATAAAATTTGAAATAGCACATTGGGGAATCATACAATTTTGTTCAAAACTTCTTAATTTATTATTGTTTAATTACGCTAATCAAAATTTTTCAATTTTAATCTCGACATTTATTTGTTACGCCGTAACAAGTAATTGTACGAATTACTTGCAAACCGGTTATATCAGCTGACCCTTATAAATTACTCAAAGTAATTCATAAATGTCGTAGCAGACTAGCAGATCGATGCCGCTCTAGGCAAAATGCTGACAAATGATAAATTAATAGCACTTATAATGTCATACATGTTTGACTACTAGAAACCGGTTGAATCTTTTAGGTTATATTTTCTGAACTTCGTCCTTGAAGAGTAAAAGAAGTAAAGTAAAGTAACAGCCCATACAAGTTTCACAGCTGGCCAAAGGTATCATCTGTACAGAGGGTATCAGGCCACAGTCCACCACGTGGCCCCCTCGGATTGGCGGACTTCACATAATTATTATCTTTGAAATATTTTTGTTATTATTTCGAAAATATGCACGTTTCCTCACGATGTTTTCCTTCAACGCTGAGCACGTGAAAGGTCAGCACTTAAAATTAACAATTTCTTTGGTTCCCGCACTGGGGATCGAACTCAAGTTGATCGAGTACATATATTGAATTAAAGGCGAGCGCCCGGACACTGAGCTATCACGGCTTGTAGAGAATGGCATATGATTTTTATAATAAAATTTATATTATTTATACTGCACCTAAAATGAAACTTAACTTTTGAATTTTGCAGATAAATGGACAAAAACCTTTGGCGCTACAGTATTCGAACCTGATTCTTTCTGGTAACGCGCCTACGTTCAAATCCCTCAGTGTCAGTCCACAATTATATCTTATGGCATATAATATGTATTTAAATAATCAGTTACACGCGACTCTCTAAATACAAACCTTATAAGTAAATGTAGCAAAGTTACTGCAATATGTTTCGTAATGTGCCACTTAATATTCACCAACGTGCATTCAACACAACATTGCTTTGAGCATATAGATCATTTAAGGTTCTCATTGCCGCATTTAGATCCTTATATATATTAGTTTAAAGAATAAAGTGCTTTGTAGCATTTGTTAGTGAACTTATAATGTATAACTTTAATTTCTTTAAAAATTCTATTACACATTTGAAAAAAGCAATGACTGAATAATTTAGAAATTGTTGTATAAGATTGCAAATATTTCCAATAGTTAATGTGAATAAAATGAAAACGTTACATTTGTAACTTGCTGCGTTGTAAGACAGATGACCGTACCTTCAGTAGTTCAGCCAACTACTCTGTCAAGAAAGTCGGATTCCTCAATAGCCTCTGTTTTATCAAATTATGATATAATTTCAATTTTAATTTTCCGCCGTTTTGAAAAATCTTCACGTTCTGGGGTCTGTAGTATAATAAAATCATTACACGAACTATCACGGGCTGAAAGAAACTTTGTATAGCCTCAAAGCCTGAGTCTTATTTCATAATTTGGTGTTATAAAGAGGTACAGTGATGATAATCCGTTTCCGATGATAATTTGTTTCTCGCTCTGCGATGCGTTAAATTACTAGTGAAAATGGAAGATCTATGAATCTAATATTACCAGTAGCCGATATTGCTCCTGACACTTGAATTCAGGTTAAATTAATATTATATTTAGATTATATTATGTCGATGGATGCAGGAGGCTCAGCAGTGGACTCAAACAGACTAAAATGATGGTAATGGTGATGATTCAGGTTATATAAAAGTTAATATTATTAAGTTGGTAGTAACAAAGTTATTAGTAGGTAATGAACATTTAGGGTAGGTAGTTCAATTAAATTGTTAATGACGATAAAAAACACTTATAGTAAACTAACATAAGTAATTACTGAATAACGTTCGATAGCTATGTTTTGTGCTACGATCGTGAAATTGGATACTCATCTGTTATTTCTGGTAACCATTGAAATGTATTTATGCAGCTACATCATGAATAGCTATTATAACTAAAACAAACAAACTAAAATAATAGTTACGTTACGACTTTAATTTAAGTTCTTATTTATTTATTTATTTCTGACTTCTACAATGTGGGTCATATAATAGCGATAATTTAAGAACATGAAATATACGAATTAAAGCCGTAATTAACGATGATAATTTTTTACAGTTAAAAATAATCTAGAAATTTTTGAGTATTTGCGTTAGATAAACAGGAAAAGTGAGAAGTAAAAGTAAAATCGAACTACGGTAAAATTATAATGATATCATGACTATTTCATTTTTGTAATGGACTGAAGTAAATTCAAACACTCAAATTAGGATGTTTATCGTACTGAAAGTGTGCTCCCACATTCACATACTCTCACATAGGCTCTTGCCTACAGTAAGACAGAAATAAAAGGAAAAAATATAACTTGATGAATACAGCTTACCCGTTACATCCGTTTCCGTGTACACTTGAAGAGAAATTGTTTGTGCTATTTGACGTGCTTTAGTGAGATGCTAAACATAATAAGTGCTTCGAACAAACAGCGTAAACGAACTCTCATGAAATTTCGCTAACTTGCGCCAACGTAACCTTACGTCAGGCGTAGTTATACGAATACGAGTACCTGTCTATATTAAATTTTCCTTTCGACGTTTATACTTATTTTAACTTTAGTCTACTCTGTGTATCATTTTTGTTTAAATTGTTTGGAAGGATTCAGAGAGACATTTGGTTCTTTCCTAATACTTGCAAACAAAAATTCCATATTAATAGTCAAAATTACAATTCAAATTAAAATAATTTCAAACCCTATAAGTAATTAATTATTTTTGAATTTTAGGTAACAGGTAATTTGTTGGCAGATCGATCTATCTGAATATTTAGTGTGATACTTAATAATTCGACACCATTGATACAACTTGGCTGTTACTGCGTTTTGACTAAGTTGTATCCTACTCTATCGAGAGCAAAGGATCACACAATATCATTTAATTTGTGTATCTCGTTCTCAACACGAGGTACCAAATAAAGGTCCCAAAAATATGAAAACTTTAAATAGGAAGTGTTGTGTACACGCCGTACGCTCCAACCGTCGTGTTTTCTGTGTACTCATTATAAAATACGAGATAAACCTCATTGAATAATACTCTGTGTAATAGTCATTCTTATATTTACAGCAACCAGGCCGCAAATCTCTTTTCCAATCGCTTCGGTTTCTTCAATTTGCGATTAGCCTCGCTCGGTCGAAGAGACCATTGCATAAGCGTTGTCTGATTTAATCGTTCCAACAATGTTTATGGTTTGGCAGTTGTACAAAGTATTTGAGAGTACTTTCTGTTTCTTCTTTTACTTAGTAATTGAAAATCATTTTATGTTTACTTTAAAATAAATTACCCATTGATTTAATCGATTTAATAAGTAGTCTTCACTATAATTAGTAGAGTAATAAATAATTCAATCTTGTTTATGGAAATGGTGGAGACACATATTGTAAGATTGTATTTTAGTTATTTTTAGTTTAATAACATAACGGTCAAAGATCGTATCTTAAAGTCTAGAGCTTAAAATTTATGATATTTGTCATGCAGAAATTGGGGCAATGGCGGTCATAGTCATTACGCTTGACGTAGATAAAGTTGTCACAAATTCGAAGCGAGTATTTTCACGAACTTTTTTTTGCTTGAAATACCTATCTGGCTATGAACGTCAATTATTCGATTCGCGTATTACTTACAAAATTACATTAATGCGTAACATATATTTTAGATATGTAGATTGTTTCACATGTACGATTACACACACAGATAGTTGTTTCGCATCTAGGTGTTTGTCTGTGTGAAATTTATGTTTGTAAAAACGTCCTTACAACACAGGATAATGTTATCCTAAAGTAAGGGCGAAGTTTTTAAAGAAAGAAAGTCGTAGAAAGAATACCCGTAAAGCACAACGCATTAACATTTTCTATCTTTCCTGCTGAGAAAAGTAGTCTTTCCGCGAAATATTTCAGAGTTGTCGAAACGCTATGTAGCTATTTTAGTGAGCTTTAGTAATCGTAAGTCAATGATGTTTAATAATATAGATGACGCATGTCCATACTGCGTGGCGCTTAAAATGTTCCGCTTTATATTACATGACATTCATATAAGTGAATGTGACAGATGATATACAACGTATGATACGGAAAGAGATAGTAGTCTATAGAAAAGCAATGTAATTACACCAGTTGGTGTATTTTGAGCGCATCAGTTTCGGTGCGCTCTTGTCATCTATCTCGTATTTGTATATAAAATCATTGTCGGACGTGGTCATTTCACGTTATGCGAATATTCATCCAACACTTAGGTAACTTTTTAAATGCCGTCTGCTGTTAAAGGACTTGCTAAATTAAATACATTGTAAAGGAATATGCCCGACCACTTGCCAAATTAAATACATTGTAAAAGAATACACTTGTACAGATTTTATTAAGACATCTAACTTCAAATAAGGAAGATTTATGGGTATCGCACAATAGATTCTTGTACATTAGACTACCGCGCCTCAGTGCGTTGAAATGCCACAGCCTTTCTAACCTGTATTGCAAGGGGGTGTTCAGCTAAGGTTAGCTTTCGAAAGCGCAACCGTCTATCCACAGGGTTTTGATATATCAGCGCTTTCTCTTAGCAAATCGCGCCCTCCACGGACGACGTTGGTTTAACGACCCGATCTCAAGTCGATTTCCGAAGCGAAATGGTAATAATCGCTCCATCGCTTCGGCGAAAGCATGGCTGCTTTCCTTGACGCTTTGTTTTGCATTAAAGACATCGTTCATGGTTGTGGCGTCTCTTTAACACGGAAGTAATAATTTATTTTATGCCTCCATTGACAATGAGTGTTAGCTACGATATTAACATGATTTTTGACTGAAACTAAACTGAATAAAATTTAATAAAACTTCAATAAACTTGACGCTTAAGTTTAAAATTGTGTAATATAAGAAAAATTAATATACCACGGAAAAGCTTTGAAATCCTTACTAATGTTATAAAGGCGATTTTGTATGTATGGTTGGATGTTTGTTACTCTTTCACGCAAATACTCCTGAATGGATTCTAATGAAACTCTACAATGATATAGCTTATACATCAGAATAAGACATAGGCTATAATTTATATACATACTTTATGTATACAAGTCTTTATGTCTGAATGTTACGCGTTCAGCCTATTCTACGCAGACGTAGTCGCGGGCTGCAGCTAGTAAAAAAAATAAAGATAAAGGTTGATAACACATTCATATCGATTTTGTACACCTGTAATGGCCTTGTATCAAAGTCACTGTCTATACTTGCCTTGCGTCTATGCTTGCTTAAATCGCTCAATTTCGTGAATCACCAAAGAGCTTGAAGTACGAAATTTTTGTCGCATTTTACGAGGTAAAAATATAAAACAATACACTGCCCGCGTGGGTAATATATTAATGTATTCAAAGAGTTAAGATGTGTCCGTACTAATCTCCAAATAATATCTTTAATAATTATTCACACCTGAATGGGTTTTTACAAAAACACTAAATCTATCCTAGAAGAACCGTTTATTTAACATGGATAAAGTATTTTTTAGTTTCAAGGCCCTATTTATATGCCATCATCTTAAATAAAAAACAAAACAAAATCAATAAATTTATATCATATAATTAGGTATATATCCCACAGTAACGGTGTTTTTTTAGGGATTAGAAATAGCGCAGTGTGAGAAATTTTCCCGCCCATACACGGTCCGTTTCACCATCGCTTGGTGAAAAGAGATCAAAGGAACAAATTGACTTGCACGTTTATAATATTAGTAGGCATAATCCTCAGGGCCCTCTGCTTTAAAGAGTCTATAAATATTGCTATGGGTCCCACGTCACTTGTAACGGTTACAGCAATACGTAACTTTATTGCATGGAATCGGACATTATAACCGTTCGCACGTTCTTTAATTACAGCCAAAACTATTAGTGAAATGAATTACGTAAAGAAACGTTGAAACAATGTAAAATTTGTACTTTTCCACGGGCAGAACATTGTATTCGTTATTCCATGATTGATGCAGTAAAATTGAAGTTAAAATTCGCGTGATTCATAAATAAGCAGGCATAAATAATAATACTGCAAGTTTGATATACATACTCATGTGATATTTTTTTTATGTCAAAAGTTTCCATGCGAGCCGGTGGTTCACCTGATGTTAAGTGAATACCATGGACATCTGTTACACCTAAGGGTTTGCAGATGCGTTGTCAACCTTTTGAAAATTTGGACCTCACTTACCAGACGAAACGCAAGAGTATTACACTTCCACTTTACGCCGGTCTTCTGTGAGGTCGTGGTACTTACCCGGACGAGCCTGCCCATTCGTATGACAAATACTTTCGCGTTTCGTCTGGTGAGTGAGATAGCCGGAGCTCAATTTTCAAAAGGTTGTCAACGCATCTGTAACCATCAGGAGTAGCCATCTGCTCCATGGGCGGCGGTATTCACTTAACTTGACTCTGACATCAGGTGAACCGTCAGCTCGCTTGTCAACTTTGCACATAAAAAAAGTCGTTTAGGTACTATGTCGAGGCGTAAGTCCAAACTGGAGGAGACTTATTAGGAGAGGTTATTAATAAACACAAGGAGTGAAACTTGCTGAAGGACGCTTCCTGTTACCTTGGAAAGAAAGAGCAAAATACAGATAGGTCACTACAATAAAGGCACTTTGGGACTGGACGCACGAGAGTTTTCCGTCATTGGGAAGCTAAAATAATCTTATCTATCGTGTAAAATTAAACCCCATGTAATATTCGCTTTCGACGTCAAAACATAAACAGTTTTTTTGTTCTATTTAAAGTTTTCACGTAATTATAAGAAAACAATTACTGAGTCGCTTATGGTGATGTAACGCCGCCATTAGGCTGAAACCTAACGAGATATTGGAGGCAAGAAAAAGTATCGTAATTTATGCAATCGCAATTCCACAGGATCACGACATCGATGATGGAATCGGTGCATCGTGGCCGTCGTCAATAGGCGTAAAAATATGCTGAGAATTAAAAAAAAATCAATCGTATTAATCAAGAAAACTATATGTGAAACGTATTTATTTAAAATTTCTACATCTAAACCACTTCTTCGCAAATTCTGACAAGTCCAGAGAAGAAATCCTTCTATATTTTTTCCATGCGACCTTAATAATAGTATGAAATATAAAGTAAAAAGCCACAGCCTATACATGTCCCACTGCTGGGCAAAGACCTCTTTGGACTCTATACAGATTTTGTTATGTTACCCACACATCTGTGGGTAACAACAAAATCTCACGATGTTTTCCCTCACAGCTGAGCACGTGATAAGTCAGCCCTTAAAATCAACAATTTTAATGGTTCCGGCACCCAGAATCAGATATTGACCCGACTGTGTGCGATGCTCATAGATCGTACAGGTTGATAGGGTTCAGCCAAAAAGGAATAGATAGGTATTGGTATGTTCTAGTGGTGGTCGTACTTCGGATCTAAGGTCACAGGGTCGAATTAAGGGCCTTTGAGATTACCGTCGATTAAAAATGCCAAAGACCTGTTATGGATTTGTCTCAGATTTCTGCAGCAGGAACTGTATTGTCCGTTAAGGTTAAAAAAAATTTTTACAGCATGACTAAACAGCCAGTTAGCATCAGGTGTTACCAACTGCAAAATAGTATATACTTGAGTTGTAATGATATATTGTGTATGAATTACTCTGGTCCGGAAATTTACCAGTACGTTTTAAAGTACTTATGGAAACTTGGAAACCGTATCACTTGATGCCAAAGTCGAGTATACAGTAATCTGTCGAGTAAACAGTGATACTATCAAATAAAAAAAAAACAGTGTCTACATTTTAAGTGCGGGTACTGTACAATACTGGCACAATTGGCTCAATTATTTTTTTTTTCTTTTTTTATGTTAAAAGTTGCCAATCGAGCAGACGGTTCAGCTGATTCTAAGTGAATACCGCCGCCCATGGATATCTGCAACACCCGAGGGTTTGCAGATACGTTGACAACCTTTTTGGATATTGAGCTCCGGCTACCTTACTCACCAGACGAAACGCGAAAGTACTAGACTTCCACTTTAGGCCGGTCTTCTGTGAGGTCGTGGTACTTACCCGGACGGGCCCGCCCATTCGTGCAACAGCCGAGGCTACTGCGTGGGCCTACCACCGTTTCTGAACTTGTACTACTGTAGGGTAACATTGTCGAGAGTTGTTAACAATTAACCGTGTGTCACGCAATTCTTGCCACGTATGGGAATCGAACTCACAAACCTGTACGCCGAATCCAACAGCCCAGCAACTGCACCAACCACTTAATGAAGATAATTTTGGGTATAGTGTTATGAAAAACAAATGATGTATAGGCTCCATTTATTTTCCTAAAAACGGACATTTATAAATCACATACAAATATAGGCTCAATGTATGTTCACTCGAGGTTATTACAAACATAACTAAACTATATATAAATATGCTACATGTTGTACAAAAGTTCGCAATATACATTGTAGCAATCATCTCTCCGAACGAAGAAAGTGACAATATTTAGAGGAGGCATAGTGAAACGAAACAGCCAAACACCACAAATTAAATATTTGTACTGGTTAATATGGCACTAGCTGTATCAAAATTGACACCCGTTTAGTCCAATGACCTCATACGCTACAATAAAAATAAAAAAATTAAGTACATTGATATAAAGACTTTTTAATGAAGCTTAAACATGTATGAATTGTTTTCTTTTATTTAGCACCATTCACGCAGTGGGCGTTTTTACATAAATATTATCCTTTAGATCTCATTTTACAAGGCTATGTAAGATAGGGTAGAGTAAAGTTTTCGGTTTTACTGGGGTAACTCAGTTTTTATAATACAAATAGTAGTAATGTAGTTGATACAGAATTACAAATACAGTTTACGTTTCACTAATACAAATTATTTATTATAAGAAAAACAATTGTACTTAGTGATAAATTATGCTTTATGTAATCTTATATATATAATAAAAAAAAGTTGTGACGAAGAAAGTAGTAAAAGGATTTCATTTTGTAAAATATCGCAATATCTTGGTCACCACACCATTATTAATTTTTTACAGCAACTTTTCACTTATTTCTTACAATCTTAACTCTATATTAGAATAAGAAACTCACAGTTCCTATAAAGCGGCGTTGTTAGAGCCTCCCTAAAGTTACCTTATAAGTTATTTACAATCACAGACTAAAAATCAACAAAATAAAGAAGAGTTTTATCAACTAAATAACCTATAAACAAAGATTAAGTCTGGTACCATTCCAAACAAAATTATTATGTAAATAGTAAATAGTAGTATGTATATAGTAATAAAAACGAAGTTTGAAAAATGTTTTGTGCTTTTAGAAAAGGGCGCGATAAAAAAAAAACAAAGTAAATTCAGGATAGAATACAAATATATAAATATTTTTCTACGGACACACCAGAAAAGACCTATTAGGAAATTAAAGCTTCACAGATGCTAAAACTAAACTCAACGTTTCCGAACTTAATAAATCATCATAACCTTTCTAGAGATTTAACCATTGACAATTTTTAATATGATCGAACTCTGATTTTTACGAGTTAACAAACCAATAAAGTTAAAGAGTAACGAAAAAATAGAAAAAAGCATCACACTGGCAGATTTCATAAAACAAATTAGTTTTAACGTTTTTAACATATGAAATAAAACAGAGACGACATATAACGTGGCGCTACTAAGCGACCATAAATCAACACACATATAGAGGATAATTTTTTAAAATGATATTAAACATTTATTATCTTTAATTATCAATATTTACCGACTTATTAAATTTTCCAAAACAAATCATTTTAGAACACCCTTATATATAAAACTGTAACGTAAAGTTCATTTGTAAAGGTCACAAAGCATATTAATTCTTTGAATGAATTTAAAAGAGTAAAACATACTGTTAGAAGAAATAGAAGGAAGTCTCTGAATGTATGAATCTGTCAGTTTTAGGTATATAGGATTTCACAAATTTTGTTTCTTTTTTAGTTAATTAGTTTGTTTGAAAATGTTTTTTGTTGTATGTCAATGTAGTTTTATGATTATTGGCAAGTAGCGTAAGAGGTGTGTTCATTTATTGTCGCGGTTGCGACGCCACGCCGTATATAGATTATGCCAAAGCGATGCGGTCAATGCTGCATTCGGGACAGGGCCTCCAGGTTGCTGTGGTGGGAGTCGATCCGGTTCATGTTCGCCTTCAGCTCGTCCCGGGACCTCGGCGAGGAGTTGGGCGCGGCCACCTCCGACTCCTGGGCCAGGTTGTTCCTCTCCATGGTGAGAAACTCCTCGCGGGAGCCGTTCAGCTGCGGGGGAATCCCCAGCTCGGAGTAGGAGAGGTCGCAGTTCGACACGGACTTTAATTTGTCCGTCGACTCCAGGCCTGAGGAGAGGGACTTCGACGGCGACATCGGGTTCAGGTCTGAAAGTTGTGTTCCATTCAGAATTTTTTTTATTTATTTTTTTTAGAAAACATTGCCCCTATTTTTTTTAAGGGACTTGCGTAATCTGCATGTCAGTCTCATATTGCCCTTACTTTGGGATGACAATATCCTGTATTGTAAGGAAGTTTTACAAACGCAAATTTCAAGTGGACAAACACCCAGAAGCGACTATCTGTGGATCACACAAATGGTTGTCCCGTGTGAGAATCGAACTCCCGACCCCCGACGCCGAGGGCCAATACCTTGGCAACTGCGCCACGGAGTCATCAAGTCATCAATTGTAATAAGGGATGAACTTGTGGGGCAAACTATTGTCTGCTGGATAAAGGCCTCCTATGTACAGAGGGTGTTAGGGCATAATCCACCACGCGCCCCAGTGCGGAATTTGTCTTCGAAATATTTTTTGTTTGTTATTATTTCGAAAATATGCAGGATTTTACCACTGTCTCACGCTACAAATTTTCTTCTTGTCAGTTCATGTTTCTTACACGGCCAAAATACAAGGTATTTGCGGTGGTAGGGCCACGTAGCAGCCTCGGCTGTTGCACGAATGGGCAGGCCCGTCCGGGTAAGTACCACGACCTCACAGAAGACCAGCGTAAAATGGAAGTATGACAAATACTTTCGCGTTTCGTCTGGTGAGTAAGGTAGCCGGAGCCCAATTTTTAAAAGGTTGTCAACGCATCTGTAACCCTCGGGTGCAGCAGATGTCCATGGGCGGCGGTATTCATTTACCATCAGGTGAACCGTCTGCTCGTTTGGCAACTTTTCACATAAAAAAAAATTATTATTATTGTCACCATCGTCGAATCGGTGACTTCAATTTCTTCCAAATTTTACAAGGATGCAATGAAACAGTTACTTCAATTACCTTTCTTCTAATGCTACGCATCTCGCTATGTTAAATGGTAATCTGTTGATTTATGGTGACTATAAATAGACGATTGATGATTCTAATACACGTTAAAACTCTAATAAGTTTATGTTCGTATTTTTTGTAAACTGTATTTTCTTATACAAATAAATTAATGTCGAAATATTTGCATTTTAACTGAAGTTAGGCTACGGAACAGTCTTCGTTGGTGCTCCAATTGGCAGGTCCGTCCGTGTAAGTACCACGACCTCACAGAAGACCGGCGTGAAGTGCAAGCTTTATACTTCTGCGTTTCACCTGGCGATTGAGGCTAAGTGTATTCAAATAATGTTCAAATAATGTAGCAAAAGTGTAGCCATTTTAAAGATTATAGTCGTAATTACTCACCTTTAAGCAGCTCCGGCTTTGAGTTCTGTTCGCTGCGATCGTCCTTGTGGTCCTTCGGCAAGGACGAAGAGCGGGCGGTTGGCAGCATGCCCAGCACCCTGATGCAAATACAATACAATACAATCAAAACAAATTATAAAATATATAATAATATGCTAAAAAAACCTGTTAGGAGCATTTTTGATGACCACGTGGCGCAGTTGTCAAGGTCTTAGCATTGGCGTCGGGGGTCGTGGGTTAGATCCCCACACGGGACAAGTATTGTGACCCACACACAGTGGTCCACGTAAAATTTATGAATTAATGAATGAATGAATACTTTTATTGTCCACCACACATAAAAAGATACACAAAATTAACAATAGGCAAAAATGATTAATGGAATGCATAATTTGGCGGCCTTATCGCTTCATAGCGATCTCTTCCAGGCAACCAATGGCGTAAAGGAACGTTTATTACGTAGGTGGTGCAATATATATGTGGTTGTTTTTTTTAAGAATATATGATTTTTATAGCGAGAAAAGTTTTCCAATAGCTTCTATTGCACGATTGGTTCGGCGGAGTGGGTACTCCAACATTTCCCCACAAAAAGTAGGCTTAAAGTAAAATTATTTGGAGAATCCTAATTAGGAAATAGCTGAAATTATACAGAATCAGATATTATACAAAGCACAAAATAAAAAAAATATAATCTATATAAAAAAAAGTAAAGTAACAGTCTATACATATCCCACTGCTGGGCAAAGGCTTCCTCTATACAGAGGGTATCAGGGCATAGTCCACCACGCGGCCCCACTGCGGATTGACGGACCTCACATATCTTCGAAATATATATTTTTTTGTTATTATTTCGAAAATATGCAGGTTTCCTCACGATGTTTTCCTTCACCGCGGAGCACGTGATAAGACAGCACTTAAAGTTAAAAACTTCATTGGTGCCGGCACCGGGGATCGAACTCAGGTTGCTCGAGTATATTGAATTAAAGGCGAGCGCCCGGACACTGAACTATCACGGCCCATAATCTATATAAAATACAATAATTGTTTTTGACTTACCTAGAATATGCAATAATATTAAGTAACGTTCAATCTTACGTTATCTCAAAAAATTTGTATTTTAACTCTCATAAAAATTTTAATCACATTTGAATTTTCTTTTTGTATCCAATTATACGAATCTGTTATACAAACTGGATACATAAAACAACCATATTATACACTTTTTGTATCGATCTGGCGGCCCTGCAAAAGGGGTACAAGTTCGCAAAGGAAAGTAACATATACCCTATGGGCCCCTGCAAGAGGGGTACAAGTTCGCAAAGGAAAGTAAACATATACCCTATGGGCCTCTGCAAGAGGGGTACAAGTTCGCAAAGGAAGTAACATATACCCTATGGCCCTCTGCAAAAGGGGTACAAGTTCGCAAAGGAAAGTAACATATACCCTATGGCCCTCTGCAAAAAGGGTACAAGTTCGGAAAGGAAAGTGAACTTATGCCTTATGGGCGTCCTACCTGGAGCTGCCCAGGTCGCCGAAGGGCGTGTCGGGGCGGTGGGGCGGCGGCGAGGAGCGCGGGCTGCTGCTCTCCTCCGCCCAGCCCTCGCCCACCAGCGCCTCCGCGATGTCCAGCGTCGACCCGCCTGTCGTACATAACAATCGCCCGATTCATTTACCCACTAAAACTACATCACCGGTCTCCAGTGATCAATTACAAGCCCACACGCGATCTCGAAGAAAGTTGCGTTGCTTTTTTACTTAGCTGGATAAATATTATGTATCAATAACTTGCAAAGATGTACGCCGCAGAGGGTGAAAATATTGGAGTAATCTGTATAATAATATATATAAATAATAAATATTTAAACACTATGGTCATCACACAACACATATTTTTCCAGTAGTGGGGATCGAACCTCTTGCGCAAGAGGCAAGTACACTTCCCACTGTGCCTTTCGGGTCGTATTTTGAATACTGTTATTATTATTGTGAGAAGGTGGCAATCGATATGGCAGTTCACCCGATGTTATGTGACAACCGCCTCGCATGAACATTTGCAGCACCCGTTGGGTTACAGATGCGTCGCACACTTTTTAATAAAGTGGGAAAATGTGAGCCCTGTCTACCTCAATTACCAGGCGACAGAAGTGTGACACTTCGCGGTACTTACCCGGACGGACCTGCCCATTCGTGCCACAGCCGAAGCTGTTACGTGGGTCACACAAACAGATTTTCCGTGTGGGAATCGACCCACGGACATTAATATATATATATATATATATATATTGAAAAACACAAGCGCGAGTTCGAACTCCGAAGCGTCGAAAGTTTTCAAAAAAAATTAAAATGAATTCTATAATTCTTTTAACTTTAACATTTTTACTAAACAAGTTCGTAATGACGTTCTGAATAATGGTAATATAAAATACCTTCGCTGACGTCGAAAAGTTTGATTCCGGGTATTTCCTTCTCCCTCTCGCCGCCAAAGGCGATCGACTTCTTGTACGTGCAGGTTTTCGACAACAGGGGCTTCCATCGTGCCACCTGGAATCGATTTAAAATCATTTACAGCTGTACGGCATTTCGCATTTCCTATAGACGGGAGGAATCGCCTAACAGAAGACCAGTGCAATAGACGGGAGCAGCAACCTCATAAAAGGCCATTGCAAAGTAGACCCTTCCAATAGACGAGAGGTGGAACCACCTCACCCAAGTACTCAAAGCGGGTGTGGACACTCTATTGTGGGGCTTTGATATAACTGAAATCATGTGTATCATATCGATGGTGGTATTGGCTATAGTTTTTTTTATGATCGGCCACCTGCCTGACGTCAATTCTCGGGTTGTGGGTCACACAAGTACTTGTCCAGTTTCGGAACTAAACCCGCGACCCCCGCGGCGAAGTTGATAGTTTAGCCACTGCGCTACGGAGTCGTCACATCGAGAAATGCCATTAAAAGTATACTAAAGTGATAAACCTTCAAATTGAAATAGTCCTTACGATAAAATGCGAAATATTATGGTAGTGTTACAACATTCACTACGAAGTAAACGTACCATATTTACTATATATTTTTTTTTACTTTATTTAAGCACACGTCATTCTGGAAAACGCCCGTGCTATTCGAGGGTATATAAATTATTCGTGATTTAATAAGCCCTTAAAGGCAAATGAAAACAACAACAGAAACATTATACTCTAGGACATTATAAAAATATTCATTTTTAGAGTTACGATGTTGCCACGTCAAAAAAAAAGAAGCAAAAAAAATTGTCGATGAAAATTAAATAAGTTACCTGCGTCAACTCTTCGAATCGCTCGACGGCCTGCGAGTGCCATTGGTTGCTGCCTCCCGCAGGTTTAACGCCGGCCAGGAAACATTCCATCGCCTGCCCAGAACAAAAATAATCACCACGGAGTAAAAACCCATTGTATTCCAACGAGGGATTGGTTTGAATGAACGCGAAAATGTATACTAATAAAAACCTCAAGGTAGTGTTTTTTTTTTCTTTCTGTTTACGAACCGGTATAATCAAAATGGGCTTTTTTTGTTAATTACACTAATCTTAATTTAAATTTATTGAGAATTATTTTCTACTTTTTAGTTCGGCTATAAACATTAGAGCGTTTCTAATTATTAGTTTTCTGAAACTATTATTTACTTTATTTTTTTATTTCGGCCAATCGGTCCTTGATAAGTGTGCAATGTCTCAATTTAATTCGACGTTTTGAAGTAAGTCAAAATCGCGCTCGCGGAAATTGTTACATACAAACAAACATACACACCATTACCGAGCTCACAAAAGCGTGTTGCAGAAAAATACCTGGAACCGCAGACGCAGCAGATCCGCACGTAGCTCGCAGAGCTCTTGTATGGCGACGTACTCGTTGTCGCCGTAGTCCAGGAAGAACAAGTCCGCAACCTGGGGTAGAATTAGAAAAATCGTAAAAAAAATCGCATTGTTCGTTCGCTAGAGTGAATCGTTCACGTGTTCTTTGGAAATATCTAAAGAAAAGGGATGTCCGTTCGTTCGAGAAAATAGTAAAGGAAACGCATTAAACGGACGAAGCGTTCTTTTACGATTTACTGAAAATCGTAACACAAAAAAGCATCGTCTGTTCTTTCGCGTAAATCGTTAAAGGACCAACAATCACTTCTTAGACCGGTATGTCTAGATTGCGTGAGTTTTGTATCAATTATATAAAGCACGTACCCACTTGGAAAGAATTTCTGAAATATATCATTTGGAAGGGTTAAATAATACTTGTAAAATTAATGAAAATAAGTCACTCATGTAACATTGACATAACTAATTCTTATGTGACGAAAGGGTATTAAATCTTCTGCTGTTGGACACGTCCCCAACCAACTCCGAGACCGTCATTTCATTTTTAATGAGGTCGGGAAGTATGGTGTACTCCAGTGAGTGATCTCTACGAAACGCAGTATTAATTGAAATAAGCATTATTAGAGCCGTGATAGCTCAGTGTCCGGGCGCTCGCCTTTAGTTCAATATACTCGAGCAACCTGAGTTCGATCCCCGGTGCCGGCACCAATGAAGTTTTTAACTTTAAGTGCTGACTTATCACGTGCTCCGCGGTGAAGGAAAACATCGTGAGGAAACCTGCATATTTTCGAAATAATAACAAAAAAATATATATTTCGAAAATATGTGAAGTCCGCCAATCCGCAGTGGGGCCGCGTGGTGGACTATGCCCTGATACCCTCTGTACAGAGGAGGCCTTTGCCCAGCAGTGGGAATGTATTGGCTGTTACTTTACTTTACTTTAAGCATTATTAACGTTTCTGAGTGGGGTAAACGGGGCTCACTCGTTTGAGGGATAGCAATGCACCTGCAAACTCATAGGTGTATTAGATGGTAAGCAAGGGTAATCACTTAGCGTAACACAAGAATTGCATCGGTCGTTCGCTGTAGAGCCCGACGCGAGCTACCCCATGAAAACTAAACCGGTCGGTTGACTGTAAGACTAAGAGTAGTGGACACGGTAGACAAGCCTGTCAGCCAAAGTACGAGTCACGGGCGACAAACCTGTCAGCCAAAGTAATAGACACGGGTGACAAGCCTGTCTTCACAGTATGAGACACGGGAGACAGGCCTGTCAATCAAATGAGACACGGGAGACAAGGCTGTCAGCCAAAGTATGAGACACGGGAGACAAGGCTGTCAGCCAAAGTATGAGACACGGGAGACAAGCCTGTCAGCCGAAGTATAAGACACGGGAGACAATCCTGTCAGCCGACGTAGGAGACACGGACGACAAACGTGGCTGTACTGCTGCTAAGCTGAAAGTACAAGTACAGTAACAAAGGGGTCAGCAAACCAGCTGCGTCGCGTCGAACTCGTTGGGCCTAATCTCTTGGACCCTCGCGCGGTACCAGCGCCCGTCGTGGCGGAACACGGCCGCCACCACCTGGCCCACGCAGACCTGCTTCAGCTGCGAACAGAACGGGATCTATTGGTCCAGGCCGCTGGTCTGGAAACCGCGACGGGACGATTATGCTTTGTGTGGCCCTTCCACACAAAACATAATCCATACATTGGGCAGTAGGTCCCAACGAGCACTGATGACTGAAGATCTTGTTAGATTGTAGTCTTTCCTTCGAAACTAGATAGCCTCCCCCAAACCAACAACCCTAACGAAGTTTACGATCGATGAGGGGCTAAGATTCTGGGCTTCCTAGATTGTCTACTTGGGTCCACAATTCCCGACTCCTAATATTGACCAGGGCATCGCATTAACAAATTATGTGAGGCGATGCCCCGGTCGGAGTCATTAACGCTCTCAAGAGTTGTCGAGTTCTAAATGTTGTACACACCTGTTATAGGTGTAGATATTAGGTCCAATGTTTTTTTATATTTTCCTTTATGTAAATTTTGTAAATATTTATACTATTGGTGTGTCTATAACAGTTAAATCACATCTTTATCATCAACTTACCTTCCCTGTGAACACGTCTTTAGGAGGATGAATTGTTTGCCTGATGGCTTTAAGAGCGAAACAGCTCAGAGGATTAGTAAGCTGAAGTTGCAATGGGCCGTTCGTAGAACCGATAACCGATGAGGAAGAAAGGTTCTCGAGAGCTCAAGGCCATCGCAGTTTAGGACGACTTGCCTTACTAGATGGAGTGCCGACATCGGAATCGTGGCAGTCTGTGGGAGACTACTACGTTCAGCAGTAAACTCGAACAGGCTGAATTGATGATGATGACAATGGTGATGATGAGGAGGAGGACCATGATTCGTGGCAGTCTGTGAGAGAGGCCTACGTTCAACATAGGAGTCGAGCAGGCTGAAACGATGATGACGATGATGATAATAAAGATGATGAGGAGGATCGTGATTCGTGGCATTCTGTGATAGAGGCCTACTTTCAACAGAGGACTCGAAAAGGCTGAAATGATGATGATGATGATTATTATGATGATAAAGATGATGATGAAGCGCTTACCGCGTGCGCCTCCCTGTTCTCCTTGTTGCCGTAGTACTCGGTCATGTGGGCGACCAGGTCGTCCAGCTGCGCCACTTGGGGGCCCACGAACTGCACCCAGAAACGGGACGGCGACGACACGGCGGAGACGTACACTTCGATGGACGGCACCGAAGGCTCTGACGAAGACCGGAAGGTTAGGTGGAGAAAGCGAAAGCCTCTCTTTATGGAGAAGGAAATCAAAAAGGTGGCAACCCTATGGGTGTTGCTTATGTCCACGCAAAAAGGTGGCAACCCTATGGGTGTTGCTAATGTCCACGGGCAGCAGTTATCTCTTAACATCAGACCGATCGCTTGCCACCTTCTCGCATAAAAACCCATTGGTGGTGCGACAATTAGGTAATTCTTAGAGGAGTTGGCGAAAGTAAACGACGCACTCGATAATAAGTGATCCGCCGAATAGGTAACGCCTTCTTGTTATGCTATGCTATTAATGTTTGTCTTTTTTTTTAAAGATCTCTAAGCCATATCGATTATCGATCGACAAATATGATTGCAACACTGAATCGCACTAAGGGGATTTTGCGCAACAGAAATTTTCATGAAACACGCAAAAACGTCGAGTGTCGGAAGTCCATAAGGACAATTTTAAGTTGCTTTATTTCATTATCAATCAGCACCTAATGTAGAAAGTAGATTGTTCAAATGGACACTGATCATAAGCTCACGTGATATCCCATTCCACCTTAACCTTCACTCATAATTGAATAAAATCTACCACCTGTCATTTATAAAAAAAACATAAAATCAGGATAAGCACTTTAAACAGGGAGAATGATTAAGATATGTAGAAAAAGTACGAAAAGATTGTCGCCGTTGTGGGAATCGAACCCACGTCTTCGGCATTCGCGGCCTGACGTTTTAACCACTAAGCTAAACGGTTGATTGAATTGAAACGGGTAAGGGAGAATGATTTTCGTCTAAATACCCGGAAGAAAAAATTTACTGATATCTAACAAAGTAAGTATATACTTATAAAATTGAATTATATCGATTTAATTTTTAATAAGACGACATTTAAATGTTTCAAACGACTCAGAGTTATGGATCGTGAAGCGATGCGTATTAGAAAATACTGACCCATAAATAAAAAATTAAATATATATCAAGGAAAATTATACATGCTTTGAAAATTTCTAAATATGTTGATATATGCTATATTAACGAGAATAAGAACATTTAAATTACATTACCCAAATTCGATGGAATACTTTGGGATTATTTTCATTCATATATATAACTTTTATTAAACTATAAAAAAACATATTAAAAGGAGTGCAGGAAAAAATGTGACCAATAACTAAACAGTGCATAAATAAATGGCATGCCAATGTCACACAAACGAAAACAATCGACACTAAAATCACATGTGAATTATGGTACAGAAAAACAGGACGGTAACAAATCACACCTTAGTACCCCCGAAAAACCAGTGCAATTTCCTAACAATACTACCTTACAAGGCTTTACTCCAGAACTCATCACAAATGTTGCCATATACAACCTCCCGTCTTTGCTGCAGTGCCTAATTTGTCTGTGATGAAACGCAACCTTTATCTAAAATAATCGTCGCCCAGTAACACTGTTTTTTTAAATATAAAATAAGAAATATAGTTGCTATTACAACAAGAAATTGAAATAACTATTTCCATAGTAAACGACGTTACTAAGGTGAAAAGATAAAAGCTACTGTCACTTCCATGGCTGAAAGATCATTGCCTATAAATTTTGAGAATGATATATTTCAAGAATTATAGAAAAATATAACTATAACAATTCTTATTAACATAGCACGTGTTCAATAATGTAAATTATAAATTTAAAAATGTAACTCTACTGATTATAAATTTAAAAAAGTAACTCTACTGATTGGTGGGTCACAAAGCTTTAAGTAATTTCTTCATTTATTTATATTTCGAAGCAATTACCAACAAGGATTACAAATGGCGAACTTATGTCATTAGGCATTCTCTACCACTGAAAAATAGACATTAAATGGAATTGATAAAGGTTTAATTAAATAACTTAGTTAATTTAAAGGTAAAACTGTCAAAAAGGAGTTACAGGTAAATGTCAAAAAGTTGTCATCGGTTGCTATAGTAACGCAACTATTAGTATTCGCAACCGAATGATGTCGCTTTTAGGTCTCGGTGTGTAAAAGTTCTCTCTCAGCGTTATTCCAAACGCACCAAAATTATGACTTCAAAAGACCTTTCAGCCACAGAAGAGTTTGCGGAGGGGGGGGGCAAAGGAAGGTAGGTGCATGCAGTTAGTCTTACCAGGCCGCTTATACTTGGCACGTGTGAGGGCAGGTCTACCTGGGGTCTCCTGCTGGGCGTGGGACGTGGGCGGCGGGATGGCCACGCGTGGGGTGCGCTTCGACTGCTCTATCTCGCGGCGGCACTTCTCCTGCGCCACCTGCAGAATTACTTGTTACCACGGCCAGTAAAGCACACTTATTTTGGACCGCAAAATTTCAAGTAACACCCTGACACAAAAAACTCTACTGGTAGCTAAGAACCTTCTTGATCACGTCAGCTTTCAAACAACAGTACTATAGATTATAATACTTATTTCTATTACATTATCAAGCTACACTCAAATATACAACGTGATTTTATAGACGATGGAAATGTTAACAGAGCATATGTAGAATTTGATTCTATATCTGAATGTCGTACGTACTTGTGACCTCATATTTATTTTTAAAAGATTATTTTTATTTTTTTTAAACATTATGGACACCTTAAGAAGTTCCTGCCTTACCGTCTCAATCAATAACCTATTGACGAGCACTAAAACTTTTTGCAGAACGCATAATTACTAAGCCGTTTATCAATAGGGTGACCACTCTAAACGCGATAAACAATGTTTGAATAGATATTTTTCTGGTTATTTCTTGTCAAAATAAAATATTAATATTTTTTTTTGAATTATGGAATGCTCAATTAACTTTATGTCAAAGTATGTACTTCGTCTAAAAAAAATCATCCTGTATACAGACATATTACTGTATAGAACATACGATGACCAGTGTTATAAGAGCAAAACATGTATGTCTGCGGTAGCTTGCCATAATATAATATATAGCACGTGAAAGCGTCCAGATCTGAAACACTCACACACGTCTCTATGAGTCCCTTGGCCACGCCGATCTGTTCCTTGGTGCCACGAAATGAGATCTGACGCTGGCCGCTGACGTCACCCGCGGTTCCGGATTCGATCTTGACGCGAGCGCCGCTCCTATGGCTTATGTCATTTATGTTCTCACCCCCGGTGCCTGGAACGACACAAAATTTTATAAAAAACAATACTGTACAAATCCGATTTCACTAATAGCCAATAAGGAGCCACAGAAACCTCGCTCGCCCCCAGGTGTGTGAAGGAGACGATAGAGAGACTTCTCTTTCGCACATGCATTACACAACTCCCGTTGCAGACTTTGATTCTACGTTATAATTGAGTACTCTTATGATCTTTCATATAAGAAGTAAAAATGTTCACTGTCTGGATCAATCAGCACGTCTTGAAAAACTTGCACACTAAGAGAATTGGAAAGTGTGAGAAGAAGATTTTCGTTCATTTCGTCTCCAATATAATTTTATCCGCGACCATTAAAGTATCAAGTGTTCTTCCGGTGAGGTAGTTGCAGCTTACTATATTCATGGCTTCAATTTTTTACATTTGTTCATACATTACAGCAGATTAACAACTTTCCGTGACGTAAGGAAGTTTTACGTACGCGAACAAACACCCAGATCCTGACCAATTTGATGGCTCCGTGGTGCAATTGCCAAAGGGTTGGCTTCGGCGTCGGTGGTCGTGGATTCGATTCCCACACGGACAACTATTTGTGAGACCCACAGATAGTTGTTTCGCATCTGGGTATTTGTCCGCGTGTAATTTATGTTTGTAAAACGTCCTTACAACACAGGATAATGTTATCCTAAAGTAAGGGCAATGTTTTATTAAAAAAAAATTGAAGAGAATCATCTGCGTGTCGCACGAACACTTCTCCCGTGCGGGGATCCCCAAGAGCCAACGCCAATGGCAACAACAACTGAACCTTCGAGTCATCGCACATTACCTATGATCCTGCCGCATGCCCACGCTGGGACCGTCATGCTGTCCTCCTCGAAAACCGGCTGCTGTTTTATGAATTCGTGTATCATCGTCTCCGCGAGCTGCGTCGCCTCACTTCGGCCCCTGATGATGCAAACGTCGTACTCCTTGTCGCTGAACTTCTTGAAATGGATCATAGCACCTGTTTTCCTTTCGATGTCTTTTATGTTTGCGCCACTGCGACCTAAAAAGTATAAGATTACATGATTTATCTTTATATTAATACGTTATCTATATATTAATAAGTGAAGCAGAAACTTTGTGCCCCTTTTGACGAAAATTGCGCGGACGGAGGCAATTTCCCACACTTATAGTTTGAAGGGGTGCAGATTGCTAGGATTTTGTTTAAATTATGCATAAAAATACATAACATCAAGCAATCTTTTCGCACTTTTTCTACATATTTTAATACATAACATCAATAAAAAAAAATTACACACACTAGCATGTATAATTAATTATAGTCGAATTTCAACCACTGGGCGACCACTGATAGTAAATAATTATATACCAGCGTCCGTCAGGTTAACGCAATTGAATTAATGAAGACTTGAATATTTGACGATTACATATATTTTTTTCAAATTTTTTTTTTGGATGCTTGAATGCGTCTTTTTCTTCTACAGTAGGCAATTCAGAAAACTGATGATAACCTAATGCGAGTACGGTAATTAAGTACATTATTAGGAGGAAGCGATGGCTGGACGTTGTGAAGCAGGAGAGCCAATGGACTGACCCATGATGATGTCAAAGATCGGGCAAGGTGGAGGAGTTTAAGTAGGAAAGCAGACCCTGGCAATATCTGGGATACATGTTAGAAATAGAAGAAGAAGAAGTTATAATGATGTAAAGTACATATTATGTGAATGTAAATGTTTAATACAATTTTAAAAAGTTATCCTCTATCAAGGGCGGATCCAGCTTTGGTGCCAGGGGGGGGGGGGGGGGGGGGGGTCACGTAGTCGTGGTCAAATGATAAGAAGTTATAATTTAATTTTTATAATCATAGACACAAGTAAAAAGTAGGTATTTTGATCCGACTTCAAAAAGGAGGAGGTTATCAATTCAGATGTTTATATTTTTTATGTATGTTCGGGCATAACTTCGTCACATATAGACGGATTTGCAAAATTCTTTTGTTGTTCATAACATTTCGTCACTTTTTATTATCATATATACAGGGTGGATTTTATAAAGTTGCCCAAACTCACACAGGAGGTTCAGACTCGGTAGTATAATCGTTTATTGAAATAAAACCAAACTTTTTTTTTTAAAGATTGGTATTCTATTCCCTAAAAAACAGAACTTGTTGACAATGCGGTAGTCATTCATAAATGCGTCGTATACTTTTGGATGGATACACTTAGAAAAGCCTCTTTGTATAGTATTTTTTTCTATTTAGTAGCTATTGGTAGGCTTACCTATTTTTGAAATTTCTTTTTATTTAAATATTCGTTACCAGATCTCCTAAAATAGCCGTACACAAACTAAAATTACATTGTCCACGTTAAAAATATGTTCATAAATAACAAAAAAACATTTATTCAATCATTCATTCATTCATTCATAATATTCAGCGCTCATCCATCGAATCAAAGACAGAATCCATATTCATAACAAACGGTACGAACAAATTTTATTTCCCAAAGGTGGGGTGGCATACTCACGTCCACTAAACCACCACCCCTCACCACCCATCAAAAACGGTCCACCCATTAAGACGAATCAAACTCGACGCAGTTGTGTTCCTTAATTATTGAGTTCCTATGGTCACATTCCAGCTCTGCTAGACTAGACCCTAATTTAGATGGATGGCACCGAAAAACTCGTCATGACGAATCAAACGAGCCGAGACACAATAGGGTTGCGTCGTTTCTTTACTGAGTTCATATGAGTATCTTCCAGCTCATCAGATCAGACCCTGGTAACTATCTAAAAATTAAGTACTCGCCAAGACGAATCAAACGAGCCGAAACTCGATGGGGTTGAGTCGTTTCATTGCAGAGTGGTCATAGGAACCTCACAGAATAGCCTCATAGACCTCACAGAAGATTGCGATAAAGCGCTTCTGCGTTTTGTCTGGTGAGTGAGGTAGCCGGAGCCCACTTTATTATAAGGAGAAAACTGCAACCCTATGCATATGTCCATAGACGGCTGAAGATGGAGCTCCATCATCAGATCCTAGTCACCAATGAAAGACAAACTACTCGTCAATACGATTCAAATTTACCCAAACGCGATGAGGCTCTGTCGTTTCATTGCGAAGTTCCTTTGGCCACCTTCCAGCTCCATCATCAGATCAGCTCCATGTCATAAAAATATTGCATTGTCTCGCGATTTACAGATGTATACAAAATTTCAGCTCAACCGGTAACCGGGAAGTAGATCGAATTTAATTTGCAAGATTTGATGACAAACATTAAAATATTGTAAAAGTGTTCATAAAATGAAAACTACTTGGCCAAACTATGGTAAATTTTTATGGGACCAAACGGCAACTATTCTGCATCAAACTAAAGAAGAATCTCGTAAATCGGATCATAAATCTCAACGTAATCGGTGTACATACATCGAAAAAAAAAAATCTAACAATCGAATTGAGAAACTCCTCCTTTTGAAGTCGGTTAAAATATTATATTAATTTAATTAAATATTGAAGGTACTTACATAAAATCTATAATGTGGCAAAAAATATATAAAAAATGATGTGGTGTCGTGGGACACCACATAGGAATGAAGTTCCTTCGGCTAATGTAGAATCGACACAAATTGCAAAAAAAATCGTGCTCAATTTTATGTAGGTTTTCTTGATTTTTCTCTTAAATTTTGCTGATTAGTTTTTATTTAAGTACAAGAAAGTATTTAGGAAATTCAGTATTTTAGGAAATAATAAATTACTCAAAATAAAAAAAACATCGTAATTCAAATTATCAACTAAAATAACAAAATTATACACTACTCGCTTGTGTATGCGACTGTCGCGCCTGCGCACGTCTCATTTAACGGTTTTATTCCACGTACTTTTTTCCACGGATTTTTTCTTACGGTTTTACTATCACATTTTTTTCAGTTCGGTCGCGCAGCAAAATCCCTATCCCCTCCAAGCCTGTCGTAAGGAACTTCGTTCCAAAAACATTATGTTTAACAATTTTAATTAGTGGTCCACCTAGGTGCTGGAACCAGCCCAGGGGGGGTCATGACCCCCATGACCCCCCCCCCCTGGATCCGCCCTTGTCCTCTATATGTGTGTTCACTTATTGTCGCGGTGTAACGACGCGCTGTATATATATATACATATATATTAAAATCAACCTCACTCACCAGACGAAACGCGGAAGTATTATACTTACGCTTTGCGCCGGTCTTCTGTGAGGTCGTGGTACTCACCCGGACGAGCCGGCCCATTCGTGCAACAGCCAAGGCTGCGTGGCCCTACCACCAATGTGCATCTGAGGCCATAACCTTCCATAATTACAATCACACAATACAAAATTTTCGGTTCCAAAATAAATTTAAAGAAATAACAAATAACCGTGTCAAAAATGTTTGTAATGATAGCACGTAAACTAACCAATGGCTCCTTAAAAAAACCGTTTGCAAGACGAAAATATACTGAACTGTTTTCACTTTACATAGCACAAAGTATACAAGACTCGGTATTAAACACGCAATACTTCGACAAATGTTTAGCGTGGCGGATGTTTATCGGCAGTGCCAACGAGCCGTTGCAATCCGGTATGTATTGAAGAGTCTTAATCTGGCAAAAGATGACGGTTTTTGCAAAAGTTTAATACCCATTTTATGCTCGCATTTTTTGACACACGAACCCGTTAATATAAGTACATACGACTTGTAGGTAGTAAATATAACAATGTGACAGTAATTGTTAACACGCGAAATTGGGGTAAATCGCTACTTGTTCATTACCAAAATTTATCTAAACTGTATATATCGGACGGGGCCCGGATAATCGATAGAGATTAGAGAGACTCGTCTTATATTAGCCAATTGTTGGCGTATAGATTTCTCTTTTTTTTTTTTCATCTAAATGATCACAATGCAGTTCAATAGTTACTGGTAATTTTAATTGAACAGCATAAGCTAGCCCGCTCATCTGTCTACTGGTGAGCGTTTTCAACGTTCTTTTAATAGCTGCTCTTTCCCTGACGCCAGAAAAAAGGCCATAGTTAACGGCATTCGCTAGCTGAAGAGACCGCCGAACCTATCTATCATTAGCTATCTCCCAAACAGTCTCCTCAATTCCTCGGGAAGCCATACAAGCGCATCAATTGAAGGAATAAGTTTGTTACAATTATCTTTCTCCGGTGCTAATATTCGGCTTCCGACCGAATCAATCCTATTACGAACAGATATTTCGCCTGACCTGACGGATGACATTCTGAGAGGCCTCAACACCTTAAACGGGTGCACTCACCTTCGATTTCGCCAAAGCATTTCGGAAAAGATTTAGCACAAAGGCATTCTAGACAAACTATTTGCCTGTGTATCAACATGCCCTACAGTATTAGCACTATAAAAAAAACTTTAAAATTTATAAAAAGCAATGGCGACATCTCTCGTTCGAATTATCGTTGTAAAATGATATTCGAAATTGTTTGTATGGTGGAAAGGATATAACAATAGATGCGCGAAGCATTATTTCAAATGCTAAATAACAATGTAGAAAGAAGGCCTTAAGATTTTCGTCGCTGTGGCTATCAGCTGTTTAGCTCAGTGGCTAGAGCGTCAGGCCGCGAATGCTGAAGACGTGGGTTCGGTTCCCACAGCGGCGACAATCTTTTCGTACTTTTTCTACATGTTTTAATGCCCGACAGGTTTGTGCACATTATCCATTATCATGACTCGATACCAAGTTGAGGGCACTCTCCCCATCAGCTGGCTCGTCTTGGCGGGCGTTACTCAAGACTCCTACCTTTCTCCTTTGCTCTTTTCGCTATCATCCATAAAATATCACAATTCAATCACGCGCTATTCGTGTATCACACAACAATCTTCTGTTCTGACAAACTATCAATTATGAGACGTCTTTTATAAACCTTATACGTAGTTTATCTAGTAAAAAGATTGAAACATGAAGTTTGGTTATGTTTATGATTGTCAAGTCATTCATGCACACTTGATTAGAACGCCAATTTTTTTCAGTCTATTACAAAAGTTTTTATGACATCTCATATTCCGTATTGAATGGTATCACACTCAAATTTCGTTAAGAACTATCCATGCGCAGAAGGTCTTATATTTCAAATAATACGTTATTTTGTACAATCGCCCCTCAATATAAAGAAATAAATAAGTTTGTAACTTATAAGTAAATTATAAATATGTACTACAATAACTTAATGTTGACTTAATAACCATGCCTAAAAGATATTATATAGAAATTCTAGGTAGACATGACACTAATTGGATTTTTGATTTGGAGATTGTAATTCTATAAACTGCTTTATGCCATATGATATAATAATAATCGTTTATTGCCAAGAAAAAATAGATTGTACAATAAATTTATGCTAAACAAATGTGAAAACAAAAAAATATTAAAATTACTTAGGGATAAAAAAAAAGAAAAGCTCCTTGGCAAAAGGTGAAAACTCAGCTTATGCTGCAACAAATCGCTTAAGGCTGACTGTGTAGCACTGATTTTCAGTTTCCCTTGACCCTGTTGTTGTTATAGAGCCAAGTATTAAATTTTTAATTGGTTGGTACCAACTTCGAAGAAATAAATAATCTATATCATTTGTCACATTCATTTATATATGTTGTATAATACAAAAGAGAACAATTTTAAATGCCGCACAGTATGGACATGTGTTATCTATACTATTAAACATCATAGCCATGCCTTGATAAACTTTGCATATATGATTTTGTGTGGGACATAAGGACTGTTCCATACTACATTAAAGTGTAAATTAAAGTATATTTAACAATTTATTACTATTTGAATAGAAGCACAGAAAATAATTTATTAATTAATGGAAATTTACACTTGAGATTTCAATGTATGTACTCATACATTTACACTTTAGATGAGTAATGTACACTCACAAATAAATTCTTATTATGTATATGCACAACTTATCCAAGGCTAAATAGATCAGGACACATAAAGTGATGTAATTTATTTACTTACATCATTACCTCTACGTAAAAAAATTATATTGTTAAAATTATACTATCATTTAGATCCCAACAGTGTTATTAGGTAAATTTATGCTCCTTAGGCTACAATGATACATGTTATATCTTGCACCAAAATTTTATATAAAAAATTCAAGCAAAAACTTTACAACCTAAATAGATAATCATAATTCATAAACACAAAAAATGACATTTACAACTTAAAAACTATTAAAAGTTGTCACTAGCAATATGTTTCAAAATATTTACTCTGTATACAGGTGGATTAAGAACTTAAATGATGATCTTAAATTTGCACAGGTGTCATTCAGTCTATACAGACAATTCGCCATTTAGCGTTAGTGACAAAAATAACATATAAATTTTATCCATCTGTTTTAATAGCTCGTTCATAATATAAAAAAACTGTCCCTGCCTATATTAGAAAAACATAGCTGATAACAGACTAAAGAGGCATGACTGTTTCCAACTTAGTCGATGATAATATTAAGCCATAAAAAACATACCATCATAACCTGTAGTAAGGCCGTCCAACTCTCCTCTTTTACATGAATTGACAGGTCCCTCCAGAGAAGTACGGCAACCTCACAGTTGACCAATGTGAAGTACAAGTATTATATTGTATTGTGTTTTGTATGATGAGTGAGGTAGTGGGCCCACTGGATTGAAAGGTGGAAATGCATTTGCAACCCCACAGGTGTTGCAAATGCTGTTATCACTTAACATCAGGTGAAATGCCAGCTCTCTTTCCATATTCTAACATAAAAAAAAGTTACTCTACATAATAATATACTCTAATAAATATTTTGTAGCCAGCATTCAAAAACAATCAAAATTATTACAATAATTCTTCTGTATAATTATATTATCAAGTGCAAATTAAATAAGTGGAAGGCAAGTGAATTTATGTGATAAAAGAAAATTAACGGTTTAGAAATTAGAAAATTAACTATACGGGCAAAACAAAAATTTATATTGCAAGCTAAATTAAATAGAGACAATTATAGCCTTCACTTAAAAGTAAATAATCATATTCTTAAAAGCATAATAACATGGTTTGTCTAAAAGTTTAGAAATACCATAAAATAATAGTATTAAAGACCTAACAATACAAATATGATTATTTAAGCATAAAAGTTCTTACCAATAAGTGCTGGAACAATAGACTTAGGCACTGACACTTCAATTATGTTTACTCTTGATGCCTTTATTGTATTCTCATTTGTTTCTTCCTCATCCTTTTTGAATATGTAATAGGCTATGAATGCTGTCACAGTAACTATCGACAGTCCTAAGGCTACTGGCAGCAGCAGTTTTGTTTTGAAAACCATTTTCCTGAAACTAAAGTTACTGCGCTGTGAAGCTTGAAGTCGCACTAAACATTCCTGACATTTATAATTTTTATAATCTCAACGAAAATTCAATTTTAAAATACCACCGCCGGAAATGAGTCAAGTTATGTTACACACACAAACTGCGATCTATTAGCAGCTATGACATAATGAGAGAAATGTTACTTCGTAAAGTAATATGACACCTCTAGCAAGTAGGACAAGAAAAACTAAAATGTAACCTTAATTTTCACATAAAAGTTATCATAAAAAACTCTTCAGTTACGAAACAAGTTCCAGTGCAGCCAGTTGCATTTATCGTTTTATTAAATCAATTAAAGAAATCGTGCTTCGTTTCGTTTTCGTTGTAAAATTAAGAGCTCCAAGCTCATAAAATTGAAACTGAAAAACGGATATTTATTTATTATGACATTGACATGTTTAACTGATTGACAGTTATCACAGAGTATAGAGTTCTGAATATTCATTGCAGATTATTTATTAAGTTTTTTTTTGTATTAAGTAGTCAGGTGCCCCGTGGACTCAGGAGTATAGCCAAGCCAGTGCATGAAAATGGAAATCGTGACGCCTTCCACTCCACTGCATCTCCGCAACCCCTGTTAACAAAAGATGGATAATTCAACTTGAACACTACGTCACGAATTAAGAGCTCCTCAGATTTTATTCGTTCGTGTTTTACCACTATTGCATAGTCAATTAAGAAAATAAATTAGGAAAACAATTAGCATAATATGAAAACAATTATAATTGATTTTATTTCATTGCTAGTCTCCGCACTCAAAGTGAAACTTAATTTTGATTTTTGAAGTTATACTTCTTTTGGCACGTTTGGAAAAAACATGAGATTAAAATTTTTTACATCCAAAAAGCGACGCGATGAAAACTTTAATTTATTACCATGGCAACCAACAATAAATTTACATTTACCTTTAATTCAAAGTCAGCTAGAGACATTAAAAGCAATGATAAAATGAAGGCTACGATGTTCTTCTTTTTCTTTCTCCCACCCTTATCCCACACTAGGTGGGGTCGGTACAACATGTCCATTATTTTCGGAACCATGTTGTTATTGCATTGGATTATTATTAAAAAAAAACTATTTGCTTATTACCTGATTCACATTATTCCTGTCCAGTAATCCAATGAATCAATCCAGTACAGTACTGAGCTGTATATGCAGTGAAAGCAATGATACCTCAAAAACACACATGTTCTGTATAAAGAAACAATCTGAAGTGGTCTTCAGTTAATTCCAGTGTTAGGAAATACAAAAACACTGATTATCATTCAATCCAGTTCTATATTGGTGCTGTACACTATTCTAGTGTGGCTGAAATGACCGAGCTGGAATAAAAAGGAAGACCGTTAATCCAGTCACTGGAATAGATTGCTCATTGGAATGGGTACATTCCAGTGCTGATTTACATTATTCCAGGGGCATTTATTGGACTAGAATACAACTGGAATACTATAAATCTTTTATTTGATTCAGCGACGAAGGCCCATTCATACACATCAAAGATTTCAAATTTTACTTTTTTGTCGTTTATTTTATTTATTACATTTTCAAATATTTTTATTGTCTTGTTGCTGTAACTTGCACAAAAATGATTACAACAATTTAGAAGGTTTAAACTTCATAACTCACATCGTAGAATCGAGCTCATAACGATAGGGAAGTAAAAATAGCATTTGCCTTTTGTTTAATTCTATTTGATCCACTTGACGAAAAAAATGTGACATAAATTGCAACGCAATGTCAAATATTTTTAATTTTCAATTTTGATGTTGATCACCTTTAAATTTCGTTAATTTTTAATTAATACTTTAGATAACTACATTTTCATTAGGAATTTAGAACATAATCTTTACGCGTGGACGCGTGACTTGTTTAATAAATATTTTTCATCAATTATGGTATAAACAAAACTTACAAATATATATTATGTAAACTATAAAAAATGGCTTGGGATATCACGTTAGGTAAGTTGAATAAAATGTTGAATGTTTCTTATAACTCCAGACCCATTTTTCATTACGTGCACAAAAGAAAACGTTCGTAGCTTACACCGTTCACGAATAGGGTGACAAGGTGAATATAAAATTAATCATACCCATTTTAACATTTAATTTGTTTTTCAAGTCGCTTTATTTATCTTTTTGTCGGTTTACGTATTAAACTAATTACAAAAAAATACAATAACTGCTAGTACTATTGCGTACTACCATAATCTCATAGCTGTTGTACAATTAGAGTTTGTTAAAATAGTGTCGAGTATGAAACGAGCTATAAACGACATGATTTGTTTATTTTATAGGATCCAGTACCCAAAGGATAAAACGTGACCCTATTACTCCACTGTCTGTCTCTCGCTACGTACGTCTGTCCAAGTTTCAGTTGAAATTTTCACGGATGACGTATTTCTGTTGCTGCTATAACAACAAATACTAAAAAATAAAATCAAAAATATTTAAGTACTTTTTCTTCTTCTACTTCCCATAATATTTTGCCGTTTTTATAGATAATGATACTGAACCCGTCTTGCGCGAGTCCGACTCGCATTTGGCCGGTTTTTTTCAATATTAATTTAATTTAGAAAAGATTGTCCCTAAAAATTGCGCAGAAGCGTGCACATCGTTCGTCGGCATTGAACGAGCGACCCAATAAACGATTACAGGCCAGATTTGTCATATTTTTTTATTGTCTCCACTATCACGAACCCCCGAAACGATCAGTCTTTGTGGAAAGCTAACATGCAGCGGCCATACGAACGTCGGTACCTCCATCCTAACAATATGCACGAGGCCTTCTACGGCGGTAATAGCTTATAATTAAAATTAAAAAATGAAATAACTATTTATCATTTGTTGAATCGAGGATACATTGTGTTGTGACAGATTTGAATTTTCAATTCACGATAATTTTAACAAGAATAAATAAAAATTAATAAATTCACGTGCTCCTTATACTAAAGAATGGGGTGGCTAATATTTTACTCGTTTCACGGACTTTATTTGTTTCCGAATTGGAAATGGCAGATGATGCTCATACACTGGGCCCAAATGCCGGGCTTTATTGTTCCTCGTGAGAAAGTCGCAAAACTGAAAAATTATTAATGTCCCGTGGAGATTCGGCACCTCAAAACTCGAACTTCGGACACGACAAACACTAAAAAAGGTCGTAGGGCCACGCACATGCAACAGTCTTCGTTGTTACACTACAGGTCCGTCAGGGTACGTCCACAAAAGACCGGCGTGAAGTGTTATACTTCTTCATTTCGTCTGGTGAATGAGGTAGCCGGGGCCTATTTTATTAAAAGGCTGCAACGCATCTGCAACCCTACGGGTGTCGCAAATGTGCATGGGCGGCGGTTGTCACTTCACATCAGGTGAACCGCAAGCTCGCTTGCGATCTTCTCACATAAAAAAATCACAGCTATTGCGCGACTTCTGCCTATTAAATAAATGCCTTTATAAATGTCGCGTTTATATTTCAGATTTCGAATACGTCGTCACGAAGAAGCAGCCGCCGCACATATGCTTCGGGACGGGGCTCGATCGTGATGTGCTGCCGACGCACGGTCCGTGTCTCAGCCCCTTTATGAGGCGAACCGCGAAAGAAATCCTTCCGAACCTGGGCCCGGGCACATACGACGAGACGCGGGATGCGTTTTACGATGTAAAACACAAGGTAACCATGTGTCCCCTAAGTTACTTGTGTACCTAATTGTTGGCCTTATTAATTATTCGTTGATCCGGCGAGATGTCTGTATTTCCCCCAATTAGTTAATTTCTTAATCAGCGTATTTAGTCATGCATTGATACTTCCAAACCTAGTCCCGGGAGTTTAACTCGCGATGCGTTAGAAATCCCATGCGTAAACAGAAACGGTTGGCCCTTCAGATAGGATTAAGCAGAACCACGGTGAAACGGATGTTGAATGTAGACTTAGGGCTTTGAGCTTATCTTGTCGAAGGGGAAATAGTAGACATCGTCTGGATGCGGGTTTGATGGGCCTGAGACTGAAGAGAGCGCTTAAACAGAATGCGTATTGCGTTTTGTGTAAGCGGTACGCGGGAAAAAAGTCAGGAAATTCAATTTGTTGTCTGGGTATTCTGCGCCAGCTAATAGAGCGAAAAGCACGCAAAACTGTCTGTCCGCCATTATAACTGAATATCACGAAATTGACCTCATTCGTGACGAAGACTGGGCCTTCTCTAATTCAGACTTAAATCCATTGGACTGTAAGATGGGAACACTTAGAGGAAAGGACACGCTCAAAGGGTCATTCTGATCAAACCTGTGTCAATTAGTTCACAACATAGTTCCTGGAGTATGAAATCACTACTAGACATTTCTCTTATTCCTAGGTGTACAGCAAACTGCACTACGGGCCCAAAGAACCGCGATGGAAAACGAAACACGAGTACCAGCCACCGCCAAGGGAATTGCCCGAGAAGAAACCCACACCTCAATACTGCGCTCCATTTAATTCGATCTCCAAAAGGAAACCGTTGTTCAAAGCTACGGACTACCCTGCGTATGTGGATATATTTTTTATATTCGATGGTGACAAATGATCACCCGGATCTTTAAATCAGATCTTTTAAAAAAAGAGGGCCCGAACCACCACGCCCAAAAGGCGGAAAACAAAAGTATAATACTTACACTTCACGCCAGTTCCATTAGGCCATGCTACTTCTCTAGACGAGCGTGCCCATTCTTGCAAAAGCAGAAGTTGCTGCGTGGTTCTATTCTACAACACAGTTAATTTCCCAATATTCTGTAATCATATGCTTCCACCAGTTAATTGACCGATCCCGTCTATAGGCTTAATACTGACACATGTGGGATAAAAATGCCTTAAGCCCAGTAAAATGTGAACAGAATTGGCTAGTCGTGTCTTTTTTATTTATTGTTGCATAATGTTTACACCAAGGTCTTGCAACTCAGCAAATTCCAATAATGAGGGATTGTACCACTTTCTTTAAATAATGGGTGATTTTTTTTTAATTTATAACAATTTGCCAGCCATTGAAGCTAAGGTCTCGTTTAAGTTTAAGAACATTTTAACATTAATCAATATCGCTTGTTTATCAACACTTAGTTATTTATTAGAGCCAAATCTTATCCGAATCTCATATCTGAAGTGTCATTTATTATTAATTTAGTTATGAATTATTATTATCTATATTAGTTTGAATAAAAAAATTGAATCAAATCGGTCGAATTTAATATATTGGGCAGTACAGCTCGGTCCTACTGTCTTACTGTCTTTTTAAACTTGTTACGCGCAGTTATTGTCCCAAGAACAGACATTTGGGATAAGTTCATCGTGCCTTGTTTTATATCTCCCAAATCTAATTAAGTACCTTAGGTGTTACGACGTTGTATATAATATAATTTCTTTGATTTATAAATTATTAATTGCTTTCAAGGCCCTGCGATTACTACCCCGAGCAGAACAAGAAGGAATTAAAATTCGATTACAGCTTTTCTGGTAAGAAGGTACTTAAATGTGCAGTTGAGGTAAGATTAATGAAATTATTTTTAACAGAATTATATTCATGTAGTTATAGGTACTTCTTATGGCGCGTTTGGAAAAAAATGAGAGTAAAACTTTTACGATGCGCGCGCACACCGACACCGACAACTTTTAATAAGATTTTTATAAACATGCTACTTCAGTTTGTTCATTTCACGCTCAACACTGATTACTGATTCGATTGTTTATTAACAAATCTATATTGTAATTAGTAGTATGAAAATTTAGTGTGTAAATATTAAGGCCTTAGTTTGTTTGTTCAGTATAAACGATGTTTTGTACAGGTTTGTCGCTTTTCTTGTATCTTTTCAGATTAAATGCGTTCCTTACAATCTCGATGTGTGCGCTGTTTGTGGGTGTTCTTGTTCCGCCCAAGGTGACTATTGGCAATTCGAAAATAGGATCTTCCTCTGCAGAAAACATTATTCTAGATTATTCAAACACTGTTTATCGAAATTTCAAGGCGCAAAATTGGCTGAATTTAAGGTACCACTAACATCTAAGCTTTTTAAAAAGTTGTTATATAATTAATACTAATTATAGCAAGTCTGGTGTTATGACTGGCCTAAATTTTTGATGCAAACAATACACTGTACCTCCATTGTGTATACTGGTTCACCGACTGGATAGTCCAATAAAATGACGAGTCAAATAACCTACTCAGTCAATAAATGAATAAAAAAATTATATCTGAGATTTTATGTTAGGCTTTGTGGATGCGATTAAAAAAAGTAAAGTAAGAGCCTACATACGTATATCCTACAGTTGGGCAAAGCCTTTCTCTATACAGTGGATATTAGGGCATAATCCACCACGCAACCTCACTGCGGTTTGGCGGACTTCACATATCATCGTATTATTTTTTTTTTGTTATTATTTCGAAAATGTAACTTACACATATTTTCCTTCACCGCTGAGCACATGATAAATCAGAACTTACAATTGACAATTTTATGCCGCAAGCAGGATTTGAACTCGGGTTTCCCGAGTACATATATTGAATTAATAGCGAACGCCCAGTCATTGAGCTATCATCACTCATTAAAAAAAAATTATAAATAAACAATTTTCGATTATTAATATTTTTTTAATTTTCCACGCAGTAGAGCTATAAATGTAAATTGTTTATTCCAAATATCACGGTTTCTATTGCAAATACTTCAAAACTGATTCAGAACAATTTTATAGAAATATTCAAGTCCCCTATTTTTTGCTTGACAAAAAGCCCAGTTTAAAATCTTGAAAATGTAGGTAAATTGTCTACGCGGGGCACGCGGGTTGTTTATATACAAATATTTCATATATGATAGAAAAACACTTTTTAATCAATAATTACGCAGTAAAAATATGCGTCGGCACTTAGATTTTGGGAAAAAAATTATTAAACCTTGGTAATAGTGCCACCGGCGGGCTCCTCAATATGTAAAAAACGAACCTAAACTATCGGTGTGTAATAATTAACTGTTAAACCGAATTTATCTAATAATAACTTTTTAAGTATCCTGTAGTAAAGACGTAGGTCGCCCCGCTTCGAATAATAATAAATAAGTTTTGAAAGTAATTTATCTATCGTTAATTTATGAATAATAACGTTTTAAGTGTCGATGCATTATTAAACAAGGTTAAAACGTGAGTTCCCTTGGAAAATAATGTACAAAAATGAATTTTGAAGTAACGTAATTGCGGAATTCCTTTGCATTGCAAGATTTTTTTTCTCAAAATCTAAATTTCGGCGCATATTTTTACCTCCTTATTATAGATTCAGTTATGTTTCTCTATCGAAAAAAAACATTTGTAGATGAAAAACGCGCGTACCCCTATTTTAAACAATTACTCAACCTTTTAATGACATGATTTCGTGTGTTAAACCCTGATATATTTTTGAGAACAACATTATGCAATGTTAAAGCACCCCTTTAACGTAAAAATATTAGTATATGACCACTACAAAATTTTGCTTTTACTTTTCAGTCCATTCGAGATTGCTTTTTTGCACACGCGCATAACAGTTGCAAGGCTGCATTAAAAATAATGAAAATAGAAGAAATACAAAAAAAACTTAGAAAAGAAGCATACTTGGATCTTTATTTTCCTCAACGACGCTACTGCTCCAACTGAAGTATCAAGAAGTTATGACAATAGCTTAACACAGTCCTTTGTAGTGTGTACTTCAATCGTATTCAAATAAATATACATCAAAACAGCAAAATTTTGTCTTTCATTTAAAAAAGAACCCATAATATATCAGATATTAGGAATTTCTCTTGGAACATCTAGATTCAACATTCTGAATCTCAATTATTCGTAAAAATATTTGTCCTACAAAAACAGTTTGGAAAAGAGTACTCTCCGTCCAACACGTATTGATAAGCAGGTCGTCAAAAATGTAGTCAACCAGCTGATATTTTTTCTGTTGTTTAATTATAACTATATTTATATATTATATTTATATAATTATAACTATAATTAAAACTATATTTACTAATATTTATATATTTTAATTGCCACATTCTACAAATTGCGTCGTACGTTGACCCGGTCCTACATTCACAGGTCTCTGATGTAAAACTAATTATAAATAGAAGTTTTCTTTACTTTCTTTCTTGTTTTTAACATAAGGGCATTTTACAGCATTTTCCTAGCATTTTATAAGAAATTACTGATGTAAGCTAACTACTAACCCATTACCGTCCAGTGTCATAGTAAGCCTAAACAGTTCACTTATTGTAAACATCGTTTACTCTTCCTATATATTATAAATATTAAACATTACAAATAATAACAACGCTGGCTTAGGCGGCGGTTTTTATTTGAACCAGATCTAAATTATTAACTAAAATTCTATGAAAAATTACCCATATTTATCTATAATACGAAATGATATTTATTTATTTTCCGTACTTAAATAAGTTATTATTGTTAGTAGTATTTACTACTCGAAATATAAAATTGTAATTATCTTATGATGAGAATATTATCTTATAACGAGAAAGATATTCAACAAAAATAGTTTCGTTCTAATAAATTAGTACAGTAATAGTACAATAAAATAGCAATGTATTTTGGTAATTCGAGATGAATTCATTTTTACTTTGCAAATTTGTAAATACACGCTCTGTAGCAATATACGTACATGTATGAAGAAGCAATAATAGCACCTACAAATACATATGTACTACGTGGACCGTGGTACTACATTTACTAACATTTAAGTATAAAATAACAATGATATATATTTGTATGTGTTAGGTCTATGTTCAATCTACAATGAAACCGAAATATATTTACTCTAAATCTAGGCTTATCGAGAAATGCATAAAAAGCAATCTCAATCTATTGAAAAAAACTAGTTATTATTGTTTGGTACAACACTCTAGGCACAACATAAGTTTTTAGCACAAAAACATGTACAGCACTATCAAAGATTATCGTATCTTAGTAAAGTACAAAACTTTTATAAAAATGTAAAGTTTTAATTTTCATCAATAGATACCATGCTATTGGTGCAATCCGGTAGAAATCGGCTGGTTCATCGATACTTGCTCAGTACGATTGAGCGTCGAAAGAGATAAACGAGTTTGTGCGTGTTTGTCTTATTCCAGTCGTTACTTTCTGTATTTAAATCCTATATATATAAAAGCTCGTAATTTTTCTTGTATTATCATTTGTGGTATCGCGCGCTATCTTTAAACAAGTATTTAAGTTCAACACTATTTACATATTTTTGAAAACAAAGCCATGTCGGAAGCAGAAAAGAAGAAACGGCAATACAGTATAGAATATATTAAATATGGATTCATAGAAAATTAGACAAACCCATCTTTGCTTTTGTGCCTTCTTTGTTCAAAAACATTTTCAAACGAAGCGATGAAGCCTCCAAGACTTCAAGATCATTTGAATAAAATGCATCCGGATAAGAAGGACAAAAATGTAGCCTATTTTCAAGATCTGGAAAAGAAGCATAATGCTCAGCCAAGTGTATCGAAATTATTATCGATGCCTGCTAAACAAGACGATGACGGACTTCGAGTTTCATGCAATATCTCTCTGTTAATTGCTCAAACAGGTAAACCACACCATCGGAAAAACGTTAATTTTGCCGGCGATTAAAGAAGTTCTAACTACTATGCTGTCCAATCATCTGAAGACTAGTAAATTTTCAATTCAGTTGGATGAGTCCACTTTACCAAGTAATGAAGCATTGTTGTTGTCTTACGTGAGATTTATTAAAGATGAAAAAATATGTCAAGAAATTTTATTTACTAAAAATTTAGAGACAGACACAAAAGGAGAAACCGTATTTAAAACACTGGAAAAGTTTTGTGATGAAAAAGGAATTCCGTTGAAGAATATTATATCAGCTGCTACAGATGGTGCTCTAGCTATGACGGGGTGTCAAAAAGGCTTCATATCGTACTTAAAAAACAAAATTCCTGATGTGCTTGCTGTACATTGCGTTATACATTCACAGCATTTAGTTGCTTAAATTTCTAAGTGAACGACTATTTCAATCATTGCAACATGTCCTCAGTCAATAAAATCCGAAACAACTCTTAAAAGGGCAGATTATTTAATAAGCTTTATGTTGATAATGATGAAGATTTCAATAGATTGATCTTTCACACAGAAGTGCGTTGGCTATCAAAAGGGAATTGGCGGACTCATTTTTACAATCTGTTTGACTCTGTCATAGAGTTCTTGGAAAAAAAGACACAGAATTGCGCGAAAACCTCATTACATCAAAGAATGATATCGCATACCTGACAGACTTTTATACATTGCTTAATGATATGAATCTCCAACTTCAAGGCGATGATTTGAACTTAATAAAAATAAAAAATGCCGTCGCTGCTTTCGTAGCCAAGCTGCTCTTACACAAAAAGAATATCGGCAGACCTGAGTTCCATAATTTTCGATTTATCAATATTATATACGACGACTTGCTCGTCTACTGCCAACATTTGGAAAATCTTCACAGTGATTTCATTGAAAAATTCCAGGACATTTTGAAATTGGAAATACCAGGCTGGGTGTTAGATCCTTTTTCAAATGTCGACATAGCAATATCACCCCAGTTGGAAGAAGAACTTATAGAACTGACAACGAACGAGGAAATAAAAATCAAATACAAAAATGGCTACCAACAATTTTGGCTACAAAAGTCAATTCCGCAGTTTTACCCTGGATTGTGGTCTATCGTTGAACGATTTTTGATAGCCTTCCCATCGTCATATTAAGTGAACGTGGATTTAGCGCTGTGACAACGCTGCTTACTAAAAAGAGAAATCATTTGCAAGTTACCAAACGCGGCGACTTAGTGACGAGTAAAATCGAACCTGATATCAACGAAGTTATTAAATATCATCTAATTCATCTTTCTCATTAGATTAGTATAAAAACGAAAACTGATTACAAATTTATATTGTTTCTTTTAATTTGATTCAAATATATTATTAATATTATAAAGTTGGGATTTGTTTGCTCTCACTGGTAAAAATCTTTAGTTTAGAATGTAAGTTTAAACATCAGAACCGACTAATATAACTAAATTAATAAAAGTAATGAAATTGTGGTTTTTAAGTATTAGGGGTGTATAAAAATGGGAGGGCGCTGAAAAATAATTGATTTTCAAATGGGGCGGTAAAAGAAATAAGTTTGATAATCACTGCCATAGAGTATATAATATGTTCTGTGCGCATACCCACCCTCGCCGGGGCAAGACCGGGTTAAGTCTGATTCGCACCGACTTAAATGCGAATCCCGCTCTATATTCATTTTATAAATCTTTTTGGTTTTTAATTAACTAAATTCTTAATAATTAACACAGGACAATTTAAACAAAACAAACTGATCAACGGACAAAATGACAAATGACAATCGGCAATTTTTACGTGAGGGTGTCCGGTGTTGTCTTAACCAAATTAGAAATCCTATTATTGGTAAAAAATATTCTTTAAAATATTGTTAAAAACGATTTCTCAGGCTTGGTTGATAATAAAGTATTTAGAAGATCAAGAGGGCCTAGTATTTTTTTTTTCATATATTTTAAAGTATACACAAATTGTATGTTATTAGCTACGTTCAATTTATAGTTTATAATTTGTAAAATCTACCTAAACAGAACTTCTTCTGGAATGGTAATAGTTGCTTTTTTACAGATTCTGCCCAGTGCTTGCATTTTTTTACTCTAAAGCTGCCTTCCGGTCATAATTATATAAAGTGGAACAATTTTTTAAACGCCGCGCAACAGTATGGACATGCGTGATCTATAATAGGTCATTGTAATAAGGAGCCCGGAGCTCCATCGACGTTAGCGGGGCGACATCACAGGACAAAATAGGTAATCATTGTTTCGATAGAGTTTCTTTGTCGATTAAAATATTTATAAATGCGCGTGCCCCTATTGTAAACAATAATTTTCATTTCAAGCACAGATTAGCAATAAAAACTCCAAAAGAGTCCTAAGTAGATGTTAAAACCAATTTTTATTTTCCATAGACTTTTGGGAGCCGGCAGGAGGGAATAATTAAGATGCAGTACAAAGAACAAGCCGTGTTGAGAAAAACATCATCTTTTTATTGTCACTCGTTGCTATAGAAAATTGTCAATAATAGGGTAATGCTAGACCGATGAGAGTAAGGGTGTAAAAGATAAGAGAGGTGCTACACAGTAGCAAATGAGTCGCCACATCCTTTTAAATTGTAGTGGCATGGCAATTGGCAACACTAGCTGTATCAATCATCTGACTTCGTATATGACAACTGCTAAACCAATTTTTATTTACATTTACTATTTATTTTAGTAATCAATATCGTCTAAGTACGGTAACATTATGAAGCTTGACTCCAATAATAAATTGATTAATAATGACAATACCACTGATACTCCTGAGGAAGTAACTGATCCGCGACAAAATGCGGAAGATATTATTGACGATATTCTCGCAGAATTTACAGACTCGCGAACACCAGAGATTGTTAGAAATGGAAACAACATTCCGGAGAATCTTTTCAACATTGTGCAGCCACCACAAACGAGAACTCCAGCAAATTCTTTGTCTGAAAATGCTATTCTAGACGACATAGATCCATCATCAGATTTAGGCACATCCATCAGAAACAAATGCCTCGAGTTGGAAGAGATCCTTCAAAGTCTTAAGTCACGGCTTAATCATGTTCTTCTAGACGAGAATATTGTGCTTAGTCCAGAAGCAAACTCATTAGAAGCTCAACTAGAACATGACTTGGACACAGATTGTCAAGAGGACCTTTCACTTCAAGAATTCCTTGAACTACTACAATCACAAAACAAGATAAACCCTAGCAGTGTACAATGATTATTCAGAAGTCAACTCTATTTTTAAGCATAGGGAAAAATGAATAAACTGCGTGTAAAATTGAAATTAGTCTAATTGTATAACTATTCAAGTTTTAGTAACCTGTGTGTGCATTTTGTTGTAATATAGGTTTTAGGAATCTTAATAAATTTTGTTCATCACAATTGGAAAATAATAAGTAATAAAAGTTAAACTGCAAACAAATGATTGTTTAATTTTAAATGAATTATAATAAAAAATAGCTTATATATAAAAGTTAATAACTCAATCATCAAATAAATTATTAAGGTCTGTGTTGACATCCAATTCAGTATAACCAGGTGCAGTATCCATCTCATATATTTGACTTTCATCTTCAGTATCTTTATCATAGTTACTTATACTATTTTCATGTTTTAATATATAACTTAATTTCTTTTCTTTTATTAACTCAATAATGTTGTTTTTTTGCTGATCATAAAGTTCCATTTTGAAGTTTTGCAACCAATTATTGTAAAATGATGGATCAGTTTTAACTCCCTCTGATCTAAAGAATATAATTGCTTCTAAGGCTTTTGTGCTATGTTCATCAAGGTTACTATTAATAAGACATTCTATAGCACTTGACATTTCTAATGCTAAAGCATTCTGCGATTTTCCTTTATCTAAAAGAAATTTGTAGTCACTTATGGGATTGATTGTCCCTATTTTTTGAATATTTTTTGTTATTGATGGCAAAGGAAGTTCGACTTTAGGCATATCATTGAATGATGCATTTGATGTGGAAACTTCAACTTTAGTAGATTCACCTGCCTTTTGTGTAGTCACTGTCTGTTTATTTTTATGCTTTACTTCTACTTTATTTAATACAAATAATGATTTAAGTTTTTCAATTAAATCTGTGGCACTTTTTTCTATAAGTGGAGGCACTTTAAATAATGCCATTATATCATCTCTTGGCGGAGGAAGTGGTTTTCTAGGATTCATTGCTCGAAATGCTATACAATCCAAAATATATTGAGCCGAAGGGCTTATAGTTTCTGCAATTGGGAATGCTTCATTATCATCAAATTCTTCACAATTATATGCATTGGTAAGGTCCATTGCTTTGATAAGGTTCTTGAAAGCATTAACTTGTTCATCAGTACAATTAAACTTCTTTAAATCAGATTGTGGAAATGCCATATTTTTTATTTCCTCTTTAAAACAAATTCCTGCCATTGATAAGCAAATAAAGTCATTTGTATCAATTACTGGCATAAGAGCAAACATTTTCGGTGCATTTCCATTGTTATACACTCTTCTTACAATAGCAACTAAATTTATTTCTTTAAGACATTGAACTAAGCACCTCACAGCATATTCAGCTTTTTTGTCACCCTTTCTACCAAAAACATAAGACAAACCATCTCCATTCATATTTTGCCATTGAAGTTTGTCAGCTTGAGTGAACCCATAAACATTAAGAGATTTTGGACCAGATTCATACATAAGTGATTTATCTATTTCAAGTGGAATTATTGTTTGACCATAGTGATAACCTTTTATCAAAACCTCTTCATCTACCACATTTCTAGTTTCAGTATGTACATGAATTCTCTTTTGATTAACGGCTTCACTGCTGCTTGCTGAGCCTGTGACTGGATCTTTCACTGCTTTAGTCCAGCCTTTGACCATAGGCTCATCTTTGATTCTTATATAAGATGAAACTGGAATTTTTATATTTGGACCAATGCAGAGATCCACATTCCAAGGTGAGGCATTAATGTGCCTTCTTTTATGAAAGAGTAAATATCTCATGGTATCATCAAAAGGGGCTGTTACTCCATTAGTACCTTCAACAATTTTTTTTACTAAATCAATGTCATTGTTTTTACATATTTCTGAATAGATGTCACATCCAATGACATCAACTTGAATATCTCCTTCTTTGAATCCATTCAATGCCTAAAAAAAGTATATAAAAATATTTTCATCCATATATTTGACAAAAAACATTATATGCTAAATAGTTTTACAAACAATTTGAATATATATAAATGTTACTTTAGTTTTTAAATTAGTCCAGTCTTAAACTAAATATACTGCTGCATGCTTAAAAATGATAACGAAAAAAATTATATCTTTATAATTGATAATTAAATAAACTAAATTTATTTTTAATACCACCATTCCGAATGACTAGAGTATTGAATGAACATTTTTATCAACCTGTTTGAAATCATTTTCATCCACGCTTGAGTAGCATTCAAAGTTTGTCATTAATATAATCCTTCTATTAAGACATTTTATGCCACTAAAACCATTTTTGAAATAGTCTGCTGCGACCACAAGAGCATCAAACCAGTCTCCTCTGTATTGCGTTGGCTACAACAGAATGCTTTTATTTTTATATCTGCAGTTTTACTAACAAAATAAATAATTTATTATATTAAGTGAGGTTTAATCAGTAAAACAAATCAAAATTAACAAAGTTTCTACAAAATATCATGGGAACATATTAAATATAAGTCAATATGTATTTTTACAAATCATTCTGACACCCATTTTAGGCTCTTTATTTTGATCTATTTAAATAGACTTTACACTGTACAATTTTTTTTAAATCTATACTCGTTCTTTGTATAAAATTTATCTTTGTATATATATATATTTTCTTTGTATATATATAACTTTTAATGTAATGGAAACACGGTTATTTGTTATATATTTAAATACATGATAAAAAAATTACCACACTAGGTAACTCGCGTATCGTTTTCCAAGCAGGTAATTCCAATTCACTAAAGAACTTTATATGTTTAAATGATCCAGGGCATTGCTCTGCTAAACTGTTTTTAGTTTCTTTAGTTCCCATTAATATTACTCCGATGAGATCTTTCCCCTGGCACATTATTTTACGTTCTACAATACGTTTTGTGCATTCTACAGCGTTTTCAAAAAAAGTTTTAGATTCTTCATCCTTAACTGTCGAGTTTTTGCCTATATCCAAAATAATGATGGTAGCCTGGTCTACTTTTTTTGTCATTTCAATCAACGAAAAGAAATTTAAAGATAAGAAGAACTGAACAATAAAATAGGCGAATGTAAATAATGAATTAAACTGAGGCCTGACAAACTATAAATCAAAGAGATTAGAGAATATAAATTATTCCACTAGGTTTGCTATAAATTCAAAATAAGACAAACAAGGAAAGGAACTGGACGGATAAAACATGTATAAACATGAATGATGATTGGTGGACTGGTAAATTACAATTAGTAACAGTTTTTATCTCTTTCTAACTAAGGTAACAGTAGGGACGCTCGATGATCATCGAGGTTCGATGTTTTTACATTTTGATAGTATTGTACTGTTGTGCAAATAAAATTACATGGAATACGATAATAATATGTAAGTTTTAATTGATTGACTTCTAAATATTGAATTCATCTGTTTTCTTTCTGTGCATGTTAAACAAAATCGTTCTTTTTTAAATTTATAAATGCTATATATCGATACCTTAATTGGCAAACCAGCTAACTCCACCTTTGGTCAAAAATTTTTTTTGCCTTTGTTTGTACGCAATAATAATTCCGCTCGATTTGCAAAAACAATAACTCCGATATAATCACTATTTCTTTCTATAAATCGCTATTCGCAAATCAGCCAACGCCGCATGTCACGGAACGTTACAATTTTAACAGCCAACTCCACCAAGTCGGCTATTTCGTATGGCGTCCGAGTCATGTACGCTTACCGCCCTACGTTTTTTAAAAAAAAAATATATATAAACGCAACAAAAGGAAAGGTACATAATGTTGAAAAACAATTGAACATTAATACATAGTATGGATACTTATTTTATTTCTTACAAAACATTGCTAGGTAATTGAGCAATTCTAAAATTTAATATTGGCTTTGAGTTGGCCGGCTTGCTTCTTACTTTATTACGTTACGGTTGGAAGTTATACATTTTATTAAAAATTTAAGTTTATTAAAAATTTAAATTAAATTTGATGATACCAATAAACCTGACTCGTTTCTGGTGCTTAATAACCAATTTTCAAAACCCTACGACGCTTTGGTTGAGCTTCTAATTCATCGAATTTATTTGTGCAAGTGTGCGGGAAGTCGATGGATGCAGGTGGCTCAGGATCTTACTTCGTGGCAGTCTATGGGGGAGGCCTGTGTTCAGCAGTGGACTCAAACAGGCTGAAATGATGATGATGATGATTTGATAACAACATTTATTGTATTGGAAATGAACTGTCTGCCATGGAGTATACGCAAACATATGAAATTGTTGTTAATGAAGACATATTTCCGTTTGATAAAGAACAATTCAGTCCAAGTTTGCTATCTGGTCACCTTACACCATCACTTAAATACAATCTTGAAAATGCCTCTAAGTTTTAAGCCAGCTCACCTCTCTACAAGTAACGATAAATCGGATAATGATTAGGCCGTTCTTTTGATCCAGAAACTAATAAAAAATCATGAAACTAGACTACTGTAAGTAAAAGAGAAATAGTGTTATCCAATGCATATTTCTGAAGATGACGGAAAAATATTATTTGATAAATTTTAAATATGAGGGGATAAAAAACGAATTTACGTTGATAGTTTATTAAAAATTTTAGATACAATTAGGCAAAGAGATAGGAAAGACCCTTAAAAATGTAAAAAATTAACGCTTTTATATACCACCCTTCAAAACGTGTGTATTTATGATATGAAAACTAGAGATGGGTGATCCTTTCTATGGAATGAAGGCAAAGGCTGAGTTCTGATTAGTTTGCAAAAATTTTAACCATTTTCTTAGTTGATAAAGTAATTCTAGCAATAAGAATTACTATTCATAAGAAGATGACAACATATATTAAAAAATTAAATTAAATTCGATGATACCAATAAACCTGACTCTTTTCTGGTTGTAAATAACCAATTTTTAAAACTCTACGACGCTTTGGTTGTACACTTGAAAAGAAAAAGAAAGTTTTTATTTAATATAAATCTATCAAGAAAACCAGCTAACTCCCAGATCACATACTTTTGCACGAAAGAAAAAACGTATAACTCCTAAAAAACGCTGTAGTATGGTAATGAAAATGTATAATGGATTTTATAGTATCAAAAATGACAATTTACGATAATATCTACCAACTATATTTTAGATTTTCTCATAAGTACTCTAAAAAAAATGTTATACAGTTTTAAGTGTCTCCTGTAAAACTTGCCCATATGGAGTTAGCTTGTTTGCCAATTAAGGTATCGATATGAGACAATTTACCGTAGACAATTTATCTCACTTTTCTACAGCTGTGGTGTGGAATGTGGATTGTGGATGCTTGAGGTTTTAGTTGTATTGAAAATTGCATATTAAGGTAAGATATAATATTTAATTTAGTGTACTTTTCAATGAATATTTTTGTATGGTCCGGTTATCGTGAGTTCATAACTAAATTTTGTTTCCACTTGATTGTATGTTTTGAGGGATACAGGAACAGAATTAAAAATGCTTCCAAAAGTTGCTTTTGGGAATTCGACTCATTTCAATGTATTTTATTTCTTTGTCAATTATTATTAATGCAAAAATCATCGATGTTGGGCTTCCGATTATGATTTTTTTTTGTTTTTTTAATATCGATCATCCCTATGTAACAGTCGTAAGCGTGACTAAAAAGCTTGTGACAGCGTGTTAGGGAGCAATTTGTGTGGAACAGGAACTGTTATTTAAGTTTGTTCGTAACAGGTACAGTCATTTAGTTCAAGATAGCTGTTATAATTACCTGTTACGATAAATACGTCAGCGTCACACTCCTATTTTAGACTGTAATATTGTTTACACAAAAATCACTTTTATTTGCGGTAATTACATTTTCATAAACAGAAACTTACAAAAACATTTAAGGTAGGTCTCGATTTGCGGCACAGACTATAACGACCATTATTAATACGCACTAATGACAAAATTAATAACTGAATAAAACATTCAAAACCATAACATGTTATTGATATCAACAATCAACAAATTTTCTAAAACTTTATCTCAAATTTTACTTTATTACAAACTAAAGTAAATTATGAAAATAAAGAATAAGATTACAAATAACATCGTACGGTGTAATAATTTTAAGAAAAAATAAACTATTAACAGCCAGCATGATAGGTTATTATCATACGCACTCATCGCCTAGTGCGATCGCATTAAAACACAAAACACGTTACAAATAACAATGAAACGTCGGCTTAGTATTGACTGAACAAATAAACGTAGTGATTACATTCTCTTTGTTGACTGAATAGCAATCAACAGCAATCTGTTCAAATCTTACAAGGTTCATTTTCTTTTCAATTTAATAATTGAAAAAAAAAAAATAACCAGGCAAAATAAAGGTTTATTTTCTTTTTAGATGGTTCCTCAAATTATATATTGTTGATCTAAAGCTTAAATTTTCGTGGCATTTTTATTTTCACTGTCTTTATCGAAATGCGACCATAAAACACTAATTTTTTTTTGCGCCGCTAATATCACGATAGAGTTATTAAAATTATTAGAAGTACTAATTTTTAACACAATGCGACGTGCTCACCGGCTTGAAATTCTTGTTCATGCAATTCAACTTCGAACTTTAAATCTAACGACAGGGGCATGCACGGGTTTGATCTTTTTGTATTAACTGATGTTTTTGCTTTCAGTCCCGAAACTATTAAAGCTTCATCTGACGCAGAACCGGTGGGCTAGCCACGGGTATGCTCATGCGTGCGTTTAACTATGGTTTGTCGTCTAAGGGCCATCGAGGTGTGAAGTGAATCGCCACACCCTTTTCTGGATTTACTTCTATTCTCCATTTGCGGAACCAATCTCCGAGGCGGTCGGCGGCGATTTGGAGACGAGTAGTGAGTTGATTGAGATTTTTATTTGCGTAAAAGAGCGCCGTGTCATCCGCGAAAAGTGCGAGATTGACGTGGGGATCTTTAGGTATGTCGCTCGTGTAGAGTGTAAAGAGTTAAAGTGAGAGACAGGAGCCTTGTGGTACGCCAACCATGAGCCGGCGGCTTGTGGAGAGGGTGCCCTTAACTCGATATCTTCGTTCTTGCGTTGAAGCTCTTAAATAAATACCTTTCTTTAACCTTTCAACCCAATTTTATCAACAAATTTATTAAAAAAATAGCCTATGTCCTTTCTCAGGCTCTAGACTATTTGTGTACCAAATTTCATTTAAATCGGTTCAGTAGTAGTTTGGCGTGAAAACGAGACAGACAGAAAGTTACTTTCGCATTTATAATATTAGTTTGGATTAGAGTGCCTCCCAGACGGTTTGCTAACCAGTCGTAGTGGACTATATTATAGTTCGCGATTCTCGGATCGCGTACGCTAGGTTTTAAGAAGGTCTCTTGCACTAGAAATATATCTACATTATAATACCGGAGGAATTCGAATTTCGTCCCTTTGACCCTTAATGCCATTTGCGTTGAAATACGAAACAACCAGAGCCGCGGTTTTAATTTACCTGCGGTTGTACTTCTCATAAAAGTTTGTTATTGTTTCTAAGTAACGACGCGGCGGAACGCGGTTATATTGCGGGGGCTATAAAATTTACATTTGGCTTGTAAACACCCAGAGGGCACAACAAGTTTTTTATGTTTGCAAATAGCTCTGAGATGGTCGGGGCCACATGTGGCGGACGATAATTTGTTGGACAATACGGCGAGCTCTTCCATATTAATGCGGTCTAAGTACCTGCAGATGTTTGCAATTTGGGCGAACGGGTCGTCATTGTTTCCGGTAATTACCGGTGGTGTTGACTGCACCTGCGGCCTCGGCGCCTGTTGTTTGACGGGCTGCGGCTGGGCTAACGTTGGTCGTGAGGCGACCGGGGGCGCGACTACCTGGGGTTTCGCCCAGGCGTTAATGACGGGTGCGGGCGTGGGAATAAATTTCGTAGACGTCGTTTCAGATTTAGGTAACGTTGTTTTCGCGGGAGCTTTTCTCGCGAAAACATATAGGATTTCACGATGTTTTCCTTCACCGTGGAAAACATGATAAGTCATCACTTAAAATTAACAATTTCATTGGTGGATCGGGACTCGAACTTAGGTTGCTCGAGTAAATTGAATTAAAGGCGTGCGCCTTAACACCGAGCTATCACGGCTACTAATAGGAACATACCTAATGAAATTATACTAAAATATTTATAGATAGTAACTTTTATATCTCATTGTAATATACACTGCCACAATTATGTTGCCTGGTTAAAATGTACTGCCAGGCAGCGGAGCACGGAATTCTCTTTTTCCCTTCCCTACCACTGTGAAATGAATTCTATTGAGATGGTTTGGGAACCGATGATTATGTTGATAAAAACAACATAACTGTTTAAAATCTCTCATTATCACAGAGTACATTTGTATATAGGAGAATTGCCAGTATCAGCCGACAAATTATAATGGCAACGCTGAGCTGACATGCCATGATATGATAAGCAATGTCAAATCAAAAGTCAAAAGTCAAAGCTCAAAGCAATAGGTACTCTTGTTTAAATTATCTGAACAAAAATACATAAACAAAAGTAAACTGTGATAAAAATTACACATTTAGAAATGAAATTAATGAGTATGTAAGAATTTTTTACTAGGAAATAATGAAGTTTTCTTTTAAGCATAGAGCATTTTATTGTTATCTGGGTATGAGCGTATGGATCTTTTTTTTGATAACAGGTAAAAGAAATTTCAATTAAAAATAGTTCAGAAACTATAATATTAAATCGTTATTAAAATTTATATACACAGTATAAAAATAATATTTTTAGCACACTATTTAAAACCGCAGTACTATATATACAGAACTGTATATAATATTCGATTTAGTTTTGTTAATTATTATATGAAATTTATTACTCGCTTGTCGCTAAATGTTTGAATATTATAATTTGTAATTAAAATTAAATAAACTTTCTAAGCTTTTCTACAATTTCAAAAATCTAAATGTCTCCGCCTATTTTTACCCGCGTATTTAACACGCGTACCCTATTGTAAACAATTATCAATGTAAGAAATCATAATATGTATAATATGGTTTTATAAAATTTTACAGTTGTGTATAAGTACATATCCGTTGGAGAAGAGACTGGTGCTGTAAAAATAGCACCAAGTGAATACATTTCAAAAGCTGATATAAAGTTTAAAAATATATACATCAAAGCTTGTAATCCAGCAGACAGCATAGTAAGGGGATCAGAAGGTACATTCTTATATGAAATTAAAGTTGGACTTATGCATAAAAATCATATTATGTATAAAAATTATATACATAGGAGCAATATTTATTCAAAAATTTGCTCAAATATTATAAATTAGTTAAGTAAAATTAAAATATGCAGTGCGGCTGTTAAAATTATAGCTTTGTGTAAAATATAAGGTTATTGAATACTAAATAAAAGATGCTATGTATTTTTTCTATTATGGTTACTCTTAATTGAGTTCAGATGATATTTCCCATTTGTATATAAAGCATTATAATCATAATACATATGTCATTACTTTAACATGTTTGTAAAATGCTTTTGCATCAAAAAATCAATGTATAGATCTTTTGTACATTTCTGTATTACAAAGTTTCAACAAAAGAAAACTCCATTTTAAATACTGCTGTAATTCTGTTATGATTTGTTGTTTGCCAGTATAAAGTCTTGTAAGGAGATAGGTATGAAATTAAACTAATAACTGCTTGATTAACAGTGAAGCTAACCTTATTCAATATATGTTTGAATAGCATTGTACATACAGAATACAATGTATGTATGATGTATGTGTGGCGAAATTTACTTTCATATTCTAACGATATTGTAGCAGTTTTTCATTGCCTGATAACACAGATAAAACAAAGTATTCTAAAAATGAAACCTAGCTAGATTGATTTATCGATTTACGATCAAAACCAAAACAAATTATACAAAATTTCAACCAAATACAAAATTTCATTAAAAACATTGGAGCCATTTCCAAGGTTTAGATTATATTTATTCGTATGTATGTAAGAATTGCTCATTTTAAGGTATTAGATAGATAGATTACACCATTACAGTGTTTAAACCCAGTTTAGCTATCATTAAATAAAATTGTTCTCTAAGACATTTTGCTTTCCTGAGCAACATGAAAGAGTCAAGAGTTCATCATGTTTATATTGAATAGAACATTTATTTGTGTTAAACATTCAAAGTCCTCTGCAATTGTATTATGAGCACATGTTACTGAGCACCTTGTTGAAAAAGATTGCTATTCATTTCTCAGCTGCAGTAGACAGTGACACCTGGCTACTGCAAGGTATCCTGGTATTAACGAGGCATGGAGACAGGGGACCATTAAATCACCTTAAAGGTGGTGACAAACTACCATGTGATACTGAACCAATTTCAGGTCTTCTCAGGAGGTACATTTCATTGCTTTTTAAGTTTACAAATATATTTTAAAGTAGTTTTTCGCCCGCGGCTCCGTCCATATGTACTTCATTTTATATCGTGCTTAAAAAGTATTTACGGAATCCTTCATGCGCGAGTCCAAGTCGCACTTTGCCGATTTTTTTAAACTTTATATAAACTTACAATCATCATCATTTTACAGACTATAATATACATGGAGGCTTTTCTTAGTGTATCCATTTTTATTAAATTCTAGACATAAATAAAGATATAAAAAATTATAAATATTTAAAATTAAAATCACTCGTAATTAATTAATTACATTCATTTGAACTTATCTCAGAAGGAGCATGATTTATGGGCAACTCATTTATTTTACGCGCGATCATTCATAACAAACACGCACACAAGTTCGTTTCAAAAGTATCCGACGCATTTATGAATGACTACCGAAATGTCAATTTAAAAAAAAAAAGGCGTCGATATAGGTATATATAATATTTTTTCTTAAATAACTTCCATGTACAGACAGAACTCCAATGTAACAATCAGTTACATTTTATTATACAGGGTGGCTTTTATAAAGGTGCCCAAATTCACACAGGAGATCTCGGTAGTATAATCGGTTATTTAAATATAAACAAACTTTAAAAAAAAAATGAATGATCGCGAGTAAAATAAATGAGTTTCCCATAAATCACGCACTTTTTGAGATAAGTTCAAATGAATGTATTTAATTAATTACGAGTGATTTTAAATATTCATCATTTATATATGGATACACTTAGAAAAGCCTCCCTGTATGTATAGATGGTATGAATTTTTATAGTCCTATTTCTCTGCCCTTAATATGTATTTTTTTAATATGTAGAAAAATGGACCCTGTTTAACATAGGTCTCCCTCAAAGACTGTTCATGGTACGATCTTGAGCCACCTGCATCTATGGACTTTCCGTACACTTGCACAGGTCGTCACTCCATCTAGTGGGGTTACGCCCTACACTGTGATGGCCAATACGAGGCTGCCACTCAAGAACCTTTTTTACCCCCACCGGCTTTGCTTCCACGAGCCAACATATAGCCGTCCCAACAACAGCTTTGACACTCATAAACCCTTTTTTTGCCCACCGGTGTCAGTTCCACGAGCTATATGGCTGACCCATCGCCACTTCTGCTTACTAATCTTCTAAGCTAAATATATTTCTTTGCATTAGAGATGTACTGCCAAAAGTTTCTTTGTACACAAATGTTTCAGCTTTCCCCTTTGGTCCGTTCCAGTTACGAGGAGTTCGTAATGAACGCGAGCGCCACCGGCCGCGCCTGGTGGGTCTCAGGGCCGGGACCCTTCCACAACTTCCCATCCCTACCGCCGAGGGGGGCCGCCACGAAATGCGCTTTGGGTCAACTCACTCCCAGCGGACTGCTACAGATGCTTACTGTTGGTAAGTCTCTCTTTCTCCCTTTTTTCTTTTTCCCGCCATTGCCCCACACTAGGTGAGGTTTGCACATTGTCATTCCCTTCAATTTTCTTCCGTCAGCTGTCATCTTGGTACACAGGAATAAACTCTATCTCTCTGATCAATGTCCCGAGCTTGGATAGTGTATGAATCTAGGTATCCTAGGCAGAAATTGTTATTAATATGAGGTAAATGTTATTGTTTTGGGGTAAATTATATATAATTGTACGATATACGTTATACATATTGTTACGTGTTAGGGGTTCGAAGGATTTGGAGAGAAAGACCTGCTGACTCTTTTGAAGACTTTATTCACTAGAACTAGGTCCAACACAAAGCACTAGGTCCAAACACTAAGCACTAACAATGTCCTATTTTGTAGCCAAGTCGTAGGTTTCACTGGTATCGCTCTTGATCACTAGTTTTCACTCCGAAGTCGCCTCGAAGGTAGCTCAAACTGAACTGTCCTCGTCTCGCCTCTCTGCGGCTTTTTATATGGGCCGAGACGAGCCCCAGACTATTCCAGAAAGTTCTTTCCTGGAACGTACCCGACATGCGCGAACATGATCGTGATTCCGGAAAGTTCACGAATGTACCCGGTTTTCGAGACTATAGTTCCACAGCAGTTCCTCTAACGCCATCTAGTATTGAATAGTGTGTTTTATGTCGTCTTTGTTCTTTAGTGGTTTTACTAGTGGACGCTAGATGGCGTTAGTTCCTTTGTGTGTTCATAACAATATATTATACACAGTATGTTGTGTTATAGTGAATGTTATATATTATATAATTGGAAAAGTAAATTATCACAATTATGGTGTTGATTCATCAATAGATATTATTACTTCCCAGGTAACATACTGCGGGAAGCTTATAGTGATAAGTTGGGCCCTGAAAACATGGACTTGTCCGGAAAAAGAGATTCAGGCGAGTAAAATACAAATGCGTTAATCTTTATTATTTTCAAGGTTTTAAGTATTACACGAATAATAAGCTGAAATAAAATAACTAACGCATGATTTCGATAAAGACAAATTCAATGCATGAAGACTGGCGACAAAATACTTTTTATACAAGAATATCGTCTGGTGGATGAGGTAAATGGGGCCCACTTTTTGAAAAGGTGGCGACATCCACCTCACGGGAGAGGCAGATGTCGGGCGGTGGTTATCACTTCACATCATGTGAACCGTTAGCCCTCTTGCCACTTTGTCATATAAAAAGAACATAAAGATAAGGCGACGCAGCAGCTTTATCTGTTGCATAATGAGCAGACACGTGCGGGGAAGTAATTGAATTATTTAATTTATTTTTTAATTATTGGTCGGCAACCATATCTTAACACAACATCAACGTGCCTATCCACAACAACTCTGATATTGCATATGTCCACGGGCGGTAATCACTCAACACCAGATGCGCAGTGTGTTCCCTTGCCAACTTTTGACATGAAAATGAACTAATTGAATCCGTTGAATAATTAAAAAATCGGCCAAGTGTGAGTCGCGCAGTCGCGAGTTCCGTATTATTATTTATAAAAACGGCAAAAAATCAATTTGTTTTATGGGAGCCCCATTTAAATCTTTTTTATTCTGTTTTTTAGTATTTCTTGTTATAGCGGCAACAGAAATACATCATGTGTCAAAATTTCAACTTTCTTACTATAACGGTTCATGAGATTCAACAGCCTGGTGAATGACGGTAAGACAGACAGATACTCACGGTTCATAAGATACAGTCTGGTAACGGACGGACAAACAGATATACACACAGACAGACACCGGAGTCTTAGTAATAGGGTTCCGTTTTACCCTTTGGGTACGGAACCCTAAAAACCAAATTACAGGGGTGGCGTACACGACTAGGTATCGCCGCACCTTCCAGTCGCTTCAAGCGCTCGCGTGGTCTAGTACCGGCGGCGCAGCATTGGCCCGGGAAGCGCACAGCGTCGCTTTCTGCTTCAGGGAATGCGCCTGCAGCGCCCTGCACGTCTTAGCGAGGTATCATTGACATTCATTGACCTTTGAACGACAGTATTTTCATGAGTCTGCTTTCAATGATTATTCTGCTCTAGGTCTTTCCTGGTTCCGGTTTAATGCAAAACTGGTTGTCCTATTATTGTGGTCCTGTTAATATTTGCTTATCATATGCCATTTTAGGAATTTTCTTCGTAGAATTTTAACTGTGGTAGGGCCACGCAACAGTCTTCTCTGTTGCACGAATCGTCAGGTCCGTCCGAGGAAGTACCAAGATCTCATAGAAGATGGCGTGAACAGGAAGTGCTACACTTCTGCGTTTCGTCTTGTGAGTGAGGTAGCCGGAGTCCACTTTACCCTTTAGCCACGTTTGTTGCAAAAGTCAATGGTCTTGTTTGCCACCTTCTCACAGAAAAAAAAATTGTATCGCACATAATCGGATTATGGACTTTATTCACATTAAATCAGATTCTGTCTGATCAACAGGAAAATCAATTCGCAGTTGAAAAACAGACTCGACTCGCATCCCACCATGAGGGATCTGATCATAAAGCTATCCAAAGTATTGTTTGAATCCCAGGAATACATTGACGCGGAAGTAGTAAGGGATGCGCTCCTGGCTTACATTTGCCACGACGCCCCCCTCCCTTGTATCGAGAAGAGAAAAGCGTACGGCAAGGACAAGCTCTCACTGAACAGGAGGCAGAGGAAGTATCGCGGGCAACACATGCCATCGAGGAATCTTCTAGAAGTCGACATCGACACGCTAAACATGGAGCTGGATTACATCAACAACCAATTGGATTTCAACAACGAGGTCGGCAGGAAAGCGAGGGACATCATCGGAAAACTGTACGACAAAGACAAGAGAGCTCCGTTAGACTTCGACGCGCAAATGGAAAGGGAGAAGCTGCTATACTACCAGCAGAGGTATTTGGACAACGCCGAAGGGTACGAAGACGTAGTAATCGTCAAGAAGAATCTGGACGCAGACTTTAACTTCCCGAACGACGCCCGAATGGACACGGACTTCGACGAAGACTACAGGGAGCCAACGCCGGAGAACATTGAGGACTTTTGCATACAGAAGGAGCACGTGATGTCCGCGTTCGCCTATCTGGAGTGGAGCTACAAGCAGGAGGTGAGGAATCTGCACAACAGGAGGCGGTCGCTCCTGTTAGCGTACGGTCTCATCCATAACATAGTCCAGAACATGATCCGGATGATATCGGAGAACAAACCGAAGTATGTCGTGTACTCCGGCCACGACAAGACCCTCCAAGCGCTGATACTGGCGCTGGGTCTGACCGGTTACCGGCACTACAACATCCAGTACGCCTCCCGAATGGTCTTCGAGGTGTACAGGAAGAGGGATCTACGCGACGAGTTCAAGTTCACAAAGAGGAAAGCGATCGCCCAGGACTTCTACTTCCGAGTCGTCTACAACGGCGAGGATGTCACTAATGAATTGAGCTTCTGCAGTAGCAGGCAGAACGTAGTTATGAAGGTCGTAGACCACGTCGACGATACGAAAATCTACGAAACTTACCTCTGTCCCATCGAGAATATTGTCAGGTTCATCCACGACGATTACTTTACCAGTTTCAACGTTACCAACTTCAAGGACGCGTGCTCAATATACGGTAACCCAAAACACACTATTTAATAATATATGAATCCGCTTTGACACGATCTAAATTTTCTTGACGAAAATCTTTGATTAAATGAAACTTGTGTACCTTACAAAGTCCACTTGGATAATTTTCTTCTTTTTCTCAAGCATATAAAATCTAAGAATCTCAGATGGTACCGATTTAGCAATCGATGATACACTTTTAATCAACCATGAAAGTGAATCAAAGTGAATTTCGAATAGTGGAACACTGGACAAGGTCACTTTGCTTGGAAGCCGTCAGCAATCGCGGTTTGATCAGTTTTGCCACCATCAAACTGTAAATTTATTTTGTCTAAGAAAACTTTCATCGTATCTAAGCTATAAAGTTGATCAATGATTTCCATGCGCAGAATAAGGAAGGCGTATAATGAAAGTATTCACTTTTAAGAATTGATGTTATTTAACTATATTAACTTCTTTATTACTCTAGTTTTCAATACTGAGTTTTTATATTAAAAAGAATTTAATATGCAAGAGATGTGAATCCAAGGAGATTGATCTGAATCAATGGCATTGTACTTAAAGTAATCACACAATTAAGAAATGGTATTTATGGTACCTATTCAGCATTTTATGATATGCATTGATTTTTACAAGCCATCATATCATTGTTCTAATTAAAAAATGTACTTACTGCGATGTTAAAAATCTGTTATTTAATAACAATGGTTATAATATTAATATTGTTTATTAATAAGAAATAAGTTAATTTACATATCAGGGCGCAACCATTTTTATTGATGGTATATCTTAATATTCGATTCCAGGATTGTACTTATTATATTGTACCTCTATTCAAATGCCTAATCGTTCAAAAGTATATCCGTTTTATTTATTACGCCGCGCAAAACAGATACTTTTCCGGGGTCAATGTTTACATTTTAAAAAATTGCCCGATTTTTTGGTGATAATCACAAAGCACAAACAATATTTGGTTTGTGTCTGGCACAGTGGTCAATATGCCGTTTGCCATATATCAAGAGGAAGAAAAAAATTATGATGTACTTAATATTTGTTTTCTTGATTGTGTTTATTGCGTTACTTGTATTTTTATTGAATAGCTTAATCTGCAATTTATCTTATATACCGCCCAAAATTGACCTTGATTTTAGGGTGTTAATATTTACATTTAAAAAAAATGCCAGCTTCTTCGTGATAATCTCGAAATAATATTGCTCCTAATCCCACCGTTAAAAATGTAGATAGATATTAAGATCTACTGAAAGTGAAATTCATTTATTTATACGTGATCTTTTGATTGCTCCAGTCAATTTATTTGACAAATATTATGATTTATTAAAGTTTTATTTTTTATATTGCCATATTTTAAAAAGTTTAAACAGCTTATTCAAACAGGTCATTTCCTATATTGTGGATTGACTCATCATAGCTAAAGTAATATTATGTTTAAAGGTATTAAATGGTAAATTATTAACAATCTCTTTGAGTTATATAAATATCAAATGAAGTAGGGGTGAAACATCACAAATATGAAATATATTTATTGTTTATTGAATGAAATTATAATTTGTTAGTCAAATGAAGTAATATCGATACACATTTCTAGGTGTCAGGCATGACATTTCTGTTGAAATTGTCAGAGACAAACCTTTATTAAATATGTATAGTGGTCTCTGTATTGCTCTGGGATTGTTTTACAATTTCGATTTTAGAGCAGGGCAGGTTAGAAAGGCCATATTTAGTAGTCGTATTAAATATTTAAATCTCTGAAGATCATTTGACACCTCAATTGTGATATAAGCAATTTTGAGATTAATTTAAACTTATTTAACTTAGTTATTTTTAGAAGAGTGTTACTAGATACTTATTTGCGTCCTAACATTTTATTTAATGTGTTTTTTTTTAAAGATAAATTATAATTTTGCTTTAGGTTTCACCACTGACTCACTACTGTGTTATTTAAATTATAATTTTAGTTTAAATGATTTTTAATTTTAAGAAATATCTAAATTAATAACCGCTTGCTACTACTCATTTTTTAATTCTCAAAGAAACATTTAAAGAATGTAATTACTTAAATATTATAGACAAACTAACATTTATTTTTCTATATGTAAAATTTTGTTACATAAGTTAAGAATTGGCTATTTTCTTTTCAAAAATAGATTTTTTACTCGGGCTGTAAAAAGCAATATTTTGCTTTTGATGATGTTAGTCTTCATTCAGTACATAGATCCAAGTTATGACATGCGCTATTAACTTAAAACTAAGAAAATGACGGAATTATCATGATAAAAATCCATTGTTAATCTTAAATTAGTACAGAATCTCGTTTAAGCGTAGTGTTTTAGAAGTTAGACATTTAAACATCACTCTGGTCTAAATCTTCATATCTAAAAGTAATTTAGCAACTGTTTAACAATATTTGTTGTTAAAGTGAAAAACCTAAATTGTATTATGAAATTATGAGACTGCACATAATTTATTGTAACTATTGCGACAATAGATATATTATATATACGATGTAAGTTAAATTATGCTGTCCGTGAACGCACTTACCGAGTTTCCGATGATGTAGAAATGGAAAAGTTATCTTGAAGAGGAATTAACATATCCCAATAATACTTAATAAATTAAACTGGTTAACCAATATGCTGTTTTTATATTCCAGTTACTTATAGCAGGTAAATCTTGTGTTTTATTGTTGCGTAACATTAAGGTTTCAGTTTATTTTTGGCTTTTTATATACTACGACAAAACATACCTGTCACGTATGGGAAGGTTGGTAGCAATTACCTCAAAACTATAATAACGTTAGTTATGTAATGCCCGTTTTCACCATTGATCCCTAACTTTATTTTAATTTCTTTTAGGTGTCCCTTAAAGCTGGAGATCGATTATACAGACAGAATTCCCCAAATATAATAATAAATAAATTCTCTTATTGAGTAATGATGCATTACATCGTATTTTTGTCTGTAGATAAATAAATAATAACTTTCGACGCTGGTTTCAATCCCGAAGATTCGAACCAGCCTATTCTGATTTCGCGCCCAGCGCTTTTACCAACTAAGCGGTCAATGACCTCCTGGTGCGAAATTATTCACATCTATCTACGATCCTTTTATTTTATATGTAATAATGTAGCATTGCTACATTATTTAGATATTGTGATGGAGTTGAAAGCAACTGCTTTTGCTGCGCACTTGAATGCCCTCTGGTGTTGCTGGTGTTTATGGTCGTTCGCCACCTTTTTGTGAACATATAATAAGGCCGGAATGACCTACAAAAACCCCAATCCACTGCCTCATAAAATGCTGGTACACAGAAATATCTAAAATGAGAAATTTTTAAGTTTCTGTAGTGCTAATCTCTGAACTTAGATGAAACATTAAAATTTGTAGAAAAAAGTAAGAAAAGGCTTTTTCCGCTGTGGCAATTGAACCCACGCCTTCAGGATTCGCGCCCAGACGCTTTAGCCAATAAGCTAAACGGTTGATTGCCACATCGATGAAAATCTCAACGTCTTTTATCTACATTGTCTTTTCGCATTGCGCATTCGTTAGCTTCCTTCTTTTACTTAAATTTATTTTTTTCCCACCAAGTGATATGGTCATAGCTTAGGTTGGGTAAGAACAAGGAGTTACCGAAAGTGTTAGGGCTACGCAACTGTTTCTACTGTTGCATGAATGGGTAGGTTTGATCGGGGAAGTATATTATAAGTATAATATTGGGCTTATAGAAGCCCAGCGTGAATTAGAAATATATACGTTCGCGTTTCAACGCAAGGGTCAACGCATTTGTAAGCCCTCAGGCGTTGTCAATGGTCGGCGGTGTCCTCTTAACACCAGGTGACAAAACCAAAAAACAAGCTTTTGTAGAAAAGCGGGGGGTACTTGGAGTTAATTGTTATAATATTTTAAGGGCATGTAATTATGTATACTGATAAAAGTAGAGTCATAAGGGAATTATCTTTAAAAGCACCCCACGCTTTTAGTAATTTTTTTTTGTTAATCACACTTCATAATTTTATTTTATTGAAAATTATTTTCTACTTTTAGTTAGGTTATCAATAAAAGCGTGTTTTTTATTTTTTAAACAATTTGAAATTCGTTCTTGGCATGATTTTATACTAAAATTCAAGTATTAGCCGACTATTAGAACACTACTAAGCCACTGTCTTGTCATTTAATACGTTGTAGGCCGCAATTCACCATAGAACGTTGTAACGTTATAGCGGCGAATCGAATTCAAAAGTGGCCTTGACAATGACCGCAGTGCATTATTGGAGGGCAAATTAGACCCGCATTTCAAATTTTTCACACTACAACGTAGTCTACGAAGAACTTCGTATCATTTGTTTTGGCGGCGTGAAAAATTGTATGAAATGTTTGGTAAAGGCTTGAATGCATTACCAATTAATTATTTCGAGATCGCTTTCGATATACATACATTTCCTTCTTTTCTTGCGAGTGAATATTTTTTGACATAGCATATGTGTCAGAAGTGTACAGGCTTGATTACGAATGTAGGCTCTCTTATATAGGACAAACAAAAAGATCAATTAAAATCAGAATAAAGGAACACGTAGCTGACGTGAAGCACCGACGGTTGAAAAAGTCTGCAGTTTGTGATCATATTTTAGACCACTCCAACCACTATATTAGATTTGATCAGCCGAAAATCCTCGCAAAAGAACACCGATTCCTTCCAAGGATGATCCGCTAAGCTATTGAAATAAAGAAACATCCTAATTTGGAGAAGATGGTTGGGGTTTATCATCTACTTGGGATACCATAATTTATAAAATAAAATCCAAGCACAGCACAATACTGATAAACCCCAGGTACCATAAGATCCTTTTGCGAAGATCGGAATAAAAATAAACAAAATAATTAACTATGACATCAATACGTGGAACAACTTAGTCAGTCCCGTGACCATGAATGCAAGAAAGGGTTCGAAATGTTGGGAATTTTAAATCAAAATAAAAAAAACGCGATTTCGGAACAGTTTCGGAACTCGCTTTGAGTGAGATAATCTGAGATAGTTAAAAAACCGGCCATGTGCGAGTCGGACTCGCGTACGAAGGGTTCCATACTACTTACCATCTATTAAAAGGGAAAAAAATCACGGCTTAAATATTTTTTTTCTCCTTTTTAGTATTTGTTGTTATAACGGCAACAGAAATACATCATCTGTGAAAATGTCAACCGTGTAACTATCACGGTTAAATTGATCATGTCACGTCTGGTGACAGACGGACAGACAGACAGTGGAGCCTTAGTAAAAGGGTTTTACCTTTTGGATACGTACGAACCCTAAAAAAGTTATGACATTTATTGTTGGAGAGATGAAAAGCAGCTTCTTCTCTTGTGCGAATGTTTTGCACAAGTCCGACGTACAGTGGAAATGTTTGTATTTGTGCATTTCGTCGTTTGCGGTAAGTTGTAAAACAAAATTGCCATGGCATCTCCAACCGTACAGCTGTTGCACATGTCCATGGGCGGCGGTAATCCATACTAATATTATATACCCGAAAGTAACTGTCTGTCTGTCTCCTGTCTCGCTATCACTCCAAAACTACTGAACCGATTTAAATGAAATTTGGTACACAGATAGTCTAGAGCCTGAAAAAAATCATATAGACTTACTTTTTAATTGGAAAAAGGTGTTGTAATGGCTTGAAAGATATTTATTTAAGGGCTTCAACGCGAGCAAAGCCGCGGGCGAATAGCTAGTCCCTTAATAAGAATTAAAAATTATATGAACCACTTGCTTGTTTACCTTCTGGTAACACAATAAAGAAATGTATGTTTGAAATTATATAATCAATAAATGTATTTAAACCTCACATCGTACTGAAAGCGCTATATGCAGTTCAAGTATTTAATACCCGGAGGACCGAGATTTGCTCGTTTTTTTTTTTGGTGAATCGTGTATTTTGGAAATAAAAAAAAAGAAAGAAGGGAATCATGTGCTATAGAAAAAAAAGTAAATAATAAGTGTGTAAACGATCGTGATATGTGTGATCGAATATATATATATATATATATGTGTATATATATATATATATATATATATATATATAGGAATCTCGGAAACGGTTCCGACAATTTTGTATGTGCGTTGATTCGGGGGCAAAAATCGATCTAGCTAGGTTTCATATATATAGATATATATAGATATACATCAATTGCTCGTTAAAGGCATTACATTTGTTTAATTCAGGTGATATAACTTATTATTAGATTTAAATTAAACATGAGTCTAGTTTGTGTGATCTGTGATCAATTAATTGTGAGCGAGTCACACGCCATTACGTAACATGTTTTGCCACTTGTTTGCAAAGCAGGAGGTGTGTCTGATGCGTAGTTGTTACGTGGATTTATTATTTACATTTAATCGAAAAAATTGTTGTACTACGTTAACGGATAGCGAGCGAAAAACACTTTCAAGGTTCCTCTAAACAAATGTGTGTTATTTATTTCCTAATTTAAAATATAAAAATCTAATTGAAGGTATTTCAGGCAGTTGGGAGTAAACATGATTTATGATTTATCTTTTTTTTAATGAAAAAAAAAATTGGTGAACACGTCTGAATACTTACCTGTACAAAAATTAAATCCGTAAATTGAGTTTAAAATAATAAGAGCGACGTGTAATAAGACGTCGCTTTTACAATTTTAAACTCAATTTTGAATGTTATTGAAGGATCATATTAGGAGGAAAAAGCAGATATAATAAATTATTTAAAGCAATTCCATAGATATTCCGCACTAAATTATGTGTCTTTTTGTTTACATAGTAGTTTTAGGTCATTTTTTTCTTTATAACAGTGTGACTTAGATGAACTGCATTACGATAAAATAATAATCTTAAAAATCCTTATATATTATACTCAGTTTTAGAGCATGATAAAGATTTGAAAATTCTCTTATTAAAACCCAACGTCTATGCCATTCGAAGAAGGTCATAAAAATTCAATGTGTTCTGATACACAGAAAGACTATTAAAGATGTATTATGAATTTCAAATGTGCAAATGCTTGCTATGCTGTAGTTATAAACAATTCGTCACTTCGCTTCTTGGAAATAATTTAAATCTATGCAAAACAAATCAATTTGCCGAGATGTTGCTTGGTGCCAATAGTGAAGAATTTTGCGGTACATTTATAAGATAATCTTATAACTTAAAGATGGATAGAGTATGAATCTAGTTATCACTTTACGATCTTTAATTGTATAAGACAAATTACCAATACAAAATATTATGACATATATTGACCGTTTGTATAGCTATTTAAGATACTATACTTAAATAGCTACACAAACGGTCAATATCCAAAGTCAATATTGCTTTTAATAGATTTATTTCAAGATGTATGATTGGAGCAAAGCCAAACTCCTAGGTAAGTGTTTCGTCCTAGGTTCGCGTTTTGGAGTGTCCACTCGTAAAGTCTTAAAACTAGTCACTATTTTTTTTTCACTAGTCAGTCGATAACAATCTGTGACGTCTGTGCCAGCGAAGAATGATTCTATTAACTTGTAATTATCTTAAAGAATCAAAAACATCGCGCCAATCATCTCTATCGATAACTGAAGGTTGAAAAGAGATAAATATACACATTTGAATGCTATACGTCGTTCGTATTCGCCTAATGTTGGTTTCGCTTCGGAGTCACGAACGTGCACGGTCAAGGGCTTTAGGACTGGAAGAATTGAAATGCAGCGTTATTACAAATCATCACTGATTATTCTTACTAATATTATAAAGGCGAAAGTCTGTATGTTTGTTACTCTTCCACTCAAATACTACTGAATGGATTTTAATGAGACTTTACAATAATGTAGCTTATACATCAGAATAAGACATAATTTATATACATGTTTTATGTATATCTATCTTTCTGTCTTAATGCTTACACCTTCAGCCTATTCTACGCAGACGTAGTCACGGGCAGCAGCTAGTAATACAACAAAGCAAATGTTTAGTGTTGCTAATAAAATATATTATAAAGGCTGTTGTCAATTTAGCCGGTAACTTTATTTTGTTAGTCATACAAATACCACTCAAACTAATAGTCGTCTGACATTGTGCTATCAGGTTAACTATAATACAATACTACTACTACCTATAATATGTGTGTTTAGACTATGAATGAAAATACTTAGTACCTATTTAGTATATAAGAATTCCGTTTTATCATATCAGTTTTCGCAATAGAGTCCATAAGCTCTGAGTTGGCATAAAATTCGTTCATATGTGAAGTTATAACTCATTAGATTTCATTTGATACAAATAAATTTAATTTCAATTAAGCTCTAATATGTAAGGTTTTAAAATTTAATGTTTTCGGCTAATGAAATAAACGCGTTTTATAGCGGATATTAATAATATAAGCTACATTATTGTATACAGGTATTTAATAGTAATAATATTGAAAAATTGTATGTTTACTAATAAACTGTGCAAATACAAATAACATTAACAACAATTTTATGGGTACTTGTTTAGTAGGTTAGTTAAGTCATAATAAAATTTTTAGATATTTAGACCTTTAAATATTTGTTTCTGGTTGATTTGAATGAAATGTGTTATTGACTCATTCAGATACGGTATCACCACATTAAATAAGATATTAAATAACAAAATTTAAGGTAAACTAATGTTTGGTTACTAAGCGCTGGGGCACAAGGTCTCCGTAAAGTTAATATTTTGTTACAATATAGGCTACCTACGGACTAGGTATAACTATAAAAGCTTGTGTGATGATTGAGAGCAGTGGCGGATTTCCAGTCTTGACCGCCCTAGGCCCCAGGCCACGTAGTAAGTACCAGCCGAACCTTTCTCGGCACTCAACTTATTCATTTAATTGTTATTTTTCATTATGAATTTACTCTACTGCAAACGTTTATCAAAACCAATTCAGCAAGCTACCTATCATATAGTATGCTAGTTTGTAATATTTACCGATGTTTCAGAGATATTTGCTCCTTGAAATACAACATTTAAACAGTTTTAGATTTTATTAATTTAACTACAGATTTATTCTCATACAAAATAAGATATACTAGATAGATTATAAATAAGTATTTGACAATGTTAAACTTTTTAGAAAAAAAGGGCGAACTCTTTTTTGCCGCTGCGGGAATTGAAACCACGTCTTCGTGATTCACACTAGACGACTAAGCTTAATTACCGATTGCCACACTGACGAAAATCTCAACGCCTTATCTAAGTACATTGTTTTTTCGAATTTCGAGCTAGGCTATTGTTAAGCGTAATTATTGTACGTGAATAATTTTGAACTCGTCGCGAAAAAGAAAACGATCGTTCTCCAGAACAATTGCTGGCGGGAGTACACACACACAACGAAGAGCAATATCCATCCACGTTTCCATCATCATTCATAATTTTCATCTAGTCCAAAAAAAAAGCGCAAAACTCTACATAACTCTACATAATATATAACAACTCTATATTTTGTGCAAGTGATTTAGGAAGATTATTGTTATACGATGTGGTGCAGTGCTTCTCGCCATAACGTACCCGATATGGCGTGTCTTTAGAATATTTAAATACTTTGAGTTATCGATACGTACTATGAGGCTCTATATATACTATGAGGTGTATAATAACAAAAAAAATATATATATTTGATGATATGTGAAGTCCGCCAATCCGCAGTGGGGCCGCGTTGTAGACTATGCCCTGATACCCTCTGTATAGAAGAGGCCTTTGCCCAGCAGTGGGACATATACAGGCTGTTACTTTACTACTTTTTTGAGTTATCTGTCTTTATCTTCAGTGAACTTTTTCACGATTGACCGCCCCTATGTCGGACCGCCATAGGCCTACTGGGCTTAGGGCAAATCCGTCACTGACTGTGAGGAGTTATGCTCAGTTAGCTAAGTGACGGGGCAAGCAGCTCCTGACAGGATTTAATTAGAATTTTGGAGTCTAACAGTGAACACGCCTTAAGTAAGGAATTATAACATAATAAAGCTAATGCAATTAAATAAAACTTTTTACGTAATTGTACCGAGCCAGTTATTAAAACTGATGTTTCCCTTATTACGTATAGACGAACAACTAAATTATTCTCCCTTTTTTTTCGCAACATTTAAATTATTAAATTCTCTCGAATAAAGTGATATTTTGCATTGGAACTCACTACATAATTTTATTGGAACTCAATGAACTTAGGACAAGTTTAGAATAATTAGTTATTAAAGCTTTTCGTCTGCGAGACGTTTAAATAATAAGAAAATAGAGGAAATGGACGTGGCCTTGAATTGCGTGATGTCATGGCAGCAGGCGGAGGGGCGCCGCCGCACGGTGTCCCACATTTCCACTATCGTGTTCGTCAGACGAATTTCAATTTTAGCGCTGTGCATTTAAATACGCATGTATAATAGATCGATTGGCACCGCGGCGTAGGTACTTAGCGCTTCCAAGATTGGAACAACGCAGTGTTTATAAACATGAAAGTGAAATTATATTTATTAAAATTCGGTTTCATACGTTAAGTATCATTTTTCATTTATTTTATATACACTTTAACAGTAAAATCTTGTGGTTTCGGTTTTAATGTTTATGATAATTATAACATGTATTATAAAATTTCATTAAAAGACAGGTAAAATAAAAAGTATTCGATTTTTGTTCATGTTTCCGTAAAATTCAATCTAGATGTAGACGTTTGCTAGATGCTTGATGGAAAATTATTTTATAAAAAATTTGCTGCTAATGAAATTCTTAAATGCAATTTAATAATTAGAAAAATGCTGACATCATTTTGTTACTTCATAATAAAAGAAGAAACAGATCTACAATTTTCAAACCAAAATTCTTTAAAATATAATTATGTCTTTTTTAATTTACTGTCATTGAAAGAAAAAAATGTTATAGACAAGCATTCCTAGCACATTCCACACGAGCATTCCTCGAAACTACGCAGTTTGCAATAGAAAACAAAGCAAAACAACACATTGTTTTATAAAGTTGGGTTATTTACCTACAACAAAATGTTTGTAAAACACATAACATTGCAGATGAAGACACTTTTGTTTTCTTTATTAAATTTTAATATGTAATATAGCATTATAATAACGATTTGATTAAAGAAATCAATATACATTGTTTTTTTTAATTGTACCGCTGAATTCTTACATCTTGGGCAATTCTTTTTGCAAACACGTGAGTGTTACGGTGATAAGAAAGCAGAAACAACGCATGATCTGCAACACGTAGGCTAATGTTGCGCAACAAAGATCAGAAATCTTTCTAATTTATTAGTGATAAACGTCTTCTCTGGTTTTGGGGATTTTAGTTTTGTGGTTTTAAATAAATCCTTAACAGCATTTTAGATAAGATATTGACTGAGTTTAGTTTCCAAAATGTAAAATTTAAATGACTTTTACATTGACTATAATGTGTGTAAATGCCTCAATATAGTTTTATTAATGCTGCCATCATATTTATAATCAAGGACTCTAATTCCAATATTCATGTTTTAACTTCAAAGGACAGGACTTTTTTTATACATAATTCCACTTTTCATTCCCCAATCCAACTTCAAATCGGAAATTCCACAAATTCTTTCTTAGCACAAGCTTGTATTATAAAATAAACTTGTAATCCGGATTTCAGCTTAAAGATTTAATAGTTTCGGCGATGCTTCAATTTGTCAAATTAATAACAAGGAAAACAGTCTGAGATCCGTCTAGGTTATTGACAGCTTTTATTTATTATATGTTTTTGTATATTCGTTGTCGATTTACGCTGGGTTTTTGTGCCAAATATCTACTACAAAACACTAATTAGTTGGTTGCGAGTCTTAAAATACATCTTACAAAAATGCCTTCCATACGGTTACTAAAACGTATGTTGCTTATTTGTATTTGTTAAAATACACAAAAAATTCGTGTAATAGTCGAGTAGTAAAAAAAAACAGGAAAGAATACAGTATGTATAACAGAATGTATCCTTGTACCCGTGGCACCCCCCACTGTATTGCTTACGTCTTCTTTTAATGATTTGTACTTATGCGTTATGATGTACTTATTTTATTGTGGAGCTAAAACGCAAGAAAATTCTACTTACCTATCCTGTTCGTTATAGGATAGGTAACTCAACAACATAAACTCGGGACGTCTCCAAAAAGATAGACTTTAATTAGGCCGCCAAGTCGTACAAATGGCATTGTAAAAAGCCGTAGTACCGACCGTATTCAAAATATTGGTGCAAAGTTTCTCTGCCCAACCATATGTCCAAAGTTGAATTCAATTATTTTCTCCGCCTAAAACAAGAAAATTTCTAATTTTCTCCACTTATAATTGTTAAACAAATAAAGCGATCAAACCAAGAAAAATATTTAGGTCTTATTTTAGATAGTAGATTAACATTCAAAGCACACTTAGACTACGTGTGCTCAAAAATAATTCCACTTACTGGAACGCACCGAAAGCTTTACAAAACAAACTTAAATAATTTATATAATAAAACGGAAATATTTAATATACAACAATTATACATTTATACTACACTAGCTGCTGTCCGCGACTACGTCTGCGTAGAATAGGCTGAAGGCGTATAATTCAGACAAAAAGACTGATATACATAAAATATGTATATAAATTATAGCCCATGTCTTATTCTGATGTATAAGCTATATTATTGTAAAGTTTCATTCAAATCCATTCAGTACTTTTTGCGTAAAAGAGTAACAAACGTCCATCCATACATTCAAACTTTCGCCTTTATAATATTAGTAAGGATGTATTATGTAAAATTTTCTTATAGTTAAGTGAATATTGTAATATTCTTGTGAGAAAATAAACATTTCTATGAACCTAATTTCTACTAAGTTACAGTCTGCGGGCAAGGTTTGCATTTCTGTTTGCTACCGCCGCCATTTTATTGCCGTACATCTATACGATACAAATAATGCGATGGTTTCCTCGCCGTCTCACTTCTCTCCTTGTTTCATATTAGACCTTGTCGAGGAATACATTGAGGACTAGGATGTGTGGAAATGACTCTTGCTCTACATCTGCAAGTCCCCTGGTTCCTGCTAATTTTATACTTAAATGCTTTTGTAATTAAATTAACTTAAATTTTGACTTTGACTTGAACCAAGAATCCAAAATACTTGGATGCTATGTATAATGCTTTATGTTGTAGAGATTTGATTCAGTCTAAAAGAGAGGTAGAGCTTATGAGTTTCATCCTGTCGGTTAAAATCAAGTGCGTCTTTTCACTGATACAAATTTGTTTATTTATACATATGAGAAGGTAAACTGATACCTTCAAAAGATTAGGTAATATCAGTGATGGATGTTATATTGTTTACTTTTTTAAATTCTTAGTAGAGTTTACCTTGAAGATAATACATTTCATTATTATTATCTTCGAAGATACGAGCTATTTTTGTAACATTATATTACAGTTATTTTAAAGTTTCTGTAATCTTTAAAAGAAATGTTTATTGTATTGTACAGTCTTGTTGTCATGTAATTTCACCTGAATGTATTTTTTCAATTGTTTTTTTAACACGTTATTGCTTTGGTAATAAATAACTTGTTCATTGTTTTCTTTTTATTACGCGTGCATATCTAAATTTGATAACTGCTGAAATATCTATATCTTATCTATATCACGTTTTTAAATTAATGAATATTCTTTTCGAGTTTTATGAAATATTGCTAAAGGGAAATTTAAGAATTTTTTTATGATACATTTTTAAAATTTGCTTACGCACTTTCTCTCGGAGCACAAATTATTTTTGTATCGATCACATTAAAAAACTACCAACGGGATGTGAATTCCACTCGAAATAGAATGGTTTTTTACGTAACCGATGACCACCCACTGCAGTAGCGATTTATGAAGGTGCGGTGCTACAGAATTATGGGTTAGTTTAGTGCAAATTTGATTATACGAGAACCTTCAAAGCTCATCATGGTGCTAAGATTCAGTTAAACAAGACGGTTAAATAATACAGATTTGTTGTGTTGTTTAAGTCGTTAACACACGGTTTTACGGTGGTAGGGCCACGCAGCAGCCTCAGCTGTTACACGAATGGGCAGGTCCGTCCGGGTAAGTACCACGACCTCACAGAAGACCGACGTAAAGTGGAAGTATGAAAAATACTTTCGCGTTTCGTCTGGTGAGTGAGGTGGCCGGAGCCCTATTTTCAAAAGGTTGTCAACGCCTCTGTAACCCTCGAGTGTGGCAGATGTCAATGGGCGGCGGTATTCCCTTAACATCAGGTGAACCGTCTGCTCGGTTGACAACTTTTGCATTAAAAAAAAAACACAATGTCAAAAATCTGTTTAAGTATATTTGTCGTACTTAATTTTAGATTGTTTAAACAGCTTTAACAAAATTTTACAATTGGTTAGATAAATATTAGTTCATCAGATACTCTTGGCTCCCCTAGTTCCCTGATAGAAGAGGGTACCGTTTCAATTTGTCATGTTTTCTACATTAGGAATATAATATAGTTTCACAGAATCATGACTCTGGTCAGAAGGTGATTCTGTGATATATTTATTCATATATGAACAATATTTAAGAAATTTAAAGTTTTTTATAGTCCTAATATCTGCACTTAAGATTAAACATTAAAACTTGTAGAAAAACTACGAAAAGATTGTCGTCGCTGTGGGAATCGAGCCCACGTCTTCGGCATCCGCAGCCTGACAGTCTAGCCACTAAGCTCAACGGCTGATTGCCACACTGACGAAAATCTTAACGTCTTTTATTTACATTGATTTGTAGTTAATATTTAAGAAATAAAAACAACATTTGAAAATGGAAATCTTTGGCTGTAGAATGCTGTGTGTTTAATCTGACTGTCAATTCGATTTAACTCGGGAAAATTTTCGTAGAATGATTTACTACGATTTTAAGTTTAATTTGTCAGTTCAGCAGAGTCTCGCTCGGCTTCAATTTGTTTTTCGCGATGAAGCACCATGCCAGACGATTATTTATAGCTGGTTTGCGGAATGCAAGCATGGTCGTGTCAATATCAGTGACGAATCAGACGATGGTCGCCCGTCTATCGCTGTGAACAACAAAAACATCGATGCCGTGCGCTGTATTATCGTAACAGACATGCATGTGACCTACCATGAGATTTGGGAATCCTTAGACATGGGCATGAGTCAAATATAATCAATCTTATACAAACATTTGGTTGTGAGAAAGCTATGCTCACGGTGGATCCCACAAAATTTGGCCGAGGCTCAAAACCCGGATTTCCGCACTTAGTGTGATGCCATGCTTACCAGGGATATAGTGACGAAATATCGATTTATTGCTGCGATTCCAAAACAAAGCAGCAATCGAGCGATGGTTTCGGCTCAGCTTGAAATGATGAGCCGAAACCAACCAAAGCGGTGCGCAAGAAAAGTGCATCTAAGCGGATGAGTGCTTCTTTTTTTAATTAAACTGGTTACATGGCTACTGTTTCTTTAAAGGTTCGTTGTACCGTGAATTGTGAAATTACAGTGAACGCCGTATCATTTTGCACCTTGACAATGCTAGTTCCCACACGGCTAGCAGACAAACGAATAGAAAATGAAACATTCTATCGGTAAACGTAACAACCAGCCACCGTGCATACAGTCCGTACCAGACCCTCTGTGACTTTTTTCTGTTCCCGAAAACTGAGAATCAATTACGCGGTCAAGGATTTTCATCACCAAAGGGGCTGTCGAAGATTATGAAAAACACGTTTATGAGGTCACCACGGAGGAGTGGCACAAATGTTTTCAAAATTGGTTTAATCGTATGAAACAGTGCATTTGCGCAAAGGGAGCATATTTTGAGAAACAATAAATTCATTTTTGACATTTAATGACCTTTAGTTATTGCTTGCGACACTAAAATAATTTACATTCGTTCTACTGATGAAGTTATAGAGCCTAACCTGAGTTAATCAGGAGCTTGTCTTGGTCTAAGGTAAGACATCATACATATATCTTCTTATGAGATTTTATTTCGACGATAAAACATCGAAATTAGCTAATATTAGCCTACGTTATAATAATGTATGTGGCTATGATAATGTTATTCTACAGTGGGGAAAAACCAATTGATAAACAACCTACGTCTGAAACGGAATATTCAGAAGGAACTCGACCATGACCCGCACAAATCTATTCTTGTTGCTTACCCGAAGAAACAATGAGAAGCTTTGAAGAAATATCAAAACAACCCAAAGGCGAATTTATAACGTAGGAAGATTCCGTCCAACATTTCGCATATGTTAGCATAGAAGCTTTAGAAAAGACGCTGAAAATGAGAGTCTTACCTTTATACGAATACGGATCGTTATTTGACACGCTGAAGTGTTTACGCTGAAAATAATGTAAAAACCGCACTCATGCCCGTAGATGGGCAAAAAAACCTGATGTATTATTTGTTAGTGTCGTTTTAATTTCAGCTATCTATTTGAGACTTCATTTTAGATTTATATTTTGAGATTAAAACAGTTACAAATGTCTTTAATGTTCAATTCACACACTAGCGGGGTAATACCGCTTAGATCACATTAAATTTGTTTACCTACAAAAATGTAGTTGTTAATTATTTTTTTAAAGAGTCTCGTGACAGATCGAAATTAATGACGCTTAATTGCTTATTGAGATCTCTGATATAGGCGATTATTACTGTCCATGTTTGATTTTTTTTTCTTGTTTGATTGGTCTAAAGTTGATAGCAACAATTATTCAGTTCCAAATGTTGAAAGCTATTCTAGCTAGTCTCGATCCACCGTGTACAAATATCAGATGATGATTGGAAAAAAAAAATAATATGTAAGAAGGTGACAATCGGACGACTCGATGGCGCAGCTGCTTCAGTGCCGTGGGTCGCGGGTTCGATTGCCATACGGGACAAGTATTTTTGACCACGACAGAAAATTTTTCGTTTTTAGACGTCAGGCAGAGACTGGTAAAACAAATGATTGCCATTAACAACTTGATCCAAAATCTGTCTCAGTTGTTCTTCGGAAAGAAGAAGAAGAGAATGACACCCTTGCAAGCGGTTCCCTCGATGTTTTGTGGTGACTGCTGCGTAGACATCTCCATACCCGTGAGACGCACCAGACAAAACACAAAAGCCTAGTAAAAAAAGATAACCTTACGTTATGTAGTATTCTTTGAGTGGTAACCTAGTGTAATAGCAGAACTAGTTTTTTTTATGTGTGAAAGTGGCAAACGAGCTGGCGGTTCACCTGATGTTAAGTGATAACCACCGTCCATGGAAAGTTGCCACCTTTAAGTGGGCCCCGGCTACCTCACTCACAAGACGAAACACAGAAGTGTAACACTTCCACTCTACGCCGGTGTTCTGTGAGGTGGTGTTATTTACCCGGACGTACGCTGCCCATTCGAGCAACAGTTGACATTGTTTCATGGCCCTACCTCAGTTGCGCTACTCTTACCAAATTAAAAAAAAATCTAATTATGTATCTCTCTCAGACCAAAAAATAAATAAACAACATCGACAACCAAAAAATAACCTGTGCCACACATTCATTTGCATTTATTGCGTTCTTGTCTATTTATTTATTCTATCGAATTCTAATCCTGATATTTTGACGCACAAATTAGCGATGATTTAAAAACAACTTTTTTGCGTGTATAACGAGATGTACGCTTAGCTAACAAGTGCTTATATTAAGTTCTGGGCGGTATGGATGTAAGAGGTGGTAAACGACCAAGAACTTTTTACCACATTTTACGGATTTTATCGCGTTTTAATTTGGTTTTTTAGTTCCCGACGGTTAAACCTGTTTCAGTGTTCATGGTCACTGGACAGACAGACCAAAACTTTACCACATCAGATATTCGCAAGAACACTAGAGTTGCTGGTGCTTTGTAAAGCTTTGAGAGGGTGGGGTTAAAAATCATATACATACAGTGGCGAATTTGCCTGCCGGCCTGGGCCTAGGGCGGCCATTTATTAGGCGCGGCTAATCGGGACGAAAAATTCACTGATGATAACAAAATACATGATGATGGGCTCTGAGAAAGGGGCGGCTGGAACTTACTACATGGGCTGGGGCCTAGGGCGGCTAGGACTACAAATCCGCCACTATATACATAGACACACATAACTATAGTCTTCGTCGATCCCGAGCAATACTTTATGCAATACGAGCACCCATGTGACATTACTGTATGACAATCATGATAAAATCATAACAAATGGAGAGTAGCTTCATTTAAGAGTATAGTTTTACGCGCTTTTATGCAAAATCCATCGTAGGTTTTGCTCAAAGTAGACTACATCGGAACATATTCAGGCCAACGAATACATAAATTAGCCTAATCTCCAGCATTATTTTTTTTTTTTTTTTTTTTTTTTTTTACCTGGGAAAAATCCTTTATGGATCCCCCGCTGCCTTGTGGGTAGGCAGCAGGGGTATGTGGGAGTTACACGTACCCACTAAAAAACCCACGTTGCACCTGCGCTATCGCTTTGCCGGGGACACGGGAACACGAGAACGCAATCTTCCGCGAACCCCGGCGCGACTGTGGCCTTCTCAGGCCTCCTCTCCCCGGGTGTTAGGGACACCCGGTCCAGCCAAATGGTGCCGTGTCGGTGCAATGAACACGGCACCCCTCTCAAGCCCTCCGCGGGGCAGCAGTTAGTCTCACATCTGCCGCCCCGGGGCTTGCTATCAGGGGGGAAGGTTGCGCGCGTAGGCCAGCCTCCTGCGCCCTGGTCTCCGGCGGCGGATTTCCAGGGTGGCTGTTGCCTCCCTTTCTCTCTCCGCGGCCTCCTTCCGGGTGATTATGTCCTCGCAGAATGCAAGGACGGCACCCCACAACCTCTCGCTGTCCACCATAGCGCGGACCACGGCAGGTAGCGAGGGATCGTGCCCCACGATAGCCATCAGCTCTCGGCGCTGCTCCCGCCAGGCTGGGCACTCCTCCAGTGTGTGTTGGGCCGTCTCCTCGGCACATACGTCGCAGTGGTGGCAAACCGCTGTTGGCTCCTTCCCCGCCAAGCGGCACAGCTACCTCCCAAAACAGCCATGTCCCGAGAGAACCTGCGTCGCCCGGTAGGTGAGGGTGCCGTGACGCCTGTCCAGCCACCGACTGAGTACCGGACGTATGGCCTCAATGGTTCTTAGGCCGGCACTGGGGTGCTCCAGCCTCTGCTCCCACTCGGCGATGGCGAGTGAGCGTAGCCTTAGTCTGCACCCCTTCAACTCCTCTAAGGCTGGCAGTTGACCCCAGGCTATTGCCTCCTCGCGCCAGAAGTGCAATGACGCGAGGATACTGGCTTCTAGGTCCCAGGGAATGGAACCAGCCAACGCGCACGCCGTCTCACCGGAAATCGTCCGGTAGCCCCGTATGGCCCGTATAGCCAACACCCTCTGTGGTCTGCGCAGAAGCGCCATGGTCCGGCGATTTAGGGTGTCGGCCCAAACGGGAGCACCGTATAGGGCCATAGACCTCACGACCCCGGTGTATAGGCGGCGACAGGAGTCGTTGGGGCCGCCAACGTTCGGGAGCAGCCTTCCGAGAGCTGCCGCCGCTCTCACCACTTTTGGAGCTAGGCGCTCGAAGTGGGGAACGAAATTCCTTCGGCGATCTAGGACTAGGCCGAGGTATCTCATTGTCGGCTTAACGTCGACACGGACGCCGCACACTATTATGTGGGCGTCAATCTCCAGCATTAATACACCAACCAAATGCCAATCGTTCTACGTAGGGTTGACGTTGATTGTAGGCCAATTCAAAGTGCAAATATCGAATCTGTGAGTTGTCATCATTTACCATTGGATAATTTGTGATACGTGGGGTCGACGGAAAGTAAATATAGTTCTCGTCAAAATTAAATAAATTGTGTAGAATATATTGTATGCCAATTTATAGTTCAATTTTCGAATCTGTGAGTTATCTGTTTTGTTTTGATTTACCATTGAATTATCAAAACGGTGTGCTGAAAAGAGGATTACGAAGGCGATTGCTAGCGGACCGGCCGGTCTGATATATGCAAGTACGAGTGTACGATGACGTCCTTGGAATATCAATTGTGTTATGACTCTGATTTGAATATATTTCTTTGCGCAAAGATCAAGGCTATGGAAAAAGGAAAAATGTGGGTATTTAATTGCCAAGTTGTACTCGACGTTTTAAATAGGAAACATTTTTGCGAGTGTTCCTTAAGTAGCTCCAATTCTTCATGATACTTGCGACTCACAAAAAAAGAATACAGAATTTCGCTTAGTAGAATAACTTTACTTTTATAACCTAACTTTTTTATGAATGATACTTTGTGGTTTCAGGCAAATAATTACGAAAACCGATATCTGTCTCGTCATTTCTACTAGCTGCTTATCGTTCATCTTAAAAAACAATCTGTTTTTGAATAATAAGATAAAAATGTAGAGGCATATTGCTGGCCGTTCTTTTCTCATTCCAAAGCCTTGGAGTCCAAGGTTCTTCACACCGTGCCATGCCACTTACGTATTAGATTAGATAACATTTAGTGAAGTTAGTATTTTATATTTTATATTGATGTTCAATATATTATATTTTTATTGTATTAATTTTATTGTAGTTAGGTAATTGATAGATTTGAGATGCAGCTATAATCTAAAATCTAATTAATAATAACACTGTAAGATAACAGCATGTTTTATAGTTCATAGAAAATGTAGGTAATGTTATTAAAGTAAGATAATAGTGACTAGGTTAATCTAGGATCTTTAATTTGTCCTTAATATGTTGCGATAATAAATATCGATACATTTTATATCCCAAGCTATTATGTCCAAAGATATTAACATCGGCTCATGACTTAGATTAGTTACCAATCGAATGTTGAGAGTAGAAGAGATACGAATTAGTCCAAAACAGAAACTATGTTATAGTGAGTGATTCCCATGTTCCCTACGGTCTGTAAATAAGGCAGTGCCTATTTTGTGACAATTACTGGCATGAAGCCCTATGCCTGCCTTTTTACGAAGGACTCCGATCATCCTGACTCCTACTTCAGGATTTACTATTACAGTATTCATTCTTATGATAGATTCACGAAGCAAATTCTGATGTTTCATAAAAGAGCTATACTCCTGAAAAGTACTCAAGCCTAACAGAATATCAGCGTAAAGTAGAAGTGTTGAAGTTGCTTAAGTCAGCTACTAGCTTGCTTTAAGTTCACCGAGATTCTGGCTAGGCGTTATTAGAGTCCGCCCACTTCGAGTCCGGTGGATCTGTAAAGGCCTCACAAAAAAAGTTCTAAAGCTTGCTCGGTGTCGAATTTGTTTTACTTACCGGTATGGGTGAGAATGGATTAAATGAACGCAGAGATCTCAAATACACGGAATCATTTACAAATAGACGCCGCACAGTGCGTGGACAAATAGTACAGAAATAATTACAAATGAAAACTTTTCGTGGGCATTGTGTTAACTTTACATTCAATACCTAAAACTAATAATGATTTACAGTAAAATTTGTGGAAAAAGTTAGATAAGGTTTGTCGCCGCTGTGGGAATCGAACCCACGTCTTCGGCATTCGCGGCCTGACGCTTATCCCTATAAGCATTCTAAAAATTTAAATGATTTACGGTTTTATTAACATACAATGTTCTAGTATTATAGTCTTGCACACCTTTTATTATCCTGTTACTGGGTTTTTTAACTGTTTTACCATGCCATGGTTCATTGCCTGGACGGTACTGCGGTAGTATTGTCAATATCAAACTTTGATTCTTACAATACTACCGCATAACTTAAAAGAATGGCTAGCTTAAGCATAACTGTTCGGCTAGAAAATGCAGCTAACGTTCTTGGCACTATGCCGCGTGGACTAACTAGGTGCATTAGATAAAATCTAATTTAGTTAGATTTGATGTTGTGAATATTTTTCGTTAAAACAAAATAAGAAAATATTAGAATACGTAACATTTTCAGAAACGGAATCGTTTTATTGTTTGACGAAAGTTATATATGAAAAAAATCTTTATAGTTTTAGGGATTACCATATATAGAGTCACGTGCATTGTAGAGTTTCAAGAGATTCAAAGAACTTTACAATTTTTACTATACTTTATTGAATTGTTTCATTATTTCTGTTTTGTGTCACTAATGCCGATAAATTACACATTTCTTTAATTCACCAACATAAATGATGTATTTGCTTTATGCAGAAGCCGCTGGCTTTGAAATCATTTTAGGATTCTTATAAAATGAAACGGACATACATGCGTATATAAAGGGTATATTAGACTTATAAATGAAAACAGCTAAGAGAATCGTTGATCTTGTCGAGTAAATATTATGCTAAAGATCCTTATAATTTATTCAAACTCATGATGGCTTCCGGATCCGCACTTTGCTGTAATGAAAACGATTCTGTGACAAACAAGATTATAAATTGGTCGCTATATCAAATAGCCGTTTTAAACTAAAAAAAACTACGCACTAGCTTTACCCTATGTGTGAGTAATAATAAGATAGTACGACATTGCGTGTTTTGTCATAGATTATTCAAGTGTAGTAGTACATTATATACTTATCTAATAAATTTTCACGGATAAAATAAATAAACATAAGTTTTCCGATACTTCGATGTCACCTATGTTGCAAGAAGCTGCTAATTCTAAATTGATTTTAAAATGTTTAAGTGGTAATAATTTCCAAATATTCGTATTTTTTAACAATTGACAAGATTTAATGTTGGTATGATTTTTAGACGTGTGGCTTATAGCGTGGCAAGTTACAATCGCCCTTTTATATTCGCAACAACAAAGTAGATGTTTTATTTCCCTATCGCACCGACCTATTCCTACATAAGCTGATACGTGGCTCTACCACGCATACTTGCTGTTTAATACTTGGTCACACGGAGACTCTCATACTTAGTTTAATTTAGTATATTTATATGTAGGAATATGGACAGATTAAATATCTCGCCAGACATCAGTCCTTGTACTCCTTTTTGCATCTGTGATATTCATACATCTATAAATATATAAACTTGCCACCGATTACGGGTAATATTTATGCTCTAACTTAGTATGTCACCTCTCTAATCGATGCTAGTATTTTTGTTGTATTCTGTATTATTTCACTAACTTACACTTTATTCTTTGAGCTTCCCTTCTTTTATTAATTATATTTTTACCCTTCTTTATCCTTTTTCTTTTAGACACATGTTTACTCTATTACCTGTCCGTATTTTGAATTAAACTTCCCCGCATGGCAAAAATAAAGAATAGAATGTTTCTAGAAATTGCACCGAAAGTCTTTTCAAAAATGGATGAATGAAAATTAATAATGAGCGTACGGATGTAGTAATGTGTGTGATCAGCAATGCTCAATAAAACTGAGATATCATCATGAGTACTATGTAGGCAAGCTAAGTAACAAAAGTATTAAAATTAGTAAAGACTACTACTGTGAGATTCTACGGAAAAATACAGATTATGATTAATACATGAGTTAGGCATATTATACATTTCTCGATCACTTTTTAATCTTTGATTGTTTTGATGTGTTCGTCCAAGTGTGATGTTTACATTGTGTTACGTTGGTGTGCGTTGCGAGCCGGCAGAGTATTTATTTTAGGCGCCGCTTCTACACGGCTCAGTCTCTAACAGTCCTGTGTCGAGTAGTGTTTGTGACTGTGATTTTGAAAGTAAACAAAAACTAATACTCTAAAATGTCGGCGTCACCGGTAGCCAGGCAAGCTACGCACAGCCAAGCGATCCCATCCCGGAAAGTCCTCATCACAGATCCTGCTCAGATGCCAGACGTCTATTCCAGCACGCCCGGTGGCACGATATACTCTACTACGCCTGGAGGTAAATATACTAACCGCGTATCGTCTCCCCTAAAAGCCGTAGTAACGCCGGAAAATAAGAAGCCACATGGTAAGAATAGTAAAATTTTTATCACGTGAACTTATATAATCGGTCGTGTCCGCTTGTAATTATCGAAAGCGTAGGCGAAACTAGGTTAAGTGCATTATTAACAATTACCTACGCGTCAGCTAATTGACCTAACAATTGAGAATTATTTTAATTTATCATACGACAGTAGGAGGAATAGGATATATAGAATATATAATTTGATTGTACGCGATAGACCTTGAATTTGTATTCCACACAGATACCGAACCGTGTCGTAACGTTAATATTATGTTTTTTTTAATCGATTCGCCGACTGTTTTGAAGCACGTGTCGTCGTAATTCTCTTTTTGCGATGCAATTTGATGTTTATTTTAGAGGTTAGTTTTTATAGATAATCTGACGTCGCTTTTTCCACTGTTAGTAACCTTTTTCAGCCTTTAATTTCGCACTGTTAGTAACATTTAAATCGCATATGCGAACACGTGTTTCCTATGTTTGTAAATAAACTTGTATAAATATATCTCAACTTAACAGTTCGCACAAGAACTAATTTACGATGTATTTAGGTTGCAAATTGTTTTATAAATTTATTTTTAACTTAAATAACTCACAGATTGATCAGAGAAAAATGAAGAACAAGAGAAGTTGATGAAAAGTAATGAACTAGTAAAAAATAAAAGAAATTTCCAGTGGCGTTAACTCCGCCTTTGTACTAAATTTTGTATAAAGTTTAAAAAAATTAAAGTTCTGTCTCGAATCAGTGCAGTTCATTAAATATAGAGTCCATAGGTTATTACACGAACTTAAAAACTTAATATAGAATACTAACATTTGTACAGAAAAGCAGTAGGCTTGTAGGTTTAATCTAGTTTTCGCCTATTAATTCCTTGTTGTGAAAAATTTAAAAGACTCCGTCGATCATGTTGTCTAAAATCCAAATCGGTCAAGGGCACGTTACTAGCCAAGAACACGTGTAATAGGTAAACAGAAACCAGCGAGCTTGTTAAAAATAAGTCTGAAGGGAACCTGATTACTTTCTTATTTTCTATGTAAATAATAATACACGTGTGAAAATTTTTACTTTAATAGTTAGTTTTAGATAAAAAATAGTATAACAATTTCTAATTTACATTGCCAAAAAGATCTCAGGATGTCGATATTTCGTCAATAGATTACTGAAACATTTGGTATTTAAATTGATATTAAAAAGTTGAAGATGTAAGTGTTTTATGTGACTTTTTATTCTAGAAATCATTTACATCGTTTTTTAAGTAGGTATCCAGCATTTGAAACACGTTAGGATAAAAAGTTAGGTATCCACGCTGTGTGTATCCACAAATCTTGCGTTCTTCGTTTGTTGAAATGCGTTAACTACAGTTCCCGAGGGAGTTGACGACAAAGTTCAGGAAAATTGTTAGAGAATATACAAATAATTTTGAACTAAAAAAACCGACATCAATAACGCGGAAAGTAAAGCAACATTGTCAACTCACACTCACGCTCTGGGATGCCATGATCAGATCTGGGTTTTTTTTATTATGGTACCACCTTCCATCCTTTCCAACAAAAAAAGAATCATCAAAATCGGTTCATAAATAAAGAAGTTATCACCGAACACACATAAAAAAATATATACGGTCGTATTGAGAAACTTCCTCCATTTTGAAGTCGGTTAATAAAAATCAATCAGTTTTGAAGTGGGCTTACAGGCTTCGAAATAATTGCTATGTTTGTTTACGTAAGGCAAACCATATACGTGCGTACTCGTAATATTTATACATATTTTCTATTGAATAGATATTCAGGACGGAATGTAAAGTCCCTAACATTGTTTAACGAATTTTGCTTAACAAGTTGTCCATCAGTCACAAGAACCTTTAAATTTATTAATTTTTCAAATAAACACGTAAAATAAGAGAGCTCGTAATATAGAGTACCATGTAGTTATGCCCACATATGTATATAAGCAATAAAATTAAACAGGTATAATATGTATTTTATGTTATGCTTTAGTTTTCGGGATCCGTACCTTAAAAGGTAAAGAAGAAACCCTTATAAGATCACTCTCTTGTCCGTCTGTCTGTCCGGGTGGACCTAGCAATTAGGTCAATTCTAGGTTAACTGGAAGTACCCTATAGGTTTTGGATTGAATACCTATATGGTATTTTCCGTTAACTTCGAATCACGAAATTGGCAAAAAGCAAGGTCTGACAGCTCTAATAAAAGGTAAATTCCGAAGAATAAAAAAAGTTGAAAATTAACATTTAGTTTTGATACTTACTAGTTTTCGCGAAAATCTAAATTTGCCCATTTCTTCTTATCGCGTCGACTCAATTCCTTTATTTTTACATATAATAGGTACTACAGACCTCAGTATCTGGTATACATTTCTTCTTGTTAGGTCCACCCGTTCCAATTTTATTATGCCGGTATAATGGTTAGGTACAGTTATTTTCTATATTTATTTTTATTAGTTGAGTATTTATGGTTTTTGTGACATTGATATGGACGCTATGGAGTCAATTTCTTGTTTTTGTAGTTTTCCCCTATAGGAAAATGCTGAATATAAGAAGTTCAGAAAGCCTATTAAAATTGTGTTCGAATTTTTTCAAAAAGTTTGAATTTGTGTTAAAATAACTATTGCTTTACTAGTATTTTTTTGATTTATTAACACGATATGTATATTAATGATTCATACGCTTATAAAAAATGTATTTATCGACATTGGTTTTGTTATTACTTAATTATTATTCAAAAATTTGTTTTTGGATTCGAACTGTTTTTAAACAGGTTTTGTAAGATATGCGAGACAAAAGGTTCTGTATTGATATTAGTAAATAAACTTTAGTGTTATTAACAATGTAAGAGTTGATTTATGGCAAAATATTTTAAACGAAGTTATCAATACGACAGTGTAACAATGAATTCCAATTTATAACCGTTATCAGTTGCATTTAATTTCTTTTTTACAAACAAAGATCTCAAGAGATAAAATTCTTATTTATTTTCTTTTGTTACGCTAAAGAAGTATAACCACTTACCTTCGTACATAAGGACAAACATACTTTTTTTATTCGTATTGTATTATTCTTGGAATAGGCTTTCTATTCAAAGCTTATTAGTCAACAATATCATTGTCAGTTACCTAATTGTCCGTTTTTGATTTTCAGGCACCAAGATAGTCTACGAGAGGTCTTTTATGATGTCGCTGCGTCAATCGCCGATCTCGCAGACCCCACCGGATTGCAACTTGCCCGCATCTTTGCTACGGAATCCGGGCCCTGTGACACAGACACCGAGCACCCCTGCGCAAAAACCACGCTCCAACTCTGTCTCCTTCGACGAGTCGCAGGAAACCTTTAACATGGATCTCTAATAGGTTAATATCCTTAATTATTAAGAAACTAACGCCCGGTTTTTGAAAAACTGATCATCGTAGAAATTAACTACTGATCTGATCAATTAAGAGAGTTTAACAATTCTTTTGGCAACTCAAATAACATTTGAAAAGCCATTTGACAGCTGATTAGTTAACTTCTACGATTATCAGTGTTTCAGAAACCGGGCGTAAATTTGCTTACGGTATAAAGTTCAGTAGCTAATAAGTTCATCTATTTTAGCTATTATTTTAAAGTGTTTCCAGTCTCTTTTTTTTACTATTTTTCTATTATAAATCGAAATAATTGCAGTATATTTAAAGAAAAATGTCAACTCAGGGTGCAAATAAAGCTTAAATCTCAGATTATTCTTCTCTTCAGTCTGACAAAAGAACCTAAAAATTCAGATTTTAACACATGAATTTTTAATATTTTTTTTTTCACAAAGTTATAAAAGTTTAATTCATCAAAAAGAAATAGGAACAACAGATAGATTAAGCATGTTTATTATGATGTTGACCTTAATGGGTAGTCCTAGTCTGCAGTGTGACTGAATTTTTTTTTGCGTTCGAAACGCAGTTCCTAACCACAGCTCGAATCACTTTAAAAACTTTGACCGTTTTTCTATCGTACTATAAATGGCGAACATTTTAGTATTTTTAAAAATCCTTACAGTTATTAAGACCTTAAAATTTTCCTAACAGTTCAAAAGAAGAATGTAAATAAATAGTTGAAATGCAATATACTATACGTCAGATCTATTAATAACTATTTTCGACAATTAGGAATATAAAGAAAATGATGTCATTTCTTTCTCCTTTTTATCAAAAGAAATTATAATGCAAATGTGGTTCTGTGGTGTTATGGTTAAAAGCAAAGTAGCTTTTTAATTTTTAAGCGACGCGTCTAACGCACAATAAGGTTAGAAGAGCTAAATATTGTTGTAGTCTGTTATACTTTCAAAGTAAGTTCAATTTTAATTTAATTAAATGAAGTTAATTTAGTTCTGAAAAAACTTTCTTCTAGTTTTTGTGTTGCGATAAAATTGTAATCTCGGTGTAAGAGATATTGACGTTATGTCGTACATACTGATCACATTCGTGTTTTAAAAGGAACTTAATTGTAATTTTTTGTTAAAATAATGATTTTTATACGAGTATTTGAATATCAATGATGAATAGTTAATTACTTTTGGTAGTGCGCATATTACAACTACTAAGATATCGGCGAAGTAAATTAAATTCAACCTAGTCACGCTTTTGAGGAGTTCATTTTAAATTCACTTTGTTTATGAGGTTATATAATGATTTGTACCCATGATGAGAACGGTTAAAAAAGATATCTATTATAATATGTGCTTTCTTGTAATGAAATGTTTAGATTTAAGAAAAGGCGGTGTGCGAGTTTTTGCTTTCGCGTAGATTAGAAATAAGACAAGACCAAGTTAATTTATTACAATTTTTCTCTCATTTTTATAAATCTAATAATATAAATAAAAATTTTTGTGAGTATAATTTTGATACAGAATACGCAATTAGCTAAATCAAGTACCTATATCGTTTTCCTTAAAATGTTGTAATATTTTATTAATGTTTGCGAATAATAACTAACGATTGATATTGTAAATTGGCGGAAAATATAATGACCTGCATTGTGCTGCAATCAATGTTAATAGTGTTGTTCCATGGCATTTACGACTTGATAAGTCAAACACAATTTAATATAGTCTAATGTAGTTGCTAATCAGTCTTTCTTAGTTATATTTATATTAAGTTGAGGTTTTAATACCTACGATGCCACTAAATTACGGTAATAAAATATGATACGACTAAATTACATAAATGTGTAATTGAGTAAAAAAATTTGTGCTAAAGATGTTTATTACAATTCCACAACTTTAGCTTGCAAATTATGTGATACAGACATCTAATGCTTCAAATATTTTTGAAACAATTGGTACATAATTAAAGCGAAATTCCTTTTGTAATGGGTTCATGAAATGGCCCTAATTACATACACCATAAATATAAACACTGTTAAATTAATTCTGTGACTTTTTCATAATGTAATTGATAAGCTGTGTTTTGATAAAATAAAAAATTCAATTTTGATACTTTATTTCTTTCTCTTACACGTGAGAGTAAACATAATTCTCTTAACAGAGTTCTCTTCATTTTCTCTTTATATTTCATATTTGAAGCGAGATAATGACCACGCCATCTATTGAGCTGGTTTTGCGTTATCTTACCTTACGGTAGTAGAGGAGTGTAAATAGTGTTTTGACCAAATGTATTAATATAAATTATTGGTTGTGTGTACATCGTCTGAGTTATAAAAAGCTAGAATATTTTCAAGAGAGAACGATTTCTGTTAATGGAATACTCAAAACACCGGGAAATAAAAATCAAAATAAACGCGAAAATAGTTTTATTTTACTCAGACAATAGTTAATCTTATCATTCTTCTGCGAGAATATTTTATTGTAGATATTATTTTTTTTTTTAAGTCGAATGTTGGCAAGTAAGCTGGCTGTTCATCTGATTGTAAGTGATTTGAAAGGTTTGTTTTAAAGTTGGCCCCAGCTACCACACTCACCAGACAAAACTGTCTAGACGGTACATCCAGGATGAGCCGCTTCATTTCTGCAACAGCTGAACTGAAGCTAAGCTGTGTGGCTCTAACACAGATAATGTATCAGGAGATATATGTGCGAATCACATACTAAAGGGAAAGCGTAAAATATATTCACTAGCTGGCTCGCGCAACTTCGTCTGCACCATCTATGGAATACTTAATCCAGGCGATAAATTTACCTTACACCGCCATCTGTTGATCTTATGGAACTCACAGATAATTATGAGATAACTTTGTCATATAATAAACAAATAATTCGCAAAAAAAATATTGCGACTATAAATTGATTGTTAATATCTTTACCTATCCTACTTCTCAAGTTGGATCAAACTGCATGGGTTCAACGTGTCTTCAACACTCTCATGCGCAGTCCGATTGTGTTCATAAATATATCAAAGTGGAGTGTATGGAGCACTAGTCTCTGATTAATTTATATGGATTGATTAATGCACAGGAAGTGAGCATGTTTGTCTTGAGTTGTTCGTATCACCTATTCGACATTTTGATATCGTAAGTGTATCGAAAATCATATATCATTTCGTCTCACATCAGGTAATACCTACCTTACAACATTCAAATGAGTGAACAGATTTTGATGATTCTTTTTTGTTTGAAAGCTGTTGCTTCCCATGTGGTCCCGTATTAATTTCATTGGTATTTAATAATGGGTTCCAGAGATACTTAGGGTCACTACACTCTTTCTTAATATTATATAATAAAAAATATATATAATAAAAAAATGGACTTGTTTAAAATAAACCGTAAATTAACAGCTATATATTTATATATATATATATATATATATATATATGTACCACTGTTGGGCAAGTCTTCTATGTATAGAGAGTATTAGGCTATAAGATAGGCGCGATCCCACAGCGGATTGGCCAACCTCACATATCCTCGAAATATATTTTTTCTATTTTTGTGGGGTCTACGTCGAATAATTTCTAACAACGAAATCTCATCTTTATGCCAAACCTCAGTTGTTAATTTGAAAACCTTCGATATTAATGGATAACTTTTTATCAATGACTTAATATGAAAATGGAATGAAAGTACAAAATCAATTTTGTTTTCATCCATGCGAGCGATTTTTAAATAAGTTTCTTGTTTCTAAAACATTAGGACATTAAAAAAGCGGCTGGGAAATTGTATTGTTTATTAACATAAACTATGGCGCCCTTATAATTGTCTTTATCCTCTAAGGGTAAGTATTGCATTCACGATTTGAAATAAGTTCAATGAACTCTTACGCGATAGTATTTCACCGATCGCATCATAAAATTGCTATGCGCGAATTGAAACCTTGCTGCTGAAGCACAAAGGTTAAATTTCGCAGTGGTCGGTATTGACAACCCTACGTGCGCCCTCTCCCTACGCCTGACGTTATAATTCTGTCTGGAACTAATCACACTTGATATTTGCTTCTGTTTGGTCTAAATTATAGGCTTAAAAGAGATGTTGCAAGGGTCATGCACCCTTTCTGTTGTTAGTGATAAGTTTAGTTCCGATTTTATAAATCTGAGCAACAAGTTTTTATCAATATTTTGTCAGATTATTAATGTATTATGTTATGATTATCATTCAAAATAACTATATTTGTTACGATAATTATGTTAAAAGACGATTTGACGCAATATTTTTGGTGACCGTTAAATAAATATCATGCGGTCGTTTTAAAGCCGGATACACTTTTATGCTGATGCAATTTCTACGACTAAATGTTAAAATGTTTAGTTTTTTATTAACATAGTTTTTAATATCGTGAAAGTGACGGAAAATGTAATATAACAGTAAGTGATGATATGTTGCACGAATGGGATTGTTGCAGGGCCGTCCCGGGAACTATCACGACTTCACATAAGACCGGCGGGCCCATTTTATTAAAAGATTTTTGCAAATGTCAATGGTCGGCGTCATCAGGTGAACCGCCGGATCGTTTTCCGCCTTCTCACATAAAAAAAAATATTGCAAAATATGTGTTTGAATTAAATAAGTGGAGTGAGTTTTGCTGTTGTAATTTTTAGTTGGTTCATAACTTTATGTTGGATCCAACTCAGGAGACTATTATTCTTTTTTTATACGTAAGCTTTGGGAAGGCAAATGATCAAAGATTGATCTCTAATCGTGATTGAAAAAAAAGAGATGCTTCTGTTTTTCAACGTCGGTTGATCCCTTCTCACCAATTTATGCACTGCAAATTAAGCATTTTACGATTAGTAATTTATTTTTTGGTTTTTATTTCTAGAAAAAATTTGATAGCTATTAACGGATTTATTTTAAATAAAAATACAATCTGAATATTTAAAGGAAGAAACGAATGTGGTGGTACCTGGTGGTAACCTCACATAAGACTGGCGTGAAGTGGAAGTAATATCAAAGTTAAAATCTCTTTATTCAATATGGGCTTATTTTAAATTATCATTGAACGTCAAAAACTACCACCGGCTCAATAAACTAGACCTGTCCAGAGAAGAACGGCAAGAAACTCTGCGGTCTTAACATTTTTTGAATAATGTAAGTACATACACAAAAGTATTTAATATATTTTTGTGCATTCCAACCGTGTTGTTATAGACGTTCATGGATGGCGGTAACTTAATATAAAGTATACCGATATCTAGGTTTTGACATAAAAAGCACGGTCCATACAAGTCGTAAAATTCAAGGCAGAATAAGCTTTCGACAAACAGTGTTACCTCAGTTGTCTTCATTGTCTGTTCCTAATGCCGCCTGTGTTGTTTAACATTTTTTTTAAACATTGTCCTTACTTTAGGATATCATTATCCTGTGTTGTAATTACGTTTTAGAAACATAAATTTCACGCGGACAAACACCCAGAAGCGAAACATCTATTTGTGGGTCACACAAATAGTTGTCCCGTATGGGAATCGAACCCACGACCCCCAACGCCGAAGCCAATATCTTGGCAACTGCGCTACGGAGTCACGTTACTAATAAGTGCCCTATCACGTTAATAATAATAAGTCAATTAAAGTAACAGCCATATATTTATATATACCTAAAAATTATAACTCTAAGCTTATACAATAATCTATATTGAGTTGCCTTATAAGAAATTCGATGTTGTTTACTTCAAGTACACATTTGTACATTATTAAATTAATATCCATTTAAAAATTCCTACGCAACGTTTAAGAAAAACAGCGCTCACAATACTCAAGGAGCATTTTCTGTCCGTGTTAACGTAGTTTCAATTATTCACTGTACTTAAAAAAAAGTGTATTGTGCTGCAAGACGGCTAGTTTTCAGATGTGTTGGGCGTTTAAAAACACACGTAAAGGTTTTAGTGCAAACACAGACGATCTCGCCCGTACCCTCCTTTTGTGTGACGAGAGGGGTCCAGCACAATTTGCTATGGCATGAATTTGAAATTCTAATGACGTCACAACAAACACGGGCTTAGAGGAAAGGCTTATAAAATATTCATGCCCTTGTAGTAATTACTGTTGAAATTGGGCTCTATAACTTCATCTATTAGCCCCGCTGCATTTTCATGAATGATTTTTCTTTTCTTTTTATGTGAAATGAATACGGTTTACCTGATGTTAAGTGAACACCGCCGCCCAATGGACATCTGCTACACCCGAGGGTTACAGATGCGTTGACAACCTTTTGAAAATTGGGCTCCGGCTACTTCACTTACCAGACGAAACGCGAAAGTATTTGTTATACTTCCACTTTACGCCGGTCTTCTGTGAGGTCGTGGTACTTACCAGGAAGAGCCTGCCCGTTTGCAACAGCCGAGGCTATGATAATTTACAAAATAAATGAACATAGTAACTCAAACATACATTTTTAATGTTCCGTTGCTAAAGGGGACCCTATTAAAACTTCGCTGTCTGTCTGTCTATCTGTTTGTCACCAGACTGTATCTCATGAACAGTGATATTAAGACAGTTGAAATTTTCACAGATAATGTATTACTGTTGCCGCTATAAGTAATATCAAATACTAAAAAACTGAATAAAAAATATTTAAGTGTGGCTCCCATACAACAGACATGATTTTTGACAGATTTTTGCCGTTTTTATAGATTAAGGTACGGAACTTTCCATGCGCAAGTCCAACTCGCACTTGGCCGTTTTTTTAGATATGGGCATAAAATAAGGGAGTACATTTTTGTAAGTGTGTGACATGCTACAAAAATGGCGTGACACAGGTTTGTGGCGAGTATTGTCGACGAATTTCAGACAATAAACATGAGCAAATATTTTAGGTATGAAGTATTGAATCCATTGCTAATTACAATTGTGATTAGGCTAAATCTCATAGTTATAACAACATTAAAACCGTATGACAATTTAGTGAGTTATTTAACGCTTTTATTTGCAACTAATAAGACCTATTTTTGTTCTAAATTGATATTAAAAGAGGTGATGTTTATATTTTTCCGTTATGTTAAATAATATATAATTTTTTTTAATTTGAGTATCCCTATAATGAATCATCAAGTTAATGAACGGTATCGAATGACAATTAATATAGTATGTACGTACATATGTACGTCTACTACCTAAGCAAACAATAGCTTACCATCGCCGTGTGACTACTAGCTGACACTTGACTTTTGAATTTAACGGACAGTCTCGTTTTAAATTTGAATTAAATTAGATGATGATATTTGTTTAGCAATTATTAAGACATTTATACCTAATAATTGCTGAGCAAATATCTGAACTTCAGTTTATTCATAAATTGATGTCTTTAACTATAGTTAAAGTAATCCATTTCAGATTTATTTACTTTAGACGGTAAAATCTTTCTTCTATTCCATTTACATTTTTACATATACATTTTTATCTTGATAAGTTTCAAGCCGAAATCAAGATGAGTTAAGTCGTGTGAGATGACATATTGATGGCCGCCTTGACTGCCACACAACAGTCTTCGCAGTTGCACGAATGGGCTGGTTGATGCGGGTAAATACCACGACCTGACTGAAGACCAGCGTGATGTGGAAGTGCTATTCTTTTGCGTTTCGTCTGGTAGGTAGCCCGGGCCAACTTCATTAAAAGGTGACAACCCATCTGCAACCCTACGTGTGATGCAAATATCAACGGGCGGCGGTTATCATTTAACATCTATTACACCATTAGTTCGTTTGGGGATATTGCACGTAACAAATCTTATAATATGTAAGGTCTTCGTGGTCACCCTATTAGGCGTACTTGATGCGGCTTCAGGTAAACTCATTACTGTGCGACCTCGGCCGGCTCGCTCGCTTCTAGTGATTTGCTAGACAATTTGCAGCGGCTACTTTGCGGGGTGTAGATGTTTCACGTATTACTAATACCACCCGCGATTCCCATTTCACGGTTTAAACCCACAAAATCTCCAATATTAACCTTTGAATAGAACGTAGCTTTTAATGTATTCATTATATGCATTATTATATGCATTAAGCATTAATGTACTGGTAGATGTACATTCTGGACCCCACAGACGTTCTGCACACACGACTTAAAACCGACAATTTATAAATAAAAATGTTATAGAGTCCCGAAATGTGAATCTAAACCATTCTCGAATCGACTTGAAGATACACAAAAAATTTCATGAAAATCGGTCCAGCCGTTTAGCAAAAGTTCAGTAATAAACACACGTACAGAAGAATTATATCTATAAAGATATAATAATTAATTTACACAATTCAACATACGTCATTATCAGAGATGAAGACAAATATGTTCATATGTTGTCGACATTTCCTCACCTGATTTATCCAAATAAGCTATAAAAGTTTAGTATTCTTCAAATTTAAGGATAAAATAGACAAAAAAGATTTTAAGGATAAAATAAAGAATATACAAAGATTAAATGTGTATGTTATATTTTCTTTTATAATGCGATATACGGATAATACAGTACAATACTTGTAGTGGCAATTCTAATTGTGCGTCGTATTTTAAGTCAAAAAGATCATAATTTTTCGAGTGATGTTTACATTATTTATTTTGCAGTATTTTCAACTGTGTTTTTACCTACGGTACAGTCTTTGACTATCCATTTAAAGCAGTGGATAGTCCAAGCCTGGAAACCGATTTTAGCGGAATTTTATCGTGTGGCATGTTCATTTTGGGACGCTCGCTGCGTGTAACGGAATATTTTGCATATTTTGCGTGGGATGTACATCGATGTGACAGCTTCGCACAGGTTCTGAGCTGCAAGGTAAACCTGCCACCCGGAATTACAAAGGGTTAACCCCTCATTTGAATAATCGCTTATTATGTGAAACGCCGCGACAATTAACCGAAGTAGAGGGACATGATTATAGCTAAAAATTATGACATTTTCATTCTGAAAACGTAATTGTGGATTATTAAAGTTTTAAATTAATTTGATTGTGGTTATGACGTTGATAGTCATAGGCTTGATATAACAAATAGCGTCGGAGTCTTTTAAATTTCTCATTCAGTCTTTATTATTCGATTGGAACTAGATTGTTACGTAGCCACAATCATTAAAAGTAGCCTTCGTGGCTTATAAAAGTAGGGTACGTGCATGTTATTGTGCGGGGTGGCGAACGATTATTATCAACTGTATCCCGGTGCGGTTAGACGCCCTTCCGGGGCCCCTTCCCCGGTCAATGTACTCTTTTTTCCGCCACAATTCTGCCGTTTTAATAAGGAAGCGTCGCTTTGTTTCGCAGCTCCTTTTCCAGTCGAAGTGCGTTCTCCACGACGAGGTTTAAGTTACGTTTCCCTTTTGATATCACACGGGCGCGTGCTTAAAACCGCCGAGTGGCGATGCGATTTCTTGAGGCACACAATTGGCATTTCTAAGTTGCCCTTGTGAACTGTCGCATCGCCGTCAGCGTTTTTTTTTAATGAAAATTGTATTCGTGTCAAGCGGGCCGCATCTAGGTTTGTCGCGGCTGCGTTTGTCAGCGGCGGTCGCGATAGGTGGGATTTGATCCGAACACTCGGCTCGGCAGGCGTCCGCAGCATTATGTAACGCATGCAAGTAACATCCCGTCTTGCGGCGGCTACAGATGAGATGCTACGAGACAGGTGATGTATTGCGATTTAATTTCGCCAGCTTCGGGCGAGAGGAGAGTTATGTCCCGTCGGGTTAATTGAACGGGTGCTATCCCGATCGGTGGCTCGGTGATTTGGGGCCGTGTGCCGCGGGGGTTTGTTTACCGGGGCGGGGCCGCTCAGCTGGGCGGCGGTCGATAGGGCGCCCGCGGGGCGCAGGCGCGCGCGTATCGACGGCACTCGGGCCTCCGCCGCCGCCGCAGGCCGACGCTATGCATGCCGGCTCTTAGCGGGCCGACGCGCGCGGGCCTCATGGGCACCGTGCTGAGCTTCAGCCCGCGCGAGCGGCGCCCGCCCGCCGCCGCGCCGCCAGACCGCGCCGCGCTCGCCTACTCCTACGAGAGGCTGAACAACGCGAAGAACCGCGAGAACAGGGAGGCGCGCGACGAGCGGCGCGCCACCCTAGACGACGCCGCCAAGATCATATCGGAGAAGAGCGCCCTCGAGAAGAACCTGAAGAAGCACTCGCTGTTCATAAACGCCCTTTCGTGGAAGCGCTTCTCCACCGCGAACAACAACAAGAAGAAGCTGGAATGCAAGGGCAAGAGCGTGGCGACGTTCCGCGCGCCGCTAGCGGACAACGCGCCGCTCGATCGCAACAGGAACGTGGGTGGGGCGCCGCAGAGCAGGCCGCCGCCGGCGCCGCCGGCCCCCGAGCAACAGCGTGCCAACGCCCTCAACAACAACGTGTGCGAGAAGCCGCCGCCGCCGCGCAAGACCGTCATACAGGCCTCCACGTCGGAGCTGCTCAAGTGCCTCGGCATGTTCCTGCACTCGCGCTGCCACCGGCTGCGCGATTTCCAGGCGGGCGACGCCGTCATGTGGCTGCGCACGGTCGACCGCTCGCTGCTGCTACAAGGCTGGCAGGTGAGCGGGCGGACTTTTTTTTTAATTTCTCAATGATGCTTTCAGACAAGGGAATGCGTAAATCCATCCTGACGCCGCAAAAACCCGATTGGGCGGGATATAGGTTCATTGGGAAGTCTAATGCGAGGACGTGCTACGTTTGAAGGAATTGATTATTTATTTTTGTTCTTTTGTTTTAGTGCTTTTTCCTGTTTCAGTTTCATTCAGTATAAAACTTTAAAGAGATTCTTTACCATGTATACGTATATGTATATAATTTCAGTATTCTTCACAAAAACATAATAAAAACTCAATGTGTTACCAACGCATATCTTTTTTTTAGCGTTGTCGTCTTAAAAGTAAGAAGAGTGACTAATTTTTATTTTTTTATTTGATGTCTGATGAATTTGATCTATCGTATAAAATTATATATATCCTTCATGAGACAGTTGCGTTTGTATATTGTCATGGTAATAAATAAAACGTATTCAGGTGCTCAGAATAAAACAATGTCGCATCTACTGTAATTATACCATGCGGTTTTCACGAAGGGAAGACAAAATTATTCCAATATATCCAATTTTTACTAATGAAATATACAAAAACGTGTATATAATCATTACTATATCTACGTTTTTGTATGTTAATAGTATAAGTATAGCGGTATTATAAATTTTGTCAACAAAATGCTTGTTGTATGGTCATGTGACCAGACCTATTACATATTTAATATACGATAATGACAACGATAAATTAGTTTTGATATTTATTTGCCTATTAGTTTTTGGTTACATGGTGCGGCCCGACCAATGCTGCCAGACACTTGGCGCAAAAAGCGTTGAAAAAATCTTAATGTTGCCTGCAATGCTTTCATATTGCGGCAAGAAAATAAAAGAGATCTTTGGAGCTCTAGACATTGATGATATTTGTTTATTGTTATTTACCAGGTACTGAATACCATTTCTGTTAAGTTTTTACTAATAAAAATCATTATTGTATAATATGTTATTAGTTTATTGTATATGTTAATTTTGTTATTTGGATTCAATCTAAACATACTTTCCGGTATACATTGATTAGACAATTTTACATGTTCAACTTTGAATCGAAAAAATGTTTTATTTTTGTTTGAATTTAACCAAATTGATACGTTTACTAACAATTTACTATAAAAGAAAAATAATAAATAAATAAATATTTTCGGACACATTTTTTACACAACGTTCTCTTTCCCCAAACTAAACAACGCTTGTACTATGGGTATTAGAAAACTGATAAACATACTTAAACATACTTTTATTTTGTAAATAAATACATATTATACATATTTAAACACCCAGACACTAGAAAATCACTATGGTCATCATACAATACATATTTTTCCAGTAGTGGGGATCGAACCCATAACCTCTTGCGTAGGAGGCAGGGTCACTACTCCCCACACCAATCCGGTCGCCTAAACTGTTTATAAGAAATTGTAATAACTACATTGTTTATAAGAAATTTTATTAAAGTTCACATACCTAATTAATATTTTATAGAGATACCATAGTTTTTTCAAATATATACAGCATATATATTTCAAAGAATTGCAATTATCGATAACGGCTGTTAATTTGTCTCTTACTTAATTAAAATATAACACCAATTCCCTGATTACTTACAGCGTACAAAACATCGCCTTTTAATAACATTGACATAACGACGCCATCTAGCGGCTTGCAGTATACACTCGAGTTTCCTCAATAAAGTAGACCCCGCGATTTATTTTAGACACTTAATATACATCTAAAAATCAATTCTTTTTCGTTCTCTATGTTTATTTTTCTTGCTGATGTTTCTTTCACGGAGAATTTACTCGCGGTTTATTTAAAACACGTAATATACAAGTAAAAAACAATAATTTTTCGTTATTTTCTATTTAATTATCTTGCTTTTGTTTTTATTACGTATTGTTATAATTGCTGGTACCTAACCAAAATCGTTTTCGATGCTAAATGTGCTCAAGAGGTCCTAGATTGTATATTTCAAACTGGCAAGAAAGTTTATATTTAAATAGATTTTTTTCTAATGAGCCTCAAATAACGGCAAAAGCGTCCGGTGCAAATGCTCAATATTTCTCGAAAAATCTATTAATATTTTGTAACAATAGCATTAAAGCAATGACAATGGCTGTATTGTTTGGGTACGGTGGCCCAGTCTCCGTTGGCGAAATTTAATTAAGCAATTTTCTATTGTAAAATTATGAAAATAGCTGATAAACGATCACGAGTAGCACTAAAAATGCAAGTTCTGATTAAAAGCAAATGGACAATCTTTATTGATCTAATATTTACAAGATTTAATCTATCTAAAATTACATATAATCTAATAAACCTAATCCACGCGGCATGGTGCCAAGAACGCTAGCTGCATTTCCTCGCTGAATAGTTATGCTCAACCTTTGCGCGAGAAAAGAACCAGCCCTCTTGTCACCAGCCGCGGCGTTAAGCCTAGGACATAAACTTTTAAAAAAATTTGATGTGCGGGGACCCCACGGACCTAATGTTTCAACAGCAAATGGCACAAATACATAATCTGAACATAAAGACTCATATTTGCGCCATTTACTTACTTCAGCTGCCTCCGATGCCGCCCCGGCCCTGACCGAAGTACCCCTTAGATGAGAGGCAGCCAAAGTGTCTACACAAGTGGCGTCCCAAACAAGGGCTTTGCCTCTCTCCCAAGGGATCAATGTTAAACCATCGGGTCTCTTACCATCGTCGCGTAAAATGCCACAGGGCTCTAAAATAGATGGAACATTGATGGAAACAAGAGCCCTACGGATGATGTCGTTCAGGGAACCGTGGCGGGAAAAACGGGCAGCACTTTTTGACAAGAAAGCACGTGGAGACCAAATTTGTCTACACTGACACCACAAGGGCATTGGTGTGGTTGACAAATCGGTGCCCCCAGACGGATTCCTACAGCAATGCGTAAGCTTTCATCGTCAAGTAATGTGCCCAAGTTACTTGATGGTAAAGCGTGAAGCCAATAACTCGATTCTTTAGATGAGACTCCTAGGAAACGGGCACGCTCTAAATTACTTTCTAAAGATTGAAACGTATCTCTCTGTACTCTCCGCACCAAAGGAACATCCCACTGTTTTTGTAGATTTACTTCCAGTGGGATATTTTCGTTGGGACAGATAGACAGCCAAGACATCCTTGCCTCCTCTGCATAGGAAAGTTCTGAGTCGTGATTAAGCATGTTATTACATAAATTATTTACGCTATGCACGGAAGCAAGGAAGGCAGGTAGAGCGACACTAGAAATTTTCCTTACACCGATACCACCAAAACGAATTGGCAGCGTAGCTTGAGTCCAGCTTAATTCATTAAGAGATAAATTTAGTATTTTTTCTAGAGCTGATTATAAATTTAAAATACGTATGTTATTTGCTTACATCAGACGATAACTTATAGTGCAATACGTAGAAGAAATTATCATTTATTTCTAATTGATATTATTTTTTGATTAAGTGAAAATTATTGTTTTTAAATTAAATCAAATTATTTATCCAATATAAAATTAAATTAAATTTATTTCGAATGTTAAGTTTATTATTATCTAAACAATGAGTATGACGTTACTCTTAAATTATCATATATATATCTACTATTATACAATAGTATCAATAAATTCAAACTTATCCTTAATTTAAATCATTAACTCATAGTTACGTACGTCTCATTATATAAAATTTCATAAAATATGTTACAAATTATGTTCGTAGTGATCGTTCTTAAGTATAAAGCAGATTAAAATTTTAGGTACTGAACGTACAACAATTTTAAGTTCATCTGCATTCAATTGTGCTTTATTCCGCCCTTATCGATCCGCGTCCCGTAGCGGCCGGGCGCTCGAGGGGGGAATCCCAGGGCGTCTGGTACTTAGCGACGCGGACACATAATGCGGATAACGATGTCCTTTTACTGATGCCATATCACTACATAGTATAAAACAAGGTCGTCCCGCTGTCTGTTTGTCCCTATGTATGTTTAGATCTTCTTTGTTTCTAAAACTACGCAACGGATCTTGATGCGATTTTTATTAGATAGAGTGAGATAATTTTTTTTACTAGATAGAGTGATTTAAGGAAGGCTTAGGTACATGTATAATACATTGCAACCGTGCGAAGCCGGGGCGGGTCGCTAATTTACAAATAAAACATATCGGAATCGTATCAAGCTAAACGTTTCATGTTATAAAAGTACTACAGTCGTCTCGCTGATATCTGGTGAAGTGTCGAAATATTTATACTTTTGCGGCTGGCCACGCATTTCCACCAGTTACTAGACTCCATAGAGTCAGTAACTCGTTCATGGAATGGTGTACACGCTTCTACAACAAAATCCCAGTAAATGTGCAAAGCCTATCTATTTACAGATTTAAGAAATTGATTAAAGAAAAACTTTTTTCAAAGGGTTATTACAATATGAAAGAGTACATGAACGATAATAACCCCTGGGAATGAGATGATCGCTCCTAATATGTTTCTAAATTTAAAAAAATGTACTGTATAACAATGTATTTTTGTTTGAGAAAAAAAAAATGACCGCTAATCCGCAGTGGGGCCGCATGGACTTAGCCCTAATAATAATACCCTCTGTACCGAGGAGGCCTTTGCCCAGCAGTGGGATATACTTTATTTATATAACTTATGTTCATAGGCATCTCGTAAATAACGACACACCTGGAGGTTATATGTCCCTTCGTATGAAATTGGCGTTACGTCCAAGAGTTGTGTAATACCTGTGTAAATCGAACAGAGATAATCAGATGACAATTTGTTTTCGTCCCATCAGCCTCCTCAGTTGCCTGGGGAAGCTCTACGAGCGGCTCCTATTAAACAGGCTCAAAGAGCACGTGTTTTCCAACGGAGCACATCCTAAAAGGCCTAAACCACCCTAAACATATCAGCACAGGGGCTGTATATATACAGTATGTATACAGAAAACTGATGACGCGAGATTTTCAATAATCAAAAACTGATGGACTGTTTGAGGAGAGATCATGCTGAGTCAATATATGACATGATAAACATATCTCTTAGATAAATTCTTAGTACATGATACACTCTTCTCTTCTCGGCTAGTCTATTTTACATTTAAGAGTCGATAACGCCGATTTCGCACTGCGGGAAATCTCCGATTGAGATGATTCATTTATTCTAGTATTCCGAACTTTTAAAACGCAAGCAATTCGGGCTTTGGACCCGCCTGGCAAAAAATTAAATTATTAGCGGAAGCTTTTCTCGAACTATTTAAAGAATCCCATTTCAAAATGAAAGTCCGCAAACAGAAAAACATTATGTTCTCTATGTTCTCACAGTTATCGTCTCAATAACAATGGTTCTATTTTTGTTTCACATCAGAACTACAAGTACGAATAATTGGTTAAAATGATAGCGATAGGCTATGAATAAAACGATTGCGTCGCAGCGACCGAAGTTTGCGGAGTTATTTTCTCGAAAGGTTCCGAGCCACGTTCCTCCGCTGTGGGCTCTGCGCTACGCAACGGGCCTTTGGTTATGGATTTACAAGGCTTCCCGCCAACCACTATTGTTCTTCTGTCGGCATTTTCAACATGAAATCGTACAACACGCTGTTGTTGAAAAGTGTACTGGTTAGCTGCAAAGTACGTAAACACAAAAAGGTACTACTGTGAGGTGCTTTGAATCTAATATTGAACACGAAAAGGTACTCCTATGACGCTTTTGAATCTAGTAAAGTAACCCTTCTGCGGAAGTTTATTATAATTTGTTTATGCTAAGAATGAATGGCAAAATTTTTTATAGTAGAGCAGTTTTGAAGTGAAATATTGGCTAGACTGCTTCTTCGTTGTAAAGGGTTATAGTCTGTTTCTTTTTATGTAACGAGTTATGTCTGGAAATTATTATTGTACACCATTAACATGTTAGACTTTGTTCATGCATGAGCGTGATGATAATTTAAAGAATTTTGATTAGCCCCATGAAGTAGGCAGGCCAATGTGAAAAATAGGTTAACTGTTTCTTTTACCACGAATTAAACGAATAAACCGAAAACAATAAAATATATAACACGTACTTCTCCCTGTTCTATTTACTTTTGTTATCATTTCGTTAATATTTTAAACGTTATTAAGCAAAATGTGTAAATGGGTAAAAGGGATAAATATAATAGGAATATTTTCACAACATTATGATACTGTCTAGCGTGCTTTGAACGATGCGATTAAAGTAAAATATAGTTTTGGAAAGGTACAAACGACTCTATGTTGTGCCAAGATAATATGCGTTATCAGTTAGTTCTTATGACTAAATCATTGTAGGAGAGTAATTCATCGCTGTGTTATATCACGGCATTATCACGGCATATTATCTTGGCACGTTAAGATCGTACCTAATAAAGAGAACATTTAGTGTCCTTACAAATAAAATTATTCACTTTTTATATACAATAGAATTACAAGACGATTAATTTAATTTAGAATAGCTTCTAAGTTCTTTCCCATCACTATGATTCTGTCTAAAGTATATTGAATGATACGAAAGTGGGCTTCGGTTACCTCACTCACCAAACGAAACGCAAAATTATTAAACTTCCACTTCACGCCGGCCTTCCGCATGGTCGTGACACTTAACCGGACTGACCTGCCCATTCGTGAAACAGCGAAGACTGTTGTTGTTTTGTTCCTACCACGGTTGAAATCAAGTGTTACTGATATTATTATTGTACTATCTTTACCATTCCTATGATATACATGACACCTCGCAGCGTTGTTGCGAAAGAACCAGTTGTTTTATTTCCGCCTAAATTAGGTCACTTGGAAAGTTGCTCCATAAAACTAATTCAGCTCCGCAACACGGCTCGCGATTCAACTGTGTAACCGTGTTTTTTTTAGTGGGAAATTCAAAAAGAGTCGAGTGGGAATCTCACGTCGCGTAACAACGTGCGCCGTGCTACAGATTTCAGTGAAGTGTTCCGCATTCATGAAAAGTTTTCATATTTATTTATGTACCAGTTAACATTTGTTCAAATGTATGTTTGATATGTATACATAGTGCGGCACATAACATTCAACGTTGATTGATACCGATAATTAAATTCTCAAAAAACAAATATGGTATTTGTTTTTTGAGAATTTAATTAAAAAACAGTAACAAGTAAAATGGAAATGTAAAAGAACAGACAATTTTTAACCGTTTTATCAAATTAATACTAGATTAAATGTGCATTTATTCTAAACTAGCTTTTCGCCCGCGGATACACCCACAGCCCACATATACTAAATTTTATATCGTGCTTAAAAAGTGGTACCTGGAGGATCGAGCTTTGTTTTGGTAAATCATGTATTTTGGAAATTATAAAAATTAAAAATAACGAAAATGATATAGTTTCTCTGCTTTGACATTAAAGATCAAGTTATTCACACTAAAATTATAGAATTATAAAATAAAATTTATTGTTAAGGATCCCAATATTCAGAGTGATAAATGCAGAAAATATAATAATAATAACAACCGGACCATAATAATGAACAACCGGAAACTTTACAACATTTTTTATGGTGCTTGTCCAGACAGTATACACTCATCGACATAATCAAATAGCCCAAATGCTATGCTGGAAGCAACATGTATAGGAGAGTCCCACTAACAAAATCTACTTTGGTAGAGCTATATTAACTGACAAAACGATACATTATAATAGAGCAGACATTAAATTTATAGATAAAATTAACAAATAGACTTATTTAATAGATATAGCAGTTCCTAACACCCATAGTCTACAAAAATCAATATTACATTGTACCATCGTCTCCAGCAGAGGTGTTATAACTAAACATCTCTTACACTATTTTCGTTGGCGAAAAATCGATCTAGCTAGGTTTCATTTTTAGAAAATGTCCTTTTATCCCTGTTTTCAGGGAATGAAAAATATCATTCGAATATGACAGCAAATTTCGCCGCAAAAAAATGTTATAATAGCTCGGTCAGTAATTGGGCGGCCCCGAAACAGAAGGCCGTGGTTCGTGTCACGATCATTTTCACACTAATTTTTTAATTTTTTTTCATTCCAACCGGAAATCTCAGAATATGAACTTGTAAAAAAAATTGTCAAATTGTTATAGAATAATGTAAATCTTGCATACATATTATTATTTACGTTTGTTAGTTATAGTACATGTTCTAACTAACGCAATAACTTGACAGATAATACTTTTGACAGTCAGGCGACTCACAAAATACGAGTATGTCGGACCTCCCGTACCTGTACCGTACTGATCTAGATAATATATTTCTAGCTAACAACTTACGTTTATTTGAATAAAACCTACCAACGTAAATAGGAAAGAAATATTCTTAGAGACTAGAGACGACTTAGTTACATTACATTACATAGTACACATTACGTTGACACCAGAGATTACACATTACAAACATTTTAGTTTAAACTTAGGATTCGCCGGGAATATAATAAATATTTTTTTTAATATAATTTTGTTACTTGAAATGTTTCGTGATATTAATAGAGTTTATTTAAAGAATGCAATACTCAATCTGTATATTATTATAAGGAATAAATGTTTATACGATGCAAATAATTATACTTGACAGTATACTTGTACACGAAAATATGCGCAAATAAAAAAGTATTAGAAATAATACATAGACATATGTCGTAATACGTTTTTGGCGTGTCATTTTATTTAAGAGGTCTTATCTTCTTAAAGGTACCACTTATCCCTTAGTCATCATTAGCTAATGGCAAAGTGGTTGACAATTATCTCTGTAAGTTCATATATAATGTATATTGTTCATACAATAATATTTTGTTTGTTTCAATTGCACAAATACAAAAGTGGCCTGAAGTTCAACCTAGTAAGAGCACTAATTATCCCTACTCGCTGGAAACGATTAGTCGAGCAATTTAGCTCGCGAAAGTGCTTTCGAGTTACAGTTTAAAAATGTGAAAATTATGCAATGCAATCATAATATGACTTTTATTTGTGCGAACATACATGTCTTAATAAAACTAGTTTTGCGGGATAAAGTTATCAAGTTTCAAGTTGAAAAACGTCTGGCAAAGTAAACTAAACGTCAAGAGTATTTATTAAAAATAAACCAGTATTATCGATTAATGTAATTATTGTTTTCTCGCTTTTTAGACAAAGTATAAACTAGTTTATAGAAATATGCTTACAAATTCCACAAAATCCTAAAGAGAGGAAATCCTTCATACAAGCATGATGTCCTAAAGGAAGATGTGCTATGAGCTATAATAAAACAAAATTATAACAAAAGTATTTCCTTATTTTTAGTGTTTAATATCATTTATATTACATGTACAAACTTCGCATGGTAATATTCAAATCTGTTCCAAAAAAAAACGTCTCTTAAGATTAAAATATGTAGAAAAATATCGTTTTACAACGATAATTCGAACGAGAGAATTATCGTTGTAAAACGATATTCGAAATTGTTTGTATGCTGGAAAGGATATAACAATAGATGGCGCCAAGCATTGCTTCAAATGCTAAGAAAACAATGTAGAGGAATGCGTTAAGATTTTCGTCGGTGTGGTCATCAGCCGTTTAGCTCAGTGGCTAGAGCGTCAGGCCGCGAATGCCGAAGACGTGGGTTCGATTCCCACAGCGGCGACAATCTTTTCGCACTTTTTCTACATATTTTAATGTTCAATCTTAAGTGCAAAGATTAGCACTATAAACAATTTAAATTAATAAAGATCAATTATATAGGGTCAAGGTCCTTTGTAGTACGCTAAATCTAAAGATGGTCTCTACAGACATGTAGCAAAGGGATATGTGTTGTAAGACGAGGTGCCCGATAGCACTTTCACAAGAATGTTTTGTGACCGCTTCAGAAATGCTAAGCGGCTTTGTACGTATGGTTGGAGATTACCACCTTTTAAAGTGCAAGCGTGTGCAACTGTACCTCCATCGATATTGAAGGACTGCCACAAACTCTGGCTGTAGCGTTACGTCGTTGATGGCTGATTTTTATGTTCTAAGAGCTAAGGATGGCTGATTTTTATGTTTTATGAGCTAGGGATGCCTGATGGTTTTACGTTTTGTGAGCCTGCACTGTTCAATTTGCAGTGTCAATGTACTGTGAAATGCACTGATTTCACTTGTTTAAGAATGTACGTAATACATTTCATGTGAATTGTCTGTTGTTTTTTTTTATGCGAGAAAGTGGCAAACGAGCAGGCGGTTCACCTGATGTTATGTGATATCCTCCGCCCATGGACATTGCAACACCCGTAACCCTACGTGTGTTGCTTAACTGAACTGAAGTTACTAATTGTTGACACACACACACACACACGCACGCACGCACGCACGCACGCACGCACGCACGCACGCACGCACGCACGCACGCACGCACGCACGCACGCACGCACGCACGCACGCACGCACGCACGCACGCACGCACGCACGCACGCACGCACGCACGCACGCACGCACGCACGCACGCACGCACGCACACACACACACACACACACACACACACACACACACACACACACACACACACACACACACACACACACACACACACATATATATATATATATATATATATATATGTTATATGTAGGTGCATACCGTTCAGGTAGAAATATTAGTGAGTGTTACGTAGACTTTCTTAATATGAGTAAATTATATTCACATGTTGTAAGTAAAATTAAGTACTGTACAACTTTTAGCACTGGTAAGTACTTAAGAAGAGATAATTACGGCGAAAGTTCAGATCAGTTTAGTAGTTGCAGAGAAAAGCATTTCAAAATGAAAATGGCTTAGATAGTAATTACGGCGTCTAATCAATGGAAATGATTCTGATGAATATTTGGTTAATATATACATAAAAACTCATTCGTATCACGTTTTTCAGAATGATTAAATTTAAGCTTATCGTAGGTTTAAAATATTGATATTCACACTGTTTGTATTATGGACAGAGCACAAGTATGTTATTTAACCTGTGAAAAGTTATAACGAGCAAGCTAGTTTTATTCAAAACGGCTAACAATTAAACAACGAACTCGTTTTCCAGTACTTAAATATCGTAATGAACCTGGGGAAGGCATCATGAAGAAAAAAAGAGTAATTTTCCCGACATTTCTACATCTTTGTTTCCCATGAACCAAATAGTATTAGTGATTATTTCCTATTGTTGGTTGTTTTTGGCAAATGACACTATTAAAATCCACCGCATTTTTGAAAAAATATATACTACTTAGCTATTACGGTTATATTATTTAGTGTGAATATAAGAAATTGCTATAACAATTTTTTTGGAACACTTATGACCGTTTTCTCTATCGATCCCTAACTTTAAAGAGTGACCTAATACTTTAGCGTAGGGCATCTTATCACATAATGTTATTGACATGCGCTTGCTGCTAGGAACTTTTGTCCAAAACTGGAGAGGCTTGTGATGCAGATGATGAAGAATGCTTGCTTTTAACAAGCAACACAAGCTCTGAGCCTTAAAGAAGTACACGGGATTGTTATAGAGATCCACATTGAAATGGGTTTCATTAATAAGCCCAACGGTGCCAGATTTAGAGCCCGTTTTTGCACATAGGTAAGCCATTGTTTAGGAAATTACACCATAACGAGAACTCCACTTGATTTGCATCCACCGCCCTTTGTTCGAAGCGAAGTTAATACAGTTAGGTGTTCGTAATAAAAAGGGAAACAATTCAGTTTATTCATTACTAAGAGTTGTGCACTGGTTTTGAACAAAGCCGCGTAGTATTAACGCATTATACAGCGTGTCGTTACCATCGCGACAATAAATGAACACACATATAGGGGATAACTTTTTAAAGTTGTATTAAACATTTAAATTCTTTAAACATCAATATTTACAGAGTTATAAAATTTTCCAAAACAAAGAATTTTAGAACAACCTTACCTATAAAGCGTAACGTAAAGTTCATTTGTAAAGGTCACAAAGCATATGAATGGGTTGAATGAATTTAAAAGAGACAAAACATATTGTTAGAAGGAGAGGCTTGTAATACGACGCTGTGACGCGAGTTGTATAGGATGTTACAAATTTTGTTTCTTTTTTACTTAATTACTTTGTTAGAAAAATATTTTTTTTTATTTATGGAACGTTTAACGTTAATATTTTTTTATGGTTATTGGCAAGTTGCGTTAGACGTGTGTTCATTTATTGTCGCGATGGTAACGACACGCTGTATAAATGTAAAAAGTGATGTTTTGCGGCTTATCGTCCCTTCTCAATATTAGTAGAAAGAACAAAAAATGAAAGCAAAGTAATGTATGAAGAAGTTCAAAATAAATTTCCTGCTCCTCTTCAATCAATTTCTTCAAATTGATTTCATGCCATCAAATGTAAAAACGCTTTCATAGTTGTTTTTAATTCGTACTAATATATTATGTAAAAATGCCAATACAGATGTGCCTTAAGTTTCAAACTTGTCCAATAATAAATTAAACTGTGTTTTTCACTTATTTATGTTATCCTTAAATAATCATTACTAATATTATAAATGCGAAAGTTTGTATCTATGTATAGATGTTACTTTTTTACGCAAATACTACTGAATGGAATTTAATGAAACTTTACAATAATATAGCTTTTTCATCAGAATAAGACATAGGCAATAATTTATATACATTTTTATAAGAACATATATTATGTATATCTGTCTTTCTGTCTGAATCTTACGCCTTCAGCCTATTCTACGCAGACGTAGTCGCGGGCAGCAGCTAGTATACAATAATTAAGGTAAAAAGCAACAAAATTATACCGTTGCGTAACAAATTTATTCTTATCAAAATACTAAGAACACTATATTTAACTATGAGTATTTTAATTTATTTCGAAATTACTAATTACTTCGAGACCATGAATGGTGTGCATGCCGCTCTACACGAAAAGTTAAACAAAATGCGGTCAAATCCGTATTAGTAATTTATTAAATGATAAGCACTTGCTTAGTTTTATTCACAAGGTCGCGATCTCATATAAAATATTTTAAGCACTGGTAGCATTAGCACGACCTAAATAAATAAACTCTAAAATAGTTTTGTTTACTAAAAGAATATCACTGTCGATATTATTATAATTTAAACATAATCTTACAGTGTGAAACATCCCCATGTTGTGGTTATACCCAAACAATATTTAACAACGTAGCTCATACGATTCGCGATACGTAACTATCTACGAGCTACATCGGGTTAGTCACGTCGTAGCTCCTCTCGTAGCGCGCCGCAAATGTAATCACAATACCTAGAGCAAGTTATACAAGTAACATGAGCAATACTTTAGTTTTCGTAACCTTTGCAACGAACTTTGCAAGTACGTTTTCTGTAAACAGGGGTCGTTGCACAAAGCGGGATCTCTTGTAAGACGTACGTACAAACTTTTATTTTTGTAGATGTGTATACATTCACAAGATTTTATACTTGTAGTTCATTTCCATATAAAACATACGGTTTTATGGAATAAAATAAAGTGTAATCTAGCTGTCCAGCTAGGCTGATTTTCCAGTACATATTTGTCACTCTGTAAAAGCAAGCATAGACTGTACAACTAGGTCAGGTTAACCGACGTAACCACGGCCTAACAAATACCGGCGTGAGGTAAAACTTGGGTTTATCGATATCAGTGACGGCATCGCATGTCCAATATCTCTGGTATTTCAAGTGACCGCAGGTGCTAGCCCTCACATATTAAAATATAAAAGGAATCTCCAATCCAAACATTCGAATCCATCCTGTCGTTGGGGCGCGACGAAAGAACACTCAAACTTTATAATGTATGATGTTCGTGGGGAAATTTGTAAAATAATCATACATATATTACACGTGCCCCAGTTTAAGTTCTACGATTAACCTCCTTACCTCTACTAGAATCGGAAACGCTCATTCAATATGGACGCGGCGCCAAGGGTGTGCGAGATGTCGGAAAATCAATACAACAGACGCGCGTGGGTTCTGTCCGTTAAGTTTTAACGACGCTACCCCCGACATTTGGTGGAATCGAAGTATAGACTGCTACGATTAAAAGGTGCTATCACATATTAAATAAATAAATATTTTAGGACAAATTTTCACACAACGTTCTCTAGTCCCAAACTAAGCAATGCTTGTACTATGGGTACTAGATAACTGATAAACATACTTCTCTTTTGTAAATAAATACATATTATACATATATAAACACCCAGACACTAAAAAACACTATGTTCATCACACAATATTTTTCCAGTAGTGGGATCGAACCCACACCCTCTGATGCAGGAGGCAGGTACACTACCCACCACGCCATTCAGGTCGTCATGGTAATATTGTGCGCACGTTTATTTCACGGCCGCGTTCAATGGTTGCGATGATTGATTTTAATGGTTAATAGAAAAAAAAAATGTATACACGAACAGTACACATTACTAAATGTAGTTATTAGTACAATTGAAGTAGACTATACTATAATTTAAAATGAAACAACATATAACGATTTCAGTTATTTGATAGATAATTGTAAATATGATAGGTACTAAGTCGTAGTTAATTTCGATTATCACCGAAGCAACTAGCTAGCACTTTGCAAGCTATATTTTTGATTAATGTGAGTAGAAAAAATATAATTATTAACAGACAATTTCTGAGAAGATTTATGTCAAAACTTAAATATTACATTACGTTTCTTGATAAATATATATGTTGAGTGCCTAAGATGAACTAAGGGTAGTACTGTATAGGTCCAAATCATCATATTGTGTAAAATAAAATGTAAATGTTGTGACATAATTTGACATGTTTCTGTATTTCTTACTCAACAAATTTTCCATTTTAATTTGCTTACATAACGGGACACGAGTATTTTTATTTAAATAAAGATAGTCCAATGTAAAAAGATTTAAGTATACAGTTTGAAAGAGAATACCTACTCGTATTTACTTTTATGACGAAATGATACGCAGTCATCTGAGAAATGTAAAGTGATCTGGAGTTAATTGCTTACGGGTGCACTGGCATATCAGCGACAAGAAGGCAATGAACCGTGAAACACGAGCCGAGAAGATTTATCAGAAGATTATACAAAACTTACCAGACCGGAAAAATTAATACCTGAATTGCAATGAAATTTATTTTAGGAAAGTTTGCATTAGAATAGTAATCTTACATTAACGACAATTTTAATCAACACTTTACGTTTATTTATCTAATTTTTACAAGATTAAATCTATCTTAAATTACATATTATCTAATAAACCTAATCCTCGGTGAATAGTTTTTTTAAAGATTAGTTTAAAAAACATTGCCCTTACTTTAGGATAACATTATCCTGTGTCGTAAGGACGTTTTACAAACATAAATTTCACGAGGACAAACATCCAGATGCGGAACAACTATCGATCTTACAAATAGTTGTCCCGTGTGGGGATCGATCCCACGAGCCACGACGCCGAAGCCAATACCTTGGCCACTGCGCCACGGAGTCATCAAAGTTATGCTTAGCCTTTGGGCGAGAAAAGAATCAGCTCTCTTGTCACCAGCCGCGGCGTTAAGCCTGTTTATATTTTAATACACGTTCGATTAATCATAATTTAAAAAAAATGAATGTCTTGTTCTACTTTTTTATTTTTCATAGTTAGTCCGGTTAGGTAAGTCTGATTTCGATACAGAAATCAATTGGCGAATCCAACTCTGGGCAGCGTTCGGAAAACTTCGGCACATTTTCTCGTCTAATATTTCTCAATGTTTGTGAAGACCTACGGAAACGAAACGTGGTCCTTCACTGCTGGCCGTAGCTCATAGTCGCTCAGCGAGCTATGGAGCGGGCTATGATCGCTATTTCTATGCGTGATAGAGTTCGCAAACAAGACATCTGCAATAGAACAAAGGTAATCGACATAGCTCGGATGATTTGCAAGCTGAAGTGGGGATGCCATTTAGCTTGTCGAACCAATAACCGATGGGAAAGAAAGGTTTTTGAGTGGCAGCTTCGTACTAGCCACCGCAGTGTATGACGACCCTCCACCAGATGGAGTGACTTTCTGTGTTAAGGTTTTCCTTTTTTGAGCTCTTGTCGATATAATTATAAAAACTAAATGATATGTTATTTATCCTGAAAATAACATATTTTCTATTCTATACCAACTCAATCAAGATATTTTAATATTATTAGTATTAAAATCTTTTATGCATAATAATTAATTAAAGTTAAATGCGTGAAATTAAATTCAATCTTTGGCACAGTTGAATAGTAAATTAGATTACAAAAGTTTTGGGTTTAGTACTCCATTCAGCACCGCGTGTGCGGTGACAGTTGTAGCATCTGTCACTACTGGGCTTAATTAACATAGTGGAATGTTTTCACTAGTAGTATACAATAATATAGACATTTATCTCTAACGTCATTGACTTATATACGTAAGGGTCTATATGTAATTGTCATGTATCTTAAGTAGGAAGACTGCTTGTCAATTCAGGGCTTAATTTTTTTTATAAGTCAAAAGTCGTCAAACAAGGAGGTGGTTCATCTGACGTTAATTGGATGACCGCTGCCCATGGACATCTGCAGTACCCCGACGGGCTCCTAACCACGAGGTTTAAAAGTGGATCCGGTTACCTCACCTAACAGGCGAATCGAGGAATTTTTGTACTTTCACTACATGAAGTTAAGTACCAAGGCCTCACGTCTATGTGACGCTTGGTACTAACTGGACGAGCCTGCCCATTCGTGCAACAGCAGTAGCTACTTCGTGGTCCTACCACACTGAGAACTTTATGCATTTTGTCTGGTTGGGGAAAATAGTAAATAGAAAACGCTGTCTGTATTAGGGAGGCGTCTCTTTAGCAATCTATACTAATAAATGGGGAGCCGGTTTTTTGTTCGGTTATACTGCGAAAACTACTGAACCGATCGGAATAATAATATACCATAAGATGCAACGTGTTTCGGAGAAGGTTTTAGTATGTAAATTATATTTATATCGTGCTAATTAGCTATCATAATTTTCGCGGACGACGTCGCGGGCGAAGTAACTGTAGTAATATAAGAAGTAAAGGCGTCTTTTAAACTTAGCTATCTTCGTTGACTAACGTCGAGGATCAATGCGAACTTTATAAATAAGTGCCTATTAAAGATTTGTTCTAGCATTCTCAATATATTCCCAATATATAATTGCCAATGCAAATTGAATATTGAGAATATAAATTGCCAAAACAAAATTTAAAAAAAGTTATAATATTTTTCTTAAATATAAAAAATTAAACACCACATTAATAAAAATTATTTGTATTCGTATTTCTTTGCGAATTATTTGTAATACATATGTACCGTTTTTGTGCATTTAGAGGAGGACATATTCCTTTAAAGCGTGACTAGGTGGTGGGCTAAAAATAAAAAGGCTGCTCGATTCGTCTATTCTATTTTTTTGTTTACAAAAACTTATATTACATGTACACGTGGAACGTATAACGCTTTTGATCGTGAGAACTATGTATTTTAAGCTTGCTTAAACTTGTTTACATTTATTTCTTAAAGGCTCATGTATGTCACAGTTTGACACAGATAAGCTTGAAGTGTGTGACGTTAGTAAGGGTTCCTCGACGACCTTGTGTGTTTTTAATTCTTATCGATTTTATCGTCATCGCTTGTCTTCAAGGTCCCATAGGCTCCTAATAGGTCAAGTAGCACTCTACGCTTATATCTACGTTATCTAGTAATTTATAGCATTAGCTGATAGAGCCTAGTGACAAGATCAAGCTTATAATCTGAGTGCTGATCCAACTGAATCGATAGTTTCCTTATACAACGAGAAAGTGTTTCGAACCATAGAGTTTTCTGTTTTGTTTTTAATTATTTCGTGCTTTAATCACTGCCTCGAATCTGTGTCTAGTGTACCGCGATAAGGTCCTTATCCGTCATGCTTGTGATAAAAATAAACCCCGGTTAATCGTTGAAGGCACAGGTTTAATATACATACATACAAAAACTACTGCGTTAACGTTAAAAATGTAAAGTACTAAATAATATTTGCACAAATTTGAACAAAACTACCGATTCTAATCCACCGATAAGAATGTTTGGCCAAGGGTGGACAATACACGTGCGAATATTTGTCTAACAGAATAGCCAATGTTGGATGTATGGAGTAAATTTTTTATTTTTCATTTTCAGATGACATTGAACTGTAGTTGTATTATTGAAATTGTAAATATGACTAAAAATAATATAAATATATCGAATACAGTTTTATTTTTATTTGTGATAGGCACCAAACGCCTCTTACTCTACAAAGGTCTATAGCCGCCAATATTACACAAGTTTGTTGTTTTCACTTTTTTTACTGACGTGACGACAATAAAAAATAAATTAACTTATTATACACATATAAATATAAGGACAATGAATTAACGTATACAAACAAAAATAGACACCTAAAACAAATTTTCTTTGTTCTGATATAATTTTAGAGTTCAAATGAAAAAGAGTGACACTTCCTGTAGTAAAATTCGAGGAAGCAAACAGAAACGAATCAAAAAGATGCCACTCGACATCAACTGTTATCTAGTTTTTATTGTTGATCTAAGATTATTACTTAATTTTTTACAATTACAAATTACAAATGATACATCAATTAAGATTACAAATGATACATCACTCAATTCTGTTCAACAGAGCCGTTCAGATAATCCTTTTCTTTTCTAATCTTTTAAAGCAACAGGATTAAAAGAAGATTTTTGGCCTCATAGATGCACCAAACATCATTTATCAATTTTGTAACCAAATAGAATAGTCTCTATGTATTTGTAAGACGTGTGATGTGAAATATTTACATACCACATAATAGTACCTAAATTGTTGGTTGTGAAATACGTTAATGTCACAATTACATTTTATCAAAATAAACGTAAAAACAAACTCAGAGCCTAGGAAGTATAATATTTTTTCCAACGTTCTTCAACAGTGTTCTAAAAAATAATATGGAGTTTCAAATTGTTTATCACACTTATCAATATTACACAGTCCCTACTAACTAAATCAGATAGTAATTACACAAAATTCGGGTAAATTTCATCATAACTGCCAGGAATGTATGAAATACTCATTAGTTATTCATCAACTCCAAACAAGTTCCTTTGCGCCAGTGCTTAGTTGTACCGTCTGTGGGGATTGGAGAAGTCATCTAAAATGCACGTGCTTGTCTCGGAGTCAACAAATCCGAGTACGTTATTTCAAAGCAATTTATTCATCATATGACGCGTCAAAGACTGTATGATTAATCTCTTAGTTAAAACATGAAATGTTTTACTCCCTTTTGTAGCAAAAAAATGTGATGTGTCTTTATTATATCACAATTTTACTAAGAATATACATAGTTATATTTATTTTAGTTTATGTTTGTTTTTTAAAGGATGTTTCAAATATGCTTTGAAATTATTCAACAACAATTTAATATAGATTGTTAGAAATAAATATAATCAGATTGCAGCCTTGACTGATACCAGCGTCGTTTATCTTAGATCTTATTATAACTTTGCGACTACAGTTTAATACTTAAGAGGAAATCATGGCATAATCAGCAATAATTTTAGATGAAAGTTTACAATACTCACAACTAACATTTTGGTAACGATGAACAAAAGTTATAAAGATAGTAAGATATAAGAGTAAATTAAAAAGTCATACCCACGGTACTTGTATAATATTAGTCTTGGCCGAACAATATTTAAACATTACGGATTTTGTGATGTACATCATTTCTGTGCTTTATCAATTCACTCTTTGCGCTAATAACATAATCATATGTTGGCATGTCGTAATTAAACAGGCGTTGATGAAAACAAAGAAAGGTTATGGACAGCATCGTCAATGTCTAGATCAGGGGTGGCCAACTTGGTTAGACCCAAGATCTACTGTTCATACCCTGTGCGATCTACCAATTACATTACTTATTGAAATCTTAAATGAAACAGCGTAGTTAAGTATACAGTGATGTATTATTTTTTTATCTTACTTAGAGGGAAAATATAAAACTGAAAATTATCCTCAGTAACTATTTATTTATATTATTGTAGTAGTGTGAGCATTGCGTTTGGGAATCTTTCGCTAGATTAGCACAATCAGGTTTTTAGTTAGTAATTGCCAAACTTAGGAATCTAATGTATGAGCGTCTGTCAAGCGAGAACGGTGTTTATTTTTTGTTTCTTTTAAGCAGACTCACATAAATATGAAAGTATATCCGTACCATTATCTAATGAATAAAAATTCATTAGATAATGGTACGGAACCCTTCGTGCGCGAGTCCGACTCGCACTTGGCCAGTTTTTTCCATTTGCCAGTGTCAATATTCCACAGAATAATGCGAGTGTCTTCAAGAACAGATTGAACAGGATTTTACTGCGTCAGAGCGGCCAGCACCGAAGACCTAACTATTTAACATCAAGTGGGATGATGTTAAAGCACTGGCCAGTTATTAAGTGATAAGAATCCAAGGGTCTACACACGCTCGACAGGGTTTTCTTCTATAAGATACCTTTGTTTACCGCGTTAAGTTCGAAAGTCATTACAGTTTGTACAAAAACATTTGCGTTACGTAACCATAGGAGTATATTTTGAATATTATGATTAAAAAAAAAGAAACAAACTCGAAGTTCGCAATTTTAAAGCTCTCTTTTTTCAAACACATCCCAGGTACAGGTTTTCGAGGTGCGTCAAAGGATTTGGCACACATTTTTTTTACGCGCTGGAATCTCAAAACGCAGCGACAGCTACGAGATAGACATGAATCCGCATTTCATTTTTTTAAATAAAATAGCAACGTAAAATACTCGTATAACATTTTTCCCGCTTCAAAAAAGTCGGAGTTTCCAACTAGATTGTATTTTTTAAGTTTCCTATTTCGGACCTCGATTTTAAAAATTCTTTTTGCATCGGGTTCGTTGTAACACCCAATCCTATTTCAATTTCATTGGTATTGGACTTTGTATTCCAGAGATACATCGGGAATCGTCTCCAAAACAAATATGACGATGAAATATTCGATAACTCCGTGGCGCTGTTGCAAAGTATTGACTTCGGCTTTAGGGGTCGAGGGTTCGATTCCCACATGAGACAACTATTTGTGCGACTCTCAGTTGTTTCGCATCTGGATTTTTGTCCATGTGAAATGTTTGTAAAACGTCCTTACAACACAGGATAATGTTATCCGAAAGTGAGGGCAAAGTAAAAACAAAAAATAAAAAAAATGTGTAGTGTGTTAAATATTTGTAGTCGGTTGAGTTCTTTTTGTTAGAAATCTTTACTTTTTATTTTTATTATAAACAGAAGACTAGATGTGGTGGTGATTTGCATAACTTTAATAAATTATGGCCGCCCATAGAGATCCGTAATACCAGGGGGCTCGCAGAAGCGTTTTCTCACTATACATCACTCACCAAGCGAAGTTCAAAATTGACTTCATTTGGCATTTTGTTATGGTTAGCTTTTTGAACATGTAATGTCTGTCCCAACACAAATACCTACAGTTCCAGTAACCGACGCTTTACTAATTATTATTTTTTATTTCCGACCTTAAGAGGAATCGAAACAATGTGAAACAATAAATGTGTACTATTTATCATAATATTTAGATTCTTTGAAAACATGAAATTATTAAGTAGATTTAATCGCCATGATTATTAACTATTTTAGGTATTATTAACCATTTTCTGGGATTATACACTCGTTATTTATTTGCACAATGGTAGCAGATTTACTAATGGGACTTTAGTATTTGGTACACAACAGACTAGCATGTTTTTTTGTGTAAATCGAAAACCGTCGTTTTTAAATAATTTTTATAAAAGAGCAGTTATGTAAAAACTGTTATTGACGACGTAATATATGAAACTTTACAATAGAGGTATTTTTAGGCTATTTTACCGTTCGTTTATTATCAAAAAACCGATGTTTATAAAACTTACATTGTGCCTGCTTGGATAAAAAAGAAAATAACTTTTTTTATTTTTATGGTGATTGAAAATATGTTACAGAATTCGTCTTACCTGAATCCATTTTTAGAGTTCCGTGCCCAAAGGGTAAAACGGGAGGGACCCTATTACTAAGACTCCGCTGTCCGTCTGTCCGTCCGTCTGTCACCAGGCTGCATCTCATGAACCATAATAGTTCGACAGTTGAAATTTTCACAGATGATGTATTTCTGTTGCCGCTATAATAACAAATACTAAAAAATAAAACAAAAAACATTTAAGTGGGACCCCGCAACAGACATGATTTTGTTTGCCGTTTTTATAGATAATGGTACGGAACCCTTTATGTGCGAGTCCGACTCGCGCTTGGCCGGTTTTTTAACTACTGCTTATTCATGCAATTGTTCTTAAAGATAAATCGGATATTTTTAATTATTATTATAGTCACCCGATTATCTCTATTAACATCTTTATATTTTAATCATCATCTAAAAATCATCTAAATATATACTTAAGTTTTTAGATTTTGAACTCCAATTGCATAATTTAGAAATTAAATGAGTCATCACACAGCGCGTAGGGCACGCCACCTATCTTGCAATTGCGAAGAGACGGCATCGAAAGCGGGGAAGGTGTCTAGACGTAGCAATATTATAGAGGGGTGCGGAAACGCGAAGGGGTGTGTCACCCCAGTTACGGCACCGTCGTCAGGGATTCGTAATAAGCGTAATACCGGCTTTTGTTTCAACGTCGGCTCGAATTATTGAGAAATAACAGCTTCAGTGCAACCGGCGCGTAAAGCTTAGTGAACTGGGAAATTAACAGCTTGAACAAGATATGTTCTCATTCAAAAAAAGCTTTTCCTTAAAAAAACTTTCCGCTTATATCCGTAACACAAAACACCGATTGGCTTTTCTATGTGAAAATTTTAACCGAGTGGTTCACCTGATCTTGAATTTTTACCGCCGACCATGGGCATCTGCAAAACCTGAGGGGTTGTAAATGCGTTGACTCACGAGAAGATACGCAAAACTTTAATACTTCCACTTCACACCTCTCTTCTGTGTGGCGGTGGTACTTCTCCGGAAGTGCCTGCCCATTCCTGCAACATTAGAAGCTTTTTTTTTTCTATGTAAAGTTGCCAAGCGAGCAGACAGTTCACCTGGTGTTAAGTGAATACCACCGCCCATGGACATCTGCTACACCCAAGGGTTCCAGATGCGTTGGCAACCTTGTGAAAATCGGGCTCCGGCCACCTTGCACACCACGAAACGCGAAAGTATTATACTTCCACTTTACGCCGGTCTTCTGTGAGGTCGTACCCGGACGAGCCTGGCCATTCGAGCAACAACCGAGCCTGCTGCGTGGCCCTATCGCAGTTGGTAGACAAAATAAAGTATAACTATAGTTTATGCTGATATTCTTTTTCTACGCTAATTCTATCCTTGATTTAGTCTATTGTAGTAAAGCTGCTCCGTGGTTCTGCCACAGTAAAGACATCCATTAAACCTTAAATCCAAAAATTGCTTATTTCATTTTATAACCATTCCTAGTATTTTAGACTTTTCTCTTAAAACTTAAATGCATTAACTCCGATAAGATCCAGTACAGGAAGAAGTGACATATAAAATACTTAAAAATACCCGCTGCAGTGGGAATAAAACGACGACATGCTACGCAAAATCTAATCGGACGTAATGTATGTTTGCAACACAAGTAAGGGTCGCTTTATTGTTTAAAACCCTACCACTGTCTGGGTGGTTAAATTATTGAACCTCCATTTGTGATCTGAAATTAGATACATTTTCATATCATGATTTTTGAATTTTTTTATATTTATTTAATATTTTTAATATTTTTATTTTTTACTTGCAACAAACTTTGTTCTAAGAGATTGTCGAACTGCAAGTCTTGAACTCAGGTCCATTTATGCGTCCCCTGCGGTTATATAGTTATACTATATGCTGTACTGAAAAATCTCGCTATGTAAGGCTATGTATATGCGGATCGAATGCGGTATCCACCACAGAAATTGTTAGAGTTAAACATTTAACGCTATTATTTAACGAATACAACATCATATTAAACATTGTTATTTAACGAAATTTGCGTGATGACTTGAATACCCTCTGATTGCAGGACGTGGCGTTCATAAACCCGGCGAACGTCGTCTTCGTGTACATGCTGGTCCGTGAGCTGGTGGACGGCGAGAGGATAGCCCGCCCCCAGGAGCTGCAGGCGGTCGTGCTCACCTGCCTCTACCTGTCCTACTCCTACATGGGCAACGAGATCTCGTACCCGCTCAAGCCGTTCCTGGTGGAGGACTCCAAGGACAAGTTCTGGGACCGGTGCCTGTTGATCGTAGACCGGCTTTCCTTCAACATGCTGAGGATTAACTCGGAGCCTGGATTTTTCACTGAAGTGTTCACGGAGCTTAAGGCGTGCGGGGTGGTGGAGAGCCCGCCTCCCGCGCCCCCGCACCCCGCCCCTCCGCCCCCCCTCCCCTTGTCGGCCGCCTGACACACCGAGGTCGCCGTACTGAGGCTGGCTCTGACCGACCGCCCCAGTCGCGTCTGATGCCGGCTTTTGACCGGCGACGGACTTTGCCAGTCGCATTAGAACTATCGGTAGCTCTGGGCACCCCTTCCTTATACTGCTACGCATTATGACCGCTCAGATCGAACGAAAAGTTGGAGTTTGGTATGGTTCTGCTTTAGTTACTAACGGAGATCCGTTCAACTATCATTTCTTCTTAATATTTTTAAAGTAATGATTAATGTATGAAATTACGTCATTGAAAAAATTTGTTGACGAAAGTAGAAGCCCAGTTATTACATATAAGTTCGCTTTTGAACATGACTGTGGTGACGTAGGTTTTTATTATTTTTGCCGTGCCCGATAAAGAGACTTAATACTTGGCTGAATTCTTGGCTTAACCAAGTTTTGGTAAAAGCTCACAAAGTCACTAATTCATCCCAATCTCTGACCGTTCTACTGGGTTCGTTCAGTTACTTTGTTTAGACTTTTATGACTACAACTTAAAGCGTTTTACCTTAAATCTGAGGTGAAGCAACGTGTAGTTTTAAACATGCAGTACAGGACATCTCCACTGAAGCATTTTTTGTATTTTCCATAAAAAAATTTGATATCTTCATATTAATTTTGTGTGGTTTTGGATTAACACGATGACCCAACGAAAGCTTAGAGTTATCACTATCCACGACTGACCAAGTCCGTTCAAGGGTCAAAAGAACAAAGAGAGCCAGAGGGGTGGTTCAAACACCCGTTGGAGGTAGAGCTTGCGTTCACGTTCGAATTATTTTTTATAAACGCGGTGCGCATTTTTGGACGCAACGTTATTGATAACAATTGTAAATTCGGTAGACATTTGCGCAGCGTGTGAATTTGCTAGAAGCTCAAGATCATAATTAAGGGTGACGTTACAGTTTCTGGCAATGACATTATATAAAAATACGCGGTAGGTATGTCCCTAGCGCAACGAAATTGAGACACACAAATTAAGCCATTTGGTGTGATTAGTATCTTTCCGTATATGTAATGTACGTACGTACGTCTATACGTCATATAATGTAAAGCGGAACAATTTTTAAACGACGCGCATATGGACATGCGTCATCATTATTAAAACATCATCGGTTTCCGGTGCATTTTGTAACGAGAATAGGTCTGTGATTATTTACAGGTGATTCTTGCTATCAACGTTCAACACTCATAAAACTATGGTATGTTTAACACAGACTCTGTGTAAATACGTCCTTATGATAATTGCAATAGTGATTCGACTATGCAAGGAACCGTTTGTTCATACAATAGGAACGTTTTGAGATGCAGTTGCATTGTTTTTCCAGTTACGTATTAGTATTAAGGCCCATTTACACGGTGCCAGTTTCTTGCCTGTTGTATACAATTAAATTGAAGCAATAAATGAGTTGCATGGTCTAAACAACAAATGGTCTTAACAATTATTGCGCGCAATTTATTGCATTCAATTATTGCTCTTGTATGTACAAGAAAATGGCATCGTGTAAATGGGCCTTTAATCTTGCACTGATATCACTGGAAATATTGGCTATACGGGTAATATTCACTGTACAGAGACCGCCACACTTCTGAAATATTCGCGTATATTCTGATTGCACGCTGCGCAAATTTGTACTCGCCAATCGCCATAAGCTACAGCGGTCAAAGTGCATCGCAAGCTGATTTGGGGTTATAAGGTATCGAGGTAAAGGATGGTCCACGTAAGGAAATCTCCTATAGAGGTTATTATACGCGGAATGATACGAAAATAAGTGTAAAAAGAGGGTCTTTTATACTTATATGTAAGCATTACTTTTCACGGTAAAAACTTATTACCACATACAATAAAAGTAACGAAATAAATATTTTTTTTTGTACTCATTCTCTGATATAATGCAATAACAATATCAAAACGATAACAAATATTGTGAAAATTTTCTTTCGGCCTGATAAAATAATGCCACCTAACATTTTTGCTCATATCAACGTTATAGTTTTTGATGGACCTTTGGTGGTTTTGGATAGAAAAATACTCATGGATTTGAAATAAAATTTGTTATGGCTATGGAAGGAGTAGTAGGTAAAATGAATTAAGAGTTACGCCGTAAAGAAAAAAAAATTTAGTAAAGTGTTCGAAGTGTTACAATATTAAGTAAATAATAATCTACTCATGGCATGTTTAGATATATTTAATAGCATATTACGATTTCAGATTATAATATCTCTATAAAATTGCCTTACCGATCTGTTGGAGATTCGATAGGAAAGTGCAACATTCAACTCGTGGTCAAAAGAACACGTTAAATTAGTGATGCATTTTATTTATATGTAACGTTTGCGTAGGTAATTGTCTGGTAATGTTAATTATTTTATTAGGGCCCATGCACTTAAATATATGTAAGATTGAATAATAAATTGGTACCATAGAAACGATTTACGCGTAAGCTCACTTGCAAGTTAATATCGCTTAAGTTCCATGATATTAAAAATCGGCAATTTGGGAGAAACGAAAAGCGTGTAAAAAGTTTGGTAAACGGTTTTAAAGTATTGAGTAACAGGCGTGGATAACATTCATTTATAACGTTAACTATATATTGCAGGAAATGTTATGTTCGAAAAATTTTGATCGAGGAGAGATGTGGCTGTAGGAGGGGAGAGCGCTGACGTATTAAACCCTTGGCAATCGATCGATGTCCGCGCCTGGACCATGTTACTTTAAAATGGATTAAATTGCAAATGGCGTCGACACAAAGATCAGTGGACACAGGCCATGAACTGTTGTCAAATGCAGTATGTTAGTCCAATAGAACAGTGGTTAGATACTAAGCTAAGGTTTCGTATTTGTAGTGAAATCGTATTGCCATATAGTTAGTTGATATTAGCAAAATGTCTGGCAGGCGGGAGGATGCAATATTGTGACCCTGTCTGTACTTCGGTTTACCCTTCTACGATGTGTACGTATAAAAATTTAGCCAGCTCAAAGCGGGGCGATATATCTGGCACGGGATGTTTATTAAAAATAGGTCAAATTTCGTGAACGAATAAACGTTTTGTACAGAAATAACGATAAATAACAATAGATATACGTTTTAAGTCTTAAAAAATAGCCTAGTCTAGTCAAATGGATCGCAGGTATTAAGCATACCCGATGGCGCTCGGTCTTTTTTCATTAATATCATATTTTTTATGTTTTAGCAGTAAAACTTGAAGTGAGAATTTTTCATGATCATTGCCGATGTTATTTAGTTTTTAAAAGGATATCGAGGATTCATGTTTTTACTTTCTGTTTATATGCCAACAAAGTATGATCTACGTAATCTTAAGAATAAATTAAGTTAGTTATTTGCTTTCGGTTGTCATCCCCTTTAAATATTCAACATATGTAGCACGATTACGTCGTATGACTTTTTATTACTATTAATTTAAAGTATTAACATTTTGTTCAAATCTCGTTTATTGTAACTTTCTAGTCACCGAGTGCCGTAGTCAAGATAAAAATGTTAGTAAAGTAATATCGTATGTTTAATTATTGTGAATCTCAAAACTACAACCAACTCATTGAATATAAGGTAGAAGTAGAGATCTGTGATGTTTATTATATTTTACTGTGTTGCCAAGTTTTAGTTATTTTTTTTGCTAAGTGTTTTGTTATTTAGTAGCCAATAAATAGATATTTCCAAGATCTCATATAAAATATTTATAAATTATTTTTAATGTCCGTCAAATTAAGATCGATTTGTAATTTGTTACGTTTAGAAAATGTAATATGCTGTAATATCGGGTGGTAAAATGCATAATAACTGAATTTTAAAGTTGATGAAATGAAATATGAAGGTACTAAGGGACTAGCAGCATAGCAAAAAGTTTTATGCCGTATATCTAAAAAGCTATATTTTTTTGTGTTTTGATGATTTTGTCGGCTTGAATAGCAAGAGAATAAACGAGGAATAGAAAAAGGATTAAGATCATCATTTCAGTATGTATGTATCATCTATAGTTGTCATAATGTAACGTAACAACTTATAAATTGAAATTATTGTACTTTTAAAAAAAAATATATAATTCACGGCAAACTATATATTTACATTAAACTAACAAAACTTCGATGCCGTCTTGAAAAATAACGATAATATACTTGCACGTATGTGTGTACGTATTTTGTATCTTGAGGTCCGGAATTTTCTATTTGCAATAAAAAAATATTATATTAAAGTTTTGTTGCCCTTCTTACTTTCTGAATTGGATGTAATAGTCTTCTAAATATCCCTAAGATAGTCATGTACATTCCAATTAATAATTTAAGGCAATCGAATCCCAACTGTCTCTGGTGTTTGATAAACTTTCTAAGCTATTTAACAATCGGAATGTGTGAAAGTGTATTAGTTTACGACGATATTGCTGTTCAAGTATGTACCTCTATCATTATTCATTCTCACGATTGTTAATTAACCGATTGTAAATATACCTTATTATTATTAAAAAACTTTCGTATGATAAATTTTGTTGTTTAATTATCACCCATCATATACTTTGAACAGTTTTTTAACAGAGAAATTAAAAAAAAAACGATAAAAATGTTTCTAAAATTGTATTATTATTATCTATTATTGATCAATAGTCTATAATAGTACGAGATCCGACTGCAGGATTAGTGCGCGCTTCGGTTATTTGTTAAAATCCAAATTTTTATGTATATTTATAATTAGGGGAATATATATCTACCAGGTTGCCTTACAAAATTTGGCCGCTAGTATTTATAATTAAACTATTTTTAATTGATTTTTGGGACAAAATTTCGTTTGCTTGTTTTTTAAATAAAATATCGTCTACATCACGGCAATTCACATAGAGATTCTAAAAAATCACGGTTGCCGTTGCGCACCTGGCCGCACCTCACCAGGTATGATTTCGACACATTTATACATTATACAGAGCCGTGATAGCTCAGTGTCCGGGCGCTCGCCTTTATTTCAATATACTCGAGCAACCTGAGTTCGATCCCCGGTGCCGGCACCAATGAAGTTTTTAACTTTACGTGCTGACTTATCACGTGCTCCGCGGTGAAGGAAAACATCGTGAGGAAACCTGCATATTTTCGAAATAATAACAAAAAAAAATATTTTTCGAAGATATGTGAAGTCCGCCAATCCGCAGTGGGGCCGCGTGGTGGACTATGCCCTGACACCCTCTGCATAGAGGAGGCCTTTGCCCAGCAGTGGGACATGTATAGGCTGTTACTTTACTTTACTTTATACATTCATAACGTACATTTATTAATCATGTGGATAATGTTATTCTAAAAGTAAGGGCAATGTTTTATATAAAAAATAACAAAAAAAAATAGTACCCGGGGGACCGAGCTTTGCTCGGTTTGTTTTTTTTTGGTAAATCGTGTATTTTGGAAATTACATTTAGATACAAATTACTGAGTAATGAAATATGCATAATATTTTTCGATCTTACCGACGTAATAATAAGAAAATATGAACTGATGTTTTTCACAAAAGAAAGAACTTTAAAAAAAGGGAAAAAACATAACAAAATAACAAATCGACAAAAAATTAAAAATAAAGAAAGCAATGATCTGGAATCGAAAAAAAGTTAAAAAATAAATGTGTAAATGATCGTGACGCGAACCACGGCCGTCTGCTTTGGGGCCGCCCGATTACCGACTGAGCTATTATGACATTTTCTCTTGCGGCGAAATTTACCGTCATATTCGAATTATATTTTTCATTCCCTGAAAACAGGGATAAAAGGGCATTTTCTAAAAATGAATCCAACCTAGATCCATTTTTTGCCCCCGAATCTACGCACATACTAAATTTCATGAAAATCGCTGGAGCCGTTTCCGAGATTCCGATTATATATATATATATATATATATATATATATATATCGACGCTTGAAAGGCAACCCTAACTAAGCGACACTTAGCAAATTTTACAGGAGAGTGATTTAAAGTTCAAATATAAATTTAAAAAATCATAAAAATTCAACCTATTGTTCGATTTAAATGATGATAACACTGGTAGAATTAATTTTTTTGTGGCTATTGAAATTGTCACAATAAGACAGCTCACATTTTTATAAACACCAGTTTGTGTCGGGTAGATAAAATTTACCTGATATAAATTATATAAGTCATCACTGTAGCATATGCTGTAACATGTAAAAATAGGTAAATTTAATTAGTTTAAAATTTTGATACAGAAAAATTGATCTAAAATAATCAGAGTTTAAATTAATAAATCAAGTAAATTTACCTAACCATTATTTAATGATTTTTGTGATTGTGGAAATTCTATCTAGTTATTAAAATTACTTCAAACCTAGCTTCGTAATTGACATTAAATCAAAAACTGTATTGGTAAATCAAGCACAAAAATAAATGAAATCAATTATGTGGAGTCTGAGATCATCTTAAATTGAACAATTGTTATTGCAGTCGTAATCATAAATTACACTATCATGAAGATGACTCATTTTCTAAAAAACTATAACTAACAATTTTAGGTAAATGAATTATCATGAATAAACTATTAAACATAGTAATGTTTTCAAGCTTCTGGACTGAAAAGAACGTGGTATAAACATCGATGGCGAATACATCACCCATCTTCTATATGCCGACGTATAGTCATCATGGCAGAATCGCAGGCAGACCTTAGTACTATGCTCAATGACCTTAAACAGTGCCTCTCAACGGCAACGGGTGGGCCTTAATATGAATATGGACAAGACGAAGATCATGTCTAATGTTATTGTTGGGAGCACTGTGCTCTAATTTGTTGACCAATATGTATATCTAGGACAATTAGTCCGGCTAGGTAAGTTCAACTTCGACGCAGAGGTCAATCGGCGAATCCAACTCGGATGGGCAGCGTTCGGGAAACTTCGGCAAATCTTCTCGCCGAATATACCTCAATGTTTGAAGACTAAAGTCTTCAACCAGTGTGTGCTGCCAGTGATGACATACGGGACTGATACGTGGTCCTTCACTGCTGGCCGTATGAGGTAGCTCAAAATCGCTCAGTATTCGGTATTTCTCTGCATGATAGAGTTTGCAATGAAGACATCCGCAGTAGAACAAACGTAACCGACAAAGCTCAGAAGATTAGTGAGCTTAAGTGGCGATGGGCCGGCCATATAGCTCGTAGAACTGATAACCGTTGGGGAAGAAAGGTTCTCGAGTGGCAGCCTCGTACTGGCCATCGCAGTATAGGACGACACCCAATAGATAGAGTGACAATCTGTTCTCTGCAGATCTATGGGGGCTCTGGGTTAAGGTGATCAGTTCTATTATTGATGCTATATCGCCTTACCTAGCAACTATTTTTAATATTTGTATCAATCGTGGCGAATTTCCTGGCCTTATGAAACATAGTAAAATCATTCCGGTGTTTAAATCTGGTAGTACTTCCGACCCCACTAATTTTAGACCTATCCCTGTACTGCCAACTCTTAGTAAAGTTTTTGAAAAAATCATGTTTAATCAAATGTTACAGCATTTTAGCTCTCATAATTTATTACATAACAAGCAATATGGGTTTACTAGGGGTCGCTCAACAACGGATGCGGGTGTTCAGCTTGTTATGAATATTTTTGAAGCCTGGGAAGAGTCGCAGGATGCCTTAGGTATATTCTGTGACTTAACCAAAGCTTTCGATTGTGTACAGCATCAGACCTTGTTCAGGAAACTACGCCACTTTGGTATAAGAGATGCCGCACTCAATCTTCTGAAATCGTACTTGAGCCATCGAATACAGAGAGTTGACGTGAATGGCAAGAGATCTCCTGGGGCCCTGGTAAATATGAAGGTCCCGCCGGGATCTATTCTTGGGCCTTTTCTCTTCCTCATTTACATAAATGATCTACCTTATCTAGTTAATAATAATCATGAGATAGTATGGTTTGCTGACGATACCTCTTTAATTTTTAAAGTAAAACGACGTTCTTTAAGTTATGACGATGTAAACAATACTCTATTCACTGTAGTACATTGGTTAATGCTAACAATTTACTGTTGAATAATAAAAAAAACTAAATGTATTAAATTTACAACTTCCAATGTTAAACATGTAAAAACTGATGTTCTTTTATATGGAGAAGCGTTGGACCCTATTGACTCAACTGTATTCCTTGACATAACTATTGATGTCAAACTGTAATGGGGCCCCCATATTAATAGACTGGCGAGTAGACTTAGCTCAGCAGCTTTCGCGGTCAGAAAAATAAGACGGTTAACTGATGTGCATACGGCTCGCTTGCTATATTTTAGTTATTTCCACAGTATAATGTCTTATGGCATTCTGCTTTGGAGTAACGCGGCCGACAGTAATACAATCTTCATCTTACAAAAGAGAGCTATTCGTGCAGTTTACAATCTGGGCCCCAAAGAATCATTAAGAAACTTGTTTAAAGAGATAAGGGTATTGACTGTTGCTTCTCAATACATTTTTGAAAATGTTTGTATGTCCATAAAAATAAGGATAAATTTTCAAGACATAATAATGTTCATGATATAAATACTAGGAACAAAAATAAATTGATCCTACCCACAAGTAGACTGCGTAAAATAAGTAAATGTTTTATGGGATAATGTATACCTACGTTACTACAACAAAATTCCAGAAAACGTTCAAAATGCTAGATTAGATTTGATACGATTGATTCTCTACTTAGTCCTGCAGATGTAGACGGTAGATCGTGATAAATATGGCTGGTTCAGCAGATAAAGTGACTATCTGTTTTGAGAGAGTTTTGCATAATTTGATCGATTACCATGTCTTCATTGAATTTGCGCCAGAATGTTAAATACGTCCTCCCTAAGCGACTGCAGGCGCCTGGTTGAGAACCCGTATAGGCGTGTCACTTCACGTATCGTGTATATCTATACAAAGTTTTTGAAACTTACGCAGTTCCTTAGCGACGGGAAAATAAAATTTGCGTACGGGTAAATTTATCTACTCGCCATGCTTGGTCATTTAGAAAATCAAGTAGAACTATATAACCGACATCATTAATATTAACCGTTATCAACTAAAAATATCTAAGCTCTAATTTTCTTCCGCTTTATTTCAGGTTAACTTATACAAAAGACACATTCACAAAATATAATAACAAGCTAAAATACGTAACCACATGAATTACAATTGCTTTTTGTAGGTAAGATCTACTAAGTAGTTTCAAAGGGAAATTTCATAACAAGTAAAAATACGTAAATACAAATAAATGAAAAAGTCAATATATAAGAAACCGACTAAGTTCATATTCCTAATTTTCAAAATGTCGATGTGCTGCATATTCTTAAAATCAATATTTTTTTTGTCGTTTAGTAAGCACATTATGTAGATTTTGACCGAAATCTTTCAATATCTAAGCGACAAAAAACTCGTCGTAGAACCATGAGACTCAGATCAAACGACGCGAAAAATTCTGGCGATTCGAATGGTATATATAACTCATTTTACGGATTTTTGTCGCTTAGTTAGGGTTGCCTTTCAAGCGTCGATATATATATATATATTTGCTCGTGTAAACGATAAGATATATGTTTATATATATATATACAAGAATTGCTCGTTTAAAGGATAAGATTATATCAAATGAAAGTGATTTTTTTCTGTTAATTATCATATATGGTTGCCTAATTAAATCCAGCCGCAAATAAGGGCTGCTGGCTGTTAAAGATTATGAATATTTAAAGTAGAGTGAAATAGAGTTAGCGCGTTATTGCATCATTATAAAAGTGCTCGCTAAAGTTATTGTTTCGAAGTAAAAAAAAAAAATTCCGAAAATTATACCATTTTTATCATATATTATTAGCTACATTTATACACAAAATGCCATACATATGAATATGCTACCTATTAATAACTACATAAATACTAGTGGCTGCAGAGTGGTCGAAATTCCACCATAATTAATCTTAATTATAAAGTTAAGTAAAAGTAATAGCCTATAAAATGTCCCATTGCTGGGCGAAGATTCCTCTGTACAGAGGGTATCAGGGCATAGTCAATCACGCGTCTACTTCTTTGGCGTAACAAAATAAAAATCTTCAAATATTGAATTTTTCCTCTTATAGCTCCGCTCCCGCCTTAACCTTCTTACCCAATCTATCCGAGTCGGATTGCTCTGTGTCGGATCTGTGACGGATTAAATTTTAATAAATTGTTATTTTTAATAAAATTTTTAATTTTAATTAAATTTTACAATCGATAAGAGTATGACGTCGCTCGCTTCCTATATTTATCATGTTGACTTGGCAGTACTGTGTATTGAGTTTTTGAAGTCAAATTAGTAAAATGGCGGACTTTCTTAGTGAAAATAACAAGTTTTAAATTTTTTTTTTCTCAACAACGACGCGTTTCGGCATGTTGAAACTTTTGGTGGGTGCTAATAATAATGTAACCATCCTGTAAAAAAAAATATCAACCCCCAACTCGGCGGACGTCAATGGAAAACTGAGCCATGTCGTCTTTTTAATCAATAATTCTACAATTAATATCTTCGAAACTATTAATTTCCGACGGTTGAAATTTGACAAATCGTAGGAACTAGGAACCTACCATTAAAATTATAACATCGTAGCTAAATGTACTGATATAAGTGATTAGCCTAAATTTATTTCAACAAAACCACTGTTTCCTTTCTTTTATTTGTCATAGCTTAACGTAAAGAGTATCAAAATGCTAGAAACAGAGCAACAAAAGATGAATTTAAATATTGGTTAAATACCGTGAAAGTGAAAACATCTGATCAGTCATTTGATACTTCTGTAACTTCTGTTAGCAACATTGTGTATGATTACAATGTTGCTATCAGAAATATCAGATGACAGATCAGATGTTTTCAGCAAACTGATTACATTCTCTTTGGTTTTCAGTTTCACTTTTTGACAGTATTGTCAAAATTAGGGATGTGCAAGTTAAAAAAATATATCGATATTTATCGTATCGACATTTTTAAAAACTATCGATAATTATCGAGTGAAAAATATCGATCATTTTTAAAGATTTTTTTATATTATTTATATCTCCAAACCATTCAAAATTCGTGAAAAAGAATAGACATGAAGAAAAAGAATAATATTTATTAATAATCGTAACTCATTGAACGACGCAATGTTATATAAAATCATGCAAACTAACATAATCGTATCACGCGAAGTAGTTGAAGTATTTAATTAGTTGATCAGCTTCTCATGATACTGAAGTTAGCCGATGTCTAATAATATTTGAAACTTTTTCCAACGATAAATTATGAAAGAAAATATATAAAAAATTGTATTTAGAGCTTTTAAATTTCTACATGTGCAATTCTTTTCTTTTTTTTTGTAAATTTTTTGATTTATTAAAAAAAAAGATAATTGTTTTTTGTTTGTTAAAACTGTTAATTGTTTGTTAATTTGAAGATCATATACATCTCACACTGATTGTTTAATAGCATTAGTAATTAGTATTTTCCTGGTATTGGCTTAAAGGTTTTGTTACCAGCCATTTATAATCTTTATTTAAAAAAAAAAAGTATTATCGAGCACGCATCTAGTAACACTAAACACCAAAACAGAGTTGCGTTAAAAAATATTAAAGTCAAAATGTCTTGGCGGGTATCTGAAATTCTGTAAATTACTAATATTTTTTCTTTTCAGTATAAACAACTATAAGTTGGTGTCTGTGATATTGTTAGGAATATCAGATAATGTTATATGGTATACATCTGTTATGTTAATTTATTATACAATAAGACTGCTACTTCATATAACTTTTTTCTACATCAAACTTTCTAAACTTAAAAATGAGTGATTTTCCTGATCCCGATGAGGAATATGAGCTTATGTACTCAGATGAACTTGAGCTTATTCGAGAAATCGAAGATGAGAAAGGTGAGCGATTAAGTAATAATAACAGAAAACTTTTTAATCATAATTATATTACTTTCTTAATTATTGACAGATTCAAATGTAATTCGAAAAAAATCGCTCCCCGCTAAGAGAAGTCTTGACTTCTCAACTAATTTTAAAAACAACTATCAAGATTCGAACATACTAAATCATGAAGCAGCAAAAAAAGATGATACAATTACTTTAACACCTAGTCTACAAAGTATGGAAGATGTTTTAACACCACCATCAAATGTCTCAAGTAAGAGAACTGTAGAGGATTTGTTTGGTGATATAAATGATATTGATTTTGATAACATTGAATTGCCTAGTAAAAGACAGAAGACAGAAGAAGAAAAGGATTTAGATATGATAAATAAGATCCTAGAGGGAAGGAGACTTAAACAGTTATTGATTGAGCCAGCAAGTAGTGCAAATGTTAAAAAAAAAGTAAACTTTAATGTAAAGGAAAACATATCAATTAATATACCAAGGTAATAGGACCACAAGTGACAATTGAATCAATAATATAATATAATCAATAAAGTGGTATAATATATTACTTTTAATACATTATTATAGTAGCAGTTTACAGACAGTATAGAAAAGACTCTTGTGTGCTTAGTGTTTTTTGTCATATGAAAAAAAGATTGTTTATCACACTTAACACCTAACTTTATTTTAAATAAATGTTATATTTCAGGTGGTCATTTGTTCCTTTAACAAATTCTTGTGGAGACCGTATTTACATTAGGTTTGAGTCTGAGGATTCATGGGATAAATCACTTGATTTCAATGTAGAGCAGCTATGTTTAAAAACTACTTATTCTACAGCTTGGGATGAGGCACAAAAAATTGTAAGTTGACATTGTCTTATAAGATTATATGGCAGGGTGTAGTGAAGTGGTGAAGATGGATGTACAGTGAACCCCAGGTAATCTGAAAAATCTGACACTGCCTGTAATCTGACATGCCTATCACTGTTTCAAATTTTTTCATCACTACTTAAATAGTTATTGTTTTTTGTAAGTTTTGTAGCTTATATGACATTAATTTTATAATAAAGCATTAGCTCTCTATTGTGTCCTTTAATTAACTAAATTTGACATATATAGTATGTGAGTAGTGATAGCTCAGTGTCTGGGCGCTCACCTTTAATTAAATATATTCGAGCAACCTGAGTTCGATTTCCGGTGCTGGCACCAATGAAGTTTTTAACTTTAAGTGCTGACTTATCACATGCTCCGCGGTGAAGGAAAACATTGTGATGAAACCTGCATATTTTCTAGAATAAAAAGTACTGTCATATGCATTATTTAAAGGAAACAAAACTGCATTATTTGCATGATTTAGTTTGTATATTTATATTAAATTGATACTAATGTTTATAGTAACAACCAATATTAGTACACAGAGTAAAATAAATATTTCTTTTATTTTTAGTTAGAAAATAAAGAACAGCAACAGATAAAACAAGACGAGAATTTGGAATTGCAACCAGTTGTAGAAGATCACAGTGCCAGTTTGTGGGTAGAAAAATACCGTCCTAACTGCTATCTTGATCTCTTGTCTGAGGAACCTGTTAATAGATCTCTACTGCATTGGCTACATCTTTGGGATAAGGTTATGCAATTAATTTTTAAATGTAGATTTATTATAATTTTTTTTATAATTTTTATTAAAATTTATATTGTCGGTTTTCACCTAGTGGTTCAGTTTTATGACTTGCTATATTTTTTGTTATTGACAATCCATTGTATTCTGTTATTGGGAACTTTTGCATGCAAAACTTACTACCTCTCAATATGCCTGATTTTTGATGCCCAGACTAAATAAAGTTACTTAACCTTGAGCACCAGCATAGTTATATTTTAGATATTTCTTTCTCTAATGATTGATCATTCTTAATTTCTTAAAAATCATTCCAGGTTGTTTTCAAAAAGGAAGTGAAAATGAAGGATCCGCAACAACGAAATAGTTTTAGCAAGAGGTCGGGTCAGTTCCAACTGACTAATAAATGGAAAGGCAAGAAAGAAACAGAACCTGAGATGGACGATGATGGACGTCCTCATCATAAGGTGGCGCTGCTATGTGGACCACCTGGAGTCGGGAAAACCACCTTAGCACATCTTCTGGCGAGATTAGCCGGTTAGCATTGCAATCACGTAAATTTGTAAGCTGGAATCAGTATCTGAGCTATTTAAAATATTATATTATACAGCGTGTCGTTACCATCGCGACAATAAATGAACACACGTCTAACGCTACTTGCCAATAATCATAAAAAAATAATAACGTTAAACAAAATCCATAATTTAAAAAAAATATTTTTCAAACAAACTAATTAAGTAAAAAACAAACAAAATTTGTAACATCCTATACAACTCGCGCCACAGCGTCGCATTACAAGCCTCTCCTTCTAATGTATGTTTTGTCTCTTTTAAATTCATTCAACCCATTCATATGCTTTACAAATGAACTTTACGTTACAGTTTTATACATAAGGGTGTTCTAAAATAGTTTGTTTTGGAAAATTTAATAACTCGGTAAATATTGATGTTTAAAGAATGTAAATGTTTAATAAATTTTAAAAAGTTATCCACTGTATGTGTGTTCATTTATTGTCGCGGTGGTAACGACACGCTGTATAAACACAAAGTTTATATTCTAGATATAAACTATTTAACTATTTCTGCCTATTTTTCTTGTATTATATCATGGGTTGAAAGGGCATTTTATCACATAAATTAAAACACACATAGATTTAAAGTGGACAAACACCCAGATCCGAAACAATTATCTCTGAGTAACACAAATACTTGTCTCGTGCGGGAATCGAACCCACGACCATCGTGCGCAATACATTGGCCCTTACTGTAGTACCCGCACTTCGTTATCTTGTGTTGTAAGGAATTTTTTACACATAAATTTCACATGGAATGTTCTGTTAGGTTACAGGCCAGTGGAATTGAACGCGTCGGATGAGAGAAGCGCGGAGGCATTCAGGAACGCACTCGTGAGTGCGACGTCGATGAGGTCGGTGCTGGACGCCGATAGACGACCCAACTGCCTTATATTAGGTATGTTACTCGTTCAAAAAAGAAAGTCAAATTTCTTTGTTCATTGCACGTCCAAAAACTACCACTTGCTCACTAAATTGCCTGTGCAGAGAAGAACTGGCAAGAAACTCTGCGGTCTTATCAATATCCCATACAATTAAACAATTATTCTAAATAGAAAATTCTTTTATTTTATTTTTATGTGAAAAGTTGCCAAGCGAGCAGGCGGTTCACCTGATGTTAAGTGAATACCGCCGCCCATCGACATCTGCTACACCCGAGGGTTCCAGATGCGTTGACAACCTTTTGAAAATTGGGCTCCGGCCACCGCACCAGACGAAACGCGAAATTATTACACATCTACTTTACGCCGGTCTTCTGTGAGATCGTGGTACTGTCGTGGTATTTCATTATTTCCTTAATGTTAAACCTTTTTTCTCCTTTAACAGACGAAATTGACGGTGCCCCAATTCAAACTGTGGAGTTGCTGGTGAAATGGTGCACGACAACTCTTGCGGAAGGAGGCAAGAAAAAAACCAAAGCGCAGCCTCTAAGACGTCCCGTCATTGCCATATGTAATGACTTGTATGCAACCTCTTTGAGGCCTCTAAGGTGAGTTCTGTTATGGATGATAATTAACAAAAAAAAATTATTTTATTGTGGCAAAGAGCCATGCAGAAGCTACTGCTAATTTATACACCCATATTTCTCCTTGTGTGTAAGGTAATGTGAGGTGTCCAACACCTGATTTGCGCAACCACTTCGTATGCGTGGGCTTACTACTAATCCTGTTCGGTTCAATATTGAACCAAACAGCTTTGTTTGCACTTTTTACCTAAAGGCCATCAATACGTTGTAAGCACTAAAATATACCGCGACAATCAATCTTTGGTAGTGTGTGTGTGGACGTGAATGTCTTATTAGCGGTGGCAAGTAAATAAATAGCACGGCTTTACGGATATAATGTTTATTGCACTGCACACGAACCAATTTACAATTAGAAGGAGAAAAGTACAGAAGTGGAAAGATTATGAGGCACAGAATAAACAGCAATACAGAAGAGACGGAAAATAAGCTAAGCACAGTAAAACAGTCTACTAATAGCGATAAGCGTAAGCAATTTAGCACTCGCGTTAACTCGATATATGCAGTCGTTAGGTTAGGCGGCGTGCGCTTCGCGTGGAGTAGTTTTGCAATTTTTTTTTTTTGGCGCGGTGTAGTGACGCGGTGCAGGTCGATAATTCCGTCCACTTGTTATCGATGGATTAGATTGTCGATAATTTATTAAAACTGATATATAATATAAAGTATAAATGTTTATAATAATAAATATGAATACTGTAAATGTTATTAAATACTTATGTGATGAATGTGTTATTGTAAATATATATGTTAATGTAATTAAAAGGTGTAAGAAGAGGTAAAAGTATGAAGGTACGCCACACGTTCGGTCCTCAATGTTGAAAAATTCACGTTCGGTCACGGACCTAATTATCATAAATATCATATCATATTTTAAGTATCATTTTAACTGTATCAATTTAGTAATAAAGTGTTTCATATCAGTACTATTATCATTTATAAAATCGCTTGAGAATGGAATGTTGTAGCTGGGTGGTTGCAGTATAGGCGATTTCCAGGATGTATAATGAATGCTAGAGTCAATGATCACTTTCATTCACATCTGTCATCCGATACTTCTCATAGCAACATTCTAATCATACTGTCAAAATGTAATTACTAATATTTTTCCTTTTCAGTATAAACAAACAACTATACGTTGGTGTCTGTGATATTGTTAGGAATATCAGATAATGAAGTTAATATTATATGGTGTACATATGTTATGTTAACTAATTCTACCTCAAGCTGGCTACTTCACTGAACTTTCTAAAATTAAAAATGAGCGATCTCCCCGATCCCGATGAGGAATACGAGCTCGTGTATTCAGATGAAGTTTATTCGAGGAGTGGTGTGACCTATACGGCGCCGGTTGCAGGCCGGTGGCGCTGACGGTGGCGGTGGGCGGCGTGGCGGCGGCGCGGCTGGCGGCGCGGCTGGCGGGCGTGGCGCGCAAGGAGCGGCTGCGCGCCGAGCCGAGGGCGCTCGCCGCGCTGGCCGCGCGCGCCGGCGGCGACGTGCGCGCCGCGCTGCACGTGCTCAGCTTCCTCAGGAACAGGCCGCAGGTTCGGGCCCCGCTCTCCCGCCCTGCCTCCTGCGTCAGGTGGTGCGGGTTCGATCCCCACTACTGGACGAATGTTGTATCTTTCTAGTGTCTGGGTTTTATGTATTTTTTTTTTTATGTGAAAAGTTGCCAAACTAGCAGACGGTTCACCTGATGGTAAGTGAATACCGCCGCCCATGGACATCTGCTACACCCGAGGGTTACAGATGCGTTGACAACCTATTTAAAATAGGACTCCGGCTTCCTCACTCACCAGACGAAGCGCGAAAGTATTTGTCATACTTCCATTTACGCTGGTCTTCTGTGAGGTCCTGGTACTCACCCGGACGGGCCTGCCCATTCGTGCAACAGCCGAAGCTGCTGCTTGGCCCTACCACCGTTCAAATGTATTATATGTATTTATTTACGAAACAAAAGTTTGTATAAGTATGTTTATCGGTTACCTAGTAGGCATAGTACAAGCGTTGCTTAGTTTGGGACTAGAGATGGTTGTGTAAAAATGTGTCCTAAAAATATCCTGTGGCCGAGGAGACGGCCCGACACGCGCTGGAGGACACGGGGCAACGTTTAGAGGTCTGGAGGCCTCGGGGCAACAATGGAGTGCAGGCCCCTCGCCCCCAAACTATTTTTTTTATTGATTTCTGTTTATTTTTTATTTAATCATGTTTGTACAAAGTACTGTGGGTAAAAGTAAACGAGTCTGAATTTTAAAATTTTCGCCCCGGGGCTATTGCCCCAGTTGCCTTCCCCTAAATCCGGCCCTGGCAGGAGTGCCCAGCCTGGACGGAGCAGCGCCGATAGCCGTGCGCTATCGTGGGGTCGATCTCTCGTCGAATGCCGCTGTCCTCGCATATTGCGAGGCCATAACCACCCGGAAGGAGTTTGCGGAGAGACAAAGGGAGACCAGGGCGCAAGAGGAGGTTGGCCTACGCGGGCAACCTTCCCTTTCTATCAGGGATATCGAGACCCCGAGCGGCAGGCATAGGGGCGTCTGTGCTGCTGTATATGGGGGTTGCGAGGGATGCCGTGCTAATTGCACATGCACAGCACCATCTAGAACAGGCCGTAGTCATAGGCCCATAAAGGCCGTAGCCGCATCGGGGTCGTGGAAGGTTGCGTCTACGAGTTCCCGTGTCCCCGGCCGATGCGACAGAGACAGATGCAACGTGGGTTTTTGGTGGCGGGAACCGTTTGCGGTACTCCCACATACCACTGCCACTCCCCTGAACCAGAGGCAGGGGGGGGGGGATCTATAAAATAATTTTCCCACGAAAAAAATGGTTGCCGACTGTCGGTCCACGTCGGTCATGCATTTACAGTCAAACATCTTCATTTTAGAAGGTCGTGTCTAGTCTGAAGTGTTGATCGCTCGCTACACTTATGTTATTCGATTTGCTTCTATCCTGGGTGGTCTTATTGGCTTTGGTTATAGACGGGCATGTGAGCGTCATTATTATGTCTGACCACTGGGTAGATAGCTACATGCTACTTTCACGTCGACCTGTCAAACTATCATTTATTAGCTTCTCTAGGCTGTCATAGTTTCTACGAGTGTCGTGTCCAAAATGTTTGGGTACCATCGGAAGCGCACAGCTGACTGCCTTCGTTCGGCGCACAGTCCATTTAATTCATAACATTTTTGAATCATAACTTAACCTATTTTTATTACAGCTTACCGTTAAAGATGTAGAAAACGTGGCGATCGGCACCAAAGACACCAACAAGAGCTTGATGCAGGCGCTTCAAGCTATATTCACACTCGAAGATGGGCCATCAGTTGACATAATTAAGACCATACAAGCTGCGGGTGAATATGACAGGTGATTTACTTTGGTTAATTTGTTGCCCTATTCCACATGCAGTAAACAGCATATGTTAAATACTGCTGCCTGTAAAAGTTTCCTGTGTTTAAGTAAACAGCTACAAGGCATGATATAATTTTTATGAAGTATCCATTACACTTGCAGTATTTTTTATATTTATGTAAATATGAATGGAATCATTTGAATAACCTGGCTTAGGTATGTAATTACAGTAGTGTGTCATGTGAATTGCTGCTGCATTGAACCATTCATTTATATTTTGTTCTAATATATATATATATATATATATATATATATATATATATATATATATATATATATATATATCTTCTATATTATAAAGAGGAAAGATTTGATTGTTTGTATGTATTGAATAGGCTCCGAAACAAAGTGTACAAAAATTACCTAAAATATTCTTTACATCGCGTGCGCTGCGAAAACTATTAATGATAGAATAAAATAATGTACCATGAATTTGCAGAACACATCATTATTTCCAAAAAGTGTCGCGAGAGCATAGGTCTAACTATTATAGTTATGCCACAATAAGTGTTCTTTTATTTTAAAATTTTTATTGGAATGCCGCCGCTAGAAAAGGCACTTTGTTTGTATCTTGGTATTAATCCTTATAAAAATAAATTACTTCATATTAAAGACTGTTTCAATAGCTTTATATTACTTTTCGAATTATTAAATTCGGACATTCCATTCGAAAGATATCACAAGTTTAAAAATGTTAGTATATTGTAATTTAACTATCCAAACAGCTTAGTGACTGACTTAGTGGTTCTTATAATTTTTCAATCACATTTATACTGGTAATTCCTGTTTAACAGCTAGCAAATATTTTAGTACAAAGGCAGTTTAATTTTTTTTATCATTTTAAAATGGCCAAAAGATCAAGATCTTATCTTTTTAGAAATAGTTCCCAGGCGAGGGCATCAAAAATATGCCGTAACGAAGAATCTTTGCCGGAAAGTGTAAATCGTCTTACAAGTCGGAGAGAGTCAAGTAGAGCGGCTTAAAGAGAAAAATATTATAATTAATATACAAATTCACACTCGGGAATCGAGCTCTGAGCGTTCCCAACGCCTACGGTATGAGAGAGAAAGACAACAAACGTCAACGACTAGAGTTCGTAATCAACTTTTAGCTCACAGTAACAGATCATCATTAATGCAACAGCAGTCTTCAAGCTCTTTAAGCTCAACAGTTTTCCGTCCAAATCGGAGCAATGAATAAGATCTGCTGTAAGTGTTCTGCCAAAAAATGGGTCGATGAATCAAAAACCAAAAACGGTATGTGCTGTGCTTCTGGAAAAGTTAGTCTCCCCAGTATTGAGGAGCACAGCCAATAAAAATCTTTTGACAAATAATCAATCACCATCTGGACATTTTTAACAAACATCCGAAAGTGCAATAGCCCTTTTCAAATGACTTCGTTTGACGCGAACTTTTAAAATAGAGGGACAAGCATACAAGTATCATCAATATACAACAATCATCATCCTCCTGCCTCCTAGGTGGGTTCGGCACAACATGAATCGTGTTGTTAGCGGTTATGGCTATATTTTTACAACCTGCCTGACGTCAACCCTCCTTGGAAAACAAATACCCAGATCAAATTTCAACTGTCTAACTATCACGGTACATGAGATACAGCCTGGTGACATATGGACAGACAGCGGAGTCTTAGTAATAGGGTGCCGTAACCTTGGGTACGGAATCCTAAAAAGGCCCAGAGATATAGTGTTGCACGGTAGACACGTCCAACTTAAAAGGGTCTCTGAGTTACACAGATTGTATGATCCACTAAAATATTCCTTAATAGTCGTAATAGGAGAAGGTTAAAAATTTAAATTGTTTATAGTGCTAATCTTTGCACTTAAGATTGAACATTAAAATATGTAGAAAAAGTGCGAAAAGATTGTCGCCGCTGTGGGAATCGAACCCACGTCTTCGGCATTCGCGGCCTGACGCTCTAGCCACTGAGCTAAACGGCTGATGACCACACCGACGAAAATCTTAACGCATTCCTCTACATTGTTTTCTTAGCATTTGAAGCAATGCTTGGCGCCATCTATTGTTATATCCTTTCCAGCATACAAACAATTTCGAATATCGTTTTACAACGATAATTCGAACGAGAGATGTCGCCATTGCTTTTTTAGAAATTTAAATTGTTTATAGTGCTAATCTTTGCACTTAAGATTGAACATTAAAATATGTAGAAAAAGTGCGAAAAGACATTCTATATATATATTCATTTTTCTACATATTTTAAGGAGAAGGTTAATATTTGACTATTCCTCGGCAAGGTACTGTGCGTAACAAAACTGTTACATGCATGGAATTTTATGCATTTAGGTTGATGGTTAGAGCTACCTGTTCTAATCCATTGCATTATTACTGGGACTTATTAGGGTTCCGTACCCAAAGGGCAAAATCGCACCCTATTACTAAGACTCCGCTGACTGTCTGTATGTCCTTATGTCTGTCCATATGTCACCAGGCTGTATCTCATGAACCGTGATAGTTAGACAGTGTAAATTTTCACAAACGATGTATTTCTGTTGCCACTATAACAATAAATACTAAAAAACAAAAACGTATAAATAAGCGGGGCTCCCATAAAACAGACATGATTTTTTGTCGTTTTTATAGATAATGTTTACAGTAGTAGTGTTTTTGACAATATGTAAGTGTAATAACTTCTATACTTCTATTGAATAAAGTTATTTAAACATGATTTTTTAATGTGATAGAGTGGCAAACGAGCTGCCGGTTCCTTTGATATGAAGTGATAACAACTGTGTTTCCAACATTAAAAAAGTGGGCCCCGGCTACCTCACTCACCAGACGAAACGTAGAAGTATAACACTTCTATTTTACGCCGGTCTTCTGTGAGGTCGGTACGGAACCCTTCGTGTGCGAGTCCGACTCGCACTTGGCCGGTTTTTATTCAATCCATTGTCGATATGATGGCAAAAAGATTTCAGAAAGATTGAATTATACATAATTATGATGTCGTGATCACCAGAGACTGAGGGCTGGTGAAACATTTATCTTAGAGACGCCTTAAATCAAGACATTGGGCCATTAAATATCGGTCAACGCGTAATCTGCAACGTCATATTCATTTACAGGTTCTCCGACTTATCTGCATTAAAAAACCAAAGATGCGATGATTTATGTCCGAAGCTATAGTAGACCAGACTTATTTGTCACTTTTACGTGTAACCCCGAATGTCCCGTAATTAAAGCGGAACTATTATCTGGTCAGCGGTCTTTCGATCTTCATGACGTAATTTCAAGGGTATTTCTTTAAAAGATGAAGAAGTTCATAAAATTATTCACCAAAGACGAAATATTCGTAAGGTTTTATGTGTGTGTATGATAACTTTTTGTTAAATACCCGTGCGAAGCCGGGGCGGGCCGCTAGTATATATATATATATACTTCGGCGACGGGGGTCGTGGGTTCGATTCCCACACGGGAGAAGTATTTATGTGACCCACAGAAAATTGTTTCGTATTGGGTGTCTGTCTAAGTGATAATGTAATCCTAAAGTAAGGGCAATGTTTTAAAACATATGTGATACTAATTATGTGAATTATATAAATAAAGAAATACAGATTTTTCATAATATCGATAAAATAATTATCTAGAAATTCGGAGGCAATACGTATTAAGTTTTAGCGAAAAAAGAAAAAAAATCTATGATGAGCGATATAAATTCACATCCGGAGATTAACAATGTGGCGCTACTACCGCGACCTTGAATAAACATACGTAAAGTTTATTTGTAAAGGTTATAAAGCATATGAATTTCATATGCTTTGTTCATATTATGAAAGTACGAATTTTATTTCTTTTTTATTTAATATTTGAAAATTATTATTTTTTTTGACGTTTATATTTTTTATGATTATTGGTAAGTAGCATTTATATGTGTTCGTTTAATTTTTTTGTCGTTTAAATTTTTTTATGCCTATTGGCAAGTAGTCTTATAGGTGTGTTCGTCTAATATCGCGGTTGCGACATGCCTCATCATATATCATTTTAAACTCCGTTACAGTGTCCTTCGACCGTTTCAGATTGGCGGAGGGCGTGTTCGAGAACTATCTGGGGGCGCGCGTGGACTCGCGGCTGCTGGTCGCCCGCGAGGCGCTGCGCTGGCTTTGCTTCTACGACGCGGTGCACTCTTGGACCTTGCGGGGGCAGAACTACTCGCTGTACGGCGCGCTGCCGCTGTGCCTGGCGCGCTGCCGCGGCCTGCTCGCCTCCAGGGCGCAGCGCCGACTGCGGTTCCCCGTGCAGGCGCAGGAGGTGTATATCCGCCGTTTTTTTTTTTTAAGTCACACCTCCGAAGTTCATAGCTAATGATGTGCAAATACGCGGTAGATATGACACTCAAATTACACCAATTGGTGTGATTAGAATGTAACTCTTATAGGTAAGGTTTCGTTCCGTATCATACTTTCTACGTCATATGTAACATTCACTTGTACAACGTGCCGCTACTAACGCGACCATAAATCGACACACGGTTCCGTGGGTCATCGCTGGCAACACATCATCGTCATTGTCCTGCTGCCCTTATCTCACTTAGGAGGGGTCGGCACATGTGAATCATGTAGGGCGGTTTCGGCTATAGTTTTTGGTAACCAAAAAGTTCATTCGCATTTATCATTGTTATTCGTCAGATGTCCCGCAAGAAGGCGGAGCTGGACAGCATAGTGTTGGCGGTGTGGCGTGGCAGCGACCCCAAAGTGGTGGTCGGCCGCAAGGCGCTGCGGCTGGATTTGCTGCCACTGCTGCCATATCTGCTGGCGCCTACCCTCCGCTCGGCGAACGTCCAGGTGAGCACGCATTGTATTCATTGTAAGGACTGCTATTTGGGACTTGACATTTAGTTAACAGCCCTAGTGCGTGGAGATACGTCGGTCACGTAGCTCATCAGTGAGGTTTCAGTACCGTAATGTAGCAAAATTCAGCCCCACTCACATTAGAGAATGATGACTCCGTGGCGCAGTTGCCAATGTATTGGCTTCGGCTTCAGGGGTCTCGGGTTCGGTCTCCACGCGGGAATGTAAGAACTATTTGTGCGACACGAAAATAGTTGTTTTACATTCGGGTGTTTTTCTGCGTGTAAGTTAAGTCTGTAAAACGTCCTTACAACTTATAGGATAATATTATCCATAAAGTAAGGGCTATGTTTTAAAAAAAACGATTGTGCTTTAGACCACACAACCGTGTTCACGCAACAAGTAAAACTATTTCAGCACCATCTATATGTGATCTGTATTTCCATCCGTATGACTTACTATTTTATTCAGTTCAAGCGTAGAATATTTAATGTGTTGAACAAAATATTAATTTATAAAACTTTTCAAGAAGGAAATGAAATCACGAAATCATCAAGAAATCGCCGCTCGCGTAACATCACACCTTTCGTAACGCCGATCACACTTTTCGTAACACTCACGTCACGCATCGGCCGGCTTAATCCCAAAGCCGCGGTCTCATTGCAGCTGTGCAGCGAGGGCGAGCGGCGTAGCTTGCGCTCGTGCGCCGGCGCGATGTGCGACTACGGGCTGCGCTACGTGCAGCAGCGGATGCCCGACGGCCTCTACGCGCTCGTGCTGGAGCCCGACGTGCACCGGCTCGCCTTCATAGGTCGGCCGCCTCTGTTGTCCTGGTAGCCGCGTGACATCACGGCGTAGGCTTTATGTTGTTATGGGCTACGCGTAGTCGCGAGACGGCATGGCTTTCAATTTATGCTGATACGTCGCCTCTGTTGTCCTGGTAGTCGCGTGACGTCACGTTGTTCGCTTTATGTTATGAGCTACGGGTAGTCGCGTGACGTCCGACATACATACATGTGGACAAACAACCGAAACAATTAATTGTGGGCAACACAAAAAAATGTCCCACACGAGACAACTATTTTTGTGACCTACAGATAATTGTTTCCATACTGGGTGTTGGTGCACCGGAAGGAAGTTAGCGTAGAATTTTTTTTTAATTAAACGATATGCCAATTAATTGCTCTTGAAATGCTCCATTAGATATCTAATTCCGTAATTGCTCCACGTTTATTAATATTCATTAATTTTTAATTAATTTAAAAAAAAATATTTTGCTATAAAACATAAAATATCCATGTAATTTCTTTTGCTCAAAAAAAAAAATTTAATTTTTTAAAAATCAATTAAAAATTAATGAATAGTAATAAACGTGGAGCAATTACGGATTCTAATGGAGATCATTTCAAGAGCAATTAATTGGCATTCATTTAAGTTAAAAAAAAATTATTCTATGCTAACTTCCAGCCGGTTGTTGGTCCACGTGGAATTTACGAATATAAAATGTCCTTACAACGCAGGATAATGTCAGCCTACAGTAAGGGGCCGTCCATTAATTACATGATGTTTTTTAGCATTTTTAACCCCCTTCTCCCCCTTGGTGATACGTGATGAGAACTGACCCCCATCCCCCACCGAAAATCACGTGTATTTTTAGTACCTACCAAGAATCTTCAAATTTGTAGAATGTTATCGTTAAATACAGCTTTAGAGTATAATCTAATTTTATTCTGAGATTAGGGACCATGATAAAAACGTAACGGAGAGTCAAGGTCACACTACACAGTGCTTTTCGGTTGAGAAATCTCGCGTTTGACGAAAAAATAAATACACGTGATATCCTACTACACCCCCCTGCCATATTTAGACGTAATACATTTTTACCAAACCCCCTCTCCCCCCTCTCCCCCCTTTCGAGCCTATCGCGATTAATTGTCGGCCCATAAGGGGCAATGTTTTACTTAAGTTATGTGGTATGACTACAATAGTATTCCCTTCGATAACATTGATCTTCTATGTCGCAGTGGTCGTACTTACTAACCAAGCCGTTCCACAAAAAAATAATATAAGTCTGTCAGTGCAGGCAACGAGGAGCGAGCGCGGGCGCCGCCGGCGGTGCGGCAGGCGCTGGCCAGGGAGCAGCAGCTGGAGGCGATCCGCAGGAACGAGGAGATGGTGAGGGCGGCTGCTCCGAGCAACGGCCTCGGCTCCCACCCCGATGACGAGTAGCCGGATTGTTACGAAAACGAGCCGCGGTAGCTCATTTTACCAAGCCGAGTTCGATCCCCGGTTCCCACCCCTATTTTTTTTTTTTTGGTATCGGCGGGAAAATCTTCGTAAGATACCCTGTCATTTTGTGATAGGTATGTGGGGTTCTTACCCACTGAAACCCCCTCGGTGGCCACCTTCTGTACGTTTGGAGGGACTCCGGGATCTCCTACGGAACGCACCCCTATGACGAATAGTAGAGTCATTAAGGAAACGAGCCGCGATAGCTCAGTGTAGCAACAACCCGAGTTCGATCCCCGGTTCGCGCCAGTGAAATTGTCAATTTTAAGTGCCGACCTATCACCTGCTCGGCGGTGAAGGAAATCGTAGTGAGGAAAACTGCACATTTTCGAAATAATAACGAAAAAAATACTTCACATTCACCGTCCCGTGACCTACACGGCAAAATGCCGGAATGTTCGTGACTTTACAACAGTCAAAACGCGATAAAATCCAGTGGCTCAATTATAAACGGCAGGGGAGCTAAACCGAACTCGATTCACAAATAATTTTTTAATTAAAATCGGCTCATAAATTAAGGATTTCTGAGGTAACATGCATTTAAAAATACAACTGAATTGATTGCCTCCACTGTTTTGAAGTCGATCAATAAAATGGCTGATGTCGTTAAATGTTTATGGGTCCTGTTGTTCAGAAAATGACACTATAACTGCAATTAATCAGAGTTCATAAAGCTTTGACTTATAATGAAAAATAATAAAATAAAAATACAAATTTCATATAGCCATGGTGAGATTTCTTCGTTTGTTCGAATTTCGTTTAAAACGATATTTGAAATTGTTTGTATGGTGTAAAGGGTATAACAATCGATGCGCCAACTATTTATTGCTTAAAATGCGATGCGTAAAAAACCACCTAGATGAAACTCGCTTACCATCAACGGCTGCATCGCCACTTACCATCAGGTGAGATAGCAGTCTAGTGCTAGCCAGTTTGAGTAAAAAAAAAAAATACATTGAGATTTTCTTGGTGTGGCAATCAGCCGGTTAGCTTTAGTGGTTAAAGCGTCTGGGCGCGAATCCGGTGGACGTGGGTTCGTTTCCCTCAACAGCGAAAAATTTTCCGTCCTTTTGTTCTTCAAAGTTTAATGAGGGTTGTGAACATATTATACATTTAAAAAATATATTAAAATTCATTTGCATTTGAATTTGACCCAAACAATAACTACTTTCGGCACACTTGGGCGAGTCTATGAATTAATTTCAACTGGTTCTAGGCGTCAAGAGTTAACCCCGGAAGGAGTAAGGGAGGCAGCGATAGGAGTGAAGTGGACAGAGATGTGCCCGTCGAAGCCAAGGGCAAAGAAGCCAGACTTCCCAACCATTTGCAGAGGCTGAAGCCTAAAGCCGTTGAAAAGAGCGCACCACAGGTGAGACCCGATATGTCTGAGATCGTAGAACTAAATAATTAGCCACCATAGTTCAGTGTTCGCGCGGTCGCCTTTAATATATGATACTCGAGCGACCTGAGTTCAAATCCCGGTATCGGCACCAATGACATTGGTAATTTTAAGTGCTTATTTATGAAATAAAAATAATTCTTTCATCAAGTTCAGATACGCCATCTCTTGTCAGTTGATTTTTATCTCGAAATCTATGAATCTCAATTGATTTTCATCTCTTAACATTATCAAAGCATAGTATGAAACAAAGTCGTCCCGCTGTCTGTCTGTCCCTATATATGCTTGGATCTTTATAACTACGCAACGGATTTTGATGCGGTTTTCTTTAATAGATAGAGTGGTTCAAGAGGAAGGTTCATATGTAGAATTCATGCATAATATAGTAGCGAAACACTAATTTTAGATGTTTCTAATGCGATGTCGAAAACAAACATGCAGAGTTGCACCCGTGCGAAGCCGGGGCGGGGCGCTAGTTGATACTACAAAATATCTTAAAATACAAAATGTATTGTAAAAATATGTAATCTTGAATTACTACCGGACACTCGCTTTTAATTCAATATACTCGAGCTGAGCCTGAGTTCAAATCGCGATGCCGACGCCGATTAAATTGATTTATTTAATTTTTATGTGCTGACTTATAAGTTCAGCGGTGAAGGAAAACATCGTGCGTAAGCCTGTATATATTCGAAATAACGAAAAAAATATGTCGAATATACGTGAAGTTCGCCAATCCGCAGTGGGTCGCGTCACCTAGTGACTTCGCCCTTATACCCTCTGTACAGAGGAGGGTTTTGCCCAGCAATAGAAGTTGTATAGGCTGTTACTTTACTGTTCTACGCTCTTTGACATAGTTAAATATTAAATATCAATGAGATAATTTTTAGCATATTAAAGGTAAAGAAATCGGTGGCGCTGTCACGACGCCATTGGCTTCAGGGTCACGGGTACATACACCAGATAAATGTTCCGGAACTGTGTTTGTTCCTAAAAACGGTTGAGGGTCATGCAACTTGTCGTAAAAATCAATACATAACGTTAATAACATGATTCAGATGTGCCGACCTATATAGGTAACGGTAGGAGAAAGAAGATGTTAAGGATAAGAGCGGTAAACTTTATATTATACTTTGTGCTTTTTACGCTTGATTATAAGTTACCATAACTTGAAGTGACATTAATAACTATACACATCGTCTTTAGAAAGAAAGAAAGAAATTTATTTAACATCATCGAAAATAAAAATAAATAAAATATATACCTAATAAAAATAATAAATAAAAATAATTTTACTTTATTTTTAATTATCTATTTATAATGCCTGGATAAAATTAAACTGTGTTTTAAGGTTTTTTAAAGCAGCTTCGCTTTTGTGTTATTTTCAACAAGTCCAACAATCTGCCTAATAGTGCCACAGCAGAAGCTGTTACTTGGCCTGTTAGTAGACCCCCGTCTGCTGTTTGTTTTTTAGGGTTCCATGTCCATAGGGTAAAGTGGGACCCTATTACTATGACTCCGCTGTCTGTCCGTCTGTCCGTCTGTTACTAGGTTGTATCTCATGAACCGTGATAGTTGACAGTTGAAATTTTCACAGATGATGTATTTCTGTTTGTCGAAATAACAAGAAATACTAAAAAACAGAATAAAAAATATTTAAGCGGGGCTCCCAAACAAAATACATGATTTTTTTTTTTGCAGTTTTTATAGATAATCATACGGAACCGTTCATGCACGAGTCCGACTAGCAATTGGTCGGTTTTAATTTTTTTTTTCCAATCATCCGCCTACTGGAAGTTTTATAGCAGCGGGAAATGAATGCGCCCTAGAATGGCTCCGAGCGGGCAAATAGGGTTCCGCGCGAGCGCTAACAGGGTTCCGTATGTCCGTTGCGCGATGAATGGGCGGCGCGCAGATTGCAGTTTACTCGCCTGATGGAATATATTAACGCGACGCTGGCGCACAGTTCGCGTCAGGGCTGTCCACACCTAAGTAGTTTTCCCTTTTAAGCACCCCTATTAGCTTCTATGAATATTTAAGACGTGGATTTTTATAGATAAATGGACAAAAGTTTCCGCGATGCGGGTTTCGAACTAAGCTAAGTGGAAAACCGTGATTGGTTTTCAATAAGATGTTATAATCCGAAAATCACGGTGGTAGGCTCACGCAGTAGCCACGGCTGTAGCACGAATGGGCAGGCTCGTCCGGGTTTAATACCACGACCTCACAGAAGACCGGCTTCAAGTGGAAGTATAATACTTTCGCGTTTCGTCTGGTGAGTGAGGTGGCCGGAGCCCAATTTTCAAAAGGTTGTCAACGCATCCGGAACCGTCGGGTGTAGCAGATGTCCATGGGCGGCGGTATTCACTTAACATCAGGTGAACCGTCTGCTCGCTTGACAAGTTTTCACATAAAAAAATACCTATTGTATATAATGTGCTGTTGTTTTCCCGAATAAATAAGCCGAGCGGTCGATAGTTGGAAAAGCGCCTGGACTCGGTCTTCCGAGTACCGCGTCCAGATGCTTTACGCGGGTTCTTCCCGCAGCGTGGAAAGTTCTTGACAATTTTCTACAAATATAGTTTAGGGACAAATATGTCGGGGGGATAAAGAAAGCTTTAGCGTTTGTATCTATGATTTATTTACATATAAAACGAATACTTCTAGGGCAGGCAGTTCACATATCATTTATTCTTTGTTTGAAGGATAGTAAATAATGATACAGTGATTTCTATCTATATCTGTGGGACTGTTTTATCGCTACTGTAAGCTTGAGTGTCAAATCATTGACTTAAGCAAAGCCTTTAATGATTGCGAAACTCCAAATGTCCATTGGAAATATACTCGAGCAACCCGAGTCAATCCTCTGTGTCGGCATCATTGAAATTCTTAATTTTAAGTGCTTACTTATGCCGTCCTCAACCACGAAGGAATGAATCGTGAGGAAACCTGCATATTTTCGAAATAATCAGAAAAAAAAAAATATTCATAAAAATATAATTAAATTATCAAATATTTCGAAGGCATGTGCCAGTCCAGTGGGGTCGCGCGATGACCCCGCTAATAACATTTGTACAGAGGTGGCCTTTGACCAGCAGTGGGACATATAAAGGCTGTTGCTTTATTTTAGTTTTTACTCGTAGCAACCCTGGCTGCTACGAATGTCTCCGTCAAATAAAAGCCACCGCGTGTAGTTTATTTAAAGAGCTGCGATTACGCCCTCATAATAACTTCTTACATGTGCCACGTTCAAAGTCTTATCAAATATTTAACTTCGCTCATGTCGCGAAATTGTTTAAGGTACGCTGTGTGATTTGTCCGGTTGACAACGGGTTAAATTGTTAGCGCAATAGGTCCCAAGTTCGATACTCTCTTAACTCTTAGTTAAGTCTTTCTATTTTGCGCTGTTATATCAAATCTCTATGTTTTGCCATATCAATTATCACACAATGCTTAACTAGATTTTTCACTCATATGGAAAGAGAGAGAGAGTCTCCTATCTCTTCTTGTCCTTCCTACCCTGTTGTATAATGTTTTTAAGTTTTAAAAACATAAAAATTCTATATTAAACCTATTTTAGGGTCGTACAAATGCAATGTGACGGTAATAAAACTTGCGCGACATGAGATAGCCACTTGAATTGCCTTAGACGTCGCTAAGGGAGCACTCTACGAATGACGCTAATTAAAACTGTGTTTGCTAAATCCGCATCGCGTATTGTGCGAGCGTGAATGAGCTCAGAGCGTCTTGGCAAAGATTAACTCCTTTATGTCAACGGAGTGGACAGTAATCAGTGTATCTTTACTGTAGTATAGATATGAAAAAAAATCTGATGTTGTATATGGCGACAGATGCGTTACTCCCGTCACAATTAAAATAATCTAAAAAAAAGTGTCCTTTTATAAAAACTGTCTGCTAGTTTAGGAGTTAGATCGGAGGTTGGCTGAATTTATGTGGGGTCCACTTGTTTGGTACCACTATTCTAACAAAATAAGTGTTATTATAATGAGACAACGTTACAAATTATCACTGAATATACATAAAAAATAATCATACATTCGGTATGTTCATTTTGAAGCCTGTTAAAATTGTTTATTCGGGCTAGGCATCGAAACTCAACTAGCGCAACTGTTGTGTTTTTTCTTTCTTGTTTACGTGAAAAGTTGGTAAGCGAACAGGCGGTTCACCTGATGTTAAGTGATGACCGCCGCCCATGGACATGTACAACGCCGGAGGGATCGCCGTTGTCGCCATGGACAGCAGAATTGGCAACTTATCTACAACACCTGGTGGTTTGCAGATGCGTTGCCAACCATTAAGAAAGTGTTGTGTTAATCGCTAATCTTTGGTGCAATGGGGGGTTGGGGGGGGGGGGGGGGGAGAGTAGCATAATCACTGCGATCTCCCGTCGGGGGTCTCACAAAAAGAAATAATTAAGCCGTCGTAGCACTCGTCGTAGCGCCTCGCGCGCAGCATTTCACTACAAATGCCCGACACGTTATTTACGCCCCGCATATGCATGTAATCTGAAAGTTTTCCGTACATGTCTGAAATGTGCAGCAGTTTCATTTTTCGTTACCTTATGTACCACGTATTATACCTAATACCTAAAACTGAAACAACATCAATACGTAAATGGTATTATGAAAATTATTGAAAAAAAAAAAACAATTAAAAGAAATAATTTGATTAAAAATTTATTTTATTTTATTGTATGGGAAATATATTTTAAAGCATAACAACGCTTGGAAAGACGGTCATTTTAATGTAGCTTTTCATAAGGGCGTCTCCTCCAGTAACCCGTGACAAGGCCAATATAGTATAGCCAATCTTTATATATATAATTTTTCTGTACTTGTGTATGTTACTGAAATACTTCGAAACGGCTGGACCGATTTTCGTGAAATTTTTTGTTTGTCTTCAGGTCGATTCGAGAATGGTTTAGATTCATAATCTGATCGACTTCATTTTTTTTATTTATAAGTTGTTTTCGGATTTAAGTCGTGTGTATAGCACAACGTTTTTCGGGTCCCCTAGTATAGTTATAATTTTTGGACGTAAAACATTTTAAAAATTGTTTTAATCGAAACTTATGGTTCTGTGTATTCTCGTAGATTAGGTTTTAGATAACGTTTTTGATTAACCATTTGTTATCACTTGAACGTCGGTGTTCGTCGTAAACATTGTTGATACACTAATATATTTATTATTAATCCTATGAACACAATCACGATACAATCAGAAACTCATAAAGTAATGAATGTCAAAACATGACAGCTCAAATTTTTAATTCCCTCTTCGAGCTCTTGATTTTTTGTCGTAGCCGTCCGGTCGGGCCCCCCGTAAATACAATAACTAATCAAAATAAAAGGGTTGCGGCCGCCTCTCTTAAAAAGTCCATAAGAATTTCATTGGAGGGTTGCCGTAAAGAAAGACTCACACTGAAATTTTTACCGCATCATTTAAACATTGTTCAAGATAAAACTCAACATTTGCTATTCGTCGCTAATAATATTTAATATAATTTTTAAGAGACTATTTAGTTTTTCCATTCTATATGATAGATTAGATTACATTGAATGAGCTGTGATTACTCAGTGTCCAGTCCTTTTTAAGGTGCCATACCCAAAGGGTAAAACGGGACTCTATTACTAAGACTCAGTCTGTCTGTCTATCTGTCTGTTACCAGGCTGTATCTCATGAACCGTGATAGTAAGACAGTTGAAATTTTCACAGATCATGTATTTCTTTTGCCGCTATAGCAACAAACACTAAAAAATAGACTAAACAAATATTTAAGACAGGCTACAACAGACATGATTTTTTTTGGTGTTTTTATAGATGGTACGAAAACCTTCGTGCGCGAGGCCGAGTCGCACTTGGCCGGTTTTTAATTCATTATACTCCAGCAAGCTTAGCTCAAATCGCAGTGCCGGCACCGATGAAATTGTTCCTTGTATCGTTGAGTGCTTAGGTATGACGTTTTCAGCGGTGTAGGGTTAGGTTAGGTTACCAATGTTTTCGTAATGATAAATAAAAAAAATATTGTGAAGTTCGCAAATCCGCAGTGGAGTCGCTTGGTGTGCTCTGCCCTAATACCCTCTGTACAGAGGCGGCCTTCGCCCAGCAGTGGAACATATAGATGCTATTACGACCCCTAGTTATATCGCCGATATCACAAACGATGAAAATTCTTTAATATCGCGGTATCATCGCATGTTTGGTTCTGAGAGAATAAATAAATTGAATGTACTTATATGTATATGTAAAAGCCTATTGTTTTCTTTTTTTGTACAAATATAAATTATTTCTGTAGTATTAAACTTACTTTAATTGGAATATTTGAGTCGACCACTGTACGCTGCGCTTTACAAAATTTTCTTACAAGTTTTTCTTCGCCGCTAATGGTGTATTGGGGGCGGGTAGCGGTCGTCAATTCTCGGCGTAATCTTCTTGCTCCAAGAAGAATATTGTCCATTTAACTTGTTTGTTCCTTCGCCTCATTGAAATTTTAAAAGGTAATTTCGGTGAGTAAATTCCAATTAAATGTTCCTCGGGGCTCGTGTAATACCTATTATAATGTTTGAAAGATGATGTAACTGTTTAATGTGTATTGCTTGTGAATTGATAAAGAAGAAGTGAACCAATTTTCTTAACAACGATATTATGTAGTTTTTTAGGGTTCTATTATATCGGCCTCACAGCCGGTTATGCGGCTAACTTACTATTTCGTCCTTACCAAGATATTAGTAACAAACAAACAAACTCGCTAGTTTTATTATATTAGTATAGATATTCGTCTTAAGCCCGTTACACACAGGCCGTTAATTTGTAAGGCAAGCCGAGTCGGCGTTCCGTGCATTAAGCGTTAATCGTGTGCAATAAATCGCGGTGTGACTTAGGCGCCGCCCGGGCTAAGTGCCGGCAGCCGCCCTCTCCGCGCGCCCCCTGTTGTTGAGATGTAAACTGAGGACCCCCTCGATGTGACCTTTCGGATGGGTACGGTCCATTATATCTGTTTGGTGCCCTTTAAGCTCTGATGTGAACCCTATACTGCAACGTAACACCTTTCGCTACAAAACTAAGCTTTATTTAAAGATCAAGTTAAGTCTAACTTAACTGACGCCCGGTTTCTGATACACTAATCATTCCGATCATGAAGATCGTTCTGATCAATTCAGAGGGTTTAACCATCCTTTTGGCAACTCAAATGAAATTTGAAAAGCCATTTGACAGCTGATTAGTTATTATTTCTACGATCATCAGTGTTTCAGAAACCGGGCGTCAGTGTATCAGGAACCGGGCGTGATTCTATCCCGTAACCAAGAAATATGTAGTGAATAAATAAACGCGATAAATCTATAAATATATGTTATTTGTAATCGCGTAAATACAAGAAATTATCATGACTCTTAATAATTGTTTGTCTAGCTTCTATTTCCTAAATGTTTGTAAATTAAAATCTATGAAAATATCTTGTAATGTCTAGTATTCGCGTAAATGTAAGAAATTATCATACATAATTAACTCAATCCAGAGTTTCGTAATTTTTAGCTTTTCTCGTATTTATTAGCTGCTGTTTCCTTCGTAACGATTGTTTTCTATTTTGATATTGTATTCCACAATTAATATTTATTACCGAGCTCGAGCAGTCGTTCTCGATTGAAATACGAGACCGATCCGAATCGGTAGGGCGCCCAGGCGATCCTTACCCGAATAAGTAGCCCGTAATCGCAACGGACTCGCGCACCTCGCCAGCTACGCCACCGGCGCTACGCTCCTTTATCCCGTAGCGGCGGGTATTAAGCTCTCGGCGCTACGCTCCTTTATCCCGTAGCGGCGGGCATTAAGCCCTCGGCGCCCGTAATAGGGCAATAACACTCAGACGCGGAAGGAGCTCGCCCCCGTAATGCGCCGGGTAAACGAATATGCGGGGAAATTGCCGGATCGGCGGCAGATGTGATTGCGAAGCGACCGGATACGGGCAATCATCAATCTACGCCCCCGTCTCCGCCGCTCGTATATCACGCTCACAATGCTCGTAGGAAGTTCTTAAGAAGAAAAACTATAGGTCATATCCTTCCTGGGGGGCGGCCAATCGGAAGCCTGGGGGTCGGGAGCGCCCCCGCACCCCCACGCCCCCTCCGCCGAAGGGTTATTCGGTTAGGGTGAGATTTCTCCGCGTCGGCCGCGCCGCGACGTCTCTCGCCAGCGGATTAAGCAGGAGCCGGCCGATAGTGGAGCGATGCGTCGCTATTACGATGAATTATTTATATCGGTGATGTTCTATTTATATAGTGTCGGCATTACGCCCGCTCAAAGCGAAGGCCGTTGACCTTTTCAGGTGGGAGAGAAAAGCGCACACAGTTTTTAAATGAGCACCGATAGCGTATTTAAGTATATTTAAGTGGGAGTTCAATGAAAGCAAATCAATGCTCTCCATTCTTAACGAGCATTATTTTAACGCAGTTAGTGGTTTCAGTTAGATTATTCAACGCCTCGTCGTTTTTTCTACATTAATTACTGCAAGGAGAAATAAAAATAATGCGTTTTGCTCAATATTATCATGAAAGTAGTTAAGGAACTTCTTGATCCCATGTTATTGAAGAAGAATGGCTACTAGCACGTTTAGTTTAGTTTTCAATTGTATTCTCCCATTACTGAAGTAAAGTTGATACATGCGTTTTTCGATTCCCTTTCTCAAACACAAATTGTATAAAACTATTCTTGGTCATCACTCTCTTATACCGAGAATAAGCAGATTGTATAACCAATGTGTGCTTAAAGATAAGACTTGACTTATTTAGCGATAGTATAAAAACTTTTAGACCCAAAATAGTCAATCTATTTTTCTAATTCAAAGTAAAAATTCTACCATCATTTTATATAAACTCGATATAAAATGTTGTTATTTTTATAAATTTTTAATTTTCGTATTTTTCTTATTGTTTTGTTTTGTTTCATATTAGTATTTTACTCGTACTTGTAACAATTATTAAGTTATCATACACTTATCGTCTTTTTAAACATGCTGTTACTACCTTTAAATGGAAACATGTAAATCTTAGTTCCTAAGTCTATTGTCAGATTTTATTACAAAACATGTTATTCCTGTAATTATAGAAGTCGCTGTCGGAGGACTAAAAAAAACCAATTTGCTTTAAACTTATTTATTAAAAAGTTACAATATAAACTATAGCTAGCCTAACCTAAGTCTGATCCCGATCGATGCTAGATACAGAATGACTGTCTTACTAAAATAAATCGTTAACCAAAGTTCTTGAATACGGTAAGCAGCGGTGTCGACTGGCGACGTTTCCATGGACGTCAGCTATATTGGAAGTCGTGGAACATGACGGTGTCGCCTGACAACGCTCCCACGAACGTGAGCGCGGCCTGGATGTGTAATCCGTTTACATGGTTTCAGCAAAACTTGATCGTGGGATTGTGTCGCGATGTTACGAAGAAGACGCTGCTTAGTTGCACTTTTCTATGGGAACGGATATGTAACACGTTGGTGGTTCTATCAATAAATAAATAAATAAATACAGACATTGGTATAATGATAAGCCATATTCGACAAATGAGTAATAACAGATAAAATTCAGTAGCATTACGATGAATATTATCTATGTGGCTACCTGTACTCATATCGATAGTGACATTGAAAGCATGTGACATATTCAATGCCTATTAAAGCAATTTGTGTGTTGGAGTAACACACTAAGTTATATTGCTATACGGAAACGTGAGTTACAGAATATTAGGACACGTCCCGGGCGTAGAATTCCGTATTAGACCTCGTTAGTTTTATCAGCTCAATCGCTAAAGGTCTGGCCGAAAGTGATTACTGACTACTAACCTCCATATTAAAAATCTATACTTGTGTCTTAACACGCTCTATGAAATCTATAAAGATATTTCGAAATACATACACTTAGAACATTATTAATTTTTTTAGGATAGCGAACGTGCAATGGTTTCACCTGAGGTTAATTTATATCCTCCGCTCATTAATATCCACAATGCACAATGCAGTAGTAGTGTTGCCAATATTTAAGAGGTAAAGCTTCGGCTACCTCACTTACCAGACTAATTGCAAAAGAAATACGTTTACTACATCGGTATTCTATGATGGCCTCATGGAAGATCAAGAGCCTCTGGAAGATCAATATTATTGAAGGCAACTGCGATGACTGATACAATAATATTGAAAAAAATATTCACGAAGAAAAAGTGATTGTTTACCAAGATTCTGCCTCTTCATTATCAGCTATTCAGAAGTGGTCTAGTGAATTTAAGCTGGGTAGAGCCACTACTGACGAGGTCGTCGAAATCTTTGAGAAACTTATACTGAAAGATGACAGTGCAAGAGTAGAAACATTAGCAGAAAGGGCTAAGTTATCCGTGGGTACCATTCACATTATCCTTCATAACCATCTGAATCTATAAACGGTCAGTGCAATATGGGTGCCGCGAATGCTCTTAGAAACAAGTTCAACGAGTGATGAATTCATCGTTATCATCCTGGAAGCAAGCAAGAGTCTATGCAGTGGCATAAAAAAGGCTGTTCTTTTTTTAAAATCCCATCAAACCCACCATCAAAGAATATAGTCGGCCAATCTGAGGGAAAACTTATGGCTACAGTGTTTTGGGACACCAAGGAAATCTTACTGTTTGAGTACACAAAAAAAGGTCAAAGTATTATTGCCGCAGAGGCAATTAAAAAAAAGACGTAGAAAATAGACCGCAGGTGTCTTGCTGGTATTAAACTAGTGCAGTGTTTTATTGTTAATTTTGAAGAATTACGAGGGGATACTTAAACTTAGTCGAATCAGTTTGCGTGGAATTCTCGCTGAAAATTCCGAGCTAACGGGGTCCCAGGCGGAGCGAATTGTGAATTGGAGCGCCGCGGGCTACAGCGCACCGCTTGTTAGTTTTTACGCCGCGACCCTTTGTTGGCGGTATTGCATTATGGTGTAATAGAGGCGGGCTGTTATTACTCTCCGGCTGGTCTGCTACTTTCGCCTCGACTGCAGTGGTGTAAACAGATGATATCTATGTATGATCTATATTAATTTCTTGTTTTTACGCGAATATCGTAGATGCTTAAATGAAGTTACCTAACTCCATCTAATGTTGACTCCACTCGATTTGCTCAACTCCGCGTTTTTTTGAATGCTTCATTCACGGGAATACTTCGTGCATGGTCACGGGACAGTCACTGAATGCTGTAGTGTTCGTAACGCCGGAAATTTCAAAAAGAAATAAAAAAAGGATAAAATCCGTAAAATAGCGTAATCGACAAGTTCTTACTCCTACTTAATCGACTTAGTGAGGCTTATTAAGCTGATGTGGCAATGGGCCGGCCATATAGCTCGAAGAAACGATAATGGATGGGGAAAAAAGGTTCTCGAATGGCAGCCCCGTATTTGCCATCGTAGTTTAGGATGGTCATCCTACCCACTAGATAGAGTGACGACCCGTGCAAGTGTGCAGGAAGTCGATGGATACAAGTGGCTCACGATCGTGCTTCGTGGCGTTCTGTGAGGTGTTTCTGGCCTATGTTTTGCAGTGGACTTAGGCTGACATAACGGTGGTGATGATGTATTGTAAATACAAGAGACCAGTATTAACTTATTGTTAGGAACACTAACACGAAATATGTATTTGGCAGATAAGCCGACAAAAATGCTACGAAATAGTTAAGACCACTAATAGATACTGGTGCGTTGTACTTCACACGAAGCAAGTGGCCAGTACCGCATCAATTGGACCATTGAAACGCTTTATTGCTACAAAGAATCGAGTTCCGAAAAAATGCAATAAATTACTCCATCGCATCGCTTCGGCACGGCACCGTCGGAAATATGCACGGAGAGCAAAGCGCCCGGAGCCAGTGGTGGGCCGTTCGTTTTCCAAATTCAAATAATAGTGTAACGAGCTCTCGCCGAGGGGGCGGGGATATCGCGTTTCGCCGACAAATTGTATTACTTCACTAGCTTTCAACCGCGGCGTCACTTTCGTGGCACTTTACAAAGGGGAAAAGTGAGTTTTTGCGAGGTAAAATGTATATCATACGAATCGTCATTTTTACAATATTAGTCCGAAACCGTCTCAATAAAGATATATATTTTCGATCACAAAATCCATAGTTCATGAATTGAACAAATATAAGACGACCTTATTTCTCTTCCGTTTTGTTAGTGATATTCATCAAATTTTAAAATTTCCATATTGATTAATTTTTTAAGCAAACAGATGGCGTGTAAAAATTCGACATTCAACATGTTTTAACAAAGAGTACGGTTATTTAATAACTATTGAATAATGACGATAGGCAATGTACTTAATTGAACAAGTTACACTTACCCAAAGTGATTGCGGTTTAAATTTATATATTAATGTAACTAAGTAGGTAATATTTATTACACGCAGAAACTCCATAATCATATACAAAGGCGGCAACAATCACGCGCCTTGTAATTTTCGCTTCAATCTGCATTACAAATACACTGTAGACTCGGTACTCTGTCCCCTCGCTCTCCATTATTGTAACTAATCTTGTCACAAATCCTAGTCCGATTACGAGGCGGTGGTTACAATTCGAACGGGCTCAAATGATGCGCGCTAGAAATTTAAACACGCGTGTAATTCACGAAATTGGACGTCGAGGGCGCCATATGCGGCGCCCGGGGCGTCGTTTTTTAATCGCCGACGACCGCGGCCGTGCAAACTGTTTAAACGAACGCAAAAAAGCTATTGAGTAACCGTTCATCTAATCGACGTTCACCATTTCTAGATAAATATGTATAGGACACTTCCTGGTGCTAATTTACCATAGATAAGGCAACAGTCCAAATACGATTAAACTCTGAGAGTTTTTAATACCTGTCTCGCACACTTTCAAACACGATTTATGCGATTACAGAAGACTAATGAAATTATTTCATACAAGTATGCGGCGATCGCTTTTAATTAGTTATACGTGAGTTCCGGTGCCAGTGCCAATGAAATCGTTTTAAGTGTTGACTTATCACGTGCTCAGCGGTGAAGGAAAACATCTTGGGGAAACCTGCATATTCTCGAAATATTAACGGAAAAAAATTTTCGAAGATATATGAAGTCTGCCAATCTGCAGACGGATCGCGTGGTGGACTATGCCCACTCTCTGTACAGAGAAGACCTTTGCCCAGCTGTGGGACATATATGCTGTTACTTTACTTTACATTTTCACGTGTGTTTATGTGCCATGGTAACCAACCGGACAACCATCGTTTAATGTTTTTCGTATTGGACTTGGTTCATATTCACAGCTTACCGTATCTGACAAGAAAGCATGAGCTCTATTCTATTAGTGAAAAACAATTCCTTGTGTTCAAAGTGAATAGAAAAGGTAAAACATCCTAATCGACTTTTTTTAATTGACTTTTTTACGGTGGTAGGGCCACGCAGCAGCCTCGGCTGTTGCACGAATGGGCAGACTCGTCCGGGTAAGTACCACGACCTCACAGAAGACCCGCGTAAAGTGGAAGTATAATACTTTCACGTTTCGTCTGTTGAGTGAGGTGGCCGGAGCCCAATTTTCAAAAGGTTGTCAACGCATCTGGAACTCTCGGGTGTAGCAGATGTCCATGGGCGGCGGTATTCACTTAACATCAGGTGAACCGTCTGTTCGCTTGGCAACTTCTCACATAAAAAAAAAAATTTGCTTGATTAAACAAATCGTGGTCGTCGTTAAGCACTTGTCCACTTTACACTATTGAAGTTGTCACTATTACTTATTATTAATTTAACTTATTTATCAATATAATAATGCACCAGTATTTCTCGTGATTCTTACAATTTCACTTGAGGACGGACATATGTAAAAATAACAAAAAAATTAAAAACAGCTATATGCAATACTTAACAGTCAACTCTGAAGAAAATGGCAAAATTAGTCGAGTTTACATGATCTCAGCATGATGTCGTATGATTTGTCACTGTTGGGAATTGAATCTTTTGACAGTTAATCTTACGCTAGCGCATTATATCTTTGAATATAATATTTCAAACACATAGAAAGTCTGTATGAAAGCAAACTTCCTAATTACCTTCACTTAATGATATTATATCAGGTTACGAACTAAAATTCGCCAAAATGCTGCTTATTCTATACTAATATTTAAATAACACATTGTTAAAAAAACATATATATTTATTCTCAGAGTTTGTCATTCCTGCCCTAAACTGGTTTTTGATTAGTGAACATTTGGAAAATTTATGAAAATATTTGAACTTAGATTAAAGACGGCAAGAGTGGCGAAAATTATCAGAAGTAATTACCTGAAATCATAACAAGGGGTCACCGTTGTTTGACAATTTGTTTAAATTGAAATGACAAACATTCAATGTGCAATTAAAATTATCCTAAAGTTCACAAGTCAACTAACCACCTATTTAATAGAATCCCAATTTGTGGAATCAGTTATCGCCGGCGGCATTTCAGGACCGACACGTCTTAGGGCCTTTCAATAAGGAAGTCTGTTCCTACCTCAAACACTGGCAACGTATTTATCACTTCTTTGGTGTTAGAAGTATCCATATGCAGCAGTGACCATCAGGTGACCACTACTACTCCTTTGATTTTAGCCTTATGTCAAAATCTTTACCGTGATAACATCACAAATCTCTTTAACGCCATATTTATTGTAATTATTAATGTTTTCTTCACGAGATCACTTCTTATATTTCTAAAGCGCATGATGCCGGTGTTAATAAAACGCAACAAATTATTTAACCGCCTCCAAGCGTAAAGCTGACAAACCGACAGTTGTTATGTGGTTGGTAAAAATCACTTTGCGGAGTCGCCCTGTTCAAACATGCCGCATATTGCCCACCCTATCTGATTAACGCAAACAATTTTGAATGACGACCGGTTTTGGTAGACCGCGTCTTTGAAGCAGCGCTGGACCGCTGCAAGGGACGGTGTGCTACGTAAAATGGACGGGTTAATTGCAATTTGTTTGAGGGCTCGGGTGCTTCTTTATGCGCTTTTTCGGCAATGTTGCGGACAAAGCTTGAAGTCTGTTCGCGGTGAATAGTGCATCTTTGCTATTGGTCCCTTTTTGTGGTTTTATTTACCAGCTTTCTCATTGTCCATTTGCTACAATGTTTTTATAATGATTATAAACTGGCTTCCAAATATAATCCTCTCGCAAAATCTCTGGCTTGCATTAGAATTTAGTGTATAGCAAGAGACTTAATACTAGTGTCTGGTCTACCAACCTAGGATGAAGAAACGGAAGCTTTGGTTACCATAACATACTAATAAATTCAGGGGTGGGTCATATGTTCACCATTTCAAGACATTAGTTTAGACAATAACACAAGTTATGAGAAACATATTTTTATTTTTCTAAAACTATCTCTATATGCTTTGAAATATTTCTTCAACCTGCTTTCCAAGGCTTCTAAACTGAGCTTATAAAATTATTCATCAAGTTCTTCAGAAAAGCGTTTTACTCTATAGAGTAAATTGCTTTTGAATAGTATATGCTATATAGCCTGTGTTGTTTAAGTTTTGGAAACCGGTGAAGAATTCAGATTGAGAGAGAAAATCCGGGTGGATCTGTAGTTTAAAATAATAATCACGAATTTGAGCCATGGAATTGTGCAGACGTGTGAACGCACGCACTATCTGATGAAACCAACAATTTTTTTTCTCTGAAATCCGGTATTTGTCAGATTTTTTCACGTAAACGACCTTAAAGGTATAACTTTACAGATTAATGAAAAAAGTGCATAAAAATCATCAATCATATCCAAACATTATATTAATGAAAAGAAAATCAGAACCGGTTCCGTTGATAACAAGATTGCACACTGACGACTTGCATGGCGCAGTATCTATGCTATTCTTACGCCCAGTTTCTGAAACTCAAATGGCTTTTTAAATTTCATTTTACTTGCTAAATGGATGGTTAAACTCTTTGGATTGATCGTTCTGATTATTAGATCATTCTGGTTTCAGAAACCGGCAGTTAGGCTTTGGAAATGGGTGTTGTTGGTTCGATTTCCTTTTGGGGCACGTATTTGTGTTTCCCCACAAAATTTGGATTTCCGTGTAAAACTTGTACACGTATAATGCCTTTAAAACACATGATAAAGCCAACCTGCAGCAAAAGCAATGGTTTTTATAAAATAAACAAATCAAGCGAGTTTTATCTTTGAGATTTTAGGATGATATGTGCGTTTTGTTGAATTGTATGCTACGGGCAAAGCAATCATATAGTAACATGATCTAACCATTTAACTTTGATAAATATGTAACAAAATTTATCTTTGAGTTATTAAAATGCGAACTCTCAAATGGATGTAAAATTTATTTTTAATCTGTTATTGACGTTCATCCGCGATCGATCATTCGGCTAAACAGATTGGGGAGTATCAATTCTCAATTTAGCCTTGTAACAAATTGTTGTTGGTGAATGTAATTTGTGTGAAAGCCCGTACTTTGTGCGTGTTTGGAAAACTTATAATTTTCCTACCACACTAGGGCTCCGACGAAATTGTCACGAACATTTTTTAACGTTTTCACTATAAGGTGTAAGGTTTTAATGATTTGGTTACAACGAGACCTCTTTAACTGTTCTTAGAACAGTAAGAGTAGTTAAAGAGAAGAGCAGAAATCATACCCAAAGGGTAGAACAATGGGTATCTCATGAACCGCGACAGTGAGACAGTGAAACACAGATGATGTATTTCTGTTGTCGATATAACAACAAATACTAAAAAACAGAATGAGAAAATATTTAAATGGGGCTCCGATACAACAGACATGATTTTTTTTCCGTTTTTAATTTGATTTTAATAGATGGTACGGAACCCTTCGTGCGCGAGTTCGACACGCACTTGGGCGGTTTTTTATCTTTGCAAAGAATGTATACTTTGTGGTCCGTTCTAATATATAACAAGTTCTTAGTAAATACACATACAAGAGTAAGTAAGTAAAGTATCAGCCTATACATGTCCCACTGCTGGGCAAAGGCCTCCTCTATACAGAGGGTATCAGGGCATAGTCCACCACGCGGCCCCACTGCGTTTTCGTGGACTTCACATATCTTCGAAATATTTTTTTTTGTTATAATTTCGAAAATATGCAGGTTTCCTCACGATGTTTTCCTTCGCCGCCAAGCACGTGATAATTCAGCACTTAAAATTGACAATTTCATTGGTGCCGGCACCGGGGATCGAACTCAGGTTGCTCGAGTATATTGAATTAAAGGCGAGCGCCCGGACACTGAGCTATCACGGCTCAAGAGTGTTTTAGTTTTTTAAACTAAATCATTATAATATTTAACGTCTCGTTTTCCTTGTTATGATTTATAATGTACCGCAACTTCTGCTCGGAAGACAATATCAAAACGGTTGTAGCCATTGTCGAATTTAAAAAAAATCTTAAAAACAGCATTATAAAAGTATTAAACGGTTCCCGAGTAAATAGGAAACCCATTTCGATTTATATAAATTTCTCTTTGCTGACCTCTCGTGAATTGTTTATGGGCTTAAAGGATGGCGACCCGGTCGACCGCTGAGACATTTTTCGTTTCGCTTTCATTATTCCTAAACAACGCTAAAGGCACTACCGTAATAATGACATCAAAACGATCTTTACAGAACAAAGGGTGGACGGTGATAAAAGGGGAAGAAGTAAATAATAGATCGCACTACTCGAAAACGATACGTTAAAAGAGCTTTAAACCATCCGATTTTCGCTCGCAAATAATGAAACTTATATTTGTTGTGCGGATTTACTCGCTTGGTAAAACCATCCATGTAACCATAATTTCGAATTATGTACTAAGTACTCAGTACATGTAATTATGTACTTAGTATAAAAGTACGTAAAAAAAATTTATTGAAATAGTGGTTCTTTAGTCGTACGGCAGCAAACGGACAGAAAAACGGAGAAATTGTGTCTCATTTTCATTAAAGAGACTCTTTTAATGAACTGCATGTAAAGCTCGCAATGGCAAGTAATTAATCAAATCAAAAGATAAAAGGAATTATGTGGATCGACGATGAAACAACACTACATAATAAGTTACGTGTATTGACTATTAACTAATCTACTGTAGTCAACAACTGTATTGAGCGGCCATGCATTGTCCAGATATCTTTATTGGCGTTTATACGCAAGCCCTCAGAATAACGTCCTATACCCTTATATGTCGTAAACACAATATCGGGTAAGCACACCGGCGTTCGCTTATTTACGAGTGGCAACAAATAAGTATCGGGCGCGGTCGGCCCTCGGGCGCCCAACTTGAAAACAATGAAAAATGACCGGCGGAAAATTGCGCGGATTCTTGAGGACCCCGCTCGCTAGGCGACTCCACATCGTTTGAGGAAATCGAGGGGACGGACTTGGAAACAGTGATTTCACGACAAAACTTCTAGTTTCCAATTTTTTTTTAAATCAACTCTGAAGTATGGACGTATTCTTCTTGTGCTGTTGCAACAATAAATGGTGGTATGTCAACATAGTTGGAGCTCAGGACGGTAGAAGAGTTCAATATCACTGGTGGTCATGACAAGGAAAGTTATAGATCTTTATTTGCCTTAAAATATAAGGTTGTTTATATTGCAAATACTTCACAGGCAATGAAACAGACATGAATGGTTTTCTTCATGTCTGTTTCATTGCATTGAAGAGTGTTCATAAGACAATGTGACAAACTAGGAGACTGTTTATATTATTATTATAGTTTTTATAGTGATTTACATCGCCCACGGGTATACGCAATACAGTCTTTAGAGCGTTCGCCTAAAGTTATCTTATGCCACAGTGACAAACATCTGAAGGTGCATTGTACATGTACATTGTTTTTTTTCTCTTTGGTCCAGTTTTTCTACAAATTATATTGTTTCATCCTAAGAGAGATTGGCACTATACAAATTTTATACTCGACATCACAGTTGGAAACTTAGTAAATGTGGTAGGACTACGCAACAGCTTCGGCTGTTGTACGAATGGGCAGGTCCGTCCGCGTAAGTACAACGACCTCACAGTAGACCGGCGTGAAGTGGGAGTGTCATAATTCTGCGTTTCTTCTGGTGAGTGAGGTAGCCACTTTATTAAAAGGTGGCAACGCATTTGCAACCGTCCATGGGCGGTGGTTATCACAGTATATATATACATCAAGTGAACCGCCAGCTCGTTTGCCACCTTCTCACATTAAAAAAAAACTCAAACAGTTTCGATTAGAAAAATGTTTTTCTACCGACTCACTGTCAGTGAACTGTATTCAGTTGAATATTGCATAGTGATGAGATTACTAGTTCATTTAATTTAGTTACTTTTGCAAAAGTTTATGAGTTCGTTTATAGATATAATCGTAGTACAAACTAGCGTTAAACACTTGGATTACCACGAACACAATATGTTCGTGGTATCGTCTAATTTAGGGATAACACTAAAGCAACATTTGTCGTCGCCCGAGGCGGCCCTGTCTCGGCGCGCACTCTATTTTCCTATTTGCGCGGCAGATTGGCTCTGATTGTATTGTTTGCAGGGCGGGGCGAATTGATACCTAGCTCTCCCCCCCCCCCCCCCTTTCCAACCCACCCCCACGGTGCATCCGAGCGGAAAAATATCGTCTACAACGCGGAATATCTATGTTTGAGATAAATATTTGAGAGTAGAATGAATGTTTAAATTTATTTTGCGGGCAGGCTCCATAGATCGTGCGGCGATGATGTAACACGTGACGTAACGAGTGTTTTCATTGATATTTTTAAAAACAAATTCCCCACGATTAAAGGTAATATATGTATACATGTGAATATTATGTTGAAAGTGAAAACATTGCTTGAAAAAACAACAACCTTACTTGATACATATTTTCATCGAACATTACCTCAGAAATCGCCTTCTAATGTCCGCTTTTTACACTTCCATTATGAAAAAGCGAATTTGTGAATTTCATTTCGCCCATTAACACATAAATCTTCCTCCCCACGAACCGCTAAACTTTGTTACCGCAATAGGGCACTCCGTGCGCGTATCATCTCATGATTGGCAATATCGGCGCGGATATCGGCCGTGTTACGCGACACTCCGGGCGACAACTTTTATGGGCGCGAAATTGTGTTTATATTCATGTGTATCGCGATTTACCGCCGCCGCGTCGCACTCGAGACGGGGTAATCGGAAATATTGCCGCGGAACGAAGTTACCGCGTACTACAAGTACTAAAGAAGGCTGACACGCATGTAAGGCATTATATGTTAAATTTGTAGAGAAATGGACGAAAAGTTCCACGAAGAGGAACTGAGCTGGACGCGATTCCAGAAGAGCTGGAAACGCGTCCAGCATTATATTTATTTATTTATTTATTTATTAAGTGAACAATACAACATAAAAAATTTTATTCGCCAAATTGTAAAAACAATTTATCGGCGACACAATGCACTCTTACATAATTGTCACTTAAATAACAAAATAAAATAATAACTAAGCAATACAAGAAAAATATAAGATAAAAGAAAAAGAAAAACTGGAACAATCTAAGTAATGCTACTATTATAATAATCTATATAAAAGGCCTTTAACTTTCTTTTGAAGATATTCTTGCTTATACAATCATTTTCAGAAAAAATCTCATTAAATATTTTTGGTACTAAATACCTCTTTGTCCTCATCCCATAATAATTACACATAATAGGCTCCACATAAATTTTTCTGCTTTTACTTCTTAGGCAGTTATTGTTATGTTTTAGATTTTTAAACTCTGGCTTATCATATTCCTCTAGGGCTAATAAAAATTTAACTTTTTCATGTATTGGTACTATATTACATTTTTTAAACAATAACCTATAATCACCGTTACAATCTGATTTACTGCGTTTAGTTGCAAGAAGCTTAATTAAACGCATTTGTAAATATTTGATGTTATCTAGATATGTGTGAAAAGTGCGGCCATATGCAATCAATCCATAACTGAGTACACTATCAGCAAGAGTGTGACATAACAAATACATTGTTTTTTTATCAACTACATAATTAAGATATTTTTATAATAATTTGATTAATATTGTTCTTAATTTATCACAAACATTATTAATGTGCAAACTCCAATTAAACTTACAATCTACAGTTACTCTAAATACTTATAGCTTTTAACAAACTCTAAACTATTGCATTTACAATTTATATTACCATAATGTAAGCATTTATAGGTGTGACCAATAATTTTTAAACTATGATTCGGTTCATTTTTGTATGGGGAATGTATTAACATACACTTTGTCTTTGAAATATTTAAAATAATACCGTTGTCGTGCGCCCATTTTATAATATTGTCAAAATCATTCTGTTTAACTTGTTCAACTTTTTTGATATCCCTATCCGCAATATACATAAGGCAAGTGTCATCTGCATACATGTACATGGAACAATCTTTGATCACATTTCGCATGCTGTTCACATGCATTATATATCCGATCGGTCCATACACAGAACCAGTTGGCACGCCGTAGCTCACATTTCCTTCGTCCCCAAAGCAACCTTTTATTTTTGTTATTATTGTTCTTCCATGTAAATAGTTCCTAAACCACTGTTTTATTGGGCCTCGTATACCACAGTCATCCATAGCTTGCAATAATAATTCGTGGTCTAAAGTTTCGAAGGCTTTTTTGAAGTCTATGAACAAAACTAGAACATACAGCTTCTTATTTAACTTTTCATTTACATTATCAGTGAACTGGCACAACGCTGTACTAGTACTCAACTTCTGAAACCATGTTGTACGTTTGAAATTATGTTATGCTTTTCCAAAAAATCGTAGATTTTTCCTACAATCACTTTTTCAACAATTTTATTTATCACCGAAAGTATAGGTCTATAATTAGAATATTGTAAATGATCCCCGTTTTTGTAAATTGGCCGTATAATAGACTTTTAATTTTTCGGGGTATATGCCTGTCTTAACACACACATTTACAAATTTGGCCAAGATGGGACTAACTTTCTTTGTACTCAAGCATCTTTTGATACTGCTCTGCGTAGAAATCAACTGTATCGGTTAGATCTTTCATTTTTTTATTCAACTCATATAATATTTCAAGTTTTTTGTTTACCTCCATCAGTACAGATTCTGCTGTAGATTTTTCTACTTCAACATCTATTCTCAGATTCTGTGTATTGGGACTTCCTTCACTTTTAGCACACTCCGCACATAAACAGTTTTTAAGGAAAGCTTTGTTGCTTTGTACACATTTTTTATGAAAAACAGTCTCACAGGATCCTTTACACTTCACTATATCATCTTTTGTTAATGATAAGTAAAGTAAAGCTTTTTTTGCATTGAACCATTATTTAAAGTTTAAACATTTAAAACTTACGATTTTAATATTTGATAAAAGTAACAACTTTTTTACACTTTTAGCTTGAAGCGTCCGTACGCAGAGTGCTTGCGCGCGGAACTTGATGATATGGTTTAGCACTCTCGGTCAAACCCCCTTAACCACCGTTAATCTCGCTAGCACACTTTGAAGGAAGGTCCGATAACTACTAGGTTAAAGCTAAATCTATCCAATCCACAAAGATCTACCGTCGATTTATTCCTTTTGAACACTTATTTCAGGTCTTACACCTGCCAATGAAAATACCATCTCACCTGTTTATGAATAATATAAGCGTAAAAATCTAATATGATAGATGAAGCAATTAAAATTTTATTCTTCTTGTGTAATTAAAAATTCAGATATCAGGTCACCCATACACCGTCTCGATATGCATTTTGTTACGGCTTTTCACGCAATTGTGGGATCGAACTCTGAAGGTGCTTCGTGACCGATATGACTAGCATTTTTTGGCAGGTAAAACATCTGCAAACCCTCTCGATGGTAGGTTCATTTATGACCACATCTCTTATTACTATACAGTTGCTTGCTCATTTGTCTTGTGTTGTATAAAGCAAAATGCTTGTAAGGCTTTTTATAATAATAATAATAATAAATCTTTATTCACATAGACGCTTGCGCGTTCTTATGAAACGTCGAAATTTTACAAGGAAATTAATATGTTCGTAAGTTACCACCGGTTCGGAAAGCAGTTTCTATTGAGAAGAAACCGGCAAGAAACTCAACAATGGCAAACAACTTTTGCAATGTTGCCTCATTATACTCAGTATTTGTAACTTATGCAAGACAGAAGATTTGGAGGGACTGTGGGAATGATATGTCAGTGAAAGTCAATGAAACCGAAAAGGGTGAGTATTGAGATAACGGCTGACAGTGTGCAGACTAGCACTAAAATTAAGTAAATAGCTTATTTCTACATCTACTGTTCTCTCTCTCTCTTTAGGGACTGTTAGGAAGCCCCATAAGGATAAATATCGGTAAGGAAATTAGAGAATAGATTTACTCTTAACTTACTCTGTTAACCTATGTTTTTTACTTTATATAAGAAAATAGGTTTTAACTGGAATAGTGCCGTTAACACTTAAGATAACACTTAAGAAACTTTATTTATTTATGCTTTATTGCAAAACCTTAAAAAAAAGGATTACAAAGGGCGGACTAAATGCCATTTGGGCATTCTCTCCCAGTCAACCCGGGGCGTGGAGAGAGATTGTGGTAATAAGCTAAAAAAGATCATAAACACTAATTAATAATATCAAAAATGCAAATACATACATAATGTAAAAACTTTATACTTACATAATGCTCAGTTTTGGATTAAAAAAATAACGCGAGATAGGTAGCTTTTGCTGGCCCGAGGAAGCACAAAAGCCCACTGCAGTAGAAGTAATTTTAATTATGCGTTTCATCAGTTGAGAAAGGTAATATGACGATTAAGACTAATAAGAGTGTATTATCTTGTGTTATTACACAATTGGCACTCGATCGGTTATCACTTACCTCAGGACAATCGCTTGCTGCCCGTGACCATGAACGCTGGAAAGGGTTCGAAACGTCGGGAGGTTAAACCAAAATAAAAAACGCGATAAAATCCGTAAACTAGTTTCATTTAAGGGGCTGTATGCAGTAAAAATAGGTTTTTCAAAAGATTATTTAGCAAAATCTACACATTTTATAGCAGAAAAAAATATATATGTTAATCTTGATCGTACATTCTAAGGGAACATTGTTTCCAAAACATGTTCTCGATATATTTTCTCGATAGAAAAAAATCATGAAACTACCTCTAAAAGAGAAATTCAAATCCAAAAATGAACGTCATACATCAACAAATCTTAATGAAATTAATATCAGTGGTGTAGAATATATTAATAAAAAGGATTGTTGTTTTAATTTTTTGATTGATGTAAATATTTGTACATATTAATTTAATTCATTAAAATTAATTCGAACGCGATGGCCAAAACACCGCGCTACCGCGGCGTTGTTTCGGTTCTCTTCCAACTCCACGTTGAACACGTTGAACAGAGAGCGCTGAGGCGCCTTCCTAGACGGACCTTTACCGCTCATCGCCCGCTCACCGTTACGAAATATGTTTCGTATTTATTTATTATTGACAGTTTTAATATTATTAGACCTTCCAAAACACGAAACTAAAAAATATATATTCACATATTTCGTATTTATAAATTATTTGTATGTATTAACAGTTGTTAAATAATTTATTTAAAGCGTAATTTCAATGTCTTATCTCGTGATTGGTCTATCAGTCCTATACATACAGTGTATAGGACCATCATTCTTTATGGATTGGGTTCAAATCCCTAAATTTTTTGTTGTTCTTATTGTTGATTTTCTTATTTGGGAATATACCTTAATTACCATTTATTTTTGTTGATTTGTTATTTTCATTAATAATTACAACGAAATATTATTGTATTTGTTCAAAGTTGAAACAGTTGAAGAACAATCTATCAGTAAATATACCAACTTTTAGTATTCAAATTTTTTAACGTCATCTATTGTTTTATTAAAATATTTAATTTTTCACCCTAAAACGAAAATTTATCTTATACACCAAAAATAATTGTTTTATAATTTTTCTTATTAATTTGTTTATTTCCCAAATTTAGCCATTTTATAAAGTAAAAACAAAATAATTTGCTGGCTAAGAAATTAAAAGTGAAAATAATATAAAAAATACAACTCGATGAGGGTTTGAACTTGAGACTACACCTACAACAAAAGTTTACCGTTGTGTATAACGCTCGGACCAACAGGCTACGCGAGGTCTGTGGAAAGTGACAAAATTTCGATTCCTGTTATAATTTCTGTCGTTTATCGATACATAATAACGATTTTATCGATAGTTTTTTAAATTTCATTTTAATTGAGAAAGTACTATAACATAGTAAATATTGAACATTTTAAGGGATATATTAAAATTCCTAATATATAAAAAAAGTGTAATAAAAAGTGTAGTAAAAAAAAGTTGTATTCGTAATTTCTGCAAAAATTTTATGAGCCATTTCTTTAAAATATCAATATAAACCATGAAAACAAAGAATAATAATTATAAGTAATTTGCCTTTATTAATTTATTTGACTTTAAGATGTATTTTTAATCAATTCCTTTTCCATTTAATTAAAAAAGTAATAATAAACAGGAAGATTTTCTAAAATTGTTGATTGCTTTCTATTTGTTATATACTTTATATTACATACTTTATATTTGTTTGTTTATTATTATTCCTATTATAATATAAAAGTAAAATATAATCATGATCTATAAAAGATATTATAGTGATCATCTATGTACATTTTCGAAAGCCTTCCATGATACTATCGATAGTAACCTACGGCCCACCACTACACACACACTAAGCAATGAACATAGAGTAAAGTAATACTACAGAAATAGAGAGCCATCTCGCATATTATTTTGGTCAACATCGCGGGCTAGCGACATCTATATTTCTTGTTCCGAAACATTCGGTGTATACCTATATATACCTATATGATGTATATACGTATATCTATTAATGTAGCTATATATTTTATTTATATAATAGTTACATTTAATAAGTACACAATATAATGATGAATGCCATACTGATAAGGCATTCATCACGAAATTGTGATCTTATTAAATGTAACTATTATATAAATAAAATATATAGCTACATTAATAGATATACGTTTATAATTATGAAGAACTTAAAGTATATTAAGTATGAAGTAGCAATTACATGTGAAAGTAAAACAATGTTATTTATTTCTTGCTTTTAATAATAAAAGATATAAATCTATGATTGTTAAAGTAACATTTTAACACTGATCTTACAGCTATTTCCCACATTAAATTATCATTATTTAATAATATTCATTGTTGTATCGTCCAAACATCATTTCAGCCGGTCCCTTTGGATATTTTGGTGTTTCTTATTTTTGAATATACATTTTAGCTAAAACACTCGTGTTCTTCATGGTTTTCAATATATTTTGTTGCTGTTTCTTTTTGTAATTCTTACTTCTTTTTCTTAGTCTACAAATTTTACTTAATTGTGTAATTTTTTGCTTTAAGTTGTTACTTTCTTTGTACCTGTAACATATAAATATAAATTATTATTTACTTATCATGAAAATATTTTTGTGTGGATTATATTGTTTTCCAAATTAGTTTTACCAGAAGAGTCGTTAATTTAATGTTTATGTCAACTGTATGTTCAATATCATATATGGATTCAGCACTACTAATAACATCTGTATGGTTAATGTAATTAGTAGTCTCATACACATCTCACATATCTAGCATTATAACAGCATTACTGTTTTTATCACATGAGTTATGAGAATATTAAAAGAGGTTCATATTCCCATGTTAAGTTATCCTAATACAATTTTTAATATTCATAACTGCCTTGGTGGTCTCACAGCATAAGCATAAGATTCTTATAAAAAAAACCACAACCATGTGGCCCAACTTGTCAGAAAATTCTCAGTAGCATGTACCTAGTAGTCAACAATAGGCTTGCCTCTTAATGTGTGAATCTAAACATAACTGGTTCTGTCACAGAATATGCACACACATCGAAATCTCTAGGTTACATTTTTAGAAAATGTCCTTTTATCTCTGTTTTCAGGGAATGAAAAATATCATTCGAATATGACGGTAAATTTCACCGCAAAAAAAATTCTATAATAGCTCGGTCGGTAATCGGGCGGCCCCAAAACAGACGGCCCTACCACCGTTAAAAGAGTTATGAGAGATTTAAAATAAGATCACATTGTATTATTATATACATAATTCTTCATCTTTTCATGTCAACAACACAATCGAATCAATTAAGAATAATGTTGAATAAACTTAATAGTTTGGAGTAGCCATACACAAAGCTTCTTGTAAGTGCTAATACCAATAGTTAAAAATTATTTTTACCTTCTCTTCTGCCTGTCTTTAAGTATTAAAAGTTATTTTCTTTTTACTATACACTATATTTTTACTATAGCTAAAGAATGTAAATCCAAATTGGCTTCAAGTTTTAGTAAGTAATATTTATATATTTTTAATACTGTGGATTTTCTTTCAAAATAAAAAATATAATTTTTACCTGTTGTGGGTAGTGCAGTTAGTTGGTATGTAGACGGTAAAAGGTTATCAATATACACTCCCAAAATTATTGAAGATGCTGAAAATAATAAGATACACAAATTAAAAAATAAATAACATATCTCTTACATCATCCTGAGAGATAAATGTTTCGTTAATATTTGTGTCAATGCAGTCTTCAAGGTTAAAAATGTATGGAAGTTAACTGGTTATATACAATAGATTTATCAAACTGACTACTTATTGTGTGTTTCCAACAAAAAGTTTATAGTTAGAGTGAAAGCTTAGCTTTATTATTGATTTTTTTACAAAGAAGTTAAAGTAAAGCGTATATATAATAATATCACACACATGGGCAATGGTCACCCCTGTTCAAAAGTTATAAAGTTATTTATTTATTTATTTGCTTATAGTATGGTTTCACAAGGTGTTACAAATCATAATATTGTACCACATGTTATACAAATTTTTATATAGCATGCAAAATATTACACGTATCAACTTTACTATTTATATAAAGTATACAAAATACAGTTGCAGTCAATTGTAAATTAAATTTCACAATTTATAATAAAGAGTAGAAAAAATAAAATTAAAATTAATTAAAATAATGTCAAGTATTAAATCTTATTAAAAAATTCTTTGATGTCGTAAAAATTATTTACCTTTAACCATATTAATAACATTTTTTTAAATTGTCTGTCATCCAGCATTTTCATGTTATTGGGTATTTTTTTTAAAATTCGTACAAATATCATCAAACAATTATTACTATACTTTACAGATCTAGGGGTGTCTTTTAGCACTAGTCTATGTTGGTTCTTTTTTGGCCTATTGACTTCGTTTGCTGTTGTAAACAATTCTTTATGATTCCTTAAGGCATATAAGGCATATACATTGCGAATTGGTGGACTTAACACACCTTCGAAATATTTTTAAGTTTTTCTTCACCACAGAGCATGTAATACATCATCAATCAACACTTAAAATCAAAAATTTCATTAATGCCAGCATCGGGATTTGAACTCAGGTTGCTCAAGCCAATATTGAATTAAAAGCAAGTCCCCTGACACAGCTATCAAGGCTACATATTTTTTATTATTATATCATGGCTAATTTATAATTCATATTTAATTTAGGAATCTATGCATACATTTGTTAAATTAACACTTACTTCATAGGTGCAGTGTATGTATTTTTTATATTACTTTACAGTTAATTGAGACGTTTGTAGTAGTTTTTTACATTTTCATTGAAGCATTTATCACAAATTTTCTTGCTCTCATGGATCTATTCATCTACCATGCCTCTAAAAGATTTACCTGCTAGCTCAACACATTTTTTAAAGAGCTCTGGGGTTGGGTTATTCAAATGATTTGGAAAGTTTTGAACAGGTACACCTGAAAATAAACCAGAAAGTTATATTAACTTATATTAGTTGTACCTATTTATTTCAGTAATGTCTAATTAATGTTAGGCTACAAAGTTAAGGCTATTTGGAAACCTCGTATGTATATTAGGTTTTTATAATAGGGGAATAACCATACCACAACAACCAAATATAAGCAATTTATAACAAAAACCTTAACAGAGCTATGGGTACAGCACCATAAATTTATGTTATATATTTGTCATAACTTTACTTTTTCTTTATTTGCTTTTTAACCAAGGTAATGATAGGATTAACAGGAATACACAAAGAATACATGTATTGCGCGTATGCAATCAATTGTACATACATCTGATGTGGTAAAAAAATAACATTAATATTATAAGTAGTCTATACAAAATGGAATATGAAAATTACCCGTGTTCACACATCCAAATATATAATATTTAGAAATAGGCAAAGTTACAACACAAAACTTACCTTACTAATATCGCAAAAATTGATTAATGGCGTCCAAGACATTGTAAAAAACACAAGCCGTCGTAAGTTTAGCGGAGAAATTTTCAACTCGACCCTAAACACACTTTTACTCAATTCAAAGAAATTTGGAATTCGTACTGCCATAAACACAAATGCAGAAAGACAAGGATTAATTAATAAATGCGTATACGCAATTAAAAAACATCAAACATTTGGACATTTTAAAATTATTAGGTGACATTTTTTTTTACCTTTCTTCTAGTTTATAACATTGTATTACAACTATATCACTTGTATATAGTGACCTCTAGTTAAAAAAAAAGAAAACATAACATTTGTTTCAAGATCCTATAAGAAAGATGTCGCTACAGAAAATACTCGATCGGCTTTGTATAGGAGATTTCCCGCCCCTGGCAATGAATGACTTGGTCTTAGCGGCGCGTCGACGAAACTCGCGCGCTGCCCGCCGCTAAGCGGCGTTACCCCTCCTCCGCTTTCTCATACTTCACCACCCAAATAGTTAAAAATTCACTGCATACAGCGCCTTAATATGCACAATGTTCGCGTAAAATCAAGGTAACAAAAGGTGCTTGATGATACAAAAAGCGCTAATCCTTTCGTTTGTTTATTTTCGCTGCTCGAGAAATAGACGAGAGGCGGGTATGATGTTGCTACACAGCACTTATTGTGTATTGCGTGGTGTGCGGGTGTTAAGGGCCGTTTTTAAAGAGCATGTGATACCACAGTATCTACTTTGCCGTTCACGATTAATATACACGTGCATCAGCGGGTTTTAAGGGCTATTTTTTTTTTAAATGACTTGATATTGATTTGATATTACAATCATTGTCAAGTATACTTTGGATCGGTCTTCCTTTTTTGTGATAATTTGAGAAACGAACGGGTGGTTCACCTGATGTTAAGGGATCACCGCAGCCTGTGAAAATCTACAACACCAGAGTAGTTGCAGATGCGTTACCAACCTTTAAAAAATTTGTCCGGCTACCTCACTCATCAGACGAAACGCGAAAGTATAACACTTCCACTTCACGCCGGTCTTCTGTGAGGCCGTACACCTCCCTGGATGAGCTTGCACACTCGTGCAACAGCCTAAGGTGCTGCGTGGCCCTACCACAATCCCTCGTAGGAAAATTATTTTTACTCTCGTTCGGAAAACTAGTGAAAGTCTACGTGTTAACTATTGTTGACTTTCTTCTGTATATGTCGCTCCAATGATAGAAGGTACAAATGTATCACTCCCGTTTAGATTTAACATTAGATAGGTTTAGACAACACCAAACTGCACTGGACATGAATGAAGGTGTGTACATCAGTACAGTACAGTACAGTAGTCGGTGTAAAATATCTGGCCGAACTACGTGTTAAAAACGCACAAGTTGCCGAGAGTATGCTAGTCAAGGTCATAGTGCAACTCGCTTGGTGTGACCTCTTGTCCATCTGAACGATGAAAGTCGTATCAATCTCTCGGTGCGGCCTCTTTATATCTAGCCGTGCAATCATACCAGAGTTTAACAAGCAAACCTACTAAGCGCGGCTCGAGCTAACGGCGACCGCGTTTGCACAGCACCGGCGGTGATTACGGGAAATTGTTTTAAAAGCACCCAACGCGTGCTAACCGACCACGCGGAAAAGGAGGCGCGCGTGTCGAGTGCATTTCACGGGTGCTCCACGGCGCGGTAACGATGTATCGCCGCCGCAGCTCTAACGACTGTCGCGTCACACCCGACTAATTGGAGACGCCGCCGCGGGCGTGGGGCGCGCCTGGAACGAAGGCATGTGCTAATTTTTGGTTCCGCGTCTGAAAGCGCACGCACTGCGGACCGCTTGCATCGTTTTCCCGGGTTTCTATTGACGTAATTGTTAATTGGCACGATGTGGATTGATTATACATGAGTTTATTATTTGTGTTTCTAAGCAGTGAAACAATTGGAAAATGTCTTTAACCAGTCCATGGAACAAGTACCTAGATCGCGAAAACACAAATACTGGTCCCGTGCCCCGAAGCCAATAGTTTAGCAACTTCGTCACCGAGTCATTGTTGTTATGTAGATGTTATTTAGTCAAAAACAATATAATTTAAGTATCGACATAGCATTGCGAGTTATTATCCGAGTGTAGTAGTAACACTAACCAGTTCTTTATGCGATTTGGTTAATCATTTTGTATTAAATGCATGGTGGTTTCCTGGAATTGCGAAATTTTCTTTCACAAACACTGAATGTGCCGTGGTAAGGCTACGCATCAGTAAACTGTTGCACGAATGGGCAGGCAGCAGGCGTGAAATGGACGGTTTAAACTTGTGAGTTGTTCGCTGAGTAAGGTCACTGGGGCTCCACCTTATTAATAGGTCGCAACGCATCTGCAACCCTACGGATGTTGCAAGTGTACGGACGGCGGATAACACAACACAGGTGAACCGCCAGCTCGCTTGTCCTTCTCATATTAAAGAAAAAAGAATATCTTCTTAAAAAGAAATTCTAATTCAGTTGTCAATTAAAAAGACAGAAGATTGCAGACGGAACCAATCGCCGCGAAGCCTATGCCAGCTTAACAATTCTTTTATATTTTAATTGCGTCTTTGCGGTGGCGGCGCCGTAGCCTTGTTCGCACGTTTCCGGCTCTAGGCACTCTACCGTTGGTACACTCGTGGAAAACCGTTCGTTACGTCTTATTCGTGAAACGAGCCAACAATGTCTTAACAGCTGCACCTTGTTTGTACGTCAAATTAGCGTCGGCTTTGCTTTTTGGCGAATATTTTTGTCATAGATTTTCCGCCATTCAAATCGAAAAAGATAATATTGACCTTCATATCATACCTTCATATCACCTTCACTATCATAAAGTTACTCAACAAATCTGAAGTAACTGCCTGTTACTTGCAACCACCTATATCCAGATTTGGTTCTTATCATGTACAATAGCATACAGCCGGGATAGCTCATAGTCCGGCCGATCTGCGGTGCGGGCACCAATGAAATTTAAGTGCTGACTTATCATGAAAGAAAACATCGCGAGGAAACATGAATGTTTTCGAATTAATAAAAAAGAAATATTTCGAACTATTTGAAGTCGGGCCATCCGCAGTGGGGCCTCGTTTTGGACTATGCCGTACAGAAGTGGCTTTTACCCAGCATTGTCAGCATATATATATACTGTTACTTTACTTTTGTTTATGTATCATCATCATCATCATTTCAGCCTGTTTGAGTCCACTGCTGAACATAGGCCTCCCCCACAGACTGCCACGAAGTACGATCCTGAGCCACCTGCATCCATCGACTTCCCGCACATTTGCACATCGTCACTCCATCTAGTGGGGGGTCGTCCTACTTTGCGATGGCCAATACGAGGCTGCCACTCGAGAACCTTCTTATGTATAATATATAAAATCTATATAATATCTTTTGATTTTTATGTATATATTAGGAATACGGTTCTTCAACATGCACAGTTTGTACTTTACTTCTACTGTATGACAAGACCTCGAAGATACGATTTCGAGGTTGTTGATGTAGGGCATCTACGAGCCATGCGTGACTCGGTTTTCTATCGTTTATCCCTGATGCTAGGTTATCAAGTTAAGAGTAAGGCTTTATTACTAATATATAGTTAACTATCGTTCTGATGGCATTAGAGTTGTCAGTAATGTTTAATTGTTTGTTCACAGGTGCATAAGGACTTCTTCGGACGTATAGTGCCTTTAAGCAATGCGCAAAGACAAGGTAAGAACTTGTTAATTTTTATTGCTATGTTATTATAAATTTATTAAGAGTATTAAAACAGCCTAAATTAAAATTTGGCTGCCCTAACTTCTAGTAGATCTATCATCTTTGACTCGTGTAGTCAAAGATGTTATCTAAATTTTACAAAAGAGTCTCATCGTCTAAACCTTGGTACATTTATATACACTGTCTCCACGCTGATGCTTATGATCTCCCGCTTAAGATCTCTCTCGCATCCAATCGTCCCAGCTCCACAGCCGAGTGTTAGTCTGATGCGAGTACATTCGCAACGTTTCCGACTAAGCCCCAAAACGTTATCACATAACGTTAATCACGCGTCGAGTTAGCGGCGCGCCTATTATTTTCAATTACGGGCCCGCGCCGCCAGGAAGGGTTGTTAATATTCATTCCCCGACACTCGACCGGGAATCGAACACCTGATCCCCCGCACCGCCCGCGCCCCCCCCCCCCCCCCGTTTGTCTGCCGCTCCGATATTAATCGTGCACAATTTGGCCGCGAATGAGAAATTTTAATAGGCATCGAGAGAATTGTGTTTAGCGACTTTAGGTACGGTCCACACTCGAGCTGCGGCGAAAGGTTTGCCTATGTAATTCGCAATCGAGTCATTTCACTATACTCTAAGTTTATAATAAAATAGATGCAATTACAAGATTGCGCTACTCAACAAAAAGGAAATTAGAACCTGTCAATAAATAAATTAGTAAAGTGCAACATAGAATGTGATATAATTATCTAACTAATTAATTAAATGGCATTGCCTAAATGTCTAAGTATTGCATAAATGTTTCATAGTCAATAAGGAATATCGATATCGTATGATTTGATAAGACTTTAGGGCAAAACATTTTTCTAAATTATGTGACATTTGCAAACATGTGGTAGTTTCAAACATTTGGGTATTTACGCGTTCAGCACGTGTCGTCATTATGGTTAAAGGACTCTGCCCACTAAAACGTATCATACTAATGAACGTAATAACTAATAGGCAAAAACCATACTTTTTTTTTGAAAAGTATGATTGTATGCCTACTAGACCGTTCCGTCACCGACCAGCACCGTCGCTTGCCATGCACGGAGCGTCAACAATTGACGAGGAGAAAATTTTACTGGTTCCTTAAATATGTCGTGAACACAACTACTAAAAGATATTTAAAACCACGTGAATGAAAGACGTGTGCGTAAATCCACACTGGGATCGCGTGGAGGACTAATCGCTATAACCCTCGGTATAGCTTTGGAATATAGGTATATAAATATATAATGATTTTATTTACAAATTTGATGACTCCGTGTTTGTCCTTACAACAGAGGATCATATTAACCTACTGTAGGTTAACTGTTTTCGAAGGGAAACCACCTCGATACATCTTCTAGGTCGAAATGATCGTTGGGATAAAAATACATTCCTAATCTTCACGTAGTATAAAAAAACGTAGTATAAAACGTAGTATAAAAGTCCCGATGTTTATACGCTTAGACCTTTTAAATTACGCAAAGGATTTTAATGTGGTTCAGCAATAGATAGAGTGATTCAAGCTGAAGGTTTATATGTAGTATACATGCATATTAAAGTAGAGAAATGTTGTGAAAAGTTAAGGAATTCAATATCTACATTGCACCCGTGTGAAGCCGGGGAGGGTGGCTAGTACAAAATATACGCTTTACACTTGGTAATTACAGATTCTTTTTCCTCGTCAAAGTGAAATCCCTTAATACCAAATCCACTGTTTGGTATAAAAAGATTTTTCTTTATTCGCGTGTGACTGTGTCCTTATGGTTATTACCAATGTTATCGCACGCCGAGCCTCCACAATTCTCATTAAGGTGACTGCCTAATAATCTCAACGAGATTTCTAATAGGATTGAGTGAGAGTTCTCACTGTCTTCCCGACTTTATTCCCATATTCTGAAAGGAATTTGTCACGATTTCGCTGAGCACGGCGGATTTTAGGGATGAGAGATTGGTGTTTTGTCAATCATTCGTTTTTTTATTGTGATAGAATCCTCCCGTGTTTGGACGACACTTATCGCCTTTCAGATAGTAAACGTTGTTTAGGTTTTCTTATTTTTGTATTTTATATATCAGAGGCATAATAAAAGATGTTTTCTTGGTAACTCGTATATTTTGACTGTTACGCGTCTCTGCCAGTGAGTGTATGGCGACTCCGGCATTGTCTGGCGTGCCCGAAGAGTGGCCCCCGCGTTTCCCTCGATGTCCGACTGTGTATTAAATTGTCTACGAATAATCTTCGTCCTCGCGTAATTTGAATGTAAAATCTATTACAAAGGCGCTGCGCTATTTGTATGCGTCAATCTCCCTACGCGCTATACATGCGTCACAATTTGCTTACGCGCCAAACAACACGCGTCCCTTCACGTAATACGCCTGTAAACGAAAAACGATAGAGAAAGATAGAGAGACAAAAACCGTAGAACCATAATTCCTAAACCTCTTAGACCCAATGCGTCCTTGCGTCCTGTATGAAAAACAAGCTCATACTTATATGGACCTCAGTAAGAGAAAATAAAAAATGATTTTTTTTTCGTTCGCGGTCTAATTGTCCACAATGTATCTGGTACTCCTCAGCCATGCTACCTCACTCAACTTGCACAAACCAGACAGTGCTCTTTGAACGTAAAATTTTCTAACAACAAAATATACACGCACGAGATTAATATTCTTTATTTTCTTTAAGCTTTTATATTTCAATAACAAAATAAACAAAATAATGAACCTAAAAACCGATTGGTTAATGTATAATAAGCTTTATACATCAACAGAGACGAATAATAGCTGGAGCAAGTTGTAATGAACGCTATGTTCTAATTGTTTCGTCTCCTCGGAGCGTTTCAGCTTAGTTATTTGATTTAACAGTTCTATTACCCATCGCGTTCTAACGACTGTGTTGATTGTATGACTTCGCTTAACTACAACCGTTATAACTAACGATACGGGGTGATACACAAGATTTATTTATGTTTGAATAGTTTTTTGTAAAGTATTGTTTACCTAGTTATTTATAAATGTATTTATTACCGTTATATATAATAGTAGTTATATATAATAGCATTCTAGTTACTTTTGTTTATGTTCTGTTGGGGGCGAACGGGTTTCCGTTTATTTACATAAAAGACTTTCATAAATCTACTTTGATGTTTGACAAAAAGGTACGCTACGATTAGGATTTTGAAGCTATCTAAAGCGTTGTATAAGTTTTTTGTGGTTATGAAAAACTTATTGAAGAAATGTTTTTAAAAGCTTTGAAATTAAAAATGCTTCGAGTTTTTTCGTTCAGTATTAACAAAAATTAACCCAGTATGTATGTACTTGGCTAATATTTTCCAGTTTTCATAAAAATTGAGCCACAAAGGGAGAGAGATGAATGTTTCTCTTTAATGTTTCGTCTTTTATTTCCCTTCGTTTTCTTGCATCTGATATACTGATTCAGTCGTTCAACTCGCAAGAAAATTATATTCCTTACATTATTAAAAAAAAATGTATCGTCAAACTAATATCGGGGTTCCGTTCGTTCGTAGCGAGTTTATTTTATTCATGCACTACCGTCCGTCGCTTAAATGAAACGCAAACTGCTGCCTCCGCGACTGAATGCTTAAGCGGGATTCTTTTGAAAACGGTGTATATTAAAATACCTACGGCGACTCGTTATTAAAGAAAGTAGGTAAGCGCACACGAGATTACATAATGCGATAGCGTTGGCGCACTCCGCAGCCCCGCTCCCGGCTCGCAATGGGCGGCACAATGGATGGCAATTAACTAGTGCAAACAGCCCGGCTCTCCCCCCGCCCACGGGGCCGTGATTATGCCGAGGCTGTTAATTATGTTTTAGGGTTATCTACTTAGCAGCGAACGCAATCGGTTTAAATCGCGCACATCGCTCTCGATCCGTCGCACCATTACCCTTTCGGATATAGTTGTGTACTTTCAGATATATTTATTACATTGTTTTAGTTCATGTGGATGACGTAGTTGTTTAAATTCGTTATGTAAATATTTTCGATAACGTATTAAATTTAATTGATGTTTATCTTGGTCTTGTCTGCGTCGAATGAGCTCAAACAAAATGAAAACGATAAAATCATTAAAAAATTATTTCGTTACGTTAATTCGTTAAAATACATAAAAAACGAAATGCGAGATTGCGCGGGTATTTATTATTAAATAGATTGTTCAAATATGGAGAGAATCTTAAATACGGAAATTTTATGATAAATAGAAAGACTTACAGGTGTATGAACAATGCTAGCTGCATTTATAATGAGTTTAATCTCCATCTATTAGATACGACACTTAGTCTTTCATGTAATGAAAAATAATGACACAAAAAATTTTGTACATGGTCTGAAACTTGGAATAATTTCATCGACAGACTGTTTTTGTGTGATCTCATATACGCTTAAGTTCGTTTGTTGGTAAGTCTGCTATCTCTCCACTCAATAGTGACTGAATAAATTAAATGAAGTTTGAAATGAAGATAGATTTGCGAAGGTAAAACATTATACTTTCTTTCATCTACTATAAAATTCCTTTTTTCATCACTATAAAACTTGTTAAAGTATGTTATAGTAACTTCAATTAAAGTTTCATTATTTATTTTTGCTTTTTCGTTACGGGAAACGATATAACTATATCTGATATAATGAGACTGTCCGTTGTGAGCCGTTTGTAATGTAAGCAGTTAACCTTTGAAGAGCTCCCTCGCTGTCTTTACTCTTTATCTCCGTTTCAACTTTAACTTCATGATATTGTCTTGACAACTGCGCTGTATACGTTTCAGCTTATAGTAAAATTACTTAAGCACCAAAGTAGCCTCTCCGTTCCCATCTTGGTTGTTAAAATTATATTAAGAAAGAAAAATAAAAAATTTAAATAAAGGAAAACAATATGCCTACGAGAGTCGGTGGATTGCCTGAGTTATCCTCACGTCCAATAATTGTCTGTCAACATATAAATAAACGTAACTTATCTTTTACTTTCAAGTATAATTTAATTCACTTTCTCACTGTAGTATATATTATATGTGTTATGAAATAGATATATATTATATCTCTTATGAGATAGAATCTGATTAAGATTATGTCAGCCGATATGATTATAAATGTTTTCAATGTAAAATGCATAAAGGAGAATTATTTATCTAAGTTTCTATATCCTAGATTAACGGGGGGGGGGGGGGGGGCTTAGGTTGGCCAAGTGGCCTGCCGGCGTCCGTCTTTCCGTCCGATTACAACGTAGGCGTCTTCAAGGCAAGATTGAATAGGTTTCTACTGAGCTAGCGCGCTTACCACCAAAGGCTGCAGTTGTAAAAAAAAAAAGAAATTGGAATATATCTCATTCAATTAGATATGACACTTGCCTCCCACATCATTCATTGTGATAATAATACAGATAGAATTACAATGTCACGCCATTATACAAATTACCATTTCTACCCATTATGTTAACGCCACAAGAAAACATTTAAATGTGTGAGGCATACATTCCCACGACAAGAATTAATTTATAGCTATGCGGCATATACGTTGCTAACCCCTTTCGTAAATATATGTCGCTTAACGATATAAACAATTTTGCTAAATGATAATTGCTTCGAAACGCATATGTTGTTTGCCACCGTGTAAAATTATTCTACTTAATTAAGACTAAGATTTAAAAAAGATTGCTCATTTCAAAGAAAAACAAATACTAAATGAATTTGTTTTTAATTATTTTGATGAATTAGGATAACTATTTTAATTATTAATGTTACTTAATAGTATTTGCAGTACAGATACAATCTAATGTATCATAAACATTTAAACTTTTGTTCGTTTCTTTTCAAGGGACAATAAATTTAGTTTAACTAGTGCATTTACGATTACTGCACAGTTTAATAAATAAATAAATATTCGGTACTCATTTTCAAACAATGTTGCTTAGTCCCGAAGTAAGTATCGCTTGTACTATCGGTACTAGAAACTACAAGATAAGCATACTTAAACACACTTTTTTTTAAATAAATAGATGTTATAACTATATAAACACTCAGACACTGGAAAAAGACTATGTTCATATGATTTATTAAACGAGTGTACAATACAATGATTTATTCTATTTTATGCATTTGTTGCGATTTTACTAATTAATTAATAATTTTCAAGTTGTCTTCAGTCCGAGTAGAACAAACAGTTACAACATGACTTTAGACACCTCAAACTTCACTAAGGGATGTAACAACGAATTGCGCAAAGCAAAACCAAAATTATATTGCTATGTTATTGAAAAGAGAAAAGAGAAAGGCCAGCGGAAGCTACGCGGCTACGTTGCTACGGTGCTACGCCTGATAGATGCGTAGACGATCTTGCAGAAACTGTATTTAACGGAGACGAACACAACCTTAAAAAATACAAAACCCATGAAATGTCAAAATTAGTCTGTGTGTGTGTGTTTAGTATTCGTAAATTAACTTAATTTTTTTTAAATCAACTATTAACTTGAATTGTCCACAGAAGCGTTACCCGACGTGATATCATCGAGTGGTGTATTCTACCAGTACAGAGAAGGGTTCAACAACGCCGTGCGTCGAAATGTTCGTGTGCGTGACTTATTATAACCATGCCAATGTTTAGAATTGTTATAATATTCTTAAATTTGTACAATAAGTGTAAAAAAACACGTAATTCAATAAGAATACAAAATAAATAAGAATTATTAAAATTTTTTCAAAGATTTTCATTATTATTGAAATAGTGATCTATTTCAATAATATAAATTTTTGGAAAACGTAAAATGAAGATTATGCAATTATGAACAAACGCGGTGATTGTAGAAGAGTGAAAGAAATCAAAGTTATCTTTTTAGTTAAATCAAAGTTAATAAGTTTTTGTTAAATCAAAGTTAGCTTTTTACGCCAAAATTGGCCCTTGTTTAAATAAAGAGTCGAAGAAGTCGTTTTAGGTCGTTTCCTGACACAAAGACAAAATTATGATTTGATAGTCGCCGCCCATGATTATGTACAATACCTGTGAGGCTGCAGATGCATTACTAATCTTTTTTTATGTCACAAAGTGGCAAATGAACTGACCGTTCAAGAAGAAGTGATGAAGAACTGATGTTAAGTGATAACCGCCACCAATGAACATTTGCAACGCCCGTAGGATTGCGGATTCGTTGCCACCTTTCAATAAAGTGGGCCCCGGCTATCTCACTCACTACTTCACGCCGGTCTTCTGTGAGTTCGTGGTAGTAACCGGGACGGAGCTGCCCATTCGTGCAACAGCGAACACTGTTGCGTGCCCTACCACATACAAAATCTAAACGTGGGCCCCGGTTTTCTTACTCACCAGGCGAACGCGAAAATATAATAGTTCCACTTCGCCCCAGTCTTCTGTGAGGCCGTGGTACCTCACGATTAGCATGCCCATTCGCGCAACACTACTAGTTATTGCGCGGTACTACCACAGTAACAATTCAAAGCAAAATTCAATTATTAACTAGTGTACGTCAAATTCTAAGACGGAAGTTTGAACAATAAGAATCTATTCTCAAATACAATAAACAAAAGAGTTTATATGCGTGTGCGTGTTAAATACACGGTAGTGTGTTTTCTATATTGATTTAATGTATTTTTTATGCATGATTTTTAAAAAAAGATTAACATTCTGCACTACTCTACAAAGTTTTTGATATCAATATATAGATAAATACTGGTCCAGCTAGCTGCCTCCAAGTAATTTTATGTTTATTCAGATTTAATAAAAGTATCAAACATCTGAACGAAACTCATGTATCCAAAATAACAAACAGCACTTTAGAGATAAAGGAAGTATTTGATACAGGTGTTGCAATTTCTCATCTATTTTAATAAAAGCAATGGCACCAAAGTCGTTAAGGCGAGCGTTGAAGCAAACTCGCTTCATAAATACATCAGAGACGATATTTATGTGCTTAGTTCGAGACGGTCCGTCTTCAGAGCACAGTGATTAACTGTTAAACTTGGCCGGGAGATCTACTGCAGTTCTTGTTCGCAGTACGAAATTCTAATGATATGGAATCATTGTTTTATTACTAATAACTTATATACAACACCTGCTCTACATTAACTAGAGTATTGCTTCTTGCTCTACTTATACAACAGATTTTTCCCCTGCAACAATTATCCTTCTTTTTAATTTGCAGGTCCATTAAGGAAGATTTATCATAACGTGATCAAAAATTCGCTAGTAGGTTAGAAAAAATGGCACCGCATTTCATTTCCGAGTGTAAGTCATTTCTTACTGTTCTGTGTCAATTTGAATTAATTCGTATTGCAGGGATCTTGGTTCATATTTATATTTTTCACCAAATAACAGTTGATTTTAATTTTTCATTTATTAATTATTATTTTTTTGTGATTATTGAAGCTAAGCACCTAATGTGAACTGGATAACCTCGGTTTTACCCTGGGCCGGATGATAGAAGTATAGAAAAGTATAGTAAAGTATAGAAAAGATCCGAAGAAAGAAATGCTCCGTGCAATATTTGAGGGCTCTTATGACAAAGGACGTCATGTTATGTAATCATCATCATCATCATCATATCAGCCGTAGGACGTCCACTGCTAAACATAGCCCCCCCCCCCCCCTTGACTTCCACTTCGACCGGTCGTTAGCGGCCTGCATCCAACGCGTCCCTGCGATCTTGGCTGGGTCGTCCGTCCACCTTGTGGGAGGCCTTCCTACGCTGCGTTTGCCGTCACGTGGTCTCCACTCGAGAACCTTTTTGCACCAACGGCCATCGGTTCTTCAAGCTATGTGCCCTGCCCACTGCCACTTCAGCCTGCTGACTCGCTCTGCTATGTCGGTAACTCTAGTTCTTCTACGGATCTCCTCATTTCTGATTCGATCTCGTAGAGAAACCCCAAGCATTACCCTTTCCATAGCGCGCTGTGCGACCGCGAGCGTTATGTAATAAATGTCCCAAATACGTGAGATATATTTAATATCATAATGATTGTGCTTCAAAGCGGCTTATACACTCTCTAGAATGAGAACTGACAGAAAGGTGGGACAAAGTGAGAAGGCAGATTTAACAAAGAAATCCAAACCTGAAAACTTAAGGCCTTAAAAGCAGAAATTAGCAGAACAGAATTCAATCCAACGAAGAAAATTTTTAGTAGTAAGTATTCCTTGGAATGGCCGCAAGAGAAGAGATTTTTTAGGAAGTTAATTTTCTTTTTAACCGACTTCAAAAACCTCCTCCAGGTTATCAACTCGGATGTTATTTTATGTATGTTCGAGCATAACTCCGTCATATATAGACGGATTTGCAAAAAATCTCGAAAGGGTTTTATTCCAGAATGGTCCCATTTTTTTGATCTGATGAGTTTTGGACATAGAGAACGAAACTCTTCAAAAAATTACTACTGCTACCGATTGCTACTATCGTATAAGTATGCATTGTTTTACGCAATCACCCAACAACATCACGTCTGTACTCTCGAAAGTATTAAACAGATAGATAAAGAACAGAAGGCCATATTTTTTATCATAGCTTATATTGTCAAAACTTTTAATTGGCCACGGTTTTTTTTTTAATTCGATTACACGTTCTAGCTGTAAGTTTTCATAAAAATAAAACACAATCCCCGGTGCCGGTACCAATGAAGTTGTTAATCTTAAGTGCTGACTTTTCACGTGCTCAGCAGTTAAGGAAGACAAGACATCGTGAGGAAACCTGCATATTTTCGAAATAAAAGCAATAAAATATTTCGAGGATACGTGACGTCCGCCAATCCGTGGTGGACTGTGCCTCAATAAGCTCTGTACATCATTGTTTGCGGCGTGTACCAGCTACGTAATTCCCCTGAGTTATCTGCCCGCGGACCGCTTCCGACGAAGCTGTCAAAGTCTCCGAGCTAAAGCGTAACTACAAAAACGAAAAAGTCGTTTCATAAAACGATAGATGCATTTCAAAAATGTTGTCTATACGAACGGCTTAATCCTAATTATCTGTCAGCATTTCGAGATTCCGAGAAGTAATTTAATATCGGGCTGAAATGCATGAGAAGATTCTCCTCCATACCGCTCGCATCGTTCTTTTGTATCCGAAATTTTTTAGCGGCACGAGAATTAAGATCCAACTCAAACTTTTAGCCAACCCCAAAATGTCCTCTGAAAGGGGAAGGTGCTATATTCGAACTTTGCTAGCCTTAGTTCCACCCTAGGTAATCATTCCACTCAGCATATACAGCAGTCTTAGAAGCCACTCTCAACTCTCATATTAAATCCCAGTCGTTCTGCTCCCATCTTTCTACTGGAGCAATTGCCTAATGATTATATTCGTTGAACCTTTTACTGACCGTAACTATAGTTTTTTTAAAACCTATTACCAAAAATCTGCGCAACAGCTGTTCAAGTCTTTTCAAACAGTAATAATTATACCCTGTAAATCGATACGTTGACGGTGGATACGTGCTTTTTACTTTTGTTCAAATTTAAGATGTTCTTGTTAGTTTTATGATTACGTTTCACGACGAAGGCTACATTATTTGGCTGCAGCAAATAAACTTAAAACCATGTGGAATTTTTCATAGTTATGTGCGGTTGCATTTGCGACGATTTCTCCGCCTTTCCGTAATGAGATATGTAACTGAGAACAAATTTGCAAAACATCCTCTTTACCTAGAGAAGACGGCATCTGGCTATCAAGTTAGTTCTACGTTCGATGTAGCTTTAATAATCTACGTTCTGTAAGCGAAATTATCAGTCAAAGTAAAGTATATTTAAGGGCCAGTATTTCATTATTATTATTGTAACTTTCATTATTAAAACATTTCCATTACCTATATAAGACTTATTTTCCATTTTTTTATGTTAGAAGGTGGCAAGTGAACTGGCATTTCCCCTGATGTTAAGTAATAACCGCCGCCATAGATATTTGCAACACTCGTACGGTTGCCTCACTCACCAGATGATATGCAGAAGTATAACACTTCTATCTTCTATCGTCATCTATCAACCTCTCAAGGTTCGACTGAAAACCAGCAATCGCGAAATTTTCTTCTAGATGTAAACCTTTTTGGTGCATTGATTGGTAATTTTTTATTCTTGTTTTTTTTTATTTTAAGAGTTTTTTTTTGTACCAAATAAACATTTCTCTCTTGCTTTCTGCTTATGATTTTTTTTCTTTCTACTTATGGTCTCCTATAGGTCGTGATACTTCCCCGGATGGACCTGCCCATTTGTGCAAAAGCGAAAACTGTTGCGTGATGTTATTTTATTATCTTAAAGCGAAAACTGCTGTTATTTTTATTACATTACAAAATGCAATAAAAATAACAGCAGTAATTTTTATTACATTTTGTTGCTCTTAAATATATTGTAATAAACTGTAATAGAAATCAAACCACGACTAATATTTATTTCATCTAGATTTGTTCAACCAAAAATATTGTTGTATCGACGTGTACGGGATATCATTAGATAGCGTCCAAAAATTATAAGGTATCATCTAAACTATAAATAATAAAGACATTATGGTTTTTAAAGTACCCTAACTCTACAGCGGAATAAGTAAGCGAATTACAATTATATCTGTTTTTATTTACGTATCATCATCATTATCATCCCCTTTTCAGACTATTAGAGTTCCCTGCTGAACATAGACCCTCCATAGACTGTGCCATTAATCACTATCCTGAGCCACCTGCATTCATCGCCTTCCCACACATTTGCACAGGTCATTGCGATGGCCAATACGATGCTGCTACTCAAGAACCTTTCCTCCCAATCGGTTATCAGTTCTACGAGCTATTTGAACGGCCCATCGCCACTTCACGTTACAAATCTGAGCTATTTTGTTTATCTTCGTTCTACTGTTTTTGTTCTCGTGACCATTATATAATTACAGTAATCCATCGCTTTATTATCTCTTATATACAAGGACACGTACAAATATTATTCGGTAAGTATGCACCACATCCTTAATAGTGAATAACATTATATCATCTAGTGAAAAATAGAATTTAGTTCTATCATTGTCAAAAACCGCGAGACCTCTCTCTCCTCGATAATTGTTGAGATGGACGAACATACGGAAAGTTAAAAAAAAGTATATATGTACTTATGTACGCGTGTAAGAGTTATGCTACTTTAGCGTGACAAAAGATTTTTTTTTATGCGAAAAGTTTCCAAACGAGCAGACGGGTCACCTGATGTTAAGTGAATACCGCCGCTCATGGACATCTGCTACACCCGAGGGTTACAGATGCGTTGACAACCTTTTGAAAATTGGGCTCCGGCTACCTCACTCACCAGACGAAACGCGAAAGTATTTGTCATACTTCCACTTTACGCTGGTCTTCTGTGAGGTCGTGGTTCGTACCCGGACGGGCCTGCTCATTCGTACAACAGCCGAGGCTGCTGCGTGGCCCTACCACCGTGAATTAGTACCACGACCTCAAAGAATACCGACGTGAAGTGGAAGTGTCTTACTTCTGGTGAATGAGGTAGCCAGAGCCCACTTTAGTAAAAGGTGACAACGCATCTGCATCTCTACGGGTGTTGCAAATAAATAATAATAATGAATATTTTAGGACACATTTTATACACAACGTTCTCTAGTCCCAAACTAAGCAACGCTTGTACTACGGGTACTAGATAACTGATAAACATACTTATACATACTTTTCTTTAGTAAATAATTACATATTATACATATATAAACACCCAGACGCTAGAAAAAACGCTATGTTCATCACACAATATTATTCCAGTAGTGGGGATCGAACCCACACCCTCTGGCGCAGGAGGCAGGTACACTACCCACTATGCTATTCGGTTCGTCGTCATGATGTCGACGACGTCAAATGTCCTTGGGGGGCGGATGTCACTTCAGGTGATACCAGGTGAACCGCTTGCTCGCTAGCCACCTCTCACCTTAAAAAAATACGTATTCGAGATTTAAATTTCAGAAAATAGGCCCGTAAGAATAATAAGGGTTATTGTACAAGTAGGTAGGTGGAGATAAATAATAGATGTCGCTGTGTATTTAATGTATTATATTTCGTAATAATTAAAACAACTATTCGTGAGTCTACGTACATAATGCAGTTATCCATGTTATACATATTTATAATATTTTACAAGGTACCGCGCCAGCAATTCCACAACTCGTGCATAGTGCAGTGGGCTATATACCTCTATCTCTCTCTGTCTCTCACCTATATACAAACATGGCGCGGGGGTTGACATTAAATACAAGTGAAAATGATCCCTATTCGTAAATAAGCGTTAAAGCAAAACATTTGAAACATCAAGCAAATCCTTAATAAAATTTAACATTGTCTTTGAATTTTCGCATCTTTAAATTTTTAAGGACATCAGTTGAATCAACAAATTGATATGCTGTTGCTTCATAACTATTTATTAATCAAAAAAATGGAAACAATACTTTAAGAATTCTTAAAAATAAAAATGTTACTTACAGATAAGATACATTGCAGAAACGTTATAATTAAAACATTAAAAGTGTATCTGATGACATATATTACTAATATAATATTATTTACATTGACGTTTTATTCTAGCACAAATACGAACATTGATCTATGGTAATTAAATAATACAGTAATCTGTATTGACAAATACATTTGTCTAAAATCTATCTACTACCTAAGAAAAAGAATATCTTACAACGTTTTGGTCGAATACTGTACGTTATGTTGATGTTAGTTCTAATGTATTTACAAATATCAATTGGTAAAATTTAATTTTACCACAAACGAGATAATTTCATTGGTACACACATAGCAATATGTAAGATTCTCATAAAGAAAAAACTATTCAACACACTCGTATGCATTTCATAGCTGAATTCTTAATATCGAACAATGAATAATCTTATTTTTGTTGTATTTCGCTGTTGTAAAATATAGTTCATGAGCGCACAGAGTTTAATTAGTACTGAATTGGCATTAAATTACCAAACGAAAATTGATTTCTGCACACTCGCAGTATTAGTTCCACTGAATTTACAAATGTAACTTAACTCAAGCTAACTTCTAATTGAAGTCACTGATATATATCTTTGCCCGATTGAAAGAAATACGAATTTTATTAAACAGTTTTGTTCAAGAAAATGCACAAATCTTTTAAGCAACCAGAAAAGTGCTCCTATATCATACAGGCCTAATATAAACCCAAAAAAATATTACTTATAGGATCAATTTAAAATGTTATTGAATTAAAAATTTGCCGTACTTTTCGTTTATATCAGCATCGATTATTTCTAACTTAATTTTATCGCATTAGTATCCACACAATCAGTTATATATCACTGTAATGGAGAAAACTAACTGCTCTACAAACACCAGTTATCTTCACAAATATTTACTACATACAACTTATCAGATCCGCTAAAATTAAAATAAAACCTATCATATTATGGCACAATACATTTGCATGACACAATACATTCTGATGACATCAACAAATTTACATGTAATACTGTTTGTATGTAACAAGATTAAAACCATTGCTCTATTGTACGAATTGTACTATATTGTTAATTTCTATTGAGTCTTTCTCAATTATATGAAAGTTTACAGTCTAATTAGTTCCTATAAGAATTGGCTATTTACTTACGATTTTTGAAGAAACTGCTCACATATGAAACAAAAAATACAGTTTTCATGGTAGCGTTGAAATCCAGGCGAATCTTTGTGCAAATTTGACTAACTAAACCACTGTTTTATTAAGGTTTGACTTAAAGTTGTCATTAATCCGTTATTGGAAGATCCTATATTATAAATGGATTTTATTTTATAACAGTCATGAGATTATTGTTACTAAACAATGTTTGCATATTCGTTTTATCACTAAAAACCTTTTTTTCACTTTGGCAAAAGTCAATTTATAAATCCTAATAATTTTATTTCGAAATAGATTCGCTTAAATCGTATATTGAACACGACTAAGCATTAATATTAATCAAACCCTTGAGTAGTTTGGCATTCGTGTGACAGCATGTGTTGTTGGAAAAGGGGAAAATTAAACATTATTTAAAGACAAAATTTACACCCCCAGTCGGTATTATATCCGAAGATTCGAATATTTTACATAACATACTAGTGATTTCATTTAACGTATAAAGATGGCGTCCACAAAACATCCATTTCATATACTTTCGGTGCTGTGGGATTCAAACCTGCGTCTTCTAGTTTCGCGCCCAGACGCTTTACCAACTAAGCAAATGGGCGCGAAAATCTTGACATTTATCTTTATCCTACCATCTATCCATTTCCTTTTTTTTAATTTTTTAGAGTTCGCGCGAAAGGGTAGGGATTTAATTTCATTGATGTTGCACTAAAGAATATGGATTCTTTCTGAGCGAGACTCGAGTAACATTGTCATCCAGAGATTACTTGTTATAGCATTTAAAACAGTATTTAAGTCATTAATCGAAAGTACAAAAAATGGGAAGATGAATTTTCGTGCAATTTCTTAACGTTATTGCGTTACAGAAAACAATCAAAACCAAATTGATGGCGAGTAGTAATGGTTTTGTGTTGCACAATTAGCGCAGTGAATATAAATAAAGGAAAAGGACGCTGGTAGAGCAACGGGGAATTTAACTATCATTACGAGTAACTAATGACTTCGCGAGGGAAGTCGCTACCGTCGTATATGCTATAAATGCTGCCTTACTCCATATGCTTGTGCGGCTCATTAGAGTTGGTTGCGGGCGCGTTGGCGTCATGTGGCAACAGCGGCAGTGGCAGCGGTGGCAGCGTCAGTGGCATGGGTAGCAGGGCGCGCGACTGGAAGCTGGCCAACGAGTGCAGCAACGCCGCGGAGTGCTCGTGCGCTTTGCGGCGTAGCTCGGCCACGCTCGAGGAGCGAGCCTCTTCCTTAGGGCAGCACGGGCATGGCGCGCCCCAACCTGTGGCGAATGCAAGAGGCATTAATAAAATAACTTCAAATATGGACCGCGAAACTTGTGGCTTGTGGAAAACTACTCGACACTTGGTCCCAATTGATTTGAGTAATAATAATAATAGAATTTTAATTGACATACTTAAACATATGTGAAAATGTTCGAAAAACCATTTCCTTTGTTTTAAATGAATTCGGCCTACAAATTCGTATGTTATATTACGTTACGATGCAAAGAAATATTGGCCATGGACACGTAGATGCGCTACGAATATAAAGTTGTAAATAAAAAAAATGTTCTTCCTTCGAGAAACTCGAGAGAAATAACTCACCTTTCAACGGGAAGAACGGCTGCGACAGATGGTTGAGGTGTTGGGAGAGATGAGAGAGGTGCTGGGGGAGAAAGAGGGGGGGCGCGGGCGGCTGGTCACCATTGCCCGGCGACGAACGGAAGGCACCCGAACTGGTGAAGAAAAGACGACTATTTTAAAGCTACCCCATCTCTTGTTCACATGATCTAGACAGACAGAGATAACTGCGTGCTTGTATAGCTATCCATGTCTGATTATAACCGAGCTGGTGGAAGTAACAATTGCGTTAGGTGGCCAACCTCTTGTCTTCCTTCGGCTTTGAACGTAAGATTGCGGCCAGAAATTATTGTGCCAGTTCCATTTTCAGTTATGCCACTGGAAATCGACCTCCTAATTCAGATCATACGTCGTTATTATAGCGTCGAGGCAAACCACTAGGCGATCATAAACGCCTGTTGAAAATATGTCTACTGATCTCATATTCCATTTCTGCTCAGGATTTATGAGGCCATGTTGCCTCTGTGTATTTATTATATGACTGTTTCATATAGCCCTATTATAATATATAAATTTAAACAAGAGTTGTACTGTAATCACCTAACTACAATAATTTTCTGATGGTAAAGCGTATTTCTTAAAAAGACTTCTTAAAAATAAAACTAAGAGTTTTAAAAAGATAAGTGATTATTAGATATTGTAAAAAAATACTTGTAGTATGTTGTAATTAGTTCTTTACCTACTACTACAAAGGCGAATAATAAAAAATACTCTATTTTCTTTTGTATAATACAGCAGTCTCGTGCTCGCCTAAATTTCAAATGGGTAGACAAGCCTGCATTCACTGTCTCTTTTATTTATTACATGTAAGAAAAACATATTTTAGCACGATTATTATTATTTCAGACACTGATTCTATCAAGTCTCATAAGAAATAGTCAACGGGCTAAATTTACATTCGGTCTCATTGCATGCCGATAAATATGTCGTAACTAAACTACTTCTGAGTTGATGTTCATGTATATTTTTCTAAACTGAATATCCATTTTTTTATGAATAAAAAATTTGACAAATAAAGTAGCATTTTATTTCAAACATCGATGCAATAGTTTCATTTTCATGTTTCAATACACGAATAAAGTTTTAGCTCTCTACAAATTTAGTATACATATTAAAAAAAAATTCAATAACACTTTTAAAAGTCTCGAATCGAAACAGATAAGGAATTGAGAACGGGCCATTTGTATATTTTCGTTGCAGAAAGAAACGGATAGATGTCTGGCCCCGTTGATATTGATCTAGTAAGCGTCACGAACCACTTTGATCTACGCAAATAACGTTTGCGCTCAGCCAACCGGCGACGATTGGAGACGACTCGCTTATTTTATTTACTACTTTGTATAGAACTCACTTAAGCAATCCAATTATACGGGACTTCTGCTTGCTTATATTGCAGATTCACTTCGTTAAAGATTACTTTCCGATTTAATCTGTATCTAAATGACTATTAATGCAAGTATACTGCATTCGGTTGAATAGCACAGATCTTCTGTGATACAGATTGTGCCTGAAATTAAAGTTATCTGTTACGTTTTAAGCGTAAAGCGCTGCACAAACACGCATTTGAAATCTCAATTCCGATTTGCAGTATTGAAAAAGAAAACATATTTAAAAATGGAAGGCGAAAAATCCCAAAAACCATGTAGCAAATAGTTTCGGGACGCGAACGTGCTCGATGGCGCTGCTGCAAAATTCAGCGCCACATCGCGTCGCATCTGCGGAAGAGATTGGAGACAATGAAATGTGCGCGGGCGGAGGTGTCGCGCCACTCCGCCATTCCCTCAGTGCATACTCGATGTGGCGGAACGCGGGCCTAAGGCATAAGCGGAGGCGGCGCTGAGCGGGATTATGCATGTCGCACTGCAGCTACGATCGTGCAATGATATTATACACAAATACGAGCTAGATATGACACTAGCGCACCGAAATTGAGACACTCAAATTATTTATTGGAGTAATTAGATTGCAATTGTATAGACTGCTATCTCTTTCCGTATCATACGTTCTATGTCATCTGTCACATTCACTTATATATGTCATATTATATAAAGTGTAACAATTTATAAACACGCGCGCGCAGTATGGACATGCGTCGTCTATATTATTAAACATCATTTTAATTATTCCCAGGCTCATTCGTACTTGGTCTTTATATGAACATGCACTGTTAAATTAAAACATGTAGAAAAAGTACGAAAAGATTGTTCGATTCCCACAGCGGCTACAATCTTTTCGTACTTTTTCTACATGTTTTAATGTTCAATCTTAAGTGCAGAGATTAGCACTATAAAAAACTTTAAAATTTATAAAAAAAGCAATGGCGACATCTCTCGTTCGAATTATCGTTGTAAAACGATATTCGAAATTGTTTGTATGCTGGAAAGGATATAACAATAGATGCGCCAAGCATTGCTTCAAATGCTAAATAACAATGTAGAAAGAAGGCGTTAAGATTTTCGTCGCTGTGGCTATCAGCCGTTTAGCTCAGTGGCTAGAGCGTCAGGCCGCGAATGCCGAAGACGTGGGTTCGATTCCCACAGCGGCTACAATCTTTTCGTACTTTTTCTACATGTTTTAATGTTCAATCTTAAGTGCAGAGATTAGCAGTATAAAAAACTTTAAAATTTATGCACCGTTAAATATAAAATATTATCACTAATCAAATCCGTAAATTTATATCCGCAAGTTATTGAGATTGTCGTCTAGACTTATGTAGTTAAAATTGCAGATACACAAATGTATTGCTTAAACCTTGGAGGGCGTCATAAATCAAGAAGTACGTAAGCCTACGTGTTAATCTACGTTATGACATAAATTATGCATTTATATGTCATGAACTAGTCATGTTCCCTTTTTCCACAAGCTCTAAGTTGTCTCCTGTAGTCTTTTTGACGTCCTTCACTTACAGTTTAACGCACATTGGTACACGTACTATTAATATAATTCGGTACAACTTGGCTTTCCTCTATCAGACGTCATCTAGTCTAGTTATGTTATTCGAACAGTCCATCCAAAGCTTTCTCGGTCTGTTTTCAGATTTCCACCATGCAATAACATAGTATGAAAAAAGTTGCATTGTTTTTTAAATATTTCCATCGACATTCTGATTTTGTTCAGTTATAACATATAAGGTTGATACAAAATATATACAAAACTTATTAAAAGCCACTTTCCCGCTGCCTCTCGTGACTTGCGTTCAGAATCCCTCGGGCACTCGTTCAATGGAATCAAAGGATTTACGTTCATTACAGTCGGTAATAATTGATGGTTGTCGCCGTGCCGTGCTGGCGACACAACTTGCACACCACTAGGCTATCACTACTAATACTGAACGCGTAGCTAGATTGTCCGAGAACTTGGCCATTCTACGACAAAGTATGTATTTTAATACCAATGAAACTTATTTTCGATTGTGTCAGGCGGCGTGTGCTTATGTTTAATTTGGACCTTCGCGACTTTGTGAAGGGTTATTTTATAATGGCAGTGATATTACTTAAGTATAATTAAAAAAAAAATGATATCACCTTTTTGGTGGGCGTTTTAAATACATTATTGAAAAAAACATTTACTATACATATTAACATATTTATTATCTTAATTTATCCTCCAATAGAATCATCAAGTAAGCACGCTGTCACCAAGCGGCTGTTGTTTCAGAGTTTATGATTAATTCCAAGTCTCGTGCAAAATGTAGGTACTGAGGCACCACAGATTCCATTACCAGTACAAGGGTCAAGTAGACTCTGTCTAACGAAGCGCGCCTCTATTAATTGGTTTCCGCGAGGATGGAAAGGGGCGGTGAGGGGTCGCAGGGGGGGGGGGGGGGGGGGGGGCTGCGTTCCGAAAACGTCCTCCTTCCAGTCTCGGCTAATATGAATATTCAACTAGCGAATTGAATACAAGAAGGCACCGAACAAAGAGAATTGATGTAACCCTTAACACCGTTAGTAATTGCTTTCGATGAAACAGCACTGCGTTAATATAGCGCGATATTAAGACGTTCGCTTTGTCGGTGTCGCGCCGCCCCACTTTGAAGTTTAAAGTTTTGCAGTACTTATACTGATTGCACGATGGCCGAGTAGTTCGTCTTCAATTAAATCCTAGTCGAGCCCACGGTGTCATGTAAGCTTTAAGAAAAGTACAAATAATGCCTAAGTCTCATCGCTGAATAAGTGATTTTAGGGGGTAATTAGAATAGTACAAAAATATATGATATCATTCAAATGTGTTCGATTCGAGACGATTTTCCGGGCTTTTTATGTAAAATTTGCCGAAGGAGCGGGCGATTCCCCTGGTGTTAAGTGATTACAGCCGCACATGGACACACACAACATCTTGAAAAAAATGGGGTACAGATGCATTGCCTGTTTATAAAATTGTTGATCCCAAATAGGATGAGCTCGCTGGCCTACAACTTATTCTACTTAATCAGGATAGAAATTTTCACAATACAAACGTAGAGGCAAAAGAAACCAAACGGCTGCAAAAATTAAGTGATAACGTTAATGTACATGTTTTGATTCCTGTGTCAAAATTAACTTATATATTATGTGATTCAAATACATAGAATTAAACTATGAAATTTTATTCAATTTACTTAACTGACATTTATCATTTCGTGAATTCTTATATTTCAACCAGACTATACCAGTATATATATTCTTCTATTGTAATTTTAGTAAAATGTTTGTATTATTATAATGTTTTTGATTCATAATATCTTTATTAAAATTCTTTTATACTTTTATGGATGTGTCTTTACTGTTTGTTCCAAGGTAGTTTTTTACATATTACGTACTTTGTTGGTGATAAACATGTTTATATTAGTATTTACTTGCTAGTGATTCTAACTACCGTTCTAATATAAGTTTAGAGCCGGCCGAAACTGGACGTTAGGACAAGGCTTTACTAAGCCGCCTGTCAGTCGACATCATTACCAGAGCGCTCCTCTATCGGAGGCCGCTCCTGAGAGTGGGTAATGACTGCTGTTAATTATTCATGCAATTAACTGATTATTGCGACACTAGGGGGCTTAAGGTCGGACTAGCCCCGCAACTACAGACATCTATAATAAGGGTGGAGCGTCAGAGTAAACGCCACAGTTATTCTACTTTACATGATTCAAGTTTTACTTAATTATTTGTTAACACGATGGATACTAATTCATTACTCTCTAGTTGGTCATAAATATACTGGAAATCTGACTAGTTTAAAAATTCTGTTGATACTTGCTCTGAAAACGCTGAGATGGTGTCGCTATGTCTCTCGACTATGTCTTATCTATCTATCTAGCTCTAGTGATTGACTGCTTAATCGAGCGTAGAGCGTCTGAATTATGTACTTTATTGTCGAGGCGAGAAGTAAAATCCCTAACATAAACTTGACTGGTCGAATATCTGATGCAAGTAATAACGGTTTTTCAAAAATGTATTGACTGAAATTTTTTTCATATAGGTAATAAATACTATTCCTAGACTTAACGCTTGCGGCTGTGATAAGAGGGCTGGTTTTTTTCTCGTACAAAAGTTAACCATACCTCTCCAGCTTTCTTACCACCACACCATGCCGCGTGGCCTAGGTTTATTACGTAAAATGTGATTTTATATATATATTTTTTTTTGGGATAACATTATCCTGTGTTGTAAGGACGTTTTTACAAACATAAACTTCACGGAACAAACACCCAGATTTGATATACTTGATATTTTTTTTTTTCAATTAACTGTTCACATTCGTTATTTGTGTAAATTAAACCACAAACAGCGGCAAACACTGGGCATGTTTTCGATTTTCATTTGTTTAAACTCATAGCTTCGTATAAAACATTAGTGTAATGCAATATCGCTACTTAAGATAAGGCGTATGCGTTAACTCAGTAAGAGGAGCGGTTGCGACGCCGAATTACTGTCAATTTATCGCATTGCATAATTAATTTTCATTTGCGCGCGCCAAGTGTGTATTCCGTTACCGGCGCAACTATATTTTGATCATTTATTCATAGGCTCGTGTCAGGCATTTCATGATGTTGAATATCAAAGGCGGGGGACAATCGAATAACTCAGCCCGTGAGTCGGGCACGCTTTGTTTCGGAACCTCGCTAAGGAATGCTTTAATGTCACTCTGATTTAAGTGTGTGATCTGTTTTTGTTGCGTTAGCGTCGTTTGGTGTCGGACTCTATCGCAAAAGTGTGCTATACCGCCTAAGGTCAACTATCGGCCGTCAGCACTAAGCGGTTACTGATATGTTGATTAAGCTTGGAAACTGTAATTAGTTACAACTAGCTCGACTGAGTTCGACTCAAGTATATTTATACAAACATAAGAAGGACAGAAAGAGAATACATTTATTTACCACTAAAAAGTGCGCCACTGAACAAAAAACGAAATTTAACAAAAAAAAAAAGTACAGTAAAACAAAATCAATACAAAATTCTAATTTAAAACTTTACTGTAAAATAAAAACTATAACAATAACTATAAAATAAATAAAAACTCAAAACAAATTAAATTTTAAATGAAAATAATTGTTGTACGCCCTGTTATCGGTAAATTCGGTCAGCGGAAAACGACTCGAAATAATTTGTTTAGGCGAAAACGACATCTGCCACACACCCGAGGGTTACAGATGCGTTGACATTCCTCACTTACCAGACGAAACGCGAAAGTATTTGTCAGACTTCCACTTTACGCTGGTCTTCTGTGAGGTACTTACCCGGACGGACCTGCCCATTCGTGCAACAGCCGAGGCTGGTGCGTGGCCCTCTACCACCGTAAAATCGAGATAATTTCACTCACTACACATTTTTCATTTGATTTAAGGGGTTTTGGATCTCCGGAGTCCAAGAAATTAATACTATCGATATCTCAACGGTAGATCAATAGAGCCCAATGTACATTTCAAATTTATTGATCTTAAATAAAGCACCGGTGAAACCTTCCGCATGAATAGGTAATTTTCTAAAGTAAGACAAGATGAATTAACAATTACAAATTACTTTTACGTTTTCTTTTCCCTCTTGCTATCATTTACAGTTTAATTTAACTAAAACGCTAACTGTAGCGTGAATAGGTTCAGTTGAGGAAGTCACAATGTCATAGAATACCAGCATGCATAAACTAGAAGCGAATACCGTTACACGCCAGTTTTTAACAATCAGAATATTAAATCGTTTCTTGGAATAAAACCCAGATTTAGCAGCCCTAATGAAATTCGATCGTTGATAGTGCGAACAGCACTGAATTATCTTTAATCACAAATCTATCAAGGTCGCCGATATCATAATCAACATCACAATGTTCCATTTTTAAATTAGCCTAAAAACACTATGGCATCAACGAAACGGGGCTTCGTTGAAAATGAAATAAATCATTATTAACCAAAACAGGTAAAACGGCCCGAGACCACTTTATGTATATCTTTAAGGAACAATTTTAAGTGGAAGGTATATACGCCACGGAGGCGGGCGGGCCCTAATTGGCAATTTTCTCTTTACGCCATTTTTTCCAGCTTTTAAGGAGAAAAATTCGTTAATGCATATTTAATCGTCATAATCGCCGCTCCCTCGCGAAATTACCCAGCCGACGTTACCTTTTTTTTTTTTTAACTTACACAGACTCCGTTTAATGGAGTACTAATAATTGAAAGTTCTTCAGAAGACATTAATAAATTTTAAAACTTCTTTTCTCTATAAGTTGAAATTGTAAAATACAAAATATATACGAATATAAATGAGCCTTCCTACGCATTGCCTTAAAACCCCGTTCAAGAGTTCGATAAAGTTTCAATTTTTTTGCTGAATTTAAATTTATTTTTAAGTTTTCACTTAAGTGATGTTTAGAAAATACAATTTTATTTGAGAGATTACATTAAAGACGTCATAATGATGAACCTCTACGGTGATGGAATACTAACTTATTATGAAAAATATATGCAACGGAAATGAAATGTATGATTTAATTTTAATCAGGCATTTCTGCATAATATAGTGTTCATTTTATAGAGTGTGAAAAATAAAGTAGTGAATTAGGGATATAAGACAACGAAATATGTTAAAGAAAAATGTGAATTACATCAAAATTTGGCAAGCGAGTAGGCCACCCATGGACATCTAACGCCTGAGGAGGTTACGGGACAAGTTTGTTTCACGTTCTAATATCAAACTCTATCTAATAGAGTTGACACGGGCTACCGCCAATTATTATAATTATTATTTATTTTATTCCGAACTGTCCAAAAGGAGCTTATCTTGAGATAAAAACCGTAAGATAGTTTCATTTGACCATATGTAATATTGACGTAAAAACGAGAAATATTATAACTGTGATAGGGCCACGCAAGTCTCCGCTGTTGCACGAATAAGTAGGTCCGTCCGGGGAACTCCCGCGACCTCACAGAAGACTGACGTGATAATTTATATTCGTCCATATTTCATTCGGTGAGTGAGGTAAGCGGGGCCCAATTATTAAAGGGTGGCAACGCATCTGCAATCCTATGGGCGTTCCAAACGTCCGTGGACGGCGGTCATCATTTAACATCAGGTGAGTCGCAAGCTCGCCTGCTTTCTTTCATAAAAAAATATACAAACCCAAAATCGAGTCGGCCGCGGCGCTACGTCACAGCCGACGGGCCCAACTATCCCTTCTCCGGGGTGCGCGCCCTGGTCCACAATCATTTTCTTTGAGCCCGCCGTAATCCCGCGCCTCATGTATAATGCGCGCATATAAATTTCAATTTTAAAACCGGCGCTGGCTCGAGTTACAGCCATTTGTGGGATTACGCGGCGGGCGTGGGGTCGGCCGCGTCTAGTGCACGTAATCAGGTAATGCGTTCGCGACGGCCCTATGAATAATCAAATGCGTCGCGTACGCTCACGGTTGAGTGCCGCTTTTCATGGAAACGCGCGGCTGGTCGGCATGGGCGCCGAAGGAAGACAAGACTGAGTGCCAAATAAGGAATGTGCTAAGGAATTTTTCATTCTCATCGGATCAGTCGACTTGCATATTCACCTATGAAACGGCTCCACGTATTTTCTCTGTAGAAGGTGGCAAACATGTGGAGAAGATGCATATGCCTTTTAATAAAGTGGGCCCCGGTTACCTCACTCCACAGAAACGCATAAGTACAACACTTACACTTCTCGCCGGTCTTCTGTGCGGTCGTGGTCCTTCCCCGGACGGACCTGCCCATTCGTGCAACAGCTAAGAATGTTACGTAGCGACCACAGAGAAAAAACTTTTATGTCAAACAATATTTAATACGGTCAGATAAACAGATGTACCGTTTGTCTGATCGTATTAAATATTGCTTTCTGCTATCATTACTGCTAAATTTTCAATGGATTGTGTATATGTTATGCACACTCCACTGGCTGTGTGCGTTGCGATGTTTGGAAAATACAAAATTTGAAAGTCCACTCGAAGGAAATATTAGTAAAAAGTTGTCACTTTATTCTTAACTATGTAATCGTTTCGTATAAAAAGAAGTAGCTCCATCTACAAGCGTGAACGTAAGCATCGCTAAAATAAAAAAAATTAAGTTACTATAGTGTCTATTTTAGTCATATTGTAGATACGAATTAGTTTAAATACTGCCTACTGTTGTTTAACGTCTGATTCAATGTAGATAATCGAACAGAATCGATAAGACAAAATCGATTAGAGGGCATCGGCGCGCTATTTGCGCGCGGCAGAAGTCGATTTGGCGGTAATCCGAGGCAAGATAATAATAGCATTTGTCGATCTGCCCCGCTAATGTACCCGCGGCTCCCCGCGGACTTTAAACTGCTTACTGCCTAAAAAAACCTCGAATAGCTTTTGTTTTTAAGCCGTTCGATAAGAGGTTTGAGCGAATAAAGTATCTCGGTGGACTGCTGGGGAGGCAGAGATTTTTTATTAACGATTCTCTTCTGAGAAATAATACTTCATTCTTTATTTTTGTTACGGTAATATTACGAAGCATAGTTTTACCAACATAATGTACAATGTACATATAATGTTCGTGATTAAATATTTGCTGACATTCAGTTTACATTGTTTGAATGTTTTAGTTTAATTATTTTGATTACTTTTCTTGTCTACATTATTTTTATTTGCCTATTTTTTTTACTGTTATACTTTTTTGTAGCTAATCACCATTATTATTTTGTTTATGTTTTTATAGTAGGTATATTCTAGTACCGCCATAGTCGAAAATCCCTGCCAATCATAGTAATTCTGCATTTTATAGTATATAACATAGTGAAAAGATTTAATTTAAAGGTTACTGATGAAAATATTATGACCATACACAATATGTCTTTCAAAATTATTCGTTTACTTAGAGAAGAAAGCAGGCAATGATTAATGATGTTGTGATAGCCATCAATTAGCGTACTTTAGTAGATAATCCATAAAAATTTGGAACACAAAAAGTCAGCCAAAAAGTGGTTAACCTATTCACAATTATTAATATATATATATATATATATATATAATGGTATATATAATATTATATATATATATATATATACCAATGGTATTAATATTTTTTATTTATAAAATTCAATACTTTTTCTTATAAATTCATTTACTATCAATGTTGACAATATTAAATGTAACTAAATTACATATTATGTAATGAACCTAGTTCCACGCGATTTGTAGCTTGTAGCCAGGAAAGGTAGCTGCATTTCCTCGCTGAATAGTTGTGCTTAAGAAACAGCCCTCTTGTCATTTAAAATTAAATAGATATGATGAGTTAGACAAAGTGAATACACTATCAATTTCAATCAGATCACAAAACAAATCGATATCACACAGGAGAAAAGAGCCCGAATCGTTTTGAACACGCTAATCGAAACACATTTGTCCGAATTACGCATTTAAATTGATACGGCGGCGACCTACCCGCTCGCGTCGCTTTACGCGCCACCGGTCATAAATTTTCATAAGCACACGGCGCGCGTTATCAAATTAGAAAAATTAAAAGTGATAAATAAAGTCCAATTAAGCGTTATTGCGTAAAAAAGGCATAAATTAATGCGCCGAATGAAGATGGGACGCGGGGGAAAAATGCGTGGCGGCTCGTCACGTAGGGACGGGAATTGTGGTGTTTTGTCGACACCACAACAATTTCTATTGCCGACGCCAATATTGTAGTTGATAGCGTCTGAAGATGGTATTCATCTTGAAGTTTTGCATCTTTTATAGGTTTTTTTAGTTACATAGTATTTTCTGTATCGCGTACATACTATATGTACTTAAAGAATAATAATTGGTTTGGTTTTGTTACAGTGTTTAAAATCTTTACCTTAATGTTAATTATAGCTATATATACACACAAATATGTATGGTGTATGTGCATAATTCAATGTTACTTTTTCCCAAAATTAGGATAAAGTTACAAAATTAATAATTTTTAATTCAACTTTGTTTATTTGAATTGAAAGCCCTGAACAGATTTTTATAAAATTCCGAAAGGAGATAGCTTATAAAGTGGACAAACGGAACGCGGGATATTTTTATCCTTAAATACTAAGATTATTGCTACTTGGACTATGACTACAATTTCCTTAAGCTGTTATGATATTAAATATTACATATCGACATCAGTCCACACAAGTTGTGACAGCACTGCGCATTGCGTCACACGTGTCCTCTAATTACGCGCTTAAATTGTATTAATTAGAGCGCTTGAAAGGGTTCCGTCACAAATTAAAGAGCGTTCTCGCCCGCGGAACCCAATCCGTCATTTTGCCACGATGCCAGCCTTTTGTGTTGTGTATGAGGGCCATTAGTAACGTTTATTTCTCAATCGATTGTGACAATTCCTTTCGTCGCAATTCGTTGTTCTGATTTAGGGTTCAATGTTTTGCGGGACACACAGCCGTGATAGCTCAGTGTCCGGGCATTCCCTTTTTAACCGACTGAAAAAAGGGAGGGCGTTCTATATTCGAATGGACGTATTATTAATATACTCGAGCAACTCGAGTTATTATTAATAATTCCAGCGTAATTGTTGATTTAAATGCTGACGTATCACGTGGTAAATGGTGAAGACAAACGTTGGGAGGAACATATTATATATATTTCGAATTTATGTCGAGCGTTGTGGATATTGCTCTAATAGTCCTATAATTCCTTTAGACTATACATATATATATACATATACCACATGACTTAATTACCTTATCCCTATATTATTTCTTTGTTTTTGCCCCTAATACAGTTGTATAAACATTACTTTTCTATTTACGTTCTTGACATTCCCCTCAAAATGGCTGCACTTTAAGCTGTAATATTATCTCACATATTACATAATATGATATTTAAATGTAAGAACAATTTGCAAACCTAATAATAAATGAATAAGTAAAATACATACTTAACTTTATATAAATTTTTTCGTCATAACGAACAAGTGTTTTGCTTTGACTGTTATAAAGATAGATTAAGTGAAATCGGTTACATACAATTCACGTATACCATAGTTAGAATCGGTATCTTTCGTTACATATTAGTTTATTAAACTGTTAAATGTGCATATGGCGTTTATCCTTAAGGGGTTGATAGATTTATTTTCATTAAGTATCTAGTGTACACAATTGTGCTTAAACGTAGTTAAATAAATAAAATTCCTTTAGTAAAATTAGAGTTTTGAGAGATAATATTCGAACTGGTAAAACTAAACTGTATGGAGAAGATAAATGGTGCACAATGAAGCGGGGCCGGAGCGCTCCGGAACATCAAAAAGGAGCTATTATGAAAAATCGTAACACGTTTACGGGGCGGACTCTCTTGCATAATTCATGAGTGAAATTGCTACTTGGTACAGTCGTGTGCACCGCGTCGGCTTCAAGCTTACACCGTATTCCGTTTACATAGGGCTGAAAGTCGGAGTGGCGTTGCACGTTGTAGCGCGTGACTGTACCTGCGTTGCTACGTCTTAGAGCTGAAGTTATGCGTTATGGCGTAGGGCGCGTTTGCCCCGCCCACGACGGATAGTTGTGTAGGTTAGAGGGTTGGATTCTTCTTTGGCAGTATTCAAATTGTAATACACGAGTAGATATGTACTATGTCTAATAGACTTCGTACCAAATCATTCTATATGTTGGACAGGTAATACGGATCTGATAGAAAATCTTACCAAAATCACTCGTAAATAAAACGTCTCTCATTCACTGTATTGTTAAATAAAAGATTAAGCTTTCATATGTATTGGCAGTTACTTAAGCATAACCTTAAAATGACAGATTGTTCTCAACGAAAATCATATACAAAACTCTAACATTACTAACTAAATCTATGAACGTACCTGTAAAGTACACTATACATATACAAAAAATAAGTGTAGTGAATAGCTAAGACACTAGATTAAAATACAGATACCAGGGAACGATAATCGTAGACTCACCATGTCTCTATAGCTGAAAATCAATGTACGGATAGACAAAATACAAAAAAAAGACAGTGAGAGCTCGATGTATTACCGCATAAACCCATCCCGGGCCCAATTTGTCCGTTACACCCGGCGAGCATAGAGTAAAGAATCGGATTTCCGTCGCCGCCCGGTCGTTAGCAATCACGAGTATTTGCGCGATAAACTCGTTACGGCCGCGACTGTCGCGACGGATCGTGACTCGGTTCTTTATGCCGGGCGGCTTATCCGGGCATCGCCGCCCGGAAAGCTTGAACCGGGTATCGGGTCGAAAGGGACGGCCCTCATGCGATTCCAATTTTGGGATTGGAATTAACTTGAATCTATGTGTGAAGTCAGCGTGATTTTTTATCGGTTTTTGTTGGCACTTCAGAATGAAAAGTATATGAAAACACTCTCCTGTTCAATAGCTATGCTGTGAACAAATATCAACTTATTATGTCGGCTATTTTTTTAGTTTTGTGGAAAGAAATATACGGATGCCAGATTTTTATATACAAATAAGATGACATATTGTACGGAAATTTGTTGTAATACTAAAACGAAACCCGGAAGACGGAGGGACAAATTCCGCAACGCCGAAAATTTTCGACAATTTATTTAGATAAATTCACAAAAGTTACGTTTTCAACATATACTAACAATTTACTTTAGTTATATTTTTAGTATAAAAAGTTATATTGTGTTCTTGTGTTGACTTTTCAACGTCAGAATAGTTATTACGGATTAACTCAGACGTTATGAACGATGATGATACTTATCTTCTTTAAACGTCTTTCTTTTTATCGTTTTCAGCGTGCATACATATTTCTTCATAGATAATTGACGGCGTTTCTGTTTGTTTTACTATCAGTTGAATGGTTATATTGTTACATTGTTTATGTGCTTAGATTATTTAATTCAAAAACCTGCGTTAGTTTTTTTTTTATGCGAAAAGTTGCCAAACGAGCAGACGGGTCACCTGATGTTAAGTGAATACCGCCGCTCATGGACGTCTGCTACACACGAGGGTTACATATCCGTTGACAACCTTTTGAAAATTGGGCTCCGGCTACCTCACTCACCAGAGGAAACGCGAAAGTATTTGTCATACTTCCATTTTACGCTGGTCTTCTGTGAGGTCGTGGTACTTACTCGGACGGGCCTGCCCGTTCGTGCAACAGCCGAGGCTGCTGCCTGGCCCTACCACCGATCAATTAGTTGTGTTAAATCTAATGAACGCAATGAATATTGTCTCAGAATCATAACAGTTTTTTTTTTCATGTAGGTACTTACTATAAATAAAGTAGATGTATTCCATTGTTTTAGTAATTTTATTTTACATACAAATTATTTTTCACACAGCAGTTTGTTTTTGTACGAATGGGCAGGCTAGTCAAAGTAAATACCACGACCTCACAGAAGACGGGCGTCAAGTGGAAGTGTTATACTCTCAGGTTTCGTTTGGTTAGCGAGTTAGCCGGGGCCCACGTTTAATGGTACTGTAGATGTCCACGGTAATTACTTAACATCAGGTGAACCGCCAGCTCGCTTGCCAACTTTTCAAATATCAAAGAACTAGGTCAAACGACCAATGGGCAATCATAACAGCAAAATCATGATTATATCAAACCAATTAATTGATGTGAATAATCTATCAAGTTTTCTGCATACATCATAACCAAGTGCGAGGTAGACATGACACTAGCGCACTGAAACTGAGGCATTCAAATTACACCAATTGGTGTAATTAAATGATATAAACTGCTTTCTCTTTCTATATCACACGTTCTATATCATCTGTCACATTATCTCATACCATGCGTGTCATATTATTATATTGTAAAGCGGAACAATTTTTAAAGTCCGCGGAGTATGGACATGCGTCATCTGCATTATCAAACATTGATCATAACACTGAAAGCCATTAAAGGACCCAAAGACTCCCGAAACTCTTAATCCTACCCAACTCGGCGGAGCCTTCGACTCGTTTACGGTTTAGAAATTTAATTATCATATTTTACACGTAATAATGCTTACGCAAGAGACATTCAATTATATAACTCTGCGAGCGAACAGGGAATCCCTCTCAGCGTTTCTCATTTGGATTTTTCTCTTAAGCAATTACGCCGCCGCCTCGGGAGATTGGATACTGCGTTCCGTTTCGCGGGCGTCCGTGTAATTTGTGACTTAACAATTGGAGTGCCGTGTTAACTTGTTCGCCGGCCGAGTTGCGCGGACAGGCGTGTTCTACGCGTAATGAAAGCGCGTTTCGGCGATTGCGCGAGTTAGCGGCGCGGAATAGGAATGGGCTCATTTCGCGCCCCGAAACGCCCGATGCGTTGTTCGGATTATGAGCTTTGTTGCATTTGCATGCATAAGGGATTTGTGCGTTCCCGTTAATGTCGCGGTGTGCAGTCGGAGTTTTGGGATACGTTTGTTGTGGACACTGTAAGTAAAATAGGAAAGAAAGACAAAAACGGATAACATAACCAATTCGCACGTAAAATCTAACAGTTACTTTATATGTAAATTGAAAGCATACACCAAAATGACTCCGTGGCGCAGTTGCCAAGGTATTGGCTTCGGCGTCGGGAGTCGTGGGTTCGATTCCCACACGGGAAAACTATTTATGTGACCTACAGATAGTTGTTTCGCATCTGGGTGTATGTCCACGTGAATTTTTGTTTGTAAAACGTCGTTACAACACAGGATAATGTTATCTTAAAAGTAAAAACAATGTTCTTAAAGCAAAAAATATCGAGATACACTAGATTCGCTGGTTACACCGGTACAAATTCAGTACCGTCAGCGAATACGCCGCTCGACACGACACAAGACGTGACATTACTAAAACGGCAAGGATGGAGATGATCAATCAATCGAACGGTGACGGAATTGGTAACGTCACCGCAACTCGGGCCGGCGAGCGGCCGAGAATCCGATCCCGGGATCCAGACCGGATTCCCGGCGAACTCGTAATCGCATCGCGCGGCCGGGAACACAAATTACTCGAGTGCCGGAACTCGCTAACTTCGTCAACCCTATCAGCGGAGACGGGGAACAAAGCGAAACCACAATTGGCCGCGCCGCTCCTCTCCTCTACCTGGGTCCGCGTAAGTTTTTTAAAAATGGCGGCTCTTTGAGAGCAAACTCGATAACGCCCCGCCCGTGGGACGCGTAAATGCAATTTGCGAGATCGCTCGTGCCTTTGACGTACTACTTGCGAGCGACTCGTTTGAGCGTTCGCTTGTTTATACATCTTAAGATCCATCGCCTAGTGTAGTTTGATACTACGTATACGTGAGTGAGTCGTGTATTGGCGATGGATTGAGTACTGTCGTGAACGCGGTTACCATAAAGTTTTCTCTTTTTTTAACTGAAAAAGTAGCGAGCGGGCCTGCCCACTCGTACAACAGAAAATGGCCCTACAATAGTCTGTATATTTTCAAAATAGTTAAAAAATCATTTCTGAAATATATGAAATCAGCCAATCCATTGCAGAGGATGCCCTAAAACCCTCTTTTCGATTTTTCTATACGGAAATGGTTGGCAAGCGAGCAGGCGGCTCACCTGATATTAAGTGACGATGAAACTTATAGAATAGAATAGAAAGAAGAAGAATCAGAAGCTCCTACCTATGTACCACCCTATACGTGGTTAATTTATGTTTCAAAATTTGCCATTACTTCATGTTATAATAAAAAAAAACAGTACAGCTGTTTCACTTCGCTATAAAACAAAATTCGAAATGAAAAATATCTGCGAAACAACAAATTCGAAACGAATAAAATCTAATTCCTTAAGTAATCAAGAGTCGGATACGCGGAACAAATTATGTGCGCGGGAAATGATAAAAGTTGTAAATAAATCAGCATAATTTTTATTAGGTAAATCATTCCCGGGGCGAGGGTGGGGGGTGCGGGGTGGTTGGCGGTATTATTTCAACGCGGCAAGTTTGGAAAAGTGGCTCGTTCGCCGCCCGTCGACTGTAGGAGAACCACGCGGGGAAGAAAATGTTAAAGACTATCACACAGACATTTATTCTTGGCTCTATACTCAATTCATGAACAGATTATGCAACCTTCCTTACCCAAATCCCTTCCAACCCAAATTATTCATTAACAAAATTTTGAAAATCGACTAACAACGACATTAAATGGTTTATTTCATATATGCACAGCCTCTTAGACCATTACGAAAATCCTTACCGTACTTTTATATCATCCTCAATATGTTAAGAACATCGAATTAACAATATACAGAAAATATGCTTAAATTTCCAGTGTCAGAATGGGAAAACCGTATACATAGATTTGGGCTGTGTTGTCACCCTAGTTCGGAGCATTGCTATGCAAATTGTAGGGAGCTATAAAGCAACTCCCGCACAAATTACCCGGTGGAGGTTTAATTCGTTATTTGGATCATACGCAATTAGTCTCAGCGTTACTCGACTTCATAACGAGCCAATCAAACGGTTTTAATGGACATGCCAAAAAGTCGAAACCAATCACGCACATGCAATGCATGACACTTTATTCTGCTCTTTCCTATGTTTATCATCTATTCAATCTGAGACTTTTTCGATTTTCATTTTTGTTTGAAAAACATAATCTGATCTAATATATGTTATACCTAGACAAATAGACAGCAGTATATATAAATAATTCAATTTTCTTGACTAATGTTATTCATTATACCAATATTAATAACATTAAATCTGACTAAATTACATGTTGTCTAATAAACGTATATCACGGGGCATGGTGCATTTCATCCCTGAATAGTTAAGCTTAACCTTTGAGCGAGAAAAGAACCCTCTTCTCACCAGCCGCGGCGATAAGTCTAGGACGTAAAACTATCAAAAATTTCAATGTGCGTGAACTTTACGAATTAACAGTAATTCAAAGACATCCGCAGTAGAACAAAGGTAACCGACATAGATCAGAAGATTAGCAAGCTGAGATGGCGATGGGCCGGCCATATAGTTCGTAGGACCGATAACCGATGGGGAAGAGAGGTTCCTGAATGGCAGTTTCGTACTGACCATTCCAGTGTTTGACCCCCACTAGATGGAGTGACGACCCGTGCAAATGTGCGAGAAGTCGATGGATGCTCAGCAGTGATGTTCAGCAGTGGACTCAAACAGGCTGAAATGATGATGATGATGATGATGATGATGAATTCGTTTCCGTCAATTTATGGTTAAAACTAAAAACAACTGGAAACTGAGCACCGTAAGTAGTTTGTTGCAAGCAAAACTCAAAGTTCGCAGTATAAAGTGTGGCACTAGCGAATAAAGCCCACGCATTAGTTATTTAACACCTTTCGTAAAACACTTTTACCTATTGTTTGAAGTAAAAATTCACTTTATATTTTTATGCTTCTCCTTGGTAAAAACGTTATTTAAATAAAAAATGTCTTTCACTCGATTCCCTATCCGAAAATGTGTATGAGTACATACCGAAGACTATTAACCATTCGAAACGTCAAGTTCCCATAATTCATGTGGCCAGTTCTATTTTTATTTATTTATTTATCACCAACAAAGTACAGTCCGAAACAGAATAAATGAACAAGGCTTACAAAAAAGTGATGAGTGGTACCTTTATTATAGGTAAAAACTACTTTTTAACAGACAGTAGAGACACCCAAAAAATTAAACTTATCTCAACATTTTAATAAGGTAGTCATATTATATCATATAACATTTTAGTAAGGTATTTTAATAAGGTAGTCAAAAAGTCTGAAATGAACGCGTCGAAAGGTTTTTTTTTTTCTCTCGAAAATTCCGTCGGCAGCCATGAATGATGCAGGGGGGACGTGTGGAAAGAGTTTAGCCGACGAGTAGGCACGGACAACAAACGAACGCGTTTAACAACGTTACATTCGTTACCGCCTTAGCGCTACAGGGCGGCCGGTTAGTTTCGTTACATTAACGAGCCGGGGGCAATCAAATAAGGGCAGTTAGTCTGGTTAGCGAGTTTCGATGCAAGTTTTGTTTATTACTGTCTTCGTTTAGTACAAGTCCCTGGATAAAAGATGAAACTTAAAATGTACAGACAAATTTATCTATATATATATATATATATATTTATACTGATAAATATTAGTACCTGGAGGACGGAGCTTTGCTCGTTTTTTTGGTAAATCATGTATTTTGGAAATTAAAAAAAAAATAGAAAATAAAGGAAATAATCTGGTATGGAAAAAAAAGTAAAAAAAATAAGTGTGTAAATTATCGTGATACGAACCGCGGCCGTCTGTGTTGGGGCCGCCCGATTACCTACCGAGCTATTATAACATTTTTTTTTTGCGGCGAAATTTATTGTCATATTCGAATGATATTTTTCATTCCCTGAAAACAGAGATAAAAGGACATTTTCTAAAAATGAAACCTAGCTTGATCGATTTTTCGCCCCCGAATCTACGCACATAGTTACTAAATTTAGTTGAAAATCACAGGAGCCGTTTCCGAGATTCCGATTATATATATACAAGACTTGCTCGTTTAAAGGATAAGATATAATGTATAAAGATTTATCGTCACTGCACGGATTCGAACCTGTCGCCGTTTCATGCAAACCAATGATAAATGTTAAACGGTTAGAGGAAACGGATCTTTATTTGAAGCAAAATTTAAAAAATGGTTCATCACCGAGCATATTTTAGCTGTTCTCGTTTATAATTTGTCGAAATTAAATTATATTTTGTATGAAACGAAATTTTCAACTTTCCATTTTTTTTTACAGACATAAACTTTCTAACTTAGAACTCTTTTACTCGTGGTTAATATTATTTATGAGTCAGCAGTATATTATTTATGGGTGCGTTACTCCTGAACGCCCAAATGAATCTATTAATTGCAAAATAAATATCGAATTTGCCTTGTCACTCCACTAGGTAAGCGGAGACAACGAGCTTCTAGCTGACTACCTACCACTTCTGCCGGTCCGTTTGGGCCATGTTCGTATTATTCTAGTGTTCATATTATTTGTGTGCGCGGCCAGTGTTTATTGCTTACAATAGAAATATCTTAATTTCGTTTCAATTTTTTCGGTGGTAGGGCCACGCAGCAGCCTCGGCTGTTGCACGAATGAGCAGGCTCGTCCGGGTAATTACCACGACCTCACAGAATACCGGCGTAAAGTGGAAGTATAACACTTTCGCGTTTCGTCTGGTGAGTGAGGTGGCCGGAGCCCAATTTTCAACATGCTGTCAACGCATCTGCAACTCTCGGGTGTAGCAGATCTCCGTGGGCAGCGGTATTCACTTGAAATCAAGTGAACCGCCTGCTCGCTTGGCAACTTTTTACATTAAAAAAAAACTCTATTGAGTCAGCGGAGACAACGAGCTGTTATGTGATGTTATACAGAGCCTCTCGCTAAATACCACTTCTGCCTCTCCATTTCGGCCATCTCAGTCCATTTTATTCGACAAACAGCGGAAACCAATATAGCGATCACGCACGAGCGCCAGATTAGCTCCCCGCCGCGCCTCACGACAAAAGCCAACAATGGTGCGCCTTGAAAGCAATTAAGCCGTTTAAGCAGCCGCTCGGTTTTGGCGGCCCGCATAGGGGTCGCCAAAGGGTTGTAAAAAGGTCGGCCAACGCTTCCGTCCGAGTGCGGACCCACCGATTTATTTTTTATGGCCTTTCATCGACAATGGATGCAGGCGTTGCTAATGCCGGAAAGCGAGTGACGGCCCTCAACTATGCGTGGGATTATCTCATAGCTCTTATGTCATGTTTGGTTTTTTATCTCAGTTTCGATTTTAAAGCTGTGATTACATATCGACTTTAACTTTCACAAATTCTACTCCTATAATATGCTAATAAGATGGTAGTATCAAAATATAATTATACGTTAGTATACTATTATATTTTGATAACTACCATATCTATAGTATATTTCACATGAGTCGTAAAGACGCGAATCAAACAAATATACGGAAGTATCATATTTTAAACACGCGATTCGTAGAAATATCTTAAGAATAATGTGTTAAAACGTATTAAAATAAAATAATTATAAAACCTTTCACCTTATTTATCTAAATTACTGTATTTTAGGTGCAGAACCGACTTACTCAATTATATTTTATATATTAACAAGACACAAAGACTCTATATAGGTATATATATATATATATATATATATATATATATATATATATATATATATATATATATATATATATATACAAGACTACAGGAGGCTTTTATTTATTTGCTGTATAGGATAGGGGATCTATCATTTTATTCTTTGCATTGTTTTAATAATCACCCGCTTTACACATGACTTAATAAATGACATAAAATGTTACAAAAATTCCTGTTATTGAAATGTCGTATTGTTTTGCCGTCCCATCTATAAACAGCGCAAAGTTGACTTTACTCGTACATCGACTGGTGGAAAAAATAAGCCACGTGTTTGGCGCGTGCTGTCACACAATATCGCCAGCGCGCCGCGGCTCCAAACAGCGGGGGGCGGGTTTCATGTTGTCGAGGGTTGTTTTTGCGTCATAATTATTCTGCCGTTGCGATACATCAATTCACACAATTGTCGAAAAAACGGCGGCTTGAAGAGACACTTGACTTGTTAGGGACTGGTTCAATCGGTTGTTGATTCCGTAACTTAGTGCGCTGAAGACGGTAAATTATAATTAAGTTATAAAAAACTGATAAAATTTAAAAGTTATGAATACTAGGGTTTATAAAATGTACCGGATACTATAGAACTATATAATAACAATGTGTATATGACCTAATGACAATGTGTATTTAATTTTAAGGTATAAGATAAAAAAAGCCAATAAACATGAGAAAGGATGACCTTATGAAAATATGAAACCTTACAAAAATTACAGATAATGATATTTTACCTCTTTTATTTGACTTAACCTGTTAATTGCAACATTTGAATAAAATATTGATTCCATTGTTGTTTCCAAAAGCTTGAGAACACAACAATTTCAGAAAACTCCACAGTTATGTTTTAGTTTTTCCTATATTTATATATATATATATATATATATATATATATATATATATATATATATATATATATAAATTAAGAGACTTATGAATAAAGAGAGACGTTAAGTTACTTACGAATAGGAGTTTATAAATAAAGAGGCAATAAACATCGCCCGCCCCGCAAATTGTTATAAAATGACTCTACATTCGCATTCGTGGGAGTAAGTGCCGTACACTCGGAGCACGGCCCATTTGGCACCAAAGGCACTTATCGAGCGTGCTGCGCGGGCGCGTGCCTGCCGCCGCGTTGTTTATCCGCCAGATTCGAATCAATTCGGCGTTAAGTGATCGAACCAGTGGGGCGGATCACCCCTGCCGGTTTTTGGCTGTCTTTCCGCTCTTAAAGTGCGGAGCAAGTCGCGGACAGTGTGGCTGCGCCTTTTGTCCGGCCCCCGTACGGCCGGTCGCATCTGTTACGGTGTTTGTAGCACGCGATTGTTGCGCGGTGTTTTTTTTTAGGTTTGGAAGTCGTTGGTGGTCGAGATGGATTTTTTAGCAGTCGACGCGAATGTGAGAGTCTGTAAAAACGATGTTTAATCCCCGTTTATGCTGTTTATACCGTTTAATTTAGTTAACAGTTTCAACAATTTTCTAAACAGCAGAGTAATAATGTGTGCTGTTTTATATTTATATAAATTTATAAATTTCAGAGTTTAAAACTGAAATTACATATATATATATATATATGTGTGTGTGTGTAATATGACAACTTTAAATATGATTTTGTTTAAGAACACGATCATGGTATCGGAGTATAATCACACAGCAACTTCTGCCGTTGCACGAATAAGCAAGCTCATCTCTTGAAATAGTGTGGCTTAACACTGACATAAAGTTCAAGTATTTGACGTGTACTTCGGTATATCACCTGATCTACCCGACTAGCCGGGAACACACTTTAAAAGGTTCGAATATGTGAACGCATACGTGAACAATTCCATAGAAAAGCATAGAACAGTCCCACGCAAGTGAATAGAGAGTTAAAGAGGCGAGTTGTCATCGCGCAGAACAATAGAGCGGCTCCGTGTTCATTAGTGGCACTAATTAATGTTTAATTGAGCCAAATAGAGTATCAATTTAGCGGACGACAATTGGATCATGCTTCCCGCCACATTGCGACTGATACAACCGTCGATGTGTGCCAGTTTCTGTAACGCGCATATGTAACATCTCGGATGGCTTGGTATATACACTTTTTTTATTATTTATCAAACAAGTCTTTTTGTCATTTGTATTTTTTTACTAAGTAAAAACAAAACTGACTTCAAATATCTCGCTCTGTATTCATTTTATAATTGAGTTCCCTACGTATCTCCGGATCCCAAGATCCAATACCATTGAATTTAATATGGAACCACATGGGAAGCAACAGCTTTCAAATAAAAAAAGAATCATCGAAATCGGTGCACTCAATGGAAAGTTCTGTGTATAAAAAAATACAGTCGAATTGAGATCGTCCTCTGTTTTTGAAATCGGTTAAAAACGGGACCGACCAGCAATATAGGAGTTCCCTGATGATCCAGAGTCGAAAGGTCAAAACTAATGAATTTAACATGGGTTAATGTATATTTCCGCTTTTACATTATACTTGATTTACTGAACCCAATACAAAAAAAATATATTCGCGGTACTGTATAACGGAGTACTCAGATAACAACCATAAAAAAGTATGTGTGTACTTATGTACGCACGTAGGAAGTTACACTTCTTTAGCGTAACAAAAGAAAATCAACTAAAAAAAAGTGTGTGTGTGTGTGTGTATATATAAATACACAAGTTAGATCTTGTATCTTGTATTAACTGAAGTTTTTTCTTTCAGTCCCGAGACTATTAAAGCTTCATCTGACGCAGAACCCGTGGGCTAGCCAGAACCCACGGGTTTGGGTTGTTATACTTATTTAGCGTAACAACATAAAAATATTTTCAAAAATTTTATCGTTTGTCTTATTCTACGTTTATAGAAAAAACGACACTAATAGAAGAAATGTATTTAATACATTGAAAAAAAAACTAAAATCTAAACACGAAATTCGTTTACCAACCCAGACAGCTCTTACAATCTTTACATAGTATAAAACAAAATAGCTCCCGCTGTTTGTACATTTAGATAATTTAAACTACGCAACGGATTTTAATGCAGTTTTCAGAAATAGATAGAGTGTTTCAAGAGGAAGCTTTACTCATGTATTATACATACATATTGTAATAGAGAAAAGCTGAGAAATTTAAAGATTTGTAATGTGCTGTAGTAACAAATATCTCATGAAAAAACAGCAAAGTACACATTGTACATACTAGATATCGTGTAGTACTTATAAACCAATCATAATCATTAATTATTCCACACTGCCGTACATTAGTATCTACATTGCACCCGTGCGAAGCTGGGGCGGGTCGCTAGCTAAATATATTCAATCAAACATATATTTAAGTTTTAGAAAATATAACTATTTTAACGGATTTTATTGTACGTCCCAAGTACTATGAATGCTGCGAAGTAGTCGGAATTACGGAAACTTTCTTTCTTACAGAATCCAGGGCCTTTATCGTCTGAGGCATCAAAATAAACAGCAAAATATATAAAGGAAGTCGAAAGATACGAGGTCGTTAATGAAAAGAGTCTCCCTCACTTTAATTTGCGGAATTGACGAGCGCTGAATTGACTTAAATAGACGCACAATTAGTTTTACGACAGTCAACGCACAGACGTGCAAACGCTTAGATATCATGCAGTGAATCTGATCATATACAATGTTTACAGGGCTCGTTTTATAAAGCTGTGACAGGCTAGACAGTAAATAATATTATTTTTCAAACCTTTTTTTTTGTCGATATAACTTCCATAATTTTTCATCACCTTAACGATTCAAATCCCTTCTTTAACGTAATGTTAACGCTATTGACAAAAACTAGACAAGTAAATAGTTAATGTATGATAATGCCATCTATTATAGTATATATATTTTTTACTAAACTTAACAAATGACAATTACCGAACCTGTGACCTTCAACCTGTATCAAGCATAACTTTGAGACAGTGATTTAGCATGTAGTAAATCTGAAGAACTGAAAAAAAAACTTGATTTTATATTGGTTTTAAGGAGGCAAAAGCTTTTTTCTTTTTATTGACTTATTAAATTATTGGTCTAAAATCAAAAATAAAAGAAATAAATAAATATTTCAGAATATCTGCAGCCAGAAGTATTACTTGTTGCTTATTCATATTAATTATACAGGTTCGAATCCTGGCAGCTGATGGCGATAGAAACCGTTTTTGTTGGACGTTGTCGTGTTTTAAAAAAAATATTATTCGTCAATTTATCGGTTTAACTCACTTGAGGACAGATTAGCACTAAAAAATAAAAATGACGATTAAGCTGACTACAAGTTTCATTTACACAATTATGTTTCATGTCACAGTTTTGAATTTACTTCTTTAAGCATTTATGTATCATCATGTATTTTTGGTGAGCGAAAATCTAAATCTAAATGTATATAAATTTGTGTATTGTATATGTATCTATATATGTATGTATACAAGTGTGCATTTTTAAACGAAAGCGTCTTTAACCTTATTTCGTTTAAACGTCGTAAAGGATTAAGTAATGGGGCGTTATTAGCGAGCGCGTTTGTACCGACAAATGGTCGCGTAATGAATTTAGTCGGGCGACAAACGGTACGCGGGTGCGCTCGGTAAGGACCTTAAATTAGATACTCAAATTTAATTTTCCATTGTCGCTACTTAGTTTTTAGTAGATGGACCCTGATCGCATGATTCATATGCCTACTCTAAGTTTTATTATGTTTTATGTTTTATGTTAGTATTCTATAAAAATACATATTTGATATGAACAAAACCTAGCATGCAATATGTCAAAATGTATGTATTATTTATGTTATTAGTTATTGGTGTAAGATGACCCGATGGCGCAGTTAAGCCATCGCCCACGGCGCCGGGGGTCGTGAGTTCGATTCCCACACGGGACAAGTATTTGTGAAGACAATAAAGAACACTTATTGGTGCTATTAACTTACTACCAGAAATTTTATGAAATTTAAAAAGTTGACTAGCCCACGAGTTCTGCGTTCATTGAAGCTTTAATAGTCTACGCATTAAAATCAATAACATCACTTAAAAAAAGTAAACCTGAGAGAATTAAGTACTCTTTGTTCATTTTTTGGTTAGGACGGAAAAAGAAATGAAAGTAAATACACAAAATCCAATAATCAAAGAGTGGTAAAGGCCAATGCTGTTTAATAATATAGATGACAGATGACCATACTGCGTGGCGTTTATAAGTTGTTCCGCTTTACATAATATGACATATGTATATAAGTTAATATAACAGATAATATAGAACGTATGATACGGAAAGAGATGGCAGTGTATATATAGAATTTCAATCTAATTACACCAATTGGTGTAATTTAAGTGCCTCAATTTCGGTGCACGGGTCATATCTACCTCTTATTTGTATATTTAATATCATTGGGTAAACGCCTTTACTTGTATATTATTGGATCAAATCCAACGTCAATACTGCGATACGCAATTTCGTAACCGAAGCGCGAGTGAAACGGCCCGATATAAATCTATTTGTCATATTAATGTGGGCAATTAAAGGCATGCGGGCCGCGGCAAGGGTTGCCGCGAAACGGTCGCGGGTTCGTTACCCGCGCGGCGTTATGCCGTTTTAATTGACGCGCTTAATTACCTCTCCACATCGCTGTTATCATGAATGATCGGAAGTGTCGTGAGTTTTGGTGGTGTTATTTTTCCGTGGACTAAGTGAATTTTACGATGCTGAATAGGTTACTTTAACTTAGCACCGTAGCGCTTGAGTTCTGAAGCGGAGGAAATATGAAAAACCTCCTTTCAATGGAATAATAATGGCCAAATCTTGTAACAACATTAATACGCGTAAATGAATAGTAAATTTTGTTTAACGAATGAAGTTTAAATTGCAAGTACTTTCCTAATAGTACTTGCAAAAATTTCCTAATAGTACTTAAAAATTAAACTGATTACATTACATACATTTTAAATAAATACACATATCTATAATATAATCTATATAATTTTTTACTTAATCATAATGTGTCAATTCGTCGTCTTATTTACCTTGTGTAAATAATATCGAAAATAGTAGTTTACATTTTCACATCCAAAGAGGAAGAGAGTCTAAATATACAGCATATACAAAGACAAGTAGGGATTGGAAGTGCGATAACTCGCAGGCGCTATAAGCCGGGCTTGCTGCAGATCGCATTAGCGGCACTTCCGGTCAGCCCGGATGTGCCGCCATGTTGTTTAGATCGTGCGATGTTTCTCCGATTTCAATTGCTTTTCTCCCCAACCGCTTTCTTACTTTAACCGTTTAGTGATTTTGTCTCAGAGCGCAATGAATTTAGAGTTTTTTTTTTATATGATACACATGACCATGATTAACTTTGACCATTTTAACAAATTTTATCGATGTTGATTGTCAATTTAAATCCCAGATGTTTTAATACCTCGCAGCATTCACAATCAAATAATGAATTGAAGTGTTAAGTTTCTGACGCCTCGGCTTTTAATAATATTGTGTAAGTAATCCCATGCAAAAACTTTTCGCTACCAAGAACCGATCAGACAGTATCTTGTTAATTAACAATAAGATTTAAGGGATTACGACATTAGAAGTGAAGTTCGTAAAGTTGTTTGCTCGGATGGAACGAATTTAACCAAACGGAGTCTTAGTTAACGAATTCCTTACTAATTTGTTTTTGACCGATAAATTTACATAATATTCATAAGAAAAGTTTAGATATCTCCTAATTTCTTAGAGGCTTAAAATATGTTTTTGAAAAACAAATTTTATATATTCATACGGATTTTGTATAAGCTCTCAAGTGAGTAAGAAAATTGAGGGTACTTTTCAAAAAACTTATTAAAATCAAATGTTCGAGGTGTATGGTGTTTGTACATGTGTGATCTAGACGAGTAGCTCAACTGTTCTTCTTCTCCTGTAGTTGTAGCTAGTAAAAAAATTCACGTACAAATAAGTGTGGACACGGTTACTCTAATTCAATTCTTATCACCTATTTGTTCGATATACCTTCGTCACACTCTAACAAATTTGCCGAATAACATACTCATGCACCATAAATATTCTCCACTCTGCCTTCATTCACTACCAGAAGTCAAAACCATCACAACGTGCCCTTTTCATCTCCTACAAAACACCCTATCAAGTAGCAACCTTTAAAAATCTGGACGGTAAATTGCAAAGGAGAAAGAACGTGACATAAAAATCTCTATCGTCAAATCCTGACGGCTAATTGTAATCGATTCAAACGGCCTGAACAATTACCGTACAACTGGCACTGCGATACTTTAGACAGACTGACGCACAATCATCGCTTGTTTGCCCTACATTCTTCCTTAACTTATGAGTGATAGCACCCAATCATTGGCAATCATTTTCAGTTACAATTGTACACTGAGTGCTTTTTAGTTGATGTGCAAATAATATACTAATTAAGAGATATATTCTCTCTTTCTTTACAATCAGGCACCATATATTTTTTTCTGGAACCCTACAGACTTCTTATATCTTTGAAAATATTTGATATTATATAAGACGAGAGTAAAATTATAACATTACATTATTTATAATTGCAATTATAATTGCAACATTGCGGTAGTAAGAATGAAAGGCTTCTTATATCGTTTTAAATGATGCATTTTGTAACTATTCCATTTATGGAAATAACTTTTATAAAACGAGACATTTTGTATGATGGTTTTAAAATATTAAGATAAAATATTACGTAACGTTTACTTCAATTAGCATTCTAGATTAAAGTTCAAAATTTCAAAACTATGTGCGTTCTCCTACTTTATCATTTTTATTTTAAAAAAACAGGACCGCTACGTATAGACAGCAGAAAAATGGCAGGCGTGTTGCCAACCTCTAAGTTTGTGGGCCTTCGATAAGATCACCAAACAAAATGCGATAGTATACAGTACATATGTTCAATGTTTCAGAAGGAGCTGTTATGCTGTAGTAAGTAATACAGCTTGTATTACTTACTACAGCAAATATGATCTAATACTAGATTTAACATTAATTTTGAAATATTTATGGTATGTTTGCGTTTGTATCTCAATCAATATACCTTTTGAAAAAATACGTAATTGCTTGCTAAACATGTAATGTATGCTTTAATTGTAAATATTATTAAAAGAAATGATAGAAATTATTTTGTTCTTTATTTTCAATTTTTGTTCTTTAATTATTTTCAACGCCAAAAAGCACAGCATTTATGCTGTTAAAACGGAAACTAATAGCCTTTAACACTTAATGTCTAGCTCAGTTAAGGATAGTAAGCAAGAATCTCTAAAACAAACTATGCACTCGGACTTTTCAATTAGCAAAGTCGCTGAAGGCCCGAACGGGATTCCGGCTAATTCCCGCTCTCGCGTGCCCGTCCTCCATATAACCCAGTCGTACACTCGTAGCGCAATATAATTACAGTTCATTAGAGTAACTCGGGATCGGGTAGTCGTTAATTAAGTAATTGCCAGCTTCTCTCATATCCATTCGGCCGGGGCGTATATGACGGCATGGGTTAAGAATCGCCGATGATTCAACTTTCAGCTGGGATGAATGATGTAGGTTTTCTCTTAGACAGAAGCAACAATATAATTTATAAGGGACTTGTTATTGTCGCAAATTGACGCAGTATTAATTCATAGTCCTGCTGTAGCAACTTGATTCTTGTACTAGTATTAAAAGCAAAAGACTTAACTGGACACGTCAACTTAATAATTTAGTGATGATAATTTTAACTGAAACTCACGCCTTATTATAATACCATGATTTTGAACACTTTAAGCAACTAACAGTTTGTTTATTACACTAATTAATAGAACTCTTTACATATTCGTCGTCTTTAATCGTTGACTGTATGCCAAAGTACGCTAGTGTAAAAAAAACTTACTGCTCGAAGGGCGAGAAAATATGATGCTGAGGGCGAGGGTCTGGCATAGCATCACGGGATCCCACGCTGCCCACAGATGGCGCTGGTGAAGAACAGCCCGCCTCGGACCTGATAATCACGAAGTTAATTTACCGCCAAATAATCCCTCAGTCAAAAATCCGGTCTGCAAAGACAGTTAATCTGTTATAAGGTACGTGATCATCGCAGTAAATAGGAAGCTATCGCTAAACACTGTTTATACTACTGGTTAAAAATTTTAAAAGCAAAATGCTTTGTATGTAAACATAAGACTCCTTAATCGACCGCTACTAAACAAGACCTCGCAACAGTTTCTGCTGTTGCAAGAACTGCCATGCTCGTCCGCGGAGGTACCACGGCCTCAAAGGAGACCGGAATGAAGTGGAATTAATAATTATTAGGAATCATTAATAGGGACGAACGTTTTTGAAGGTTAGCGCATCAGCGAGCCTTCGGTCGTTGTAGATTTCCATGGGCAGCGGTATTCATTTAACATGTAGTAACTTTTCACATAAAAAAAACTCTATAGGTAAGGCTGTGAAGTTAAGAGAGTAATCAGTTTCTTCTTCTATAAATATATACATATAATACCTCTCGGGTCGAGGTGATCTATTGGGGGAGCGGCGGGGAGAGCGAAGTGGTGATCTGCGTGGCGAGCCTGGCGTGACAGGGGGCGAAGTCCGAGGAGAGACCCCGGTGGCCGACATAGGTGACGCCTCCGCCGAGCCGCGTGACATCCCGCATTCCGAAGAACCCTACGAAAATGTACCAACGGAAGTTTATTTAACGACACCATCAGGAAAGGTAACAGAGAACATTTAATGGTGGTAGGGCCACGCAGCAGCCTAGGCTGTTGCACGAACGGGCAGGCCCGTCCGGGTAAGTACCACGACCTCACAGAAGACCAGCGTAAACTGGAAGTATGAAAAATACTTTCGCGTTTCGTCTGGTGAGTGAGGTAACCGGAGCCCAATTTTCAAAAGGTTGTCAACGCATCTCTAACCCTCGGGTGTGGAAGATGTCCATGGGCGGCGGGATTCACTTAACATCAGGTGAACCGTCTGCTCCTTTGGCAACTTTTCACATAAAAAAAAAGAAAAAGGAAAAGAAGGAAGCATTAAAGGAGAAAGAAAAAGATAAATAGGGAGACATTAAAGAAGAAAAGAAAAGAACAACGATGGGAAAAAACAACTGTGATTAGAATTTACGTCGTTCAATCTTAACGAGGCAGACGAAAACTAATGTTTACATAGTCACCAATTTGATGGGTTCTGAGAACGCTTATACTCCACGTTCAAGTGTCAGACAGTGGTTCATGTCGACGTAAACTTATCGGTGCACAAACATGATCATTATAGGTCATAAGTCCCTAAAGCCTCCTAAAGCCTCCCGAAGCCATTCTAACATCAAGAGACAATTTAAATATTATTTTCTACAATGTTCTGGATAAGCTGTTCGAAGGAAATAAACATAGAGTTTTATAAAGAAAGTTTCATTAACTCTACATCTATATTTATTAATATAGAAAATTCATCTCAAAATTAAGAAAATGGTGGGAGACCGTTAAGAGTTCTATTAAAATAATAGAGAACACAACACACAAATTTTGCAGTGTGTGTATGATAGCTATGTTATTGGGATAAGCAATACCTTATCATCTGCTGGGTCCCTTTTCGTCATAACCTCTGCACCTTCTCTCTTACGCTGCTCTTCTTTCAAACGTTCCGCCTTCCGCCATTTTGCTCTTCGGTTTTGAAACCATACCTTGAAACAATAATGAATTACACTGTTTTTTTTATGTGAGAAAGTGGCAAACGAGCTGACGGTTCACCTGATGTTAAGTGATAATCGCCTGCCCATGGACATTTGCAACACCCATAGGGTTGTAAATGCGTTGCCACCTGTTACTAATGTGGGCCCCGGCTACGTCACTCCAGACGAAACGCGTACGTTGATCTTCTGTGAGGTCGTGGTACTAACTCGGGCGGTCCTGCCCATTCGTGCAATAGCGAACACTGTTGCGTGGCCCTACCACCGTACTACTACGGCCCTACACTGTACTAAACATTTTCATTAATACTGAATCCCTTTTAAAATTACAAAATTACCCTTTAAAGTTCTTTATAACATGGCATTTTAGAATTTTACTAAATAACTTAACCGGACTGTTTTTGGAAACTATTAAAAAGAAAGATATTATCAATAAACTTAAGACAGCAGAGTTTCTTCCCGGTACTTTGAACGGGTCTTAAATAGTAATCCCACAAAAAAGACTTTGAAACAAGTTTAAATTTAAGAAGGAATTTTCAGTAATGACAGATATGCCTATAAACTATTCTTTGGTACTTTGGATACATTAATAATACACTTTTTTACAGAATAGATAACATTATAAGTAATAACCAATAATCATAGTAATAAACCGCCTAATCCTTCATACCCCACCTGTCAACACTACAAATCCTTAATGCTGCATCATTACCACCCCATTTTGTTGCTTATTATAACTGAAAGATTTACACATCGTTTCTACAACAGGGGGATGAGTTCAGAACAAACGCCAATATACTTGACACTTGTCGTCCTTGAAAATATACGATTAGCTAGATCAATGTACATTGGAAATTCACTACGATCACCAATTATAAAGGACCTCCGTTAACCTATAAGGCATACACTGTGTTGGTTCCGACAACGTTGGACGTTTTAAGCTGGTTACCCGCGCCACGACAAGAGTCGGGCCACATTTGCAGTGCAATTTTCGCAATTTACTTTTAATAAGCTCACTGGCTGGTGGGAGTACTACGAAGTTTAGTTGTGATAGGGTAATCCGCGTAGACATGGAGATGGGTATAAAACTTGAAAATCATTTGAAACATACACAATATCTAATGGACGATATTTATTTATTAGATAACCTACATTAGATTCAGCATTTGCAGTCTAAATTAGATAAGATTCGTAGCAAATTTTTTGCTAAGAATCTCATCTAACTGTTCTCACAATTAGAGGTAATCACATCACGCTTTAACATTGATAATAAGGATAACAAAAAGTGCAAACGTATTAACTCCGAAGTAGAAACAATGCAATTAAAATTAATCGGTCCATTCTAATTCTTAAGTGTTTGAAATAATAATGCCTCGGAATCTGGATTGCTAATTCTTTTTTGATCGACGTCAGTAGCAATGAAATTGATGAGGTTGTGGCGGTGTACTGTGTAATATTATTATCAGAAATTCATCTGTTACTTCAAACATAACTAATATATGGTTATAATGCATAGTGCTTATTTCATACCATGTTATATATTAGTAACATTAATAACATTAAAAAAATATAAGTAACATTTTACAATTCAATATTGTAAGTCACAGTTTTTGTATCTTATTTTAGTTGAAGAGATCAATAAATAATTATCCCTTTGAAACTAAAAAAAATTTTGTAGACAAAGAAATTGATGGAGTTCTATTAATTGATTTTAAATAATCTGCTCACTGTATTATTTATAGTCTGTGATGCGTCAAACATCAAAATAGACCCTTAACGATTGTAAGCTAATTCGGTTAAAATAATAATCCGGCCATAATCCGACGTCCGCCCTAATAGTTTTTATCTCCTTCTAGGGTAGTATTAATATTTGAACGCGTTGAGAGACCGCCACCCCTGTTTCGCCCCTTTCAGACGTCTTCATGATCTTTATTGTTGCAAGGGGTGGAATTTAACGCGGCATGTATTTTTATTTCGGGAGCCCGCAAAAATCATCATTCAACAGCTCTTGAGACGATGATGGTGTCGAAAAAAGTCACTGTGCAAAAAGTGAGCTATAATTTATATAGAAAGACATATATAGAAACTGAATGAAATTTAGATTACAAAGTTTAGATTCATTCGTTTTTCGAAGGTTTTACCTGAATTTTTAGTGATTTTTCAAATACTAATAGATTCGTTGGACATCGTAGATAGTCGTTTTCGTAAATGCTACTGTTAGAATCATATATAAATAGTTAAAAATTATAGAAACGCTTTAATTTTATTTTTGCTATATCATAATGCAATAAACCGGTACTACACCGAAAAAATCATAAAATAAAAAAAGATTTTATCCTATCCATAAATTTTAGAGTAGAATAACTACTCTTCTTTTTACTGATCGTCATACCATTAATATTTTTCTCGCCCATCTTCCTCAATCAACATCTAATAAACATAACAAAGCAGTCCATCGAGAACTCCTTCCCCTTTACTATGACAAGGTTTCAACCACCCAAAACACATGTTGCAACATACGACCCTGTCAATTTCGCCGATATAACCTATCCCGTGTAGAGCCCTGCCGTCTCCCGCTCCCTCGGAACCGCACTACAATTCAGGGGCTATTTAATGAATAGCGCGGGGTCAGTGTAAATTGGTCGTGTTTACAAGGGGTGTTGCGAACAGTAGGGGTGCGGTAATTACCTACAGTTCGGTTAAATGCGGATTGTTTGCCTTCGTTACACAGTGAGTTGAGTGCGCTCGAGTTAAATAATAACAAATACATTGTTCGGTTCTGGTGCGAAGCAATGGCTCTTCAGCGGGCGGTCCCTTGATTGCTTCTTTTAAAAGGTGTACAGAACAAAAGATAAGCGAGCATGAGCTATTGTATCTTTTATTCCCGTTCACAATTCGAGTGGTGTGGAGTTTTGTAACAAATTTGATACTTTGTAATTGCAATGCGTGTAAGAGCTCATTTAAGCTTTAGTCGGCATTTAATATATTCGTGATCAGAATAGTTTAAAGTTTATTCGAAGTGTCTGTTGATTTACAGCTACATTTCAGTATGAGAGCGCGTTCAATTATTGGATCGATATAGCGAATACCAAGTATTGAATTGAATAAAAAAAAATTGTCATCAGGAACTCGAACTCGATAGAGCCAAATTAATCTTAGATTGATTTTTTTTTCCAATCTGAACATAACTCTAACTTGTATTATGTTGTATTATGTTGTATTATGTATACTTGTATATGTTGTATTATAATACTTGTATTATGTTGTAATGTCTCTATGTTACTTTATAACATAGAGACATTACTACATAATACGAAATTATTAAATATGGATTTTATAAAATAAATTATTTTGTAAACAAATTCTTTTTGTATATTCACTATAGTTACTGTACCAGTGTCATAAGAGTATATATGATACTAGACCACAGTGTAAGGGCTGGCATCATATACAAGTCATGATAAGGATTTTCCAATATTAATAATAATTATACTTCATTTGGCGAGGGTAAAAAGAATTGTGAGAGTAAAATTTTTACGATGCGCGCGCATTCCGACAGCCAAAAAGCGACATGTTCAAGCTGATCGACTAACTTCACGGTGTCACCATGGCAACTAATAACAACTTTTTGACATTTAAATAAAATTCCGAGTAATTTTATTGGTACTTTATCAATTACATTTAATGCCTTTTTCACAAACAAAGAGTACAGAGCACAGGGGGTAAAATTTTTATCACGCTCTTTTAAAATATTTATTACGCCTTTTGTCACGCTGAAGAAGTAGAACTTCTTAAATGAGTATATAGTACGCGTAATTTTTTATATGTTAGTGTTTCGATAATACATACATATGGAAAATACCTAGCCAAAAGCCTGTGAAGCCACTAGGGAAGGGTAGGATTACGAATAAACATTCGTTTAGGAAAACGCAATTATATCACCGAACCGTGAGCGAAAAACCCCACGTCGTCGCACTTAAAACTTATCGCCGCGAGACTAATTGCGTCAAGCGAGACGTAACGTTTTAAAACACTTCATATGCGAAGTTAGCGGAAGTTACCGTCGGAACCGCTGAAAGTATGCTAAGAAACGAGGAGCGAGCGTTCGGGGGAAGTTAAGTGACGTGACACGAGCCGGTACGTCGTGATGACTTGTTATGGCAAAGCTAATGTATCGTAATTGCCCGTTTGACGATTCCGAACTTGGCTGACGCGGCGTAGCTCGCGGATTATTTTGTTGTTAGCGAACGGCGACGTCACGACACTTTCGTCGGTACGTATTTTTAGGGTTCCGTACCCAAAGGGTAAAACGGGACCGTATTACTAAGACTTCGCTGTCTGTCTGTCCGTCTGTCACCAGGCTGTATCTCAAGAACCGTGACAGTTGGACAGTTGAAATTTTCACAAATAATGTATTCCTAATGCCGCTATAATAAAAAGAATAAAAGAATCCCATATAACAGACTTGATTTTTAGCCTTTTTATAGATAATTGTACAGAACCCTTCGTGCGCGAGTCTGGCTCGCACTTGGCCGGTTTTTTTAAGGGATGATGGGAAACGCGTAAGTGGTTCGCGTGAGGGGGCGAATTGCACGTTGTAAGCACAGCTATAACAGTAACGAAACGTTTCCTGAAATAATCCGGAGCTTCTGATAATTAATATATAATAATTCTGAAAAGACCAATAAAAAATTGTTAATAGTAATACCAAAATAGTTTTTACTCACCAAACCATCACCGAGTACGGTGACCCAATTGGCATGGTGGATAGTGACCTACTAAATGTAGGTCACTATCCACCTTTTATATTTATGGTATGTATTTAAGTTTGTGATGAATTAGTGGTTAAAGCGTCTCCGGCAGTGCGAATCCGGCAGAAGTGGGTTCTATTCACGTAGCAGCTTTTCGTCCTTTTTTTAGTCCTTTTTTTTTTCATTTTAAAAACTTTCATATTCCATCTAAATGCAGAAATAAAAATTACAAAAAAAAATTTAATTAATGCTTAGTCTGGCCTATATCAAAACTATTCTATTATCTCCATAACAGTTCTTTGATTACAGTTTTCTTATTAAATCGTTTACATAATAAGCCTTATCGCTTTTCATCTATAGCGATTTGGTTAATGAGTTAGTTTCTTAAAGACGTTACATTAACTGCTTATGAGGAAGCAGCGTTAAGTTTTTCATCACATGATTAGGGGAAAATTGCCCCCATCACCTTTCCCCCCTCACCCCACTTCGAGGAAGCCCGGTAAATCTTCTGATCCCGACGAACATCCGAAAAGCTTTCTTAGTAACTTGAGTCGATGCGAGAAATATTATGGATACGTCAACGTTCGCCTTTAAGGAATTTTGCACGGGCAATTCCTTTGTACGATAATTACTTAATTTACTTATAATACATTCTCGTATAATTTAAATCATACAAAAATACATAATTAAAATTTAATGCTCATAGTACACAATTCATATTTTTAAATACTTTAAAACTTTCTTAAATATTTTTAACAGTTTTAAAATATATCAAGAATGATACAGGTTCTGGCATCTTTTATTGTCTATATTTCTAGAAATATTGGTTACTCTCCCAGCGGAATAAATACTTATCAGAACTTAAATATAATGGCGATGTTAATTTTTAATACATTTCAATTATAACTTCTTAAGGAAAATATTTTGAATAGTAACAAAACATTGGACCATTAGTGAACTAAGCAATTTTTTTTACAAACGAAATGTTATCCAAATCTAATACATTATCAGTTTAATTATCGATTGTTTCAATTTCCAGCAGGCGAGGCTATTTCCACTCGTGTATCAAACAAACAAGGCTTAATGAACAGTAATTCCAATTGCGTATTCCAAGAAACGACGCGTTCCATGCATCCACACCGTTGTAATTAGATTTCGCGTAGAGTTGTGTAACTCGCGTAAAACGTAGCCGTATCGCCGCTAACATGTTTACTAGCGAATTATCTTTCGTAGCGTATCAACTACATCTCGTGAGTTTACCCGCTACGCCGTGCGTAGCATATTAGACAAATTTCTTTTTATCGACTTCCCGCACATTTGCACAGGTCGTCACTCCATCTAGTGGGGGGTCGTCCTACACTAGATGCGTCCTAATATATGTATACATACAAAATATAACAATTTTTTTTTGCCAAACGTTGTGTGATCGTATTCTTTTAATCGGCCCGTTTTTATGTTGAATTAACGTAAGAAACATTTAGTCGAATTAGCAGAACAATATTTTTATTGAACGTTGTTGAGGCGATTGTCTTTTTAGTCATTCATTCAGGTCTTTTTTCTTTTACCCATTCCGCTTCGTGCTTCCACACGGAACGGACGTTACTCTGAGCCGGAGGGCCCATGCCAACCGACCAAAATCCGCCCCGGGCTCAGATAATATAAGCAATAAGATTCTCAAAGCTCTCCCTGGGCCGCTTATCTGTTTACTGGCGACAATTTTCAATACGCTTCTCTCCAGTTGCTCCTTTCCGGACGACTGGAAGCAAGCCACGGTTATCGGCATTCGGAAGCCGAATAAACCAGCCAATCAGCCCTCTAGCTATCGTCCCATCAGCCTCCTCAGTTGCCTGGGGAAGCTCTACGAGCGGCTATTGTTAAACAGGCTCAAAGAGCACGTATTTTCCAACGGCCTTCTGCCGACGGAACAATTCGGCTTTCGAGCTAGACACTCTTGTCCCGATCAGCTATACCTCCTAACGGAGCACATCCTAAAAGGCCTTAACCACCCCAAACACATTAGTACAGGGGCTCTCTGCTTCGATGTCGCAAAAGCATTCGACAAAGTCTGGCACAACGGCTTGCTTTGCAAGCTGTACACACTCAAAGTGCCAGATAGGCTCGTACACACCATCCGGGCCTTTTTGTTGAACCGCTCTTTTCGAAATCGAGTCCAGGGCACCCTCTCCACAAGCCGCCGCCTCACGGCCGGCGTACCACAAGGCTCCTGTCTCTCTCCCTTGCTATTTACGCTCTACACGAGCGACATACCTAGAGACCCCCACGTCAATCTCGCGCTTTTCGCGGATGACACGGCGCTCTTTTACTCAGATCGCAACCTCAGTCAATTAACAACTCGACTCCAAAGCGCCGCCGACTGCCTCGGCGATTGGTTCCGCAAATGGAGAATCGATATTATTCCAGAAAAAAGTGTGGCGATTCACTTTACTCGTAGCACCCCCAACCCCCATCCGCCACACCGTTACAAAGGTCCTCGCCAGTACAGAAAGTTGGGGCAAATATCACTATACGGCCAAACTCTCCCCTGGGAGAAAACGGTCAAATATTTAGGAGTCACTTTCGACTCGCGTATGACTTTCACTACGCACATCAATCAAGTCCGAAATAAAGCCGCGTTCGTCTCCGGCCGGCTACACAATTTAACGAATAAGCATAGTAAAATGCCCTTAAGGCACAAACTACTGTTATATAAAGCTTGCGTAAGGCCAATCGTGTCCTACGCTTGCATGATCTTCGCACATATAAATCCTACGCGCATTAACAAATTGCAAGTAGTTCAAAGTAAGTTTATCCGCCGCGCAACCGGTGCGCAATGGTATCAGCGCAACGTCGACTTGCACAGCGATTGCAGACTCCCGACGATTCGCGCTCATTTTAAAGATTTGACAAAACGGTTCTTCGATAGAGCCCAGCATCATCCCAACCCTCTGGTGGTAAGCGCAGCAAACTACCAACCGGACACAAACGCGAACGTAAACAAGCGTCGCCCGCGAAACGTCCTCATCGACCCGGTCGACGAAGAGGACTTAGATACGATGGATCCACCGTCGGGGGTCCCGCCGGATAACACTACACCCACAGTTAGTGTAACAACAATCACACCAGTTCGCCCTCGCCTCCGAGCACGGCGAGACCCACACAACGCGTACAACAAGGTACACCCGCGTTCCGGGGCGGTTCTCACCGCTCCCAGCCACCGATTAGCTATATGCACAGTCGACGGCCGTCGGGGTCTCGGTCCGAACCGGCGACCTCGACGGCCCTTAGATGAAACACCATAGTAGTTAAACGCACGCATGAGCACATGCGCGACCGTACCCATAGCGGAGAGTCCAAACCCGTGGGTTCTGGCTAGCCCACCGGTTCTGCGTCCGATGAAGCTTTAATAGTCTCGGGACTGAAAGCAAAAACATCAGTTAATACAAGATACAAGAGGCGATTGTACACTAGCAATAGGGACATTCCACGCGAAGCGGACAAGTAAAAAAATTTGATGTCTCCGATTTTAGTAATATTTGATTATGTTATATGTGCCCTCAATCCAGATACAAAACATTTTTTCAGTATAAAATGTAGTTTACGATTTAGAGAGCTTTAAAAATGTGACTAACCGGCAGGTATGCGCCACTTCGAATCCCATTATCCGGTATTGAAAAGATAAATGGAAATAAATGAAGTAGTCAAGTGTATGCTTAATTTAATGAGCTTTCTAATTGCATTTTTGGACATTAAAAAAAATTATTTTTTTTGGAAAAAAATCATGTTCAAACTTTTTAAACTTGCATTTCACAAAGTTGGACCACTTTAATTTTTTTTATTTTTTTTCTAAAACTAGTTAATAGTGTATAGATAGTCCTTGCCAAGTTGCATAATGGGCCGAGAAGTCCTTTAGGAGCTAGGCCATCTACAGTGTCGAAGGGTAGCGCCGCTGCCCGGATCGCGCCTACTGCCAGTTAACGCGAGATTACAAAAACATCCAACAGAATATTTTGTTTACCTAATTGAGTTTAATAAATCACTTGATCTTACTTAGATGTACTTTAATTTACAATAAAACGACGTTATTATGTTTAGATTACTTATAATAGTTTATTAAAGAATCTTCATGTTATTTCTGAGTTTTATCATAGTGCCTTCATCTGTCAGAACGAAGGCATGGTATTTTTTTGAATTTGTTATTGTCATTGAAGAGTCAAATCTGATTTTCAGCCTCTTTTCGTATATAAACATAGTAAGAGTACTAAACCATTTCGCTCCGTGCGGAGAACGTGAAATCTGCAAAATTGTAATCGTTCAGGACGGCCGATTCAAATTATATTTATTTCATTTTGGTTATTGTTTCCTTATACATAGCAGTTGCTATTCAAATTTTTGAGGTTTGTAATATTATTAGGTATATAAACATACAGTATACTTTTTGAATAAATAATTATATAGGAAATAAGAGGTTTCATGTGTAATAGTGACGTTTTCCTACAGAAAATGGCAAAAACTGATGGGTCACAAGTTCATATATACACGTTTATATAACGTTGTTCTACTAAAAACTCAGAAAATATGATGACCTAAACGCATGTGGCACTGTTTTCAACGAAAAATCCATAAAAAGTGGGTGACTGTGCAATAATTATCAATTGACTATAGAGTATTTTAGACTCGTCTGTTACATTAGTAAGCTTAGTCTAGTCAGTACAGAAAACAGTGTCTAAACATACACATATATATGTCCTTGTACTGCGGAGCACAAATCAGATAGATCGTTATTCTATTCTGAATGTCAATATCTATATAATTAATATCTAATAAGTGAGAAGAAAAAAAAATGTTATCTGAAAGCGTAGACACTAATTAAGACTTCGACGATAAAATCAAATTCGTTCTATGTGACCACAGAACGTTATGCACGGTGCGATTTATGCAAATACTGGGGTATTATAATGTTTTTTACAAAACCGTCACCCGTCCCTTTGCCATGTGAGTAATATGAAGATAAAATTCCGCCTCTGTACACAAATAATTTTTGAAATAGAGTTTAATAATACTAAATCAATTTAAATTGTTTATAGTGCTAATATTTGCACTTAAGATTGAACATTAAAATATGTAGAAAAAGTGCGAAAAGATTGTCGCCGCTGTGGGAATCGAACCCACGTCTTCGGCATTCGCGGCCTGACGCTCTAGCCACTGAGCTAAACGGCTGATTACCACACCGACGAAAATCTTAACGCATTCTTCCACATTGTTTTCTTAGCATTTGAAGCAATGCTTGGCGCCATCTATTGTTATATCCTTTCCAGCATACAAACAATTTCGAATATCGTTTTACAACGATAATTCGAACGAGAGATGTCGCCATTGCTTTTTTAGAAATTTAAATTGTTTATAGTGCTAATCTTTGCACTTAAGATTGAACATTAAAATATGTAGAAAAAGTGCGAAAAGATTGTCGCCGCTGTGGGTTCGATTCCCACAGCGGCGACAATCTTTTCGCACTTTTTCTACATATTTTAATACTAAATCAATTTTAAAAGTGTTGTTCCCCATCAGTAATATTAATATATCTTTTTGGTCTAATGTTTTGATTTGAAGATATTGATGCTATAGATTTCGAAAGGTATAAAAATTATCTGTCATGATTTAAATTGTCCTATAGCATTACAATTCCTCCATAATTTAAGCTTTGACTCTATCCTTATCTGCAATAATACATTGATGTCAAATTTTAAAATGCTGAGTAAAAGTGAAGATTATAAAATAGATTTTTTTTTAATAAACATTAATCGAAACATTATAACGTCGTTTTATTGTAAATTAAAGTACAATTAAGTAAGATCAAGTGATTTATTAAACTCAATTAGGTAAACAAAATATTCTGTTGGATGTTTTTGTAATCTCGCGTTAACTGGCAGTAAGCGCAATCCGGGCAGCGGCGCTACCCTTCGACACTGTAGATGGCCTAGCTCCTAAAGGACTTCTCGGCCCATTATGCAACTTGGCAAGGACTATCTATACACTATGAACTAGTTGTAGAAAAAAAAATAAAAAAAATTAAAGTGGTCCAACTTTGTGAAATGCAAGTTTAAAAAGTTTGAACATGATTTTTTCCAAAAAAAATATTTTTTTTAATGTCCAAAAATGCAATTAGAAAGCTCATTAAATTAAGCATACACTTGACTACTTCATTTATTTCCATTTATCTTTTCAATACCGGATAATGGGATTCGAAGTGGCGCATACCTGCCGGTTAGTCACATTTTTAAAGCTCTCTAAATCGTAAACTACATTTTATACTGAAAAAATATTTTGTATCTGGATTGAGGGCACATATAGGTATAACATAATCAAATATTACTAAAATTGGAGACATCAACTTTCTTTTACCTGTCCGCTTCGCGTGGAATGCCCCAATAATGAATGACTTCATTAACAAGAATTGATTCACTCAGATTCGTAACAAAAACCACTAAGTTTATCCTTTAATAAAAAAAATTTCTAAAGGTTAAATGTGCTTTCACAAACTCCTTGTTATGCAGCAATTTATTGAAAATTAAAAACGCTGCACTTATATTACATTTTCCATGACACAAATGTTACAAATGCAAATTAGACCTTTATCGAATCATTTTCAAAACATTCACCCAAATCATAAAACGGTCAAAAAATGTCAGCCATTTATATAGAATCTAAGCATTATTTTAACTCATTAGTTAACACATTCCGCATTAAGTAAATTTTCAAGGAATTTATTACTCGTTTTTACTTGGTTGAATATTAAATAATTCAAACTTTGTTATTGAATATAGAAGCATAACACTTACTCATTGATTGTTAAAATTCTTTTACTACCGGTTCGGAAAAGAAATTCTCTTGACCTAAGAAAAACCAGCGAACGAAACTAAGCGAGATAACTCTTTTGTACTTTTATTTCGCAGTGAAAACATGTTTACAATATGTTTAAGTCCACTCAAAACATCCTTAAGTGATCAGCTCATTTCCAAAGTGTGTTATCATTTAAACAATTACTAATATTATAATGGCATTTAACACACAAACTTTACGAGTAACAACATAGCGTTAAGATAAATAAAGTATTCCTATATTAATAAATCAAAAACAAAGTTCGGACGGGTGCATCCCGTGACAGTGAAAAGGGTGCTAGACAATCTCGTCGCAGAAAGAACGAGAGGCCCTTAACTTCTTAACTAAATCACGCGTAGCAAGAGTAAAAACAAAATGACGTATTTCATTTGCACCCCCGATTTGATTTCGGAGGAGTGATTGATAAAGAGCGGCTGAGAGCACGCAGAGCTCGCGTCAAACGTGAAGTGGAATGTAGCCTTTAAGAACATACGAAAAATTATTAGGATCGTGAAAGTTCAAGTTCATTTATAAAATTTCAAATCACCAGAATAATTGTTATAATTTTATATTTACATCGATTGATTTGTTATAAATTTATATTTACATTGATCATAAGTGTTTGTATGTTTATATATTGCTTATAGTAAAATACGTAAAGAAATGAGTTACATAAGTTTAAAAACAATGAAAATGTTATATAGATTAGCAGACGATTTTAACGTAACTATATTTTGCTTTCGGGGCTATAATAAACACCTCCGTTAATTCCGCTTTCCTTAAAATCTTTGACTTAGTCTAGTATGCGCTAATTCTATGTTATTATCCTTTTTTAAATAATTATAAAATGTGGTCAATTACTGCATAAAGTAAGTTTTGGCAAAATCTATATTTTTGATTTCAATCGACTTGAAGTCTGCGAAGTCCCCTTACAAAGTTTTGGCCCGAGTAGTTTTTATAAGTGAAATAACGATATGACACCTCGTTAGCAATCGTCGCACGAGGATAGGGTTGCAGTTGACGTCTCCAGAGGGTTGGGTTCAGTTTCAGAAATAATTGCAAACATATAATGAAATTATTTTGCTTACAGTACTGCAACTTTGCATTTTTCATATCAATAAGTAATTAAATGTTTCACTTTGAGTATGTTAAAAATAAATTATTTTCACGCTTTGGACAGTAAGATATTAGGATTTCACACGTTAGTAATTTCATTAACATTCAAAAAATACTCTAAAAACAATTTACAGACCACGTTCACATTCACCATTTCATGTTCTATTTATAAAATTTAAATACTTATTGTAGATAATGTATGTGCATCAAATACAAATCATTTGAAAGGGTCTAAACCGTATTATATTCATAAAAATATTATTATTTCCCAAAAATTTGGTACTTTAATAATACATTACTTTCGTTTACGTTTACTTTGAGCTAAAATTAGGGATATATGAAAGTGCTACGTTCGTTACGAAATTTACATACACAGAACGCGCGAATGTTGTTATTGTTTTTTTTTATTCCACAGATCTGTTGATACTCTGTAAAAAGTTTGCATAGCCCTTAAACGATGCTGCAATTAGCGTGACGAAACAATAATTAGCATCGTAAATGCGTGTTAATTGTAACGCGCATTCATGATTGTTTACTTTGAGCTAAAATCAGAGAGTTACGAAAGAGCTACCTACGTACGTTACGAAATTTACATACGTAGAACGCGTGAATGTCGTTATAGTTTTTTTTTCCGCAGATCTGTTGAATCCCTGTAAAAAGTTTGCATAGCCCTTAAACGACGCTGCAATTAGCGTGACGAAACAATAATTAGCATGATAAATACGCGTTACAATCAACCCTGCAACAGCAACGGTTGAATATCGCGTCCCCCGGCGCCGCCTGTAGCACTATTGTGCAGAACATTGTTTTATTGTTCTCTGTTTAGACACTTGTGCACGCCATTGTTCCGTCCGCTCCTGTGCTGAGTCAATGTCATCTGAATTGGATTGAGGGCTCTGCGAATTCGCTTTGCATTGTACCCGAGTGTTTGCCGAAACGTTTAAATTTTTATCGCTTTGCTCTGTTACTTTGTTTTAGCATGTATTTTTGAATAGTTGCAATGCTATCAATAGTTAATTATTATAAGGCTTGATTGGCCTTATAAGGGCAAGGGATTCTAGATAGAATTCGGTTATATTTTTTTATGTTTGATGCATCTAAACTCCGTTATTTATAAACCGATTTTAATTTTTTATTCTCCATTGGGTTTGGTTCATCCCATGTGGTCCCATATAATTTTATTAGTATTTGAACTTGAATTCTCCCCCAAAATATAGTTAAGGAGTAAAGAAGGTAAATTGAGATATTTGAATTAAGTTTTGTTTCTTGTTAATAAAATTTACTTGAACTGTATTGAAAAGTAACAGCCTATATATTGTTACTGCTGAGCAAAGGCCTTCTCTATACAGAGGGTTTAAGGCCATAGTCCAAGTCGCGACCCCACTGCGGATAACTACTGGACGCCGAGTGGTCTAAATACGACCATAATTAATTTAAATTATAAGTTTGAACAATATGAATCTATTAATATTGTTCATAAAAAATATATCTGTTAATATATCACAGTGGTAGGGCCACGCAGCAGTGTTCACTGTTGCACGAATGGGCAGGTTCGTCCGGGTAAGTACCGCGACCTTACAGAAGACCGGCGTAAAGTGGAAGTGTTACACTTCTGCGTTTCGTCTGGTGAGTGAGGTAGCCGGGGCCCATTTTATTTAAAGGTGGCAACGCATTTGCAACCCTACGGGTGTTGCAAATGTCGATGGGCAGTGGTTATCACTTAACTTCAGGTGAACCGCCAGCTCGTTTGTCACTTTCTCATATAAACAAAACTTTTCTCAAATACAATACACAATAAACAAAAGAATATATGCGTGTATGTGTCAAATACATGGTAGTGTTTGTAATGTCTTCTATATTAATTTTTATGTATTTTTTATGCATAATAAAAAAAATATAAGCATTCTGCACTCCTCTATATAAAAATATAAGCGTGGGAAATTTCATACTCCTCTGTACGCGCAGTTTTCGTAAAAAGGGTTACAAAGTTTTTGCTGCACATATTAAAACATAGATAATAGCTGTCATGACAATTTTTTTAATAATAAATTATATGAAAGATCTATCTTCGATCACTTCTTACAAATGAATTAAGACACCATTTTCGGTCGGGCTTTCACAATATTGAATCCAATATCTGTAGATTATCTGTCAAATATTGAGAGAATTCGTAGCGGGCTTAGCGTTTAGTGGAAAGGTTCGTCTCGGAACTCCACCCCGCCCATAATCCAATATGTCTGACGGTAGCCGTTGGTCGCTTTTTATATTTTTCGGCCGAATTATCACCGACACTACACAGCCGGCCGGGGAAGCGAATCAGATTGAAAGCCGACTCAATTATGTTACTACGCTGTGGCAGGGCTGCGTCCGCCTTCGAAACGTGTCGGACGCTTGAGACTTCAATGTTATATCTGTTTTTTAGATACGTACGGCGAACTGGCCATCTAAGGTTGTGATCCTTACTCATTCGAAGTGCCAATCACAATGTAGGGCGACAAACTTATCACTTAGTCCTGTGTGGAATTGTAATAAGCGGTGAAACAAAGCTTTATGCCTGAGTTTACCCCTTTACGACTTAGAACCGTGAGAGGGTGTAAAATATATGACACCTGCAAAAATGAATTATGATAGATTATAAATACTCAACGCCATCGTAGAGGTACTACGAACATAGCACAATATGCATAACATACTATACCTAATTTTTATTGGCACAACGCGGGTACGGTAATTTTTCGAATTGAATAACTAATAAATTTAAGATAGAAATCGGACTATTCCATTCCACAGGCATGCAGCTAAACTTACACATAGTTTCCTACGCTGTCGACATTTTCCATAATTACAATTAACACCGCTATCTTAAATTCTCCGTTAATTCCAACAGTTACTCTTAATGCCACATTATAACAGTACAAAGTAGTACCAATAAAATAGCTGAACAAAACAAAAGCAAACAACCTGTCAACTAATTACGCCAATGGAGGCTATTAAAAGGTAATCTAAATACGAACAGTGAAACGCTTAACCGAACTAAGGGAATAGACGCCCGGTGACACCCCTTAATCCCGGCAGCACGTGCGGTAGGTGTGAGAGGGGGTCCCGCGCGGAGAGCCCAACCAGCCTCATGCCGTAATACCATTTCGAGATGAGAGACTTAAACGCGTTACAGACTCCCAACATAACTTGACCCCGCCCGCCCCCCGCGCTACGCCCAACGCGCGCGTCAGCGGGGCTTTGAAACAAACTCACGCAGGCCCGATACCGTTGGCCTGGTATCCGTTCAATTCTCAACTGTTTTGGTGGTTTCGGCAACGAACTAGAGTGGATTTTGACAATGGACTGTTGTAGTTAACTAATGGAAGCGGTTTCCTCGGGATCGGCGGGCGGACTAAATTGGATATTGACTTACACGCGTAGCTAGTTAGTCCCGGGCGGGGGCACTCGTTGAAATTGGCTACCGAGTTGGATGTCGTTTTGTTTCTCTTTTGTAAAAGCGCGTCCTACAATTTGGATATTAGTAAGCTGTAAGAAATATCCTTTATAAGTAGTTTTATTGTGAAAAGCTATAATGAATATATGAATATAATAGATACATCAGCAACTAAGAAAAGTATATAGCGACCATTTTATAATTATTCATTTATAACTACTATTCTTAATGTTACTAATTTTATTCATGTTACAGCGTACTAAAATTTATATTTAAATGTGTAAATTACATATTTTAATGAATTGTATCGAATTAAAAACAAGTTAAAAAATATTTGCAGTATGTTGTACATTTTTAAAGTTATTAATAAAAGTCAGCTTATATAATTGTCAATTCCAGAAAACTTATGCCAAACTTTTTCACATATTCGTAGAATTCTAATAATCATTTCGCCTAGAATGAAACTTAAATGAATTCAAATTGAAGTATGCACTTTAAAGTTCAGGCAGATTAAAGTTACAGCTTTGTGCCGTATCTGCATTTTACATTGGTAATTTCCCATGTTATCGCAAAGCTTTAAAGCGTTACGTTGACTCTACTTACGCCTGTTAGCATCCACTCTACCTGTATGCGAATGCGAGAATAAAATCCAAAATGAATTTCTATTTAAAGAGCTTACGGTAAAAGCTCTCGAGGTATTGCCTCCACCCGGTATCACGCGGATCGTATAAATAAAACTCAATTGCCTTTTTCTCATACACCTACATACGGGCTCAATGCAACGCTACGAAAGTCAACATATAAATACTTTCATGATTTTCTGATTTATATCGCTCTCTGCTAAGTTCTCGTTGAATCGAACGTCACCTGCGTTGACTGCAGAAATGAAAATTCTAAAAGTTATATATTTTAAATATCTTTATCTCTATATATGTTTTTTTCTTTGCAGTAACGACACTGGTCTGCATTACATCAAGTTAAATAATGTTATGCTGTTGTAATTAGTTTAAAAAGGAATCCCTAGCATAATATCAGATAAAAGACGAAATCCAAGGCTACGAAATGAACGACGGTTAATTACGATACAGTTGAAATAAGTTGTCTCTACATTTCTACGAGAAAAATTGTGTATTAGTTACATGCTTTTTACTTATTCAAATATGTAAAATATAAATTTATGAAACAAATAACTAGTATTAGACGAAATAACGTCTCGATATTTTCAATTACAAAGTTACCAGGTGATAGAAACAAAACATCCATGCATTTTTTTAATCAAGCAAGTGTTTTAAAGTAGTCCCTTCAGTTTTGAAATATTAATGATAACCATAATAACATTAACGCTAGCTTTATAAGGGCAGCATCTAATAATTAGCTAATTTGCTTTACTTCATTTATTTCCGTTTTATACCTTAGTATTAATCCTTAGATCTTAATCCTTAGATCTTAATCCTTAGATTTGCTTCAGTTATAGGACAGACAAGTTCATTAAACACAACTAAGTAAAGTGCCGATCTACATACACCAAATACAGTTCAACTGTTGAAATATTTTATAAGTCAGAAATAATACGCGAATGCATTCATAGCACAAGGGGTTGCGAGTGACGGTTAAATCATGAATTTACAAGCGACAACCGGGCATAAACCCCGCCAAGCCGTCTCCAATGACTTCTCCGCTAGGTGGCGCGGCAGTCGCCGCCCACATAAACCATTCGCAAGTTTACGACGTCATAGTTTACGGGACGACGTACATTGGAAGTGACGCCACGTCTCACACCGCGAGTGGGAACCGACTAGACCACATAAATCGTGCACTCGGCTGATGCGAATGGTCCATGTTGAATTTTAAGGGAGTTTTCCGTTATGCGTCTGGGCTGTAGATGTGAAATATCAATGTGACGCTCCCTTCATTACGTTCCAGCATACGTGTTTGAAGATAACACACCAATATAATCTAGTCCATAATCAATTGGTTCTACTAGCTGAATAAAAAACGTCATACGATATGCAATTGCGAATGCGATGCGATGTAACTAACCGTCTAGTTGCATTTTCCTACAAAATATTATTTTTCTTATTTAATTTAATTTGTATTGTATCTGTTTGTATTTTAATGTAGTACCACCCATCACAGTAATGTTTTTTTTTTTATATTTGAGAAGGTCGCGAGCAAGTTGGCGGATTTGACCCGTAGGATTGCAGATGCGCTACCGTGACAATAAAGTGGGCCCCGGGGCCATCACTCACCGGACTAAACGCAAAAAAATAACACTTTTTCCGTCGTGACACTTAACCGAACGGACCTGCTCATGTTTGTGGAGAGAAATAAATGCATATTAATACTATTATTATGTATACAACATACTGAAAAAACACAAAGAGTATGGTTGATGATTTAAAGCCTATTCATTCGATTGATGACTTTCAAATATCGATAAATTTTTAGACCTTTTGAATTACCAATCGATTTTCGATTTTTCAGCCTGTTTTTTTTTTTGAAAAACAGTCAACGAAACAATCACAAACGTGTATCTAATTACTTGACAGCTTACATACGTGCTTGACTTTAGTTAGACGTCAGCCCTTTTTTTAGAAAAAAACAGTCAAGCACAGTGTGCATAATTAATTAACGGCTAAGAACCGTAGTTTTTACTTTAGCTAAACATACCTGCACCCGCGCTTCCGTGAGATTGATCTTGAGTGCGAGGTCTTCCCGAGTGAAGACATCGGGATAATGCGTCTGCGCAAACGCAGTCTCCAACTCTTCAAGCTGTAATACACCACTCAATATGGAATCGTACATGGTGCGAGAAAGAAAAGTAGCTGGTGACAATAGTTCAGCAGCTTTCAAATAATTTCACTGGTTTAATTAAGATAAACCACTGTTGTTTTACTGGTTACGGTTCAGTACATCTGAACCTGAAGTCTGTTAACATCCGTCAAGAGAAACAGCCTATTTATACTCAGCTCTCATATACTACTAATACATGATAACTCAGTGACACAATCGTTGAGCTATTGGCTTGAATGGATACAAAGTTAAAAAGATCCAAGATTTACGCCCGGTTTCTGAAACACCGATCATCGTAGAAATTAACTAATCAGCTGTCAAATGGCTTCGCAAATGTTATCTAAGTTGTCTAAAGAAACTCTTTGAATTGATCAGAATGATCAATGACCAGTGTTTCAGAAACCGGGCGTTAGACTTAAAATAAATAATTAACGCCTTCTATTTCCTTTAAACTAAGAGATACTTAGCACAGCAAGTTTAATTATCTTAAAACGACAGATATTCAGCCTATATTTATTTTATTTTATAAGCATGGCGTTACAACCGCACTTTTAATAAAATAAATATAGACCAATAGAAAAAATATAGAATTAAAAAATCCCTAATTAATACAAAAATAATTTTCAAACAAATTAATAAGGTAAAAAAGAAACAAAATTTGTAACATCCTATACAACATCAACTGATTGATTCACACATTCAGAGACTTTTTCATTCGTTGCCACAACGTCCCATTACTCCTCTCTCTCTCCTTCTAACAATATGTTTAATTTCCTTCTAAATTCATTCAACCAATTCATACGTAAGGGTGTTCTTAAAGTGTTTTGGAAAATTTAATAACTCGGTTAATATTGATGTTTAAAGAAAGTAAATACTTAATAGAATTTTAAAAAGTTATCCTCTACATGTGTGTTGATTTATGGTCGCGTTAGTAGCGCCCCGTTGTATATACACGTTTATTTATTTTATTTTTAAAATCACTAATGTTTACCTGTTGTAGAGTGAAGGTGGTCCTGTTACGTCGCTGTTTCCTGCGAACGAACGTGTCATCGTGGATGGCCGGGTGGTACGAGTAGCTTGTGTCTGTCACCAAAAGAGAAAAAAGTTTTTATATTGTATAAATACGTATTATAAAAAAAGTGAACAAAATTACCTACATTTTTACTTACAAAAAAATTCGTTTCTAATTCATATCAAGATTAATATTTGGCTATTTGACCACTGCAAAAATTTCGCACAGCACCTTGATCAATCAATATTTATCAATGAGAAATATCTTAATTTGAATATTAACTTTTTTCAGTCTATCCATCTTTCCTTTAAACAATTTATCGATAGATGTCATTTCGTATATTATTGCAATAATTTTTTTACGATTTTTATCAAAAAATTTACTTTACTCTACTTGTCTATTTTTACCTTGTATTACATAAAATGTCAAAAACGTAAAAGCGTTTGAAATCAAATGATACGGTAAGAAGTAGAGTAGCCATAAAATAAGAATTGTCCGGAAGTTACGCTCCATTACGCGTGAAGTGCTAAATCGCGCCCTAACGGACGTTATTTCTATCTGAACAGTATCCGCACGTCCCGCGAATTGATGAGGTGGAGACATTGCATTATGTTAGGGTGCATAAAAATCGAGGAATAATATAAGGATATTGTGATTATATTTCATAGCTACTACTTTCTTTTTCATTTATAAATATGACAATAGTTTGAGTTTATTATTTTTTTATTATTTCACTAACCTAATAAGCTTAAACTTTTAATTTTAATAAATAAAGAATATTCTAATTTAACTTATGTAATGAACGCTAGCTAGAATAACGTTATTTTTCAAAACTGCGTGTCTTAACGATGTCATTTATTGGCTTTGCCTGTTTAATTAAACGTTGTTTGAATATATGGCCAGTGTAAAATTAAGTCCGAACATTCATACATTAAACCTTCGGATTTCTACGAGCTTTTCGGGAGAATAATAGGATAACGATGGTAATAATGAATTGATTATTGATTTTATTTATAAGTACGAAATTGTTGTCACCCTACTGCGATACGATAGATTCGGTAACGAATGCCCGGGCTCCCCCACACCTAACTTTTCTATTATTCTTACTGATAATGTCATTCCGTGCATTACAAGTCGAAAATTACCCTCGGCTTTCGGGATTACAGCTGTCTTCGCCCTAAATGACGTTTATTACAGTCCATTATTATTTTCTATTTTGGTTTGGTTCACCGTCAATTTCTATCATTCTTGAGACAATTTGATTTTGCACTAGGGAAGTTAAACTCATAAGATACACATGTACGTCTACTATCATATGAACGGAGTTCATAAATCAACAATGTTATTTAGTTGTGTTATAAACATTTTGTTAATCATCATCTTAACAAACCCAAAAAAGAGCAATTAAGCAAAGGTTCTGAATAATTCTGTAAGTGTATTATTTAAAGTGTTCATGGTCACGGGACAGACTGTCCCATGACCATCAACACTTGTTCGATAAAACGGGAATGTAAAATCAAAATAAAACGTGATAAAATCCATAAAAAATATTTAACAACATTGTTAACGATGTTAAAAAACAAACCTTTTGTTTTATATATTTATAACACATATTCTATATAAATTTTACTTTACAATGTAAAATTTCTTTAAGTATCCCAAATCGCAGACTCTCAAATGCTGCATCTACTAACCGAACATTTAACCTACACAGTTTTCAAAATCGAAATTTGGAAGTCAATTTACTCATTGAGAAATTTGAATCAGAAGTCCTATTAGTATTTACGTATTTTCAAGGAAATATATTTATACAGCGTAATCTAGTTCCAAACTGAGCAAAGCTTAACTTTATCACTAATAAATATACTTTTCTTTCGTAAATAAATACATATAAACGATACATAATCATCTAGACGTTACAAAAACTCTACACTCAAGCATGTTTAAATTTTTAAATACTATATTTCCATAAAGGCATACAATCTATTGGTACCTGCCTAACCATTATTGGTTAAAGGTCATCGATACAGTTACGTAAGTGAGCCACGATCGACAATCATATGATATAGAGTTTAATGCGCGGAGTGAGGCGCAATGATACAAATTGCTTCAATTAACTCACTCCATTAGCCAGCGCCGGGCGGCGTACTATTAGCTCTTTGCTCGAGTCGATATCTATTATATTTTACTAGCGACCCGCCCCGGCTTTGCACGGGTGCAATGTATTATACATATAAACCCTCCTCTTGAATCACTCTATCTAGTGAGACAAGCCGCATCAAGATCCGTTGCGTAGTTTAAAAGATCTAAGCATACATAGGGACAGACAGACAGCGGGACGACTTTGTTTTATTCTATGTAGCGATTCATCACCACCAGTTAACCTCGGCCTCACCCACCTGTTTTCCCACGAAATTAAATATTTATTTACGAAAATACTTTTCGCAGCAAAATTTACTTTATATCGAACTCGAAAAGAAACTTAATAAATCCTTATTAAGTATAGGTAATTAATAAAGAAGCTAACTACAAACATTCCTCTTAATAATAATGACGATACCAATTTGATTTGCCTATTAGATTACCAATTCAGTGTGACTTGTAAAAGTCATTTCTGTGTTAAGACGTTTACATTTCCCAGTGTGTAATTTCTCAATAATCGTAAAATGTACATTATATACTGTAAAGTCTAGTAAACTCTTAAATATCGTTCGAAAAAGCAAACTGCAGCTCTCGCTTGACCTTTTCCATTTAATACTAAAGCCTGCCCAGATTTAGAGGCAGATTAAAAATATTTAAATTAATTGAATATTAAAAATAGAGCCTTCATCAGACGCTGCAGAAAAATCCCCGGCCAGCGGAAATTAAAAAGTGTTCCGCGCCCACCGGAAGTCGACCCCGAGCTTAAGTGCAGCGGGAAAAAGTTTCATCCGTTCCCGCTCCTCATAAATGCAACACGATTTATGAATAGTGGCAACACGGCTTAGCTTAAAATGTGTGGAATGAACGTTTATTTTTTTATTACTTTTTTAACAAAAGTGGAGGATAAGTCTCAAGCTTATTATTTTTATTGGTCTTGTAGACTTACGTAGAAGAAGCAGAAGAATTATATTACATGATTTTAAAACAGGAGTTGTAGGATGAGAGTTGCTTTTGCCTTAAAAAGCTCAAACCAGTTGCCACATAACATTATTCCAACACGATAAAAAGGATATCAGCGCGTCTCCACTACGCGACGCGGCCCCACTGCCGATTGGCGGACTTTTTGTTATTCTCTCGAAAATATCATCGATGTTTTCCTTCAATGCCGAGCACGTGATAAGTCAGCACTTGGCGTTAACAATTTCATTGGTGCCGGCGCCGGGGATTGAACTCAGGTTTCTCGAGTATATTGAATTAAGGCGAGCGTCCAGAGAATGAGCTATCACGGATTGAAACAGCACACTTATTTAAAACAAAATATATAATATAATAATACAACCAACAGTATAAACTTGGAAGGGAATTAACAATGTCAAAAAATACAAAATAGGATCTATTAAAATATAAGACATTATTTACATTCCGGGTATTTTCCAGGTGTATATTTATACTCCAGATTTATATTCTGAGGAATTGTTTGGGTTGATACCTGCAGGTGAATTTCACCATCGTACAACTCGTCAAACCGCCTAGTACCATCGACACCACCTTGATGGTTGGCGGTCCACCACTGTGCGTTTTTTGCGAAATTTTCGACCACGCTCAACTACTTTGTGGAACGAGTTGTCGCCAGCGGTATTTCCAGACCGATACGACTTAGGAAGCTTCAAGAAGAGAGCCTATTCCAACCTTAAAGGCCGGCAACGCGATTGCGACTCAACTGATGTTGCAAATGTCCATGGGCGGCGGTGATCACTTACCATCAGGTGACCAGCATGCTCGTTTGCCTCCTTTTTCCATAAAAAAAGGTAATTGAATAAGACTGTATTTCGTTGACGCTTCCATATTTTAATGTACATACAAAGGAAGCCGAATCTCCTTTGCTAGGCGATCAGCAACAAGCATGCGGCCGCTAACGAGGCCGCAGTGGAGCACCAACGCATCACTGGAAATTGCCCCGTGCATATTTAATAGATCCGTTTAAAGCGCTTTTTTATTCATCCGCCGGCCGCTAGCCGTAGAGCTGGGCCTTAAAGCGCTCCGCAATACGCTAATAGATTCTTTTAAAAATTAACAAACTCGCGCGATTACCGCCGGCGGGGCGCTGTAGTCCTCGACGGCCCTAATGAAATAAGGCCGGGCCCGCTAACACTGTTAAGGCGGCCTTTGATGGCGTCGCCGTCGCATTAGAGCTAAAAAAGCGACGCGCGCCGGGACTAATCCAAAGTGACATGATCCTTATTGAATTAGTTCGGATGTAACCGAGTTATGCGACCGGCGGTGCTGTTCAAAAACTATTTTATGAATAATAGATGGCGCCGGCGACCAATCCCGGGGGACCGGGGTGCCCCGCCCAGCGGCGCCTTCGCCCTCGCCGCCCGCCCGCCCCCAGCCCCCGGCGACCCCCTGCCCGCCCTCTCTATTCATTAGCACATTACCACCCCCTCGGACACGTAAACCGGACGGGGTAGCGCAAGAAACTGATTTTTTAAGCTTTCAGTGCATCACTTGAAGCTCCATTCAACGAATCGTACGGCTTTTTTGACTGTGATAAGCCAATATGCTTTGCAATGAAAACAATTAACAAATACGTAACCAAGTTTAGACTAATACAGAAAAATATTTTTATCTCGACACTCTAGTGAGCAAAATCGGTATTATCAAATTAGAACAAATCGAAGGTGAAGAATTGATAAAGGCGATATTATCTTCAATACATACGTAAATCTACCCTTTTAAAGACATAATGTACATACAATCTATTTTAAAAATAAATATACCAATTACTTGGATATAAAACTTCATTGGTTAATAAAGTAAAAAAAGGCTGTGTTCGAAAATCGAATAGTATCGTACTTTATAACGAAGTCGAGATGCGAATAGATACAAGACGAGGGTCTTAACTGTATTTAATGCCGTTAGCCCGGCGGTGGCTTCCTGGAACTCGGTTAGGGAAGTTTCGAGACCGATAAGTGGGCTAATCGAGGCGACTCCCGCTTATGCAGTTAACTTGGGCCAGCACTTAAACAAGACATTACTCTACGTAATAAACTGCACGGCTGTGGAAACTGCAGAATAGTTTTTATTTTCGTTATAAACTTTAACGGTCACCAATAAACGGTCGCTATAAAATTTCAGTTACAACTTGTACACTTTATTGTTTATTCCTTGAAATTAAATGATTTACATGATATTAAAATTTTAAGAGTTCATCATATGAAAATACATACAAGAAAATACAAACACTTTATTTTCTCGTGCCATTTTTAAGTTTCAGAATCACATTTTCTCATGGAAGTATGTATTTACCATAGCTTACTAAGAAGGTTTTTCTAATGAAATGACTAAATAACATCAGAAAGGACGAAATATTATGAATGAAAATAAGTAAACATTAAGTAACGTAATATTTCAAATAAAGTCGATAACTTTATTCTTAAATATGTATTTCTACTAGTTATACTTAAAAGAAACATCCGTAGCGATGTTATTCCTTTATTTTAGTGCTTAATAACTGAAACAAACTACCAAAAGGACAAGATAAAACTTTATGAATTGTTAAATTAAATAAAAACCGTAAACGTTTAACCCACGTTCGGAAAAAAAAATTACACACAGGTCTTTATTTTGTGTGAAATGGTGGCAAGCGAGCTGGCGGTCCACCTGGTGTTAAGTAATAATCGCCGTCCATGGACATTTTAACACCCGTGTGTCTGCAGATGCGTTGGCACCATCTATCAAAGTGCGCCCCGACTACCTCACTCACCAGACGAAACGCAGAAGTGTGACTCACTTCACGCCGGTCTGCTGTGAGCTCGTGGTACTAACCTGATCCTGCCCATTCGTGCAACAGCGTAGGCTGTTGCGTGGCCATACCACAGATAAAAACTTCAGTCAGAGACTTATAGATGAATACAGTTCACACTTACAGGGATGAGAAGCGGTGAAAGGGTACTCCAGGGTTGGCAATCGGTGCTGGTGCGGCGGCAGGCTCGGCGGACAGTGATAGCAGAACAGGCCACGGCCGCCGCCGCTGCCGTTCGCCAGCTGGAAGTGGATAAGATTACTGACTGTGGCGGAACACGCTTTTGATGCTGCAGGAAATGGTGGCTCCATCGGAGAACTAGAACCTCTTTACCATGAGGTTAGTGATGTGATCGGTAGCATTCCGTCTAAAATTAACCAACGCGGGCTACTGGTATCATTGAGTTAACAATGTAATTAACGACTGTAGCAAAGCAAACAAGTACGTAAACATCTTTATAAAAATTTCTCGTTTAAAACCGTCCAAGTGATGCGTTCTTGTGGTTACTCGTAGCTGTAACTGTTTTTTTTTACGTGAAAAGTTGCCAAAGGAGCAGACGGTTCACCTGATGATAAGTGAATACCGCCGCCCATGGACTTCTGTTACACCCGAGGGTTACAGATGCGTAGACAACCTTTTGAAAATTGGGCTGCGGCTACCTCACTCACCAGACGAAACGCGAAAGTATTTGTCATACTTCCACTTTACGCTGGTCTTCTGTGAGGTCGTGGTACTTACCGACGGCCCTGCCCATTCGTGTAACAGCCGAGGTTGCTGCGTGGCCCTACTTACGTGAAAACTGTGTATAAGACATGCTATATGTGGCTCGGTCTCAGTGCGAATTTACAACATACTAATATTTTCGAAATATTTTTTTTCTTTTCATTATTTCGAAAATACTTAGCCTTGCCCACGATAGTTTTCTTCACCGCGGAGCACGTTGTGAATACAAAATTTTTATTTACAATTTCATTGGTGCTGACACCGTGGTCTGAACGCAACGCCTCAATACTAGACTACCACATATGTAATAAAATCAAAAGCCAGATACACGTTATTATGTCATAAAATCAAAAATCATAGACGAGCTTTGTGATTAATGTACTAACTCAAGCCAGTGTAATGTCTCGTAAGTTTGTTTTTTTCCCCGACTTGTATTTACATTGTGATCTCGATCTTATAATCTGGATCAGTTGAAAATTTAAATTAACGACAAAGATGACATTAGAAATGAATTCTCCTGTAAATAATATCATTTGGACGACTTAAGAATAAATGACAATCATGATTGATTATTCTGAGTTATGTCTACATTTTTTTGTATTAATAAAAGGTTATAGCGTATTCTGAAACAAACAAGACAAAACCGTTATTTGTAATTCAATGCATGCCGTTACATGATAGACTACAATCCATGACACAATCGCATAGCATTTAATAAATAACCATCACGAACGATCACAAAAAGCGATCTAATTCAGAGCATTAGCATAGAAACGGCGCCGCTAATAACAGGGCGCTATGAGGAATCGTTGATAGCATAGCGTCTAGATCTGTTATTATTATCGCGCTATAACGAATACCATAACGTGCTATGTTTTTGCATGAACGGTCTTTGTTTATACGTCCTAACTGTTGCCGTTGTTAAGCCGTCAAACTGTAATTAAAAGCACGGATCAAATTCCGTATAGATAAAAAAAATATCACAATTTTTGGTTCTAATCAATCATCGCTTCGATTTTCCGTTGACGGTTTCGCAAATGCTTTAAATATTAAGTATCACCAGATTTTTAACTTTCCTTTAAACAAGGATCACATAAAACATTACTTTTACTTATTTCAGCTGATAGCGGAAAAAATGAAACGTAATAAATAGCACCAAAGAACCAGCGGTAAATTAATCACGTTTGTACAATAGTTTTTTCGAATCTTGGTAAGCCATTCATTAATATGTACTTTAACTAAACAGGATTATGTCCTAGTACCGGTTTTATAAAGGTTAACACAGCGTTTTCAGTTTTTAGAATTTCGTGGGTAAAAAGTTACCGTCGCACTGTCGTTATATGGTGAGTGGTACCTATAGCTTACTCGGTCTTGCTTATAGCTAAATGTTGTCAATCCATAGGGTTTAAAGTATGTGATGTAAATTGATTAGGGAAATTAATGTATTTACTACACTAAACCTGCAGTTGTTTGCAAACCTTTAATTGGTATACTTCAGTTCATACAACATACATTCCAACTTTACGCTGATGTCCTGGCCGTGGTATTTCCTCGGAATAGCTAACACAAGTTGCTGCTCTACGGTAGTAAACAAATAGTGTTTGTTTGTTGGCACTTCAAGGCAAGAAAACGCAAACTGTTCACTGAACGAGTGATCGTTTGCATCAATATTTTGATCATTTCCATTCGGTTCGTGATAAACTAGACGTTGATCAGTAAACTGAACGCTACACTTTAATGAATGATTGCATCGAACAGATTGAATGGAAGAAGATGCTTCGAGATGTTTTGCGCACGATGATAGGAGGTGCAAATGAATGCAATAGAATGAAACACAAATGCAGCTACGTCACATCGGCACAGCTAGAGAACGGCGCGTCCGTGTGTATCATGCGCAGCTCTTCCCGCTTGCCGCGATGCAACAGCAATTTGCTCATCGAAAATAATTGATTTATGCGATACGCGTCCTTTGCTACGTATACATAGAAGAGCGTCCGTATATTCATTTGTATGTATGACAACAAACTGACATACTGATCTCTCGATGCACATCCGAAACTTTCGTGATTTTTTTCCTCTTTACGTATAGTAGGGGATGGAAGTTTACGTTTTTCGTGACAAAATTCATAATTAAGTTTGCAAGTGCCTGAAATTAAGTTTCTTGGTAAAAAAATAAAAAAATACATTAAGAGGCTTTGGAAAACGTTCTAAGGTATTCATATGTATATTTCTTTCAGTATATTAAAAATTGTATTCTACGCTATTATATATCGATCTGATTAATTTTAACGACTTGAGAAGACATAAAAATGACATTTCGAGATTTAACGATGTTTTAAATAACGCTATCCATTACAACTTTCTCATCTTATCATAGAGTCAAAGAAAATTAATTGAATGATTAAATGATTGTTTTTGCTATCATATATTTAGTATTTTGTTAGTGAATATGACATTTTGACATTCAATTCATCGTTTTTGAGTTTTGGTCCTTAGTTTAGCAACATATTAAAAAAAAGTGGTGATGAATGTTGTTATTCACAGTAATATCATTATTGGTTGCCGAAGTCAAAAAATTACAATCTCATGTCCCAAATTTTGAGATCATCACTAGTGATAGGCAGTACCTTTCATTCTCCGGTAGAAAACTATTAAAACAAATGTTGTATATTTATACAAAATAATTTATTACACATTGTGTCTTTCTTCAACGACTTTATTACTGGTTTTATCGTATATTCCGTTTTTTGATATTTCGACAACGCAAATGTGTGTAGTCAGCCGACAGTTTTATAACATTGTTCAACATCCGACCCGATTGGCGCGGGGGTAGTGACCCTGCCTCCTGCGCCAGACGGTGTGGGTTCGATCCCCACTACCGGAAAAATATTGTGTGATGAACATCGCGTTTTTCCAGTGTATGTTTATGTCTGTATAATATGTATTTATTTACAAAAGAAAAGTATGATTATCAGTTTTCTAGTAGCCACAGTACAAGCGTTGCTCAGTTTGGGACTAGAGAACGTTGTATATAAAAATGTATCCGATAATATTTATTTATTTATACTTTGAATTCGCGAATCCAAGGGGACAAAATCGCGTACCGTTCGGCTCGGTGCCGTTACCCGAGCCGGGTTGGTTTTATTATTCGCAGTGACATAACTTTGTTTGCGGGAGGAAAATGGCAATGAAATTCAATTGCGCGCCTCGGGCCGCTGTGACCCACGTGCGGGCTGCAGCCGAGCCGCCGGCGTAAGTGACACTAATGGGGCCGTGAATCGGCTAAACGATGCGCGGGCGCAGCCGCCACTGCGAGTGACGTCACTCGACGCTCGGATCGGAACGGAACGCAAGAAAGGTACGTGGTGCATTCGCTGAGTTGATGGCTTCGATTCCAACTAGACAACTCTTTGTGTGACCCACTGATGATCGCCCACGTGAAATTTACAACACCGGATAATGTACAGAAGAGCAATGCTTTCGAAGGTAAGACTAAAATAGATCTTCTAGGTCGCAACGGTCGTTGAGACTTAATACACTATCCTTCCACACAAAAATACAATACAAGAAAAGTAAAGTATATAAGTAAGTGCATACTTTTCTCATACAGCACCATAGTTGCTACGACCCCTCTGTGAATTGGCGAATTACTCGCAACTGTTTTATTTTGACTTATATACGCCGATCCAACACTATCATCCTTTAGCAAAATTTAGCTGAAATTTTAAACACATAAATTTATTTTCATAAACCTAATTTACGGATTGTATTGCGGTTAATTACATTACATTAAAAACATCCGACGTTTCGAATGCTTTATAGCATTCGTGGTCACGGGTTGGTCAGTGTAGTGGCTGTTTTAAAACCAAAGTAAACTGCGATAAATTATATAAATTAATTTGTTTAAAATGTGTATTCTTTGCGTAAATAAAAAAGTTATTCTTTAAAATGTAATATCTTTGCTAACTGGTCTACGACAAAGATCGAACACGTCGTTTTAGAAAGTTACGTATAGTATATAAGTACGGTATAGTATGTATTTATAACACTGATTGGAAATGTCACTCGTACGTCAATTATATATTAGTAATTTTTTTATAAATATATTTTTTTCCGGGAAAAAAGTTTCAGTAATATCAAGTCAATCGCTAACAGACTGTACATTGGAGCGACGCGTTATTTTTCCACCGGTGTCGCGCGTTGTGCGGCGATTTGTATTGGCGCTTCCTGTCTGCGCGCGTGGGGCCGTGATCTAGCTAATCCTGTTTGCGATGGCGCGTCGTTGTCGCATTACAACACCCACCGCTGCAGCATCCGTGCCTGCGACGACGCCGGCCTTCGGGAAATTGCATTAGGCGCAGAAGTTTTCGGTTGTATCTTGTATACGCGACATCTTTATCAATGTCAGAGTCGGTTGTGGCTGTGAGGATAGGAAGACTTGCAATCTCAAATCGCCCGTTTGAACCCAATTAGATTTGGGTTTGTTACGTGTCAATACGTTCACTTACTCACTCACTCACTGTTCCACTTCTTTTGTCAGTGTACGATAACACGTTTAGCCGGAATTTCGATTAAAATGAGAAAGTAAGTGGGGCCCACTTTATTAAAAGTTGGCATCGCATCTGCAACCCTACGGGTGTTGCAAATGTCCATAGGAGGCTGTTATCACTTGACGTTAGCCGACACGCCAGATCACTTGCCATTTTCTTACTAAAAAAAATGCCATTTGATCGATCATGAAAAGAGCTAATTAATGAATCACGGCTTTTTTCAGTATATAGCAGATCAAATATCAATCCTTTAATGATCACCTGATCACCATTATCATGAACACTAATTAAATCTATCGAAACCCCAAACACGGTTTTTCGACATTCAATCACGCGTGCGATCACTTATATAACGTATGTGCGTTTACATTATAATAAAGTTATAAAAAAGCAAAACAAACTCGTTCGCAGTTGTCATCTAAAGTTGTGCTCCGAATAAAGATCAGAATCACATTCGTTCGGCCACTTATCTCATTAGAGCATAATGAGCGTCGGCAAACCAACGCCGGTCGTTGAATTAAACATTTGCGCGCGAAATACTATTTGTGCCTTTTTCACTAGATACCAAAGGCGTCCCCCAAGGCGAGATTATTGTCACCGTTTCGCATAAAGACCTCCTTTGTGCGTCGACAACTTTAGTGTGAGAACTGATTTTTAATCTATCGTAGCACATCCACTTCGGAGCGTTTTGTTTGTATTCATTTTAGAATTGAAAATTGTATGATTCGATTAATTTATTTAGTCTTTTCATACTGCCGAAATCTTATTTTATTATCTTCCTTTTATTCTTATTAATTTTTTTATACTTATCGCTCCAAAAGTATTTCTATGTATGTATGTAATATAATATTTCTATTCACTATACTTACGGAATTACTACGATACGTCATTTTAGAATAATTTAAACTAATTCATCGTACATACTTCTCTGTCTGTCATCGTACTCAAGAACAACGGAACACATTTCAATTAAAGTCTACTTTATGCTCGTTATCGAGATCGTCGTGAATTAGGTGATACAGAAACCGAAATATTTGCAATTTACACAAACTTACAAAGCAGATTTTCATCTGCTCGTCCGCCGGAGGCTGTGGGTTCGATCTTCACTACAGGAAAAATATATTTTGGACGTTTATATATTTATAATATGTATATATTAACGTTCCGAGAAAAGTATGTTTAAGTATGTTATATCGCTTATCTAGTACCCATAGAACAGGGACTAGTGAACGTTGTGTAAAAAAGTGTCCTAAATATTTATCTATTTATTCATTTATTTAAGGGGTAAAAGCTGGAATATAGCTGGAGCATAGCAGATTAGTGCAGTTTGTTTGTTAACGATAAGCAGCCGATTTGTGTTGAAAAAGCCTGAAAGTTTCATCCACATCAGAAACATTTTGCGCCGTTCGCTAATTGGAAATTATCATTCGGTGTCTGCAGACAGTCGTTTGTGCAAATAAAACATGAAAGCAGAACGGAGTTAATTAACCTATTTGACTCGAATTAATCCAATTGGGCCGTGGAAGTTGGATCGAAATTAAGCGATACAAATATAATTTCGCGGCAAATTGTGTTTGCCTCCGTTATTGAGATTAATATTGATGTTTGAATTGCGAATACTGTTACAGAAAAATACGCTGTTTGCATTAGATTCATTAGGGCATGAATCGTAATGTTCTTGGGTAGGTGGTAAATACCTTACTACCAAAGTTTTTTTGTTAATCCACTGTAGATATTTTAAAAAATCTGTTTTTAAATGCTACGCGAAACTCGTGTACATTAGTTATTATTGATGAACATTGAAGCATTATGATAATCATGTAAGAACTAGCATTGTAAAAAAGGAATTAACAAATCATTAAAGTAATGAAAGGAAATTGTAAAAAGTTTGAAGCAAGTTGCAAAATTCCAAATGACAGTCATAACATAGTTTTTCAGAATTATAGAATTAAGTTTATCTATTTTTCCATTACAATTTCTATTATTTCTATTGCTTTTAACATAACTTGCAAAGAGCAATAAGGTAATATAAAAATAAGATATTCTGATAAATTATTCACAAGCATGTCCTATAACGTTAATAAAGATATCATTGGCATTCGTAACGGACTTGAATATTATCGAATTAACTGAAATTCATGCGCCCGCCCGCCCTAGAGGATTCAGAAATTCGATTCCGTTATGCAAAATTGCGTTATAAATTGCCGCTCGCAATTACCTCCGGTCTCGGCTGTCAGGTTTATTTTGTTGCTTAAATGATTATGACGTTATTATCCGATCGTACTTTTCGTATAAAAGTGAACGTAACGCGATGTGATTGAATTAGACTATTTTTGCGTCATCAAATTTGATTTAAATTTTAAAAAGCCAAATGTCAGCCATACTGATAGTTATTGGTAGGTGGATAGTTGTTGGAATTGGCCGCATAGAATAAAAAAAATAAAAAAGCAAATGACTTTGAAAATGGAACCTCTGGAAATATTTTTTATTTCACTAACCGACTTCAAAAGGAGGAGATTCTCAATTCGACTGTATTTTTTTTTATGTTTGTTACCTCAGATTATTATTTAATTTCATTGGTATTGGATCTTTGGCTACGGAGATACTTAGGGAACCGCTGAAAATCAATTACAAAATGAATACGGAGCGAGATATTTGAAGTCGGTTTTGTTTTTCGTTAGTACAAAAATGTTTTTTTTACGAGACCGCCATTGTTTCACTGTGTCCTTTAGAAAATAGTGTGTGTTTCAATTACTTTAACACGTGATATTTGCTCAATTATTTTATACCATGTTCACCGTGGTTTATGTCAAAAGGAGAGTTGCCAGTGACTTTTTTGGCATTTGGTGATGAGGTTAGGGTAATCGTGTGCATTCGCATAGTTAGGCGACGTTACCATAAGGGCTAACAATCGGGTAAGTACCAATGTCTCACAAAGACCAGCATTTTTTGACAAGAGTTCCAAATACGTGATGATGACAATTAATGTTGGGAAGTCAAATTAAAATTATATCAACATATCTTTTTATATCAACATACGAAATCAAAACACATTATTCCTTCAATACCATTCAACTACGTTTCAGTGATCGTAAAAACGAGAGATAAGATTGACTTGAACTGATATAACACTAAACGTTTCGTCAGCAAAAGTCGTAAAACGATTAAACTGAATTGATTCATGGAAACTAAATTTACGATTGCGTTAAATATCAATAAATATCGCGTATCATATATCAATTTATTCATCGTAAACACGTACATTAATGCTTTCGCGTTCACATTATAAAACAGACAGTCAACAAACACGTTTAGTACTCGCTAGGTAACTCACAGAATAATCCCTTATGGGGTAGGTAGATACCTCCCTCTCTTTCTCTTTATATAAATATGTGTTTTTAAAGATATCACAAACCGTCTACCTCAGTGTTGTTTATTTTTCACCAAGCTTTTTCGGTCTAACGTTACAGGTAACTCTGTGGTACACGGAGGGTAAAGTTTAGACAGTGATTAGTGCACGTAAGGCATCGAAATACCAAAATAACCGATGCACGCCTGAGTTATTTGAACCATAGAATTGTGATGTCACGCCCCACAATTCACCATGAAGGATTTATTGAATAAAAGTTTTGTGTTGTAGTTGTTGTTATTTATCGTTAATGTTTGACATTTTTAAAATAGACAAATGGGGATATAATCCTCCTTCATTTTTATGTTCTGTCATCTGAAAAGATCCCAAATAAGTCATTTTCATTGTAATGTAATCGTTCTTAATATATCTTCAAGTCTAAGAGCACCGTCCTGTGATATATGTGTCACTGGCCAAAAATCATAGCCCGATATCGAATTTCAAATAAACCCATTAAATCCAATTGCTATGAATTATTAAACAATTCAAACATCTCGGGCACGGACGCAACGATCAATAATATTTCATCGCAGTGCCTCCGCAGCCCGCCCATTCAATATCGAACTTTTATAAACTGTAATGGAGATCAATTGAACGGTTTAAATTAACTATTAATGACGGACAATGGTTCAATCGGGGCGCGACAATCGGATCGATCGAGATAATATTGACGAAGACAGTAATACCCGTTAATGGTTAAGCTGTTGGTTTTTGAAACTCCTTTATTAGCTTTACCTACACGTAAGTGGATTGTGTGAGAGTTATGTACGTAGCGACGTAATAGTTGGTGCAATTCATACGATTTAAGTCAAATCCGAATTCAAATATCTTTAATCAAGTATTACATTATAGTCAAAATTCAAAATACAACTACCGGCTCGGAAAAAATAGCCACTGACCCGATAACAACCGACGAAAGAAACTCAGCGGGACATTTTTTTATTAGAAGCCATAACAAACGACTGTTTGCTTGACTTTATATCAATGCTAATATTTTATGATGCCCTTATTTTTATTTTTTATAATGTACAGAATCATCGGCATATAAATACATATAATTTTTGATTTCATGTCTCTAAACTTGATGTTAGGTGAAAACTACAAAAATATTGCTAAAAATTTATGATGTTACTGAAAAGTTTGCTTCTAATCAATTTAATACCGCACGCCGAATTAACATTCATAAAAAAGCATTTAAAGCCATCCAGTTATCTCAACATACCAATGAACTTACACCGTTCCCTTTTATATAGAAACTTTTTATTGAACATTAACTTTTGATTCACCATTCGTTGAAAAGATAGCGAACGTTTCTGCGGGCAACATTCCTTTTTGCGTTTTATGTTTCTACAAGGGCAACCCTAGGTGATCCTGTCACTCATAATATACGTAACAATAAACGCGAACGGGTCTCCCTGGCCTTTAATCAGTTTAAAGCACGATACGCGCGCCGCTTCTCTTGTTTCAATTTATCTTTTTTTTATCGATTGTCACAACGCGACTTACTTAAATGACGACCTAGAGTTAGAGTAAATTCAATTTAATGTTTTGGAACTCTTAACCTTAAAAAGTCCGCAAAATTATTCGCATTTACATAGTCAGCTTAACAACACATACATTTTTTAATAATTATCTTAGTAAAAACACAGCCTAAACACATTAGAAATTATCCAGTTTTTCATTTATGCCATCGCTACTCGGGCTATTTTTTTTAAATAATAAAACATGCCTGTAATAAGGCAAAGAAGCTAATTTTTACGTTATTTATCATTTATTTATCAATTTATCATTTATTTATCAAACTAAAACCTGAATTTTAATGGCATCGACAGAATTGGCTAGTAAATATTCTTTCTGTCATCATTTTGAATGTGAAGTGCCGAAGAAACAGAAAACATTTAGGTGCACTTCACCAATATTATCCGTTTCCAGGACATTTTGATGGATTTTGATTTGCGATCTAGAAACGATGGCTGAGGTCTGACATTGATGTCGAAAAATAACAATACATGTACAGAAGACTTGAAATCCTTTGACCTCACTGATGTAGCTTTGATGGCGGTCTTTTAAAAGAGCAATGTACTTTCTAGAAGGTTATTATGCACAAAATTATATCTCTGTTTTTAACCGAATTTGATTTTCCTTTCCAAACACGCTACGGCATTCGTTGTCACGAGACGGAATTAATTGGCTATTTCCATTTAATAAGGTTTTCATTTGCAAATATTGAAGGCATTATATTATATATTATATATTATAATTTCTCTAGTGCTATATTTCATTTAACTCGTGCGTAACTCTCGGGAATTCTTCAACCAGTACAATTACTACCAATTACATTGTGGACGCTTTGTCGCGACGCAATTATTCTTACTTTATCGAATAACCATCCCAGTATTATACTGGCAAGTATTTTATTCGCGTTTTTCATTTGATCATCGTAATATCAAAAATTTTACTTGTTTACAAAAGGGTTTTGTAACATCGTTTGGGGAGAATAAGATATTTATGTAGGGCAAAGCAATATTTTGAGAATTTAAAGCATTTCATTGCTTTGAATTATCAAAATATTGTTAACAGACTCCTAACACTTACATAATCAGAACTTAGTTCTTAAGTTGTAATTAAGTTTACTAAGTTTTGCGAACAATACCCTTAAATGGTGGGAACAAATGGTGTCTGTTACCACTAATTAATTTAACTAATTTATCTTATTTATCTTACTCAATTAAGCGTTAAAACGTTTGCAGTTTTTGCTACGCTAGAATTCGACCGCGGTTTCTTCCGATTAATTCATACGAAAGACCTATCCCTTTTTAATCCTCATATCAAATCCTCGCACCATAAATCCCTAAACCACATGCTTCGAATGCCTTTCACCACAGCATGAAGAGAGAATACATCCATTTAAAATGTTATATATATTAGAAATATAACTGTCATAACATGCTCAATGAATCATCTATGAATTTAACTACTTTTCAATGAATAACTATCACAAGGCGCTTAGCCTTTCCGCCGCCATAATCGAGCACTCCGGCTCCACCTATAGCAATAAGCAAACAACTCAATTTTCCCAACTACTTTACTATTCACAAAAGCCCGCCAAATAATACCCCACACCCCCTGCAGTTTCAAAGCGTGCATATAATTCCCGAACGCGCGGCGCCAGGTTTAGTTGGATCGAGTTAAGGTTAAATTGCGAAAGCCTTCCAATATTGCAACTTAAACTGCGCTGTTTGGCTAAACAAGCGAAATATTGCCAAGTTGAGATCTTAATTTCGTTTCGACGGATTTATTCGCGATCGGACATTTTGGCGGTATTCCCATTTAAACTTCACACTTAGTACTAGAACTCTGAATAAAATTAAATTGCGTTTCTCAGGAGTTTGATTCGCACAATTCAAAATTTATATTCCTTCTTTCTCTTGATCCTCTGGACATTCTGGTACTAAAACGAACGTGAAATAATAAAGAAAAATAATAAAATCATAGAAAATAAGAAAGGTAATAAAGTATAAATATACTCAAGTGTAGGTTTCATTTAGTGTAGTTCTTAGTTAAAGAATCGTATTATTATCTCGTCAGTTATTTAAATAATGATTAATTCCCAAGCTAAATATCAAACTGAAACGAGATAGTAATCAAAACATTAATAGTTAGCAAACTACACCTGTGGGTTTTGTTTAACACTGTTCGTAGCTAGGTGGCACCGCAAACATCAGGTTACACTTACAATCCCAGATTAGCGACAAAGGCAACGCCGGTGAGGGCATGACGCCTCGACGCAACCGACTTTAATAATAAACTAGCCAGTCACGCCGTGCGCAATCGCACGCAATTTGCGAACTGCTGAAATATTATTACGTGGTATTCCGTCTACGCAAAACCAATGTTGTCCGCCTCCTGCGCCGTGTAATTACTAGGCTACGGCACTGCTACGAATCGTGCACGCCTCTCTATCTATTGGAACACAGTAAACCGTTGTGGAAATAAACGTAAGTTGTGTATGAAGTGTATGTCTGTACCAAAAACTGTCATGAAATTTGTACTACGTATAAAGGTGGACAAGATGTTGTCAATATATTGTAGGAATTGTTGACTTAATAAGTTAAGTGAAGGTGACAGGCAAGCAAGCAGTTCCTGGTGGTGAATAAATGTCTCCATATATGGACGTCTTTACTGTGGTAGGGCCACGCAACAACTTCTACTGTTGCTCGAATGGGCAAGCACGTCCGGCGAAGGAAGAAGAAGTCCAAAGAAGAAGAAGGAAGCACGGTCTCACAGGAGACCGACGAGAATTGGAAGTATTAAACTTTCGCCTTTCATCTGGCGAGTGTGGTAATCGGGGCTCAAAATTTTAATGGTTGGCAACGTATCTGCAAACCGTCAGGTGTTGTAGATCTCCATGGGCGGCGGTTATCAACTAACATCAGGTTAACCAACCGATTTTGTAGGTTATATTTCATTATATTAAAAGCCCACAGGAAATCTGTAGTACTTGTGGCGAGGTGTGGGCATATTACATAGAGGAAGGATGTCTTGACCATCCTTTGCGCCGGTCTTCCACCAAGCTTTGGTACTATGGAGAACCTATTCATGTAACAGGAGTATCTGCACCTATCAATAAAGTTAGTTACTCATAAAATAAATTAATATAAATTCTGAATGGTTGTCAACGCATCTGCGAACACTCTGGTGTTGTACGAGTAAGTATCCATGGGCGGTGGTATTCACTTAACATCAGGTGAACCGCCTACTAGCTTGGAAACTTTTCACGTATAAAAACCATGCATTTGCCGATACACTACCAACCTTCAATTTCAAATTCAAATCATTAAACGAAATACATAAATATGTTTTTACTCGAATAATATACATTGTGAAATAAACTATTTTACAGATTTTTTCACATAGATTTTTTAATTTAATTAGATTTTTAAACAGACGATTCGGACCCTTTCCAGCATGGTCATGGGACAGACTATACAACGCTGAAAAAATACAAAAATATAAATAGGCAAAATTGTTAAACTATAAACTTAGATTTCCATGATACTTTCCGAAAGAGCCAGTACATTTAACAGCAGGAGCTGCTTTGCTTATGCATTGTAAATTGTTACCTATAATTACAATATACAGTATAACGGTTAAAGATAAAAATATTATTTGAAAATTTCACAGCAATACATGTAATTTTTACTTCCGTAGTAACAATTTCGTTACAATAATTTCACAGATACAACTTCCAACATTTTAACCAATGTTAGTGTAAATGAACACTTTTTTTTTATTTAATTAAAATTTAAGAAATTTATTTATTTTTATTATTTAATTCAAAACTGGCCAACACTTGACTGCCATCCCACCTGAAGGGACGAAGCAGCCGTTAATGGTAAGCGCCTATCAGTAAAAACCTATTCACTCTTGCCTTGAAGACGCTTAAATTGTAATCGGACGGAAAAACCGATGTTTGCTATTAATATTCGATATTGATTATGTTGATTGTATTTTTTTGTTTAAACTGTTTGTAATGAATTTATAAAATTTCTTATGCATAACATAACGTTTATCGAATGTATAAACCTACATTAGTCAAAACGTCTTTTAAGCCTATCAAACGTGCGATAAAAATCTTTATTATTATTTTATTGAACATAATTTTGCAACTTCATACATAATGTTGCAATTTCGTAGAACTTTGAATGATAGAAGAATGGTTTATGAATATTGATGAATATTGATCCTGATTCGTGTCAACTTTCCTACCGTTATTTATTAGTAATCTTTGGACTTAAGAAAATAAATAAATTATTGTATGCATATGCATAGTAGTGCAAATTGGCTAGAGGAAGATAAAGTTGGTGTTACAATTTTGTTATATTCGCAATTTAAAAACTTCAAACTATAATTTTCCTGCATGTATTACCTACTAAAATTTACAGTGTTTGCTTTCTAAGATTATCTTGAAAGATTGATTTTGTGAAGAAGTTGGTTTGTGTTATCGAAAATCAACTATAAAAACACCGATACGATCTCCTTTGCAACGAAAGTGGCGAGGTGGAATGATTTAAAAGAAGTCATTGAAAACGTCAGTAATCAGCTGACCAAAAACGGCCATGTTTTTCGCTAATATAGGTATAATTACCGGCGGTTTGTAATACGGTCCTAGCTTGTTTATATCAAACATACTTTATCGGATAGTTAATGTACGTTTTACTGAACAAGTAAAGTACATTTGCAAGTAGCATTTTTGAACGATTATGAATAAGACTTTTTGTCTTATTCATAATATTATAATATTTTTAGTGAGCTTATAAACCTGTGATAACTTATTATGAGTAAGACAGTTAGTTTCTAAATTTGCCATTCAGGTGCAAAAGTAATCTAAAAACAGTAAAAGTATAAATTTTTAGGTTTCACTTATAAAATTTGATATCAAATAGTGTGTGTACGCAGTAATATTTCTATCATTCTGGCTTATAACTCTGCTAGAAAATATATATAGATATACATATTATAAGCATAAATACTATAGCAACAAACGTGATTGAGTTGTGACAAATTAATAAGCTTTATCGTTTCTATATGCACTACAGTACCAAATAATATCTTAAGGTAAAATTAAATAAGTATTAATTATTCGTTTCAGCCACTAATCGAATACTGATTACCGTAGTAGTTACGTAGAGGCTTGTAGAGACGTGACTAAACATTAGTTGTAGAAAATACAAATAATAAATAAATGAATTAATTCTGACTACTATCCAAAATGAAAACTAATATAGGTCAATGAGGAATTTAGTTGTTTTAATTATTTAATAAAGTATTGATTGAAGGACGGACAATTTTAGAATGTAACAATTTGTATGTCGTAGCTAATTTTCCCATAGTTACTTATAGTGAAAAATATATTTTGGATACTGTTTTTTAAATCATCAAAAATCTTCCTCCAAGATAATGGCAACTACACACAACGATTACCCTCACGTTTCATTTGAGTTTGAATGAGATTAAACAGCTCTACGAAACCACGGACATTTTAACTAGCTTCTGGTACCACACAGTTCCGCCTAAGACTTAAGCCCCTTCTTCGTGTCATTTAAGAGTACAGTGACATTTTTCAATTACAATGAAAACCCTGTTGTTTCACCTGAACCTTTATTTTCTTTAAAAACTTATCTTTATACTTTTTGAAACAAATCAGCAAAGTATTAATAATAATGTCTTGAATTTATTAAATAACTTAATCGTCCTGAAAATAGTGTACACTGATTAATTAATTTAATAAGAATCAACTTCATAACTATTTAACAGTATTTTTAATAATTTACTAGCTGATGCCCGCGACTTCGTCTACTTTGTTAATTATACTAACAAACGCCCTACTTCTTCACGGCATAAAAACACATTACCGAAGTGCTTATAAAGTTTTTGTTTCTTAAAACGTTAATAACTTTACCACATATGAAGATATCATAATATTTTTATATAAGGGCCAAGTGGCTCATAAATAAAACTTACATGGATTAATTGAAGTTTAGGCAGACCTCTATCATTTAATTTATATTTATACACATTTAAAAGGACATGACAACCATGAAAACACGTTTTATTCACTATTTCGCTCATTGATATAAAAGGTGTAAAATGTACCTAGCCTCAAAATTACAAGTTTCAAAATCAAGTGGTTTTGGATATTGGATTTGACATTAATAAATCGTTCAGTTTCCTTACATAAAAGTTGGTAAAATTATATGCCCAATATGTATTATTTTTGCCTTTATTTCTAGTTTTATCTTTTCCATATTTTATTAAAGACTGCTAAAGACCACCGCAAATTAAAGCTTTATTTGCTGATAAGTTATTGAAAATACATCACCAAACCTGTTGTATAAGATTTGACAAACCGAAAACCCTCGCAAGACAAATAGTAAAACAGCTTACGCTTGCCCGGGTCAACCCCGACAGAAGTCGTAAAACACCTAAGTCTGTGACCTGACTCTATAGGGAGTTAAAACCTAAACTGGACGCGATGAAATCAGTTTAGTGGTTCCATTAAAAACTATTTGTGCCAATAAATAACTGAGTAGAATAGAAATGAATCCATACAGAGCTAAATGGGAACCAATAATTATTGGCAGGAGGATTCGCTACGAATCCGACGCTCATGCGTAGAGTCCGTCACTGAGCGCCGCGCCAGAGTAATTGCGCTCGGCGCCGGCGATTGCATATCAATACAATAAGTCGTAATTGAGACGGTCGCTTGCCGGGCCTTATTGGCCTTTATTCTATTACGGCCCGCCGATTGATATCTTGTGCATTGTGACGTTGATAAAACAATTGGTGCGTGCAGTTCTCGTTCAGCACCAATCTTTGGCGGTTTCTAGCTGTGGTAGGGTAACTTGGCACTGTTGTTCCAAGAATGGGTAGACTCATCTGGTAAAATACCACAGCCTCGCAGAAGACCAGGGTAAATTAGAAGTATTATTGTATTCCGCCTGACGAGATAATGGACAAACGACGCATTTGCAACTCCACTGGTTCCGTAGCTTCACGGAAGACCTGCGTGAAATGGAATCGGGAACCGGGCAAGTGTGCCCGATGTTTGCTAACGCTACTGCAACCCTTCAAGTGTTTTTGTTGTCCATTGGCGGCTATAATCGCTTAACAACAGGTGAGACAGATGCGTGCTAGACAACTTTTTGTTTAAAAAAAAATTACCGCGCTATTTGACTCGGGGAGTATGTGTGTTTTAACACGATAGCTTAAGCCAACACTGTTACAATAACAGGCTTCTGTTAAATACCAAAGCCTCATGGAAGAAAGACGAAAAGTTATTGAGTCGCGTAGCTGCCACTGAACCGAGTCATCAAAGTTGTTACTGGACTCACGGACTGAAATGATGTAGAAGTGTATGTATTATTGAGTTTCGTGTAATAAGGGAGGTAAACTACTCTTTATAAGGGTGGCAACGCAATTGCAACTTCATGAGTGATGTGTATCTCCATGTTTGAACCGTAAGCTTATTTGTCACCTTCAAGTTAAAAAATGTCTGCATTTGACCCTATCAAATTTATCACTCTGTCGTAATAAATAGGGTCTCAAACCGGAGACTTTGGACACAGGTAACGGATCAATACACGAAACGTTCGAACATTCTTATACTTTTCTTTCTGTAGAGACTTTGCAATACTTAATAACAAATCAATAATCAATAATGATTATAACCCCGTGTATTAACGAATAAACTACTCTTCTATATATAATAGACAAAAATGAAGAAACAAAGGGACTAGTAAACACATTAAGTTGACTAAATACAGAATGTCCTTACAACGGTGACGTACAGTTTTTTTTTCCATTTGTTTTTTATTTCGAAATCATTATCTCGAATGAAAATTTTAAATAGTGTTCAAATCTAACACTAAATGCACGTAACCTGATTAAATCATTGGTCGTCTAAAAATTAGCAGGGAGCTGAAAATCAAAGTCAGAGGAAGAGTCAAGTAGAGTACTCCTACTTCGGAGGAGTTTTTCATAAATTCGGAAACAGATTAAAGAAACTTAGACCTCAGCGCTTGGTTGAGGATACAACGATGAATTTAAGTAGCGTGTTTAAGCCAGATCGAATTACATTTAATTTGTTCCCAAGTTCGAAGTATTATGTAACAATCTGCATTAAATAATACAATATAACTTTTCGGAATAGATTGTGGACTTAAAAACTCATAATATCCATGTTTTCTTAAGACTGAAGGGAACGTGACGTATTTATACAGTAAAAAACTACAAAAACTGCTAGTAATATTCCTAGAATTTTGTTGTTAGTTAAAATTTTTGTTACTTATTTTTTACTGTACCAAGTTCTTTTACTGTTGCCAGTTGTATTCGATATGCCTTTCATCTTAAGGGAATATTCGCACACGAAATATTTCCCTGCTATTGGTTACGTAAAACCGCAGCAATAGTAGTAGCAACCGTAGTAGACTGCATAGGATTCATAGCAAAGAACTTGAATTTTCAACTTTCTTAGCAATCTACATAAGTAGATATACAGTAAACTGAAAAAAATAAGTGTACGCCTATACCAATTCACATTATTTAAACTAGTGTTAACGCATCTATTTTATCCAAAAATTATTTAAAATACTCCTAGTGCAACATTAAACTAAATTCAAAATAACAATTTTCGAACTAGAACGTATCACCAGTTGGGAAAAAAATCAAATCACTGATTGCGTTCCGAATTCGAAAAAATAAAATCCCGCACCGTATCAAAATCACCTACCTTGTTCGCGTCCGAAAATATTTTGGCCGCGTTGCGGGCGGGAAGTTTTCCCGCCTAACTGCGTGTGAGAGCGCGGTCACCGCGCGTACATGGCGGCACCGGCGAGCTATCGCGGGTCGCGGCACCGTGCGACTGACTGGCGACACTCCCGTCGCTCGCCGCCTGTGAGAAACCGCCCTCGCGAACAAAACCCCACCTCCGACGACTCCCAACGCGCGGTCTCGGAGACCTCTGTCAAAATCATTTCATTATCCGTTAAGCGTGGTTGACGACCATCGACAATCGTTTTGATACTTTTTTAAATAGTAAAAACTTTTTGTGTACCTAGTTTAGTAATAAGAAATAGGTGCGTACTTTGTGAAGACTTTTTGTCATCTATAATTTTAGTATCAAGATTTTTTATTGCGTTTAGTATTAGCAGATGTGCGTTTTAGTGTTATTTTTCGAATTTTCTGTGTTATTAGTAATTAAGGTTGCCGGCAGTTACGAAATCGAGGTATAGGGAGCATTTTCGCGCGCGCTTTCCCCGCGGCCTGATTTAATATCAGGCGCGGGCACTGATTCACTTACGCCGAACGCAACCGTCGTGCATCGCTTTCACTCCTACAAGATGCACAGTCTTCCGTCCCACTCCCGCGTTTCAGCGTGCGCTCGAACTTCTGGCGACGGAAAGAGATAGAGTCGGCCGCGGACACTTCTTTCCTCCAACTCGATTTGCATGCGGGGGTCGCTGTGCAAACTTTATGTCCTCGATTCGTAAAATATTTACGTGTTTGGAAATATTTTAACGAGATGCAAGCGTGTCGAAGAAGATTGGTGAGCAGCTATGACGTCCAAAACTGATTGCAAAATGGTTAAATGATGAATGGAATTTTTATTATAGGATGTGATCGTGGGGTGCTTTTTAAAATATTTCCATAATAACTCTGCTTTAACCAGTATACTGTATATACTTTCATTAAAATCTTATAACAAAAGAATCTAAGCATCCCGCATTTTTGTTAATCACGCTATTCATAACAAAAATTTATTAAAAAATACTTCTACTTTTTTGTTCGGTTATCTAGAAAAGCGTGTCTTTTAGTTTTTCCTAATATTTAGTTGCTTTATGGCTGTCTCTACAACTCTGATGACGTTAAACTAACTTTAATAACACAGCATCTATAAAAGTGTGTCTGTTATACGTATATTAATATGTTATTTCATAGTACAGTTTATTTTAATAGCCAATGTTAAATATACATTAAATGTAAATTATACTCCGCTTTGTTAATTTGATCATATAGAATATCATATCATATCATCAAGAAAAAATATACATTTAACAAAAAAGTAAATAACAGCCTGTATATCTCCCACAGCTGGGCAAAGGCCTCCTGTGTACAGAGGATAGCAGGGCATAGTTCACCACGCGAAGCCACTGCGGGTTTTTGATTGGCAGACTTCACATATTTTCGAAATATTTTTTTGTTATTATTTCGAAAATATGTCGGTTTCCTCACGATGTTTCCTTCACCGCAGAGAACGTGATAAGTCAGCACTTAAAATTACATTGGGACTGGCACCAGGGAAACTCAGCTTGCTCAAGCAAATTGAATTAAAGGGGAACGCCCGGCAGCAGCAGATATTAATCCGAACAACTCCTCAGAGCACTCCCTGACATAAAAAATTAAAAGAGATGAAACATCTCTATGTCTATCATCATCTATCAATGCCACAAGTTCGAGGGGATTAACAAGGACCTGGTCGCAGACAATTCGAGTACTTAGTTCATCTTTGGACAACGATCAGAGGTGAGATATTTACATTATGTTGAGACTTCGAAGTTGAGTAACTCTTCATCAAACATTAATTTTCAAGTTTTTCACCAACTCTGTTTGAACAAAACTGAAGGAAGTTATTGTACACATTTTTATTAGGTACTATTAAGCAATATCCTTTTCGCTATTTTTTTAATTAGCGTAACGTTTATAATTAATGATAAAATCAAAGCGGAATAACCGCACTTCTCATAGTAAATCTTAAAGAGAAAACTTAATGATCTAACAAACGAAACTCCCAACTCAGTTTTAAAAGTGAATTCGCACCAACACATACCTATAAAAGCGTGATCTAATAAATAAAAATGTTAGACACCCTTAAATCCAGTAATGAAAGCGAATCAAGCAGAAGTTCGTTAAAATAACAGTTCGTTTCTCACACACCTTATTGGGCGAGAATTCCCTCAGCAGTTAACCTATCCAATTAACTGTCATCGCATTATCCGGCCGAGTTAGCTAGCGGCCTCCGTGACTCCTTTACCAACTCTTGTTACATTTGCCACTACATTTTCATTATAAAAATCCCCCGCTAGAAGTGTATAAATACTTCCATAAATACGTATAGGAGTTTATCTCATTGGGGTAGGAGACTTAAAGGCTGTCTTTAATGTCCGAACCGTAAAAAACGGAAATATGGAATAATAGGAAAGTTTTTTTTATTAAAACTTGTAGAAAAAGTACGAAAAGATTGATTGTGGGAATGGAGCCCACGTCTTCGGCATTCGCGGCCTGACGCTTTAGCCACTAATCTAAACGGCTGATTGCCACACCGACGAAAATCTTAACGTCTTTTATCTACATTGTTATTCAGCATTTGAAGCTGCTTAGCTTTTTCTACAAGTTTTAATTTTTAATCTTAAGTGTAGAGATTAGCACTATGAAAAACTTTAAGATTTTTTTTTATGTTAAAAGTAGCAGGACGTTCGTTAAGTGAATACCGCCTCCCATCGACATCTACGACACCTGGCGGGTTACAGATGCAAAAAAGTGGGCCCGATTACCTCATTCTCCAGACAAAGTAAAATAAAGTATCAGCCTATACATGTCCCACTGCTGGGTAAAGGCCTCCTCTGTACAGAGAGTATCAGAGTATATCCAATCCTCCACGCGGCCCCACTGCGGATTGGCGGACTTCACTACTTAAGTATCCTATTTATTGGTAAGCAACATGTCGCACCACTCTATACACAGCCCAAAAAAACATACAAATACACGAACAAGCAAGCTAGACCAGGCAAGTACCAATGCCTCGTGGGACTGGTATAAAGAAAAAGCATTGAAGCTTTTGTATTTCTTCCGGTGAATAAGGTATCCGGAGCCTCATTCTCTCTCTGGCAGCACGCTTGTATCATCCATGGTGTGATATTGTAAGATAATATTGTTTTCTGATGATACTTCTTTAGTGTTTAAAATCGGTGACATTGCTAAGCTGTTGGCTTCGGCATCGGGGGTCGTAGGTTCTATTCACACACGGGACAAGTATTTGTGTGACCCACAGATAATTGTACTGGACCTGGGTGTTTATTTCCCAAGGACCTTCCTTCTGACGTTAGGCAGGCGGCCGATCGTAAAAACCGCTTACAACATGATTCACATGTTGTGCCGACTTCACCTAGGTGGGATAAGGGCATGAGGATGATGATGGTGATGACTTCATTAGTTTTTAAAGCAAAACGACATTCTTTGCATCATGACGATGTTTACAATACTCTCTCCAATGAAGTGCATTGGTTTAGTGTTAAAAACTTAATATTGAATAATAAAAAATTATACGTCAGACAAATGTTGGCGCTGGCAACACTGTATACCGGATATGACGTTATCTACTCGAGCCAAGGGCCACATGGTCGCATGAAGCAGCGGTCACTTGGATTTCGGCTGCGTTCCCGGACCGTGATATAACCACTGCTTATCGTTATAACAGTTGTTAATATTCAAGTTCAGTTATAGTTAAAATATTAGGATCAAGGTAAAAACGTTAGAACTCTTATACAAATAATAGATAAAAAGACACAAGTTAATCATCCACACTCGTGAAGACTCGATTACTACATAGATTTATAGATAACTCTTAAATACTAATAGGGTAATTTAGACAATAATGGTATATCTGAAGGTGTTTTTGAAAACATACCTAAATTGAAATAGATATGTAGACAAAACATAAGATATGTACGCAGTTTTCACTTCTTTTTATATATTTTGTTACTATAGTATCATAATGGATTATATTTTTTTTAACTTTTGTGCTAGTCTACAACCAAGATAAAACTTAAATGCGAGTTTAGATATTTTTTTCGACAATTTACAAATTAATAAAAAAAAAAATAATTGTATTCATTGTTAACTAAAACTAATTTACAGCGATTTTAAAATTTCTTTAAAATTGAATGCAGCTAATGCACAATACACTTGCAATGGGACCGCGAAAACTTGTGACTTTAGAAACACCTCGCATAGATGGGGTCAAAGATAAATAAAGTAAAAGGCAAAAATTACGGTGGTATTTTCGACATAATGTCGTAAAACGCTTCAGTCCGCTGTAGATGCCGTAAATTGTACGAAACCTTGGAAATTTTACCAATAAATTAAACGTCATATTAACCTGTAAATAAGTTTATATCATTAGATTAGTTTTGGTGAATATAAAAACAATCTTAAAACCTTTAAAACATTTAAAATACACGTTTTAAATAACAGCTGCCAGACCTTTTTTTCGCAATCTTGACAGTTATATTAGCTATTGAGCTCATCCCTATCGATTAAGTTAACATTGCGAAACTTTTGGACTTACATGTAACAAAGTTGCAAGATTTAGGATTTTAAACTTGGCCTTTTTTGCCAGCGAAGTTGCCAGCCAGGATAAATTTAAAATTTTAATAAAAAATTATTAACACCACATAACTTCTTTCTTTCTAATAATTATCCTAACGTTTCTTGGATGTTGGAATTTTACTTTAAGTGCCATATAATCGAAAATGTTATTATGTTTGTAAAACCGTTTAGAAAATCAAAAAGATCATTTTTTACTGTCATAAATTTTGATTTTGTATTGAACATGTACAAATATTTTAAAAAATTTTAATTAATTAATATATGAAGTCAATGAAAACAACACCAAACTGACAAAATGTTTTAACGAATTATATTAATTCATGGTAATAAATCGTTTCATAATTAGGGACAATTCACTTTAACACGAATAAAAGTAAAATAATAAATGTGAATCAGTCAACAAATCACCAGCTTTAGTTATCAGTTACCGTTATCAGTTTTTAATAACAGTCTTCAAATCTTTCAACTTTCAAATACTCGTCGTTGGAAAGATTTATCAGTTTTATTTAAATTATAAGATTGATTTGGTCAGTTAGCGATCTTATGACCCCTTCTCATTCCGTTTCTCGTTCCTATCCATTCAATACCTGCTTCCGAATATGTATTTCGTTTCTCAACTCCACTCTCTGCTTTATCTAAATACACGAACAAGTGAGTCACCACTTAGTAAGACACGCCAACGTGCCAGCTTACGTTAGTATCAAAACCTCATAACTAGCATTCTGCCTAGTTACAAAACGGTCTAGGTGTTTTACCACTAGAATGTCTTGTTACAATATTATTAGTAATATTGAAGATAGATACATGTACTGAGCCGCAAATATCAATGTTTTAGTTTAACCTTATATGCTCAATCATAAAATATTTCGAAGATATTTGACCACGAATCATTTGAATACAATGGTTGATATAATCAAATCGAACATAGTGTACGGCGGTATAAACGATCCGGCTTTTTTATATATAAATTATAACTTATTCGGATAATAACTTCCGGAGAGTCAACATTTATTGTTATATTAAATTATTAAATAATATCAAAATTATATATTTTTTGACGCTTCATAAGAACGCGCAAGCGTCTATTTGAATAAGTATATTTTTGATTTTATTTGATTTGATATAAGTAATGACAAAAAATAAACGGTACTAACTATAACGAGGAAATTCATTATATATTTTTACTCAAAATAAACATAGTTTTAACTTCATAAGGTTATGGAGACGCGCAAGGATAGCGTTGTAAGCTAATGTAATAATGTATTTATTACAGTCGTAACATTTTGTCCTTAAAAGCTGGAACTTTCCGAGAAAATCTAAGAAGATTTAGCCGGAGCACAACAAAATTAACAAAATATACACGAACAATCCGAAATAAGCCCCTAAATTCTTGATAAGCAATCGCTTCAACGTCTGATTCTTTAATCAGAGCACAGATTCAAAAATATATTACATCTATATCAAGGCCAACTTTTATGCGGCGGTTTACATCGTAAGCGATAGAAACTGATACTTATGGCCCACATAATAAGGAAAATAGTTTAAAGAGTAATTTCACCCGAGCGGTCAACAAATCTTGGAAAAGGTGTAAGTGACAATAAAAGGAAAGCTTAGCTCTCGGCGCCGTCTTCAAGTGGAACGGTGGCTGGCGGTGAGGACGAGGGGGAGAGGTAAAAGGAGGAGCCGGATATATCCGTCTCGCTCTGGCGGCCCGTTACTAGCGCTCATCCGTTTTATTTCTTGTTTGTCCGCCGCGCGCCTTCCCCATTTGCTACATAATTTATTTTAAGCGGGCACACTTAAAAAATTGGCTGATGCGCGTGCGGTAGGAGCGAGAGGGCGCACGGGGCGACCGATGATAACATAGCGAAATGATTTCATTCGAATTGCCTTTCGGGTAATCGCCGGAGCGTTTAATGGCGCGGGAAGTCCCAGTCTATTGTCCGCGTCGCATTCATTTGCGCGCCAAATTTATTCGCTTCGCGGCTTTATCGCAGCGGTTGGGTCTCAGTCGTTTAAGCCTCCGTAATACATATTCTATGATGTTTGCGGCATCCTGTTTTACATTTGCCAAGCTTGATATCTTAATAATGCGACCACTTTTTAAATTTCTCAGCAGGTTTTTAATTTATTTGAAATATCAATTTTTACAAATATCAATTGTAAGAACACGTTTTAATCTGCATCATTATTTATTTATTTGTCAAGTAATATCAATATCCTGTTGAAATGAGAATTCGCTAGTTTTCCTTTCTTAAATCGTCCTTATATGGCAATAAGAATTTTACTTTTTAACAAAAAAAATATACTTCAACCCTGAAATCAAATCAATTCCAAAAATCGAAAAATAAATTAAATTTTTTAAGAACTAAATCACTAAAATACTTACTAGGCTAAGCATATCTTATTTCTTGCTGCAAAAAAATTACGAGCCACTATTAATTTAATAATTGATTTAGTTATCACGGAGTAGAAAAATACTTTATTTTCGTATATAGTTATTTATTTTTCCTGTCCGTAGGGCTATTGAGTGAAGCGAAGAATTAAGTTTTTTGAAGTATGTAAATAAAAGTGTGGGGTTTTATGAAAGTCAAAATATATTACCTTATTAATATAAAAATAATTTGGGAAAACGACCATTTCCAAGAATTTTCTTATCAATTTTATAAGTCAATGAAAAAAAAAAATATTTACCAGTAATTTGCATTTTAAAACCTTTTAAAATTAAATAAAAACTATATTGTAAAGGGACGTTTATAATATATGGTAAAAGGGTAAAGGGCTTTGCGAAATAAAAAAAACCCACTCGTTACTTCAAAATATCACCAGCCAATTGACAATTAACATTAAGTGGTTGTCTTCTTATATTATTACAACGAGGGATTTCATCGCAGATTAGCCGCGTAACAATGAATTAATTTTGGAAATTGTAGCAACGGAGCCGTGCTACAACTTAAGAGCTTCATAATCTCAAGACTGCTTTTAATTACTCATATTAATACATTTTAAAAAATCATGTATACGGGTTTTTTCTCGTGTTACATAATCTGTAAATAAATTTTTCCTAATGTGTAATATTTAATTCCATATATCCATAAATATAATCTTACTGGCATCTTTAAAATGTAAAAATACATTGAAACTTGTAACTGTGCCGTAAAAAATAAATGAAAAAATGATATGACGCGCTTAGCTGTTAATTAGTATTTTTAATGAGATTTCGCACCGATTGATGCTGTTATTTATGTATAAAGTTTGTTAAGTAATTTTTACAGGACATCAAAAACATACATAATGATGTACATATTATAATTTGATATTTTATACGTATTTTTGTGAAGTAAAGGCAGGGGCGGTTAAGATCTGACGTACACTTGTATCATGGCGGGTTGGTATTTTAGTGATTTGTTTGGGGGTTATGTCTTTTATTTGAAGTTCAGTTAGAGCAAAATAAGTAGTGGCGTATTATTATTATATGCTTTATTAACACCATAAAATATAAAAGAAATGTTGCAAAAAGAACTTATGAGGTAGAAACAATAAGGCGGTGTTATCGCTAAAAAGCGATCTCTTCCAGACAACCCTGTGGCTAAAAGTATAATATTTTGGACAACAGTAGGTGGTGTAAATGTTAAAATCACATAATAAGATCTAAATAAATTAAACGAATATATCACATTTTTGTATATTAATAAAATACTAATTTATACCAAATAATAAGATACAATAGACATATTTACAAAATTAATTAATAAAATAGGCGTATTTACAGAATTGCCGCCAATAGACCGCCCTAACTTACCTCTGAAATTCGATACATTTATACCGAAATTCGATACATAATTAATTACATTTATTGTGTTAATAAAATTGCAACTTTATGATTTGTGCTCTATTGTCTACATTACATCAGTTTTTTTCTAGATATTAACATGAATTTGAACTAGGGTTGTGTCAGTTTTTAGATTATTTTTAAAAGCCACGATTTCTGAGCTAGAAAAAGCTCAATCATATTCTAATTACATGACGGGGGAGGTATGCCTTAAAAATACTTTTTGGGTCCAATTTGCCACCCCTTAAAATTTGCCGCCCTAGGCTCTAGCCTACTTAGCCTGCTGGTAAATCCGCCACTGAATTTAAGTTACTGTTAGTTTTACCTACCGTACAACATCATGCTGACTGTGGCGATTAGCACTATGGCTACTTTTTGTGTCCTAATACCAAGATGCGAGACATCTTATTGTCTACTACAGATATGTTCATTTTCATGTTTCATCCACATTTCATTATAAGCATTCACCTCCAGTCTCAAATTTCCTAAAACTTATTCGGCTTCTAATAACTTCAGCGCATTGAAGAATTGATTGACTTTACTTATTTTTAGCGTTCCGTACCCAAAGGGTAAAACGTCCCGTTTTACCCCTATTATTAAGATTCCGCTGACAGAGAGGCTGTCTGTCTATCCGTAATACAACAAACACTATTTTTTGACCCTTGGTGCACGAGTACGACTCGTACTTGGCTGGTTTATTTTATTATATGAGAAGGCGGCAAACGAGCTGGCGGTTCACCTTATGTTTAGTGAATAACCGCCGGCCATTGAAATTTGTAACACCCGTAGGGTTGCAGATGTGTCGTCAACTTTGAACAAAGTGGGCCCCGTCTATCTCACTCACGCGAAACGCAGAAGAAGAAAAGAAAACTTCCACTTTACGGCGATCTTCTGTGAAGTCGTGATACTTACCCGGACGGCCCTACCGCAGTCTTAACGTGAACTGTTTCTAGTAATAGCCACAATAAGAATTACCTTAAAACGCGAGAATACTTTGTTAAAACAGTATTTCTAAACCTGAATATTTATAAGGTACGTAATTTTAAAATTAATAATTTAACAGTTATAATAAACAAAAGAAATAACAAAAAGCATAATATACATACAATTTTTATATTATATAATTATATAAAATAAATCATAATTAACCAGTTGTTTTGTTTTCTCTATACCTAGAGAAAACTATAAAAAAAATTCAATATAAGACAAATTAATAATAAAAGTTGCTCAACTGACCAAAAAAATGTAATTTACTATGACAAGTCAAAAAAAACCCTATGCTCACATAGCGCCACAATGACTCGCGAAAACGCTTAATCGCTCCATAATAACTACATCAATGGGTTGGTAATTGTATATCTCTTTTGTGAGCGGAGGTCTACCCTCTAATGCCGAAGGATCGCCTGCCCCCGCGGGTGATTTATTGAAGAAAGCTTTTAAACCCTTGCGGTCTCCGGCCATTGTCGGAGATTTGTGCCTCGCCTTATGCCATGGGTCATTACTGGTTATGCCCGGATTTGCTCTATTAATTCAATGTTCCAAAGTCATTGCTTCCTTTGTGCACACTGTTATTGTTTTGGCATTACAATATCCACGTTTTTATTAGATTTTTGCTGATCAAATTGTGAATCTGTAATAATGACTTTGTTCGGCTTTAAAATTTGAAACAACGTGAACGTTGAACAAACGTGTAATTTGTTCGGTTCAGTTAGCCCGGCGGCTTTGACAGCTTCGTCGGAAGAGGTCCTCGGGCAGAAGACCCACGGACTCGGGAGAACAACGTAGCTGGTACAAACGACGACAATAACACGCCGTCCGCTCCGCTGCACTCCGCAACACCCTGCTAACGAAACATGGACAATCGACTAACAGGGAGGGGCACGATACGATCCAATGGCCCCTCGGATGGAGGTTCGAGTCTCGGCTTGGATTGCAATCGATATGGATGCAGAGCAAACCTTATACGTCTATGCGAGCCCGGTGAGTATGTTTTGGGCTACTTATATATATCGTAATCATTTAAGTTTTCGAAGATGAAGGTTTTTTCCCAGGATAACCTGAACGGATTTTGGTGAAATTTAAAAGTAACAAAGCTTATTCGTAAGAATAATAAATAAGCTACAATTTACAACGATATTATGGCGAAGCACTAGGCGTGTCGCTTTATAATTATATTTTAAAATAACTTTTATTGAATTTTGTACCATATTTTTATTGAAATGATAGAAAACTACATACACGTCTATGTATTACCTACTTTTATTGTCAGTCAGTAACGAATCAATAATGTAAAACAACAATTAAAACAACTTAAATCTTCGTTTTATATATTGGTTTTTGATAGTAAAATCTTTGATAAAACTAATGCAACTTAGGTTTTATGCAAGATAATTTTCAATGAAAAGCGAGGCCAAACTAGTTACATAGTTTGATATATTGTATACCGCAAGTACCTATTAGATAACTGCGTTCGCATTATTGCATTCTGTCATTGGTATTGTTTAAAAAATCCTTACTAATATTATAAACGTCTTAAATATAAAACTCTTTCAAGCAAATACCACTGAATGGATTTGAATGAACCTTACAATAATATAGCTTATACATCAGAATAACACATCCTTACTAATATTATAAACTCGAAAGATTGTATGAATGGATGGATGTTTGTTACTCTTTCACGCAAATAGTACTGAACTTAATGAAAAAAAAAGTAAAGTTACAGCCTATACATGTCCCACTGCTGGGCAGAGGCCTCCTCTATACAGAGGGTATCAGGGCATTTTGTTATTATTTCGAAAATATGCAGGTTTCCTCACGATGTTTTCCTTCACCGCGGAGCACGTGGTAAGTAACATACAGTTGTAAAAACATCATTAGAGCCGTGATAAGTCAGTGTCCGGGCGCTCGCCTTTAATTCAATTTACTCGAGCAACCTGAGTTCGATCCTAGGTGCCGGCACCAATTTTAATGAAACTTTACAATAATATAGCTTATACATCAGAATAACACATAGACTATAATTTATAGACACATTTTTATGTATCTTTCTGTCTGAATATTACGCCTTCAGCCTATTCTACGCAGACGTTGTCGCAGGCAGCAGCTAGTATATAAATATGCAATAAGTAAAAAAAAAAGATTTCCCGGCGTTGAGACATTTCTCTTATAGATTGTGTCTATCAACAAAGTTTAATGTTTCGAAAGTGCTGAAAACCTTAAATTTCACCGCACAACCACACAACAAATCTTTATTGACCACCCGAATGGCGTATTGGGTAGTGTACCTACCTTCTACGCCATAGGGTGTGGGTTCGATCTCCACTACTGGAAAAATATTGTGTGATGAGCACAGTGTTTTTCTAGTGTCTGGGTGTTTTTCTTTTTTTTTTTCACAACATTTTCTAGTCCCAAACTAAGCAACGTTTGTACTATGGGTACTCGATAACTGATAAACATACTTAAATATACTTTTCTTTTGTAAATAAATACACATTATACATATATAAACTCTAAAAGTTTCTCGAGAACGTTGTGTAAACATGTGTCCGAAAATCTTATCCTTTAAACGAGCAATTCTTGTATACATATACATATATATATATATATATATATATATATATATATATATATATATATATATATATATATATATATATATATATATATATAATCGGAATCTCGGAAACGGCTCGAGCGATTTTCATGAAATTTAGTATGTGCGTAGATTCGGGGGCAAAAAATGGATCTAGCTAGGTTTCATTTTTAGAAAATGCCCTTTTATCCCTGTTTTCAGGGAATGAAAAATATAATTCGAATATGACGGTAAATTTCGCCGCAAGAGAAAATGTCATAATAGCTCGGTCGGTAATCGGGCGGCCCCAAAACAGACGGCCGTGGTTCGCTCATTTACGCATTTATTTTTTTACTTTTTTTCGATTCCAGATCATTACTTTCTTTATTTTTCATTTTTTGTCGATTTTAATGTTACGTTTTTCCCTTTTTTTTAAAGTTCTTTCTTTTGTGAAAAACACCAGTTCATATTTTCTTATTATTACGTCGGTAAGATCGAAAAATATTATGCATATTTCATTACTCAATAATTTGTATCTAAATGTAATTTCCAAAATACACGATTTACCAAAAAAAAACAAACCGAGCAACGCTCGGTCCTCCGGGTACTATTTATTTATTTATCATATCAGATTTAGAGTTGATTGTTACCTTTTCTTGGAGTTCAGAACAATTTCGCCATTGATAAAATAGTTCGGTTATGTCATATATTAAGTATATGAAAAAATGTAAATAAAAATATTATTTTGTTTTTTTTTCTGAAACTCCATGTAACAGAAATATATTGCATTTGTTGAAATCTTTCTTTCATATAATTTTTAATAAATAAATGTTGAACCTAATTTATAAATAATAATGTTTTAAGTATTATCCTGCATAATAATAATAAAATATTGTTATTACTTTTAATAAACCATACATTGATAACGGACTAAAAAGTATAAAACCTTCATTAAAACATGGTAGATTTTTTTTATTTTACTGCGCGTGCCCCTATTGCAAACAAGTACTGTTTTTTATTAGTAATTGTTTCATCAACCGTCTCTGCACCCGCTCTACCTTAAATGCACAGAACAATAATACTCTCACGAGAAGAAGCGAGACCGAGAACAACGACTTCATACATTCGGAACACTCACACGGGTGCACACTAGCGCTTCAGTGTATACCATCGAAACTAACCCGTAACGCGGGAATATGTGAAATAATAGAATTTGCATATCATTTAAGAATTAGGTACTAATAAAACTATTCGTTAAATATGCTTAATTATTTTTATTTAAAAAAAATAAAATTGTTTTGAGTCTTCCTCAATAAATTTCAATAACGATTTTATTAGGTATACTACCTATACTTTGATAGGAGAACCATCGTTATGTATTAAAAAGTGTCCGTCAAAACGCGTGAGCGCTGCAGTAGCGTGGGATAAATTTTAAAGAAAGCGCCAAAAGCGCAATAAATAGAGAAATACAAGGACCGACAAATTTCCGCTTGTTTTTGGCAAACTTTTCAAACAAAAAAAATATTTGTGTACTTTTGTAGGCACGTAAGAAGTTATACTACACAATATACAAGTTATACAATCTTTTCGTGCTTTTTCTAAAAATTTTAAAATACATTAGCGTAATAAAAGAAAGTTATCTAAAAATTTTATCCCCTGTGGCACAGGGGATAAAATTTTTAGTTCTCTTTGTATATGTGAAAAAAGACATTAAATGCGATTGATAACGGTTTAATTAAATAACTTGGAGTTATAGGTCAACTTCAAAAAGTTGTTATTGTACCGTAGATATGACTCGTTTGTTATATTTTAGTTGTTTCACCATTATAATGGCATTCTACGTTGGGGAAACGCGGCCGATATAAATACTGTCTTCATCCTTCAAAAGAGAGTATTCGAGTATTTTATAATCTGGGCCCCAAAGAATCATTAAGAAATTGGTTCAAAGAGATTAAAATGTTGCTTCACAGTACATACTTGAAAATGTAATGCATATCCATAAAAAGAATAATATAAGACACTGGTGCAGTTTGTAAACTCTTTATTTTCATCAACATAGAGCTTACTGGCATATGCCTTACAAAATTTACTTAGTACAACTTCGATAAAATAGTGAGAGTCGCGGAGGAATACGATGCACACGTCCTTCTGATACGACGCGTGCGCACCGACTGGCGACGGCGGGCCCCCGGCAGGGCCTCCTGCCGGGCGGCCGGGACTCAAGGCCACGCGCCCCGAGCGGCCAACGCCTACCTAACGTTATAAAACCCCCGCGCGTTACACTCTCCCCCTCTAACCCGAACGATGCGCCCCCGCGATCTAGCGGTTAGCTTTACGCGGTTAGCTTTACGCGGTCGCCCTCTTTTACGCTTTTCCTGGACAGGAGCTTGGATAAGGCCAACGAAGGGAGTCATTGCAGAAACGTGAAACTTCCCTAATGACACGCTATCACTAACCCGCTCTAATTCATACGTCGTCGCGCTGAGCACCTTCCTAACTCGATAAGGACCGTCGCGTCGCGGAATGAACTTAGGCGTCTGTCCCTTGCCCGCCTCATTGGGTCCTCGCGTCTTGAGCAGCACCAGGTCTTCCACTTGATAATCGGGAGCTGGTCGGCGGTTCTCATCGGCGTACTTCTTCTGCATCGCTTGTGTTTTTTCGTAAACGTCCCGAGCATCCCAAAGGACCATGGAAAGCTTTCTCAGATAAGGCGTTATATTGGTTATAAAGCTATCGTTATCAATTATTGTTTGCATCTCCGATTGAACATCGGCCGGCGCTCGTATTTCACGTCCAAAGTTCAGATAAGCTGGTGAATAACCCGTACCTGAGGTAATTGCGGAATTCATAGCGAAACGGATCGCTGGTAGATGAATATCCCAAGTTGTATGGTCTCTTCCCACGAGAATGGCGAGTTGTGGCTTCAAGTCTCGATTTTTCCTCTCCACAGGGTAAGCCTCCGGGTGATAATACGACGTTAGAGCTTGGGTAATACCCATAACATGACAGGTTTGTTGCATCACCTCGCTTATAAATTGGACACCATTGTCGCTTACGAGCCTCCTCGGCACTCCAAACCGTAGAAACACTTCTGAAACTAAAACCTTCGCGCATTCCTCGCTAGTGGCGGATGCGAGCGCGAATAACTCAACCCATCGGGTACAAGTGTCTTCAACTATCAAGATCCACTTGTTACCGTTCGCGGTCTGTGGAAGGGAACCGAATAAATCCACAGACAAGGATTCGAAACGGCGCGCTGAAACTGGTGTTTGTAATAACCCAGCAGGCTTTCTTGTATCCACCTTATACTTCTGACACGGCGCACAATTCTTAATATAATTCGAAATAAAAGCCCGCATTCCTGCCCAATAATACTTGCCAGCGATTCGTAGTAGCGTGCGTTCTACGCCGAAATGACCGACCGTGGGTGCATCGTGATATTTAGCCATAACATCTTTCCGTTCCTGTTCTGGCACTTCTAGACTCGCGTCATCGGAATCTCCATTTTCGGGACCGTAACGGAAAAGAATACCGTCATTAAGTAGGTAACCTTTGTCAGCCCACGCCTTTCCTCTCGATATATCATCAGACTCCATTGCCTCGATGATCTTGAGTACTTCAGGATCCGCCACCTAACCCTCTCGAACGTCTTTGGGGCTGCGTGAAGGCATGTCGACCACAGCTAAACAGAGATCGCAACCTGTGTCTACTGTACACGCTGGACGCGACAGAGTGTCTGCTATAACGTTACTCCTACCAGGAGTATATTCAATCTTCAGGACATACTCTTGTAGGCAGAGAGAGCCCACCTTGCTAGGCGACCACTTGGGCTTTTCATGCTCATGAGCCATCTGAGCGGCTGGTGGTCCGATCTAACCACTACCTCAGCTCCGTCAATATAGCCACGAAATTTGGAAACAGCCCACACTACGGCTAGAGCTTCCCTCTCCGTCGTGCTGTAGTTCCGTTCTGCGGGAGTAAGCAGACGGCTGGCGTACTCGACGGGACGTTCATCATTTCCCTCCCCCTGGAGTAGAGCCGCTCCCAGGGCATAGCCACTGCTATCAGTTCGAAGGACGAAAGGTTTCGTCTCGTCGGCCTGACGCAATATTGGTGCCGAAACGAGAAGGGACTTTATGTGCTCAAAAGCTTTCTGTTGTTGGGGCCCCCACTGCCAAACACTTCCCTTCTTTAATAGCAATGTCAGCGGCTTAGCGACCTCCGAATAATTAGGGACAAAACGTCTGAACCAGCTGGAGGTCTGTAAGAAACACTTGAGGTGCTTAACATTTTCAGGGGTGGACATGTTTGCAATAGCAGAAGTCTTCTCGGGGTCTACGTGTATACCGCCTGGTACGATCACATGTCCTAAGAATTTCACCGACCTCCTAGCGAAATGGGACTTCTCGCGATTCACTCGTAGTTTAAACATCGCCAGACGATCAAATACGGCACCAAGATCTTCCAAGTGCTTCTCGAACGAACCCTCAGGTAAAATCAGTAAATCGTCCAAGTAAGCTACTATAAGAACGCCAGGCAAGTTGGATTTGAATCGATCAATCAACCTCTGGAATGTGGCTCCAGAATTTCGGAGGCCCATGGCCATTCTTTTAAACCTGTATGTCCCTTGGGGCGTGATGAAGGCCGTTTTATCTCTGTCGTCGGGATCCACGATGACCTGGAAATAACCTGAACGAAGATCACAAGACGTCATGAATCTTGAAGTTTTAGCGGCGTGGAGGACGTCTTCAATCCTAGGGAGCGGGTAACGGTCAGGCTCGGTGACCGCGTTGAGTTTGCGATAATCAACGCAAAGTCTATAACTGCCGTCCTTCTTCTTGACCAAGACAACATTTGAGGCCCATGGTGACTCGCACTCCTCGATGACATCGGCATCGAGCAACCTTTGTAGCTCGGTTTCAAGTGCTTCCCTCTTCGGCGGGGATAATCTATAGGGTGGAGACGCCAGAGGCTCCTGGTTTTCACTTACCCTAATTTTATGCGTGGTGAATTCCGTAGGAGGTCCTTCAGTGGCGAACTGGTCCTTTCTCCCTCGCAGAAATTTGTTGAATGTGGCCCTCTGATCCGATGACAACTCCGTGCCTTCATTTTCACGCAGGGAGACGTCCGAGACATCTACTCGCATCAACTCGCTGTTTAAAACAAACGACTTCGCGAAAGGCAACTTCTTATCCGGATCATCTGAAAAAAAGTATGACTCCTGGCCTATGTCCAACACTATCCCAGCCCTAGCGATGAAATCGCGTCCTAATAACGTACGGGTGTTGTCCCCGGGAAACACCATGAACTCCGTAATAATTTCTTTATCCCCTAATATAACTGGTACGATACCAGTTGCCACGATCCTACTCTGACCTGAACCACACACCTGAACACCACTATCCCGTAATATTGAATAAAGCATCGGGCTAGCTATACAGTGTGTAGCTCCCGTATCGACCCTCCGCGTCGCGTGCTTCCCCGTTGAACCTCGCCGTACACCTCCGGGCGCGGCGGACGTACTCGCAACGGGGCTCGAAGCAGTAGGCGTCGACTCCGTTGTACCTTGCAAGGACCTCATGGTCTCTATGAAAATTCTGTTGTTCTCCGCCTGGGTTCTCACGAAGGTTTCCATAACGGTAGCTAAGATTTTCTCCATCCCCACCGGTGCACCAGACTCGGCGCAAGCGCCGGCGGGGGGAAACGCAGGAACGGCGCCGCCATCGGCGCGCGATTCGACCGCTGAGTCTTCGTATTCCGGATCACTGCTATCGCTTCTCTCCTCTCGCATCCCATGTTTACTTTGTGTAGTAACACGCGTTGTTCTGGGCATGTTTTATGTAGATCTTGCGGGTCGTGGCTCCGGTCGTCCGAGAGTCGCGGAGGAATACGATGCACACGTCCTTCTGATACGACGCGTGCGCACCGACTGGCGACGGCGGGCCCCCGGCAGGGCCTCCTGCCGGGCGGCCGGGACTCAAGGCCACGCGCCCCGAGCGGCCAACGCCTACCTAACGTTATAAAACCCCCGCGCGTTACAATAACGAATTTTCAAGACATGTTTATGTGTATGATCCTATATACTAGGAAGAAACATAAATTAATTCTACCCCTTAATAATCTATTAATTCAGAGAGCTGGTTCTTTTCTCGCTCAAAGGTTAAGCATAACTATTCAGCGAGGAAATGCAGCTAGCGTTCTTGGCACCATGCCGCGTGGATTAGGTTTACTAGACTACGTAGAATAAGCAATTTTTTTATGGGACAATGTATACGTTTTTACAAAAAAAATCCCAGAAAACGTTCACGTTATTTAGCAATTGATACATTATCAATTGTTAAATTCAAAAAAAATAGTAAAAGAACGTTTGTGTGTTAAAGTCTATTATAAAATTAGTGATTATTTAAATAAAAATACAACCTGGAAATGAGATGATGGATCTAGGCTCCTTAAAAAGGACTTTAAAAAATTGTAAACATGTATGTCAAATCAAATTCACAATTGGTAAAATCTACATAAATAGAGCTTTCAGCTTTTTCCAGAACGGTAGTCGCAGCATACTTTCCCGCTCTTTCTCTACTCTAAGGGTGCCTCCCCCTGCTCGTGCAACTTAAGTGTTGCCCAGTATTCCAAGCACATTCAGTCAAAAAACCCTTCATGACTACAGGCTTTAAAGCACACATTAGACAAGACGTTGAACGTTTTTTCGTCAACGTCGATTCATATTCGTCAATGTGATGCTGTTCAATTCGGATGAATGAACGGATTTTATTTGACGCTGCAACGTTCGAGTCTAAATCGTCTGACAGCTGACTAATTAATAAAAACACTTTACACAATTACAAACTAATAAACTTACAAAAAAAGACACCTTAAGCATCAAGTGAAATTCTGATAATATTTATGATAAGCCGTAAAATAATCTCTTACTGACTCTGCAACTGTTCACAAATTGTCACACAAAAATTTAAGGAAGCGAAACTTTGAGAAAAGTGGCTCTGAAATTATTATTGTCGGCTTTTACATTTTTGTATTTAAGTTTAGAAGAAGTTAATTTATTCTTAAGATAAAAGTGATTTATTTTGTTTTGTTTATTACTTAAATATTTAGTCTGTTCCTATTGTGATATTAGGTAACAACTTAAATAGGTAATTTTATGTTTAATATTTAAAATAACCATAAATAATATTCAAAAGAAGAATTTAACTACTAATAACTACTAGAAATAAAAATATTTTAAGTCTTTGTAAGGCGCAATTAATATTTTTTTCTTAAATGGGGTTGTTAAGTTGATTATCGTACCAATAAGTGAAAATGTCGAAAACTGCATAACTATATGATATAAAAATATTTATTTTTCACTCAAAACATGATCCTTATATAGAAGATTCGGTTTCGGTAAAAACCAGTTTCGGTCGGACACTAGTAGCATATTTTACTTTTTTTTATTTTCTGACAAATTTACGAGTATGTAGCAAGCGAACAAAGGAACGTATAATATATGGTGCCTTATACACGTGGCCATATCTACCCTGTGGATCAGTGCGTCCCTTTCGTTTCACATTAGTTGGTGAGGGATACGAAAAGCAACACAACAATGACATACTGAATATTTTGACTAACTCCTGCGCATTAACTTTTATGAACATAGAACACTGAATTGATGTTTAGGTAGAAAGAGATAAATATATCCCACTGCGGATTCGCGGACTTCACATATGTTGGAAATATTTTTTGTTATTATTTCGAAAATAAGCAGATTTCTTCACGATGTTTTCTTTCACTGAGGAGCACTTGATAAATAAACACTTAAAATTAACAATACACCGTGATCGCACTCAGTGTGCTCGAGTACATTCAATTAAAAGCAAGCGCCCGGACAATGAGCTATCACGGCTTATAGCTCTTAGGCATTAGTTGCAAAACGGAAAAATTAACGATAATAATAGTGACCAGTTATCGTTAATTTTCAGTTAATTTATATCATTGCTTATGTAGATATTTTTCACAATAGATTGATATACAACGTATGATATGGAAAGAGATAGCAGTCTACAGAATTGCAATCTAATTATACCAATTGGTGTAATTTGAGTGCCTCAGTCAATATTTGATAATAGTGCCATTTTTCTTATTTAATTTTGTTTTATCAGAACACACTGAGTATATTTTATTTTACTTTCTGCAAACTGGTTATGCTATGCTTTCGTCATAAAATTTTAAAATTCTACCACAATTTACAATGATTAAAAATTTTATACAACCACAAATTTTTTAAGTTTTTTAGTTTTAGGCTACAGTTTTATTATGTGAACATATTAGTAATATCATTTAGTTATCAAATACCTTTAAAAATAAATCTTTTACGTTGTTACAATATAATACAGAATATTGTTAATTTACACAAAAGTCATAAAGGAAACGTTCGATCAAACGTTTTAGTTGTCTATGACAAGAGAAAGAACTCCAACATCATTCTTTTCAATAGGCGTCAAACAATAAGAATATGTGCTGCCATCTATATTTATTACAAAATTATTAAGCTGTGGGTAAAGCAGTATATTATTAATATTGTTACTTTTTTCAGAGTTTTGTAATAAAATTAAGTTAAATGTACTGATAGACACACAAATATCAATAAGCAAAATGTTATAATATTTAAAATACTGTAATATACAATCTTAGATCATTTTTTTTAAAATATGATACATTTGTTTTGTAATTACCGCCAATGAAAGATGGCATTTCAGCCATTTTGTGAACCCCGCGACAGGAAGTGAGTGATGAAGGTGCTACGCAGGCGCAAATTGACCTTTCGGTTGAAGAACCCGTCGGTCACATGTGAGTGTCGATAAATATCTTACATTTAACGTGAATACTTTTTAAATAGTCATTGATATTGTTTTCGTAAGTATTCCTTGTGGTGAATATATTTTTGTGACATCGGGCGCCTAGATATGTGTGGATTATGTGTAAATATCGAAATAGTTGTGTGGCGGCGCCGGCACGTTTGTCAAACTGCTATTTTTCTTTTCGTTATCTCGTTAATAAGAAATTAAGTACATGTTCATATTTTTCTATTAAATATTTTGCGTGTCGCGTTTTGTTGTGTAGATTAGTTCAACGTTTGTGGTAAATAATAAGTGATTTTATCGATATGAAGATATGACTTAGATATTTTTTGGAGCCACATGTTCGGAATCCACACGTCTGGTCCGACCTATCATCATCATCATAACCAGCCAGGCCTGATTTTATTTAGTTTTTCTTTTTTTTTATTCATATCTTTTATTACATACATACATATGCTATCTGACAATTTGTACAAAGGTTTTCCATGTAAAACGCTAGGTGGGGTTAGGTCGTGCAAATTTTCATCTAAAGCCTAGATCCTTTATTTTCTTTAAGCACAATTTGTCGATTCGCTATATTCTTTTAATTATCGTATGAAATAAAATTGTCTTTTATCGAGTATTGTTCTATAAATGTAAATGTTCTGCGTCCTTTGTCCTGTCTTATTTTCTTTCTGTACATAAACTTGGTCTAATTTGAAATCACATAAAGGTATCAACTACTATAGTTGTAGATTACAATCTGTCTAAAATGGCAAAAAATACTTTTAGCGGCTGTTATCACTTAATCACAAATTATAATTGTGATTAAGTGATAACAGCTTAGTTGTTACTTAATTCAATATGTTGATGTCTTCTTGCATACATTTTTATTACTTTTGAATTTTCATCTATCACCCTCACACCTTAACTGATTAACGGGTACTAACTACCATATACATCTAAATTGAAACTGTTGATGCTGTAAAAAAAAAAGGAAAAAATATACTTTTCTTAATGATAAAATTTTAATGTCATTTATTTGATAAAAAGACATCTTTAATTTATAACTTCTTATTATCTGTAGCCATATTTTAATTATGCTACTAAGCTCCATCAAGTTTTGCAAAATAACTAATTTCCCCATTATCAGCGAAAATCTGATGACAATTTCTCTATTTACATAGTTTTCACTTTTAGGCCTTTAAAAGATGTCATTTTTAAGTTCATTGACTCAGGCCGTTGACCCATGTACTAATTTGTTTCCTCAACTTTGAGTCATGAATTACAGTTTGCAATTCAAGGTTGGATTGGTTAGAAAGATTCAATAATGACTAAATAACTTGTCAATGTTATTGTTTTATAAAGAAGTTCGAGGTAGAGAATTTACTAAGAAACAAATATGAAATAAGAAAAATATTAGATTTGAATTAGTTCCGTCTTTAATCGTTATAAATTACATCTTTAAAATATCTCTGGGGATGATTTCTTAAAAATTCTTCTTCATATCATTTTATTTTGACTAATTTCCTTATTCAATTGTTTTGAGTTGCCAAATGTGGTAAATGATATTCCTCTTGCCATATTTTGGCCCCCTGGTCATTTGCTTAGCATGGTATAGGTTTCACATCAATAATCAATTTTATTTTCTGATAAAAAAGCTATATCTAATATATAAAATTCATGTCTCATGTCATGTCATGTAAGTCATGTCTCATGAGGTGTTTGTAATTGAACTCCTCTGAAACGGCTTGACCGATTTTCGTGAAATTTTGTGTGCATATCGCCCAGGGTCGACAATCAGACAACATCTATTTTTCATCCCCCTAAATGTTAAGGGTGGTCTACCCCAAGCATTTTTTTCTACTCTGCAAATAATTTATATGGCAAAACAACATTTGCTGGGTCAGCTAGTTTCTATATAAGTTAATAATGATGCTGTATATATATTATATATGGTGTTATATAAAATTAGATTTTACGAGCCCATAGAGTCGCTAATGTAGTTTATACTGCTTTTGTGCTGAGGGTACTCGAAAATTAACCACCATTTCCGACTATGCGTCTCATTACACAACTGTGTATTGGGATCACTGTACAGGAATACAAGATCATTAGTATACTTTGTCTTATTATGTGTTATTCCCTGAGCACAAATTTTTAAGTGCCATTCTTTCTTAATGTTGTGGCTTTGTTTCCAGTTTGCATAATCCAATAATTTTACTACTATTATTGTAGTATCTTCTAGTGTTTACATTAGAATAAGAGAGCTGGGTCCCACTTTGTCTAATTCTGTTTAATCATTATCTCCAGATCACTTCAAGCCGTAGCTAAACCCCCCACCAACACAATGGGCGACATTGAGGATACACACTTCGAGACCGGGGACTCGGGCGCCTCCGCCACCTTCCCGATGCAATGCTCGGCCCTTCGCAAGAACGGCTTTGTGATGCTGAAGGGCCGCCCCTGCAAGATTGTTGAAATGTCCACCTCCAAGACTGGGAAGCACGGCCACGCTAAAGTCCACTTGGTGGGCATAGATATTTTCAACGGCAAGAAGTAAGTACTATATTCATAATCATTTTAAGTTTTGCACCGCGATTTTGGTGATATTTCCCCTTACTGTTAGATAGATAGAGGTGTCAATTGAATATGGCTCAAATTCAAAAGTATTTATGCATCTGCTAGCATAATCAATTATAGTAAACACAATTTTATTAGCTAAATAGCTAGTAGTGTTTAATATGATATTGTAATATTTTAATGTAATAAATGTGCACTGTTACAGCGAATATATAGTTTTGTGTTATGGGTTATAATTTTTCTTTATCATTCAGACAGAGTTGCATAAAAAGCGTTACCAGTTTTGGCCTTCATCTAGGCGGAGCCGAAATTAAAAATTGATGTACGACTGACACATTCATGTTAATCTACATAAAATGCTCTATCGATACCGGAATGATATATTTGTGTAGAGAGAGAGAAATAAAAAAACAAAGATTTTTAAAATGGTATTCAATATGTGAATGAACAAAATTAGTCAGTTTCTTTTGATTTACATATTATAGTCAACGATAAGTCTATGGTATTACGAGCCTATAGAGTCGCGAGTGCGGTGCTTATATTGCTCTCGTGCTGAGGGTACTCGAAAATTGTACACCAGTTCCGACTATGCGTCTCAAAGTGCTATTGTTCTTTGGGATCACCGTCCAGGAGCACAAAAGTTATTACTCTGTAAATCGTTGCCGTCGAATTAACTGTTAATTACGTTACTTCTGTAGACATTCTTAGAAAGATTATTTTCTCAAAGTAAAAATCGTAAAATCTCGTTAAAATCTGTACGATTTCCAAAAGGGAACATAATAATAAAAACCATTTATAGTTTCATCATTTGTAATTCATACTTTCATCTACACAAAATTTTAAATTTATTAAATTCAGACACAATTAACTTGTGCATATTATTTATTATACAATTTTGTTATAAACTGTAATTTAAATTTAGAATATCGGACTTTGGGAATTATTGCTTTTTTCCACGCTTTTTATTAACCTTTCGCGTATACATCATCAGATTATGAAAACTACCAACCCAGTTTCAAGGGTTAACGTGACACAGCAGTTTTGAGGCAACTCTTCAAATATTTTGCATTGTCGTATGAATAGACAAAAGATCTTCGTATGGTAATGTAAAATACATTCTCAATTATACGCGTGTACATAGGTGGTTTTCGGTCATGTGAAACACATTGATGACTCCGTCGCGCAGTTGCCAAGGTATTGGCTTCGGCGTCGGGGGTCGTGGGTTCGATCCCCACACAGATCAACTATTTGTGTTACCCACAGATAGTTGTTTCGCATCTGGGTGTTTGTCCGCGTGAAATTTATGTTTCAAAACGTCCTTACAACACAGGATAGTTATCCTAAAGTAAGGGCGATGTAAAAAATAAAAATCTTAAACACGCGTGTTTCCCGGTTTTCGCTCGGTAAATCCGATCCATTTTACGATGGTAGGGCCAGTCAACAGTGTTCGCTGTTGCACGAATCCGTCCTTGTTAGTACTACGACCTCACAGAAGATCGGCGTAAAGTAGGAGTGTTCTACTTCTGCGTTTCGTCTGGTGAGTGAGGTAGCCGGGGCCGACATTGTGAATGCAATGTCGGCCCGGTGTTGCAAATGTCCACGGGCAGGCGGTTATCGCTTAACACCAGGTGAACCGCCAGCTCGTTTGCCACTTTCTCGCATAAAAGAAAAAAAATGCCCACCATTATTTAACCCGCTCGACGGATATACCTATAAAAGCGTTTCCCCCCGCCCCAGATACGAGGACATCTGCCCCTCCACCCACAACATGGACGTGCCGCACGTGAAGCGCGAGGACTACCAGCTGACGGACATCTCGGACGACGGCTACCTCACCCTGATGGCGGACAACGGAGACCTGCGCGAGGACCTCAAGATCCCCGACGGCGACCTCGGCACCCAGCTCCGCTCCGACTTCGACAGCGGCAAGGAGCTGCTGGTCGGTATCGACGGCTTTTCTTTTTTTCTTTTTTTTTTTTTTCTCGAAGTTATAATTATTTCGGCGCGTTTTCGGAATGAATAATGTCGGCAAGGAGCTGCCGGTCGGTATCGACGGCTTTTCTTTTTTTTTTTTCTTTTTCGAATATATAATTATTTCGGCGCGTTTTTGGAATGAATTATGTCGGCAAGGAGCTGTCGGCGCGTTAAGGAATAAATTATCTGTTATAACTTACGAAGAGCCGAAAAGCGACACGATTGAAATAAATAAATAAAATAAAAATAAAAGCGACACGTTGACATCGTCGACAAACTTTGCGGTATCGCATGGGCACAAAAATTAATGCATTTGAACGCAATCAATAGCTTTTTTAAGTTACACTTCTTCTGGTGCGTTTGGATAAAGTTGTGATAGAAAAGCCTTAAAACAGACACGACATTACGGTATCATGGCAAATATTTACCTATAATTCCAAGTCATTTAATTAAACCGCTATGAATTGCATTTTATTTTTTCACAAACGAATATTACTGGCATAGGGGATAACATTTTTAGTTATTTTTCTTTTGTTACACTAAAGAATTATAACTTCTCGTGCGTACATACATACTTTTTTATGTATGAAGATGCGAGCCGGCGGTACATCTGATGCTGTGATAACCGCCGCCCATGGACATTTGCAACACCAAATCGATTTAAAGTTTATCGATTCTAAAACGTCTGCCAGATTTTCTCGCCTGCCTTCTACATATTGTTAGTAGAACAAGCCCGTTTTTCCATGCAAGTCATAAATGCGTATTTTGCCATTATAGCTTTAAACATTGAGAACGCAAATTTTGAGAGCTTTTCCATCCTATCACCAAGCTAATACAAAAGAACGGTAGATGCATATGGAGTATTTTGTTAATGACTCAAAACGCACTCTAACCGAAACGTATGCATTTCCAATTTTAGCGTAAAACAAATAACAACAATTACAGCACAGCAGTTCATTTCTCTATGAACTAATATTGCTGTCCGCGAATCATTAAGTCATATTCCTTAACGTCTTTTAAAGCGGCCTTTCGATTTCAATGCCATTGTCTTCTTTGTTTGCAAAATTTAATTGTAATTTGTCACAATTAACAACGACTAAGCGTAATGTACGGCGTAATATAAAAAACAGTTTTATGCAATAACTATATATTGTTATATATTGTTGACGAAACAGTATTATCACTTAAAATTTGCGTTATTTTTTACATTAAATCCTTCGTAATATTTCTGTGTTACAAAGCTTTCCAAGTTGAATCGGCGCAAGTTTTTAAATATGTATAGCGCCAACCGATACCGAAGCTTTCTTAACCTTGGAATGACGATCAATAAATAGATTTCTTGGTGTTCTTTTGTGAAAGTACAAACAGTTTTCATATTTTCTTGGCAAAGCACACTCGCCCTATGCATTTCTCATATTATATTCGATACTGAAACTAGTTATCGATCTAAGAAGTCAACTAACATTAAAAATGCACGATAGTTGCCGTCGAGGTTGGCTAATAATATCTAAGAATTGTGGGCCATTGGAAAATCGATGGTAAGTTACTCGGTTACAGATAGAAACGTCTATTCGCGAGAACCTTTTGTTTTTACTATATAAAGGGATATTAGAAACTATTGGTTGTCTAGTATGGGGCGATGAATGCGTATTTTGCAGAATTATTGAGGCTTAATAAATTGCTATATGGTCAGTGGTTATTTATAGTGTAAGAAGAACCTTATTAAATATTCTTACTATGCAAAGCAGGTACTACCATTTGCACATAAGCTGGCAGCAACCAGACAAATTTAAAAATTAGTCTAATTCTATAAAACTCTATACATATCTAATAATTCTATTAAACCCTTTCTTTAATCGGTATACAATTGAAGCCTTACAATACGTCATTTCCTAGCAGGCTTTAGACGTTCTTTTGGAATATTCTGTCCTAAAAATACATTTTCGGCGGTGAACCCTTACCATCAGATGACCTACTTTTTTCTTCACCACACCACAGTTTTAATTTAATGGTAAACTATGTAATCAATGATCCAGTCCATAGTTGCTTTTAGTTTCAATATCGAGTATAGAGTCTCTGGCAGGCTTTTATAGTTTGTTGGTGCTAAATTCACTCGTAGAGCGATTCTCCGATTATTACCTGGGCTAGCGATTATCGTTAGCCGTATGGATTCGAAATCTTGAGTACAAAACAACATCTTGAATTTGCTAACCACCATTGACCTTATATTAATAGTACATGATATGCCGCTGTAAATATTCTTTTAAAATTATTCAATATATAGTATAATTGATAAAAAATGAAGTTAAGATTCATATCGATAAAATAATCAATTATAGTCGTTCGAAGACGGAAAATACGTGACCCAGACGAGGTGGCATAAAAGATAAATTGTTCCATTGTACAGATTATGTGTAAGAATTGTACTTTATCTCCTCCTATCTTTCTATCAATCAATAACACGTTATTATGTATTACCACAGCCCTAATTGTTAGCAATGTTTTTTTTAATTACAACACCCACTAATGTACGATTTTCTTAATTTCCAGTGCACTGTGCTCAAGTCCTGCGGTGAAGAGTGCGTCATTGCAGTCAAGGCAAACACAGCTCTCGACAAATAAACCAACTCAGCATTTATAGGGATTTAACAATCGTTCTACATATAATTTTTTTTACAATCAACAACACTTACAAAAATGTAAAACATAATATTATGTATAATTTAAAGTAAAAACATGCGGTCGGTAGCGGCTTGAGACTTGATGCTTTCCACGTCATGCTCAAACGATTTATAGTGCACGAATGCACTCGATATACTCAATTGTGGTGGTTCAACTCCATATGTGTCTAGGCTTCATACAACCCTTCCGCTGAAAATGACTTGCATAGTGTCGGCTATGTACCTATGACATGTGCAGTTATCTTTCAGTAGCGTATAAATATAAAAGCAAGATGGACCACTCGACTTCTTTAATGCATTAACTTATTGAGGGACATTTAGCGAGGGCCGCGCCGCCGCTCAGGAAACCACGTTTGTTTTGTTTTGTTTGTTCTCTTTTCGCTTGCAACGTCTACAAAACGTTGGTGTTAAGTTGCGCTGAAACCGAAAGATTGTTGATCGACATCGGTGTGTGAGAGAGAAAATTCCGTGTGGCTGGACATATGATTTCATAGTCGTATATAAATATATAATCTAATCTACGAAAAGACGGACGCAAACTTGCAAGTAATCATCAATATCCTAACGCTAAATTAAAAAAAACACATACAGAAACCGACGGTGAAAGTATAAAAAATTAAAAATAAAGGTAATTCTTGAATGTGTTGTGTGATTGTTTAGTCCTCCATTTCGCGTCGCAGCTCAGATCGCGACAGGGTGGGTATATGTTATTTATATCCATTCATGTGTAACACTTGCCATCTGTTCAAATGCTCCCATTGGAATCAATAGTATAATATTGAGACACTTCGAAAAATCGTTACCATCACCTTTAGTGAAGACTGACAACAAATTGACTCGTGTCTGAAATCCAATCTTCAGTCAAGACTGAAATAGTGCATTTGTAGATGAAATAGTATTTCATTATTTGCGTAAAAGTAGTACGAATTAGCGCATACGTCGGCCTTTCCTTGCTCTCTTTTAAGAATTTGAACAAATGAAATATGTTACACATACGGCTTGAATTGCTTTTTTCTAAGTGTTGCCCGCAGGGGGCCAGATAGGATACTTTGACTTGTATATCCTTCGATATGTGGACTCATCAGATGAACATCAGATTGTCAAAGACGATATGATATACGGAATTAATGTAAGAATGTAAGGTAAGGCCCTATAGGAGAGATATTTTTTTATGCAGTCGAAATTATTTCATCGCGAGTAGACTTACTAAAAAAATCTAGGGAAAACAGGTCGAAAATATTCCTTTTTTTTTATGTTTTAATTTAAACTCAAATGGTTTCACTGTACATTCAAAATTGCATAATCGTTATTGTTCGTAAAGTTTTATACTTAGCAGCTTGTAATCAGATTAATTTTTATAAATAAAAAAAGATAAACAACACTAAGGTATCTGTAAAAATATGCCCAGGTGTAAAATAAAATACTTTAGTCAACATTGAACAATTTTTTACTATTATCGACTACCGCAACCCCAATGCAACCTTGCATTTTCGGATATCGTTTTCGAGGTATATCACTGGCTTACGCATTAAATGTGAAATATCCTTAACCGTTTAGAATTTATTGTCGTCTGTGCACCTATAATTTATTGTGAATTAATTTATCTCGGTCACATGGTAATGCCTAAACCTTAATGACAATTTCTGCTGAGATTTGCTAATATTTATATCTTAATACCTACACGACCATGTGAGTGGGAGGCGTAAGATAATTGTAAATGCGAATTATAATTTAGATGTTAATTATTTTTTAAACGGGCGAAGGGAAAGGCGTATATCTCTGAAGGTAAACAACTGTAGCTCTGTATATACGTAATATTCGATGAACGGTTCTGCTTTTAAATTTCCATGGTCCACTTGAACGTAATTCCCGATAATGGTGTTGTGTTTCTTTGTGTATGTGCAAACATTGCCGAATTTATGAGCGACGGTCATGAATGTGAACTCAGTAATAAGTATTTAACAGTCTGTCAAATTAAATCTGTACAAAACCGACGAGCGTGACTTGTGATTCAGTTACCTATTTTTAGTTTGAAACTTTTTCCTTTATTGTTTTTGTTCGATGTTTTTTTTTTTTTTTTCTCCATTTTCAAATTTTCCACTCCTTATCCTGATAAATTATTTAAATAAATGTCTTGTTGACGCGCTGCTGTGTCGTGATAATTCTTCACGACATCGATCAGAATTACAAAAATCTCATCGTCAGAATTTCAAATACATTTCTTACCAACCTCATGGTTAAGTGATTGTTTTATAAACACTGCTAACAAATAAATAGATTATTATAACAGAAAAAGACAGAAAAGGCATGTCTGATTTTAATTTACGTTATGCTATACTTAGAAATGTAACCACGCGATATAATATGATTAACTTGTCGCGTCCAACGAATCTGTGTCGTCTTTTCCTGCGAAAATATTACTTTGTGCTGGGTCTGAATTTAATCCAATTGAGCTGAATTAAAAGCTAAGCTTCATATGTCAGACATTCCAATAAACAAAGATTACAATTATGAGAATCATAGGAAATTTAATAAAATGCGTAGGACAACGCGACAAATTCGCGTGGCAGTGTTTTGTTTTAACGTTTACTAAGTAAAAGTAACTAGATCCCCTTTGACTTTTATATCCAATGTTATTCAAAGAAAAAGTACAAATACTTTGGCAAGTGCTAATAAATAAACAGCGCCGATGGAGACGACCCTTCAGTAAAAAAACTATCTCGGGAGATGTCAATATGTTAAGATACAAACTACGAATAAATTTATCGTATTCCGTATCCAATAAAATTCAAAATTAATAGTTAGGAACATTTTATAATTTCGCACGTAATAAAGTTAGATAAATTATATCCAATACAAACTTAGTAGGTAACGCTATCATAAGTAAATACTACCACATTCGCATCACATTACAATATAGAGAAACACTAAAAAATATTACGATATCTAAGACCGAATAGAAAAATTTCTCGTTAGAAAAAAATCTGAATTCTTATCGTAAATAAAATTAGAAATTGAAATGTTTCGTGAAATGATGTGTGAAAATCGATGAGTGGTCACAAACTATAGAAATAAAATGCAAAAACGAACACGCAGAAGGTATTTTACATAAAATAATGTTTAATAAAAAAATAAATACGATCAATTGTATAAATTACAATCCCATCTGCCTTTTGCAGTCCACTGCAACATAGGCCTCCCCAAGGGCTTTATACAATCGCTTTATGAAGATTCTTCTTCATCGGAGCTACTGTCTGATGAAATTTCAACAACGACAAAAGGGTCTTCTATATCTTTCACCGTAGTCGTATAATTTCCTTTAATGTTTTCTAATAACTGTACCACGTCTTCGGGTTCTTGTTTTATTTTCACTCCATCGTTATTATTAGTACCATGATCAATCTTCGATGAAGATATTTTGACCTCGGATTTTTCATTGTTTGACTCTGTCAATTTAATATCAACATTTTTGCTAATATCTTCGATCTCATCTTTCTGCAAATTATCATTCGGCTTTTTACTATTATCGCAACATTCCGGCCGAAGATTTTGCGTCATCATCAACTTGTAAAATAAAAGGTAAGCAATAAATAGAAGAATACTGCCAAAATTAAAATCTTGTCAGCATCAATATCAGATTGATATTGTAGCTGTCGATAATAGCAGTGTGGAATCAGTACGTACCTATAGTACGAATATTGATGGCGGGGCAGCTGTGAAGTTAGGGGTAACGCGCTGCGCAGTAACGAGTTTTAGGTCTCATTCGTATCCTGCTCGGTCCTCTCGTATTGTATGCTTGTAAATATATACACACTATGGCCTATAATAATAATTATTGAAATAATTAATTCATGCATACTTTTACAAATTACCTATTTACTAACTACTCATGATAAAACGAAACGATTAACTTAACCGAGAATAAATATCAACGTGGATGTGTCACTCGTCTGTCGGACTTTGCGGATAACTTAGAACTTATGACTTATGCACCATAATTATCCTGAATACATGATTATAATATTCCAAAATTGTACTGAATAATATTTAAAATGATAATGTACTTAAAATATAGTCTTATCCATTGCATCAGAATTCCTGAATGACAAACTTGAATGCCTTCCTATTCCTCCGGGTTGACCTCGATCATTATCAAAACAATTTGCATTTTTATCGCCATAAAATCTGTAATAGAGACCATTGCAGATTTTATGGCGATAATAAACCGGGTTTTGTTGCGGTCGATCATGTATAGGGCTGTGCCGTCATGCCGTGGGCGTAGAGTGCCAACTCAATCTTAGGTGTCCTAGGAATTTCGGTCCTGAGGAACCCTCCTTCTCAACGAGACGATGTAGAAAAAAAGTATTATATGTTATCTTACTATAACGATAAAAATCTATTTTATACTTAATCTCGTTTATTTATTAATCATGTTATTTTTGTGCTACATTAAGTAACTTGTTCATATAATTATGAATTCCTACTTTTTAATTTGGTCGCTTTAAAGTAACCAAAAATAAGTTTTGGGTATACCTACTTATTGTTTACATTTCGCAAACTTGATTAATAAATAGGTAAAAAGGAATAAGCTAAGTATTCATTTTTAACAGTTTTACTAACAAAAAGAAAGTGGTGTGGCTTATATATCTGGATTAACCGCCAAACGGATTAAACGAAAGATCGCGAGATTTGACCTGTTGAAATGCCACAGCCATGATCTTACTATAATATACCATTTTGTGAACTGTTACATTTCATATACTAAAAAGTATGTTATTTTTATTATATCCCTACTTTGTTAAATTGTTGACATGGAATCGTTTTCATTGTTTCTTTGAGAGTGATTTATAATGCCTGGCTACACTATCGCATTGGGTCAGCCAGTAATGATAGTTGTGTGCGTGTTACATACATAAATAAATAAATGAATAACTGTATGAATATGAATGAATAACTGTAAACAATCAAGAGATTATTATAAAAATTCAGCAGCTGGCAACAACGCCGTACAGTAACAGCGTTGTTGGAATGAGAGAGATGTACCTATGTATATCGTGACAAATTAATAGCGATCGGTAAGCATCCTGAAAACTTCATTCGATTGCGCTGTAGTCAATTTATAGGTCTCTACGGGGCAACAAGTGCGGGCGGCGGGGAATATTGACTGCGCTAGACGAAGCGATTAATTGCACCTAAGTGGACATGCGCGAACTTTTCCTGTCTGTCTGAACCCAACAATGCCTTTTTTTCACATGTTTGCCGGTGCCTATGCCCTATACCGCCGCCATTACTCGCAAAATGTATTCATTGTGTTATTAAGAAATTTAATAACATTTCACTAATAAAATATTGTCTTGGTAAAATAATGTTATAATAATAACAAATATTTCAGGACACATTTTTACCCAACGTTCTTTAGTCCCAAACTAAGCAACGCTTGTACTATGGATACTAGAGATAACTGATAAACATACTTAAAGTACTTATACTTTTCTTTTATAATTGAATAGATATATAAACACCCAACCACTAGAAAAACATCGCTCATCACACAATATTTTTCCAGTAGTGGGGTTCGAACCCACACCCTCTGGCGCGCGAATATTTGTGACCTTTGTCAAACTTATTTATGTCAATTTCAACAATAGAGAAACAAAAAGATAATTCTGTTTAAACCAAATATGAAAAAAAAATGAAGAATCTTCATATACATTATGAATGAATCTTTAGCGATAGGTCTACAATTGGTTAAATTACTATTTGCGTGAGGCTAGATACAGTTACTCATGATAAGCTTTTTTTTATGTGAAAGATAGCAAGCGAGCTGCCGGTTCACCTGATGTTAAGTAATAATCGCCGCCCATGGACATTTCCTATACCCGTAGGGTTGCAAACGTGTTGCCACCTTATAATAAAGTGGGCCCCGGTTACCTTAACCCGACGAAACGCAGAAATTTGACACTTCCACTTCACGCGGGTGTTCTGTGAGGTCGTGGTACTTACCCGGACGGACCTGCCCATTCGTGCAACAGCCGAAGCTGTTGCGTGGCCCCAACCATGCAGTAAGCTGCGAGCTTACTACATGGTTGGCATGATTGTCTAATAAATGACTAGCCAAATTACCAGCTAAAAAACAAACCTTTTTTTATGTAGATTTCATAGAACCACTAAAGTATTTGATGACCGCAAAGAGACGCTGATTTGGTCTTGCTCGATCTACTCGAGTCTGGACATGCACATGAGGGCGCCCGTACAAGATTTTACTGGGCACACTGTACTACCTACCACCTGCTCCCACGTTGACGAAGACTCTGGATACTAAGGTCGTGGGAAGAGTGGTTGATACGGTCTCCCCTGTGATCCACGAAAGCCCTGAGTTCCACACCTTAACATCAGACATGACCGAATGGTGTAGATGTCATTTACTATGCAGATAACACTCGCCAAGCTAGGATGAATAAAATCAACGGACTGTGTCCCCAATAGTGCCTCAACAGAGAATGAAGCTGTTCGAATCGTTGGTGACGTGCAGATTCAGGTTGTGACCAGTGACGATGTCTTGGTCTCACCTTGGACAGTAGCTCAGGCTTCAAGGATCATTTCAATCACCTGGCTTCCTGAATCGAGAGGGCGGTCGGTGCTTCGCACAAACTGCTGCCTAGCTTCGGTGGCCCAAGGGAAGGAGGCCGCCGCATCCATGTGGAGGTCATATGAATCAATGGGTTTCTATGGTATGCCCGTATGGATATTTTTGATTCTATACATCGATATTGTTAGCTGATATAAATATTTGGATCCCATACAGGGAGGCTTTAGATGTATCCACTTTTTTAATGAAATTCTAGACATAAATAATGTTACATAAAAGATGATAAATATTTTAAATCACTAGTAAGTAAGCAATTACATTCATTTGAGCTTATCTCAAAAAGTGCGTGATTTATACGCAACTCATTTATTTTACGCGCGATCATTCATAACTAACACGCACACAATTTCGTTTGTGTGCGCGAACAGTAAAATTGCGGTATTTATGAATGACTATTGCGTTGTCAAAAAGTTCTGTTTTTTAGGGAATAGAATGTTAATTTTTAAAGAAAAAAAAAGTTTGTTTTTATTTCAATAAACGATTATACTACCGAGTCTGAACTGAACCTCCTGTGTAAATTTGGGCACCTTTAAAAGTCTCTAGTAGCAAAATATTCAAATTCGAAAATCATATCAAAAGTTTTTTTTTTCAAAATTGAATTCGGAACAGAGTCCGTAAGTGTCAAATATTTAAGAACGTATCTAAGCGCTTCAATTTTAGGTATTGAGTTGCACTACTACACACACAGCGATAAGCGCGAAGCTGCGAATTTTTTAGTAATATGACACAACTTGGTAATTTTATTAAATTTTTAGTCATTTATTTTTTAACCTTTCATTCATTTGTTTTCAACCTAAAGTGCATGTGAAAGTAGATACCAGTAATTAAATTTCATATGACATTGATTGGTTGGTAAGATAGTACTTGCAAAAAAACCTAGTTATTTATAAGTTGCGCGAGGTTTTTGTAAACAAAATATAATCAAAAGCACAAGCTTATTTTATAAAATAAATGTATACGTCACCTGTAGTAGGTATTTTCCTCATACAAATATACAAAAAAATTACATCCAGACATTCCTTACGAATATTAATATTTTTGCACGTGTGTATATTTGTTTCATATTACCTGTGTAATTAATTTTACATAGAAATAAAACTACTGCAAGTGGTCTTAAACTTCTACTCATATATTACTTCCAAAGAGCAATTTTTAAAGAGCACTTTCAAGCCACTCCATAAAGTCTGAATGCAACATAACTAATAAACTAAGCCAAAATTCGATACACAGCTCTACTCGTCTATCCCTTCTCGAAGAACACCTTCAGGTTACTCCATAGTAAACCCGAAAGTAAGATCTCAACATAACATAAGGAGCCTAAACTCTGCACACCTAGCTACTCGTCTATTGGTTCCAGTAGCAGCCCTCGAAGTACAACTCATGGTAACTCTACTCTATCAAGACTGACATGAAATATGAAATATGAATTTTTATTCCCTACATACTTATATCAAAAATATAAGAAACTATGAATTACTTCTTATCTAGTTTATCCATAATCCGTACAGAATGTGCGAAGTGTTAAATTTGTTATGTTAAATATTTTGTATTGGTATAGCGATCTTTTTTAAAACTAGCTGCTACTTACAAGCGACAATGTCTAATCGTGACGGTCGCGGAGCGCAGGCTAATCTATTATTGGACTCAGGCGAGGCTTACAAAAACATCGTAATGTAGATAATATTATAACCACATACTCATAAAACTAGAGGTTAAAACACTTGATAAAATTACTTCAAATGTAAGATTTAAACTTAAGGTAAACAGGATGAATAGAAAAACTTTTTATAAAAAATGTTTTTTTAATTCTCTTAATTTTTAAGATCTTATTTTGAAATAAAAATTTGAAAATCGTTGAAGCCTTTCATTAGTCTTTGATTAGTGAACATAAAAACACAAATCGAAAATAAATGTGAACGCGTAAAGCGCAAACTAAACAAAAATAATGTTTTACACATTTATACAGTTATACACGACAATAAAAACATCCTTATTCTTCATCGCAACTGCTGTCCGATGAAATCTCAATGACGAGAAACGGATCTTCAATATCTTTGACGGTAGTCGTATAATTCCCTTCAAACCGTTCTAGTTCCTGTACGACATCGACCGCTTCACTTTTCACCGACACTATTTTGATGTTATAATTAATGTCTTCTGCAGAATTTTCAACGATTTCGTCACTCTTCAATTCTGTCAATTCAATAGCACTCCCTGTGTTAACATTATCGATAATATCACAATCTTGTTGAAAACTGCCATTCGCATTTTCATTTATTTTACAGCGTTTCCGGTGACAGTTTTGTATCATGGTGAACCTAAAATTCAAAATTGCCAATAAACATACCACCAGAATTATCAACTCATCATCATTAGTAGTCGGCATCATCATATTTGTATATTCGAGTTTACTGATTGATATAACCCACAAATTAAAAATGCACGGGGACGCCATTTTGGTGCCGTCAGGCAACAGTCAGCTAGAAGAGAGAGTTGACGTTTATTTATTAACATGATTCACATGTTGTGACGACCCCGCCTAGAAGGGATAAGGGCAGGAGAATGACGGTGAAGGAAAAAATATTGTTATTTAATTAAAATAACTAAGACAAACCTATCCAGAATTTCGGCTTCTTTTTTTATGGCGTTACGACGGTTTGCCTGCAACTTTGCTTCGAGTTCTGGATCATTTTCGGCGGGGTCATCATCAAAATGTTCCCTATTCACACTGCTCATCAGATGGCGCCACTCGCGTTTCTGCCTTCGCTGCTGTAGGGCGCGACCGCATTGGGTAAATAGCGAGGTGGCTGACGACAAATTAAGTTGAATATAAAAAATAAGTGTCATGTATGACAAAAAAAAGGCCAATTTTCAAAAGGTCAACGCATCTGCAACCCTCGGGTGTAGCAGATGTCCATGGGCGGCGGTATTCACTTAACATCGGATGAACCGCCTGCTCGCTTGGCAATTTTTCACATTAAAAAAAAGGAAAATAATGTTTTATTTCCTAGAGGTACGAGCCAGCGACTATAGATTGTTAGTAATTACTGAAGCCCGCGGGGGAAAAGCCCGGCAATGGCCAACACCAGGAGAATTGCAAATGCCAAACTCGTCGGTTTTTTAAGAATAAAAAAATATTGAATCGTTCGCGCACTCGGTGAAGGCTCGTCAGTGCTTAGTCCTAGGGTTGCCACCGTCAAGTGAGTCTATAAGTGAGCCTACAAAATGTACTAAGTATGCTTTTTTTTTCTAAAACGGATCAAATAAGAGTCAGATTTAAGTATTAGACAACACATTACTGTAAAGTTTCATTAAAATTGGTTCTGCAGTTTAAGAGTAAAAGAGTCGCAAACATCCACCTATCCTCACAAACTTTCGTATAATATAAGTAGGATATATTGTGGGTTAAAAACCAGAGTAGAAGTCCTGAGGGACAAAAGAGCAACCTCATTGATAATAATTTTGTAAGAAGCTTACAGTGGTCCAATAGCTATATCAGCAGATAACAACAATGATTTGTAAGAGCTGTGTCGTTCTGGAGTTTATTCCTTTGACATATCAAGATTTTCACAACCATTCAACCACAAATAATTATTTTTAACTAACTGACCCGGCAAACATTGTTTTGCCATATAAATTATTTCTAGAGGAATCGGAACGCACGTGCAAAGACAGGCACAGTTTATGAGGAAAAATAAAATTTTATGTAAATTTTTCCTTAATTTCGCATCGTTTAAACCTTCCCTAGACTGCCACAAATATTTCAAAACCAAAATTAGCCAAATCGGTCCAACCGTTCTCGAGTTTTAGCGAGACTAACGAACAGCAATTCATTTTTATACAGGGAGGCTTTTCCAGTTTTTTAAATAAAATTTTAGACATAAATAGTGAATTATAAAAATTTTAAAACCACTCGTAACTAATTAATTACATACATTTGAACTTATCTCAAAAAGTGCGAGATTTATACGCAACTTGTTTATTTTACTCGCGATCATTCATAACTAACACGCACACAAGTTCGTTCGTTTCAAAAGTATATGACGCATAAATGTAGACACCTATCTATCTGCATTGTGTCACGCAGCAACTAAAGTTTGTTACTACACGCGTAGATCATCATGGCACAAGTTTATGATTCCAATTTTCCTTCATACTTAGAACGGGTTTAGGATCGTCATAATACTAACATACTATTATTATTTTAAAATCACACACTTTTTTTTTGGGCTGGATGAGCCACTGTTGGCCTTAGGGGCCTTCACAGTTCCGACGGGCTTGAGGTGGCCTGGCGCACGGGACGCCTAGCCCGAACCTCGGCGTATTATTATTACGCGTTATGGTGACTAAGCTCGAGGGCTCCCGAGGGAGCCTCGGCTCGGGCCGTCACGCTATTATTATCACCGGTTTGGGAGGCCGCCAAGCTCTTAGGGCGCTTTGGCGGGCGCTCCATGGAGTGATCAGGCTCCAGGGTCCACGTTTTGCATTCCGATTCGAGGGTGCCCGAGAGGGCCGGTCCTCGGCTCAATCGGTAGCTATTATCTGACTGGAATCACACACTATTGTTCGTATTTATTATGGCGTATTTAAAAAAGTGGAATCAACTGTTTACAACAATTAAACTTACTGATATTTTAACAATTGTTCAAAATGGAGTCCAATTCTCTCAATACAAAGCTGAGCACGTTTTCTCAAACTATTCCTTAACATTACTTCTGTCTGAGCATTGTATACGCCGGTGTAGTAAATTGTCCAAAATCTAATAATCTTTGGTTGGCTGCCAAAATCGTGCTTCGATTATGTACACTTGAGTTCATTTTCTGTCTTTTTAAACTCGATAAAGAGTCACTTTCATAAAGTCTTTGCGCCAGGGATCAAAATACCGGTAAAATACAGTAACGTTATCTGGGCCAGTGTGAGATAACGTTATTTTTAAGAGAAGCGTTACTAAAAACGATATTGTGGAAAGCTTTACAGGCGCATAACGTTATAATTGCGTTACGTTACATTCGTAAATTAAAAGTTTCTAAAATATTGTTATAAAAATAATAACGTTATTATTTATTGTTCTATGCCATCTCTTTTACTCAAAACCGTTTACTCTTTTTTTTGCGTATTTTCTGTCTCTTTTATCTTATGTTCTGTCGCGCTTATATTGTGGTCGTCGGTATAGCAATTCAACTAATAGAAAATTTTGCTTAAGTTACTAGGAATATGAGAGGTAAAGGTAGTATTATTTCTTTTGCGGGCATCTTTCTTCGCTATCTACTTAGTACCATCGCTCGCGTTCACTTAGCGTTTTCACCTAGGGACTTTTTTGAGATAGTACATAAAAACATAATTTAAGTGCTAATGATAAAATTATGTGCAGGTACAAAGTAGTTAATTGTCAATTTTTAAATGTTATGTTATGTTAAATGCTTTCTTTTAATATGGTTTTATGCATTATAAAGTTAATAATTCTGATTCGATTTTTTGTTGCATTTAAAGTCGCATGTAGCACATTTTTAATATACAATACAAGGTACAATTAATATCATCGACCTTTTATACTAAATGAAATCTTTAATACTATATATAAAATTCTTTAATACTGAAAAAAGTTTCGACTAACTTGCGTTGCACTAAGTGCAACACGCGCCACTCCGAATTTTATACTAATTTACTTCTAATTAATGAATCGATACGTCGAAAGAACGAAAAAACTGATATAAAAAGAAAACATCTTAAAAACGGTCCACCCATTAAAACTAATCAAACTCGACGTGGTTGTGTCGCTTAATGACTGAGTCCCTATGGGCATCTTCCAGCTCCATCATCAAACCCTGGTTACCATCAAGTACCAAAGTTCTCGTCAAGACGAAGCCAACGAGCCGAGACTCGATGGGGTTGCGTCGTTCCATTACAGAGTCCCTATGGCCACCTTCCAGCTCCATCATCAGATCAGTACCATGTCATCATAATATTGCATTGTCACGCGATTTACACATGTATGCAAAATTTCAGCTCAATCGGTACCTAACCGGGAAGTGGATCAAATTTAATTTGCAAGAATTGATGACAAACATCGCTACAGGTGAAACTAAATGAAAGCTTGTTAAATAAAATTCGTCGTAAGGGTTTACAAATGTTTAGGCATCGTTTTAAAACGTTGCCGTGCTGTGCGGGGAACCCCCATCCGAGCTAACAGTTGGATCCCCGCTCATAAGACGCGCGCTTTAGAAATAAATAAGTTTGGCAACGTTGCGTATTTATCGTTATAATAACGTTAATAACGTTAATTTCTCTGTAATAATTTCGTTCTGTTACTCGTATAACGTTATACAAAAAAATTGAAAAAGAAATGTTTTCTGAGGTACCGATACCATTATAACGTTATGATATCGTTATAAATTTCGTTATGCATAACGTTTTAAGTCCCTGCTTTGCGCACCAAGTAAACTTTCCAACTTAAACATCTCGTAATACTCGCGGTTCTAATAACTGCGTTGTTGTTTCGACATCGTTAGAGATAAGCAAATCTAAAAATAGCACGCGCGACCTTAATTAGGTCACGGTCAAATTGAACTTAACGAAATGGAGGGTGGAGGGGAAGAGTAAGAAGTTTTATGACGCAACGCTTCGAATGCCGCCGCCGTGCCGGCATGGGTCGTCTCCGATTTATCGAGAGCGTTTAGTTTTGTGTGCGTGCACAGTAAAATTTTGGTATTTATGAATGACTATCGCATTGTCAACAGGTTCTGATTTTAGGGAATAGAATGGCAATTTTTATAATAATGCTTATAATAATAATACTTAATACTTTATTATTAGTATAAATCAGATATCTATCTATATAGATTTTGCCATAAAAGAACTATAAGATTACAGTACGTAAATTTGAGTGGTTTTTGGCTCTCTAGTGGAGTTACCATTTTGCCCTTACACTACTCAAGTTCTTAACCCACAATATGCCTATATAAATATGTTTGTAAACTTACCCTCCCTCATTATTTGCTGTGTACTCCAGCCAAGTTCATCAACTGAATTTGAAGTGACTACACACTGTACCACATCATTGAAATCAGGAAAAGGTGGTTCGCCATCACTTCCTATTCTATTATTTAAAAAGCTCTCAAGTCTCTGGACAGGACCTGGTGGATGACCATCATTAACCTTTAATCGTACTTCATGACGCTTGACTAAAGTCCTCTCCATTCCAGTGAGTTCACATAATTTTCTATAAAGCTCCACTATATTTGCTTTGTACCTGAAATGTTTTAATAATAACTTCGCACAGATCTTATTCGTTTCAAATGTTTATTTACATTGAACACAAAGAAAAATATATTCAAATAATTTTTTTTGTGTTTAAGTTAAATGGCCGATGAATATTTGTATGTATATACAATATAGGATACATGTTATCCTTTCAATTACATCATCAAAAACCAACAAAACCTAGTTACTTACTTTTCACTTATTATATATGGTGATGTATGATTATCAGCATTAACTTCTTGTTTGTCTAAGCGGGCAATTTTTTCTTTATACATTGCTATTTTTTTTTTAATTTTTAATATCTTTTCCACCTCCCTTTGTCTTCTGTCTATAAAAACTTCAGCACATTTTGGTACCAAAAAGTTATTGTCCTCATCCAAAAGTGAATAAATTGCTTCACTATTATTTACATCATTTCCAACTGAATTACTTAACATATCACTACTCATTTCACCACAGTTATTTTCCTTTTCTGAATTTTTTCCATCATCAACTAATATAACATCACAATTATAATTTTCCACATCTATAACTGAAGGATTCTCATTGGCCAAATCAATGGTAACTACTTTCTGTTTGTCATTTATGTGATCATTAGTGTCGGTCTTTCTTTTTGTATACACAATAGAATGCTTATCTGAAATGTTTTTCTCAGTATTATGTAATACCTTAATACTGAAGGTTTACTGTATGTAAGAATGACTTACCTCTTAGATTTGTTTCTAATGTCACAAAATTTACTTTTTTCCTCACTTTATGTAACTTCATAGTTTCATATAGATCTTTGATATGGGTGAATTTGTGAGTAGGATCATTTTTTAATAATTTTAATGTTCTACTTAAGACTTTTTCAAAGCTTTTTGATGTTTTATAATGTTCATCCAACTGCTTATATGCTGGTTTTACTATTTTATTGAAAACTCTAGTTCCTGTTGAATTATCTAAATGGGCACATTGTGCAACAAATTGAGTATACAATTCATTTATGTCAGCCCATATCAAATCTGCTTTACTGTTGTTTTCTTCATCAACTAATATGACATCATCAAGCTGAAATGCAACATTAAAGTAATTCATTTTTAAAATCATTTAGCACTAAAAAGACAATAAAATAAAATATATATAAAACTGCAATCAGAACAAAGTAAAACATAATTAAATATTGTAATTGCTTACAACAAAGCCATGCATGTTTTTTTTGTCCATATCCGAAAAAATGACAAAGAAAAATATGCGGCAAAATTTAGATTTTAAGGAAATACGTTTTTAAATCGATAATTTTCAACTTATCCTTAAAATTAAATGATTACCCGCGTACAATTTGCATATTTACATTTTTCTTTTTTTTACAAAAAATCGCCCAAACAAACTATTTATTATTATATTTTTCTTAACGTTATTTAATAATGGCTTTATTAACAAAATGTTTTAGATTATTCTATATCTTAATATCTAAAGGCAATAACATTTGATGTAAATGACACATAACCAACAAATCATTATATAAACTTGAAGTCCTATTAATGAACGAAAATAACATTAACCAAATCTTCGTTAATAAAGTAATACTTACAGAGTCATCAACATCTATAACTGTGGTAACTTTACTCATGATTAATTATGAAAATGAGAAATTTTAACAAGTTCACAAACACAAAATTAGAGATGAAACCACAGACAAACTACTAAGCAGTAAGCAAAGAGTACTTTTGTATACTGAAAGCTACTAAGTACTAATACTGCTACTAAGTACTAAATACTAATTTAGTATTAGTATTTAGTACTTAGTAGCAGTATTTAGGGATGTGAAAAAATACTCGATTTTCATATTAATCGATTATCTTCTTATAATATATCTTCAATAATAATAATCGATTGTATCAATTTGACTTTTTAAACGAGTTTTGTAAACAGCCATCTGTATATATCCTGTATACATACAGATTTTTTACAAGAAGTACATACTTTGACATAATATAAATTGAACATTCCATAATTACAAAAAAATATTAATGTTTTATTATGACAAGAAATAACCGGAAAAATATGAATTCTAACATTGTTTGTTTATCCCGTTAAGAGAGGTCACACTACTAATGCGTTCAGCGAACAGTTTTTAGTGCTCGTAAATAGGTTATGGTATTGAGACGGAATTTCTAATAGGGTGTCCATAATGTTTGAAATAAATTAAAAATAATCTTTGAACAAAAAAATGAGGTCATTATGTACCAGATTCATATTTAGAATCAAATTCTGCATATGCTCTGTTATATACCCTTTATATGTAAACGGCTTTCGTAACTTTTTGACAGATTTGAGTCAAATAAAATGTTAAACGGGATTGAATATTTGTGGCAAATTTATTTTAGTTTTTTTTGATTGTTCAAATTTCAGATACAGTTACTTTGTATTTTTGTTATGAAACCAGAAGGTTGTTGTTTAGGTTAGTTTTTACACTACTCATTTTATTTGATTTTGATTCTGGTAAACTGTGAACTAACTACTAATCTTTTAGTTGTATTGTTGTACAGGATTTTTAAATAATAGAATATAAAGAAATAAAAAACAGTAAAGTAAAGTACAGTAACAGCCTATACATATCCCACTGCTGGGCAAAGGCCTCCTCTATATAGAGGGTATCAGCGCATAGTCCACCACGCGGCCCCACTGCGGATTGGCGGACTTCAGATATCTTCGAAATATTTTTTTTTAATTATTATTTAAAAAATATGCATGTTTTCTCACGATGTTTTTCTTCACCGCGGAGCACGTGATAAGTCAGCACTTAAGAACTTCATTGGTGCCGGCACCGGGGATCGTACTCAGGTTGCTGGAGTATATTGAATTAAAGGCAAGCGCCCGGACACTGAGCTATCGCGGCTCAATTGAATATAATCGGTTATTATTTCTTCTGATTATTTTTTTTTCCAAAATCGATTAATATAGAAAAGAGAAAAAATAATTTTAATTTATAAAACGATTTTTAATTAATCGATTTTTTTTCTGAATGTCACATCCGTAAGATGATATTACGAAAGTACGCATGTGTAAAACTTGTGTACATGTGCAAAACTTATACTAGGGATATTTTTGGCCGATACATTTAGATCCGATATATCGATATAAAAAATTGAACATCGAAATCGTATCAAAAACGATATTTTTATTCAAATTGATTCAAACCCGTAAAAGATAAAAATGAACGGGGAAAAAAACTGGTCTAGTATTGTCGCGGAAGCAGAGTTGCATTTTGTACTATAATTATGGTATTTACACTACAATTTGATGCTTCGTACTTTATAATATCCATATCTTAGGTACAACATGGTATAGAGGTACAAATAATTAATATTGAACTACACATTATTGTTAAATTATAAATAGCATGCAAAATATAAATGGCTTCAACTAAAGTTCCTTTAATAAAATATGTAAATAAAGTTATTATAATTATAATTAAATGCTCAGTAATAATATAATATGGAGTTTTCAATTAAAAAATATTTGACGCCATAAAAATTATTATCATTTAACCACATACTTAACCACCAAGTAACTTCTTTAAATTGTCGTTCAGAATTTTCATGTCAATCAAACAACTGTTACTAAATCCTGCGGGTTTCTTTTTGACCTATTACTAACTTCGTTTTAAACAATACTTTATTTTTTTACAAAGTTACATGTTTTTAATGAGTTATTTTTTTGATTCGATTCAGGGCTAAAGAAACTGATTTATCTTACTAAATAAGCTGTTTATTTTTTTTCCAATGACTGTCTTGATAAATAACATACCTAGAAATTTAGATTAATAAAAGAAATTTGATTAAAATTAATAAATAATAAACGTTTAGTTAAAATTTCACATTCATTTAAATAATGAGAATTTGGTATGAAAATGACTACTACATAATATTGAATCAGACAGAACAAAATACATTATTTTATTATTATTCAAATTTGACCGACATCAATTTCGACTTTCGGCATCCCTAGCCCTAACTTATTCTAAACTAGAAATGTCGAAAAATTATCTCTATTTGTGATTTTATATATTGATTATCGACATAACTGACTGTTTATTTTGATCCGATTGTTTGATACAAAATATTCACTATCAAAAATTCTAACCCGGCACGGAGTCCAGCCTGGCGGAAGCAGCGCGGATCTCTCGTTGCCTACCGTGGTTCGTGGCTGGTGGGCAGCGAGAGGTCATGGGGTGCCGTCCTTGCATTCTGCGAGGGCATTATCACCCAGAAGGAGGCCGCAGAGAGGAAAAGGGAGGCAACTGGCACCCTGGAAATCCACTGCCGGAGACCAGGGCGTAGGAGGCTGGCCTACGCGCAACCTTCCCCCCTGATAGCAAGCCCCGGGGCAGCAGATGTGGGACTAACTGCTGCCCCGCGGAGGGCTTGAGAGGGGTGCCGTGTTCATTGCACCTACACGGCACCATTTGGCTGGCCCAGGTATCCAAATACCCGGAGAGAGGAGGCCTGAGAAGACCACAGTCGCGCCGGGGTTCGTGGAAGATTGCGCTTTCGTGTCCCCGTGTCCCCGGCAAAAGCGACAGCGCAGGTGCAACGTGGATTTTTAGTGGGTACCCCGTAACTCCCACATACCCCTGCTAGCTACCCACAAGGCGGCGGGGGATCCATAAAAGATTTTCCCACGTAAACAAAAAAAAAGGGTTGGCGTTCGCGCAAAATATGTTGATATATTTGATTAAATATGTCGATATTTTGGTCTGATATATCGATATAAAATTTAACATCGATCAAACACGGTACTTTTATTGATAAATAATTAATGATTAACATAGCTTAATTTTATTAAGATTTCTCATCCATTAAAATAAATTTCTACTTCATAACTCATTATCCTATGGAGTTAATAGGTATTTTTTTTAAAAGGCAAAAATGTAAGTACAATCACCACATAGTATAAAACAAAGTCGTCTCGCTGTCTGTCTGTGTATGTATGCTTAGATTTTTAATACTACACAACGGATCTTGATGCGGTTTTTTTTACTAGATAGAGTGACTCAAGAGGAAGGTTTATATGTATAACACATGGCACCCGTTCGAAGCCGGGGCACGTCGCTAGTATGAAATAAATCAGAGTTTCAGATAAATATATCTTTATTAGAGAGGCCAATTCAACACTATTGTAAACTGGAAGTAAACATTAAAAACACGAATCTCCCTTAATATTGTTAGCAATAAACAAATTGCAATAATAAAACTGGCTAATAATTGTTATAGAATTAGTACTGACAAATATTTTTATACTGAATTTCTTACGTTAGATATAACCTTAATTTAAAAATACAATATCCTCTAATTTACAATAAAAAAAAAACTAAGCGATAAAATGCAATTGCAATGAGATGGACAATATTAAACATAAATAAAAGTGTACCATGTATCTCTAATATACAGATAATAAAACCAAATACAGCTTCACAATCTTTTCACTTATCTTATTCATTAAAATCATTCCGAAATAGCATGAACCATTTGTTACAAAGCACCAAAGATGATGCATTAAACACCGAAGTAATGTATTTACTTAATTTTTAATAATTTCCCAAAGTTTTTTTTCAATTTCGGTACCATGGCTACATTAATATTTTAATGTTCTGGTGATGCTAATACTCATCTAATATCTCCATCTCATCTGAAAAATATTAAAGTCTAATTTAACATGTTGATTAGTTATTGTGGTAATGATTAACCCAGTAATGGTGTAGTTACAGACAGAGTTTACAGGCTTTGACACTGGGGGTTGTGAGTTTGATTACAACACAAGACATACGCGGCGAATGTCTTTTCGTCCATTTCTTCAGGTAACTGTCATTTACATCACAAACTTTGTGAAAAAAATGAGTACTTTATAATTCATTAATTTATACTATACCTGTGTGCCATGACAACTCGGCTCAGTCAGCGCGTACTACGTTACGGCGCTGTAGCGCCAGAGCGAGGTCGTGTTGGAGAGCCGCAGTCTTCCGCGCCACATCCGCGGGCACCACCGAACGCAGACCATTGACAATGTCTTTTGTTTTGCCTGTCATACCAAAAAATTTTGATATGAAACAAATTGGAGCGTAAGATGTTGTGTACTTAATGGGATGAGATTTATGGAGTTCATTGGGCGAAGTTTTAACTTTCACTTATAAAACTTTAAAATGACAAGGGACTGACGGATAAATGAAATCATAGACACAATGGCATTATCACTTGACATTTATCATAAAAATTTGCTCCATATTTTTCTTTTTATGTGAAAAGTTGACAAGCGAGCAGGCAGTTCACCTGATGTTAAGTAAATAATACCGCCGCTCATGGACTACTGCTACACCCGAGTGGTTACAGATACGTTGACAACCTTTTGAAACTCTGGCCACCTCACTCACTAGACGAAACACGAAAGTATTATACTTCCACTTTACGCCAGTCTTCTATGAGGTTGTGGTACTTACCCGGACGAGCCTGCACATTCGTGCTACAGCCGAGACTGCTACGTGGCCCTACCATATTAATCAACAGAGATTGTACACTGAAACTTTGCCATCCAAATAGTCAGTTGTTTCTTATTTTTAATTTTGCTTATTTTAACAGCATTTTAAGTTAATTCCAATTAGCTCTATTACAATATCTTAAAAGAATATTCAAGCGGGAGAGACTGAAAGAATATACCAAAGTAGATATCATTTAGTGTATTCCTGATCTTGTTCTCCATGTCTTCAACCATGCGCCCAATATTTGCAATGTGTGGTGTTACATCGCTGACTGAAGAATCTTGTTCTGCCTGAAAAATAACATTTTTAAAGGCTAGTATATTTACAACACAACTGTTATTATAATGCAAAAATTCTCACTTAAATAAACATAAATTAATAGATTAACAGTTTGTTTAGTGTTCAATTTACAATTCCATATGTATGTCATGACTCATTCAATCTAAAATTGATTTCATTGGGATATTTACTATCTAATTTTAATTTAACTTCTAATGTCAGAATGCAATGGAAATAAATGTGTATCTCTATTCTTTTGTGTCAACCTGTTATTTCCATGTGGTATAACAGGATGATTGTCACGAAAAAAGACTATTGTGCCCATAGTAACATTTATGTGAGTTTCAATTTCTTTAAATAAAATTATATACTACATATGCATAGTTTATTAGTTGAATGATGTACAGTAAAATTTTATACATAGTACATATATATAAATAGTGATTTATACAGTGTGTCGTTATAACGGCGACAATAAATGAACACACATGTAGAGGATAACTTTTTAAAATTGTATTAAGCATTTACATTCTTTAAACAACAACATTTATCGAGTTATTAAATCTTGCAAAACAAACATTTTTAGAACATCCTTACATATAAAACTGCGAACATATAAAAAGCGTAACATAAAGTTCATTTGTAAAGGTCACAAAGCATATGAATAGGTTGAATGAATTTAAAAGAGATAAAACATACTATTAGAAGGAGAGACTTGTAATGCGATGTTGTGGCAACAAATAAAAACGTCTCTGAATGTATGAATCAGTCAGTTCTCGTTGTATAGGATGTTACAAATTTTGTTTCTTTTTTATTTAATTAGTTTCTTTGAAAAATATATATTTTATTAATTATGGATTATGATTAAAATAATTATGATTAACGCTTTATATTTTTTTTAGATTATTGGCAAGTAGTGTTAGACTTGTATTCATTTATTATCGCGGATGTAACGACACACTGTATATGACACTGTAACATAACTATTAGTAAACAACACTACCTATTATAAGTAGTACTTATAATAGTTATATTAAATATTAGTTTATATCTTTTAGGCAACACATATGAAACACAAGTGAAACATGTCAATACCGGAATGGCATCAGCCATTTTTGTGAAAAAACAATTATTTGGGTGACACAATTGTCCAATGTGGGATTTGACTCCACCTGCAGTGCCTAAACCATAATAGTTTAACTACTGCATCACCAAGGTGCCATAGCTTAGATATGTAAAAAAGATTCTATACCTGTCTGGTCAAACTACCTCCTAAGTTCATAGTGCCACTGCCTTCTTTGTTAGTTTGTAACCACAACATTGCTGTAGAGGTTAATTTATAATGGGCATTGCGCCCTGAACTTTTTTCCACAACTTCCACAACATGAATAGAATCCCAGCAACCCTTGATCTTCTGAGAACCATCACCAGCTTTTTTTATAAGAATCACACCTGAAATGTAGTTAATTAGGCAAAATAAACAGTTGCTTCTCAAAATGAAAAATGTTAAAGGTTGAAACACTAAGACTTGCATTATTATTCTCAGTTGGCCAACACAAAAATAATACAGTTTATCTCTATTAACTATAAAATTCATTAAAAGTTAGTCATTTAAGTGGAATACAACTTAAAAAGATAAAAACATAAGATAACTATCAAAAATTCATGAAGTAACTTATGTTTAAATTTTCTAGAATATAAAATGGAATTGTTTTTGTTACTTTGTTCCTCATTTCACAAATGTGTATGTCAAATGAGGAAAAGTAAAATTTAACATATTTTTACAATATATATATTTTTTTATGTGAAAAGTTGCCATGGGAGCAGGCGGTTCACCTGATGTTAAGTGAATACCGCCACTCATAGACATCCGCTACACCCGAGGGCTGCAGATGCATTGACAACCTTTGGGCTCCGGTTACCTCACTCACCAGACAAAACACTAAATAGTTTTTGTTATACTTCCACTTTATGCTGGTCTTCTGTGGTTGTGGTACTTACCTGGATGAGCCTGCCCATTTGTGCAACAGCCTAGGCTGCTGCATGGTCCTACCACAGTATCTTTCTCAAAATGTTTTACTCATTTCTACATAGTTTAAAAGTTAAGTTTATTTTAAATGTTAAAATTCTTGAAAAATGTATTTCATTAGAAACTGCTTTTGATCCACATATTCTAAATTAAGGAAAAAATAATAATATAACCTGCAAAGCCATGGTCCATATCCCATAAATAAACTGAGCTAACACCACCTTCGAAATACATTTCTCGGTACTGGTCAAATGCATGATTTGCATCAATTTCCAATTTCCTCAGTCGTTCTGAAGGCATAGAACCATCTTCAAGAGGTGGATCATATGTGTTAGACCATGGCGAGCGATAGGAATCGCCATCACGATTGTAATCGCAAAGGAGATAATCCTTTCCATTGCTGCGGTCTTGGGCTATTTTCAAGGGTTGGTCAACAGAAGATAAGAGGTCTTCGCAAAGACTTGGGACTAGGTCAATTAAATCTGTCAAATTCTTTTCAATCTGCTGGGGAGGCAGCCGACGCATTAAATCTAGTGCACAGTCCATCTGTTGCTCTGTCTGCAAATTACAATAAAGTTAAATAAACCAACTGAATCGATATTATCACGTATTAGTCATCAATATCACAACAAATAGCATCCACTACATTAACGTCGATATGTATAAATAAAATAATAATTTTTACCATGTTTTAATAATATTCGGATTGAATTTAACGAAAACTGACGTAGGTATTAAAGGTAATCTAAAATTACAGTTAAAAAAACTTTATAGTAAAATAAAAAACCCTTCCAGAGATGGCTTAATTTGACATAGGTATTTGCGTTCTATAACAGTCCGAAAATCCGCATAGTTTTAGTCAAAGAGTACTTTTATATATCTGGGTTTAGTAAACAGCTGAAGAATATGTGATTAACAAAGAATAAAGATATGAGTATGTTCTAAACTGATTAAATTACTTAAAGCCATAAACATTACACAATCAACACCAAATATCGTGAATTTTCCCTTTTTTTCATATTTCTCAACGGTGGTTTTGTTACGTCACTATACCTTCGAAGGCTTTAACATATACCTGTCTTTGTCACTTATTACAAAAATAAGGCGTTAGAGAGTATGAACGGGAGTGTCTTAATTCATCCTTTTAAAAATTACGGTGTATTATGTTACCGTTTCCAGATCCTAGTATTAAATTTTGACAGTTTGTCAACTCAATGTTGTTGTGTCAAATTTGTTGATATTCCTTTTATTAAAATAAGGTAAAGTATTGTATTTGCATTTTACAATTCATAAATTAAACTGCAAAGTTCATTTTAAAGTTAAGAAGTGATAATATTTTTGTAACATTCTTGACGAAGCCATCTCGTCCTGCACCGTCGAAAATGATTCATGTTATGGGAATGTTATCCATGTTTTTACACCTTTGTCTATAAAATTGGTACTCAAATGGTGCGTACACTGTATACTTGCGTCCGTGATGTTCTTGGATTGATTACCAGTTAACTAAATTGAGTACTATAAGCAATTATTAGGTTATAGTTTGTTCCGATTATATGTTGACTTCAGTCCCATTTTTGTGATTTGTTATATTAATTCAATGTAATTTAATCAGATTTTATGATTATTTTCAGCAAAAATCTTATACGGAAGTGAAAAATTTGTCGTACACGTCTCAATATTCCTGACATGATGCCAACTCAACTAGTACAGGACAATCACGCTAATGACGTGCGAGTGAAGACTGTGTATAGTGGAGATGTGATGATAACTTATATCAACCATAACATAACTCTTGAGGAGTTTACGCAGGAGATGATAGCGATATGTAGATTCATGCCAGATCAGGTTTGTTTAATTTTTTTTCATTGATTCATCAGTATTTAGAGTATAAAATTCACAAGTGGCTTCTATATTTTAACTAGTTGCTTTTTTTAAAATAAATAAGGAATTTGTCTTTAACAATTCTCAATTGTGTCTATTATGATTCCCTTAGGTATGAGATTGTTTCTTTTTGCAATGTATTTTGAATATAGTATTGTAAGGAGATTGATTGATGCTGCTAAGCCCAATTTGGTTAATTTATTTTTTGTATGTTCCTTAAGGTCCACGGAAGGTTTTTATACATTATATAAAAAGAATGAAGTCTGTTCTGAAGGCAGCTAGTAGGCTAATAAAGGAATTAATAATAAAAAAATTGGATTTAATTTTAGTTCTTTCCTATTTCTATTCTTCATTATCCTTTGTCGGTCAACTCTAGAAGAATGTTATAATAAAACAGTTCATAAAATAAATATTCATTCGTGTCACCCAGATGTGCAATATCAATTTAAGATTTATCATTTCAGCCTGTTTGAGTCCACTGCTGAACATAGGCCTCCCCCACAGACTGCCACAAAGCTTGCCTCTTGTTATTCAAAAATTATATAAAGTTACAAGCACTTAATATATGCATATTGTCAATGGTTTCTTTTTGCACTACATACTCTCACATAAATAGCAAACCTTGCTTTGATATATATGTTTATATTGTCAAAATAAGTAATCTTGTTATCTTTGCAATGGTTTCAGGTTTTCACAATGAAATGGGTGGATGAAGAAGGTGATCCCTGTACTATTTCAACCCAGCTGGAGTTGGATGAAGCTTTGCGTCTTTATGAGCTGAATCGAGACTCGGAGCTCACAGTTCACGGTAAGGATTTGCTATTTATAACTTATTATTATTTAAAAATAGAAATTATATTGATCATTGTATTGTTATGTATATTTAAATATTTTGAACACACATATCTTGTAAACAATAATCCTATAAAGCCCTAGGGCTATAAACAATTACCAAATTAAATTAATAAATAGATAACCCACTAGCAAGGACAACAAAAAAATTAATTGTTGCTCAACCATTAAAATTTTATAAGAAGTACTTATGAGTTACTTTTTACTAGTATGTTATTATTTTGAGTAATATGATATAATTGGATATCTAGTGTAAAATTATGTTTGGCTCTGATGAATAACCATTTATAACAGTAATTATTAAATGTTACAAAATTGATTAAATTGGGAAAATGTAAAGCATTTAATAATTTGAAGTTGTGTTGCATGTGATAGTTAAGAGCTGTGATACAGACTGTAGCGTCATCTCGTCATAGCTAACTACTCTTTGGCAAATTATAAATAAGGATATTATATTACATATTACAAAGTTTTGTTCGGACCCAAAGACATAATTTACTCCACGACAATTGAACTTGTTTCATGATTTCTATAAATAAGCTCTGAGATTTTAAGCATTTTTAATATTGACAATCTCACCATGAATGTTTGTATATAAGATAAAAATTCTAGTTTCTTTATTGATTAATTCTGCATGAATATGATCTTTTCAAATCATGTATTTTTGGTTTTTTTTAGCAAGATTGCAAATTATGTTATTCCAGTAGTAATCTGATAAAAAAATACTGCTATTTCAATTCGTAATAAACATCTTAGAGTATAATCTAATTTCAGTGTTCTTCTATTATGATGATTCTGATTTTTACATTTTTAAGTCTTTTATTTTGCATTCTATACGCTTTTTATTCTCTTTTTCTTTGAGATTCTTTTTTTTGTTAAAATAAAGTCCGAGAAATTGATTAAATTGAGAATTGAGAATTGAGTTATATTGAAACAAATCGTACGTCTTAATAATTAACCGTAACGATCGGTGGCTTGCTTCAACTCCCATATTTGGATTGACCAAGACCTGTGTGCTAACCATTACATATCTGCATACTAATGTACCCTTGGTTTTACAAACATCTAGGTTAAATAATTATAGTTAGTAATTATTTATTAAAGCTGACGTTAAATTAGCTCCTATTGGTAAGCTGATCACTCAACTTACGGGCTATTCTATTGTACGGTTTCTCAATTTTTTAAAAAAACATTGTAAAAATATTAATCTGTCTTTGTATCAAAAGTAAATAATAGAAATTAGATTTAATTTTAGCCCTAAATGGACGCGGAACGTTAATACGCTTTAATAAATATTGCAACTATCGAATACTAAATTAAATTAAAAGAGTTCCTATAGAGACAAGAAACGCGTGCCCGCTTTCCGTTTATCGTGAAATTGCTCATTCACGCCGACGGCGCGCCGCGCGGATTCCCGCCATAAACGCCTTATCAGGTTCGGCTGCCTCACCGGTGTTGCCATATTCAGGTTGTCGCTGGCCCCTTTAGTTTTTTCACTCGCCACCCGCTGCTTAAGATTGACCCAGAGATCGAATCGGTATTTTACCGACTCGTTTGCCAATAGTCTGTTGCGATTATACACAGATCTGATCGGGATGTCATTTAAAATGTATCGTCCTTCTTTCTTACGTGTACACGTCTCTATCTTAGCATTTGGTATAGATTCGGATCTAACGGGTGTCCCGCCTAATAACACTACACACATTTAGCGTTAATGTACAACATACTATGGGCGTAATATGGCTATTAACATAACATCGGGCGTTCAACATGCCGCAATTTGTATACCGGGCATTTTAAAGTTGTGCCGTATCTTTCTAGAGCGAAGGTTGAAAAGCTTAGCGTCGTTAGTCGTTGACGTCCGAAATGCCATGTCGTTTTCCGGACGTCTCTTGCCATAAGTTTCGCGAACTCTTTCGGCCCATTTTATATACAGGGCATTTTTTCATGGTATATTTTTTTTCAAACTGGCATGAAGCACTATATTTGGCGCATAGACATGTTACTATTATTGTATGCTAAAATTTTTATGGTACGGTTTTTTATGGTAAACGCCGCGGTATTTTTAAATTTTAAATAAGTTTTTATAGTTGTTATCTCTGCACTTAAGATGAAACATTAAAATAAGACGAACGCACGTCTTTGTACCAGACGTTTAAATCACGTGGTTTTAACCTTTCGTCGTTTTCGCCTTTGCAATTGAAATAAAACTTTTATATAAGTTTTTATAGTGAAAAAAAAAAACAAAATTACATTTTTAGAAGAGGGGTGCGGTATATTTAATATTACTCGAGTGCGAGCTCCCTGCGCCGCTAAGACTACGGGTGCAGGCATAAACTAAGCTCAAAGGGAGGGGAATTCTTCCGCCTTGTGAAGTTATAACATTGCGGTACATCGCTAGAAGCGGGCAAACCTCGTCCGGGCAATGGTTTACGCCTTCGCGTAATTAGGGACGCTTTAATTAACCGCGACAGCTTTAGTGGTTTGCGGACGTTACTTTATCGGTGTTTTTGGCTTCTTAGTTTTAGCGCTGTGAGGATCTGCATTAATGTGAAGTTTAGCTTTGGGCCATGTCGGAAAGCGTAAATTCTCTGCCTTCTTAAGAGGTTTCTTTCTATTTATTTATTCAAATAACTTAACTAACATAATATATATAACTTAACTTCAAATAACTTAAACAATACAAATTAGGACTGTCTAAAAGTAACAGCTTAGACATATTATATCCCAGCGTATGGTCTACCATGTGTCTCTCACTGTGGCTTGGCAGTCTTAAGATATTTGCTCAGAATGTATACATATGCATTCTGAGCAAATATCACCACTAACTCAATACGATTTTCTGAAGATATTACAGCCCACACCACCGAGTGGCAACTTTTCTTCCCTGCTTGTTGATATCGTTCTCCTGCTTGTTTATATACTTTTCGTCTCACATCGTGTGTGAATAAAAAAACCTTATGACACTCATCAGATGAGATTATGTAGATAAATATGCCCCTCCTTTCGAGCAGTACCACGCAGACTTTTTTCTTCTTGTACCATAAATAATTTGAGTACATTCTTCAGGTGTGCGACATGGTGCGAAATTGTATTATCAACACTGATTACTGTTGGTAATACAATTTATTGTTTGCATTGATTTTTTAAATTTAATTTTTTTTAATTCTGAATTTTGTTTTTTAAGCTTTAACTTGTACTAATCAACTGACTTTTCAGATTTATTTAATACATATATAACATAATTTTTATACCAGTGATCCAGTCTATAATTCCATGTAGATTATGTCAATGACACCGTATCGAGAATTACCGGTATAATGAATGGATGTAGATATTAATTATTTATTTTTGTCTGCGGGGCCTCTTGTTGATGACCAGATAGATATTGACCAGATAGCACATTTCTTGCACGATGTGTTTGAGATAAAAGTTTACTAGTTCGGTCGGAGAATTTGCAGAGCCAAAAGTTTCTTCTTTGACGATTGTTGCTTTGAAGAAAAAGTGGAAAGTGAGTTGGCGGTTCACCTGATATTAAGTGATAACCGCCGCCAATGGTCATCTAGTACACCCAAGGGCTTGCAGATGCATTGCCACCTATTAATAAAGTAGGCCTCGATTACCTCCCTCACGAGATGAAACGCGAAGTATAACATTTTCACTTCACACCGGTATTCAGTGAGGTCGTGATTGGCTGCTTGGCCATACTCTGTTGATGCCGGAATTGCTTCAAGACAAGAGAGATTAGGCTTTTCTAGCGCTTTTACCTCACGGTCTGGTGGATTTTTTAGGCCAAGCATTTATCACTTCGTAATAAGTAAATCCCGTATGGGACAATATTTTATATGACCTGCAGATATTGTTTCAAATCTAAGTGTTTCACGCATGACGCGGTACATCTGGTTCTAGTAAATGGCAGAGAGCAAACACGTTTTTTTTTTTGTGTTTATTTTATACCCAACGCAAAAAATGTGATTAATCAGTAAAAAAATTTCATTCAATTGAACGTAGGTAACATTTGTTTGAATTACGGTTTACTTCTCCTTTGTTTATTATTTATTTATTCTCGTTCGCACTGATAATGATCATTTAAATAAATAATAATAATGTTTTCTATACCATCGATCAAACAGCATAAGACTTTACATTCGGTGACCGGAAACTGTGTGCGTTGTGCGCACAAACAGCGAGCGGTAAGCAGAAACTCGAATACAAGTATTATAGTTTAAAGCAATGTTCCTAAGATTTATAGAGGTGGATGTAGAACTTTGTGCATGTTTCCAGCGTTGCGCAAATACACCAGAAACGGTTGTACAAACTCTAATGTAAACGCGCGGAAACTTGTCCTAATAAAGCGCAAACTTTGCGGCACTTTGGCGCCCAGCGTGGGGCGTCGTTTGGCACCCGCATATTGTTGGCGTCGTTTAATAGGGAATAATTGAATTAGCTTCGACGCTGCTCTAAAAGTCTATTGCGATCGCTTTTCGCTTCTTGGAGCTTAGCTAAATTGTTTAGGGCATATTAGTTGACATCTTGCATAGATAATTGCGTTACTTTTTATCGATTACAACTTTGCTTTTAAAAATATTGTTAGCGCATTATTTTATATCTTTTTTTAAGTTAATTTTTTTTACCAATCCTTATTTTATTAAAAAAGAGATAATTGTTAAAATGAAAGTCGAGAGGTGTCGCGGGATATACCCGGTTTGAATGAATTTCCCTTTGCTGTTAATTTAATATTGGACGCAATAACTTAATTTATAAATTTTGACAGGATCTCTGCGAAAAATAATAATGAATAGTTAATTGGTAATTTGGCAATGGAGAGTAACCTCTTTATGAGCATTACGACACGCTTGCTACAGAGATAGACATGGGCTTGGTAAACATACAAACACACACACACTGGACTAATGTACCTAAGTATCGTAAAGGTCAAGAGGGAACACTTTTTTTTGTTTAACTCTTATTCGCCCAGCGCGTAGCATAATGTGCGACAAGGAAATTAGTTCTGGAAGATTTTTATCGGTATCGGTACTTTATTAAATTTACATTAAATTACTTTATTTATACATTACTTTATTTCCAAAAAATGTAACTATTTAAAATTTTCGAACGGAGCATATCTATTGTTAATAAACTCGCTAACATGCGTTTGTTAAAAAATCTCTTATGCATCATTTATTCGACATAACTAAATTGCACTATAGCCCGAACCCTAATTAATGATGTGCTTTGATGTGATTTGAAACCACCCGCATCCACTACTCTGAACGACCTACATAACAAATTCATGGCCTTGTTACCAAAGTGCGCCTGTAGGGACTATACTCGTATAGCCCCTAATATTATATAAATACATAAAGAAATGCTGTAATAAGTAACCTTATGCGTTGACAGCGATTAGCACATATCCTAGAATTAGATTTGCTGCCACGTAGTAGTAGTGTAAAGGGAATATGTTAGCTATATCTTCCTTTTTATCTTATCCTTTAAACGAGCAATTCTTGTATATATATATATATATGTACAATCGGAATCTCGTAAACGGCTCCAGCGATTTTCATGAAATTTAGTGTTTGCGTATGTTCGGGGGCGAAAAATCCATCTGGCTTGGTTTAATTTTTAGAAAATGTCCTTTTATCCCTGTTTTCAGGGAATGAAAAACATCATTCGAATATGACGGTAAATTTCGCTGCGAAAGAAAATGTTTTAATAGCTCGGTCGGTAATCGGGCGGCCCCAAAACAGACGGCCGTGGTTCGTGTGACGATCATTTACACTTTCTTTTTTTTTACTTTTTTTTCGATTCCAGATTATTGTTTTCTTTATTTTTTATTTTTTGTTGATCCAGATGATTTTGTTATTTTTTTCCCTTTTTTTAAAGTTGTTTCTTTTGTGAAAAACACCACTTCACATTTTCTTATTATTAGGTCGGTAAGATCGAAAAATATTATGCATATTTTATTACTCAGTAATTTGTATCCAAATGTAATTTCCAAAATACACGATTTACAGTCTTTTTACTCTTATTAAGCACAGGTCCTCCAGGTACTGTGCTTAATAAAAGTAAAAAGTTGTCCAAATTTTGGTAAAAGTAATAGTCGGTAGGTACATGGTCTGTTAAGTATGACGGATGAGGGAGAGCTTCCAACCCCTACTCTTGCAGCTCGGAGACATTCTGACGTGCAGTATGGTGGCGCGTTGTCTTGAATGCGTCAACCAAAGCGTCCGCCAAAGCGACCAAAGAGCTTGACAACGAGCAACAAAGGGTCTCCGAAAGACTTCTGTGTTATGAGTCACCGTACATCACAGAGTACGTTGTTTACTTAACGTACCCAGTTTCTCTGGTGAGATTATTTCATGACCGTCCCTCCTATTATTCTGTGAGAAATATAATGTAACTTTGAAAAATACTCGCTTGATATTCAATATTATGATATATTATACATAACGAAACGAGTTCTCCAGTATGCTTTTCAAAAAGCGTGACTTCAGCTGGGCTGACCTCACTTTGCTCACTATCCTGATGATCACTCATAGTATCACTGATTAAAACTCCAAGTAACACTTTACACAAATTTAATTCTAGGCCAAAGTAACAATGTCACTTAAATGGACCCGTACAGTTCAACGAGTGAAACAGTAGTGTCTAGCTCGGCTCTCGTACAATAATTTATAGTAAGTGAATCAAGTCAATTGTTCAACTATATCATCAAACTTAATAGTTAAAGTCTGTTAAGAAAATGAATAAACAATTAATTCGCTTGTAATTTAAATCATAGCATCATTAAACTAAACCCTAAATAATAATAATAATCGTTTTTGACGTTAAGTCTTTGCGCCGATATACACAATTTAATAACCAAGTTAGTGACTGTCCAAATAATTTTCATTTTGATGTCTTGTAAAAACATAGTACCTTTCCCCAAAACGATAACGGATTAAAATTACATATTTTTATTTATTTTTTTAAACTTATGTATTTTTAATATAAAGATAATAATAATTATAGAGCAACTTAATCACGCCCCTTTCGAATCGGAACCCTTGCTAAGATAAATAACTTTGTTTTTATAAGTCCTTTTTTGAATATTCATTTACAAAAAGAGAAAGTAAGGAATTTCTTTAATAAAATATAAATAAATGCTCCTTTAAAAGGCACAGAGATTATAAAGTAAAATGTAAAATTATAAAGTAAATAGTTGTAGGATAGGACACAATTTTATATGTCCACTAGTTTTTTTAATCCCGGCTTGAATATTTTCTCCCGGAGGAGTAATAAAGACAAGTAATTTGACATTGAAATTTTAAATCTAAACCGTTTAATATATTAATTTTTAATATAATAATACGTTATCATAATTTATCGTTAAATTGTTTACTTATTTAGTCACGTCCATTGCAGCGCAATATACACGTATTAAAATTAAATTTGACCTAGTACACTGTTGCTTTAGCAATTTGTACGTGTTTCTAATTAAAATAATATTAAGGTTATGATAGTCGTGTCTTGGCTCGTGTCGAATTGTGGCCGTTTTAATCGACGTGCACACAGACGCACAAGCTGGGTTAAAATCCCAACATCGATCTCAAATAGTATAAGTAATATTAAAAGTTGGTAAAATCGTCATAGTCCCTGTTAACACGAAATACCTAAACAATGGTAAAGAGTGGTTTACTATGTTCACAATTATGACAACTTCTTGTACTCTAACAAACAGTTAAAGTACAAGACAGATTTTATATCAACCTGTTATAAACAGTTCAGCCTGATATTCTAATGCACATTGATAACCAAACATACTCCAACCAACTTAGGGTACTTTGACATCAATGACGGCTGAACTAGTCGCTGTAGCAAAACAAACCTCACAGTCCACATCATTGATTTAATCACCTGGTCCTACGAGAAAACCAATTACAGTGTAAACGGAATATTTTTTTATATCGTAAACAGAAATAATACCTAATGTACGTCACACTGTTAATCTTCGTCACTTCGAACGTACAAAGGTATTCGAATAATCTTCAGTTTAAGTTTTAAATAAACGCGATAAGCCCGTGAAAATTGTTTCATTCAACAATTTCAATGGGGCCCTCATAAAACTTCGAACCGACACGGAAATCGACGGAAGACACTGGTTAGATCTCTCCTCTCGTCAGTGTTTTGACTAATTAGAGTAATCCATGCAGCATGATCTATTTACGATGAGTACGCATGTACGCCGGCATGTCGCTAGAATTGCATAATGGCCTTTGTCCGCCGTCGAACAGGTGTGTCTTAAATATTACGTAATTAAATGTTGGAATCGCTAACGATCGCCGTAGGAATATAATTTCTCCAAGGTATGTCGTACTACAACCGTACGGTTTTTGGTATTTCTTTATGTGTTGCTATATTAAAAGCCGAACAAACTGGCAAGGTATCGTACCTCTAAGGTGAAATAAACATCATTTTAGCAGAAAGTATTGATAAAAGTCTTAGAGCGTAGAATTAAACTGTTAGGGAAAAAGGTGTTCTTTAATATGTATGTACAGAATGAAATATGAAAGACACCATGCTCTTTTCAAATATTGCATAGTGTTAAAAACGATGAAATAGATAAAAATGTGTTATTTAACAACAAAGCTGCACCTTGGTGGTTGGGTAGCCGAGATATATGACATTAAGGTTTCAAAACAACCGATTTCCTTCGTGCTTTCTCGTTTTTTGCTCATATTTATGCGAGTACTGTCACAAATTCTAACTCGGTGTACGATGTGAATAAACCTCTGTAGGTCGATAAAACGTGAATAGCATTAGGATATTTTCTTCACCACTCATGGTTTAAAGATGTGTTCATAAGTCTTACTGTAGGATAATATTTATAGGTACTGTGTTTTAAGGTAATCGTTTTACATGGATAAATTTCACGTGGACAAACATCATAAACAATTAATTATCTGTGTGGTCACACAAATAGTTGTCCAGTGTGGACATCGAACCCACGACCGCCGAAGCCAATACCTTGGCAACTCCGCCACGTAGTCAACAGTCAGATAATTGGTAGTCCACTGGAAATTCCTGCTATGTATTACCACTTTGTGGATTAATTTTCTTCAGTGTTATTTCCTGACCAAAACGCCAATTTAAGGCTCTGTTAGCTCAGTGTCCGTCCGCCGGCTTTTATTTCTATGTACTCCAGTTCAATTCCTGGTGCTGGCAACAATGAAATTCGTAATTGCAATTTCTAGTGCTGATTTATCACGTGCTCACTGACGAAGAAAAACATGAGGAAAGCTGCAGATTTTCAAAATATTATTAAAAAAAATGTAATATGTGACATCTGCCAATCAGCATTATTTACCCTCTCTACAGAGGAGGCTACATTTGGCTACATTTGCTCAGCAGCGGGGTTTATATAGACTGTGTCTTTACTTTACGACTTAAGGACCTACAAGAAGAGAGTATTTAAAACATAAAGGTGAGCAAAACATGAACTTCTCTGACCTATCACATTCGTTAATATCCATACATTCAGAACAATTGAGGAGATACGAAACCGCATGTGAGCAGCGGTGATCAACCATTATGTGAAAAATGTGCCTACTTTTCATAACAAATTACATATTTATAGAATCAAGGAAGTTCATCCCACGCCGATTCTCACTACAGTATGTGTTACGTAATATATTATTAATTTAAATGACATATTGCAAAAGCTATGCATAACAATAATTCATCGACAACAAATCCGTTCTGACAGCATGCATGCATGCCACAACTGTGTTGAATTATCGTTGATTGTAATGCCAATCTTAAACTGAAGTGGAATACTGAGAACGAGTCACCTCTGCTTACCAGTAGCAAAATAATTTGACCGTATTTTATTATCTTAATTGCTATTACTAATTAATTTGTACGTGGCAACCGAGCAGGCGATGCATCATCAAAATATTTAGGGTCGCAGATGCGTTTCGTTTACCTATATTGCTAACGAATATTTGCGGCCCCCGCACTCGGTGGAAGAAGTGCCTAAAGGCCCATTTACACGGTGCCAGTTTCTTGCCTGTTGTATACAATTAAATTGAAGCAATAAATAAGTTGCATGGTCTAAACAACAAATGGTCTAACCAATTATTGCGCGCAATTTATTGCATTCAATTATTGCTCTTGCATGTACAAGAAAATGGCATCGTGTAAATGGGCCTTAATATTTCAACTAAAATAAATGAGTTAAAGTAGGTGTAATACTTCAACTTAATTTCGGTCCTATGTCTAGCCGTTCGCCCATTACCAGCAGTAGCACTACCATACTATACTGTGTACTAATGATTGTATTGGATTTCTAATCGGTGGTACTTGAATCTTTTTTTGCATGGAAAAAGGGGCGAACGAGCAGGACGCTCACTTGATGGTTAGTGATCATCTGCCGCCCATGAATATCTGCAACACCGGAGGGCCTGCAAATGCGTTCCCGGCCTTTTGGAAAGAATGTGCTCTCTTCTTGAAGGATACCTAGGTCGTAACGGTACGGAAAGACCGCCGGCGGCAGCTGGTTCCACAGAGTGGTTGTGCGAGGTAGGAAATACCTGGAGAATCGTCCTGTTGTGGCACGGTGGACATTAAGGTGGTGTGGATGAAATTTCTTCCACATCAACACATCTCCGCTCGATTGTTACGGTTAAGTAATGGAAGTACCTTACTTGTTGACTGACTTCATGAATCCTACCGTTGCGTAAACTATTTTTAAGATAGAGTGCTATATGTATAAACGAACGTTACAGACTCATTATTCCTGGATGTGATTTCGTTGTTAATTTAATGTATAATGATAGAGTCTGTTGAATTAATATTCAATTACTGATGCGTACAGCCATGTTCCGGTCTAGTAATTTAGTATTGTATCACGTTACGCTGGTCTTCGGTGTTTATGTTCGTCGATTGTCGGAATGAGCTTTTTAGGGTTCCCCTTGAATTTATACTCAATCTTAATACTAAAAGATTTTCATTAAGGTGAGGTGGCAAACGATGGTCACGTACATTCCCAACACCAGAGACGTTGCCAAAGGGTAGACATGGCCTCTCGTTTTACAGGTCCTCGAGTCTTAAAGTTCTTCTAAAACTATTATTATGTATCGGTCCGAAAATACCGCTGGAGGCAAATGATAACAACAACGTAAAAGTATATTTCGATTTCATGATCAATTATGAAATTTCTAGAAAATTGTTGACGACGTTGTAAAGTTTATTTTTGCTATGGTGTAGCCTGAGGTTGATTAAAATTCGCTATCAACAAGATTTCTCCGTGATTCGGCCTTTTTGTTCGACTTATCAAAAGTCTTGACATTTAACTTTATTTTGTAGTATTTCATGGACATTAACGTTTAATTAATCGTCGATTACGTGGTAAATTGACACTTCAATTTCGACTCGAGCTCCTCGAGTACAACGTATCAAGAGGCGAGCGCTCCGCCGCTGAGCCACCAAGGGCTCTCATCCATACGTACAAGTAAAACGGTTGTAAAATGGTACAAGTAAACTTTGTTGCGCCTCCGTACGCGTCCGTCGGTCCGTAAGTTCCCGCGGCCCCAATTGTTTCAGCGTGCTCGAGATCCCGCATCCCGTGACGTCATCTCCCCCCTCCTGTCGATGCGCTCGTGAAATTCACGATCCGGTTTCCACTCGATACAATTGCTTGTGGGCCAATAGTCGAGAGCTAAGGGGCGACCCATCCGCTAGAGCTCCGACTGGATTCCTCCTTATCTGCGAAGATCTGTGACATGTTGGGTACGACCGCGGTTCGCCGACTACGAAGATGCGAGTTATGTAAATTTTGCGCGTTCGCTTGGTTCATTGTTCGCGGGCGTGATTGTCGTTTAGTTCTCGACTAGGGTTGTGGTTTTCTTGCTGTACAGGTACATCGTTATTTTCTGCTGATATTAGAAGCTTTATTCCTGTTTTTTCCATCAATATGTTCTCAAGTAGGTGTGCAGTACAAGATTCTGTGGTATTCATGCAAATTTGGACATGGTTTTGACCCCATCTAAGTTCGCTTATATGCAATCTATGCATGTATTTTTTAAAAGGAATTTAAATACATATTTTTTATACTGTGTTTCCGGTTTGGACATTTTAATTATTCCGAGCTCCAGGATGTATAGTTATAACAAAATATAGCTGCTTTTCTATTAACATTATTTCTTGTTGACGCGAAAAGGGTTAGGTCGCGCAGTTGCTTGTCACTTCCTTATGCACAGTTAGGGTTGCGCATCGTTCGTCGGGCCCATTGTTATTGGCGTGGCAGCCCTGGAGTTTTCGAAGGCCGCCACGGCTAATTGGCGGTGGCCGGCCGCCTCCGCGCGCCGCGAGCGCACTGGAAACAGAAACAGTGGCTTTGTGGAAATCCGTGCGCGCGCGCGTGTCCGCGAGCGGCGGTACCCATTTCGTGAGCTCCGCGCCGCCAGTGACGACGCAGTGTTTTGATCTCGCGCGTTCACGTGGACCGCAACGCTGCAATGGAGGCGTTGACCCCGCGGACGGAGACGTACTCGCGCTCGCCGCCCCGCGACCCGAGAGAGGTTCTGTGTTTGTTTCGCGCCTTTGTTTTTTTTTTTTTGCTTATTCGTTCTACCGCCAGTGTCGCGCGTTCGCCCCACTTCGTGCGTTTTCCGAATTCCACTTGTTTGATTTTCGAATGCGCCGTAATAGAACAGTGCTATTGTTTGTCGTTTGCCGTTCGTTTTGCTTTAGCCGGCTGTGAGCGTGAAGTTTTCAATGGCATGTTTTGAATTACTATTGTTTGCGTTACGATTTGAAGCGTCGAATGCTAAACTCCATAATGCGGTCTGCCGTCTCATATATTTCGCGATGAAGACAACCTTGTGTTCTGTGCGGCTATCAATTTTTGTATACGCATTTTAGCGAGGTCTGTTGGCCGTTTGGTTATATGAAGCAAAATGTTGACTTGGTACCTGAACTAATGCGTGAAATCGCCGCAACGCCAGGATTACCTACTTAATGATGCAGAGGCAGAAATTCTCATAATACTACAAATAAAAACATCACTCATACGAACACAGTAAAATTTATTCGAATACCAATTTATACCAGTAAAATGCACCATGATAAGTAAACATTATTAATAGTAGGCCCAATTGTTATTGAAATTATTAAAATTAACTTATTGTTAAAAAATAAAAAATGGAAGTCTCCACGACAACTGATTGCATGGCTGGTAGTAGTAACAATTGATAGATGACCTAATCAATGTACGATTTTACAAAAAAATCCTAAACTATTACTTGTTGTGAGTGTGTACACTAGTGATTTGAATCGGCAATCGGAAATCATTGTCTTCCGTACATCACTATCGCCAATTAGTTCAATCAGCCTCGTTACGCCGCGAATGTTATTCGTTTGTCGCCCAGTGATTGTCTCCATTCATTGCCCATATAAACTTAGCACTATTTGTGATGGGACTTTTGTTGCGTTGTTTCTGAGATGTTCTCAGCTGACGGTTAAAATATTTAATCGTCAGCTGAGCGTTTTTAACTATAATATAACGTCGGAACTGACAGCCTTGATTCCGCGTGCGATGACTCATGCACACCAGGCGAATTAGAGTACACTATACGTACGGTAGAATTCGCTGGTCTAGCACCCACCAAACGTCGACCGCGCACTCTGAAATGACCCTAAACGTCAGTTGTATAAAATCGCATCTAGCTTACCTTTCGGCGTCGTCCGAATGGTCTGTAAACAAATGATTTATTATACCCGCGCGTTTGCGGACTGTAGTTATGCATCGGAACGGAGAGTGGTCCTTATTTCGTAACGAGCATCGTCCGTTTTCCCGTGGCGTCGCGTCGACACGAACGACAAACGCAGTCGACGGTAGTGGGAAACGTCGGTCCATTTCGTCGGACGTTCTAATTACGTCGCTGTTAACTGTTTCGGGACACCGTTCGGGTCGGATCGATTTCGGATTCGCGAAGAGATCTCCGTCGAAAGTTTGGCTGATTATCGACGGCACGAATTGTTATCCAGGACCGAGGTTACGCATTTCTCTTTAACCGATTGTTGTTCTTCACTGATTTAAATCGGACCAGATCAGTCGAACAGAACTAAAGATGCATGTAAATATACACATATTTGGCAGTCTAATCGAAACTTTATCATCTTAATCTTAATCTACTCGAAAACTTTGGATCCTCTTTTAAGAATATTGGTGACTTTTGAAATGTTAGATTGACTGAATGAGTTTGAAAAAAAATTTCTCTAATATTCAATTCATTACCATTGGTAAACCATACAAATTTTTGGAGTTTCTCGTTTCCAAATTAACAATATTTAGTAATGGCGTAAACTCAAGAAATCATTATATTTACCTTGTAGCAACGATGATAGGTTGTACGTTGATGATACGATGATGTTTGTTTTGATTATATTTACCGTTCAATTACAACCAATAGACGAGAGTTAGTATTAATAAAAACTCCATTAGAAAGAATTCCCTTTTTCAAAATTCAGAAGATTTTTGGAGTGTCATGAACTATGTTGTTGCAATTTCACGTAAATTTCATTAAAATTGACGTTTGATTGACTAACTGTTGCCGGCGACTGCGCTCGCGTGAAACTGATCGTGAAAAATTTACGATAGAAGAACCAAAAAGAAAACACATTTTTATATGTATTTCTAGTAACTAGTGATTTCACGAAGGATTCTAACAATGGTACGAGATGGATGGTAAATCAAAACCAACGAAACATCGCAACCTAGTGAGAAATCTCTGCACAGCCTCCGTACGCGTCGGTGTTTGCTTAGCGCGACTTTCACCCCAAGGCCGAAAATAACCGATCAACGGTACGCGACCGTCTCGTTTCCGCTTCACTTCCCCGGCGGCGTAGGTATGTGTGTCACCCTCGCACGTGGGCGGCAGCCCGATGCGAAACAGGGACGGAGCACCCACTAGACCCGCTTGAGTTCCGATCGAGAGAAAGTATGGAGTAATGCAATTATTGCGCGGCTCTCCGTGGGTTTGACGTGATTGTTTATACGGATGTAAGGCGTGTAACGATATTTTTATGTTTTGACTTCGAATGAAGAATGTTAAAGTTGGAGTGACGGCTTCGAATTCGTTTCCCTACACTGACTCACCTGAGAAATGGTTGGTGTTCAAGAATTATTAGAACGTATTTCACCAGTTGTGCTCAGTGAGCATCGTGTCGTTCTTGCAAGAATTTTAATAGATGTTAAAATTCTTTGAACTGCTACAGCCCTTAGAATGTGTTATGAAGTGTAGAATCTTTTCGATAAACGACTATGACGAATATGACCCAATTTTTTTAATATAACATAGTTCCTGAGATTAACGCGTGCAATCATTCAAACTTCATACTATGCTATATGTATTATGCCAATATTGTAAATGTACAATCTAATTAGTTTAATAATATATTAGCCACATCATTGATAACATTTCTGTTTACGAATGTCCGTTGATTTTCTTTTATTGTCTAACCATTAAACCATTAAGAAGGTGGTAAGTGGTGGTAGGACGCCGCCTATGAACTTGCAAACTCCCACGGGATTGCTAAGACTGCCAATTAAAAAAAAACGGATGCCGGTTACTTCACTTACGAAATGAATGCAAAAGTATATCCCATTTCTTTACAGTGGTCTTCTGCGAGGCCGTACATAGCCCACAGGAATGGATCGGCCATTCGTGGAACGTCATATATTAATAAATCGGTCTGAATTTTAACGGACAGAAATCGCCAGACACACGCGTCGCAAAACGGACAACGCGACGCGTTTGTGTTATATTTAAACATTAGCGTTTCTTGTTTTTCCACTCCGTCGTTCGCTGAACTAATTAACGTTATCCTTACTCAGATATAAATGATTATTCCTAAACATCCCTAATTTGAGTATGTAGTGAAGAGTACATCGTATAGTGAACTATTTCCTGTTCCTAGTTCGAATGGTACTATGCCATAAATAGGCGCAAAAAACGTGTTCACGTGTCCTTGATAAAATGTTTTATTACATTTTTATATAATTAGCGTATAATTTTTCAGATCGAAATGCTTATCAAAATGTATCGAGTTCAATATCATCTTTTTATCAATTGCATGGCTATAAGACGCAAGATCTTTGCACACGGTGTAATAGAAAAAGTGGAATGTCGTTGCTTGACAAATACAGTTGGTCCATTTTCAACACTGGTGCTCACTTAAAAAAAAGGGCCATTGTATATTTCCACCGGGGCTTATCGTGATGCCAAAGATTCACTAGACGGTAGGAAGTTGCGTAAAATATTAAAATAACCCAATCGTTCGTAGGTACAGCAGTACACACACAAATTACGTTATACACGTTTGTAACGCTGGACATAATCCTTGAAATCCACTTAAAATTTGAATCGAGTCTTATAAAAAAATTCTATGCAATATTTGCCGCCCGTACCTACTGTAGCTAATTCAAACTCTCAGAACCGGTATTCTTTCCCATGTACACAATGAGCCCAAACGCTAGCGGCTCATTACGTCTATTAGCGATGATCCGGGGGAGGGGATGGGGGGAGTTTTAGTTCGCGCGGGCACTATGTGAAAAATAAGATATATTTTAGGGCATATTTACACAACCCAATAGCTAGTGCCAGATAATAGTGCCAAACGAAGCAAAGCTTGTACTATGGTTACTAGGTAACTGAAAAACATTTTTTTTGTGACACTAGAAAAATACTATGTTCATAACATAATATGTTTCACGAAACAGGTCCACTATCCACTGTGTCATTTGGGTCCTCGAAATAGAGCAGAAACGACTGGAATAGTCTCAAAAATTTCCTTCGTCTTCTTTTTTCTTTCTTTATAGCTTCTCTTTAAAGAAACTCACCAATTTAGCTATCAAAATTTTCTACTTTATAATTAGATGACGCTAATAAGTGCTCTTGCAAGTGCAAAGCTAGCACAAAAAAATGTGTTTTTGACTACCCCTTACGCATGGAATGAAAAGATCTGTCAGTAGGTCTTTCCTTGGGCGTCTTCAAGGCGAGTGAAAATAGGCTATTGATGAATTATTGCGTTCGCCTTTTACGGCTGCATCGCGTATTTCCATCAGGCGGTAATCCACTGGCCAGTATCTTATAAAATAAACCATGTTGCAAAGTTGTGTGCTGAAAACGAGAGTAGCATTTATATGTGTTTTTCGGTTCTGCTAATATGTGAAATGCGTGGGATCGGATTGAAACCCTGGACTTCGGCATATATTCGATATTTAGGTTAATGTACAAACCAGCAAGGTGAACTACATTCGACATTTGATATGAATAACGCATGTCGCGTGCAAGCCGATACTGTTCGCGTGTCGGGTGATCTCGTTCGCTTGCTTGAGAAAAGAAGCATGGTTTTTTCCAGTATTGCGCCGGTAATTGAATCGGTCGAACGGCTGTCCTTTGATGCTTCACGCCACCGACTTCGGTCTAGATCTGAGTAGAATTCAGTTCTCAAGACTGTATTATCTCTGTGTTATGAGTAGACTCGGTGGCGCAGTTGCCAAGCTATTCAGGCTTCGACGCCAGGGGTCGTGGGTTCGACTTACACACGGGACATTTGTGTGACCCAAAGATATTTGTCAGACGTACGGCCGGGCGTGGAAAACAGCAACCGTTACCGTTATTACAACATTCACGTGTTGTGTTATGTTCACATGAGAGCAGGAGAACTAGAACCTGCTCATTGTTTTGCTTTCTCGCCATACTCAGAGACAGTTAAATCCGTTCATCAGAGAATGATTTTAATTCATCTTCGGTGCTAGTCGCAGTCTTGTAGTGCGTCCGACTTAAACAACTGAAAATAATAATAATTAGTTGACTCCCTGTCTACTGGACCAGTCACACAATCTATTGTAATTAGCAGTAATCGGAAGCGTTTTCAAGAAATTTCCCTGTGCACGAATGGGCAGGTCCGTCCGAAGAAGCACCACGACCTAACAGAAGACCGGCGTGAAGTGGAAAGACGAAACGCAAAAGTGTTATATATCTGTGTTTCGTCTGGTGAGTGCGGTTGCCGGGGCGCACTATATTAATAGGTGGCAACGCATCTGCTATCCTACGGGTGTTGAAGATTTCCATCGGCGGCGGTTATCACTTAACAACAGGTAAACCGCGAGCTCCCTTGTCACCTTCTCACGTAAGAAATAAGGCTAACATAGCAGCATTGGCTGTTGCACGAATGGGTAGGCTTGCCCACGTCCTCAGAACACCGACGTGAAGTATTCATGTTGGCAACGCATCTTCAACACGTCAGGTGTAGTCACTTAACAGAGGGTGCTGCCTGCTCGCTTGAAAACTATTAACATATAAATGGTAGATTTTGAAACATAATAATTTATAAACTCAAATAATGAAAGAGAAGAAAATAATGTACAGTAAACTTTCACATCATCAATTCCTGACGGGGTAGCTAGAGTATTTTTTTGTCGTCCAGGTAATGTCGAGTCGTTATATAGTAGTATATTGTAAATACACTACTTCAGTGAAATCCTAACCTTTAACGTAAGCAACGTTTTCTACTGGGCTTACCCAGTCAAATGGATCAGTAAATTTCACCAGTCATCGGACACGAATGTAAAAATATTGTGTCGTTTCATATAAAAAACAAAGCCTTATATGCCCTTGGAACTCGAAGGAGCTCGGCTTATGTGTAATCCTAGTTGCTAGGACTCCATCGGCGCCATTAAGTTCGTATAGTTATTCAGAATCCTAAATTATTTTTAATGTAATGCTGATAGCTTGAAAAGCTTACCTGTTTGCGCGTTAAGAGACTATTAACTAAAAACGGAACGTCCTCCTCTAAGGGAAATGTTGTTTGAACACCTTCCGTGGGCACACTATAAAGCGGAGGTCGTATTAAATAGCGCCGTACCTACCGCCTGACCCCTATTGTTTTTATTGTTTCGGTATGACATCACGCGAACCACTACTTTGTTGTCGCAAATCCATTTTAGTTTAGCCACACATTCGCACGACCCTCGAAAAAACGTTGAGGTCGCTCGAGATACGCATTCGTGGTAGGCGCCTCCATATTTATGGATCGTATCAATTGACATCATCATTCCTATCGTGCTTAATTTAGTGCTGTGTAGTTGAGTGTGACATCAAATTGCACGTGGCATGTGAATTTCAACCCTGTGTTACTGCATAGAAGGTCGAATTTAGTAAGCGCGCGGTTAACACGTTGGCGCTTTTATTTAAGCTGTGCTAGAAAATGGCGACATTAGAATATATCGATGTTGCAGTCTAGCGATCATATTTATCGTGCTGTTTGGCCAATCGAATAGATATCAATGAAATTTAAGAGCACGTTATTATTTTATTGGCAATGAACATAGACGCGTGGACGTGAAAGAGAAGATAGATAAAGAAAGAATTGGGCATAGTGAAAAGTCTGTTTTTTTACTATCTACACATTGTTACGGATAGACGTTTGATAATTATTGTATTCAAAATCTCCCTGCCGCATGATGTATTCTTGTTTGTCAGTTGGTTGGACCGTTTTAATGGAGCAAATGTATTACTATTTTTGACTCTTGTTTCTATGAGTAATAATTTCTGTAAGCAGAAATTTTGTTGTCAAACGGAAATCTGAAACTCTGATCCCACTGGTTGATGGAATTTAAAGTTTCATTACTAAATTATATAAAGAGCCGTGATAGCTCAGTGTCCGGGCGTTCGCCTTTAATTCAATATACTCGAGCAACCTGAGTTCGATCCCCGGTGCCGGCACCAATGAAGTTTTTAACTTTAAGTGCTGACTTATCACGTGCTCCGCGGTGAAGGAAAACATCGTGAGGAAACCTGCATATTTTCGAAATAATAACAAAAAAATATATATTTCGAAAATATGTGAAGTCCGCCAATCCGCAGTGGGGCCGCGTGGTGGACTATGCCCTGATACCCTCTGTATAGAGGAGGCCTTTGCCCAGCAGTGGGACTTGTATTGGCTGTTACTTTACTTTTAAATATATATTTTACTTTACTTTACTAAATAATTAAAACATATACTTGTTATATACGCATGCACAATATGTAGTAAGTTTTAAAAATCATTACCGTCCCGCCTCAAAGCGTGTTATAAAAACATTTTCGCAAACTTCGCACAACTCCCACCGGTCGAGCAGTAGAGTAGCAGCGTGGGTCAAAGTAAAGAGAGTCGCCGCTCCCATACATATGTTGGTAAATAAATCGTTGCTTTATGAAAACCCGCGGCTTGATAAAGGACGTTTCGGGGGTTATCGAATATTTCATAAAGTGACCTCCTTCTAACGTTTACTTTCGCGTTCGCGTTTCATTTTAGATCTTTATTAGTTCTTTGCGATGAAGAGTGACAATAATATCCATTAAGCTAAGTGTCCTAGAGAATTGATTGGATGTTTAATGGGTTGATTTGCTATACTTGTATAGCCATTTTAGGGTTCCGTACCCATAGGATAAGACCCTATTAATATGACTCCGCTATCTCTCTGTCTGTCCGTCCGCCCGTATGTCACCAGGCAGTTATAACTTACGAAGCGTGATAGTTAGACAGTTGACATTTTAGATTGCTATACAACAGACATAATTTTTTGGTTTTTTATACATAATGGTATGTAACCCTTCGTGCGCGAGTTCGACTCGAACTTGGCCGGTTTTTTGGATGTGTAATCGCGTTCAAAATAGATATAATAAAATAAAGTTTTAACTATAATTAGCTCAAGGATCGCTTACAACTGTTTAGATTTATATGCCCCGAGCTTTCCCGCACTTTGGACTTCTTGAGTAATATCTATGGTTATATCTACAGTTATGGTACTGATTCTTTGCCAGGGTAGCTTTTTTTGGGATCTTTATCTGTACACGGACTAATGCTTTGTTACTACTAAGCTACTACTTAGTCGTATCCGGGTATTAATTAAGTCTTAAATGCCGTTTCATTTTCACTTTCATTAGCCTGTATTTGCTTCATTTATTAGGTTCTATTTATTAAAAACAGCAGGATCAAGTCCAACACCATCGCTTTATAAAGTAATATATTAACTTTTCATTTCTCTTTTAAATAAGTTTGACAAAATCGAAAATTGTCGCTTCCGTTAATAGAAAGCAAACAAAGAAAACAGTAGAATCCGTTCAGATGCTAAATCGTCGCAGTAGAAAATACGAGCTTTAAGTTATTTATCTGTTACACAGCTTTGTCTGGCGATTAACGACTTCAGCACTTATGTCTGATGCTCTTCAACTTTATCGCCCTCATTTATATGTATGGGTTACGTCACTAAGCACAGTGACAAACATTCTGTGACCTGCTTGTTAATTAAGACGTGCCGCACTATGGGAATTAGAGTCAATTTGTAAGCCGGAGTCGTTGAGCCCTAACATGAAACAATTAAACCCGGGGAGGTTCTTGAACGCTCGTCTAATTGACACGGTGGGTACGGTGTCAAGTGTAGTGCAGCGCCTCTCGAGGAGTGTGGATATTGTTTTGAGAAATTGCGGCGGGAAAAAATAATGTTTTTATGTTGTAGCTGGAATTGGACGTCGCTTTGTTTCATTATTTGTTTGTTTCCCGTAAATCATTTATATCTAAATGATTTAGATATAAATGATTAGATCTAAATGATTTAGATATAAATGATTTACGGGGATTTTTTAAAGCTAGTGGTAATTTCGGATATATCACTGATGAATTATAGTCTTTTATTAACATGTTTTATGAAGATATAAGAAAAGTTTAGATCGTAAGATAAATCGGTCTGCTCGAGTGTGTGCAGATCTTAACGTCGGCGAATATAATTGGCATCAATTGTGAGAATCTCATGTGCTGATTTAGATCCAATTTAGTCCACCTAATAATAAGGGGAATGCTATGACCGTTACATAAAGATAAAACGCACACTGTCAAAACAACTATTTCATATTTTATTAACTGTATTTTATGTTTATTGGTATTTAATTTTTTTTTTGTAAGTATCCATCCAATAGACTTTTTATAGGACCTTTTCTACTAAACATCAAAAGTTATATTAAGTATATGGCATATGAAATTATCAATAATTAAATAACCCTTGTTAAATACAGCTAATTTAACAAATCGAATGAATTATCTTAGTCTTCATAAACAAACAACACAGGTGGTGAGCAGGTGTTGATTGACTACACCTATAATTCATTAACACATGTGTAACTGGTTTCTCGTAGGTTATTTAAACTATCACACCTGTAATTTATGACACATCCTGCATATATAAAAATTTCCATAAGATATATTAGTAAAGAATGAAAAACTTCTGAAGCGAGTAAAAGTGTTTTCTCATCTAACTTACATGTTAGATGAGACATCTTCTGACCAGATCTAGACCTGAGACTTCATCTGAGGTTTTAGCCAAAGTCACTAAAACAACCCGGTTGCCGAGATTTCCGAGGCATTTAAGTAGAACGCCTGGCCCAGGGTCGTGTTATTTTAATTTCACCCACGCCTCCAATTGTATGTCGAATCTGCCAATCTATGGTGGGGTCGCATTTTGGACTATGTCGTAATACCCTCTGTACGGATGAGGCTTTTGCAGTGGGATATATAAGGGCTGCTACTTTTTAGAGTTCCGTACCCAAAGGGTAAAACGGGACTCTATTACTAAGTCTCCGCTGTCTGTCTGTCTATCCGTCTGTCACCAAGCTGTATCTCATGAACCGTGATAGTTAGACAATTGAATTTTTCACAAATGATGTATTTCTGTTGCTATAACAACAAATACTAAAAAACAGAATATTTTAGTGGGGCTCCCATACAAAAGTCATGTTTTTTTTTTTTTTTTTTTTTTTTTTTTTGCCGTTTTTATATATAGTACGGAACCCTTCGTGTGCGAGTCTGACTCGCACTTTGCCGGTCTTTTTCTTCATAACTGTAAGTTGTGGTTATTTGACGGGTCGGTCTTTCGTAGTTCTGTGGATTCCCTTCTCATGCCAAACTGCCCCACGAATGCCACATAAAAGCACCATTAATGCCGCGGCGAAGATTGCGCGCACTTCCGAGGCAAGGGACTCGTAAAGCAAGTAGATAACCGTTATTCGATATGATTTACGTTCAGGCCCGATTGAAAAAAAAAACGCATTCGTATTACATTCGATCTCTGTACATTTAGTTATGTTGCTGTTCAACTTCCAATGGTTTTCGTACAATTCGTTAGTCGAAAAAGTTGCCCTATCAACAAGTACCGGGAAGGATGTGCTTCAAATACATATTATTTTGTTTTCTTATATAGTTTCATACATGATCCGCTAAAGCATATGGTTTGTACATCACTATCTTCAAGTTGAAAACACTATATCTGATTAATTTGATCACGATAACCAGAACAAATAACACGTCATACTGACGTATTGTCTTACTATTAGATTCAATATTAATAGCATAAAAGTATTTTTTTTTATGTGAATAGTTGACAAACGAGCAGACGGTTCACCTGATGTTAAGTGAATACTGCCGCCCATAGACATCTGTTACATCCGAGGGTTGCAGATGCGTTGACAACCTTTTGCAAATTGGGCTCCGGCTACCTCGCTCACCAGACGAAACTCGAAAGCATTATACTTCCACTTTACGCCGGTCTTCTGTGAGGTCGTGGTACTTACCCGGACAAGCCTGCCCATTCGTGCAACAGCCGAGGCTGCTACGTGGCCCTACGACCGTTATCATTATATCCCATTCTGTTATACTTTTATAATGGCGTTGTATAAACAAATATTGTAATTTCTTTAATGCTCCCACGACAAAGGTAATACAGCAGCGGTTTCAGTTTTACTACGTTATTAGTGTTCCTTCAATTAAAAAGATATATACGTTCACTTATTTATTTCTTACGGCAACATTGATCCTGTTTGATCATGTCACATAAATATCTCGTATTTATTGAACGGTTTTCGTGTACGGTTCGAGACACGCGTCGTAAACCGTGTATTCCTTACTGCCTCCCGCGGGATTGCTTCGGTGTAAGGAAATTGCCAGAATAAAATGTTAATCTTCGCCCGGGAATTCCTTATTTACACCACCGTACCGCGGACTTACATTTTAACGGTAACGTTGATGCGAAATGTTTCATTTCCAACGGCCCTCGTTCTGCATACGGAAAAATATGAGTATTGCTGTCCCTGTCTTTTATGACATACACCCCCAAAAAAATTATGTAATTATGTTAATTCTTTATGAGTTTTGACATATAAAGCTCATATAAAATTAGATTTCACAACGTTAAGTTTCAATTTTGATAAAGGCTCTCCATTTAAGTGCTATAGATTAGCCGTAGAATGGACAGGTTTCGAGCCCCTCTTCGGTCCCGATAACGTTCAAGGGCCTAAAGGTACTTTGCGCCGACACCTCCCCGGTTCCCCTTTGTTCCGAGGTGACAGATTGTGATTCAGCTCCGCTTCTTTCGACGTATTAAGACGGCCGTATCTCTCAGATAAGACTGGATTTATAGTGGAGGTAATTTAAATAGCGATTTCGACTCTACGTGTTAATTTGCATAAATTTATACGTCCTTTAGTGACTCGAGGATAAGGTTAAATGTAGCCGAGGGTTTCCGAGCGACAATGATATTCATAATTTACCGTTAGGGGAGAAAAACTTGTATGTTATAAAAAAAATATTTCGGCTTGTATAAGTTTCAATTCTCTATAGATCAAAGAGGTTGTATTGGCTACAAATGGAACAGACGCTTTTACATGTAGTAACATTAATATATTGCTTAAAATATCTTATCGTTTTTAACGTTATGCCGCAATAAAGAAACACAGAACCTCTCTGAATCCGTAGTGCGTAGTGATACTTTACGTGAAATGAAGAAGGAATGCAGTGATGGAATTTTTAACGTACATCGGTACATTGAAGGCGTTGAAAATGATTGTGCTGTCGAACATGTTCCGCGGTAACCATCCACAGCAACATTTAGGAACGAGGGACGCGAACCCGACCGCGGAGCGGAGTGCGAAGGAGAGAATCTCCAGCCTGCTATCGCAAAGCTCGCTGCGCACCGAACTGCGCACTAGGACGCGGTCGAGCTTCAACGAGAAACGGGCCACGGGGGAGGCGTCCAACAGCGGCGTTAAAGAGAAACGCCTGTCCAGCAGCGTCGACGAGATAATTACCAAAAGAGACGTGAACAGCAAAGTGATATGCAGTGCCAAAGGTTTATTAGAAACAAATTTAGATGACCTATTCAACGACGTCCAGAGGCCGGACGGGTGGGCTGAACCAAAGAGCTTGGGGGCTAGTGTGCCGACGCTGAGTTCGTGCGACGATCGGGGGGCGACGGAGTATCGCGGATCACTGGTGTCTGGCGACGACACGGCAGATGATACGGCGACCGACAGCGACTCCCTAGACGATGTGGCACGCGAGCAGAGGAAGTGCATGGGCGCGCGCAGATTCGGACACATGCTGCGGAGGGTTATCTCTAGAAATGGTAAGCCGTTGACGCTATATCTCTTCCGGCCATCTGCCGTTACTACGTTAACATACGTGTTGAGTATTAGAATAGAACATTTCTTTATCTGTCCTGGCAAATAGTTGCAAAACATTATTTGTTGTATTTTACTTTTGACTGTATAGTCAATTTTTACATACAAATAACTCATCCTTTTTATGGGGTTTGTTAAAGGAAATGGGAATATCACGTTCAGTTTAGTATTATCTCAAGCCTTTATAAAGGTGATATACCCAGGTGAATAACGACTTTCAAATTAAGACTATAAGATATATAACCCTACGGTCATCATATATTTGTCCGCGTTAATCTATTAGAGTTTATCCACATTCCAGTTTCCTTAAATTTTCATCTCCATTTCGTTTAACGCACTATAAAGGACAATTGCAGATGGCATGACGTTGCGATCTATAAAAAAAGATATAAAATGGAAATATGGCCGATAAACTCGGCGGTTCGTAGCGCGACAAATCAAGGCAGCGCCGGTCGTTTATTTGTTTTCAATTGTTCTGAATTGCTCCTAGCGCTCCGGTTGTGGCGGCAAAAGTAAACCGTTGGTCGCATCGAATCTTATCGTGATTCCACAGTTGAAAACAAATCAAGCTTATGATGTCAATTCCATCCCAATTCATAATGTCAATGTAATGGTGTTTGTTCTCTTTGCTAGTCAGTTCGTGTTCTAAGCGTTATGCGCGGCTTTTTTTTTTTTTTTCATTTTAATACCATTGATAATTATACTAAAGGCCAAGCAATTGCATCTGATATTATGGAATAACCGTCGCTTATATACTCCAGCAACTCTGAGATGTATGAGGACGATCTTCCGGATACCCACGAAACGTAAACGTATAAACACACACACTGGTTACTCTTAGAAAAAAATTCTTTGTCTTAACTCTCCGGATAACTTACCTATCTTCTTCACATTTCTTGCCACAAAAATGTCGAATGTAGAAGTCACTGGGACCTACATCTGGCGAAGAAGGCGATTGTTCGAGCAGTTCAAATATTGTTTTTTGAATTGCAGCCACAGCTGCAACCAGAAGGTTGCAGTTGCTGTGGCCACAACTGCAACTTTTTGGTTGCAGCTGTGGCTGCAATTGCAACCGGTGCGTTGTCTTGATGATGATGATGATGAATATTCACTTCGGCTCGCAATTTGTGGCGTCTTTTTTTGAAAGAGCTTCTATATATTGCCTCCAGTTTCCAAGTATTCTAAGACGATAATTCCTTGATAGTCCCAAAAAAAAAAAACTGATGCCGTAATCTTTCCTGTCGAATTCATTCGACATTGATGGTGTTTAGTTTCTGGATCAAAATGGTGGATCCAGATCTCGTCACGAAACTTAAAACAAAATTCTACTGATCTGCCTCGAGCTTTACGAGATTTGCTCTTGAAATTTCGACTCGTTTCTTAACGGTTAACTTTCTCAGCATCTAACGCTCAGACACTGTCTTTATATGTAATTCGTTATCAAGCATTCTTTGAATACTGCCATACGAGATCCCTGTGATCTCAGCTACATGCTCTTCGATTCACCAACACGAAATCTTCGATATTTTCACGTTGCCTTCAGTGCGGGACGTGAATGGAAGTTCTTTGCGATGTTCATCTTCAGTAGATGTTCTTACAACCTTAAACCCTTTGGCTCAGCGTACACGGCGAAATAAAGAGGAGCAAAGTCCCCTTACATTTCCACTTCTTTCACCACCAAGTCGTCGTCTTTGGGAGACACGTTTTTCAAGCAAAACATTTATACGTTTTTTTAATGCTCGCCTAGTAAGGATACGTATTAAAAATCATTTTTCTCTTAATCTCGTAATGACAAGCATAAGGCAATAAATAGGTGTCCGCTTTCGTATAAATTCTTCATTCGCCACACAATATTATAATAATAAATATCATTTGAAATAAAATGCTATGACGCAACAGAAGCCAAACGTTGGAGACAGTTTTCGCGTTTTTATTTCATAAAACACATATCTGCTTCAATGCATTATTATTTTCACCTGCTTGTGCAGCTTTTATTTATTGTAAATACCTAATATTCGAATCCAAATCGAGGAACGTACTTTAATTTATTTTTAGTGCCTGTTTAAAACTGACTGCTTTGTATTCACCTTTTTGGGGGGTACTTTTATGAAACATCTATGAAGCTCTTCGACGCGTACAATGCAAAAGAATCTACCCATATCAATTCATGATTCCGTCATGCCGCTTTCTTGGTAAGAAGGGTATAAAAATAAGTGTGAGTAATATAATTCAATCTTTTCATGGTTGCTCGTTTAACTAACTGCTTTAATAATGCCCAAAAAACTAACAGCACGTACTTTTTCCAATCACGTAGAGATTCTGTGTAATCAAACTTCCCCAATTTCCCCTCGAAATTGTTGATTGAATTAGGAAGTCGGGCGATCGGGCTTAGGTAACCCCGCCTTGCGGCTGATTCGCTAATCGAGCCGTGCTCGGTCGGGCTCCGGTGAACCCTGCGACTTTATCAATTTCACTAGAGCTGCATTACGGTCACGTAGATGGTGCAGATCGACTGGATGTGCTCTGTCGTCGCCAATAAACTCGATTTAGAATTCCGCGCCACAAACGACTTAATTTGAATTTGGAACTGTGTTGTTTTCGAGAAGTACTAATACATTTATTATTGTTGTTGATGTTTGTGAATTTGCCATTTTAGTTAATCTTTGGTCTAAATGTATTATAAATAGGTGGCTCGGTGTTCGAAGTTACTAAGCTATTGGATTTATTAATGTTTTCAAAAAGGAATAAAAAATAATTTTAAAGCAGTACCGTAGCAGTCTTTATCCCAATCCCGGCGAAAGTAAAATTTTAAATGCAGCTTCTTAATTAATTATCACTCGCCTTTGAAGAAAATCTTAAAGAGAGATGCAGGACGGATAGCTTTACACTATATATTATCCCGCAAAATCAGTGCAAAAGAGCCCTGCATTGACCGTAATTAACTTTTTCTTCGCTTCCATATTTCTACCATAAATTTTACACTTAATTGCGATTGCCGTTATTATAACTTTATGGGCCAGTAGTTAAAATTCAATGCGAATTAAATACATCTTATAGATTAATGTTAAAAAACGCTACATATGCTTTGCAATGCTGTAAAGAAAAAAATCTCTACAATAGTTTTACCGGAGGTACGCTTCAAAACGGATACCACAAACATACATACACTCATTTTTTATTTGTAAGACTAAGCACGCTCTAGTAAGGCATTGAATCTTCGTCTCAAACTCAAAATTTCACACTAGATACACACCGTGACACCGCGATTACCCTAACCGAACATTTTCGGTTCTTGACTTAAGCATAAAACGACATACGAGTAGCGAAGTACGACCACTATTGCAAACAATCCTGCTATTCGTCTGCAGAAATTTAAAGGTACACATTAGATAGTACGAATTGATCAAGGAGGTTTGATGGTATTTTAAATAAAAAATGTTTTAAATTAGTTTGAGTGTGATTAATCTACATTTAGGGGTGTCACTTTCAAAAACTAGATGGATATGGAGAACTTGTATTAGAAAGTGCGGGTTAGTTTACCTCACTGCGATTGATTTATCATTTTAACTTTTTTTATTTTTATTAAAAAATTTAAGCCATTTGGTGTTTGCGCCCAGGTTGTTTTTCGTCTAATAGGTTTTAATAAAATCGGCGTTGGGGGTCGATTCCCACACGGGTCAATTATTTGTGTGGCTCACAAATAATTATTCCGGATCTGTGTGTTTGTTTTCCAAATTGTCAGGCTGGTCGAAAAAATCAAGGCCAAAACCGCTTAGCCTAGTCACACGTTCTGCCCACGCCATCTAGGTGGGATAAGGGCTGGAGGATGATGAGGTTTCAACAAAATCAGTGCTCTCGTTTAGATTGCTACGATACTACACAGTAGTCGCGTTAAAGTTGCCATATTAAAATACAGAAATAACATAAACTTAGTCGTAAGCCATTAATGTTGATAGCCTCCAGAATGTGAACTGCCTACCTCCTTATCAATAGTTTTATACCTGCAGTCGTTCGTATGTGTGTCCAAGAAATTGTTTTAAGAGATCAAGTTTGACCTTTAATAATAAGTCTACAGGAAGACGATATATTCACATGGATGACTCAGACCATGAAGACGGTGAATGTATTCTAAATAATATACCAACTTTAATGTTGTTTTTATACAGTATTCATTTTCAAAATTTATCGATCAGTTAAAATAGTATATTATGTAAATTAATATATTAAAACTGTAAATATTAACTTGTACATTTGTTTTTTTTATCCATGAGCAAGTTAGACAATAAACGCGGCAACTATAGATATATAAAAGGCAATTTTATTAGAAAGGTTTCAGTATTAAAGTTGCTTCCTTCCTGCACCGCAGAGCATTTCAATTAACAATTTCGTATATGTCGGCAACGGAATTCAATATTCGATGTGAAAGTCAACATTCAATTTTGATCTGTCAATGCAATTGGTAAATGTCGCGACCTCTAAACTCACAGCTTTGTGAAACCAGAAGTTAGTCTTAGATCCTAATTCTAACTGAAAATGTACATTTAAAATTAGGATCGGAGCCGTGGTTTTGTGCAATTTTTATTTTTAAACCGCCTTTACAAGGTAATTGAGGTCGATATTGATGAAAAAAATACAGCTCAAATATTTTCTCAAAATAGAAGGGGTTGCAGGGGTTGTTATTTTTCAGATATGAAACAAAAATGACTAAAGGTTACAAGTGGCATATTAAGAAATCTTTATTACATGTATAATATTCGTGCACATATATAAGAATTCTTATAAGAAAATGTATGACCTCAATATTTACATGTATATAGAAATCAATGATATTGTATACATATATGAGGTAGATATGACACTAGCCGCAACTGAGGAGGCGTTCAAATTATGCCAATAGGTGTAATTAGATTGCAACTCTATTACTGCTATCTCTTTCCGTATCATCTGTTCTATATCGTCTGTCACATTCACTTATGTAACATATAATGTAAAGCGGAACAATTTTTAAACGCCACGCAGTATGGACATGCATCATTTTTATCAAAACATCATTGATTCAACTACTATTCTTTTACTTACAGTGACATAAGAGCGCGAGTTTGATACATCCTGATGTCTCTTCCCCCCTTTCCCTACTACACACACCATCACTTTTTTGATATTCGTCCTTCCATTCGTGCCACTGCGAATCCCGGCTTTTTCAGTCGAAACGTCGATCGATACATCGGGCACCCGCTGCGGCGGTAATGGCCCGATAAATCATAATGAAAGGAGCTGTTACTGTGTCCCATTCCCCCAAATTGTTGGAAGTTTTCCATCTTTTATTTTAGCGTAAGCTCTAACATGAGAAGATTAGGATCTCTCCTTAAGTTTTGTTTCTTATCGTTCGTAATCTGAATAGGTCGGCGCCATATGTCGGTACTGCTGCGGATTAAGTCTCGAAGTACTTGCGTGTCTTCGAAAAGTTCTGGTCTGCTGTGTAAGTAATCGTTGATAAACATTTGCGCGGAATGCTTTCATTTGTTATCTGATGAAGGTAAGTGAGTCGCTTTCACCTATTGTTTGTATTAAATTAGAAGAACTGACTTCGCATTGTTTAATCTTGAATAAAATCTAGGTATTGTCGCATGCGCGATAAAGTTTTTCTCTGGCAGATAGTAGTGTTTTACAAAAAAATAAATGTTGAACGGGGAAAATAGATGGAGAATCTAAATTAAATGTGGTTGAGGTGCAAGATTTTCATTTAGAATATAATTACCTTTTATTGACTACTCACAAGAAATATTATTATATTATACATTATTAGGTTTTATAAAATCACTTCGTGACATAGTCTAGGTTTTTAGAAATAAAGAGAATGAAGATGTAATAACTTTTCCATTATCCCATTGGGTATCAAACAAGGACAGTATTACAGAAGATAATCATTTATTTGTTTTAAAATAAATTTTAATTTAGCAACGTTGGTTCGAAAAGAATGTTCTTTCAAAATAAATCTGGTATCTATTTATCTTATATATTTATCTAATCATCTTAGTGACAATAGGAACCAGAAAATAGACGTAACGGGTCGTTTGTCGCAGATAACAAACAGCGCATTTATGATGTCTCGTGCACAATTTGATAGCTTATAATAAATTAAGGTAACATAAACTTTATGTAGTATTTTCCACCATGTCCCGATAAGCTTGGGGCTTACTTCAAAACATTGCACAATCGGCAAAAGGCAACAGAACACTATTAATGTGTCAATTGAAAATTATTGTGTTAAGAGTTCAGCCCAAAAGATGTTTGAGTCAGAAACGCGTTTGGTATTTTTATTTTTTAGAATGTTCGTTTTTTATTGACCGTAACAATTGTCTATCTACATTGTATATTATTGCTTTATTAGCATTTGCGTCTGTTAACTACATATTATAAAATTACTTTCATTATATGTATACGTCGCGTTAATTTCTGATGTATAATTTCCGTTTCGGATTTATAACTAGTAGAGAAAAAACGGTACCTTTGGGGCCTTCATGAATGGATTGAATCTGTACAGCATTTTAACCTGGAACAAACAAAAAGCTTTTGTTAAACAATACAGTTTTCTGTATATGTGTTTCTGTGTAAATGGGAAATTGTCACAACTAGTTTTAGAAGTGGAATGGACAAAAGAAAACGTGTCTCTGGGATTTTGACAGGCAAGGGTTCATCCAGCCCTGTAGTTAGACGTTAAGGGTCGCGATTAAAAATAAAAAAAGAAGCGCTTCACTAGGCATCGTTTTGGTTTTGTTTTTGCCAAACGTGCAGACGTTTCACCTGATGCTAAGTGAATACAGCCGCCCATGAACATCTGCTACACCCGAGGGTTACAGATGCGTTGACAACCTTTTGAAAATTGTACTCCGGCTACCTTACTCACCAGACGAAACGCGAAAGTATTTGTCATACTTCCACTTTACGCTGGTCTTCTGTGAGGTCGTGGTACTTACCCGGACGGGCCTGCCCATTCCATTTACCACCGTTATGTATTTTTTGACAATTTATTTAAGCATGTGGTCAACTTTATCAAATGTGTTTTTAAAATTGGTATAGCTTTAATTGTGGTTTGTTTTGTAGACGAGGTTTTGTAAAAATGATTTGCTCTTTACAAATCCACATCGTTCTCTTAATATAGAATTTTTACAGGCTGCTTGCACTCGGTGATAATTTAATTTCTAAAATATTTTGGGAATAGACGAGAATAGCTGTAGTTTTCAACTTGTTTTATTCGATCCGGTTTTATGAATGGGTAAAATGCTAATACGAGTAGAGGTTGCATTTTAAGTTTGTGGTGCCATAAACTGTTTATTAGACCATATTTACGTAATTTCACTTAGTCGGCGAACGTTTTTGCATCAGGGATCGCATTCTTCTTTGTTAACGACTATACTATTCACAAATCAAATTTCCAGCCGACTTCAAAAAAGGGGGATGTTCTCAATTCGACTGTATTTTTTAAATGTAAGTTTAAAAAGCTTACAGGATCCAGATTTTTTTAAGCCTTAACAAACTTAACAACATTTTAACATACTAAAATAATAATTTAAGTGCTCTGAAAGGAAAGCGATAAACGTAACTCAGCCCTTTAATTATAGTATTTTAATCGCGGCATTTCAATTAGAATCAATTCGGGAGGATTAAGCACCTGGCGATTGTTTGAACACCGTTGCATTTTCAATTACCGCTGCCAGCCATTGTCAGAGGCCTTTTAATTATGATTAAATTTAAAATTGGAAAGCTCTTCTCATAATTAAAACTCGCCGTTGTCTTAATTTGAATACGGAATACAGCCAATTGAGTCGTGTCTTATTTGTCATTTCACTGTGTTATTTCATAAGGAACAAATAGCGCCGTGCCATGTCAATTTTGTGAATCTCTTAGAAAACTACTGTACTTTGCAGGGAGACCTAACGACTTGTAGCAGTTGTCCCAACGCCGTAACACAACTATTGCCATTGGTAATAAGAAAAAACTTCCATATTATCTGACGTACTCGTAAAAGACCGCTTTGTGGATTCAGTTGGTGAAAGCGGTATTTACCGTATGATACCACGTAAGGACAAGATGTTTTTGCTACATTATAGTTTTGCATATTTTATCCACCAAGACTACCAGCTCCATAAAAATGTATCCCGATTTTTTAGTTTATTGAGCTATGGCCATAAGTGTACGTGTAACTTTAATAATGTGATGCTCATATCTATATTAAAATACTTTTTTATGACCTCTGATAATGCTGTTTAAAGACAATATAGTAATAAAATATTTGAGAAGAAATAACTATAAGTGTTATCCGTTATGCTGAGTATCAAAATTTTGTTTACATAGTTGGCATAATTTGTGACTTTTAATAAATATCAATTTTAAAACTATGTACAAATTTTAAACTTATTTCCTTAGATATAGTCCTTACAAAAAATTAAAAGAAAAAAAATTTGGAGCTCTTTAAGTCGTCTAGTGGAGCTCGTCTATAACATTCGATCAAACTAAACTAATATTTAGAATGGATTTGACATTGTCACCCGTCTATCATGTAGGATGAGAAGTAAATGCTATTAGACACATTAACTAGATTAGTACTAAATATAGAAATGGAACATGCACCTGTAGAGCTGTATGTGATAATCTACTTATCTTCACAAATATTCGCTACAGTAACAATGCCGTCGCCACTTAATTACACGATGAAATAGCTATTCTACTATTTTATATTTTCGTAAAACCTAGACTAGGTTCGGCTTTGAAAACCTTTTCGCAAAGCCTTCCCTGTCATTATCGATTGTCATCCCACAATAGTCTTTCAATGGGAGGGCCCGGCGGGGTCCATTGTAGCGTGCCCTTTTATTACCGGATTTAGATCGTGACTTGTACCACGCAATGGAGTGCAGAGAAATCAATGCGGCACCGCCTAGGTACATATTGTTAGTACGTTTAGTAAAGTATCAGCCAAAAAATGTCCCACTGCTGGGCAATGGCATTCTCTGTACAGAGGGTATTGGGGCATAGTCCAGCACGCGATCCCACTGCGTATTGGCGGACATCACATATCTTCGAAATATTTATTTTTATTGTTTCGAAAATATGCACGTGGTACGTACGCTCTTAAAATTCATTGGTGCTGCATCAGGGATTGAACTAAGTTGCTCGAGTACCTATATTGAATTAAAAGCGAGCGTCTGTGAATTATAGCGTCTCTACTACTACTACTGCTACTAATATAGAATTACCACGCTCGATTTCATTGCAGTGCCAGTTGTCGCCAGCGCACGTTCTTTTGCCGCATGATCTCTTGCCACATCCTTTATATCATATCTTTGGTTTGGTACAGGTTCAAAAATATAATAATTTACAATTAATAAAATCTTATTTTGAAGAATCAGAACAGTATACCTCGCTATCTTTCATTCAAAGAAATTGTTAATAGATGGTATTATCATACATATTTTATACATTTTAAACGAAGGTTTTATTATGAAACCCTTAACTTCATTCTGTTCCATTTTTCATCATCATTCAACTTTATCCATTTAATATATGTTCGCTCTTATACTTTTACAACCAAATGAAGTTAATATATTTACTTGATCAAGAATTTACTTTGTATATAGTAATGCATGTTTCTCAAATGTATTTCATTAATATAAATGTAGTTCATTGCCCACTGAAGTTTTTACTATAGGTATGTACGTACATTAGTTTTAGAAATAATCCCAGACGTGCAAAGAAATTTTACCTTTCTATTATATTAATATTGTGTTATACTAATGTTGTTTGATAAATATCAATTTACACTGTAATTTACATTTTTCAAAACATTTATATATAGATGTTGCAGAGGTTAAGGATGTCCTAATACACCTTTAGTGAAACGTGAAACTTATCGTTTTCTGTAGAATCTAAGGTGTGAGGGGCAAAAATTGTTTATAAGTGAAAAAAAAAAAAAAAAACAGGGAATTCGGGCTTTACAAAATCACACTATCACTAGTTATTTGTATTTTAAGTCTATTAAACGACTTATTCGAAGGGAAATGAGTTACTATGGTAAAGCAAAACATACTCGTATTGTTGCATTATTTAAAACTGGTTCGGGTTTAAACTGACCGTGAAAAATGTTATATCACGGTGCATTCACTCGCACATGCCGAATTACTGTGATTAATTATACAACAGATGCGTTTAATTTAACGAGAGAAACGTTATAATAATTAATATTGCAGATGTAGACGGTTAAATTCTTGGTCCGTGTAATTATGTAGCGTTCAAATAAGTGGATTGTATTCAAAATTACAAAGAAAAGAAAATTTCGCTGAAAACCTAAACAATTAATACCACGTTTGAATAAAAAAAATAGATTAATCGCTTAAGAAATCGCTAGTAATAATAGCTTTTTAGGCGAAAATTTTTAAACTTGGTATCAATACGAAATACATTAATACAAGGTTTTCTTTTAACTCACCTTCCTTGTTACTTGATTGATAGCATTGATAATTGATGTATTTATTCTGTCTTTTTGTAATGTATTAAAATATATTATATTATGCAATAATATGCGTTAGGTTTCGCAACTACGCCCTAATCTGTAACTAAAAAGAATATGTAAAAATTTAAAGCATACTTCGATAAAAATTGTAAAACAGCATGTTTAAGCATTTTGTTGCTCATAAACAGCAAAGTGTAATTTTTACCAAGAGACCGCTTTCCCGAGATCATTCTACAGTTTTCATCTGTGTAATGGTTGGATCGGAACAATTCATCGATGTTTTTGATTTCCCTCCATATTTTCTTGCGTGCATACAAACTGGAATTCCTCGAAGCTTGGAAATCTAAATGTTTGTAACATTTCTTCTGTATAGTTTCGGGTGCGTTGTTATTTTCAAGTAAGGAGTCTTTTGGCTCGATACAGAATTCACGAATTCTAATCTCAAATGCGCTCTTTTTGCTCCGGGATGTATAGGAATGGCAGAATATCCGGGTTATATGAGTTCTATATTCCATATATAGAACTCATTGCATGGCATTGAACCTTTTTCTTGTTTTTTTTTCTAACTTTATGGGAAGGATAACTGTTGATTAACAAAGTGTTGAGCGTACTTAAACAGCTTAATGTTATCATGTCACACTAAAATGTTATCGACCAAAACATTTTCAATAATCAAAGCTTTCGCCAAAAACAAAAAATAGGTATATACATTTCGGACACAGCAAAAACTCTGCGCGTGTTTTTCATACTTTCCGCAATGTTATTAAAGCAAAAAAATATTTCATCCCTCCCACGGGGAGCGTCGGATGCTGCAGCGGGAATGGAAGTCATATGCCATCGTTATCCGATAAGTTATTACACATTCCGATGTACCTACGTAACCAGGTGGCGGTAGGGGTTTGCTGGTTTTTATTTAAATAAAAACTTATGAAACTTCTTTTGATATTTTTATTACTTATACGATGAAATATACACTGAGTGCCAATTAACTTCGAAATGGTTCACGATGCGTCATGAACCGTTTTTAGTTACATTTTAGCCTGCATGAAATGTCATTTTTCTTACAATTAGTACCTTCTAATCACTTAGTTTACTCTTACGACAATGTGGCAACGTATCTGCTTATTTGGCTGCGCCATAAATGCTGCCGTCCAGGAAAGTACCTAGGAAAACAGGAGCAAATTAGCTCTATTTATTCTTCTGGTCAGTGAAGTAATCGGACTTCGCTAGTGACTCTTGGTCGACTTCTCAACTGAAGCTCCACCGGTATTTTGCAATTATTTGGACTATGATATCGGGCCAAATCGCTCATTAAACTAATCAGGTGAACTAATAAAAATATTTTAGTGATGAGATTGGCGTTTTTGGACTATTTCGCTCCTGTTTATTGTTGACGCATTGATTTAACAGTGCCTTTCAACGTAACGCATACTTCTTTGTGTCTAAAGTTTTGTTTTATTGTTCCAGGGTAAGTTGGCTGCGGTCTTTATTATTGCGGACATTAACTTATATTCTTCGCGTCATATTTTCGAAAAGTAAGGAATAATATTTTTAAATTGTATGTTATTTTTTTTTGTTGTTTTTATTTTTTTTATGCTTTTTGCATTAATTATTTTTATTTAAATAAGCTAAATATATATATATATATATATATATATATATATACACATACACACGCACTCGCAATCACACACATAAACACGCGTAAAAATTTAGTTACAAGCGACAACATTCACTTCACTAGTTGCTGATATCCTTCTTTAAGTAATAGTCTCGTACTAACCGCTTAAACGAGGTTCTGCTAGGTGCTCTTCGAATGTCTTCAGGTTAGGAGTTCCAGAGCAGTGCAGCCTGAACGGTAAAAGATTTACCAAAGAAAGTAGTGGCGTGGAGAGGAATTTTAATCTTTAGATTAGATGAAGAACGAAGATGTCTTTCATTACATTGAGAGAGGTATTGAAATTTATCCTTAAGATAAGACGGAGAAGCTCGATCATTTAAAATTGAAAAAAGTGAAAGCAAAATTCTATAGTTACGTCTTTGTTGAATAGTAAGCCATCTAAGACGTGTGCGATAATTACTGATATGATCATATTTACGAAGACTGAAAATAAATCTGATACAGTTGTTGTAAAGGCGCTCCAGCTTGTTAAGAAGTACTTTGTTTAAGTCTGGGTAACACACATCTGCATAATCAATTATAGGTAATATAAGCGTCTGAACAAGCATTAGCTTGGTCTTAAAGGGAAGAAAATTCTTTAAACGGTAAAAGGTTCGAAAGGCTGCATAGATTTTACGGCTGACTTCTGTGACATGTACTCCCCAGCATGTATTATTGTATTAAGTTAATAAAAAATGTCTTTCTAGTATGCTAGTCGTGCAATATCTTATTTCACGGCTTATGTAAGCCGTAAAATCGCCGAAAGATTTTTTTGTTTGTTATCCAGCGAAGTCAGTTTAAAAGGGGTCAGTGTTTGTATGTGATTGCGTCAGTGTTGTCGTTCGTAAAATACATTGCAACATTCAAAGGAAAAAGCGGGGAACGCGTCACTCGCGCTATAAAACTCCCATAAATATCTTAAGACAAGCTCGATTTGGAACCGCAACTATTGCAAGGACCAGTACGTCGTCCATGCTATTGTGACTTCATTGTAACGTTGTACGGACCGTAAAGACCGTAAAAATCTCACTCAAGTAATGTTGTGATGAGTGTTACGCGTACTTTATACTACGTATAATTCACAGTAATATGTGTACGATAGTTTCACAATGAACTTGGCCCGTACTTTATGTTTACATCGTTTTAGTTACAATTGGAATTTGGTATCTGTGACGTCACGCAGTTTTTTTTTTATTTAAAACTGGCCAGCACTTGACTGCCATCCCACCTGATGGTAAGTAGCGATGCAGCTAAGCTGTTCCAGTTTATAATGTCATTGCCATTAGTCACCCCATTAATTTCTCCTGGTCTTAGCCTATTTAAGAAACATACATACTTCGATTCTTGCTATTACGATCGACCGTTTTTCTTCCAATTAAACAAAGTTCTTAATTTACTTACAACTTGTTGTCTGTGTTTTGAAGTGAAAACTTCTTTGGACGCGTTGAACACTTTTTGAGTGAACAAAAAGCCTGTCGTCACCGAACGATCTCCATGAGCTATTTTTCAAAAAGGAATACGCAAAAATATATTTGTGGTTATGGATATGATATAAATATTAATTAAATACTATTACTATCGTTCGGAGTGGCTTTTCTTCATGTGAAAAGTTGCCAAGCGAGCAGGCGGTTCACCTGATGTTAAGTGAATACCGCCGCCCGTGGACATCTGCTACACCCGAGGGTTACAGATACGTTGACAACCTTTTGAGGATTTGGCTCCGGCTCCCTCACTCACCAGATGAACCGCGAAAGTTTTTGTCATACTTCCTCTTTACGCCAGTCTTCTGTGCGGTCGTAGCACTTACCCGGACGAGCCTAGGCTGCTGCGTGGCCTTACCGCAGTTAAAAACCTATAAAATATGTACAATTAAATATTGTTAATATTGTTAAACCTATAAATTATGTAAAATTTTAATTTTAATATTTTGTTTTTGTTACAAAGGTGACAATCTCTGCAAACTGTTAAAAATTGAATTTTATATTCCAATTCTTCATTAGCTTGTTTGATCCAATTATACTGACTTTTTGCTATCCAACTATTAATTCACTCCGACAACTCTGTCTCAAAGACAACGGTCTGTCACATTGTTCGGAGGCGACACGGGCAATTTCATTTACGCGTCAAGACGACCGCATTTCGAATCGATAAGTCTGATAGGGTCGGTCGCCCAACTACAAATTTATTCGAAAGGTTTTCAATTTTACATTAAACCGTATCACATTTGGACCTACTTTACACTTTTGTATTTTGCATTTACAAGGAAACTATTTCATACGATCATTTTAAAAGCTAGTGAACTGACACTGAGCTACCGTGGCTTAGTTATGTTTATGAATATTTTAAATTTTAAAACGGAAATTATATTTTGCAGAGAAATAATAATCCTGGGCAAATTTTAGTTAGCTTTGCTTTGCACCAAAAACCCACTAACTATAACTCTTTGTTTTCATGAAAACGATGTTTTCATAAACTTCAGTTTTTTTTTATATCTATAAAATAAGGTCAAGTTAACCAATTGCTATGAATAAATAGTTTAGTGTTTTATTTTTTTCTCGATAGAATAACTTCACGACTTTCACCAATTTTCACTTAAACAAACAAGAATTTGATCGTTCTCAGTGTTACGCGGTTATAGAGATATAACTTAACTCCTTTCAATTAAAAAAATACTTTTAAAAGGTTTAAAGTGTGCATCTCTATGTAAATACATTAACTTCTGTCCATACAAAGCAAATGATGTCAGATAATGAGACGTATTTTACGAATGAGAACTTATTCTTTGTCAAAAATTTACTGGATTGTCTATTTAAAGTAAAAAGGTAAGAAATGATTGCCGTCGCATGTACTAAAGTACATTATCATCATCATTATCATGAGGGAGTTTCGAAACAATAGTAACTCTCCGTGACCGCGCTTTTAGTATATAGCGTTGTAAAATCTAACTCGCAAATGTATTCGTTAATGCTAAATGCTGCGAAACTGATGTAATAATGTTATCGATCGGTTACGTCTGACTTCATATTGGTGCAGTAATTTCAGCCTTTCAGAAATACGGAATATTATTACTCATCCGTTAACGCGAGCACTTTGTAGCGAACTACACTCAAAATGTATTATAATATATTCATACTATATACAATTGTATATATATGCATATATACAGTAGGAATATATTATGGAATGTTAAACACCACGTCGTGTATTAGTGATTACAGCGACGTAAAAATGACAAAATGAGGATACCTACGGAGGTTCTTTCGCCTGTTTCTTCTCTGTTAGAGAAACCTCATTACAAAACGGTGGTAGATTAAAAAAAAAACAATGAGTATCGACAGATTAAATTTATATTTTTTATTTCGATGAATAGATCTGTCAGTTATGTGACTGGAAGAGAGTTGACGTATGAATATGGTTGGGTGCTTGTAAGGCCTAAGACAGAGTGACAAAGTTTTGGGTGGATTTTGTGAAGAAGAATGTCTGTTAAAGTGTTGAGTACTAATATGACGGTTGATAGATGGTAGAGAAATACATATTGGGCCGACCCCACCTAGTGAAGAATAAGGATAGAAGAAAGAAGAAGAGATTAAATATCTGTAATCTTAATCTTAGCCGTATCAAGCAAATTCGAATCACTAGATTTTTATTTGTTTCTTTATTTTCAATATGTATTTGAAAAATACAAGTAACTTTGCTGTTAATTGCATAGCTGTTGTATAGAATTTATGTCATAATAATCACAGATAGGCGATCGGCCCCGATAGTGTTATAAGGGCCTAAGCGTTTGCATGAACAATGCACCAAGTCGATGTCAGAGAAGGGGTAATTTTCATCCCCCGAGTAGGAACAAGATGGATACATTAAAGACAATACGTTCGATAGAATCGGTGCAATCTAGAGAGTGGTCTAACGGGTGGACGTCTAGCTATTGTCTCGAAATCTTCGCCTGCAATTGTGATGTCGTCTTGCCGTTAACGTTGAAAGATGTGTTATCTCTTGCCTGTTACATGAAGCAGCTGTAGAGAGGTTATTTATATTTGTTTGTTTGTGCATCTGTGTCTGCGTTTTTATGTACAAATATTTACCAGAGCCTTCCTCTCACATGCAAAATATCATAGCTGTATTTGGAACGTATTTTAGAATGGATTAATGTGACAATAACAAGTAAATAATCGAATACCGAATAATCGAAATTTCGTCTTGTTCAAATTGATGTTGTGAAGTGTTCGAAATAACGTTAAACACGACAAAAACCTTATATAGCTTCACCAAACGGTAAGAGGTTTTTGTTTTATTGCAAAAACATAGACATTGAAAACTTTTTGGTAGCCGAGCCGATACTAGCCTTATTATTTTGGATTTAATTTCTCTACTCTATGCGGAATATATTCCGTTAATGGCTAGAGTTATATATCTGGAATACTCGCCATGAAAAGAAATTCATAGCTTCATTGATAATTCATAAACGAAAGTATTAATGTATGTCATCTTCAGTTTTGCAAGACCTTAATCAAACCCGCGCAAGGGGCGGCAATTTTCTTGACGTTGATAAATTTACGACGGACCGTAAGATCTTTATGAAATAAGGTGTTATATGAAGTAAATTATATATGTACCTCATATTTCACCGTTGTGTTGTAGTTGTTAAGCTATGGACTTCGGCACCGGGATCGTGGGTTCGATTCCCACACGGGACAACTTTTTGTGTGACCTACGGATAATTTTTTCGGAGCTGGGTGTTTGTCCACCTGAAATTTATGTGAGTTAAAAGTCCTTACAACACAGGATAATGTTTCCTACAGTAATAAAAGATATTTGAAAGGTATGTGGAGTCTACAAATCCGCTTGGGCGTGTACACTATGTCGTAATTCTCGAAGTACATAGGAACAGTTCTTACTACTTTTTTAAATTAGTGTAGATAGGATCTCAAGGCGATTACTTGTTCAAAACCTTATAAACTGAGTACTCTTAAAAGCCTGATTATCTATAATTAACAAGATCTCATTCTAAATCTATAAAAATTCCGTTTAAGCCGAGTAAGCTTTTATTATATGGCAAAAGTTTTATAATCAAGTCCGATGGATACTTGAAATGGGACGAAATTAGTAAGAGTTTTGCAAAGGAGCTTTTGTCCGTTAAAGAGTTATTTTTCCGAAGCTAATGGTATTTTTAATTATAGTAATAAAAACTATGAGAAGATAATTCCTTTATTTGAAGAAGAATTAACGCCACATAATGTTTTAGCTATAAGGTAATGACAATTTGAGATCAAACTTTATGACACACTTTAATATGCATGCAGAGATATAATTTTTTTTGTATCCATAAACATTTTCTTCTCCTCTCTATTACCAACGACTGGAAATATTTGAGCCTTTCTGGTCGATATGTGTAAGTCCACCTAAGACGTCTTATTATTCCTTGACATTTTCTATTCATTCAATTTCAATACTATTTTATATAAAAAACAAAACTGTAGCTATGTTGCGGTACCTACCTTGGGCGTAATTTACAACCTGGTCGCGTACTTTCACTTGTAATAGTAACAATAAGCATAAAATTAAATAGACGCGAAGCCAATAGCACTCCTGTCATGCGTAATGTGGATCTTTCTGTGTTATACCTGTACAATGAATTCTCTATAAACTTTATGTTCCCTTTATCCAACGATTCAATTACTTTCGCAGCTTGTAAGGTTACAACAAAGACAATATGTCTGCAGTAAATATTACTCTTTTATATATAGCAACAACGAACGAAATTTTTATCATAGCTCTCAGTAATAACATTATTATGTCTACCTGTATGATGTTTCGGGTAAAATTCCAGTGATTCGTATACGATGTTTCCCTTATCCGGTCTGTTTTTTTGTAAATAAATCACATTTGCAAATAACTCTTAGTTTTAAAGGGTGTAAGAGCACAAACCGCCACGCGAAAGAAATCAACAAAATTATGTGTAAAATCGTTTTGTAAATAAATAAATTCATTTTATAAATGGGCACATAATTTGTATTAATAATTTTTTTATGCGCAAGAGAATTATGGAAATAGTTTTACGTTTTATGTTTTTTTAGTTTCGTTCAAATACATATACATTAAAAAGACTATAGTGCAGGTATACAATTTTGCATAATTAATGTGTTAAATATTTGAGAAAAGCACTTACGGGAGTACTTAGAGACTTCATTAGTGCTTAATTAGTATTATATTCCTTCACCACTAAGCATGTTTAAATTAATAGGTCGAAAAGCTTAATTAAACAACACTTTCGATTATTTCTAATTTTATTTTGCGACTGTTAAATGATTTGATGATTTATTGTATTTCTTTATCCGAAATACCTGCTCACTATGTAATTAAACCAAAAAGTTGAAGCTTTCCGTTACAGTAACCACTATATTGAACAGGTCAAAATTAGCTGAGACGTAACACTGTAATTTTCCCTAATCAGTGTGTAAAACTTTCAAGTTTTCAAATTGAATAAAAATACTAAAAATCCAGCTACAACGTTATACGGACGTCGCAGCTCGCGAGCGCTTTCGTAGCGCGCTGTTTAAAACCGCGTTGAATAAGTAAAGGTCAACGATTACGCAGCGGGGGCCGGCTACGTAATTCGGTGTGGCGTCATCCACCGGTCTGAATATTACAGCAGGGGGCCTGAATATTACAGGAGGAGGCCTGAATATTACAGGAGGGCTCGTCCTGCCGGGCTATCATATCTCGCGGCGAGAACGCTGTACACAGGAATTTAAAATCTTTCTGAGAGATGCGTACTTTGTTCACGTTTGTGTACGCCAGTCTCATGTCATTGTTATTTATAACGAGTAACCTGGGTGGGGTATAAGACATAGGAATAGATGAGAATGCATGATACATAAGAATACAATGAAATGTGCATTTACTATTTATGTAATGTGTATTTAATCAAATATAACCTCAGCTAAATGGAAGCCCAGCGAGGAGGCAACAAACGAATGAGGGAAAGGAAAAATCCGTCCCCGGGGTTTTCAAATCAAGTTCTCATCTTACTGAGGTATCTTTGAATAAATGTACACTTGATGACTCCATGGCGCAGTTGCCAAGGTATTTGCTTCGGCGTCGAGGATCGTGGGTTCGATTCCCACACGGGACAACTGTTTGTGCGACCCACAGATAGTAGTTTCGAATCTGGGTGTTTGTCCTCGTGCAATTGATGTTTGTGAAACGTCCTTACAAGAAAGGATAATATTATCCTACAGTGAGGGCAAAGTTAAAAAAAAAATCAAAAAAAATGTACTTAGATGATGATGCAATACTTACGACCGGTTTCACTATTCAATCTACAGATAGATTTCGTTAAAAGAGATAGAATTTTGACGTAAGTATTATAGAGCTAATGTCAAATATCTATTGGGTCATTTATACAGATTCCTATAGAACATAAATTTGTGGGACGAAATATTAACTTCGAGTTTGGACTGTGATAGGGCTACGCAACGGTCTTCGCTGTTGCACGAAAGAGCACGTCCTTCCGGGTAATTACCACGGAAGACCGGCGTGAAGTAGTAGTCTTATACCTCTGCGTTTCGTCTGGTGAGTGAGGTAGCCGGCGCCCACTTTATTATAAGGTAGCAATGCATCTGCTACCCTTCGGGTGAACCGCCAGCTCGTTTGGCACTTTGTCTTATATAAAAAAAGTAATCGTCTTAAAAAGTTCTTCACCGATGTAATGTTCGTTGCATAATTTTATTTAAATAAAAAAAATATATAATTGAAATTATTAAAAATAAGAAAAAGAATTAAAGTTTTCATGAGTTTATAGGTACGCGGTGGACGTTAAGTTGTGAAAGTTTTCGAAGCCCTCTAAGTCGCGAAGTATATGGACGAAGTTTTCACTGCGGTTTAGTTCTTATGGCTCTTGGCGTGCCTTGTAAGCTGCGTAACATTAATTTTAGTGGCACTCTTGTGGTCCTCGTATATGAAATATACGGGCTTAAGTAGTTTATGGATTATTATTTTTAGATGTGAGGAAATATTTATAATTTCGTATTATACCGAGTCAAACTCCGCTACAAGGCAGCAAACTCCGCTTCTTCTGCTTATGGGTGTGCGTGAGCAGCGCTTATCGCTTGTTGTCTATTTTCTTTCTCTTTAACATATAAATTAACACCATAGACAATAAGCCTAACTGTGGATCTCTGTTTTATCTTTAAAACTCAAAATCAAAAATCTTTGTTTCAATCTAGACGAGCTCTAACTATTCCGACCCGAAGACAAATGTGTAAAAGTAAAGAAAACAGTTATTAACCGTGGCGACGGTTCACCAGATGTTAAGTGAGTACCGCCGCCTGTTTACATCTACAACACCTAGGGGCGTTGGGTCAACTTCTAAAGAGTGGGGCCCAGGTGACCTCCCACCACATGAAATTACTAGCTTAAGTGTGGTAGGGTCATGCAACAGCTACTGCTGATCCACGAATAGACATGCTGGTCCAGGGAAGTACCACGGCCTCACAGCACAGAAGACGGGCGTGAAGTTAAAGTTTCTTTCGCGTTTCGTCTGCTGGGTAAGGTAACCGGGGCACACATTTTTAAAGGTTGTCGCATCAGCATCCGTCCATGGGCGGTGGTATTCATTTAATATCAGGTGCATTGCCTGCTCGCCCTGATAAATTTACTCATAAAAAAATGAGGATGTGTTAGTTCCACACCACGCGGGTCTTCTGCGTGGAAAATTGCTTGCCCATTCGTGTAACATCAGGATCTGTTTCTTCGCTGGGTTCTTCGCGATATTTTCCTTTACCGCTGAAAACGTGTTAGCCAACACTTAAAATTATCAATTTTACTGGTCTTGAGTTTATCGAATTAAAAGCGAGCGCCCGCAAAAATGAGATGTATCTCATTTTGGCAATACGAGGGTGACAATTGTACTTTTTACCAAATTATTGTGGCAAACTTTGAAAGTTATGCCGCAGAACACCAGGAATAAAGTTACGAAACCGTGATTTCTCTATATGGGATATTCGAAAAATAATAACAAAACTCTTTGATGCCTGTCGCGGATATTCGTACGTGTAGAGCGACAAATCCGACGATTGTAATGTTAGTAAATGTTCACAAAATCACTACTTTATATCTACTTATTACTACCACAAAACCCACAAAATATTAGAATGCTACACCGACCGTTCTTCACGTTCAACGTGAAACCTCATTTCAATTGTCATCATTAATGTATAGCTCTGGCGCTGAGCTTACGCAAATTGCCAATGTCTCTAAAGCACCGAGTAATTAGGTTGACATAATTATTAATTTAGCGCATTGATCAAGCCGGATTTTGGTTCAAACTGTTCAATTACGACCATATAATGCACGCATTTGATTACTGTATTATGTGGATATTCTCGGCGACTATTCTGTGTTTGCTAGATGTTACTCTGTCTTGAAATATGAAATGTGAAAAATCGGTATACATACGTGATTTTATGAAACCCAGATGTAACTAAAAATAATTTATTTTAATGCTTATATGGCCAAGGAATTTACCTATTCCGCTATCTCGTAGTCTAACATATCAATAAATATAACTCGTTAGTCACGTTTTGGCATTCACATTATATTATTCACATTATTATTAAGTATACGTAGACGTAGTACTTGTAATACTAAGTCGTAACAAAAACATTCCAGATAAGAAACAAGATTGCTTTTTATAACGAATCTATATCGTCCAATTTATGTTTTTCGTAAGTTTCTGTAAGTTACCTATTTTAATATGATATTCATTTACGTGTCGATGTATCACATACGATAAAGCAAGAAAATATTCCATACTCATGTTACTACATGTGCTTCAAATCCACCAACCAGCCCTACCACGCTACTCTTCTGTTGTCGAAATATCCATGAGGAATGCTTATAATGTATCGCTTTCTTGTTTGCCATATTATACATATAAATTAACCGTAATACAATAATAAGAACGGCAGCGTCGACTTGTTATCAATATACGCCAATTCTTTAATAATTCTGCACTATATCTGGGCATGTTTTCGTCCAACTTGATTTTCAACCGATGAAATTAGTCGAGGCTAATGGAATGTTTCCGATACGAGGGCTGCGCAGGAAAAAGCGAGGTCTCTTAAATTATTTTTATTCAACGGGTGGTGGTGGGACGCGATTTGAATTATTGACGACGTAGCCACGTGGACGTATTAGAAACTGTTACCGTTATTGAATGTTTAGAACTAAACACATGCAATTGAATCAGGACTCTTTCACGATTTTGCTAAATTATTTAGTAAATGAATCAAATGATGAGATGGTGGAGAATAACAATCGTTTTTAGCGGTCTCGCGGATTAGAATTTCCGAGGGTTAGATGACTCCATGGCGCAGTTGCCAAGGTATTGGTTTCGGCGCCGGAGGTTGGGTTCGTTTCCCACTCGGGTCAATTAATTGCCTGGCCCACAGACAATTGTTTCGCATGTGCGCGTTTGTCCACGTGTAATTTATGTTTTTAAAACGATCTTAAAACACATGATTATGTTTTTGTACTGTAAACACAAAGATTGACACTAACATAAAAAAGTTTCCTGTTTAAATCCCAATTACAAACTATAAATAGTAGATAGCCCAATATTAACACGAATTCAGGAATAAAGTAAAAATATCTGAAGGTTAAAAATCACCGGTTTCGAGATAAAAGCGTTAACCGACAGTAAATCGTGAAATGAGCTCAAAAGATAGAAAATATTAATGCCTTCAAACCAAAAAGCGTGGCGAGCTATATTGTATAGAAAGAATGTGACAGCGATGCGGCGACGTAATGCGCTGAAACTTGGAAACTTTTGCACTTCTAAATGGAGTTTATCTTAACAAATGATTTATGAGGTGGGATTTATTTTTTATTTTCAGTTCAAGCGAAATACGGTTTTATGGCTGCGTCTTTTATTTTGCGATTTTATTGTTTGAATAATGTTTCTACGTATTATTTCGCTGGTCGTTTGTTATTCTATATAAATTTCTGTACTGCAACATTGTATGTAATTCCTTAATTATATTTATTACTTCATTGTGCTCTACTTGTCGTTAAAGTGAAAGTCAAAGTAATAACCTCTTTATTTTATATAGGCTTGTTTCAAGCTCTTATTGTTCGTCAAAAAAGTACCTTCCCAAATTTAGACCTGTGCACAGAAAAGCCGACAAGAAACTCCACCTTTCTTCAATATAGATTCCTGGCTTGTGGGACACATTGGACAAAGTAAATCTAAAAAATTATACATTTATTTCGATCGAATGTGATGTGACTGACAGAATGCAAGGCGGTGGAGAAATGCGTTGTAGGTCTTGATAGAACTCTCGTGGCAGAAACATTCATAATTAGGTTTACAATTCCGTTTTCATTATAATATAACTAATAAATTGTTAAATGTTAAAAAACAAAGAAAAAGTGACACTAAATAATGTAGGAAACTTTTTAACATTAACAAGTACCTAAGTACCTACACAAAATTTTCATATGTTAGCTTTTAATATATAATATAAAATACAACATTAGTAATCTAAATAAAAAGAATATGTAAGCATAAGCATCTACAATTGTTACGTAAAACATTAAAAATACAACATGGGTAAGGTAAGGTTACAAAAAATCTATTTGATATCGAACAAACTAAAACCAACACCAACCGATTTATTACGACGATTGAAATTCCAATTTTGCACCCGTTTTAAATGCATAACTGAAGAGTTCCAAAGTGAAGATAGATTGGTGTACCTATTGAGAATTCAGTTCGCGGTACAAAAATATTCATCAATTCTATTTCCACCAGTTGACTCTCATCGACTAAAAGCAAGTTCCCCAACTACCTTTTGGCCGCTCGTTGTATCGTTTAAGGCGCACGAAATTAGAGTGATTTGTTATAGAATGAAATTTATTTTGAAACATTTTAAAACTTTCTTTAGAACTGGAATAAGTGATGATTTTGATTTTGAGTTACAGATTTTGATAAATTTTACGTTTCATAGAAAAATATCAAATCAATGAGATATCCAAACCTATTTATGAGGATTGGCCACGTGGTTGCGTCAGGTATGTTCTATATGTGTTCAGAGACATCTCTGAAATGGTACATGTTATTGACACTAAATATGTAAGATTTTTTTAACTCTTTATTTTTTTTATTCACACGTCTTCTTTTAGAAATTATGTAGTTATTTTTTTTATTATGTTTGTGTAAAAGCTGATTGGTATTATATTGGTCGAATTGTTATTCAAATTCGCCGTTGCCATAGGAAGACTGATCAAATACACCAAATTAATATCTTTCAAATTTAAAATGTCGCAAATATGTTGCGATAACAAAAATCCTTTAAAAGCTCATGTCAAACCGGTAATGGAAAGTGAGAAAGTGCTGCTTAGTGTTTTCTTTAAAGAATTATTACCAAGTATAAGAAAAATGTTCTCTTAAATCAAATACTGGAATAAAACCCGTCGAGAGATGCAACGGAGTCAGTGGGTGAGTTCAAATGCATTACGTCGACACGCCTCGCCGCCGCAATCTTATCATATGTATGATGTATACGAGCTAAGCTTCCAGGCGTCTTGTCTTGAATAATTCTGCAATCGACTTCGTGTATCTATTACGGTTTTATAACAAAATTACCCTGGCATTCGTGGCATGTTTATTCATAAAAATGAAAAATGATTTTTTGTCATATATAGTGCAATCAAAATGTAAAATACAAGCTTTCACTTCTCCCACTTCTGATCAGATAGGTCCATCACGTATTTGTCCACGGAACTAACTACTTTCGAAATTGTTTCGTTTGTTTGTTTCGTTTCGGAAATTGCTGTTTAATTTTTTGTGCGGCATTTGATTTCAACTTTTCAACTTAACTTCAATAGATTTAAAGCCGTACTAACTCATCCTTAAGCATTTTTTTATGCGAAAAGTTGTCAAACGAGCAGAAGGTTCACCTGATGTTAATCGAATACCGCCGCCCTGCCACACCAGAGGGTTACAGATGCGTTGACAACCCTTTGAAAATTGGGCTCCGGACACCTCACTCACCAGACGAAACGCGAAAGTATTTGTCATACTTCCACTTTACGCTGGTCTTCTGTTAGGTCGTGGTACTTACCCGGACGGGCCTGCCCATTCGTGCTGCGTGGCCCTACCACCGTAAAAACGTAAAACAAAAATGACTTGTTATTTCAAAGGGTGCACCTAATAGTCTTTGATAAATAATAGCTTTTAAAAGCCAATTGACTCGGTCATAAGTATATTTTCCATTATTGTTCCTTTATTGCTTTTCAGATTTTAACCTGAAAGACCAATTAAAGCTACCTTATCGCATTTCAAACGATGACTCCTATAACTCAGAATGTTGAATAAGTAACAACTACAAATCCCCTATACGCACTTCAACATTATTTACGTTAAACTGTTAAAGATGGTTAAAGATGCGCTAATGATTTAGATATTTAGCAATTGCTACATAATTTTTATTGTGGTTGTTAAGTGGATTCTCATAGTTGGCATTAAGGATAGAACTTTATTTCTTTTAAAACTTAGAATCGCAATATGTTTTTTTATAATTCTTTTCGATTTCTGCAATGTTCTCCAATGATAGTTCGAATTTTGAGACAACTTTTTATTTTAAGCATTTCCTTTTTTAAACCGTTACCATTAAACATCGTTATTTTTTTATTATTTCCTTTTAAAAATGATTATTCATTAAAATTATTATTTTATGTCGCAATATCAGCAAAAAACTTACATAGCATTACTAAACTACAGCACAGTTTACATATATCATAATTATTCTTAAATTTACTTATATGAAACATTATGTCACATAAAAAAAATGTATTCAATTTTACTATAGATAATATTTGCTGCTATGTGTACTGTGCAAGAGTCACGCATCAGCTTCTACTAATATATATTTGAGCTAGTGTGACTGGAGAAGTAACTTGGCAAGTTGTACAAGTATTTGAAGTTTTGCATTTCCTCATCTGTCTGAAGTAATTGTGACTAGTAGTGTTATTACCCATTCTGGATGTTCTGGTGCGGCGATAATCATCAAATACCAGGTGAATCCTCCGCCCGTATCGCCCTCTCCCATAAAGGGAAAACTAAATTTCTCCCCGCCTAAAGTTCCGAATAAATTTTCACCGTGCGCCACTGAACGATGTTCGCCGTACCGTAGTTTCAGACTGGCAATGCTATAAATACGCGTTCGCCGTTTGCACTGCGCCGCGCCGGTCAGTAAATCCACTGACTAATGGCGGCTCGGACTCTAGGGGGCGATGCGATGCTAAAACTGGCCTATTTCAATGAACTGAAAGGGGTGTATTGCCCCGATACAACCCAGCTTGGGTTGTATTTTCGCTGGAACCTATACGAGGAAAACTTTAATGCTTATTATATGCAGTTTATTCTTATAAGCTATTGTTTCACGTATTTTGGTTGATAGCCGGTATCAATAAGGCTGAGATTCTGAGGTTCAGTTATGCTTAAGTCCCATTTGGAATAATTACTAGTGGTACACAAATATAGCGTTTTTAGTAGCAATGATATGTTATTTTTAAACGATAGTGTTTCAACTATCTTCTGGTAGTAGTAAAATAGTCTTACGAGTACATCAAAGAATATAAAAATACAATACTAATTATTAAAGTTACTACGGTCCATGTCAAGCACATAATAATGTTGTTAAACAGTCACACAGAGTAGCGACGTAAGTAGAGTATTAGAACAGATACTTGAAAAAAAAAAAAAAAAAAAAAAACGAAGGATTTTTGACTATTCAGCGTCCTATACAGCTTATCTAAATTTTCAAACAGGAGGTGACCTTGATATTCAATATAGCTATATTTACTCATGTAGCCTAGCTATATAGATATATGCGAAAAAATTTAATACCTTTGATTTTGAAAGTCAAGCTGAGTCCAATATATGAATTGATGGTCTTGAAGTATATTTTCATCTGCAATTTGTAACAAAAAAATATTTGACCCGGCAACGTCTTTCTTTCTAATTTGTTGTTAACGCGGCGTATTTTACAAAGAGGTAATGTTTTACGGACAGACATCGCTCAAAAGAAATCTTTGTCCTTTTAAAAATACCGATTTTCTTGCAATTTTGTAAGGGCATTCCATCTTCAATACGTTTACATAAATTTCCTAATTCGTGGGCATCACGCAGCAATTGTGTAGGTCGGAAATATTGCATTGCGCGGAGCTCTCAACTTAATGAATTCATTTCATCTTGTGGAGCCGAGTGGCGGTAATTAATTAATTTAATAAAAGCCTTGCCTTAATTTATTATTATTAAAACCAAGTAGTTGCTCATTTATAGTACGTTACGATTCTGTTCATCGCATTCATTTGTCCGCCAGAAGAAACTTTTTTCAAATGACATCAAGCATTGAAGTCATTAATGTCAAGTACCCGGAGGACCGAGCTTTGCTCGGTTTGTTTTTTTTTTTGTGTTTCGTGTGTTTTGGAAATTATATTTAGATACAAATTACTGAGTAATGACGTAAATGCGTAGTATTTTTCGATCTTACCGACTAATAATAAGAAAATATGAAGTGGCGTTTTTCACAAAAGAAAATACTTTAAAAGAAAGGGAAAAAAGTAACAAAATAACAAATCGACAAAAAAATTAAAAATAAAGAAAGCAATGATCTGGAATCGAAAAAAAAAGTAAAAAAAAAGACTGTGTAAATGATCGTGATACGAACCACGGCCGTCTGTCTGTTTTGGGGCCGCCCGATGACCGACCGAGCTATTATAACATTTTATTTGCGGCGAAATTTACCGTCATATTCAAATGATATTTTTCATTCCCTGAAAACAGGGATAAAAGGACATTTTCTAAAAATGAAACCTCGCTAGATCGATTTTTCGCCTCCGAATCTACGCACATACGAAATTTCATGAAAATCGCTGGAGCCGTTTCCGAGATTCCGATTATATATATATATGTTTAAAGGATAAGATTCCATCTTAATTGCATCATATTTCACGAACTATGCTAAGTATTTATGAAACATTAAAAGATCTTTGTTTCTGCGGTAAAACAGTTAACACTTGTAAAAATTGTGTGACGTAAATGCAAAATTATTATTGCGTTTCGCTTAGTAAATGTGTCAGCTGAATATCACCTGGAGAGACAATCGTAGCCAACATGGCTGCAACGATGCTGGTGATGTGAGGGACTATGTTCGGCGGCCCCCATTAGCCAGTTGTTCCACATCTCTTTAAAATTAAAGAAAAAGAAGGGTATAACGTTTTTGAAAGTGTTCACAGTGGAACCACGATTTATGCCAAGTTCCGATACATTTTGTGGCATAGAAAGAGAAATAAAAACTCCGTGAAAAGGTGCTAATACAGTCGAACATAAAACCATACTTCACTCTCTATAAAAATCTAATATATCTTATTTAAGGCGAGCTCAATTCAGAAGTGTAAAAGTTTCCGAGTTCCAGCGCGCCACGTCGACACACCGTTGTCGCATTCCTCTTGTACAATATTGCTTTTTTCCTTTTTTACTTTTACATCTTCATTGCTTCTTCGCACCTTAAAATTTCTCATACTCCATTTTTTATCTAGCTAGGACGTGTTTTAATGTTTTTTTTTTAATTTTAGTGCTACTCCCTGCACTTAAAATGAAGTAACTTAAAAATGTGTTAGAAAAAGCTGTCGCATGATTTTCGCACAAGATTTTTGTGTAGAAGCGCTTCTTAGTAAAATGCATAATTTGTGAAATATTTAGTAACTTCCTCATAATTTTCTGTGATAATTATTATGGCTAGTTTGGCTTTTCTAAGAAGTAGGTTAGGCGCCACGTGTCGCCATTGTTGTGTTGTAACGGAAATTTGAATCTGTAGAATTTATTCACGTTTTTACGATACAGCAGTCATGTCGTATCGTGAGGTTGCTATTCTAAAATAAGATAAAATAGATTTAATAATGAAAGGTAGACCAAGTAGCCATTAGGATAGAGTTTGGAAGATAACTTTTGGAGACGACTTTTTTTTAAGAAGAATGGAACTTTTTTTTAATAAAAATTAAACCATATATGAACTAACCAAAATGTAGAATTTAAAAAAAGAAATATAGTAAATTTATAAGCTGTGGCGACCCAATTGGCGTGGGGAGTAGGGAATCTGTCTCTTGTGCCAGGGGGTGTGAGTTTGATCCCCACTACTGGAAATGTGTGGGTGTTAATATATTTATAATATGTATTTATTTACGAAAGAAAGGTAGGTTTAAGTATGTTTATCAGTTTTCTAGGACCTATGTGTAAACAATGTGTCTATAAATGTGTGTATGAGTTCAACTGTAAAATTGATTACAGCTGAACACACACACACACACACACACAAACTGTAAGACACATTTACAATTTTTGAAGGACCCAAGTCTCTTTGCTACATACGTACATTCGTATACTATATCCGAAACGCCGGCTCGAATTGAACTGGACAGTGCAGACCCGTTACTCTCCGTCTGCAGTGCCACAAATACGTTTTAAGTGCCCTGCATGCAGAGAGCGAATTTATTGGTGGCAGTCAAGTATCCATTAGATAATTCGGCAATTAAGCCACTGCTTCCTAAGTTACCACTACTAAGTTGATTGTCGTAATGCCAAGTCCCTTCTTTATTTTCTTATATTTTTAGACCAGTGTCTGTGTCACTGTCAGTATTTATATCTTGTGCCTGAGATTTTGTATAGTCTGAGGTCTTGGGTTTGAGTGCCAATGACATTTTATAAGTGAAGGTGGTTTGACTGATTGTTTGGTTGGTTAGGGGGGCGGTCCAGATATTTTAAGCTGTTACCGCCACCCATGAGTCTGGCATTGCTATTGTGTTGCTAAACTTTTAGAGAGTGCAGACATAGTATAATTACAAGTACTTTTATTTCACGTCCGCTAAACTTTTCCAATATCTGTCGATTCGTGCAATTCAATACAGACTGGGTACAAGGGTCTTCTTGGTGCAACACAAATAAATTATTTTGAATTTGAATACCTCCTTTTTACAACTCTCGTTTCGGATGGGATTTTAATAATATAGAATAATCGTAGATAAGGGGCTTTGTATGAATATATTATTATAGAGACGTTTTAATTTTTTTATGTGAGGAGGTGGCAACTAAGCAGGCGGTTCACCTGATGTTAAATGGTAACCGCCGCCCATTGACGTTTGCAACACCCGTAGGATTGCAGACGGGTTGCCACCTTTGAATAAAGTGGGCATCGGCTACCACACTCACCATAAGAAACGTGGAAGTATAACACTTCCACTTCACGTAGGTCTACTATGAACAGTGCAACAGTGAAGACTATTTCGTGGCCCTACCACAGCTATAAAGACGTTTTAAACGTATAAATTTCCCACAAACAAACATTTAAGGTGTACCAACCAGAGCAATTAGTAGTACTTCTGTTTTATTTAACAAAACTCAAGTCGACACGTCTATTATGCAATTTCGATATGTTTTAAATTAATATATACAGTGAATTCTATTACCTAATGCTGACATTATTTAATCAAGACATTATCTAACCTAACCTAACCTAACCCTAACATTCTCGACTGATCAATGGGTTAAATGATTAATCACGTTAACCTAATTACTCGCTGTTATAGCGACATTATCGAACATTACATGTGGAATAATTATCTAATCTTAGTAGTTTAACTAAGCCACGGGACAGCTGTGTCGCTAAGTAGCAGTAATAATTGACTGTCAGGCTATTCCAATCGAATTTCGAATCGAATTAAGTCCATTTATGCATGTTACGGTACATATACATTGTATCACCTTGAATGAGCTACACTGCTATAAAAGTGCCTCATTGACCTTTTAATAAAGTGGGCCCCGGCTACCTCACTCACAAGAGGAAACGCAAAAGAGTAACACTTTCATTTCACGCCGGACTTCTGTGAGGTCGTGGTTTTCACTGATGGGCCTGCCCATTTGCGCAACAGCAAAGTCTGCTGCGTGGCCCTACCACAACCGGTGTAGCTTGTACGATACGACCAATTTATTGACCGTATTTTCTTTAGAACATTGTCAGTGAAACAATTACCTTGCACCGAACACGAGTTAAATCCCATCCGAGACAGACAATATATTTCATTTACTACACTAACTATAATGTCAACACAGTACTAACTATAATTTAATATCCATCTTCTAGATGTTAGTAAATGTCATCATGTTAAATTGATTGTTATTTTCTTCTTCGATTGCCCAGCGCTGGATCACTTATCCAGCTGATATCCAGAAGGGATGTAGCACAATAGTCTTGAAAACCTCCTTTTCACGCTTACCGTCACATCACCCACAAACATCGTAATCGGACGCGTGATAATTATTACACTTATTTTATTCACATTAATATTTTCTGCACCATAATAATGCCGTAAACTTCTAATGTAGCTGTTCGACTTTTGAGACTTCTTCGACCTGAGCTTGTGAGTCGCCTTGCCTAACCACTAGGCCACCCTCTGTCCGGTACGCGGCGTGTGAAACTGCGCAAGGCGTCCATAAATTATAGCGAAGTTAATAGCCTCATACCGTACGCAGTCCGCATTGATTCACTGCCCCATGAATGATTGACGCGGTTCCCTTCGATTTTCTGGTGAATAATGGAGCTGATGTTGACGATGCAAAGTCTATTCGTCGCAACAACTGACTAACGTCATATATTAGTTTTACTAATTGTAAATTGTAACATAATTTTTTAAAAACTTTTTTTTAATATTGTCATTGTCAGAGTTAATTTTAGGCAAAAGTAAGGAAATTTTTGTGACTGCAACTTATGTCATCTTGTCAACTTGTGAATATTTTCTTATGTGAGAATTTGGTGTGTTGGCTGGGTTTACCCGATGTTTAAATGATAACAAACGAACGTGGACACTTGCCACACCCGTGGTATGTGCAGATGCGTTCCCATTTTAAAAAAAAGTTAATACTGGTCACTGTTAATAATGAAGTAAACAATACACCGTGGTAGGACCAAGCAGCAGTATTCGAATGGGCAGGTCCGTCCGGGTTAGTAACACGACCTCACAGGAGACCGGCGTAAAGTAGAAGTGTTACACTTCTGCGTTTCGTCTGGTGAGTGAGGTAGCCGGGGCCCGCATTATTAAAAGGTGGCAACACATCTGCAACCGGTGTTGTAAATGTCCATGGGCTGCGGTTATCACTTAATATCAGGTGAACCGCCAGCTCATTTGCCACTTACTCACATAAAAAAAAAACAATACTCCATCTTCTCGCTCGTCTTCCGCGAGACCTTGATACTTCGGACCACTTTGCCTTTTCGTCAATCAAATCAAATCTTTATTCATCGAAGTAAGAAATATACGTTTCATCTATCGACAATGTTTTTTTTTAAATCTACCACCGCTTCGTAATGAAACCTAATACTCTAACGGAAAAGAAACAGGCGAAAGAAACTCCGTAGGTATCCTCGAATGGACAGGCTCGTCCGGTGAAGTTCCACGGCCACACCATTTTCGCATTTCGCCTGGTGAATGAGGTAACCGCAGCACACTTTTTTGACCCTCTCTGTCTGTCTGTCTGTCTGTCTTTCTGTCCGTCCGTCCGTCCGTCCGTCCGCCCGTCCGTCTGTTACCAGGCTGTACCGTGACAGTTAGGCAGTTGAAATTTTAACAGATTATGTATCTCGCACTTGGCCGGTTTTAAAGGTTGTCAACGCACCAGCAAGCCATCGGGTGTCCCTGCACGAAGCTTACCGTTTAACGTCAAGTTTATATATTAAATAAAAAGTTATGGCTTAAAAATATGCCAGAATATTGTGTACATCGGCAGTATCTACACCATCGTGCCCCACTGCCAACTAAATATGGAACTTCGACCAGAGCAGGGAAACAAACGGCGTATCGGTTGCCCTTTCAACTCTGGTACAGTTGTGATTTAGAGTTTGGCACGAACTCCGGGCGGTCGCTTTTCTAGCTAAAGCTGTGATGGTAACTTCGTAACGGAACATTTATATTGGAAACTGAAAGAAATGTTTGTACATTACAACTTCAATATTTATTGTATTTGTTTCAAAAAATTTAAAATTGGAACGTAAGCATAAAACGGTTGTTCATCAAAGTTATTTTATTTACTTATTGAAATTATACTTCTTTTGGCGCGTTAGGGAAAAATTATGAAAATAAATAAACTAGTACGTAATGTAACGTATAGAACACGAGAGCAACAAGGGCACACTTATGTAAGATCTTTTGTTGCTCTCTGTATGACTATTTTACAGAATATCTTGAGGCTATAAAGATACAACGCCTAATTGTTTTTGCGTCAACGTACTACAGCAATAACCGCGGCTGCAAGCGAAACTGTGGACACTTGTAGGAAACTTTGTTCTGGAAAGTTCATTGCCAATGCAGCAACTATTGCTCGCAATGCGCCCAGTGTTTACCGCATGACGCAATTAGCAAACAGATTAGCGATTGCTACATAATTACTATTTCCCGTTTTTACTATTCCATATAATCATAGTCAACAGTCTTCGCTGTTGTACGAAGGGGTAAGTCCGTCAGGGGAAGTACCTCACAGAAGACCGGCGCGAAGTGGAACTGTTGTAATTGTAAGTGGTGAGTGAGGTAACCGGGCCCACTTTATTGAAAGGTGGCAACGCATCTGAAACCCTACAGATATCGCAAATGTCCACGGGCGGCGGATATTACTTAACATCAGATGAACTGCCAGCTCGCGTGCCACCTTCTCAGATAACAAAATAATTAATTGTCTGACCTATTCATTTTGGCGACAATGCGGCCGTGCAATTAAATATTGTGCTTTTCATGCACTAGAAAAAGTATTGCTACGAACATTTATGGCCTTTATATCTAGTCAGAGAGACTCATCGTTGATTTTTCATAGCGTATGTCCATATACGAATTTAATCCCATTTGAATATTGCTGGAAATTTTGCTGTACTATTTTACCTTAAGATATGAACAAATAAAATAAAGGTAATCGTTATTTTTATAGTCCTCATCGTTTTATTTACTGTTGTATAGTCTTCACGACAAGCGGAGAAATGTTTGTGCTTCTCTATAATATAATGCAGTGACGTAAACAAGATTGTTCGCCTTTCACACAACGTTGTACAATGGCCTATTTACCGTATTCTAGGCAGTTGCCCCTCTATAGCCGCTACTTTGCTCGGAAACATTGTTATTGTTATGTGTTCTACGGTGATTTTATTTAGCCTACATACTCCGGGAGATGTGTGTTACAACCTTAAGCTCGGCTGAGCCTTGTTGTTAGAATAATATGAAAATTGAGTATGTTGAAGTAACAAGGGATTGTGCTGTTGTTAAATTACCATACAGACAGCTTTCTTTATGTGGAAAAGTGGCAAACGAGCTGGCGGTTCACCTGATGTTAAGCGATAACCGCCGCCCATGGACATTTGCAATACCCGTAGGGGTGCAAATGCATTGCCACCTTTTAATAAAGTGGGCCCCGGCTACCTCACTTACAGAAGTGTAACACTTCTACTTCACTCCGGTCTTCTGTGATGTCGTGGTACTAACCCGGACGGTCCTGTCCATTCGTGCATTAGCGAACTCTGTTGCATGGCTCTACCACAGTAAATCCCCGATTCTAGCAGTGAGAATATATGCATATTTTAGTACGTGTTTTTCTATTTTTATAAAAGTAGTACAGTAAAGTAACAACCTATACATGTATCACTGCTGGGTAAAAGCTTCCTCTGTACAAAGGGTATCAGTGCATAGACCACCACGCGAACCCACTGCGGATTGTCGGATTTCACTCTTCACATGTCTTCGAAATATTTTTTTTTGTTATTGTTTATTTCGAACAGGTTTTCTTACAATATTTTTTTTTACCTATGAGCACGTGATAAGTCAGCGCTTAAAATTAACTATTTTATTGGTGCCGGCATCGGAGATTGAACTCAGGTTGCTCGAGTGTATTGAAATAAAAGGCGAGCGCCCGGACAATGTGCTATCACGTAACATATATATAGAAGCCTTTGCTATGTAACTCTTCACATAAAATAATTTACGAACTTATTATCGTTAAAGTAAGATAGTTTTCAGTATTGAATTTATTTGTTACAGGTAAGCAATTTACTTCTCTTGGCTGTCAACTATAATGTCAGTAGAAAAAGGGCTGTCTAAAAGTCCTGGAAACATCTGCGGTATGTAGATTCACAGTGTTTGTGGGCTGAAAAAATATAACGCAACAGGTAAGTTATACGCAAAACCATGATCGATTGTAATCGAGCTTCAAAACGTTACGTTGAAATCTTACACAGCGATTTTGTTTATTTAAAGTCGATTGAGATCTTATTTAATTTTAATATGTATTACAAAGTACCACCGAAAGTTATCACCAAATGATGTTGATCCATATAGATAAAAGTTATAAATTATATTGCTCATAAAATGTTCCTTATAAATGCATATACATTTACCCTAAAATATTTTTAATTTATCTAGTGCCATCGTTATTACATATTTAAGTTCCAAACATTTAATTACAACTGCATTTGAATTCATTTTTATATTCCGTAATTGAGTTATAAATTTAATAAATTTATAAAATTATATAAGATGCGTTGCCCGACAGCTTTATGGCATGTGTACGATTATTGTTAAAAAGCGAGATAAACTCCCTTAGGCGTGTTCGAACCCTTTTTATCAGATTGGTCGCCATTTATACGACCACACATTAAGAGAATAAACGAATGGGTACATGCATGTGCTAGCAAATAATTTACGGATATATTTTTTAGTTTAAATGACAAAACTTTAATTAAATTTCACTGTGTTTCAAGATTATATATCTCTTCGTATACTTTTATAGGAAGCTTGCATAATTTTGGTCGGAGATTAATAGATAAATCTTCGGAAGACTTCAACATTTTATCTCTAACATAACATCCTTACCAAAATATGCTCATTTTTTTTATTCTTTCATTACTTTCATTGCACTGTCTAATAGAACGCTAATACCTTCTACTCATAATATTTTTTTTTTTATTTTTAAAAATTCGAGAGTTCTGGCTGGTTGATGATTTTTGTTGTTCAGAGAAAAAAAAAGTTTAATTATAACACATGCACAACGTTCGCCCCCCAACTTGATGCGGGCGATTCTCAAATGGGTCAAACAGCTCGTGTGGCTCTGTGCCCGCAGGCGGGACAGCGCACGCTAAATTGCGGATTTCACGCTTTTGTTTTTGCAACGGGCGCGCAGGGTTATATTTTAAGGTTTGTGTAACGTGCTATTTGCCGTATGTGAAATGTTGACGTTGTTTTAAAAACAATATCACGTATCACTGCGCTGTAGCTATTTTTTGCAAGCTCACTGTCGCAGCCGTCCGAGTTGCCTCGAAGTGCGAGCCGGACTCAAAACCGGTGTCTGGATCAGAACTAGTTACTGTATCTCGACTTTTACCGATTCCCGTCCGTTTCACGGTCTTATGCTGCTACACAGACCGTCACTTACTGTTGTTATTTTGTTTTTTTTTTTTTTTTATGTTTACATTTATTTTAAGTTTCTGTGTAGTTACATTATTATTTTAAGTTTTGTATGTATTCATTTGTTTTTAGAATAAACGATTCTTATTCTTCTTCTTCTTCTATTCATTTCTGCCGTCGACTACGATCTATCTCTTTATGATGCATGCGTAGTTTGCCCTCTCGTGATGCTTAAAACAGCAGCTCTGCTACGCTGCAGCTCACAACGCAACGCAACAGAATATGTTGCGTGAATGGGCTTCACGCGTTAATAGAGCTTGACTAACTTAAAGTTTGACAACGTGTCTTCAGGATCTGACTTCATTGCATAATTTCTATAGTAAGTTACAATATGACTTCAACGTGCCTGTTGTAGATGTGGCGGTAATATTATAAAATTAGGTGAACCATCTGCTAAAAATATTGTTTTGGAACAATATTTTTTTGTGTCAAATATTTTACGAAATGTAATTTGCCGCGTTATTTTATAACGGTATTAAGTAACGGTTGCAACTGTACAGTATAACAGAAAGTATACAACAAAAATACATTATACATATATACATATATTAAAAAACTTTTTTTTTTGATAAACTGCTTTTAAGCGGCGATACCTTTTCATTGGAAAAAGTAATTGCTTCAGTTTTCGAAGGCACCACTAGGGAATCACCATCAACAACATTAGTGTCGACAATTTTAATGGGTGATTATGTACATACAAGCAAACAATCGATCAAAGTTTCTCGGCTTGAAGAGAAATGAATATAAACTAGACGGCGCCAAGTATTGCTAAAATGCAATAAAAAGAACATAGTTACATGTCAAGTTGGTAAAATGTCTGGGCGCGAAATCTGAATACGCAGGTTCGAATCCCGCAGCGCCTAAAGTCTTTGTTCATTCTGCCACATCGTTGTTATATCACCAGGCTGACACGGTGTTGATAGAAGCTTAAAGCTTCGTAATTCCTATTACTCGCATTAGCTAACAGTGGACTGCGGCTGCAATAATGTGGTATTGCCGCTATAAATAAGGCTGTAACTTCGCAGTCCACGATCCCTTCCCCCTTTACTAGCGTCTCCATTTTACTCAAGCGGCAGATTAATGAAACGTCGCCATTACCAGTTTAACCCCCACTTTTCCCGCTGCAATTTTCATTATGGCTGCGTTTTCTTTATCGCGCAGTCTGTTAACATCTTCTGAGTCTATATGTAATATTAAACTTTCGCCTTTTCCAGATTCACGCTAATGAATCCGGGATATACAAAAAGTGTAAACATTATTAGAGGTATTCGCAGTTTACCTTAAAATTGTAATTTCATTCCGTTCTTCTCGGTCTTTGTTAAGTATCATCGTTATTAGGGACAGTGATTGAAATATTTATATTTAATAATTTTCAGCTTCCCAATATACCATATAAATATACTATAATTTAATTTGGATTTTGTTTACGAAATTATGCATGCTGTGTTTTGTACCTTATGCATGGTTCATGTACGTAAGCTCGACGGCCAGTATTCCAACATAACCTATTTGATAAAACATTGAAACTAATTTACATGTCGTTCGTTCATTAATCTTTACGCAGATTATGCAGCAGCTTTTTTTTAAATGCGGTGTGAAGTAAGATTTATAATTCCGCGTGTCCAGTCAGTGAAGTAATTGGGATCCACTTTAATAAAACGTTGGTTAAATAAGTGTTGGAAACTTATCTGCATCGCCCCAGGTGTTGTAGATGTCTATGGAGGGCGTTCATCACTTAACATCAGGTGAACCCATTTGCCAATTTTTCTCTTTTTCAAATTTTCTGGTTTGCTATTATTTTGCTCGTTTGCCAATTTTTCACAAAAAATTGGCTGTGACGTCTACCCAATCCCACCCTTCTCGCTAAGCATAATTGAGATTACATCTGCATCCCGTCACAAAAAAACGTCCTGGACTTACAGCTTTGTCAGTCCCGCTTTGATCGAGTTCCATATCTGGTTTTATTTTCACTTTGAGGCCGGCGAACGTACCGAAACTTGTCAACGCCACCGTCCACCCGCCTCAATCCAGTCCGATACGCGGCGCGGGGTTAATTTCATTTCGTGCCATAATGTCGTTATTTCGCCAGTTTGTAATGGAAGTTCAGTGCTAGACTTTGACTTGATAGTGTCTGGAGAGGAATGTTTTCATTGGGCTTTGATTGCAGCCTGCGTATTTTGGAAAAAAAAGTAAGGTTAAATATGACATTCCCTAATGTCATATTTAACCTTACTTTTTACTAGGAAGACTAGGCACCAAAATGGAAGTACACGAGGACTTTATATTATGCCACATAGGCTACACACCAGGCAAATACGGAGGTGGCTTTATCATTAGGGAACTACTTCTTGAGAATATAAATGTTTATGATGTTTAAAGAGATTCTGATAACGATACAATGGAGTCTGTCCTTTTACTAATGTTAAGAGTCTTCTTGTATACCTTACACATAGGTAACTTTAACTTATAGGTACGTCAGTAGAAGAATGTATGACCCCTTTATTTACGATCGTATTCCACTGAACATCTACTGAAACAAATATGACCTCAAACGTCGGCAAAACAGTTGTGATTGCGACGATGCGGTGATTCCTTACCATTTCCTTTCCTTTTCCATGCTTTTTTTTTAATACATTTTTTTTATTTAATGTTCCGAATGCCACTAAATTTATTTTATTTCAATAGGGCTAAATATCATCGAAGGTTACGGAACTTTCTTATGTTACGACTTTGAATCTAGAGAGTTGTGTTCGGCTGTCGATTGGATTCATATTTTTACGCCTGAAAAGAACAAGATTTCTAATTCTAAACGAGTGTTTAAGGGATGTTAATTTTTTTATGCTATTTTCTGCACTTGCATTGCACTCTAAAAATTTGTAGAAAAATGGATGAAAAGCTATTCGCCTCTACGAGGATTTGAACCTGTGTCTCCGGGATACTCGCCCTACGCTCTAGCCGCTGAGATACAACAACAAAATATCAACGTATATTATCTACTTTGTTTTTAGGGTCCCGTACCCAAAGGTTAAAACGGGTAAAATGGTTTGTCCGTCTGACAGCAGGTGTAATCTCATGAACCGTTGATAGGTAGAAAGTTGAAATGTTCACAGATGATGTATTTCTGTTGCCGCTATAACAACAAATACTAAAAAACAGAATAAAAAAATATTTAAGCGGTTCTCCCATATAACAGATATGATTTTTTTTGCCGTTTTTATAGATAATGCTACGGAACCTTTCTTGCGCGACTGCGACTCGCACTTGCCGGTTTATTATTACATTATTATATTTTAAGATCGTTCGCTGTAAAGAAAACACTATGTGACGCCAAATGCTCTTAATATCAGACAATATTTCCTAAAATTGAGGGCAGCAATTTTATGGCGGCTTCTCTGTCTTCATCACTGACACTAGCCGTGAAAGCCATTCGGTTATAAAGTGGCATCGATCATCGAAATGTGAACATTGCCGGAGATCTAGTAAGAAGGGGAAATCCGAGCAATCTGTAACCCGCTAAGCGCTATTTTTTATTATCTGAGCCTGACTACTTGACATAAAATTGGGGGTGGAGTGGGAAAAAATATTTTTAATTTGATAGAGCCTCGTATTAGTTTCTTTTTTTCGGCCAACCCAAAGGTTTGTCAGGTCCGGGGATGCACCTTTGCCACTTGACAGGCGGATGGATAACGTTATAACAGGTACATTTATTTGTACATTTCGTCTGATGAAGGGGGGGGGGGGGGGGGGGGGGCTCAAACTATTAAAAAAAAGTGCAACTACCCATATTTAAGAATTTTTGAACATTAATGTAGTCATTCATTAATGTAATCGGAATTCATTCCGGACTCATATTCAAATGAGTCCGGAATGAATTCATTTGTCGTTGACTAAAAGGGTTACAAAAGATTTCTTCTAAGATCGATTTATGTACTACATTCAATATTAAATAAATCATTGTATATGTATTCGATGACTGATATAAATTTCCTCTTTAGCTTTGTTAAAAATATTAAAGTAAATTTAGTTTACTTTTTTTTGTTTTCTTGAATATTTTTAAATAAAGTAATTTCTACTAACGATTTTAATACCAGTGCCGTTTTAAACGATTTACAAAACAAGTATCGTGTTTGCGCTGACGCACTTATGTTTTTATTTTTATATGAAGGGAAATTTTGCCTCCGCAAAAACAGGTCCTATTCTCCTTGATGAAAAGTGGCGATGTACATATTTTTCTTTCCCTGTACGGCCTTTAAGCTAAGGTCTCAGGTGGACTATTTCTCCCGTTTGAAAAGTAACATCCGTTTATCATATTAGTGTGGACAATTTAGGTATTGATATTTACCATAAGTTGCGTATTTCATCACCGAGTTAACTTATGATGTACTTATATAAAAAATCTATTTAACGACGTATTAGGAATACATATTTAGTTGCTTCATGTACTCTTGGAATTCGACTCGCAGAAAAATCGTAGACATTTGAATACTAGTGCTGTTTTGGAAAATGTGCCTTTTTATGTCTCGGGCTTGTATGGAAATTTTTTCTAATTAGTCTTGTACTCTGAGGGTGAAGTCTGGTAAAAAAAGAGGTAACCGGTTTACTGTGGCAGGGTCACGCAACATCTTCCGCTGTTGCACGAATGGGCAGGCTCGTCAAGGATACCACGGTCTCACAGAAAGCCGGAATGAAGTGGGTGTTATTATACTTTCGCGTTTCGTCTGGTGAGTGAGGTAACCGGGGGCCACTTTTTTTAAGCATGTCAATGCATCTGTAAGTATTTATCAGGTGCTGTAATATCAGGTGGACCACCTGCTCGCTTCACAATATTTCACTTAGAACAAAACCGGGGCAAACGTTTTTACTCGTTGGCAACGCGTCTGCAACCTGTCAGATCTTGTCAGATGTCCATGGGCGGTAGCAATTCAATTACGTAATGATAACAACCCGCTTACTCGCAAACTTTTCACATAAAAATATCTTCAGTTTTCGAATTGTCACGTTTAGAAAGAATACAAATACCTTCATCGTAATATTTAGTTTCGGTTTTTGAAATATTAAGTGGTAAACTCTATGTTTCTGCTCACCGATTAAAGATACAAAATACTTATATAATATTAATGAAGTAATTAAATCACTGAGACTATAAATTGGTGATCTCTATTTGTCTACTCTGTGACTACTAGTACGAATACTGGCATTATAATAATGAAGTAATTAAATCGCTGAAACGAGAGATAGCCACGTACAATTTTATTCGTGCCACTCTCGTAAAGGCGCAGCGTGGCTCTTCAGGAGCGCACTCCGCTCGACTACTAACCAGCTTCGGCTAAATGTACATACGTGAACACGTAACTTGTCGAAGCAACTACTCGTGGCGACGCGTGTCGTGAATGCTTTATTAGCGAGCGGGCTGGCTGGTATATTTAGAAATCCGCGGGCAACTGCTGAATCTAGGTGTTATCTTGTCTATCGATCGTCGGCGACAAATTGAGACTCTTCGTATGCTTCATATTTAAAATATTTTTTTTATTCAATTAGTCTGTTTTTTTTTTTTGTACGGAGCTCTTGTTTTTAATTAACAAATGGCGGTATATTATTATGCTCGAAAGAATTTATGTGTAGTAATTTAAAAGAATTTCACGCGATGTGACTTAAGTCTGTAATTTTAATTACAAAATTATTTGAACAATGGCGTCGTGTATAGAATAATTTGAAGATATTTTGGGGAGGTTCCGAGAAAAGAGATATGGCGAAGCTTTTTTGCTTTTTTGTTTGTTGCTCTAGTTGCGAATGCACATCACTTTCTTGATACGGCGCGGTTAAATGTGTGTAATAATTTTTGACGAGTTTCACCTTTGAATTGCACCATTTGCTTTTTATTCTTGTGAAATACAAACGAGCAGAGTTAATGTTATATGTAAATTGCAGTTCCGAACATTTTAATAGCCAAAGGGAAGACAGTCTTTCTATGAATAGATGAGGGATCATTATACTTCCTATCGCGTACAGTGTAACATCTCTCTTCAATAACGAAAAGCATTTTTGTGCGCATAAAATCGATTGATAGCTTATAATAAAACAAATGGAATACGAATTGAGCAATCTGGTTCATATAAAGAATAAAAATCGCCTCTACCAGTTTCCTTATACATCTATATTATTCTAAAGTAACTAGTCAGTTATGATTTGCTTTTATTCACTTGGATAAATTTTTTTAAAATTACTACTCCCTAGTGCATTTAAGAGACATCGGTTAAGCCCAAATAGATCAGACAATGCGCGTGTTTGGACGACACTGAACTACGAATCGCGGTCTTTTTTCTAACTTTTTTAATTCTTTTAAAAGATTAAACGGGTAGTAAGCATACCTGCCATTTGTTTTGGATAAAATACTGCTTGGTATTTCCATTCTATATCCCGGACAAGCACAGTTTGAGAATGTACACAATTATTTATATACAAGAAGAGAAAGAATGACTGTTATTGGTTTTAATGTTACATAGAATTCCGAGATATGTATAGCTTTGTATTTTAATATAATTTGTTATAGTTCACAGATTTTGAACTGTATTGTGATATTTTCGTTACAATTTCTAAAATCATGTTCCACCGTAACTGTAATTTAAAAAAATCTCAGGTTGGCAATCAAATTGTCAATATTCCTACAGTAATGCGACTGTCGGAATATCAATCTTTGACAATATTAGCCATGTCAACGCCGAAGCACGGTCAAATTGCCGTGCTTGTGTGATTTACCGGTTTTAATGTGACATTGTCATCTTTGGTGTCTTATTGGGGTACTGGTTGGATACTGGAAGACTGGTTTCAGCTCGATTTACACACTGGAATACTATTTTTTGTGACCCGTAGAAAATTGTTTCGTATTTTCGGTATTTCCAGGTGAAATTTTTGTTGGTAAAACATTCTTAAAATTTACAATACAGGATAATGTTATCCTACAGCTTCTTTTTCAAATATTGCCCTGTTAAAAAAATACCTGCTTGGATTACTTTAGTAATTGTTCGCGTCGCTTACGATTTGTTTATATGTATTATAAATTATTTAAGAGGCTTAGACCTAACTACCTTTTCTTAAAAGCCTTTTCTAACCCGTCCGTCGCTGGTTCGTTTCCACTTTTAGCTGAAGTAATTGTTATTAAAGAAGTGGTTATTTTTTCGTGCGGCGTAAAATCCATTCACGGCTGAATTAAGGATCTCACGGAAAACGTTACAATTTCAATATTGTTCAGTTCCTTCTAATACTGATCGATCACATTTTCCGGCAATAATCTGAATCCACCCGCCGTCAGAACCCGCCATCGCTCGTCCGATTTCCAATCAAAAATCATTAAATATTCATTACTCTCGTCGCGAAATCGTATTAGTTCTAGCCATAACGCTGGAAATCGCTTTCGAATTTCAAGAATGCCCGCGGGCGTTATTCGAATATGAATCGAGCCTCATATCTCGTCTAGGAGCGTATATTTTCCCGTCTCTAAGAAAAATGAGCAGCTCGCGAGCGGCATCGGAACGCGCTCCCAGCTGCCTCGGATGTCTCGGCGATCGCTCTCATATTCAAAAGCGATTCTTCTAGAATTCCTCGAACGCCGAATAGAGCCGGGGGCCGTGGGTCGCTCTTTAAAATTCTAGCTCCGTCTCCTCTATCGACTGTAGTTTAGTTATTCGATAGCGGAGCGATTAATTTCTTTAAACCTTTAGGTACGTGTTGAATAAGAATTGTCCTGACGTAATTACGTACCCTCATTCGTAACAGGTTATTTTAAACTTTTGTTATTTGCTTTGTTTCAAATCTAAATGCTTCAAAAATATATACATATACGGATAATTTTTAACATTTTTCGAAATAAAAAGATGGAATGTATTCTATTGGTATATATTTGGAAAATTCGACGTATAACCTAATTTCTTTCCGAACTTCGAATCCGTTAAGCTGTTGTGGTGTGTAGGAGAAAACATATTGACAAACATGTTGAACACATATTGATAAATGGAGCTGTAACTTTTTTTCTTAATCTCATTTATCTTGTAATTGAATAATTACGATCATACTTATATACGAATATTATTTTACCTTTTTTTTTTGGTATCGGGGGGAAATCTTCCAAAGATACCCTGTCAACTTACATGACAATGTTATGTGGGGTTTTAACCCACCAAAACCCCTTCGGTACATTTAGAGCGACTGCGGGAGCTCCGGTGTCCCTCGGTAATACGCCTGAGCACGCCTCGGAGAAGGATAAACCTTCTCCGGTTCCCTCACCTCTTGCAGTCGCACGAGACCACTTCGTGCTGCTGCCCATCCGTGTCCCCTTTTATTCGCCTTTTATCACAGGCAGGGGATACCTTAGCCCTATTATATGAGCCCGGGACTACAGGGCTAACGAGTATTATTTTACCTACGTCAAAGTTACTATTTGATATTTTATTTGTTCATTAAAGAAGAAAATACGGTAAAAATAAGTAACTGTTAAAAGAAAATTCAGTGTTTCCACTCGCTGAGCGATACGTTCAATTACTCTTTATAAACTTCTATTTCTTGGTCAATTAGTGTCAATACACAGCGCGTCTACTAGCTTTATTAATATTTTCAGTTTAAATTCAAAATAGGTGTTTGCTATGGTAAATTATTTATAAATTTTTATCTGAATCGTAATAATGAAATATGTATTGCCGATTCTTGCTGAAAATGGAATTCTTAATTCTCCCAAATTATTTTTACGAAAACGAAACGTTACATAAGTTTCAATCGTCACTCAATATCATCATTATATGCGCCTCGTAAATTCAAACCCGAAAATTTACCGACGTTTTCGCAGGTTTGGTCTTATTAACAACATCCTAAGTACAGTGTTACAAATATTTATGTTCCTATTCTGCGCCGTCGTTGCAAAATAGACCTTACTGGGTTGCGATAGGAGCGCCGCTGCAGCGCGCCTCCCCGCGGTCCGTGATAATGAAGAAGTCTTAATGAGCGCAGTCGACCCGGCCCAACTTCCTCGTTAATTGCAATTGAAACGCCGCCTCAAAATTTGCTCGTAAAGTTCCTTTTAATGCCGTTTTATTATTTTCTGTTCCCGTACAGTATGAAATGTTCTCTCGTTATGGGTCTATAATATTTACTTCAAAGCACGATCTTCCATCAGTTCATTAAGTAGTTCTGTTTTTGTTGTAATAATAAAGTGGTCTTTTATTAAAATAACTTTACGATTCGCATCGCAAATCTATGGGCAAGGATCTCGCCAAGTGACCGAAGGCTAATAGAGTTTATTTAGATGTAATAAAATGAGCGAGGTAGTTTTATTGAAGTGAAACTTCTTTATCGGGGTTGGAAAAAAATGTAGTGTAACATTTTTCCGTTACGCGCCATCTTTTTTTTATCTTAAAATGTTCCTCTAACGCCATCTAGTGTTGAATAGGGGGTTTTATGTCGTCTTTATTCTTTAGTGGTTTTAATAGTTGACGCTAGATGGCGTTAGTTCCTCCGTTTGTTCATAGCAATATATATATATATACATATATATATATATGTTATATTAAAGTGATCAGCAAAATCAAAGGGTTTATTTTAATTCTAATTCTAAAATGTAAACAATATATTTCGTATTTCAGTTACTATAAGCCATTAATAACACAAATATCTAATAACGACATCAATGATAGTAATAATTCTATTACAATTAATGAAATTCAATAATAATCTTTGTAGTAATGACAGTGCTAGCTCTAATACTTCAGAGCACGACACTGTGTCGACTTCCTCTTCTCCAAAGACAGGCACCGCCCACCGTGACCTGACTGCGCCTTCCACCGAAGACACAATCTGAAGCTGACCGATGATACTCTTCGAAACCTCGATCGGCTCCTGGAACTTGCGGTTGCGACGTCGATCCAACGTCCGCAAGTTCGGTTTTCCAAAAAAACTTCACTCACAACACTCGTGCGCGAGTCGAATGTCTGCCTTCTACTCACTGGCTGACTATTCGGCAACGAAGGACCATGTACAAATTCAAAGCGGTTGTATTTTGGGTCCGTGAGGTTAATTGAAATAAACAAGGTTCACGTTGCAAGTTTTTTAATCAACAATTTTTGCGGACCCTCATACTAATTACAACGGTCAAACCATAGTGTGTTTTAATTACGCCACCTATGTATTACAAATAAGAAACTAAATATTATACAAAGCTAAAATGAAATAATTGTAGAATTTGTATTTATGTCTATGATAATAAAAGCCTTTTATTAAACTTTATCTAATTTAACTTTATTTAACCACTTTCTGTAAAGTTGCATATAGTACATTATTTTTTAACGAAAAAAAGTAACTTACGTCATAAAAACATTTTTTATAATAAAGGAACGAACTGGAAATTTCTAGAAAAGTACCTCTCAATATATCTCTCATATTTAACCCTAAGTCTACTGTCGTACTGGTTTTAATTGACATAGCTGTCAATAAAAACCAGTACATGTATTTCCTTGTCATATGTTATTGTTTATACTTGTATTGTTATCATCGTCATCACTGCTACTTTCCCCTATAACGATAGAACATGTATTTAAGGAGGTATTTAAAATTTTCCACGGACTGGGACCCACTTAATTAACAGGTGGCAACGCATCTGCAACCCTAAGTGCGTTGCAAATGTCAATGAGCGGCTGTTATTACTTGACATCGGACGAACCGCCAGCCCGCTTGCCACCCTCTCACATAGTAAAAAAGTGTCTGTTTTATGGTCGACCAAGATTTTTATTTGAAATTTCTTACGCAACAGTAATGTAATATCATATCGTCAACCTGCCATACTTACGTTTTCCATTAACTCTCATGAGGCTGCCTTCTCATGTGCAAATAGAACAGGCATTATTGCGTCGGCAGGGAAATTACTTCTTGTACGCTGTTATGAACGTATCATATTTTTAATACCGTCTGTTTTTGTAGCGTGCTTCTCTAGAATGTCTGTAGTACGTTCTTAATAATTATAACATTGAATTACGCTGTGTTCAGCACCTTGAACCTTAAAACCCAAGCGACTGTCTGCGTCAAACACAATTTTTAATGTGTTTGTCACAGTCTGAATACTGATCAGCTAATTTGTCATGACTCAATGGTTACTAATTTAAATTGATACGTAAAATTCCTTGTACCCACCTTTGGTATAAAGAGTATGTAAGAGCCATTTTAAATTCATAACTCGAATGAACTCGTAATTTTAATGTGAATTCGAAAAATAATTGTATATGACTTATACAAGGGGCGCCGACAAGGCGTTTCGTGCTGTAATTTCAGTCGTTAATAGCAAGTCTAGACGGATAAATATCTCGCTTGGCCTCCGACCCCTCGTACGTTGCTTCGCCCATCGGGGATAAGAATCAATAAAAAAATGCTAAAGTTTACCATTTAAAAAATCCACCATGTAAACGACATCACGGATAAAATAATGGTTTAAGCGGTCACCATGGCGCGTCTGGTTTTGGGTTCGATTCACCCGTAGACCCGAATTTTAATTGAACCGCGCGAATTTCGCGTACATAATTTTTTACTAGCGCTGTAATTGCTTTAATCGAAATCATAAAAGATGAATGAAAAAAGAGCCGCAAATGGTTAAGCTTGTGTTTGCTAAACCTTTGCTTTGCTGTGATTTTCTAAATCGATTCATGAGACTCGATTTCGTCCAGATTTGTGGAGGAGGGTAAATTTTTGCGGAGTGCTCGATATTTCGACTCCGAATAAGGTTGAGAGCGTGACAGGTGGTTTTGATGGAGCAGTTCAATCGGCTGGCTGCGGAGTGAGATATCCAAGTTAAAATTGCCGGATACCACTCGGCGTAAAGCTCTATGTTTAGTTTTATTTAGAAGTGTCGGCTACTGTTTTAATAGCTATGTATAATATTTTTTATATTTTTAAATATGTTCATTAATTATACTCTTAATATTTTACATCGTGTGATTAGGCTACATAATATTTGCTACCAATGCATTGGGAGCAAGTATTATGTAACCTAATGCAAAATCGTTGCAAATGATAAGAATTATTTTGTTTGAGTGCAATGCGCACTAATCTTAGAATTGAAACTTTAAGTTATCCGGATAGACTAAGATAGTTTTCAGCTAATTAACAATTTATCACATGTAAAACAAGGATAGTTAGCACGTTGATAACCGATTATCATGCAACTGTCTTTTATATCGGTTTATTGGATTTCCTTATGTGACTCTGCCAATTCGTACCTATTAGGTATGTTTTAAAGACGCTATTGCCCTGCAACGGGACTCATAATTCGTAGGCTCCACTTTTTTTCTATTTGAATTTGATATGCGATTATCATGAATTCAAACTTAAACACTTCCTTTTTATGTAATTATGACAGTTTTGTTTACTCAACGTATGTTATATATTTTGATCAGTTGCAAGTTTAGAATCGGTTCATTGGTTCCAGAGATTACCCATTACAATAAACGAGGAAACATCGTAGTACGTCCACACGGTCCTCGTGAGTCGGATATTATATGAGTGGGCATTAGACGCACGATTTTCTTTCACACGGCCCCATGGCAACTGGTGCTACGGCGGGCGCAATTATCTTGAAACCCAACCCCCTCCCCCCGTAGCTTTACCCGCGCTCATTTATTATTTGCCGAGATATCAACGCGCCCGTCGCCAGTAATGACGCAAATTGCTGCAGCACAGGTGTCGCCGCTCGTAGCTTCACGTGGCCTCTCCGCGTAGAGGGCGTTAGATACGCCCGCTACGGTGCTACGTAGCGTATAGGTCGAGTTGTGAACAGTTCTATTTCAGTTCTAAGTCAACTTTACCTTTGAAACCAAGATTACAGAACGATTGTTTATCTATGTTGTAATCTATCGTATCCGCGTAAACTTAAATATTCTACTTCTAGGATAGCAAAATGTTGCATATGCCGTATGTTGCTTGTCGTTATTGAGGCTACAAATGCAAAAATATCTTGTCTAATATGTTGTGCTATCCGAAAGGAAAATCACAATTCGCTACTTTGTAGTTGATTTCCGATATTTTTAATTGTTATTTATTTAAAAAAGAATATTATAGAGCACGTTATTAATGTATTGTTATAAATTAATTAATATCTTAGCTTACCTAATTATTATTATTTAGGTGTTAATTAACAATATCAACAAAGGCCGACTCTCCTTTTTTTAGATTTTATGTGTACCGGAAAGTTCGAACGAAGGGCGCGCCCCTTGTATAAAGAGAATTTTTAATAAACTCTTTCTATGCTTTTTCAGCTGCAAGTAAGACCTACGCTAATTAAAACTATCTTATCTGTTGAAAAAACATGATTAACATGGTTATTGTTATACCTTGCTTACAACGATAAAAATTGTAATGTGTCAATTTTATTAAAAAAAATTCTATCAACCAAGTTATAATTGGTGATGAAAATAACTTTTTATCTTAATTTAAACAAGCTTAACCCCACACCGCCACCACGCCAGTTTAGCAGAAAAAAACTTTATGTTTTTATTTATTTTCGCAAGCTCAAGTTACAATGTTTGCGAAATATTAAAAATATCATCACATACGAGCACCGCGGTTTTGCTCCTGCGAAATTTAACGAGGCCTTTCCCGCTCTTTTGGTTAATTACAAACAAAACCGTGTTTCATGTTTGCTCGTGTAGTATTTGTTTACCATTATTTTATAAACTGGCTTTCCTGTCCGTGTGACCGCTCATTTGAGTTTCATATTGAAATCGTAACTAACTTCCCGATGAAATAATTTTTATTTTTGTATTTTATTCTGGTAACAAAATCCACTGCACTTTGTTAAATTTATATAAATCTTATTACTAAAACTTAAGTTTTTAAGCCAATTTGGATTAACATTATTCTGTTTAATTATTTAAATTACGACAGTAGAAAGACATGAAAACTTTAGATACATAGGCGTTTTTATGGATTACCTGTGCGTGCGTGCGTTTGTGCGTGCGTTTGTGCGTGCGTGCGTGCGTGCGTGCGTGCGTGCGTGCGTGCGTGCGTGCGTGCGTGCGTGCGTGCGTGCGTGCGTGCTTGCGTGCCATTTCCTTGTGTTGAATATATCTAGGCTGTGAAATTTGCTATTGAAGACACTCTGAAAGCGATTCACTAATGAATTTGTGCATAACGAGTTGATGACTTGGCTACAGCAAATAAGCGTGTATGTCTGGTTCTTATTTTTGGAGTAGACAATCGGTGAACTTTTGCAGCTAAATATTCGCAGGCAATATTTCCCGTACACAGTCTCTGCAAGAAAGCCATGTCCAACAGCGTACGCCGGCTCTCAAGGCTTGCGAGCTTATAATACTAACATTAAAAAGAAAATGGATCACGATGCAGTATTAACTCGTTTATTGCGTTTACATATCAGTCAACTAGTTCCATCAGGCAACGTTCAGAAAATTTCATTCCAAATCGTACAATCCAAAATAGCAATAGAATATGTATATTCTAACATTTACGCGAACATTTCACTCTGTAAAAGAAAGGTATTTTAAAGATTTTAGTGTCAAATTAACGTTACCGTCATGTTATTATTACTACAAACACTCTATTCTTTGTTTTAAACGAATTAAACGCCTTAAATCTCGTAAAATAATTTAATAAAACGACAATAGAGTAATCCCCATTCAGAATAAACCCGTCCTATAATGATTTACTCCCCAATTTAACATCGCTTAACCGTTTTGAAATTACTCTTATTCGCTAGATACATGCAAACAGCCGGTTCGGCGAGAAGCAATTTCCTTTATCCAATCTCCTTACCGTACCGCTTCTCCGTTGTCTTTATGGAAGCGACGCGATATTTTCAATGGGATTTTTCGAGCGCAATCTATTATCCTCTCGACACGGAGTGTCTTTTCTTTGTAAGTAACATCCACCTTACGTTATTTGCAAGGCCCTCTTCCTCTGTTGCTACTGACTTAGTGCATTGCCTTGCTTTCGAAAGGAGGCTTATTGCGATTTATCGCCAAATGTCTCTATGCTCCTTGTGTTTATCCGAAATAGCTAAATACAATGTTTTATTATTGCAATATTAAATTTTATATTGCTTTCATTCTTAAGTTTGAAATGCATTTTAGTAATATCATTAAACGCTTCCATTACTGCCGCAATGAAGGCTAGTTTTTATTAGCTATTTAAATAATAGTTGTCCAAATAGGTTACTTATAGGTAGAGTAATATATCATTGCTCACAATCAAGCTGTTATATAGTTTCATTTAACAAGCTGCAATTACGTACATACAATCAAAACATATAGTAGATTTCCAAAGTTTGTGTGTATACGGGAGCAGCTATAGTTTCCAATACCTGCCCCAAAATGTACGTGTGAACATGTTGATTATTAAAGGTTCAATCTTCATATAAAAAAGTTTAATGGCGTCTTTGCATACACTCTTCACACGCACTATTTCTTATTCCGGATACAATCTGCTAATCTAAATAAGATGACGGGCCTGTCTCTATAAACTGTAGAATAACGTGATTATGTTCTCTGCGCGCATCTCATTTTATTGTCTAGAAATTAATCCCACGCCACACTTCCAATGCAATTGCACCACATAAATTATTTCTCATATCTAGACTCTGTGTAAAACTGTATTTTCTCATCGCCAAGATAAACGAGCGGTTTGCGCGCGACTTCCAAACGTGTTCTGAAATCGGGAGATATGAACCGAGCAGAAGTATTACAAATCTTATATATTGTTTCTGTTGAGAATGTATCAAAATGCTTTGCGTTTGTCTTTCATTTTTCTATTACTAATTGAAAAGACGACTTGTTAATAGTTTTGTCAAGTCCAGACGGTTTGACGCACCGCGTAATTTCCAATTAATTGTGGTTTGGTCACGTGGCATTGAATAATGTAGTAAGATTAGCGACTAACAAAAATAAGTAATGCTACAAAAATGTTTGTACGTAGAGATCACCAACCGGAAGGAATTCTAAACAGTATCGTAAACAAAATGAAAGCTGTTAATTGGAAGTGGAAGAGGAAAAGGTCATGTTGTATGAATCATTGAAATCCGTAAACATTGCCTATCCCTCTATATGACATATTGTACATAAAAGTTGGCAAGCGTGAAGGCGATTTACCGACATCGATGTCAACATCTGACGGATGGCAGAAGCGTTGTTAACTATTAAAAAATTAAGCCCCGTTGCCTCTTTCACCAGACGAAACGCAAAAATATACATCCACTTTACACCACTTCTGCTCCGTTATCCATTGTACAGAAGGTACTCTGCCCTAATGAGTGGGAAGTAGCCTAATTAATATATAAAGGTATTTATGATATCCTTGCTATTTTATTTTGGCTAACCGACATTATTAATGAATATTGAAAAGTTTCATTAAAACCAATCCAGTATTTTTTGCGTGAAAGAGTAATAAAGTGCGTAAAGATCCATACATCCATACATATAAAGGTTTTTGTTTATAATATAAGTAAGCATAAGGAGTAGTAAGATGATATAAGTAAGGTAATCTGTTATGTACCAGTAGAGGTACTTAGCACGATGGACTGGTCACGAAAGTACCTCGATCTTAACAAGATTAGCCATCTGCTTTAAAAAAAAGTTCTCTTCGAATATGTTTGCGTAATGTACGCGTATAAGGGCGTATGGCCATTCTTCGGTCAAACACTTTGGTCCAAATGCGCCGCGTCCGTCATTATCGCGGGAACTCGTCGACGGCCCTCGAGTGAATCGGTGGGCGCGCGTCAGGTGTGCCTGATAGGACTCTGTATTATATAACGGGGTGGGAAATTAAGTAACACCACGCCAGATGGCGCGACGCCGCTCTTTCCCTTTTGTTTGTGTCTTGTATCTTGTATTAACTGATGTTTTTGCTTTCAGTCCCGAGACTTAAAGCTTCATCTGACGCAGAACCGGTGGGCTAGCCAGAACCCACGGGTTTGGGGACCTTTTGTTTGTACAAATATTATTTCTCCTTATTATAAAACTGTGATAAGGTACGTTAACTGTAGTAGGGCCATGCAACAGCGTGCACTGTTGCACGAAAGGGCAGATCCGTCCTCACAGAAGACCGGCGTAAAGTAGAAGTGATACACTTCTACGTTTCGTCTGGTGAGTGAGGTAACCGAGGCCCACTTTATAAAAGGTAACGCATCTGCAACCCTACGGGTGTTGCAAATTTCCATGGGCGGCGGTCATTAACATCAGGTGAACCGCCACTCGAACACAAGCTCGTTTGCCACTTTCTCAGATAAAAAAAGCAGCGTTGAGATGGTTCATGTTTCTGGGCAGCGACTCCGCATTTTCACGGAGCCCATTCTAGTTTCAAAAGAGAAAGCTCTAAGATGTAATCTGAGCGCATATGTGATGTGATAAAAGCGAAGATCTCATTAGTGTGCGTGCACTGATGAGTTTTTCCTTTTTCTTGTCGTGACGTTACTGGGCCAAGAAAACGCCACCTCCTAGCTATAACGCAGAACGTCCCAGTGAAGAGTGATTTAATTATGATATTACTTTTCTATTTTCGGATGTGATCAAGATAAAAACGCGGAAAACGAAAAAAGCGCATTTATACACACAAATATAAAAAGGCATAAAACATTTACAATTTCATTAAAAGGTGTGTCTGTTTGGTGTCTTACGAGCTGACTCGGCAAACGTTGTTTTGCCATATAAATTGTTTATTGAAAAAGAAACATAAAATGTTTGACAGGTAGGAACAGTTTGTATGGGACAATAAAATTGTTGCTATTTCGATTTTCCATGCAATTTACCCATAGTTTTTCATCGTTTAAACCTTCCCTGCACTGCCACAAATATTTCAAAACCAAAGTTAGCCAAATAGTTCAGCCGTTCTTGAGTTTTAGCGAGACTAACGAAAAGCAATTCATTTTTATATATAAAATTTTGCTTCCAGATGTCATTTTTAATCCCACGTAACGTCAGCAGTAACATTCTTATTGTTATTCCATTATGATTCCGATCTCACACGTAAATCTTAATAATCACAAGATCTCAACCCGCATTTTCAGTCTACTGCCGAATAGGGTAATGATTTTCGGCCGTCTGTACATTTGTCTAATTATTTTGACGGATTTCAACAGATTCAGTGTTAATAGATTCGTCTCAGGAATTATGTCATGCCGAGTACATAATTTCTATATGGTTGTCGTGATAAAAAAGAAGGGTAGTTAGAATTTTTCATATCATTAATAAATTATTGTTGAAATTCGGATGTCTCTTTCAAAAATTGTGCACTGGCCTATTACCGATCAGCTAAAACATATCAGAGCATTCCCTCTCGGGCCGCGCGGTAGACGTAACGTTTCGAGAGTAAAGGCCCATTTACACGATGCCATTTTCTTGAACATACAAGAGCAATAATTGAATGCAATAAATTGCGCGCAATAATTGTTTAGACCATTTGTTGTTTAGACCATGCAACTCATTTATTGCTTCAATTTAATTGTATACAACAGGCAAGAAACTGGCACCATGTAAATGGGCCTTAAATCCCCCATGCAGCCCAACAAAGTGCCCCGCTCAACGGTTTCGCGAGCGGGTGTAATTATCTCGGAAGCGCACTCGCCCGCTAGTGACTCCTGTGCCGGCTTTCTTGCCGCTCCCAGAAAACTGCATCGAGCGCCTGCTTCGGATGTAAAGGCTTAATTACTGGGCCGCGAACCCAGCACTCGGCGTATTTCGTTTCGTTTGAAGGCCGTTACTATAGTGAACTGTCCATTTTAATAGACCCTAGCCCGATGAATCCGTCTGTATCTCCGTACGGCACGGCTCTGTGTCTGTAATATAATTTATTTATTTATTTTTGTAGTTACTTGAGTAGAAAACGATGTTTATATTGACATTATTTTGTTGCATTAATAATTATTTCAGTTTTAAGCTTAGATGTATTTTTCGTTATGTACGTACGCTTGTTGGTAATCGTATCGTGTTATGATGTACATATTAAAATATATATTATATAATTGTTTATACGAGGCTATAATTTTTTTAACGTTGAAATAATACTTAATACAATTCTTTTTGTTTTAAGTTGAATTTTGGACATCATTTATGTTGATTTTTATATAATGGTTCAAACTTTCGGTGATTATTTAGCGTCTCTATTTTACATTTTAAAAATGGTACGGAGATTTTACTCAATTGACCCCGCTGTTTCACTCCGAAAGCTGTGGCAGGTTAATTTCGACATGAAAATTCCAAGTCTTGTTCAATATTGAAATTGAAATTTAGGTTTATTAGCTGCATGACTCGGCCTGATGGGCTGGTAATCGGACGTTTTGCCGTAAACTGCTATTATTATATAAGTGCAAGGAGATTGTAAAAGCTTAAAAATATTAATTACAAATAACGGATTCCACAAAATAAGAGTAAAGTCTGCAAAGAACGATCACGTCAACTTATATTTGAGACTATTATTTCAGCCAACCAAAATGCTACGTCGAATCACCCCTGTCCGAAATATTCATACCGTTGTCTAATCTAGGCGACAGTGATTATCAACCTCCACGGTATGACAATAAAATTAAAGGTATATTTGCGTCAATCAGAGCGTCAATTAAATCAGTGTCAGAGTATATTTAAACTTTGAGCGAATCAAACTGTAAAATGGTTACTTGGTAGCAAGTAATAAGGTCGTTGATGTTCCCCCGAGGTCGGTAATGCAAAAGTTGAAAGAGAACAAGCCGCCGCCCATTTTCACTTAATTCCTGTCTAATTAATTGCGAACTCCGTTTTATGTTTGACCCCGTAATATTTCAAATCATACACAGATAGTTCCTGATCAACATCATATAACATTTAGGAATTTATCTAGTTATATTACTATTTGTCAAATTTTTATTTCTGTATTTAGGGTTATTTGTAAAGGAAATCGTTGTTTTTATATGTTTAACTTCGCTTCACTATACTTAAAATATTTAGACTTTTTTTCGGTTATTAGTTTAAGTATTTTGTTGTTAAATATATTTTTCGTTTACATTTCTTAATTCCGAACTCACCTGCTTTTGAACTTTTTAACATTTTTAATATACGTGACAGTGTATTTACCGCCTGTCGATAGATATTAGTTATAAGTACATTCTTTCACTCGTAAAGTCAAAATAAATTTTGTATTTAACTATGTAATATTTTTCTTTCAAACCTTCACGGGAATTTTCCTTGTTTGATGTCGCTACCATATTCTCCATAGCTTTATTCCAAAGTTTTAATAGTGGCTGTTTCTGACGGCGAAAGTTAAATGAACTGCATTTGACCATACACGCGCTGCCTCAATTTTGCCCAGTCCACTCACGGCGTCGCAATAACTTAGAGCAGGCAAATGTTTGTTCAATTCACTTGGAATTTGTTCAAATGTTTGAATTTGTTCGTTTGTTTTTAAGGCATAAATTGAATATGATATAAACGTGAAAGTTTATTTCCTAATCTTTACGTAAATTTTGAACACATTTGAATGCATTTTGAAATGGCACAAGGCCTTTTTGTTTAAGATTGTCTAGGCTTTTTTTTTGTATCTCTTGCTTTGTTGTATATAAAATTATGATGAAAAATAATTAATGCAGTACTAATTGTACCCACGACGGTCGTTAGGGCTTAGGAGTTAGCACCTACATAACACTGGTAATGATGATAAAAATGATAATAGAATTTATGAGAACACTTTATTACGAAATTGTTATTAATATGATATTTATTATATGATAATTAGGTATGATAATTTGAGAACGCGTGGTTTGCTTGATGACCGAACGTGAACTGTTTGCCTGTCGCGGTTTATTTAATCATTTATTCTTACTACATATTGGTAGGCTATAGGTAAAAAATACAAGGAAAGCTGTTTGTTTGGTTTTAACAATGAACGGAACATTGAAAGGCAAAGAATTGGCGTACCGAAGAGTGTAAGAACGATTTATTTGTCCAGTTAAAGTTAACTTCTACATATATCGTTAAAATATATTTGTGTCATTAGACTATCGTACAGACTTTTAGACTTCTATGACTTTGTAAAAAGTAATGAAAAGTAGTATGAAAAACGAAGTACCTACTTGTGTTAGTTTGGTGACGTAAGCTCTCTTTGGAGAAATATGCATAAACTTCCATATGTATGTTTACTTTTTTATGTCTTGATTTTAGTTATTTAATTGTTCGGGGAGCTCTAAAAATCTTGCCCGCGGTGTCTTTAGTTCGATCCCCAGACAGAAACGGCATAAAGACTGTTTGACTGTTTATTTTCGATTCATTGGGACGTTTGTGATGACAGAAGTAACACGTTGTCTTGGGTTGCTTTGAATGCATGTATTTTTTATGTAAGAAGTTGACAATATTTTCCAGCTTGTAGTTGACCCAGCTAACCTCACTCATCAGATGAAACGCAGTAGTTTAACACTTCCACTTCGCGCCGGTCTTCTGTGAGCTGATGGCACTTTTTTCACACACACACACACACATGGCAAGATTTTTGCGTGGCCCTACCATAGTGAAATTGCAATGTTAGTGATAAAAATGGTTTCACTGATGATTCGGTGTTATATTATTTCACTTTTAACTGTGGTAGGACCACGCTGTATGTAGTACTCGATGTTGTACGAATGGGCAGGTCCGCCCAGGTTAGTACCACAATCTCACAGAAGACCAGCGTAAAGTGGAAGTGTTACACTCCTGCGTTTCGTCTGATGAGTGAGGTAGCCGGGGCCCACATATTATGTGGCAACACATTTGCAACCAGTGTTGCAAATTTCCGTGGCCGGCGGCCATCGCTTAACATCAGGCGAACCGCCAGGTCGTTTGCCCCATTCTCACATTAAAAAAAATCACCTTACTTCACTTAGTTACTTACCTATATTTATTTCAGTTACCTTTCGCTGGATTGAGTACTACATCTGCGTAAAGCCGTATTCCGACCCATAATAGCTTTGCCCGCCCGCGCGCACAATGCGTTTTCATTACGGCCCGCGGGGCCTGTCGGCCCGTCAGCCGATGATTTTCCGCCGTACTTTTTTTCGGACGATGCAGGCGAGCGCGTTCCGTTCGGCTGCAAAATAAAAAAAAATGCCTCACATGAAATTTGCTAAACATAGACTTGCTTTTTAATCTTTTTCACGTCACGTGCCAGTAACGGACGTTATTAATTGTCGTATTTGCGAATGAGGTACGATTTTGTATTTAAATATGTAAGAAATGTCTTCAATCAAACCACAACTTTACTCAAGCTTATTAGTTTTAACATCCTTCACGAGTTTTTTTAAAATTTATGGTCTCTAAAGTTTATTTTTCTCCTTTTTTCAAATCGTTTATTTCAAAGTAATATTATTCCGTTCTCAAGGACAGAAAACCTGCACCGGACACAACTTATACGTAGACATTTGTAGTTATTTTTTTTTTATTTGTACTGATTATTTTTTGTTTACATTATATTGATGTGACTATTATTAATTTTTCATAAATGTTATTTATTTCGTCGTAACTATTTTTGGCATGATGTCGATTGCGAGTTTTGGTGCCCTTCGGATTATTTAAAGAAACCTGCTCTGTGTTTCAAAACGTGTTCAGGTGGCTGGATCCTTGAGCGATACGACACCTCATTATATTCGGCCGCTTCGTTGCACCAGTGCGAGCGTACGAGTACGTATGTTGAAGACCCTCTCTCTCATCAGGAAAGAGAGCAGCAACGCTTGACCAAATAGTAATTTAATGGTGCAACATTTAGTACGCATACTTTAAAATTTTGCTTTATCTCATTTTATTCTTCATCATCATCATCATTTCAGCGTGTTTGAGTCCACTGCTGAACATAGGCCACCCCCATAGACTGCCACGAAGTACGATCCTGAGCCACCTGCATCCATCGACTTATTTTACACACTTATTTTATTCTTGTTTTAATATATTTACTTAGAGAGGTAAAGAGTATTTTATTAAATAAGATAAAATCATATCAACAGTACCTATTCCGCGGAGCAATTTAATAATGTAAGATAAAAGAAAGAGACGCCATCGCCGGGACAATGACGCCTCCGATAAAACTTTCAACTAGAAGACATCGTGAACAAAGGAAGCGAGGGGAAATTGCGTCAACGCGTCCCACATAAATAAGCGAACGTGATCGCGGGAAATCCGTCGCGGTCGGGTTCGATCAGGATCCATGGACAATCTGTGTGCGTGCAACGTTCGTATGTAAGGAGCGGCATCGGGTCGAATAGCGACGCACAATTCCACACAACAATGGCGCGGCAATTGGAGCGCAAAAGTGGTCCGCCCGAACGGAGCGGAGTCTTAACGCAGTGGGCACGCTGTTGAGCGGTAGCGGGGCCGGCTGCGCCAAGGGGCATTGAAAATTTCTCCCTTACTACAGAGCTTTGGTAAAACTTGATGCTGATGTTAATGGATAACATAAAACCTTTAATATGCCCTTATGCCACCTTCGTGGGGGTCGGTACAAGATGTAAATAATCTTATCCTTTAAACGAGCAATTCTTGTATATATATAATCGGAATCTCGGAAATGGCTCCAGCGATTTTCATGAAAATTAGTATGTGCGTAGATTCGGGAGCGAAAAATCGATCTAGCTAGGTTTCATTTTTAGAAAATGTCCTTTTATCCCTGTTTTCAGGGAATGAAAAATATCTTTCGAATATGACGGTAAATTTCGCCGCAAAAAAAATGTTATAATAGCTCGGTCGGTAATCAGGGGGCCCCAAAACAGACGGCAGTGGTTTGTATCACGATCATTTACACGCTTATTTTTTTACTTTTTTTCGATTGCAAATCATTGTTTTATTTTTTGTCAGTTTGTTATTTTGTTATTTTTTTCCCCTTTTTTTAAAGTTCTTTCTTTTGTGAAAAACACCAGTTCATATTTTCTTATTATTACGTCGGTAAGATCGAAAAATATTATGCATATTTCATTACTCAGTAATTTGTATCTAAATGTAATTTCCAAAATACATGAATTACCAAAAAAACAGGTCCTCCAGGTACTGTTGTTTAATGGTTATTGCTACTGCCTGAAGTAAACCCTCCTTGGTAATAGGCATCCAGATCTGAAACAATTATCTGTTGCTCGCAGAAGTACTTGCTCCGTGTGGGAATCGAACCCATAAATCCTGGCGCCGAAACCAGTACCAATACCAATAGATTAGCAGCTGTTGTGGTATTTATGGTATCTATTGACGACTCGTTAGTCGTCTATAGATACAATAAATAGCATTAGAAATTTACTTTTTCGCAGTACTTCGTCATTACAAAGTGTGTGAAGGAGAAGTACCATTGCCATGATTTTAATTCATAAAACAACTTATTCTTCCTGTATGATACATATGTATATATATATAGCATATACATTTTTCATTACTTTCAACGAGTCCAATACTTAGTGCCAATAACTTAGTGCTTAATGCAGCTTAATAAGATAAAATAAAATAAATCCTCGCGTTTTTACATTCTAAACGGGGGTTCAACAACTTTTAACAGAGTCAATTTAGTGGACGTGCTGCGTTGTAAAATAATGTTAAACAAATAAACTGCGACGGCGAATTGATAGGCGGTAGCGGGCACCTACCCGGTACCGCCTATCAATGTGAGCAGACCCGACGACTTCACTGTTGGCGCCCCTTTGCACCGCAAACATTTTGATTGAAGTGTTTTCGGGGCATTCGGTATCCTTCCCCTGTTTAATTTGTCTTAATAGGATTGGTTTTAATCCACTACACATGGCCCGGTCACAAAGCTATTCGATATTGCGTGAGATTGTTTTCTTTGAATAGATCGTAGCACCCCTTTTACGTGTACAGAAATACATCATCTGTGAAAATTTTAACTGTCACGGTTCATGAGACACAGCCTGGTGACAGACGGACAGACAGACAGAGAGCGGAGTCTTAGTAATAAGCTCCCATTTTACCCTTTGGGAACCCTAAGAGCACCTTTAAATAAAAAGATAACGTATACCTTTTGAAGTCTTCTTATGTAAGTTACGATTACATAAAATGTGTCTGTACATAAAATATGACCTTCAATATTCCTTGTTAAATAAAATGTCAAATGACATACACTGAGGGTTTCTGCTGATTTGTATTCTAGTCACAAGATACCCCTTCTTCAGCCGATATGCATAAAGTTTCTTATATTTTAAAGTTATATGTTTATTCTTATATCGTTATTTATTTTTTATGTATTAAACCTTGTCCCTGAACGGAGATATAGGATTTGATTTTTATTAAAATTGAGTTAAATATAATTTTAAGTAATCTAATTTTTCAATTGAAATTGAGTTAAAATAGTTTATCCGCTATTTTGCTACAAAAGATAGAATAGCTTAATCAGGAGTTATTTCATTAATTTTTTAGGAAATGAAATATGTTACCAAACATTTTATTCAAGTGAACTATTTTTATACTTGGACACTTTAGAATTTGATCCGAATAAATCAAAGAATTGTAAGGAGTTTTTGGCTCATTTTTCAAGTAGATTACGTAACGCTAGTTCTGAGGGCCGAGCAAGCTCGAAGAAGTGTACGACGTTTGATTAATTGTAACAGAATGACGGCTTGTAGGTTCCTCAACTGCACTAGTAGCTATAGTATATCAACTGCAATAGTATATATTTACCGTCTATTCTATATCTGTTAGTTTAATATCTAAATGCAATAGTTATTAATAGTCGTATCATATTTATATGTATAATATATAAACCTTAAAAATATGTAGATAAAGGTGCCTGGTGATTCATAAATTTAACCTTCAGTTCAGAGACTAAATATTAAAAAGCATGCAACCTTTTTCCATTCCAAAATTAATTTTAAAAGTTGTTACGAGTATTACCGCGTGAAGCGATGAGAAATAAACTGAGGAGAATACTTTATTGTTTAGATTAACAGAGCAATTATGTTAAATTGACGATGAATAAATTTTCAATAACGCCTGGTCATCAAATGTATATATTTCTAATTTTATTCTCTTTCCTCACAATTTCCGTGTTTCATATTTTACATGTTCAATTTCTTTCAGAAATATTAGTTTAGCAGTTCTTTTCAGTAACTGAGCAATGCACAGTACAAAGGCAATTCAGCCTTTGTGTTTCGCGTTTCTGCGAGTTTTATTTTTCCCGCTGCGCTGTCACTACGACTAAGGCGTTTATTTATATTCTTATTCGGTCAATTAGCTACTATATGCACCATGAAAGCATAGGAGATATGTCTCATATCTTTTTTTCATAATTTTTTTTTCAAACTTCAAAATATTTATAATTTTCCTTTTTAATGTAACTTGAATACTGTAACTTGAAGTTAACTTTAAAAAACCAGAATGATAAAATATTACTGAGTATGGTATACTATCTCTTTTGGTTTTGAATAATTATTAGTTATTCTTAGTAAATAAATACATAATGACAGAAGGTGACAGTGATAGCAGTAGAAATTTAAATTGTTTATAGTGCTAATCTTTGCACTTAAGATTGAACATTAAAATATGTAGAAAAAGTGCGAAAAGATTGTCGCCGCTGTGGGAATCGAACCCACGTCTTCGGCATTCGCGGCATGACGCTCTAGCCACTGAGCTAAACGGCTGATTACCACACCGACGAAAATCTTAACGCATTCTTCTACATTGTTTTCTTAGCATTTGAAGCAATGCTTGGCGCCATCTATTGTTATATCCTTTCCAGCATACAAACAACTTCGAATATCGTTTTACAACGATAATTCGAACGAGAGATGTCGCCATTGCTTTTTTTAGAAATTTAAATTGTTTATAGTGCTAATCTTTGCACTTAAGATTGAACATTAAAATATGTAGAAAAAGTGCGAAAAGATTGTCGCCGCTGTGGGAATCGAACCCACGTCTTCGGCATTCGCGGCCTGATGCTCTAGCCACTGAGCTAAACGGCTGATTACCACACCGACGAAAATCTTAACGCATTTTCTACATTGTTTTCTTAGCATTTGATGTTCAATTTTCTTGTCGAACATACTATTGTTATATCAGCATTTGAAGCAATTGGCGCCATCTATTGTTATATCCTTTCCAGCATACAAACAACTTCGAATATCGTTTTACAACGATAATTCGAACGAGAGATGTCGCCATTGCTTTTTTTAGAAATTTAAATTGTTTATAGTGCTAATCTTTGCTTTTCTACATATTTTAGTAATAGCAGTGTTGCCCAGAAGCATAGCAATATACTAATGTAAGCTGTGGTAGTTTTTCATTTTCATAAGTGACACGTGTATTGTATTTATATGTAAAATCACAAAGTTATCGGAAAGACATAGTGTCGATGCGGCCGTAGCGCATAGTCGTCCGTAGATTTCGTAGCACGTCCACCGTCGCTTATATACGACCAATCGAGATAATTTTTACACACGACGGAACGGAGACGGTATCTGCGTTTGGGGTGAGAGGATATTTGTTTTTTTTTTTTTTTTTGTGCAAATCCATGTTGCCATTTTTCAACCACGCGACCACACTACTGTTTGCGTTCACGTATCTTCGAAATATTATTTTTATTTATTTCGAAATATGTAAGTTTTCTCTCAATGTTTTCCTTAACGTTGAGCAAGTGATAGGTCAGCATTGGTTTCGAAGTCGAGGTTTTTATCGGGTTGCTTGAGTTTAAGTCGAATTAAAAGTGAACGCCCGAACACAGTGATCACGGTGATATCTCAAAAATTCCACGCCCTTCGTAGTGCGTAGCGTCGAAAATGATACGGCGCCCAGCCGGCTCTACAGCACTGGCTCGGCGGGCGGCGGCGCTGCGTTAATTTTAAATTTTGATCCGTCCGAGCGTCGGATGGTATTAATTTTTGTTGTTGTTTACTTTATAACTTTTAACGAGGCAATATTCGCGGGGAGCGGTGCGGATTGAATAGAATTCATCCGTGCAGAGGACCGCGTCGATGCTTTGTTAGCTTTTTTTTAATATTTTATACGCGTTTCCTTTTAATACTGCGAATAAAGTCTATCGTGTTTAATATCCAATGCTGTTTATTAATGCTGATATGTGAAGATTTGGAGGTTTTTTTTTTTTAAATAAATAAGCGTTTTGGCGTTAATTTCTCTCTACCCTTACGTGTGTCAAGTTTATGAATTGTGGTTTCAGTTTCGATGGGTTTTGCATTGTATAATTTTAGTGATATTTCCACCGCCACATTCTTAGTCGAATCTCAAAAGAAACGTCATAATCATATGATAGGCGCGGCGCATTGCGCCCACCTGTCGCCGCGCGTGCGTCCGCCGTGACGTCATCGCCGATCGCACCCGAACGCGCCCGAGCCGCACCCGCTTGATCCGGGCGGCACTAATCAAACACCCCAAACTTCAACTTAATTTGAAATCCTCCCACAATGCATACACTTTCATAATCATAGCTCGTAACCCGAGGCTGTAAACAGCGCAAAAGTGATTCGGTGGTGGCTAGTGAACTCGCTAGCCGTCGCGCCGCGCCGCGACTTATTCGGTTTGCTAATCCAAGATAAATATTACATCAATCGGGGATGGGTAGAGGGGTGGGGGTAGCGCGCGTGCGCGGCGCGCGGGGGTGGCGGCCAGTGCGACTTCGGCCGCCGCTCGCCGCACTCGCTCCCGCGGCACCGCTCGGCGGCCACTCGCCGCTACCTCCGTCACGCGACACGCTCGCGCCGTGTCACGTCGCCCGAGCCCAGTCACGTCGTGCCCGTGCGTCACGTTGCGTAAGTCGCGCCCGCGGACCTTACTTGAATCTCCTTTGACGTGTCCCGAGTACCACCGACGTGTTTATCGTGGTGCCGGTACAGCGTGCCGAGTAAATAGTGCCCAAATTCCCGGGACTCGTGTGGCTCCTGACGTCTAACGGGGTGATCCGCCACCGTGGGCGCGGTCCCTTAACCCTATAACGCGAATCACCGGCGGACCTTAAAACGGCGCGCCGAGAAAAAGTTCACGGTAGCGTGTTTACGTTTGTAGGTTACCGTGCGCGCGGTTGTTCCATTTCCTTTGCCTGAAATGTGCACTAGTTTCATTTCGGGGAAACCCTCCGTGTTTCTTTTCCATTGCGGCAACGATGTGTTGATGTAGGCAGTTTGTATATTTTTTTGGGCTACATCACAACATTTTCGCTGGAGCTGTTCTGCGACGACAGCATCCTCGCTTTTTCCCCCAAACCCGATCGTTTATTTTTGGCCCAGTAAGTATAGTCTTTAAACCCTATTCGGTGGTGCTGAAAGTGTAAAATCCTCCGTTATTTTCGCTAATTTCTTTAACGCTGTTGCAAAAATTTATGTCAACTTCGCCGAATTTAAATTCCTAATGCCTCGCTCAAGTTTTTTAATCGCCCTTAATGACTTCTCTCCCTAATTAATGACGCTTGGTCCTAAAGGAATTAATGAAAAATTTGTATTAGCTGTCACCGCCGAATTTCAATGGCACTTTATTAAGTTTCCTTTAAAATATTTAATTAAAAAAAAATTCTTTCTCTGCCGCTAATTTTTACTTATTTACATGTAATGTGTATCATATTATGTTCTAAGTTTAAAAACAGCTTAGGTAAAATTATTGAATTAATTATAATCCACCCCAAAGCTATCAACATTTATTTCGTTACCGGGCACATTTCAGACTCAGCAATAAATTTAGCAGATTCATTTCAAAACGTATATACATATTGAATATGTATAAAAACTTCCTTTACTTAAAAGATTTATGTCAAATTATATGATTGTCTTTATAAACGTCACAAAACGTGCTGCAGTTCCCTTGAACAGGACAAACTTATCTTACTATTTAACTAAATGTAATCCACTGATTAACTTATACGTTCATTGGTAGTTATATTTAAAACGTTAGCTAGTCAATTCTATTTCGTGGCGCAGTTGTAAAGGTATTGGCTTCGGCGTCGGGGGTCGTGGGTTCGATTCCCACACGAGACAACTATTTGTGCGATCCACAGATAGTTGTTTCGCATCTGGGTGTTTGTCCTCGTGCAATTTATGTTTGTAAAACGTCCTTACAACACAAGATAGTGAATAACACTAAAGTGAGGACAATGTTAAAAAAAAAAAAACAAAAAGAAAAGAATTCTTTCCCTATTTCTGTACAGTATAATTTCTTCAAAGCATAGAGTTGCTAAGCCGTTATCATAGTAAAATTTCATGTAATTGACTATCGATAACTGCCAGTAGTATATTAAGTAAATACATAGTAAAATGAATAGACTGTTGTTGGTCAAACGAAAACATATACCATTACAATAGCGTAGACCTCAACCCAATCTCACTGGTCATTGTATCATCTGTAACGTGGTTGTCTGGAAGAAATCACTTCTAAGCGATAAGACCACCAATAGTACCTTTATGTAATTCTTTTACTCTTTTCTCATATTTTCTCGTGTACAATAAATTATATTTCATTCATACATCAATATCCTATCATAAAAATATTCGTAGTTCATCGTGACAGAGAAATCAAACCTCTTCTTCTGCCTTTATCTCGTAGCATTGTCAATGGCGCAGCATTGCACAAAAAAACCGTTCGCGCCTTTTACAATATACAAAAAGTAATCCGCTATTGCTTGGAAATTCAATATTGCAAAGAGATAACTTCGGTGAACATTCCAACGCCTAAATCGAACCTCCATCGTTTGCTTTTCACTCAGTGCCTTATTTCCAATTTCCCTTTTTTGAGCGACTAATTTCCATAAATCGATTTTTGGTATTTGCAAATAAGCGAATCATTTTTAGGGTTCCGTACCCAAAGGATGAAACGGTTGAAACGGTTACTATTACTAAGACTCCGCTTCTGTCTGTCTGTCTATCCGTCTGTCCATCCACCACGAGGCTGTTTCGCATGAACCGTGAAAATTGGACAGTGGAAATTTTCACAGATAATGTATTCCGTTGTCACTATAAGAAAAAATACTTAAAAACCAAATATAAATATTTAAGTGGGGCTCCCATACAATAGGCATCCGCTTTTATATAGATCATTGGTACAGAAACCTTCGCGCGCGGGTCCGACTCGCATTAAACTAACTAGTAAAAAAACTGGCTAGTTTTTTTTACTTAGCTCTTCGTCTTCATATGAAATGCGATATAATTATGTTCTTTGCTCTCCAAGTTGCTTGTGTATTGTTTAATAAAACAATTATTGGGGGAACGTTCAATGTTTTATTATATATTTTAGATTATTATACAAACCTGACCTTACTCTCTCTCTTAACAGTATATCAAAAGTGACGAAAGACAAACAACCATAGATTAATATAGAACACACTCCTAGTGATGTAAGCTATTCAGTCTATGATACAGCTTGTTCTTCTACACGCCTTCGAAATAGACAATGGACTAAAATCTACAGTACCTATATATTTTATCTTCTTAAAACCTACAGTACCTACATTTTTATCTTTATAAAAAGTCGTTAAGACAAGCTTGAATTTGTTTAAAACTTCTCATTAAGCTCACTAATTTTTGTCCCTTCTTCTGGGACTTAAAAAAATAAGCAGTTGAGTAAAGATTTAAAGATCCTTAACCCTTTTAACACTGAATAGAAACTGAAAAGTGAAAAGGTTCTGCGTTGTTGAAACGAAAAAGTTTTAGAAACTTTTTGGGTTAAGCTGTAAGGTATATATAAACCTATTTTACTTACTTGTTAACATTTTATCACTTTCTTCTCCAGATGATAAATGAGTTTAATTCAAAGTAGTTTTACGAATAGTTTTTACTGCCAAAGTGCGGTTACACTTTACAGAACTCCTTTTCATCCCCAGCCTGTGGTAGTCCACTTTTCGTCATTGACGTCTTCTTAGCTCGATCTGCTCGACCCTCGAGAAAGATTGAGGTCTAGATGGCCAGACAAGAAAATAGTCTTACATGAAATAAAAAAATATATCCGGCTTTTTAATTAGCATTGAGCGATTTAAAATTTATTAATTGCTCTAAGTATTATAAGCTATTAATGGAGCGTTGTTCATTTTTTTCTTCACTATACAGATTGTTGCGTATTTTGTGTATTAGCAGAGGAAATAAATCGACTTTTTCCAATTTAACAAAACGTTTACTGGTGCACGGTTACAATTCAAATTTGCTATTAATCTACGTAAATAAGTGGCACCGCTAATTACAGCTCGCGTATGTGATGCGATATACCCACGACGCGTAATTTCAAATAGTTCAACACAGATTTTTAACGTAAAGTAAGTAAAAGTTAAATTGTAAGATGAAAGAAAAGGAATATAAAAAAAACCATAAAATGCACTGAAAGTCAATTGAAAAAAATAATATTAAGTAATTATTTCGTATGTTTACATGAATGTTTCACGTATTAATAAAATTAATGTACAAACAAAGAGAAAATAGGCAAATAAAACCGGATTCAGTTATAGTAAAATATATATAAAACTTTTTTTCGAGAATGTCCCAAATTCGATCCAATCCTTATTTAATTTATTATCGTCATAAAATGATTTGGTTACCAAGATTAGTTTAATAAATTTATATAACTAACATTAAGTTTTGAATTCGTCTGTAGTCCATCCCAAAATAAAGGCGATATAATACGTAAAAATAGTTTCATTCCATAAATACGTAACGTTCGCGTAAATGTAAGAAATTTTTATCAGAATTTTTTTTTATCATCCGTCAAGCTGCAGTAATTTTTGAAGTCACCTAACATGAGCGGTCCCATTTGCAATATAATGTTAAGAATGTGACTGCCGCCGCGTTTCCACAGTGAATATGAGAACAATACCTGATAAATACAGCTTGAAGATAAAAAAAAACATACACTTCTGTTTCTATTGCTAATATATTTAGTAAAAGAAACAGTAGTTTGTTGTTTGTATGTATGGATGGATGTTTGTTACTCTTTCACGCAAATACTACTGCATGGATTTTAATGAAACTTTACAGTAATATAGCTTATACATATAGAATAACACGTATGCTATAGTTTATATACATATTTTTATGTATATCTGACTTTCTGTCTGAATGTTATGCCTTCAGCCTATTCTAAGCGGACGTAGTCGCGGGCAGCAGCACTGACCATAGTGCAGTGCAATTATTTATTACTAAATAATTGCACTGCACTATGGTCAGTGCACCGTTTTAAGCTACAACGTTTTAAAACACTCCTATAAGACAACGTTATCGTTAATTTCAACAGTATCATCTTTTTACCGCTATATATTTGAATTAGGATTCGATTTCCGCTTACATCTAACATACGCGGCTACATGTTGACTTTGGAACAGGGAAGTGGGCGAGTGTAGTTCCCTACACGATACGTGCATCGGTCTCGAAAGCTTAAGACCTCTATAACGTAATTGATTCAAACAAACTAAGACCAGTGTAATAGTAATGACGTATAAATACATTTTCAAATTTTTTACATCTGGAGAAATTCACTAAACTTAATGTTATTTATGTTTTTCTTATTTTTGTACTCAACCTAGTAAACTTTAATTTAAGAACAAACGAAACTCGTAGATCGTTATCATTTCATACATCTAAAGTTATTGTTACTTAACTGATCAAAAGACATAGGCTTTACTTAAGTTTTAAATTAAACACGACAAACTTATTTTAAATGATGCAGAAAGATCAAAAACTCACCTTTTGGGGTGAAAAGATTTACTTCCAACAAATTATGGGGACGTTAAAATATCTTAAACGATTTAACCGTAGATGATTGTCGCCCTTTTTTTATCGCCAAAAAAGGTATTAAGATTTTTCTTACAATGATTTTAAATACATGGATTTCGTAATTCCACGTAATCTACGTTTTATAATTTACATTGGAATTGTTGTTTGCCTTTGCTAGTAGAAGAAGAAACCATTCGATTATGTTTTAATTATAATAAAAATACTGCCGCATAATAAAGCTATAAAACAAGAAAATGATAATTTTTACTGCGTTTCTTTCGTATCATTAGAGTAATTTATACTCAAGCAAAGCATTTGATTAAATGTTCGTACTGTAATAAATTATACCTTCCTATTACGATACTTTTGATTATGTAAGGCTTATTACACGAAGGTACTTTGTGTCCGTGACCCATAGATTAGCAAAGATGATGTTCATCAATGCGTTACTAGTAGTCTCTTTTACATTAATTTTTTATGGAAAAGGAGGCTAAAGAGCAGGCGGGTCACCTGGTGTTAAATGTTCACCGCCGCCCATGGACACGTAATTTACCGATTATCAGGTTTTCGTGGTGTGTAATGATAAGTGACGTCAGGTGTATTTGGTATATGATACCTTTTTAACTTGAAATCCCCCCGTAAAATATTCTTGTTCGATTACTAGATTGTCTAACAATTTACTTAACGAAAAGACAACTGAGGAACTGCCAGTGCAGAGCTTTCTTCCTTTTCAACTGGTTTCAACATTCTATCTACAGATAGATTTCGTTACTAGCGATACATAATAATTGACATTAGCGCAATAATACTTACGTCGAAATTCTATCTCTAGTAACCAAATCTATCTGTTGATAGAATATTAAAAGCGGCCGTAAGACCGTAAGTAATAATAACTGGCAATTTAAAAACCCAATCAAGGAAATTAGGGTCAGAAACAATTTATTGAAATAACGACATCAAATACCTTGATCACACCATATTATTAACGGCGATTATATTTTACGTTACAATATTTTGAGCACGTTGTTTTAATCTAAGCGCTGGGCATGCTTCGAATACGGTCAATGCGTGTTCAATGGTCATTTATAGTATTAGCCAAATTGGTACAATCCCTTAATCCTCTGACCGCTGTTCAGCGCTGCTCCGTCACCAAATAGTACACGCTTACGTAACACAAAAAACTGAATCTGATACTACACGGAAGACTTAAGCGAACTCTAAAAAATTCATAATGATATTAAACAGCCCATATATTTCAAGTAGATATTACGTAAAGACAAAGGTTTCCTTCAATTTGACATGCTATGTACGTTAACAACTGATAACGTGGGGCACATGGCGACTGTAACATTTGGCTTTTTCCTCGGAATTCATCTAAATCAGACAATATATTTTCTTTAGGAAACAAATTTACTTTTATTAGTTACACACATAATTAGAAGTAGATCCAGAAATAAGAAAATTACTGTGATAGGGACAAGCAACAGTCTTCACTGTTGCACGTATGTGCAGGTACTTCCGGGAAAGTAACACGACCTCACAGAAGATCGGCGTGAAGTGATAGTTTTATGACATATACTGCGTAAAGCATATACACTCCTAAGGGTGTCGTAAATGTCCATGGGTGGCGATTATTACTTAACATCAGGTGAGCCGCCAGATCACTTGCCACCTTCTTACATAATAACAAAACACATCCAGAAATAATAACGTACAAACAGAGAAAATCCCGTTTCTATAACATTAGCATAAATATAGAAATATAACGATGCTATTTATAATTAGGGAGCATGTTTACGGTCGCATTGTGTGTTGCTGAGTTTCGCCGTCGTGTAGCCCAGCGGACGGATAGAATTGAGCCGGCATCCGGTTTATCTCTATATCAACGCAGTTTCCGTGTCATTGGCGCTGTCTGACCGCGACGATCCTATCAACTCAATGACTGATGAAATAGGCTCTATTATCGTACACGTACACCTTTGCATGACAAAACAGATTCGTTGGATACATTTATGGGTATTCGTATATTTAATCACGATCAAGGGCTCGATTGAGAACTAAAGTAGGAGGATTGAAAACGTGTACAGATCGGAACGTTGCTAACGAATCACGATACCGTTTAAAGAACGTTGTCCCGAACGTTAAAGTCGTTAGCAAATCTATTAAAATTATTATAAGCGAAATAATTGTACCAACAACGTGTTTATTTTTCTTTCGGCCAACCGTCAAAGGAGATCAAAGTTTCGATAGCCAATCCAATTCCCCGCCTCATCCGTTACTCGACTCGGCTACGCGGTTCATCGCCAATGCGTTTATCGGGAGATTTCTGTTCCTTTATACAGCCACCACGCATCGGTCCGCTCGCCCGGCATTCGTACTGTGCAATTTGAACGAACAATTGTGAAGTAAACATACAAAATGGCGTGGGGCTACTGGTCCGCGTCGTCGGTGATGCCCGACCGGGGTCGGAGCCCGCGCCGAGCGGGCACATCGGCGGTGCACGTGCACCCGAACCCGCCCACCGCCCGCGAGGTGCTCGAGACGCACGAAGAGAGCATCCTCCACACCGCTTCCACGTCACGGGACAGTCGCGACCACTCCGCCTCGCCCCACTCCTCCTCAAACGGCGGCCACTCGCACCACCAGCACGAGGTCAGGCACGCGGTGCCCGCCAGCGCCCTATTCGGCGAGGGTTTCGGCGAGCTCTCGCGGCGCCCCTCCCTCGATCTGGGCTCGGTACGGAGCGCCCTCGCGTCTTGTTCGGCCGGTGGCACACTCAGCGCCGGCTCTACCCTCACGCGGGGCGGCACGATCGCCGACTACCTGCCGCCGACGCCCTGTCCGCACCACCATCGCGTGTACGTCGACCACCACAAGCACTACGAACAGCCGATACAGCCGGTGCACGTGGGCGTGCCGCACCATTCGCACTCGCGCGCTTCCAGCAGGCATCACACCGACGACGAGGACGACCTGGAGCCAGCTTACGCCACAGGTACGTTCGGTTGGAGATTGATAGTAATCGGTGGACGACAAGACTTATCGTTAGATGTGTGGATCAATAAAAATATTGTGGCTAGAGAAATCAGGCTGCATAAGAATAGACACTTTGTTTTTAGCCATTGACGTAGTATATGAGGAATGTACCCACGCAGAAGTCGCGAGTAGTTTTAAAATTATTAGGTATTATTTTTAACTTATGTAACACGAAAAATACACAAAGAAGTTTATCACTCGTAAAACAGTAAAATGTAGGAAATAACTTAATACGATTTGGTATTACAAATTGCGAAGGCTGTACATTCTGCTAGTGCCAGAAATTAATAATTACACGACGCATCAAAACTTAAAAAAATATGTTTAATAAAAAAATTGACATTTAAATAATTAAAAATGTATTCAAACCTATTTTATACTTCAAATTCCAAATTTCTTTTGTCTATACAAGCTTGTTTTAATCTCTTATTGAAAGTCAAAAAAACTATCACCGGTTATCTAAATTAGACCAATCGCGATCCAGATAAACCCTTGAAGGAAACTCTGCGGTCTGGTTTATCTTTTTTAAATGATGTATATAAAATTACTTAGGTATAAAATCAGCAGCATAGGACTTGCAAGTGCGGAGCAAGAGTCATTCCTACACATTCTTGTCCTCAATGTTAGGGTAGCTTTTACAAAATGTTTTAAAATTGTTTATAATTCAATTGGTATTATTGAATATCTGTATATCATATACCTGCATGCCTTAAATATACGATGTAACACGTTGCTCTCCATCTGCGTTCTCAATTCGAAAAATTTCAAACAAACGCCGCTTTCGATATTTCGGAATTCCTCCAATAACCCTTTGTGTGATCAAGAGCAGCGATCGGCGTAGCAATGGAAGCGAGGCGTCTGAAAAATTTCATCGCTTATTAATTCCGAGCGGAGACCCGAAATGAATATCAAACCTTTGCTCGCGAATTTGATTCAATTACACGGGGCGCGACGCTCAATGTTTATTTCTGTGTGGGACTGTCGTTTGTCAGTACAAATTAGGGACAATGTTTTCACATCGCTCTCTTATTACATTTATCCGACGAATCTTAGTCTCTTGGATGTTGAGTTAGAATACGTCCGATTAAAGAAATTGACTCCATAAGAAACACAGTTACTTTTTTACCTCTAAATGTATATAAGGTAGAACGGCCTCCATTACGCTTTTTAAAAATCGTGACGTCAGCAGCGCCAACGTCACTTTGCACACTATCCTGGTGGTCACTAATTACTTTGGAGTTTTTATTAGTTCTACTGCACGGATAAAAACTCCAAATAACACTGCATAATAAAACTCATACACATATATTCCGAGCACAAAGTAACCGCGTCACTTAAATAGACCCGCATAGTTCATAGACTGAAACAGAAAACGGTGCACTCTTGCACAGTATTTATAATACGTGAATCAAATTTGATGTAGTACCTATTATTGAGTTTTAAGTAGATATTTATTAATTTTAAGATATTAATAAATTATAGTCCTTAAAATTTTGCTGTTGCATTATACGTATGTTTTTTCCTTAAGCTTTAGATCCAAAAACTGATGATGACTCCGTGGCGCAGTTGCCAAGGTATTGGCTTCGGCGTCGGGGGTCGTGGGTTCGATTCCCACACGGGACAACTATTTGTGTGACCCACAGATAGTTGTTTCGCATCTGGGTGTTTGTTCGCGTGAAATTTATGTTTGTAAAATGTCCTTACAACACAGGATTATGTTATCCTGAAGTAAGGGCAATGTTTTAAAAAAAAAGAAAAATAAACTCCTACAGCTTAACGCGTAGGCAATCACGTATTTCAAGGTCAGGTGAGGTTATTAATGTTGGAGATTAAATATTCCCTCCCAGAGCAGTACGTCGTAGGAACAAAGCGTAGGAAACGCTGAGACTAGTTTACGGCGCGTTTGAAGTCGTAAAGCTATAAAATTAGTCGGCCTGGTGAAGGATTTCGTGCCTAGTTTTATTATATCCTTCATATTATGGCTTTAAAGGTATTAAATCTTGAAGGCAGTCGTCATAATCATAATCTGGATAGAATAATCAACTTGTGTACGAACCTGTCTGTATGTGTGAAGATGGTGAATTCAATACCGTTCAATTGCGTTTTAAGCAATATATGCGTGATTTCCGTAGGTGTGAAGATATACCGTTTGGCTCAGTGTGTAAAGCGTCAGATGCGTGCGGTGGACGCAGGTTCAATTACGCGCAGCGATGAAAAAATTTTCCATTTTTCTAAATTTTAAGTGAAATTTAATTAGCGCGTAGCTGAAGCTATACTGCTCAATAAATGAGCAATTTCTCCTCTTTTTCCAGTTCTTTTGTATATGAAAAGTTGAAAAGCGACTAGGTGCTTCACCTGATGCAAAGCGAATACCCCTCCCATGAACATCTACAACACTTGACGGGTTGCAGATGCATTTCCAACCACTGAAAACAGTGGGCCTGGCTATCTCACTCATGAAATTAAATGCAAAACTTCCAAATCGTAAATTTTTGTAGAGGAATGGACAAAAACTTACGGCGCTTTATTGTCGTTTCTTGAGTGCAGAGTCTAGAACTAAAATAAAAAATGAATCTTTAAATTATATTTCCACTTTATGCCAGTTTTTTTTTTGCAAAACAGTGTATCTTCTGGGGAAGAAGCACTGCTACTGGCCGGCCATTTGTTCAACAGCAAAAGCTGCTGCGTGGCTCTATTCACGTGCGCTCTCCATTTTATTCATTCTAGTCTTAAATAAGTATTTAATGTATAGTAATAAAATTCGGAACATTTTACAACTTTCAGTGCAAGTTGTAAAGTTTGGGAATAAGGGCCGTGTATTATTAAGGCTGTATTCCCCGAGTATAATGTTTGAGAACTTTGCTTCGGACAGTCTATAATTTATCACTGGAATTAGAACTTTGCGCCATATATCGGTATATCGCAAGATTTATGAGACAGTGCAAGCAGTATTTTAACAATGTAGTCATGATTAATGATTGCGGTCCGGTGCCGAATATGCCGCTTAAATATGCGATATCAAATACCAAACAACAACAGCTGTACTGCGGCGCTAGGTATTATGTATCGATATAAAATTGGATTAAATGTGGTATTTAATTTTAATTTTATATTTGGAATCACGTCGAACTTAATATATGTGAATAGTATACCTATTATTAATTTAACATTGATTTTGGTGATTTTTACATTATCTAAAATTATAACGTAAATAAAGAAAGGGCTTAAACTTGACTGTAATCAGGTATGTAAATTATTTAAAAAAAACGAATAGCTAACATATTATCTAAATAATAATATCGAATTATCTATGCTAGGTTGCTTCTGCAAATAAGACCAATGTAATGATATCATAAAATGTTGAAATTCCCTCAACAGTTTGGTTCACCGCATAACATGCATTCAAATAATTCATAAAATACCTTTGTAAGATATAATTGGTACTCCTAATAAACCAACTAGCTTAAGTCTAGTAAAATAGAAAATATAAGAACACTCATTAAATGTTTTACTTCGAAGCTCTACGAATATTGTCATCGGTTTTGGAACATAATATTTCATGGCATAAGAAGAACAAATTTATATTCGCGTTGTTTGTTCGTCTTCTGCAGATACGGGAGTGTGGGAATTCAGTTATTTATTACATTAATACATCAAGCTTTTCTTGCAAGAAAGAAACAATTCTCGATTTCAACTTATATCTTTCGATACTTTATCGTACAAACTCAAGACGTAAAATATTTTCGGTATCTCTGAGGTAGCTTTTACATAATGTATGTGCGATACACGTATTATTTGGTGTAGTTATTGCCACTAATTTATAGAAACACGTTCCTTTGTCGTCATGATAATACTTTATCTACCTTAATAATGACAGAGTTTAATTTAGCGATGAATTTGTTATACGTTCTCCCATAATTATTCTCGTAAAATCGATGTTCATATTCGTAGACATCGCCGTGAGAGCATTAACGCGGTATCACCGCGGTTTCCGATAGGTGGAACAATGAACGCTGTACAGCGAATTATTTCACTCCGCGCGTGTAATTCGGCTCGGGTTAATTGGAGTATGTTTTTATCGAGTTTGCATTGCCATCGAGAGACTACGTGGTTCGCATGTATCCGAGCTTTTGTTGTAGGTACTTAAAAATTTTAAAACTACGCGATTAACTATTTTGTTACGCTTTCGTTTCGCTTACATTATCGATTTCACCTCTTGAATCATCGGCAATCTTTAAGGTCTAGTAGCCGCTTTCTCATCGAGTCGCTAAAGAACTATTCCACGGAAACCGTGCCTCTATCTAGGATACTAAAAATCCTGTGTCCATAGACTATCATTTTCCACTATAAATATAATTCAATTAGATCTTCTGAACTATTCCTTACTACGTAACTTTCACTCACACTGTTTGTAGTTGGCAACGACGATATCCATTCTGGTTTTGTCATTTACCATGGGCAGCTGTCTTCACTTTCTATTAAAAAGAACCACTTTCTTCTGTTGCCGTTGCATTGAAATATAAACAAAAGCACAAATTGATTGCTTGGTGTAGCTTACAGGCTAACGCTAAAGTATTGTAAACGTTTTTATTGAAAATTATTACACACATTAAAGATTATAGAAATGGAGTATATTCCTAATCTGTTAAATTTTTCAAATATTACGCAAGACAAAAGCAGAACATAATATATACGCTATATTTTAATACACTTTTGTTTTGTTATATTTATTTTGCTATGTGTATTCGTTTCCCTGCTCCAGGTAGGTACATACAGCTTTCAACTTGCGTTTATTTTCTCCGTTAAGACATTCACGCCATAAATCTGATGTCTGATCCCCGTATTCACGTTATCAATATGAAATGGAGGAAGAGAAAATGAAAATATTTGTACGCTAATGTTCGCGACATCCTCCTTTTTCAATATTTCGATGCCATTTGCTACATAAATACACTTATTTGTATGCCGAAAAGAGAATTTACTTTTCTATTCCGTAAACACATTCACTATACTATTTCAATATTATTCTACGGATGGCCTTCTTCTGACAATGTTTAAATTTTCCCAGTGATTCGAATACATTAGACAATTTTGTAATCACTCATCCCACATCATAAAGGCTACAAATTATTCAAAGCATCTAGAAATAACTGAAACTATAATGCGTAAAATAGTTTTATTAAATACTCTGTAATCATAAATTTAATAAAGTTATGACGATTTACAGATAAAATTAAAATTAATGGGATTAAGTAAAAAATTAAATAAAAAGTAATTAGCTACAAATTTTAAACATGACAGCGTTTAACAATTAAATCAGAAATGAATCTAAATTCGCAGTAGGACACCAATATCCAAGCAAATGACGTATATATTATAGAATTACACAAAAACCAAGAACTTGTACAAAAATATGAATTATTTTTCCACTTGTAAATAAGCATGTTATTAGAATACTTGATCTAAGGTTTAATACTCACTTGGTGTAATATTGTGAACTATATATTTTAATTAATTCTTTTTAGTTTTATTTCTAAGCCTATTTGCCATTCTCTAAAAAAACAAAATAATCGTGATATCTTCTCTATCTAAAGTTATTCAAATATTAAGAAAGGTTAATTTTTATAAGCACTACTTGTTTAGTGATGTGTTCGTATCGTGAAGAATCGGTTGTTATTATAATATGTAGCGAAAAATATATTAACAATTATTTCTTTACGGCAAGTGTTTATAGTGCAATGTAAAAAAGTAATATGCAGACAAAGTCGCGGGTCCCGGCTAGTTTGATTCAATTTTCTACGCTCGTTTGGATCACTCTGTCAGATTTTAGCGAGCAAATAGTCCGCCACATTAGCGGGTTGCGGGTGATGCTATTTGTGACCGAACTGACGAAGTTTCCGTGCCAAAGCACCGGGCTGATTGAGGCTGAATCAAACCAGCCTTTGCCGGCCAATCTGCCGTTTCATAGATGCACTGAATCATGCCCTTAGCTGTGAAGCAATTCTCACCCGTTCGCGTTTGCTATTACCGTTTCATAGGAGAGTTATTCCAGTGAAATGTACTCACTGTTGTAAGAGGAGTGCGTTTGCTCTTTTCGATCATTAAGGGAGTGTTGATAGAAGTGAATGTAACGGAGACGTTTCGATGAATGCTTAAGTAGAGAAACAACAGCTCACGGTCAAATTCAAATATATTAATTCAGTATAAAAGTATTACACTTACGTTTTGGTTGGGCCAGGAAAAGACATGAGATGAAACTCAGCGGGATTTTTTTTTATTTACCACTCTTTGAAAGTGAAAACGTGGTTAAAATATATTAAAGCCCACTTATTCCAACAGTCACATTTGCTTCTACGACAAAGAATTAAATTATTTTTTTTCTCGTAACTCGTCTTTACTATTTATTTGAGATCGGTTCCGTGTGCGATACACTAATGGAAATATTGACGGTGACGCTACAAGTATGGAAACGTTTTCGCAGCGCAAATGAAAAGACCAAACCTAATCGTACCGCAATCACGTCGGCAGTGGAAACTTTCTACAGCAACCGGTCGGCTGCATCGCACCCGAAACTCTCGGGCGTTGAGAAGTTACGAGCTTAGTTGCTCCATAATAAAATACCACCTTGGCTGAGCCCGTATTTAACGTGTAAAGTGGTGCACTCGAGCAAACGTTTTTGTTCGGCGTACGAGCGGCCCCGCTCTGCGGTTAGCGGGCTTTGTTTTAGCCGCCCGGGCGTCGGGTAGGGTTGGCGCCCTTGGGTATAAGCTCACTACCTAACCACCATATTACTCACTACATGACCATATTCAGAGTTTTTTTCAATACAAACGGAGCAGGCCTACTCCGATGATGTCTACCGATTCGGTGAATGCATGCAGTTACAGTAATATAATATATAGCTGAAACCAATAGATCTAATTGTTGTTTCTTACGATGGACATGTATTATTTCTCAGTTCGGATGGCAGTGATTTGAAGATACTATATATCATTATCATTTTACCCGATAGCACAATTTAAATATTTCGTTCAAAAAAGTGTCGTATTCGAGTAAAGTAATTTTCGAGTACCTAAACGATTTATGTTATACAAAAAGAATAAAGCTATTTTTAGTGTTTCTATAATTCAATTGAAATTTATTTATGTGTAAATTTTGTGAAGCAAGCAATTCGTTTCTAATGTTATCGTTATTTAAAGGGTATATATACGTATTAAAGTTTAACGAAGCTGGTACCCCTTGATGTGAAGCGTCATTTTCGTTAGTGTATAGGGTTGTACTTTCAACGCCCGCCCGCCCCCGGCGCCTGTCACGTGTGACCTTGCAGGTCACATGCTTAGATTACTCAACACACGACGCCCGTGCCTACCTACATAGCAGACGCTTATTAGTACGACAAGCTAGGTCTTATGTAGAAGTGAATATAACATATTGCGCTGTAGGATTCTGTACGGTTAAATAAAAAACTTTAAATTTTAATTGTACACATTTGTAGTCATTTCATGTAATGGGAAACGATTAAGTGAACAACTTGGGGCATGGGGTATACCCCCTCTCTCTTGGACATCCCACCAACTTCTGTGGGCTTGGTGCGAAACCTTTAAGATGATGAACTTTTGGTTATATCACTTCAAAGTGCGAATAATTCTATAAATGTCGGTCTTATGTCAGCCAGTACTACTCGTCGAGACTACAAGTTCATGTAAAACCAGAATTTTACTACTTACTTCAATTACATGTTGATATTTGTGTAAGAACTAACAGTAGTAGGCAACGTTAAAATCTAATGAATAGTGAATTTACATTAAAGTTTCTTGAAAGATAAACTAAATGATTGAAATGAAACACAGAAAGTAAATTAACAAGGATGATTGTGTATTTTTGCCGTTATTAGTATAAACTTTTGCTAGTCTTTACGAATAAGTAATATTCGCCAAAGAGTTATAAAAGTGAACTGAATTTTAAATTAACGGTTGAAATAAAATTACCATAATTGTGAAATTTTATTATGAAAGTAACGTGCAAAGTGAACGCACAGATATCATATATTACTCATGCCCTAAACATTTAAATTCTTTAAACATCAATATTTACAGAATTATTAAATTTTCCAAAACAAAGAATTTTAGAACACCCTTACCTATAAAAGCGTAACGTAAAGTTCATTTGTAAAGGTCACAAAGCATATGAATAGGTTGAATGAATTTAAAAGAGACAAAACATACTGTTAGAAGGAGAGGCTTGTAATGCGACGCTGTGGCGCGAGTTGTATAGGATGTTACAAATTTTGTTTCTTTTTTACTTAATTAGTTTGTTTGAAAATATATTTTTTTTTAATTATGGATTTTTTTTAACGTTAATATTTTTTTATGATTATTGGCAAGTAGCGTTAGACGTGTGTTCATTTATTGTCGCGATGGTAACGACACGCTGTATAAAACTAGCGGACCCAACAAACGTTGTCCTGTACACGCGACTTAAATCCGACAAAAACTTATAAATAAAAAAAGCTAATTATTTTATATATTTATTTATTAAACTTACACGCTCACAACTATCATTACAGGCTGACCCAATGCGATAGTGTTGCCAAGAAATATAAAATAGTCGAAAGAAAATAAAAAAATAAAAGCTAACAATTCCATCAAACCAATTATACCCAGTAAGACTGTAATGCACAAAGAAAAAAAAATTATTAATCTAAACCATTCTCGAATCGACGATGACACACAAAAACTTTATTAAAATCTGTCCAGCCGTTTAGGGGGAGTTCGGTGACATACACACGTACAGAAGAGTTATATATATAAAGATTATGTACTTTATTTTACACTAAAACTGATATTGAATAATCAACAACAAAGAATACAAATCTGATGGATGGACTGTGTGAAGTATTATATGTCTGTGAAAGGGGTCAGTATTGAGATTACGATTATTATGAGATTAGAGGATGGTGGAAGCAAAGGACTTGTTGTGTCGACCGAACCTAGTGTGGTATAAGGCAGAAGTAAGAAGATATCCTTACTAATATTATAAAGGCGAAAGTTTGTATATATGGATGGATGTTTGTTACTCATTCACGCAAATACTACTGAATGGAATTTAATGAAACTTTACTATTGTAAAATATAGCTCATACGTCAGAATAAGACAAAGGCTATAATTTATATACATATGTTATGTATATCAGTCTTTCTGTCTTAATGTTACACCGTCAGCCTATTCTACGCAGACGTAGTCTATATATAGTATCTACCCATATTATATTTTTATACAGACTTTCATATAACAAAACATGACTTTAAAATCAATTACACTGTTAATAACTTAAGGCAATGTGATGTACAAAGCGTGCCTTGGACGATTTTAAAGGCCTTAAAACGTCATATAAAGATATTAACTATTCTAAATCTAGCTTGTGAAGTTAGAAAAAGTAATATTATTTTTGCTCAGTAACTTATTTGGATTAAAGCTATGTTGACTCAACCGTAAATACACACTTATAAATAAAGCTGTCGACGCAAAGTTGGTTTCAAAAGCTCCGTATATACTGACCGAGCTAAGCCTTATGTCTACAGAGAATATTGGCGAATAAAGTTCTTCGCAGCTCCACTCGGGATTATCACGTTAAATGCGTCAATTTTCCTTTTATAAGTCGAGAAATAGCGTTTTCTTACGATAATTTTATTTGCGCCCACATTATGGTAAGTCGTCGCCGATTTCGAAAGTTTTTGGATTCTTCTGCAAAATGAAACTCAAGCTCTGTTATGTTCATAACAATATACAGGATTTGTATGGATATTCAATGCGCAGTTTCTGTTTGCATTGCAAAGAATATTCTTTATGACTTTTCACAATATCTTCAATAATTTTGAACAAAAAAATACTTCAAACAGGAAACTACATAAAAATATTGTCCACACCTATAACATCTGAGGATTGCCCTCGATTTCTCTGGGATGCCATCATCAGATGCTTTCTTATCATGGTATCACCTTTGGGATATCTCCTTTCCAACAAAGTACGAATCATCAAAATCGGTTCATAAATGACGACTATCCGCGAACACACATAAAAAATATATATATACGGACGAATTGAGAAACCGCCATCTTTTTTTAAGTCGGTTAACAAACATCTCGAACATATTCTAATTTACGACATCTAATCTGTGGACGGAATTTGAAAATATGTCGCTGTTCATCAAAGATATCAATTTATTTATAAATATTCGTACGGGTTTATTTATATTGTAACATAAGTTACTAACTTATGTTACAATATAATGTTGTAATATAATAATATGTTACAATAACTTCTTACTTATTCGCCCATACGATGTTACTATAAAATGATTGACCGGCCAAGAAACAAAAGTTTTTGGATGCCACGTGCAGAAGTTACGCTTGCTTACCTAGCTGTTAGCGGATTACAAAAGCTGCTATAAATAACAACTAATCTATATAAATAAAATGATAGAGGTCTGTCGGTCTCGTTGTGCGCGCATTATGAACAAACTACTGGGTATGTATATGTATTTCTATTAATTCTTAGTGAACTTGTCTCTTGCGCCAGGTGTGGGTTCCGTCCCCACCACTGGAAAAATATCGTCCGATGAACTTGGGTTTTTTCTAGTGTCTGCGTATTTATATATCTATAATATGTATTTATTACAATATTTACAAATGAAAAATATCTTCATGTTATGTTTATCAGTTACCTAGTAACCATAGTACAAGCTTTGCTTAGTTTGCGTACGAGATGACGTCTAAAAATGTGACAAAAAATATTTACAGACATTTGGCCCTTATCTAAAAACATCTGATATGAATTTTTCATATTACTCATCTCTGCACAAGATGAAACATTCAAATTTTATAAAAAAAAAAGCAAACTGGTTCTCGCTGTTGTGGGAATCAAACCCACCAATTTATACCGTAAAGGCAATGTACATCACATACGTTGAGATTTTCGCCTATATGGCAATCAGCCATCGTTAAGCTAAGTGGTAAAAGCTTTTGTGCGCGAATCCGAAAGACGTGGGTTTGATTCCTGCAGCGGAGAGAAACTTTTCGTCCTATTTTCTACAAATTTTTATATGTTCACGTCTTCTTTAATGAAGTTATTCGGAAATAACGATTTTTATAAACACGATTCGTGTTCAGCGATGTGTTTCTATTTTTTCGATTTGTTAATATAATAAGCAACGTATATTAAGTCCCAGTTATTACCTAGTATAGACGATAATGATTTTAATATTATTGAGGATATTTCTTTGTTTTCTCGTCTGGTTGGGTTTATAGATAAAAATAAACATATAGATATATATTGCATATACAGCGTGTTACCATCGCGACAATAAATGAACACATGTCTAATGCTACTTGCCAATAATCATAAAAAAATATTAACGTTAAACAAAATCAATAATAAAAAAAATATTTTTCAAACAAACTAATTAAGTAAAAAAGAAACAAAATTTGTAACATCCTATACAACTCGCGCCACGGCGTCGTATTACAAGCCTCTCTTTCTAACAGTATGTTTTTTCTCTTTTAAATTCATTCAACCCATTCATATGCTTTGTGACCTTTACAAATGAACTTTACGCTACACTTTTATAAGTAAGGGTGTTCTAAAATTCTTTGTTTTGGAAAATTAAATAACTCTGTAAATATTGATGTTTAAAGAATTTAAATGTTTAATACAACTTTAAAAAGTTATCCCCTATATGTGTGTTCATTTATTGTCGCGATGGTAACGACACGCTGTATAAAATAAATATTATGAATAAAAACTATTAATATTATGGGAGGGGGGGGGGGGGGGGGATATTCATTTGTTTTAACCTATTAATATGTTGGGGATATTCCTTTGTTTTCTCGTCTGGTTGGGTTTATAGATAAAAAAATTAACATATAGATATATATTGCATATATAAAATAAATATTATGAATAAAAATAAACATATAGGTATAAATATTGTATATAATACATATATAAATAGGACCCAACCAGACGGAAGCCCTCGGCAGGGGAGACCAAACGGCCGAGGGTTAGGGTGAAAGGGAGAGAAACCGGCGGACGATGCAGGCGGTATCGAGGAGCACCGCTTTCTGCATTAGAGCTTGGAGAGTTCCGTCCCGGAGCCCCAGTCGCCTCAGATGTCCGGAGAGGCTGACTGGGATCAACCCATTCGCAGATACGACTATTGGGATAATTTTGGTCGGCACACCACCCCACATGTCGGTCACCTCGTGAGCCAGGTCCAGTTACTTCGTCTTCTTATCTGTTACGGCTTTCACGAGGTTCTCGTCATATGGAATGGTAATGTCGACCAAAAATACCCGCGACTGTGCCCGGTCCATCAACACGATACCAGGTTTGTTCGAGACAATCGTCCTGTCCGTGATGATGGACCGGTCCCAATAGAGCCTGGCGCGGTCATTTTCGAGCACGGCCTCCGGAGAGTACTTATAGTACGGCAGTTTCCGTTCCACGAGGCCGTATTTCAGAGCGAGCTCCTGGTGTAGAATTCTGGCTAGTAGGTTGTGTCTATGCAGATACTCAGAGTTAGAAAGCATGGAACAACCGGAGATAACATGCCGAAGCAACTCCCCGGGATGCCGACAAGCTCGACAGATGTCGACGGTGCCATCCCTTAGGATGTATCTCCGATAGTTGTTCGTCTTAATAACCTGATCCTGTATCGCACAGACAAAACCAATATAATTGTTAATATGTTTTCTACAAATGTTAATATTATTATTAACATTTGTAGAAATGGTACGAAAAGATTGTCGCCGCTGTGGGAATCGAACCCACGTCTTCGGCTTCGATTCTCACAGCGGCGACATTCTTTTCGTACTTTTTCTACAAGTTTTAATGTTCAATCTTAAGTGCAGAGATTAGCACTATAAAAAGAAATTAAATTAATATTACTAATCATTATCTGTGTCGATATTTGGCAATAACGGAACCGCCGGCGAATAATCCAATTGAAATAATAACTGCGGAGTTCCAACGTAGTTCAGCGCCGACGTCTTAGTGTTGTGCAACATTAATTATGGAGCCCGCTCGTCTTATTTCTGTAATGTATTTGTATACCCGTTTCGACCTAGTTTCGGTGCGGCTTGGGTGAGGGCGCGTCTATCGCGGTGTTTACATTTAGCGCCTAATGTAGCGTGCCTAGTGATGTGGCACTTTGATAGTTCGCTTACTTTGTAGCCACTGCCGGTGGCTATGCTTTTTATTTTTATCTGTTCATTATAAAATTAACGGGAAATCTTTTTTTTGTATTAATAACTTTTTGTTGTATTAATTTTACGTTTGTATTTTCGTAGGATAGATCCATTCGTAATGTTCAGTAATAGTGGCTATGAGTTTATATGTATACATATATTGAGATAATAAAATATTTTTTTTAAATTCAGCTCACTCAGCACTTTTCAAATCATGTCTATATGGTCTTTGTGGCAAGAAATGACCGTGATGATATAACGGTTAAAATGCAAGTTTGTGCAAATAAATTGCATTATATTTAATTAAGAAAAATGTTTATCTATTGCCTCAAGGCAAATCGGCCTTAGGGCATCTCTTTGCCGATATTAATCTCGGGTATACACAAGATTATGCCGGCCGGGCGAAGATAGTATCGTTTTATTTGGGCCCAGCAATAACCCCTGATTTAATGTCAGCCGGCGGAGTGTCTACGTGATGCCATGAATTACGTAAGGCTACTCACACTTTGATTAAAGCGGGCTGCGTTCCGGTTTTGAAGTTATACTACGTTTGGTGCGTTTGGGAAAAACTAACGCCCGGTTTCTGAAACACTGATTATCGTAGATGTCAACTAATCAGCTGTCAAATGGATTTCAAATTACAATTTAGGTATCAAAAGGATGGTTAAACTCTCTGAATTGACCAGAATGATCTTCTTTATGATCAGAATGATCAATTCAAAGAGTTTAAACATCCTTTTGGCAACTAAAATGAAATTTGAAATTCATTTGACAGCTGATTAGTTGACATCTTATGATGATTGAGTGTTTCAGAAACCGGGCGTTAGAGACTGAATTTTCATGATGCGCGACACCTGAAAACGACACCAACTTCATTGAAATATCATAGCCATAACACCAAGTTATCAATTACAACGTTATTACTCAATTGCATTCAGTGTATTTTTCAACAGACTCCAAATACGGAGGAGGTTCTCAATTTGTACTGTATTTTTTTTATGTTCTTTTCCTCAGAACTTTCTACTGATTGAACCGATTTTGATGATTCTTTTTTTATTTGAAAGCTGGCGCTTCCGATGTGGTCCCATATTAGTTTCATTGATATTGGATCTTCTGCTCCGAGGGTACGTGGAGAATTCCTGAAAATCAATTATAAAATGAATACAGAGCGAAATATTTGAAGTCGGTTTTGTTTTTCGTTAATAAAAAATATCGTTATTTTCACAAACATTGTACTGGCACGGATAAGTTTTTAGTTATTTTTTCTTTTGTTACGGATAAGAAGTACAACTTCTTAAGTGCGTACAAGGTACATACACACGTTTCCCATGGATCTCTTTAATTCTCGTCAGGGTGCATAGGCGTTGGCGAACTTTTAATAAATTGGGCCCCGGTCATTCACTCATCAGACGAAACGCAGAAGTGTAACTTCTACTTCACGCCGGTTTTTCTGTGCGCTACGCAACAGTGTTTACTGTTGCACCTATGGGCAGGTCCGTTCGAGTTAGTACCATGACCATGATAGAAGACCGGCATGAAGTAGAAGTGTTGCATTTCTGTGTTTCGTCTGATGAGTAAGGTAGCCGGGGCCCACTTTATTAAGAGGTGGCAAAGCATCTATAACCCTACGGGTGTTGGAGATGTCCATGGGCATGAGATTATCACTTAACATCAGGTGAACCGCCAGCTGGTTTGCCATTTTCTCACATAAAAAAATGCTTACCCGGACGGACCTGCCCATTCGTGCAACAGTCTTCGCTGTCGCATCTGTAACTCCACAGGTGTTCCAAATGTCGCAGCAAAATGTGAAAAACTATCCATTTTTATTTGCACGTATAAAATTTTAAAAGCGTCTAATCTGTGAAATAGCAACTTTATAACTTGAGTAATTTATGAGAAAACCTGTAAACGGTAAGTTCATCCGCGTATAGCGTTTAAAACTAAATTTCGCGAGTTGATGCCTTCGGCCACTAAAGCATCACTTATAAAATTTAAACAACTTTAGAATAAAAATTATTTTTATTTAAGTACTTTAATGAGTCCTTTGGACCACTGGCTTACACTTAATTCGTACCAATATTCGTGCACAACCAAAACTAAGTAAATATTATAAATCACCTAGTTCACAAGATACTCGACGCCATATTACCTTATTCATTTGTCAAATGTGACATAGATATTGATGTCTCCATGAAAGGCAAAGCTTTTTCGTTCGTAGTGATTTGTTATATCCTTTATCGAGGCAGCTTTCTATGTATGTCGATACTTCGAAAAGTGAGTAATTGACTGCTTTCATGTGTGCCTGAAGTTAGTTTTTGTATGTGTTAAATTGTAAGCAAATTATCAGAATAATATTCAAAGAAAACACGCCTCATATTATACGATGTCCTTGTAACATGGCGTTTACGTTTTTCTTTTTACATTCAATGATTAATTTGCCTGCAATTTTTCATGTGGTCGTGTCACTTTCCTTCGATGTTCGCGGAGGATACTTCCAAACGGATACAATTTAGGAGTCTGCTAATTTAGCGGCGATCACTCACCATCAGAACGACTGGCTTTGTTTAATTTACCACCACCTATATCAGATAAACTTCCCAGCTGAAAATATCAGTCTCCTTCACCCTTTTATATTTGTTATAGTTCAGAGTACCTACATCTTTATTATATCCATTGTACATCTTTATTATATCGTATAAACTTCCATTCCACGTCGTTGAATAACTAATCGAATGCTATCTAATCGAGGCGTTCGAGCGTCAAAACACTGTTGACGCCAGAAATTTATTGGCGTGCCGAAACTCAAAGGGTGCTCCGATGCTGCACCTGTCAGGTGACTATCGCCCGGTAGCCGGTTGCCGTCACCACCACGTCAGCTGGTATATGACCTAAATTTTATTTGATTTGTGATGCGATCGCTTCGATTCTGTTTATATCGATATTTTCATACATCTCACATAGCTCAGATACAGAGCACGTAACGATTTGAAGAGGATAAAGATTTTAGCTATGCAAAGAATTTCGCTCCGTTACCATGAATGCTGTAAATTATTTGCGTGTGTTGTCTAGATTCCAAAACGATTGGACTGATTTAACTGAAATTTCCAGGCAATCTTCATATAAGCCCGGCAGGATAATGTAAAATTTTGTAGCCATCGGATCAGTCGATGTTTTTTTAGATAACTATTGATACCTGTTTGAAGCCGGAGACGTGAGAAGTAAGACATTTCATCAATCTATCACTAGAAAAATTGTTTTATTCAATAATTTCTAGTGTTCATTTAAGAAGCTGTTATATACTGAAGTAGCGAGGAAGGATGTAGCCATGTAGTAAAGAGCTTTCTGCCTTCAGATTTATTTCGTGCAAAAATGGCCACGACAGGGTAATCCCTGTCGCCGGCGTTTGGGACTACATAAATTGGTTTAAACGTGTTGTTTGCTGTCTGTATCTTCCTCATTGAGCTCACAAATAAGTCCCCAACTTATTTACCCACATTATAAATGCAAAACAGTGCAAAATTAAAAGTTGAAATGAATTTAAGCTTTTGAACTTTCCGTATCTTTACCCGTGCGTGCGTTCGATTTACGTAACGATGTTTTTATCGGTATGATTATTTATTAATGCAGTGATTCGATAGATTAGGAACAACCCTACGGTATTAATGTGGCTACGGTGCGCAGTGGGGCAGAAAAGATTGCGGCCGACCGATGGAATTAGGTGGCTTGGCCCGTGTTACGAGAATGTCGCATTCAGGAACGGGGTAGGTCCATTTGACGGATATTACTTTAGTTGCACAGTATATTTCGAGCAACTTTACGGTCTATGTATGAATATATCACTTTTTTTAATGCATTCGATAATTCTTTTTACGTGAGAAAGTGGCAGTGGTTAAGTGAAAACCGCTGCCCATGGACATTTGCAACACCCATAGGGTTGCTAATGAGTTGCCACCTTTTAATAAAGTGGGCCCCGGCTACCTCACTCACCAGACGAAACGCTGAAGTATAACATTGCTTCTCTACTTCATGCTGGTCTTCTTTGAGGTCGTGGTACTAACCCGGACCGACCTGCCCATTCGTGCAAAAACAAACACTATTGCGTGATCCTACCCCAGTAAATACTCTTTTTAATGTAGCGATAATGATAAATAGTTTAGACAAATGCATAGTACATGTGTACCAGTTAATGATTAAAAAATCAAGTAATATAGTAATACACTGTGATTATTGGCGATTTTATGACGACCAAATGAAGAAACGAATAGCTAAATGAAGAAGTAAGATAGATTTCAATTAAATATAAGTAACTCGTCGGCTAAAGTAAGTAATGTGAGTTATGTTTGCGTGTCAGTGTGATAGTGTTATACGTGTGTGTGTAAGCGTAGTTCATTAATCTGCTTAATGAGACGTTGTTTGGGCGATGAAAAACTGTCTAGATTCTTATTCTTCGTTCTATAAATAAGTTATACGATAAATCGCACAATTTTTTTGAGTAATCTACTCCCACATTAGCCACATGGCGATGAGTTGTACACTTGTATAAGAGTTCGAACGTTATTACTTTGATTCTAATATTTTAACTATTTCTGAGCTTGAATATTAACAACTATTATAACGACAAGTAGCACTAGTGGTTGTATCACTTGTCCGGGAACGCAGCCGAAATCCAAGTGACCGTTGCTCCATGCGACGGTGTGTCCCTTGGCTCGAGTAGAAAACGTCATATCCGGTATACAGTGTTGCCAACGCTAACACTGTGTATATGTGAAATCAATTCTAGTAGCTAGTAAGAAACAATAGTAATATTTCGTGAAGAAATAATAAGTCGCTTTTTTCGTCTTAAATGTAAGGTTTCAAATTTGTATCATAAACAGACATTTACACTACTTAACAGAACTTGTTATTACGAATTATATGAAGAAGTCGACGCAAGCGCTGATGTAATTAGAGTAGCGTCCTAAACACTTCACTCGTTATCTTTAGTATAGAAATAGGTCAACGTTTGTAATTTGTTTTTCGTAGCACTTTTATATATAGTCCGTAGCACTTTTTTCCACTTCAGGGTAAACTCACCGAGTTTATTAAGTGAAAATTTATTAAGCTTGAAAGTATCGAAACAATTCATTTTGAAAAAATGGGGAGTTCCAAGCCCTTTGTTGGCTTTGAATGATTTTGTTACATATACCTCGTTTATTGTGATACCTAAATATTTTTTATTTTTACTCTTTAATTGTAGTATATTCTGAAAGTTTGAAGGTTGTGTATAATGTTGCAGATTTCTCAAATACTTTTGGAAGTAGGCATTGGTTAAATGCTGTACTGTCCTTTACACTACACACTCTTTAAGGTAGCCGGATAACACTACACCCACAGCTAGTGTAACAACAAACACAATAGTTCGCCCTCCCCTCCGAGCACGGCGAGACCAACACAACGCGAACACAAGGTACACCCGCGTTCGAGGGCGGTTCTCACCACCCCCAGCCACCGATTAACTAAAAACACAGTTCGACGGCCATCGGGTCCCGGTCCGAACCGCAACCTCGATGACCCTTAGACGACATTCCATAGTTAAACGCAGGCATGAGCACATGCGCGGCCCTACCCACAGCGGAGTCTCTGGACTGAAAGCAAAAACATCGGTTAATGCAAGATACAATATCTTTAAGGTCACTGTTTTAGGATAACCTCTTTTACCAGATTTCATATATTTATTATAGCCTAGTTGGTTCTTTGCAAATAGTTCAAAGTAGTTAAAAAACTTGATATAGTTAAAAAAAAAAAGTGTTATTATGACCAACAATAAATTGATCGAGCTGAATTTATGCAAGTATTTGACGCGATCAACATGTCAATTGCCTATTTCGAGCAATCCTTTATATATATAAGATTTTAATTCCATTTATTACTTAATACCATTATCTTATAATTATCTTTTTAATGCATCAAAAATGTCATAAATTTTATTAAACCTTTAGAAGACAAGTATCTACCGAATGAACGGACTGAAAGACGAGGCCCCTTTCACGGTGAATGTAATTACTCGTTCCCATTCACCTGCGGACGAACATAAGTAACTGACGACCCGGCTGCCGGCCCATTCATACGGTCATTATGAATTGTTCACATTCAGAAAAGCTTTCGTCTGCATTTTCAGAGCTGCACTATTCGTCGGGACGCAACGTTAATTAGCTGAGAATCGGATTCATCAAAAGTTTAAGTAATAACTTCATATATTATATAACCTTATACGCGCTCAGCTTTAACTGTCACCCTCCGATAGCCTCTCAAAACATCGATAAGTAGTCGATGCAAAAACTAATAGCTATCGATTGACAACTGTATTAATTTTACAATATACACGATAAATATACACCCCTTTCTCTCTTTGTTATTGTTTTTGGATTACCGTTTTTTAAAGGAAAAGTATATTATGTGATTAAGCAAGCATGCAGTTGGACAGATGTTAAATATAACCATCGCTCGTAGTTCATTTACAACCCTTATGGGTTTGAGAACGCGTTCCTAACCTTTGAAAAAGCGGGGTCTCGGTTAACTCATCCAGAAGATGAATTTTGGACGAACCAGCCCACTCATAAGACATCAAACGATGCGGCGTGCAACTGTCACAGTGAAGTCACCTCTCATCTAAAGCGATCCAAATAAGGAATATTCCATCAAACAATCCGCTCGATACAGCCTCGCACAACTACTCTGGATCCAGGTGCGGCCCGTGGTCTTTCCGAACCGTTACGACCTGGTTACCTTTAAGAAGAGAGCATGCCCTTGTAAGCCCTCTGGTGCTGCAGGTGTCCATGAGGAGCGGTAATGACTTACCATCAGGTGAGCCTTCTGCTCGTTTGCCCCTTTTTCCATTAAAAAAAACGATACAGCCTCATGAAACAATCGAAACCGGTCGGCGCCCAAAGGCGGTTACATTGGAGGTGAATTAAAACGCCCCATTAGCGGTGGCGTGTTTATTGCTGGGGGGCGATCTTTATGCGTTTAATTAACATAACCAGTTATGACCGCGCGTGCCATGTGACCCACTTAACCCCCTGTGTGCAAGGTCGCCAGGAAGTGGTACACTGTATGTTTTAGTCGTATCACCCTCGGTGACTCCGATAACCGTGATTTATCGATACACTATCCGTAATTTTTACCTGTTGAGCCTTTTATAGTTTTTTCTTTTGTTCTTTTATAATTTTAGAGCCTGCAGTGAGGCCGCGTGGTGGAATGTGCCCTGATACCCTTTGTACAGAGGAGGCCTTTGCCCAGCTGTGTGAGATGTATAATATAAAGTACTTTTGTACCAAAAGTACTTTTTTTATTATTTAAATCGTACACCGCAATTAATTTAGTGCTTGCAAACGACTTTGTTTTGGAAGACTGATATCTTAAAGGTATTAGTGTCATAAATTTTTCAGGTGACGCATTAATTCCTGACCTTAACCAGACCTGTTGCTGCCTGATAATATCAGTTCGGCGTTTAACGTGGCCCTTTGATGGGTATCCATTCGTCTACCTTAAATATTGGGCAATTTGCAACTACGCGTCGACCCTTTCCGGCACCAGGGTGGTTTCTGTTAAATTTTAAAGTAATTTTACCGAAAATTTCGGAGGATTCTTGGAAATCCAATAGCGTTTGAAACTTTAATTAACGGTATGCAATGCCTAGAACTTTATAAGAGGTTTAGCACTAATACTATAATAGTGATATTTTGAGAAACGTAAATAAATCGTTTACCTGGGTTATAACCGTTTCTTGGTATCTTTTGTTAGCAATAATTCCTTCAATATTATATTGTAAAAAATTATCATATTATACTTTAGTTTGAGCTGTGATAGCACACTATCCGTGTGTCAACCTGATTTCAAATTCCGTTGCCAGTACCAATGAAATCGTTATGTAATCTTATCCTTTAAACGAGCAATTCTTGTATATATATATATATGTAATCGGAATCTCGGAAACGGCTCCAGCGATTTTCATGTAATTTAGTATGTGCATAGATTTGGGGGCGAAAAATCGATCTAGCTAGGTTTCATTTTTAGAAAATGTCCTTTTATCCCTGTTTTCAGGGAATGAAAAATATAATTCGAATATGACGGTAAATTTCGCCGCAAGAGAAAATGTCAAAATAGCTCGGTCGGTAATCGGGCGGCCCCAAAACAGACGGCCGTGGTTCGCGTCACGATCATTTACACATTTATTTTTTTACTTTTTTTTTTTCGATTCCAGATCATTGCTTTCTTTATTTTTAATTTTTTGTTGATTTGTTATTTTGTTATTTTTTTCCCTTTTTTTTTAAAGTTCTTTCTTTTGTGAAAAACATCAGTTCATATTTTATTATTATTACGTCGGTAAGATCGAAAAATATTATGCATATTTCATTACTCAATAATTTGTATCTAAATGTAATTTCCAAAATACACGATTTACCAAAAAAAAAAACAAACCGAGCAAAGCTCGGTCTTCCGGGTACTTACGATTTTAAATGCTCAATTATCACGTGATAGGCGGTGAAGGAAAACATCAAAAGGGTCGCCTCGTGGACTACGCCAATAACCCTCTGTACAGAGGCATTTTCCCAGCAGTGGGACATATGTATGCTATTAATTTATTTATTTTACTTCAGTGTCTGGAAGTTCCATGCGATGTACGATAGTTGGTTACAATGAAAAAGTAAGTGTCTAATCACTTTTAGCAACAAAGTTACTATTTAGATGTTTTTAAATATTTGAGAACATAATAGATTATTTTAAATGAATTTAAGCCAACTGGTGCAAAACCATAATGCGTTAATTAATATCCTCCGTAAGAGGAGCTTATGATCAAATTCTTTTTCACTAATTAATTATTTCTTGGCTGCGGTTAAATAATTAGTTATTTGTGACCTCCTTGGCTCACTGACACGTGTTAATTTAAAATTTGCTAATTGCCTAGTGCTTGGTAGCTAGCATATGCGTATTGACAGACACGCTAATTAATTATTACTTTTAAGACTAGGTACTAAAGTGATCTCAATGGAATCGATTCCTCATTTTATGATTCATAATGTTGAAATTTTATATAAAGGCTTTTATATTTCCATCCGGCCTAAGAGCTTCAGCTTAACAGTATTTTCACTTAGCCTTCATAGTCAAATATATACAGTCCTATATAGAAAAGATGAGCATATGCCAGATATGCTCATCTCATCTGTTTAATGAAGGTTTACGTTGTTTTTACATAAAATGTATGTGTTGCTTAAAATCTCGTTTAAGTTCATATAATCGACTCTTAATGGTTGTGCTTATAAATTGTGAACTACATTAGTCCGTAAAGGAAAACATCTCCGCCTTACCGCACCCCGCCTCGTTTCCTGATTTAATTTAATTCAAGACAAGCGTCTCGGGTGGCACAAGCCTCGAGGGGCGCGACATGCGCAAGTTGCAGGTAGTCGAGATGGTTGGGATAATGTTCAAAGTTTATTTCTTATTCAGGTGTAGGTGCGATTTAGCTCTAGAGGTCGGCTAGGACGGCGGCATTCGCCCCTGTTTGTAACTAATAAATACTCCCTGAAAATGAGACTGGATTCGTCGAATGCCTTAGGTCGGTTGAATACGTTTTGTGTCGAATTCAAACTTTTTACAACAAACTGGTTTACTAGTTTTTACGAGTTGACGACAAAACATGGGATAGACGTACCAACGCTCGATAACAATTTTTTGTAACTTGGTCGATGCCCACGTTGATTACGTAGCCCGATTGTTCGAATATTGTTTATTTCAAACAATGAAAGAATTTTGAAAGTAATCTTCGGAACAATGTTTCCGAAGATTAGCTTCTTGTATACATACATTGATGGAGTTGGGTCGTATTGAATATCTCACGTTTAAATAATAGCAAACTGCTACTAATACTCTACTCTTCGTTAAATTATTTCTTGCAAATGTAGCTATTAACATTATCACCTATTAGCATTATAACCGTTTTGTGGAATAAGTATATAATGAAACTATGATTTAAATATATTACGGTCTAATTTTAGTAACGTAATGCCATTTAGAGATTGGATAGATGACGTTTATGTTAACGATACGTCCAAATTGGCTGTCTTTTCATCTTCACTGATGACGATTTTGCTATCAAACCTAGGGATTGTTTTAAATGATGACGGTCAAAGGGCCTGCGAAACCGCTTGTCATTCCGCTGCCGCTATTCGCCAGTGTTCTCTTATTTCAACTGTCGTAATCACTATAGAGGATTCTATAGAATTAGGAAAAGAATAGGAGGTTCGCGGGAAACTGCGATTCTGCACACACAACGTATCACAATTACAGGGGTGGATTCTGGGTCACTACGCGGCTTGAATTTTTACGCTCCTCTCAAACCATTATCTGTTTACCGAGCGCACCTGCCCACCACCCCAAATACGCTGCTCTCTAAAGCCCCTTTAGAAAGTATCGTTTAAGGGGTGGTGTGACGTGCACAGAGATTTTAGATAGGGTTGGCACTAAAATAGGCTTACTAATTTTACTAAGTGATTGATGATCACATAACAGGTCACTTAAATGCCATCCATAGTGGCCTTTGAAAGGATGTGATGTTGTTAAGTTTGTTTTATTTAACTTAAAAAAAAAGTGATAACTTAACTGAAACTCATGGGTTTCAGTGTTTTGAGTTATGTTTGTATCGAAGGACGGAATATTCAAAGCTTTTCAACCGACTTAAAAAAGGAGAAGGTTCTTAATACGACTGTGTATTTTTTATGTTTGTTACCTCAGAACTTTCGGCTGAGTGAACCGATTTTGATGATTCTTTTTTTATTTGAAAGCTGGTGCTTCCTATGTGTTCCCATATTAATTTCATTCTTATTGGCTCTTGGGCTCCGGAGATACTTAGGGAACTCCGAAAAATCAATTGTAAAATAAATACAGTGCGAGATATTTGAAGTCGGTTTTGTTTTTCGTTACAAAAGAATGGAGTATGTATAAGTGGTATTATACGAGTATAAGCAAGTTGAGTATGTTGGGTGACAGAGTTTGCAATCGTAACTACTGAAGCTTTGTGATGGACACCGTGGACAAGCGTGGTCGCGATAAATGAGTGGGCCACACGAATTGACAAGTCTTGTAAGTTTAACAGCAAAGTTGTCCATAGTCATTTAAAATTATTCTGATTTTGCAGTAATTTTTGTGCCATTTATTAAGAAGCTGTACTGAATAAGCAAGTTCTTTTGACTCAATTTACTCTTATGGTTTGGTCGTCTCCCGCGTTTTGAAGCCTTGTGTCGAACATTATCGGCTGTCACTTAGTATCCACTATTCAACACAAGTAACAATCCGAATTAGAATCTGTTCATCAATCGTCAATAGCTTTAACTCTTCTGTTGAATGCACTTAAATAAATACTTTCCGATCTTTTTCATATTTCGTAACGAATCAGTATTACGTTTATTAAATGAATCAGTATTGTCTCTTAACGGAGATAAGTCTGCTTAAATTATTCATCGTTATCGAATATCGTTTTTCTTTCGGGAGAAATTCTTTGGATGAACATTTGCAGAACGGAAACGATCAAATTATAAGCATGCTGTTCGTTCACTTGCGGTACCTGGTCCGAATATATGGTTGATATTGCCGATTGTTCTGCATTGGTAGAATAACGCGCAAATTAGTTCTTTTTTTACGATTTAAGATTGTACGAGGTTAGAGAAAATGAAAACTACGGACGAAAAAAAAATTATAAAAACTTATCGTTTTCAAACGTACACAAACGGACAAACTAATTTATTTTACACAGATTTAATACCCTGGTGTATGGCAATAAATTCATCGCCTATTATTTTATTTTCCAGTCTTGTTTAGGTTAGATCGTTAAGGGTCGTTTATTGACGAAGCTTATGCAATGTTGCTCAATGTGTCTGCTTTCCTAGGTGTCATTATGTCACAAGCGGTGGGCATAACTAAATGATGTGCAATGTTGGTACATTAAAATATGTTATTGTTAGAAATGTTCGGGTATACACTACAAAGAAAATATAAATCGACCTGCTTTAATTCAATCATTATTTTTTATTACTTATTTCTTATTGTATGTTATTTTTCAAAATTCTGCTGATTTGAATTATTATCACCGTTTTCGGGCATCTACTAATAATGCATAGGTGCTGATCACAGTCCAACATTTAACAACATTTCTTGTGTTGTGTTTTCCTGTTCATAGTATATATTCCTTTAATACACTTCTTCTTCCTGACGTCTGTAAACATCCAAATGTTTTATTGAAATATTAAGATTCTTTGAAACTAGCGAGTTTTAGTTTAGAAATTATTGCGAAACGCTTCCGCCTGTCAGCTTTTACCACACAACATGAGCCAGCGCTTGTGGGCCTTTATTATTGGATTGACGGTTGATAGCGTGTGACGGCTACCGGGGGTATAAAGATTTCCTTAGCGTGATATACGCGTATGTTTACCGATTTATTACGATAATGAGTTTGCTTTAGAATGTCCCCGTTGCTTGGCAGTTAGCGTGCATGGCTTCTAAATCGGAACGTCCAAGTTCAGTTCTCGTAACGTGCGGTCTAAGAGTACATTTTTTTCAAAGTTGTGAATAATTTAAACTTATGACGAACGTATGTCATCATGCTCTTTTATTGAAAACTAGATATCGAAAATCAATATACCAATAAAAAAATTCATTACACTCAAATACCCAAAAGAGTATAATCAAGTCTTACCTCTAACATACTCGCGTATTTACGTATGTGTATGTATGTATATAGAATATCTGTAAAGATGTAAAATAAAAATAGCCCACTTGAATAAATAATCCACGTCAACGTGGAGCATATAGAAATAACTGGTTGAACTCATATTCATTAAAAATTTCCTTCCCTCTCAACTATCCGCGGAAGCGCAGGTCTCTAGTGTTATAACTTATTTAAGTGGATTTCAAGTCGACTCGTGACTTTCCAACAGAAATAACCCACTGTCGGATATGTGCTTATTTTTTACGCTGTAACATTAAATTGGTCAGTTGTTAATAAAAATTAGGTCTCTTCTTAAACGTGTACAATTTTCCTTACATGCATTTTATAAAATATGTTTTATAGATTTGTTGATTTAATTTTCTTGTTGGGGAAGAATCTAATTACTCTGGCTTCCTCTAGATTGCTTTTTTAGATCTTTAATTGCGAAAGATCATAATCACAAATGAAAGATATAACTTTTTTATTTATCTGACAAACAAATTAAACGCAATTTTTACTTATTGCCCATTTATTGGTGCTTTAAATCGGCTTTAAAAAGCTTCTAAAAATACAATGAAATAATTTTAATAAATCACATTATATTAAATTATAAAATTTAAGTAACCCCGTGACCCAAAAAGAATGCAAATTATATTTCAGAACCATCTCGATCACGTAAGCCTTCTAACAAAAAAAAACTCACTATAATCTGTCCATTCGTTTAGAAGCTTTGATGCCACCGACAGACACATAGATAAAGTTTCAATTACCCGTGGGTTCTGGCTAGCCCACCGGTTCTGCGTCAGATGAAGCTTAAATAGTCTCGGGACTGAAAGCAAAAACATCAGTTAATACAAGATACAAGAAGACACATAGATAAAAAAGTTAATCTATTTTTTTTATCGAAAAGTCGAACATTTTTGAGTAAAGTAACTAAATCAAATGCAGACTTTAGCACCCGTCAACAGTTTTTCAAGGTTCCAAAGCTGGTTAAATAAAATTGAAATAAAACTTAATTCGAGTCGTCAGAAAAATCATTGACTTAGCTAAAAAGTTTGCTCTATGAACACTTCTGCGGCGTCATTTGCGAGCATAATTTTATTTTTGCAGAAAAACTTTATACTTTCGGAACGACTCATGATTATATGACAGTTAGAAAAAAAAAGCTTTTACTTGAAGATGACACAATTGAACTTTAAAATTTTGTTACATAAATTACTTACTAAAGAGGAGACTGCTCATCATATTTAACCTACCGATGAAATTATTTGCATCTTAATTTAACCGAAGGATAATTTGGAATTTTCAAGGTTATTTTGAAAATTAATAAAAAGAAGACAAAAATATTGTGTTTTCTTTTTATTTATTTTCTTTATTTATTCTAATTTTATGCTGCTAGCTATTCTGACTATTTCAAAGGCAGACTAATAAGGTTATCTAAGTAAGTTGACCGGTAGAAAATGCAATTGGCTATTACCAATCTTAGGTTGAGGTAGAAGTAATCGTTTATAATATTTTCTATTTTCCGCATGACAATTTTAATTAATTACTTATGATGAAATCATTATTATATAGATGATGGATGAAAATTACCGTATCTTCTTTGTGGTTAAAATGTTACAACACAATAAGAACATTAAAATGTACGTGAACATTAAAATGTAATTTGAACGAAAAATATGAATTTTAATTGTAAATATTGTTTTATTTCAGGTAAGTAAGATCGGGAAGTTTCCACATCCAGAAGAAAAACAGTAACTTTTAAGGTTTGATAGTTTAATAATACATGTTTACAATAAAGGTAAAATAAAACTGCAACAAAAACTAATTTATATAATATAAAGATTATATAGGTCATATAGGATTTTGCAATTACTAGAATGTTGTTTTAAACGACTCGTAACAAATGCAAATGCACTACAGACCCGGGTGTTTGTTTCCGTCCAAAGATTTTCCACAATTAACGCGGCCAACCCGGATCGGTCGACCTGCGGCGTCTTGCTAATCGATCTCCGGCCGCGCTCTTCGGTACGTCGTTTAAATTTATGCCATTGTCTCCGAAACCGAGCCTTTTCACGTCCCAGTTACTAGACATAATTACGACCGAGTCGAAGCATTCAATTTCTCTATATCAGCGGAGACATTTCTAGTATTAGAAATTCACTACAGTCCCTCATGTTAGCCTGAGCCTACTGCGCACCAAAGACCGAGTCGCATTCATTTCAAATTTATCCCCGTCAAGAAACCTGTTGTTAATATTTCACGTGAGTATTTAACAGGGGTTGTGTTATTTAATTTCCTACCGTTTCTTTGATCTTCGAAGTGGCGCTTTCGATTTGTTAATGTGGGGGAGGGGGGGGGGGGGGGGGGGGGGGCAAGGACGGGATACGTCGAATTCGCACCGACTTAAACCCTAACGATGTTCCACCTGGGGCCCATATCCGGAGGGCCACGGGAACACTCGCATACTTTCGCGACCCCGACTGCGCTTACTGGCACGGGGAGCAGCTCCCTTCTACTGGTAAGGCACGAAGGGACATTTAGCGTACCTTCCTATTTGGCCCCTTTTGCACGGGAAATGAACCCCCGAGTCCGCTGATCAGACGCCGAGGGAGCCAGGAGAGCCTGCTCCGGTTGCAAAGGTCAGGGACAGTAGTTTCTTTTGTAGCAACTCATCTTGATCCCCGAACCCTAGCATGCATCGAAAGTGGACTCGATGAGCCCCCTCAGAGCGGCCTCTAGGTTCAGTGTGGGTTCCTGTTGGCTTCGCCGTGGGGGACCGAGCCAGGCCTCCGTAATAATGATACTGATCCATGTTGGAGATATTTGTTTCAATTTGTTTCTCTTTCTGATCTGATGGCGAATGATCAACGCCGCCTATGGTCGTTCGCAATTTCAAAACAGGACTAAGCCGTTTCTTCCAAGGAGATCACTTATTTTTGTCAAGACAGGGGGCCCCTCTACTATGTCGCCTAGTGTCGTTTCCACCGCGACTGCGCCATTTCAAGAATTGCCGCCCCCATTTCTCTTTCATCCGAGACCCAATTCTTTCGCCGATGCGGGCAGAATTAATCTGAATGTATCTCCCCCAACGGCGGCCGGGGATCCATTAGCGGCGCTGAAAGTTGAGACCCCATTGTTCCGTGTATACAACGCTCGATTACGTGCGCTCATTGCGGCGGATTGGAAAATTCGACGTTACGCCTATCTAGACAGCGAGCCGTTTGTAATTGTTCTTTTCTTCTTGCTTCATAATCGGCACTGGTTCGTGGATATCTTTCATTTTGTAGGTTTTGAAGTGAGCAATAGTGAGAAAATAAATTATAATGTGTCATTTAAGTTATATTTCGGTGGGCGCACTATGCACAGGAATAACATTTTTAATTACTCCTTCCCGACTAAAAACTGGACAGTATGCTCAGATGCCTTAATCACTTTTGAAAGTGTAGCTTATATTTGCGTGGCATAACTTAAATGATTCAAATACAATTTTAAAGCTTATCTTTGTCGCTGTTGGCGATAAATTATATAAGTAGAATGAAGTTAATTTCTACGTAAAAAACTTATAAGAACAATCTTATAACGTATGTATGATGCTACCCATTGAAATTTTTTTTCAATTTAAGATATCGAAGTAGACTGAAAACACAATATTATAGTGTCGGTGACTAATCACGGTAGGTACTGTTTAAAAATTTCCCACGGGGCAATTATAATGTATATTGTGAGTTTATTAAAAATTATTGTAACACTTTAATTTTTAACAAGTTTCATTACTTAACAAGTCTTTACTTACCAGAGAAAAATCTGTTTGTTTTTACCGGATAGTAACGTATATAAGTATTGTGATAGTATATAAGTATTGTAATATAAAAGTATTGTGTGAACAGATCCATCTGAAGAAACTGCCACGAAATGTCCAAAAAATCTGAATAACACATACAGCTTTTATTATTATAATTGTATATCGTCATGGATAATGCAAATATAACACTAGAAGAAAAAACCTACGTCAAAAGTGAAGTAGGGATGTTGACGAAACATCCCAAATGCGGAAAGTACGTCCACTTGAGTTATCGCACGGCCGTGAACTTAGAGCTCGTACCTCTCGGAACATATTCCACGAACAAAAACGCGACTGTGATAGAATTTGAGATAATATTTTCGCAACTGATGGAACAGCTAGCCGAAGAGGAGGGTGCTTCCGCTGAGTGCGCCCCCTCTATTTGCATATTCAAACCCCCTAGACATTTGTAGACACTGTTGTACTTTCTACTATGTTTTTTTATTCCCGATTTTTTTGTCAATACGATGGGTAGTTTTTTTCCGTACCGATTTTTTTCCTATTTACTCTTACTCTTACTTCCTTTTATTCCTATTTACTTTCTAGGACTCTACTTTTCATCATAATCATTTCAGCATGTTTGAGTCCAGTGCTGAACATAGGCCTGGAACATAGGCCACGAAGCAATTTATTATTTAACAAATGTATTAATATTATATTATGATATATATATAATATTGATTTCCATTTAATTTTCTTTTTGAACCAGAAAATGTATCGGTGTTTATTACGTGTATGCTTTCCATTTTTGCGCTTTTGCATAATGGATTTGTATTTGTCAAACTAGATAATTTGTTAAACTACATAAAGAATTAGATGTCAGATTAATTTTTAAGAGTGAGATGAATTGGATTCAAAATTATTTCCTTTTGGTTAAACATCTTTAATAAAAATCATTGATGACCCTGTTTGCGAGTTGCCAATCAAACGCTTTTAAAGACTGCGGTGGGTCAGAATCCCAGCAAAGTAGCTTCTACTTTTCAAGGTTTATTTTCCCTATCTATTAGTTGGGCTTACGACTTGATCCCTGTGAATATAGTACTCGAATTTGAAGTGAAAATATAAATTCAATATAACTAATAAATATTACTATTAGATAAATATTAGTCATACCTTCTGATAAATTCATAAAACTTTAATTTATGATCATAATGATTATATAATAGTTTACGCTTAAATTTTGGTTCTTATTTTCAAAATAATGTCTCGTTATAGATAAACAATACTAAAGAATGGCTTGTAGTGGAAGTATTATGTTTGCTGTTTCTACCCGTGGGTAATATAAAATATAAACAAAGGCATAATGCATTGGTGTTGATGTCTATGTCCTGTGATAATCAATTACTATCAGGTTGCGCTTGCTAATGAGTCACTTTCACTTATAAACGAAATATGTTATAACCAGCAAACTAATTAAATACCTCTTCTGTAACATTCTAGAATTTCCGCCACATCCTATAATCTCAGCACAAAGCTGGTATCTTCATTGTCCACACCGCTGTAAGATGTCCCTTAATATTGAAGATGTTACATCATGATAACACTTTCATGGCACGTACCGTCAATAGTTAGGAGGTAGCATGGCATCATAGTGGCGTCTGGTGCCGTGCCCGAACAAATTACCGGCCTATTAGATACTGGCTAAGTGAGCGGGGTTTACATATTAAATTGAAACATGACCAGCGTGTGGCTCAAACGGAAGGCGCAAGCGTTTTGAACCCAATATACATCTATCTGTCAGCCGGCTTGAATCTAATAAAGTTAAATAAAAAATCCGTTTATTTTGTTTCAAATTAATTGCCGCATTTCGAAATACGTTCATGGTTATACTTATACTTTTGCTCTTGATTGTTAATCAATAACAGTATTTTTATTTCTGTACTAGGCCATTTTATCAGATAGTGCTTGTTAATCTTATATTGCACTTTTTTTTATGCGAGAAGTTGCCAAGAGCGGATGGTACACCTGATGTTAAGTGAATACCGCCGCCCATGTTCATCTGCTACACCCGAGGGTTCCAGATGCGTCGACATCCTTTTGAAAATTGGGCTCAGGCCACCTCACTCACCAGACGAAACAGAAAGAAACGCGAAAGCATTATACTTTCACTTTACGCCGGTCATTTGTGTGGTCGTGGTACTTACCCGGACGAGCCTGCCCATTCGTGCAACAGCCGAGGCTGCTGCGTGGCACTGTGAAAATTACTTGACTTACTCAATGCATTTTGTGTCTTGTCTATCACTTTTGACTTAACTAGGATTGAGACTACTCAAGCGTTAAATTTATTTTACTACATTACTAAATCAAATTAAAAACAAAAATAAATTTAACGCTACATCTTATGCATTAAAAGATACGCGATCATGATATAAATAGGATAAAATTGATGACTGATAAAGCATTAAGGTTTTGTGATCAGTCCGCCGTGTTTAATTATTATATCCAACGTGATAAATTGATGTTGAATTATTACAGTTGAAATGGGTCGGCCGTTTTACGAAGTCTTAGATTGATGCAGTGTTTCGTATGTCTTTTTAAATTTAAAATTGAAAGCGACCTTTCAGCCAAGTGCGAGTCGGACTCGTTTTCGGAACGTTTCTTAATATAATATTTAAAAACGGCAAAAAATCGTGTCTGTTGTATGGGAGCCCCACTTAAATATTTTTTTATTCTGTTTTTAGTATTTGTTTTGTGTAGCGGCACCAGAAATACATCATCTGTGAAAATTTCAACTGTCTGACCATCACGGTTCATAAGATTGCAGCCTGGTGACAGACAGCGGAATCTCAGTGATATTAGAATCGTCATGGTCATCTCATATAGAATCTCAGGGTTCCTTTGAGTACGGAATCCTAAAATATAATTATCATATACTTAATAATTGACCAAGCGATGTTCAATTAATTAGCGCGTTTATTTCCGAACTTTCCCGTTGCTCGCTATGAATGCCTAATAGTTGATAAAAGCCCGTGTTATTGTGCTGTGCTTTAGTTGTTCACTTTTCGCGGACTGCGAACGGCGGTGTTTGTTGTTGTTGAACCATTGTTTAATTATAATCGGTTGTTCGAAATCAAATAAAACACCGATTTTCCTTTCAGTGCGGCTCGGGGGCCATTTTGATAATTATTCTCGTTCGCAATAAACTTCAATTAGCGTTTAATTGAAACGGACGGCCTAATCGTATATTTATTTATGAGCCTTGATTCATTTCGATTAGGCATCGCGAACCCTATCATTAGGGCTCGCTCAGGTGATAATACATTTTTAAAGACTATTCCTCCAATAGATGTAACTCCTGCCACATACATTTATATTTTAACTGCTTAGAGTTTTTTTTAATCTTTCTATTAAGTGGAGATTCTCTATCACGTACTTGAAATAAAAAAATACTCTTTTCATATTATATTAGTATAGAATTAAACATATTTGGAAGGTCTCATTAAAGATTTTCTGAAAAAGTTTTACCGGCAAAGTGCGAGTCGTACTCGAGGCGAAGGGTTCCGTACCATTATCTATAAAAACGGCAAAAAATCATGTCTGTTTTATGGGAGCCCATTTAAATATTTTTTTAAACCTGTTTTTCAGTATTTGTTGTTATAGCGGCACTAGAAATACATCATCTGTGAAAATGACAACTGTCTGACTATCACGATTCGTGAGATACAGCCTGGTGACAGACAGACAGCGACGTCTTAGTAATAGGGCCCCGTTTTACCTCTTGGGTACGGAACCCCTTAAAAATGATAACCATCTACCATTTAGTATCACTTCTTTAATTTCAACAAGTGGGAGTTCAGTATCCTCTTTATTTTCATTTATAGATTATTATATAATTGAAAACCTAAAAACGAGTTTCCGATGGTTGAGGTGAATGAAAACATTTTTCAATTTCCTAGCTCCACCCGGCATCCCAAACATGAAATCGATTTTATGCGCCATAATTTTAGAATCCATTCTCGAGCATCCACGGCGGCCAGTCGGAACTTGTTGCTGCCAGATTGCATCTGGCCAGCGCTTAGTGAGGCGAGACGATTGGTATCTGTGTCCATTCCTTCGCCTTGAATAATGTAACGTATTTCAGAGAGACGCCGGCCATTTCCCGGCAAATTTGAATTGGTGTCGGAAAAATATTTAAAAAAATACCGTGTTCTAGATTCTTCATAGGATACCCTGTCTCCTGAAGAGTCGTGGTTATGAGGGGTTCTAATGATCAAAACTCGGTTGTTGTTCATTTTCTGTATGTTGGAGCACGGGTTGATATTTCCTCTGCATGTAGGCACACTCTTTTAAGCAGGATAAATCTACGGAAACACTTAACCACTTCGGAGTGTCGCCCCTACCGGGTATACTCGGGGTAGGAACCTTCCGATATTTCTTGAAAACAGTGTTCTTTTAGTCCCCTATGACTGAATGGGTATAACTTAATCCTATTCTATGAGCCTCAGACTACAGCGTTTAACGCAATATACATTTCTTTATATATAATATTATATTTAACTTCTTAATAAACGTTATATACACAGCCATTAATGACTCTGTAAAATATAATGCTTAAATACTCCATTTATAGTTTTAAATTAATTTCATTTACTTTCGACAGTTTTGGAGTAATTATTTAGGTCGTTATTATCCTTATTTATGTATTTAATATCATAATCATTATTAAAATTCAACAGCGTTATTTCTTCTGGCGAAAATGAAATTAATTTCATAAATAATTACATAACGCAAAGTTCATTGTTACAGTCCCTAAAAGGCTGAACTAAAAGCTTTGATGTATGTGGTGGTTTCAGTGAAATTATCTATTACAATATACGGAATATAACAGTGTTTGAAACTGGTTTCTATATAATTATATATAATTTGATAGATAGAAACATACAAAGAGCTTATACTGTGCTAAAACTACTGAACTTGCTTGGTTCACCGCATAAGTCTATTTAGCCATTTTCCATTAGATATAGAAGTGAAGGACTTCGCGTGTATACACTATAAAAGTATAGTACCTGGAGGAGCGGTTCTTTTTTGAGATAAAAAAAATAAAAAATAAAGAAAATGATCCGGTATAGTAAAAAAAGTAAAAAAAAATAAGTGTGTAAATGATCGTGATACGAACCGCGGCCGTCTGTTTTGTGGTCGCCCGATTACCGACCGAACTATTATAACATTTCTTTTTGCGGCTTTAAAAATATTCGAAAATAATGATGAAACCTAGCTACATCGATTTTTCGCTCCCGAATCTACGCATATACTAAATTTCATGAAAATCGCTGGAGCCGTTTCCGAGATTCCGATTATATATATATATATATATATATATATAATATATATATCGTTTAAATATGCAAGAATAAGGATAAGTTATCTTTTTGCTGCAGCGGCTTTGTGTTAAGCCGTTTCTCTACTCTTCGTTTAATAGTTAGGTTTAAATAAATGTAGATCTCTGTACTTGTAGATGTATAATCTATTCATGTATAATTTATTGTAATTAATATGAATGTAAACCTATTCATAGCTATTTGGACACACGATAACGACTTTGGTAGCGGGGGCCCGTTAAACTTTAACGATCCATTCTCCACTAGAATTTAGATGTCACTTTAAACGGCAATACGTTATATAAAGCTTCATATCAAGGGTGCCTTGCGCAAATCGAGACTTGAGATAACTCTCCTTTATGGTCGTAAATTTCTAAATTTATACGCGTCGTTACATCTAAACGTATCTACAAACTTAGTTTTTAACGCTCAATATTTAAAAATTATATTTTTAGTATTATTATACGGCCTTAAAAAAAACCGGCCAATGTGCGAGTCGAAATCGCGCACGGAGGGTTCGTTACTCCGTACCATTCTATAAAAATGCCAAAAAAATTCATGTCTGATGTATGAGCCCCACTTAAACATTTTTTTTATTCTGTTTTTTAGTGTTTTATTCTGTTGTTATAACGGCAACAGAAATACTACATCTTAAAATTTCAACTGTATAACTGTCACGGTTCATGAGATAAAACCTGGTGACAGACGGACAGACAGAGCGGAGTCTCAGTAATAGTCCCGTTTTAACTTTTGGTTACGAAACCCTAAAATCCCTCGTTTTATCATCGCAGCTGTTCCCAACAGCGTCCTCAAAGATTTTTTTATATCAAAAACAAAAGGGGCCGATGGAGAATTTCCAAGATAATATTTTAGCGACGGATGGTAGCCCGCGTGGGGGGGGCGTAAACCGAATTGGGCCACCTGCCATTTGCATATTCTAACCCTCTTAGGTTAGAATACGCGGCCGACTTGAATTTTATATCCGCAACTAGCTGCTGCCCACGAGTACTTATGCGTAGAATAGGCTGAAGGCGTAATCAGACAGAAAGACAGATAATTCAGACAGAAAGACTGATATACATTTCTATGAATACTTCTGTATGTATATAAAATGTGTTATTCTGATGTGTAAGCTATAATATTGTAAAGTTTTATTCCTAAGTTTACAATCCATTCAGTAGTATTTGCGTGAAAGAGTTACATCCATCCATACACGCAAACTTTCCACCTTTATAATATTAGTAAGGATGTTGCAAACCGCGTTGCCGGTATCCAATTCGCGCTGAAAAGGTATTTCGAGTTATATCGGAATATGTATGTGACGACTCCGTGGCGTAGTTGCCGAGGTATTTGTCTCGGTGCCGGGGGTTGTGGGTTCGATTCCCACACGAGACTACCATTTGTTGGACCCCACAGATAATTGTTTCCGATCTGGGTGTTTGTCCACGTGAAATTTATGTATGCAAAACCTTACACCACGTCCTTACAACACAGGATAATGTTGTTCATTAGACACTCAGAGGCAATGTTTTAAATTCAGAGATAAGTCTGTGATGGAATGTGCTGGGGTTCTAGACCAGCGAATTCAGACGCGTGGCTTCAAATCTCAGCGGCAAAGTTCGCCGATGAGTTTCCCAATTTACCGTTTCCTTTATAGAGCAGAAAGAACTGCCTTCTGTACCCGGTGAATGTTTCGGCAAAAAGGTTCGCCCGTATCACACTATGGATTAAGCAGTCTTGGTGAAACTTTGATAATGCTATCTGTTCCTATATGCAAGCTATGAGTAATTATGGAAATTACATTTGACTTACCCCCGATTATGAAGAAAGCGGCGAGAACTAAGGCGTTGCTTTATTGAAAAGACCAGAACTTTTTTGAAGTGAAAACTTTTTTAGGAGCGTTGATCACTTTTTGGGTGAACAAAAATCATGGAACGCCCGTCATCGTCATCGAACGCTTTTTATTTATTTTAATTATATTATTATTATGCATATTAATTGTTTATAATTTAAAAATAATTATTAGTAATTATTTTATTTATAAATAATTATTGTTAATTTACTTAGTTTTCACTTCTATCGGCAGTCCCCAAAGACTGCTGTTGCTGCATGTTTTTTAAGGTACTAGATACGCTCAAAACGCTAGTGTAATTATCATTAATAAGATGTATTTTCAGATATCTGCTACTATTGCTGCTGTTATTACTTAGTTGTAGGAGCGATATTGTCCAAGAACGGGCACAAAAACCGACATATTTCGAAACGAGCCATATCCAAACCGATACTGTATAACGGAATATTCTGAATGTGCTATAGAGTCTGAAGTGGAGCCATGGATACTGGCCGACAATGTGTGCCTTGTTTGTGCGTCCACAGTATGCCCGCGTCATTGTTTTGGAACCGATGGAAATCGTTATTGACGGAACCCTCGATACGGCACAGCTTCCCCTGCTACTGTGAAACGAACATGGCATTATATTAATCTCCAATTTCATTCACCTGTCTATTGAAATGTACGTATCTTCGTATTACATACGCACAAAGAATGGTAAAAAGAATGTATTGGAATGATTCAATAAAATTTTCATCAGTTAAGACAAATAAATGAAATACATACGTAAGGAGATGCGTAACCGTTGCTTAAATACGTTCACAGTTAACTGATATTTTATAATCTTTTTAACCGAAATAGCTTAAGTAATAAACATACAGGTGTGCGTTTATCTTTTAAAACTCCTAATCTAAATCTATAAAACGTAACCTTCATAATGCTTGGCTATTATCAAACTAACAGAGTACGGAGGAGGTAGCTTCTATTTGCTCCCCTAATGAGGAGTGAATATTTTACTGACTATAGTCGCACAGGCTCAGTGTAATATTAATCTTTGCTTCGAGTTATATTAAACAAATATTAGGTCCTTGCGGTGTTCACAGACTCTGGCGTGACTACCAAAACTTTAGCCGGGACATCTAACATATCTGTATATAGTCTATTGGTATAAAGAAGATTTATTAGCTAAACTTAAATGTGGATTACTTTAATGTTTCTTACTTAATCATTCAGTCATCAGAGTCGTCAATTAACTAAACAATTTGCGAAATTCATTTAATTAACGTCTCGTATTGGCCATCGTAGTGTAGGACGACACACACAACCAGATGGAGTGACTACCTGTGCAAGTATGCGGGATGTAGGAGTAAGGTATATCATAACAGGTAAATCTAACAGATTAGTATGGTAACAATTGTTAGTAGTATTTCGCTAATGAATCAGCTTTTCCGATTGCAGGAAGACTGCACCGTAAAAATATTAAGAAAAAGCTACTGAATCTTGGTTGTAAAGAAGTGAAAATTCATTGTGTAAACGAGTGGAAACTTAACCTCGATAAATCAATTTGCAAATAATGGAGTGACCATTTTCTGTCATCTCAATGTCCGCCAGCGTTGCCGCCCAGTCTGTATAAATTGGCATACTGCCCACGTCTGAGGGTACTCACAAGAGTACCTTACTAAGAACGATCTTAGTAAGTGAAAATTGCACAGTCTGTTTAAAATCGGCCGAAAGCTTTGCAAAATACAAATTTAACGTCCTTTACCATTAAAATGATATGCAGAATAGTTTGACCAGTTTGGTAATGTTAATTATTTGCTGGATGTTAGCTAACACCTCAAGTTCGTTAACAAGTGATAAATGGATGTGAAACTAAAGTTTTAGTTTTAGCGTGGTGAAAACGAAACTATCACTTACATTTTTTAGATGTCCTTTAAATTTAAGGATCGATGGTGAAAACGGGCATAAGACTATTGATCACAATAGGACCTAACCATGGACTATTACAAAATGCTGTGAATAAGTGAAATTCAAAACTAAAAATTCATATAGCAACACAAATTTAATTAAGTGAACGCGTGCATTGCTTTAAAATTGATAACGGTTAAAACTATTGAGTCGGGAACGTTTCTAGGCGTAAACGCTTACATTGCTTCAAAAGCGATAAAAAAAAAACTATTGAAATCGGGAACGTTTTTTTTTTCCTTATTTGAAAAGGGGAACCGTTCACAATTGAAGGCGTAACCCCCATAATAACAACCAAATACTATATTTAACACGATAATAGTAAACACGCTGAAAGAGGGAGAGACAAAACACTGTTACACCAGCCAACATTAAATGCAGCAGAAAGATTTTGAGAAAGAAATATCTGTGTCCTATACGGCTCCAATCGGGAACGTTCTAGATGACAGCATATGCGATTGCACTTATGCGCTATGTTGGAAGTTGGTCGTCCCCCTTGTGATTAAATTGGAATGTCGCCAGGCATTCGTTATTACAAGCAGAACATTCTGGTCCATGGACAGCAATCAACCGTTACGTATAGTTAACAATACTGGCAACCTTTCACGCGAAAAGCTTTATGGTATTTGAGATTATAATAACTAATATCCAAGTTACGGTAGTCGGGCCACGCAGCAGCCTCAGCTGTCGCGCGAATGGGCAGGCTCGACCGGGTAAGTACCACGACCTTACAGAAGACCGGCGTAAAGTGGAAATATAATACTTTCGCGTATCGTCTGGTGAGTGAGGTGGCCGGAGTCCAATTTTTTCCAAAGGTTGTCAGCACATCTGCAGCCCTCGCGTCTAGCAGATGTCTATGGGCGGCGGTATTCACTTAACATCAGGTGAACCGTCTGCTCGTTTGACAACTTTTCGCATAAAAAAAAGTTGATTGAGTTAAAATAATAATTTAAAATGTGAGCTAATTTTAATAAATTTGTCTATACACATACTTTTAAAGCGAAATTTAAAAAATTACTACTTAATTTGCAAAAGGTGGAGTGAAACCAGACATATAGCTGATTGCCTGTTTAATTGTACTATCGGGTTTTTCGGTGTATATGTCAATGAACATTATGAATTTTGTTATATTTTATCGTTCTTTATCCGTATTTAACTTTATATATTGTAATTTTATATTGTTTTATTTTATTTTGAATATTATTATTTGTTGCCTGTGTGCATGGAGCTAAACGCCAATCTTTTAAGGCATCCGCAGAAAACCAGTGCCGTGGTACGTTCTGGCTACATACTGAGCGGACACCTTTTTGGTGCATAATTTTTTTTTGTTTTTATGATTTCAGTTTTATTCTTGTTAATTATTTTCCTGATATGTTATGCGCTAAATAAACATTTATTTCTTCTTCTTTCTATCTTTCTTGATTAAATGAATACACTATAGGATTCGGATCTGCGTCTTCCGGTATGGCGCCCAGACAATATCTACAATAAAATCACATTTTTAGTTTCATCTTGGTTGCAGAGACTAGCACTAAAAATAAAAATTAATCCTAAAATTAAAGTAACGATATTATTTTTCTGCGGTAATAACGATCTAAACAAGTAACTCATAAGGCCTATTCGGAAAATAATATGAATTTGTTTTCTCTCAATTATTTATGTGAAAGCCCATTAATTGCTGTGACTCACTGTCATATTTCTCATAATCACTGGGTGCAATCAATGTCTGTAATGACACAACAATGGTTGTGTCATAATTTAGAAATGATTTGAAAGCTCTTGAATCCGTAATATACAGTGGGAACTTGGACATACGAACACGTAGTCACCCTAACTTTGCAGGTATCAATGTCTTTGTTGTACTGTCCTTCTTCGCCTATCTCATTAAGGGACTGCCTTTTGTCCATTGAGGGACTGAATTTTATATAGCCTTTTTATCTACTATTATCTGCACTTGACAATGAACAAGACATAGACATCATTAAAAATATCACACTGCATGTATAGGAGACTGTTCAATAACGATGTTTTTTCTTATGCGAAAGGTTGCAAACGAGCAGCTATTACTTAAATATAACTGATGTTAAGTGATAACCGCCGCCCATTGATATTTGTAATACCAGTAGGGTTGCAGATGCGGGTACAAACGTTCTCAAAATTTTTAAGTAAAGTCTGTGCCCAGGCAAAATCTATTTATATAAGAAATAGAATTCTAAATTCAAATAATAAAATAAAAGCCACATGGGACATCATTACCCGTATGTCTAGAAGACCCAAATATTCAGGGAACCTATAAAACTTATCATAGGTAATACTCCCATAACATCAGACAATGAAATTGCAAATAGCTTCGGAAATTATATATGATTTTTGATTTTTTCGACCTTTTAATGGGCCCCGGCTACCTCACTCACCAGACGAAACGCAGAAGTATAACACTTTCACTTCACGCCTGTCTTCTGTGAGGTCGTGGTTCTTACCCGGACGGACCTGCCCATTCGTGCAACAGAGAAGACTGGAGTGTGGCCCTACAACAGTTAAGATGTCTTCTCAAAGATAACATATGTCGCATAATTCTATTATAATAGTGTATTTTATAACAACGTGCGAGTTAAGTAACACCCATAAATAGCATTTTGCGCTACAGAATTGATTAAACCTTTAGACCGACAGAAATTTAATTCATATCGATAGAATCATTTCATGCGTTAGATGCAGCCTTCTTTGGTAAACGTTCTAGCTCCGTAAATATCCATTAATTTCTGTCTCAAAGCCATTCACATTTTACTCGATAGAAAATCTGATGTCGTCTGATTGTTCCAGATATATCATTCTTAATATATAATCGTTTAAACCTAAACGCTCCAATTTCTACATTCCGCTGCAGCGTGGGTTCTATCCGTGCGCTAACAGTGCGAACGTGCCTCCGCAGAATAAACACCACGTCATGTTCCCACCAATTGTATATTCATGACAATGGCTTTTGAGAATATATTCCGTATTTCTCTTCCATTCAGTGTCCCTCCTCGGCTACTCCTAAATGAAGGAACTTGTTTTGAATCATCATTGTTTTGTACATCAATTTGGCTTTTAGAATTTAGCAAATGAAATGTTGTTTATAAGAGAAACGTTATATCTACTTTGTCATTTCTTTCTGTATAGTAGCGGCCATTAAAGTCTTTTATCAGTATGAGTGGTGTTGCACTTTGTAATAAATATTAAAGGTATATGAAAAAGAAGCGAGGATGACATAAATCTTACTTATGTTTTTGTTATTAAATTTTGAATAATTTTCCGTTTTTACATTTTAGCTGTAATCAGAACTGAGCAGTAGTTTCAGTTAGAATTCACGAATTCAAAGATTCAATGAAAAATGCCAAGACTCACGAAAAGCCGGCGTAAATAAGAAGTATATAAATTTTTCGTTACGTATGGCTAATTATATATATATTATATAAGTGCAGTTGCCCAAGTTCTGCTCACTTAAAGTTTTAAAACTTGTAGAAAAAGTACGAAAAGATTGTAACCGCTATGGGAATCGAACCCACGTCTTCGGCATTCGCGGCCTGACGCTTTAGCCACTAAACTAAACGGCTGATTGCCACACCGACGAAAATCGTAACGTCTTTTATCTACATTGTTATTTAGCATTTGAAGCAATGCTTGGCGCATCTATTATTATATCATTTCCAGCATACAAACAATTTCGAATATCGTTTTACAACGATAACTTCGAAGGAGAGATGTCCCCATTGCTTTTAAGAAATTTAAAGTTTTTTATAGTGCTAATCTCTGCACTTAAGATTAAACATTAAAACTTGTAGAAAAAGTACGAAAAGATACTTTAAGTTTGCCAAGGCACAGCTGCTACAGATAGCTATGTGCTGTGGTAATCACTTAAAACCAAGTGAATCACTTCGACATATTTCACGTTCATTATCGCTTGCACTCCTGATAAAGTTAGAATTTAAGTAAATATTGATATGAAAATCAAAGCAAATCAACGTCATTTTTACGAAAATAAAAGAAACGACTTACCATGGTACACCGATGGGGCAGGCTCGTCCGGGTAAATACCATCTCAGACAAGACCGACGTATTATACTACTGCGTTTCGTCTGGTGAGTGAGGTAGCCGGGCCCACTTTATTAAAGAGTGTCAACGCATCTCAACCCAACGGGTGTTGCAAATGTTCATGGGCGGTGGTTATCACGTGGACCGGCCAGCTCGTTTGCCACGTTCTCACATAAAAAAGACCCGCAAATCCCGTTAGCCATGTGGCTACAGCGATATGTTGACGTTGCGAAACTGTTTGAATGATCGAACGTAAATATTCGCGAATAAAGAAACAATAGCTCACTGAAGCGGAGCGGCCGTAGCCAAAAGCCAATTTGAATATTTAAAAACCCGGATTGTAATCCGGACTCTTTGCCGTTCACCGTTCGCGATCTCATCTCTTTACTTTGCATTTGAAATGAAGTTGGCCGTAATATAGGCTCAAGTAAATAAACTCCAGTTCCCGACCACTAGCCTAATTTGCGGAAGAATATTCCCAAACAGTTTTTACAGAAAAATGTTTTCGAAAAAAAAAATTGAAAATGTTTAAAAATTAAATTGAAATAGAATTTCAACGGCAAATGCGAAATCTTCGCAGCAACTAATGACGCAGCTTCGATTCCCGCAAGTTTTCTAAAAAAACATCGAATTTTAAATATCATCTTGAGTAGAAAAAATTAAGCCCTAAAAATAAATTAGTCATTAAAATACAAATGTATTTTACAAATATTTTATGCTACTTTTTGAAGATTTTATGTGAAACACTGTCAAGGTAGCATGCGGTACAAAAGTGTTTACCGCCGGCCATGGTCATCTCCAACACCTGAGGGTTTGTTGATGCGATGACTACCTTCGAAAAAGTGACTTCTTGTTACCTCACTCGTTAGACTAAACGAGAAAATAAAATACGACGACTTCACTTTCGCAGGCCGTGGTACTTTCGCATATGAGTTTTCCCATTCGTGCAATAGTAAAAGCTGCTGCGTGGCCCTACCACTAGAAATTTCCCATTAAAAAAAAATAACATTTTCGATATTAATTACTAGATAACTATTTTTATATGAATAAGATATAACTTTGATATAACATTCTATACATATTCGTCACGTTAAAACATAGCACTTACTTTGATGGTAAATTAAATAACGATTAATGTAATTCAAGCCATATTAGCTCTGAATTAGGGGACTCAGATATTGTTCGGTGTGCCCCAGCAACCTGAGTCTAAATCCAAAACTAGTTAATATGTAAATGATTAAGCAATTTGTAACATTTAAATGTTCTATTATGAAGATTAGGTACATTTTACATAATCTGGCATTTAATTTCTTTTGTTCATTATTTCGTTTAAGGAAGGTTGACGTTAGGCAGGTGGCTGATAGTAAAAAAATCAGAGCCCAAACCGCTTGTAACATGATTCACATTTTGTGCTGACCGTACCTAGGTAGGATAAGGGCAGGAGGATGATGATGATGATTTTTGACATATTTATATGTCAAAAAACGGTACTCTATTTTTTACGTATTTAATAAATTTTGGTATCAAAATCTCACCGATAAATTTATCCCAAAAGTTAGTACTTAAAAAAATTGCAATTATATTAAATTCGAATTTCATTTAAACTTAACACTTAAAAATTCGCAATTGAAACATTCTCCCCTGAGGACTCTACATAAACGCTAGCGCGGGATGAAATCACACTCACGTAACTTATTCGCGATAGATAGTTTACGTGCTCCATATCCACCGTCGCTCATCACGGGCACTAGTGAGGTCCTCGTTGATATTCGAGGGGGCTTATCCCGTCGTAGCGACACTAAACAGGGCGACGCGACACTCCCTGAGCCCCGGCTCGACGTCGCGCCATCAACCGCCAATCTAATAACACCCGCCCACTAGCGCATTGGTTCACGCGGGCGGGCGCAAGTCACGGGTTGCAGCGTGCGGTACATTGAATATGGTCACTTAGCTAAAGAGGATGACTCGTTGGCGCCGTTGTTAAGCCATTGGCCTCGGCATCGGGTCCGTGGGTTCGATTTCCACACGTAACAAGTAGTTGTGTGACCCACATACAATTGTTCCGCATCTGGGTGTTGGTTCCCAAGGAGGGTGTCGTCGGGTAGGTCAAAACCGCTTACTACATAATTCACATGGTGTGCCGACCCCATCTAGGTGAGATAAGGGCAGGAGGAAGATGATTTGCCGAATAAAACATTTATTTTCTCTCCGGTGTCCCGTATTTTCTTAAATAACGTCGGCGAATCTTCAAAAGTCGTCGTTTGTGCCGACGGGTTTTCTCCTTACGGTTAAAAGCAATACAACGCGGGTTTCGTCTCCTGACACGTTATATAGACAACCAAGGGCTGCCCTCCGTCAAACTTGGATTCATTCCCAGCAGCACTCGACGCTCGAGTTGTGCCCTCTGTTATACTTTTTTTCAATTATCAACATCAGTCAACACGCTGCTGTTTCTGATCTTCAAGTTATTTTCCTTTTAATTCCATTTAATCATTTGGCACAAAGTTTCCTCTCCTTATGCCTAGCGCAGTATGAGTTTGCTGACACGCAATTTTTTGTCATATTAAATTATTCGTCGTGCGGTATCAGTATTGGATTCTTTGATCGCAGTCGCCCGCCGACCTTCACGTATATCGTCCCGAGATATCACATCTAAGGCTGAATATTCCGAGCCACGAATACAAAGAGCCGCGACAAGGGACTTCATCACTAAAGCAAATTGAAGTCTTTGGCAACTCTCATTTTTAGGGTTTCGCAACCAAAGTGTAAAGCGGGAACCTATTACTAAGACTTCGCTGTCTGTCTGTCTGTCCGTCCGCCCGTCCGTCCGTCTATCTGTGACCAAACTCATCCACCAGTATCTCATGAACCGTGCTAGTTAAGACAGTTGAAATTTTCACAGCTGATGTATTTCTATTGCCGCTGTAATAACAAATACTAAAAAAAATGAAATAAAAAATACTTCAGAGAGCTCCCATACATCAAACGCGAGGCGGTTGATAGACAACCTATAGGTTATCATATTGTTGCTAGTTCATTATAGATAATGGTACGGAACCCTTCGTGCGCGAGTTCAAATCGCACATGGCCAGTTCCTCTAACTCTCTGTTGACTAGCTTCTGTGAAATTTATAATAAAAACATTTTGTGATTTTTTCTCTTGCTCATCATCATCATCATTTCAGCCTGTTTGAGTCCACTGCTGAATATAGGCGGCCACGAAGTACGATCCCGAGCCACCTGCATCCATCGACTTCTCTAGCTCAATTCTTTGAAATAAGTATTTACGAGTACGCACAATTTCTAAATAGCGGTTTTTACTAAATATTTTTAACGAAAATGTTATTACAAGGATGTTATTACGTGTAATTTTGCTCAATATTCGCAACAGTACGAGTAAATTTTTTAAAGTAAATCGACATTAAAAAAACTTATATTCCGTGTATAATGGACCTAAAGTTAATAAACGAAAATCTGACGTTTCATGAGTTGGAGAATGGGATAGTGATTTTGTCCCTCGCGTCAGAGGATGTGGGTTCGATCATCAGTAATGGAAAAAAAATATGCGCAAGATATATTATTTTTCTAGTGTTTCTGTGTATATAATACTTAATAAAATTATGTTTATAAGATACTTAAAAATACTTTTGATATGGTATGTTTAGGTATGGTAGGTAAGGATAACGATCGCTTAGCTGAGTAGCGTTTAGATACGTTACGCGGTAGGTGCAGGTTTTAATACTGGCAGCGGCGAAAAATTCTCGAAGGCGCCGGTTCGAATCCTGAAATATTTTTCGACAATAAGTCTAAACATTCTAAGTTCTAAGTGCACAGGCCAGCAGTAAGAATAAAAATCAAATTAAGGGCGTCACCTCGAGAGACGACGATCAATCCGCTAAGACTCTAAAAGGAATCGCTTCCAACTCGTAACTTACACCGCGGAATATTCGGCTCGCTTGATGCTTTCAAAGCCGATGTCTAATAGGCGGATAATTCGTAGCCCCGACGCGGGCCCGGATGATACCTTGTTACCGTCTAAGGCCGCGGATTTGCACTGCGCGTATGCTCGCTCTGTTACGTGCAGCGGATTCACAACACGTATCCGGCTTTGGAAACGGAAGCGTTACGTACCGAGCCTTGTTTGATTGATAAACTCTGTTCGGTTTTTACCTCTACAGCGATATACAGCGTATCGTTACCATCGCGACAATAAATGAACACACGTCTATCGCTACTTGCCAATAATCATAAAAAAATATTAACGTTAAACAAAATCCATAATTAAAAAAAATATTTTTCAAACAAACTAATTAAGTAAAAAAAGAAACAAAATTTGTAACACCCTATACAACTCGCGCACAGCCTCTCCTTCTAACAGTATGTTTTGTCTCTTTTAAATTCATTCAACCCATTCATATGCTTTGTGACCTTTACAAATGAACTTTACGTTACGCTTTTATAGGTAAGGATGTTCTAAAATTCTTTGTTTTGGAAAATTTAATAACTCTGTAAATATTAATGTTTAAAGAATTTAAATGTTTAATACAACTTTAAAAAGTTATCCCCTATATGTGTGTTCATTTATTGTCGCGATGGTAACGACACGCTGTATATATTAATAGTGGCGTGGGATTATTTCCATGGGGTGTTGTTTATAAAATTATTGTACAAGATAAGTTACTACGTAATTATTTAGTGCATTCATATAACCATTTACTCGTTTAAATTAATTTTTGACCTGTTATTTGTAATATCGCGTAGCCCAAAGTAGTTAAAAATAACTGTTTTTTATTTATGTTTTATCTGTGTTAAATTGTAAAATACAATTATGGAACCGGCTGGTTTAATTGACCACTTGGCTGCGGCATTCGTCGAACTTTTTGATTGCAATTCGTGAGCTGGCAGTAATTTTTGAATAACGCTGACCGAACATCGCGCCTCTTGAATGGAGCATTTCGTTTTATCGAATATTAAAGTGGAAATGAAAATGCGGCGGTCACAGTTACCCGACATTGTTACTTGAAATTAACAAACGATCACAATCAACAGTTTAAAACAGTTCGCTTTATTGATATTTTTAATTTTTTTTTCTCCGTCTTTAGAAGCCAGATCCGCCGCCGCTGTACAAAATTTCATGACAATACAAAACAGTGTTTGTAATCGAGTATCTATTATATTGATTGTTTTTTTTTTTAAATGTCATTTTAGCCCGATCTAAATAGACATTCAAGGTTATATTAATTCGCACAGAACTGAAAATTGGCATGAATGTATGAATGTAACGAACCCTTGTTTTTGAAGCTAAGTAGACCCGACTAATATTACAACATCAGTTTTTTTTAATGTGTAAGTTGGCAAACGAGCAGACGGTTCACCTGATGTTAAGTGAATACCGCCGCCCATGGACATCTGCTACACCCGAGGGTTCCAGATGCGTTGACAACCTTTTGGACAAAAATTGGGCTCCGGCTAAGCTTTTCCCACACGGAACATGTATTTGTGTAAGCTACTGATAATTGTTCCCCATTTGAGTGTTTGTTCCCAAGTGGGCTGGGCGTCAGAGAGGCGGCCTGGTATAAGAACCTAGCCAATACGGTTGACATCATGACTCACACGTTCTTCTGTCCCACGTTATAAGATAAGAGCAGGGGAAAATAGTAGAGATGTATAAAAACTGCGGCTTATTGTAAATTTTCCACTTTCATGTCTTTTATTTCAACAATCGATCTACTCGAAGACAACTTTCGATCGGCATTCAGTCTCTTTAATGCCACTGTTTACTCACTGTGTGGATTTCTTATATTGTCGCCACTTGAAAAATGAACGACAAAGCTTTTGCGGCTAGAAAAGGTAGACGTTTGCTCGTGACATTATTTTTCTTTAAAACCAATATCTTATTGTTATCTAATCGCTTATCTTTTGATGTCACTGCCGTAATGAATTAAATTCAAAAGTTAATCCAAACGAATCCCCAAAAGGAACGCGATGAAATGTATTGGAAGGGGTGGAAATCTGAAAATGCGCAATGTAATTTTCTATTCGGCTTCAGCCGCTTTTAATGAAATATGCTTTGACGAACGCTTTCAAGGGTGCCTTTTGAATGGAAATTCCCAAATTAAAAAATGTGTTTGAACTATACTTCGAAAGCGAGACAAGTATGTGGTACTGTTTGAATTGTTCCAACGAAATCATCCTTTAATCCAAAAAACATCAAACAATGCTCGAACAATTCATCAGCGAAATGGACGAGTTCATTTCTCAATAGACTCATATGACCTACGGCCGCGCAAAGTTTTCGAATCTGAAATTTTATTCTTATGCCATTGTTTTATTTTTATGCGTGCGAATAATTCATTTACACCTATCGTTATTTTAAAACGTCCCTATGAGCGATAAATGTGTTAATTTTCGAAAAGAAAATTAGGAACATTTGCCTAAAACATGATTCATTAAACTAAGCCTATCTGATGTTGAATGTTAATATTTTTTAATTAAAATTATGGTGCGAAAATCATAAAAAAGATTAGGTTTAAAAATGTATACATAAAACTGTAAAAATGGCAGCGACGAAAAACAAAGTTTTAAAGACACTTTTATCAATACATTTTTAAGTTTCATATTTAGTGCAAAGCACTTAGTACTGACATTTTGAATTAATCAACATAAGGTTATAAGTTAATGGTCCAGTCTTGTCTAATGTGTCTTTATAGGATGTTTGTGGATTTACAAGGTGAAATTTTGCTCATAGTTATTCCCAATCGTCGTGTCTTGGCGCCCACCGATCAGAAACTATGGGATGTTAAAGCAACGGATTGAAATGGGGTTAATAGGCCTTCTTCCTCCTCCGACACAACGACCAGAGTTATTTCTTAAATATATGGGTTTCCCCAAGAGAATACACTGGCGTTTCCTTTCAAACAACAATCTGCGTAAAATAGCATTCGTTCGTTTGGTGACCTAAAATATGTAAGGTAATATTTGTGCTTTCTGCAGTTCATTGACCCATACCAGACCGGATTGGAACACAGCCAGGCCTTTGTTAATAATAGAGCGATGCTCACGATTGGCCTTTGTTAGGTACCGATTGACTGCCTTCTGAAAGGAGCGATCCTTCAGCCTTCTTATAATGGCAGTTTAATTTGGTGGAGTGAATGAATATCTGAACCAGAGTGATCGTAAAGTGTTTCGTACACTGTATTACAGAACTTTACTTATATGAATGTTATCGTCACTTGTTTGAAAAAAGTTTGGAACATTCCAATATCATACCACTCAATTATTTTTTTAGAATAAGAAACCAATCGTACTTTATGACACTTTTTATATTAACAATTTCATTCATAAACTGCGGGTTCTAAGGCTATTGATATTAAATACGTAACTACTTTATGTTAATATGAAGATAATAAATAAAACCTGTTATCGATACGTTAAAAAATCCGGACGTCCACCTACGTTTTTTTAAATAGCAAAATAAAATTATTTTTTACGGAATATGAGCTCACCTCATATTATCGTAATATAAAGTAAGTAAAAAATTATATATAATTCAACATTATTATGTATGTGTAAAATAATAAAAAAATTACAAACATACACACAATAATGTATTTTATATGATAAAAAATCTCTACGGGTAGTTGTTCTAAGTTAATAGAGAACGGGACGCACACTTACGGCTTAATATCCATTTACTGGGCCGTTATAAAGTGTAATAATATTGTAAAAGGCGAGACTAATAGGCAGCGAGATGGCACTTAAGTTGCTTTAATCAAGTGGCGCTCTTAGCTGCACACCGCTGGCTTCCATCGTCTTTTCTTTTCCTAATTGAAGAGCGGACGACGAACATCCAACCGCGACGGGTTCATCTCCGTCATTCTCGTATTTGAGCTTTTTCCTTTCAACCGTTTGCAAAAAGCAGGACGCTCTCGCTTCGTTTGTATTTTTCATGTTTGTCACCTCGAAACTCCCGTCATTTATGAACCGATTTTAAAAATTGTTCTTGCATTGGCTTCGGTCAAGCTCCTTTTTAGTCCCATTTTAACTCCTTACGAACTGAACCTTGTACTTCGGAGAACTCCTCAAATTCTGACAGAAAATGTTATAGCGAGTGAGATATTGGTTTAGAGATTCAGATTAATTCTTTACAAGTCGGTTTAAGGTTAATTAAAATGTTATTTTAATTAACAACTTCTCTTTTATCTAGAATATATTTTTTTTTATTATTAAATTTATATATTTTGTGTATCGTTGCCTATTCCCTGCACTTTGGGCACCCAATTAGTAAAAGAGACTATGGAATAGGATTTTATTCCTCTTAATTAACTTTTATCCCAGAGCTTTTCAGATCGCTGTGACGATTGACAAGTCTTTCGCTTTACTAATGGCCTATATAAATTAACGGGAATTACATGTGTTGCGAAGAGAATAAAAACCGGCCAAGCACGGGTTGGCCTCGCCCACAAGGGGTTCCGTACCATTATCTATAAAAACGGCAAAAAAATCATGTCTCTTGTGCGGGAGCCCCACATAAATATTTTTTATTACATAAAAATAAATATTTTATTACAGACAGACAGCGGAGTCTTAATAACCCAAATTGTAAAACGCCATATCCCGTTTTACAATTTGGGTACGGAACCCTAGAAAACACCACAGTGTGACTTTAATTGCTTTTCATTTAAATTCATTTAAATTTATGTAAATTATATGAGCTTGAAAAATTTTGTCGTTAAAAGTTTCGTGGGCCTACATGATTAAATTTAAAAGTTTTTAATAAATAAATAAATAAATATTTCGGGACACATTTTTACACAACGTTTTCTAGTCCCAAACTGAGCAATGCTTGTACTATGGGTACTAGATAACAGATAAACATACTTAAACATACTTTTTTGTAAATAAATACATGTTATAAATATATAAACACCCAGACACTGGAAAAACACTATGTTCATCACACAATATTTGACAAGTAGTGGGGATCGAACCCACAACCTCTGGCGCAAGAGGCAGTGTCACTACCCACTACGCCAATCGGGTCGTCTAATGAATTCTTGTATATGCTTTTTTAAGGATTTTAAAATCAAAATTCATAAAATCGTTTTTTTAATCATGTGTGAACATTTCTTAATAACATTCTCTATTTTATACATATACTTGGGGTTATCTATTACTGTTTAACTATTATACGTGTATTGTAAATATGATGCCATCATCCTTCTTGCCTTTATCTCACCTAGATGGAGTCGGCACAACGTCTGAATCATGTTGTGAGTGGTTTTGGCTATGTTTTTTACGGCCGGCCGACCAATATTAACCCTCCTGGGTAACAAACATTATAAACTTTTGATTTCCTGATTATTAAAACAATAAAGAAAGAAACTATACCATTGCGTAGAGACAAATAGTTGCCGAGTATCGACTTCACAATTCACCGAGCATCTTATTGCAAAACGATATAATTAATTTAACTTCATCAGTTTCTTAAACATCAAGTTCTAGCGCGCCGCTGTGCAGACGCGATATCCTCTTCATAAATCTTATAAAACGCTTTGTTCCCGTTTCTGTTTTCGTACAATTCCGTACGTTATGTTATTCGAGCGGATCTGAACACAATTCGTAACTTCCTAATGAGAACGTTGGATCTGTCCCTCCTCTTCTGTCCACTCCGCGACGTGCGCTCTTTTGTGTCTTACACGGGAGCTGGCCTCTTGTGCGTGCTTCCATTGTCCGCGGGATTACGAAGTCTGAGGGGCCTGACGGGAATAATTGTGATTTATATTCGAGTCGATGAGGTCGCCAACTCGATTCCCACTGTATATGTTGATGTAGATGTTGATAACTTGTTTTTAAAATTTCTGACATGCATGGGGCTCTGTCTTGATTTCTATCCGGTGTACGATGAAAAGCTATGAAGCGGTCTTTAGAAGTTTGGCGTCATTCTTGGACAAGTTAGGATCTGATAGCATAGTCGATAGTTAAAAAAACAGCCGATTTAAAAAGTTATAATTATGATAAATATTTTCGAACACATTTTTACACAACGTTCTATAGTCCCAAACTAAGGAATGCTCGTACTATGGTTAGTAGAAAACTGATGCATATTATTCTTTTATAAATAATACATATTATACATATATGTAGACACTGAAAAAACAATGTGTTCATCACACATTTTTTTCCAGTAGCGGGGATAGAACCAGATACCGCCAGTGATACTTTGCATGTTTTTTCTTTGTTATCGGTTGTTTTCTTTAATTTTATGTTTGGTTCTCGGTTGTCTTGTCGAGAGAGGTCAACCAGAGATGACAGTTGATAACGACTATCTGAAAAACATTGTCTAAGCAGATTCATTTCAATCCACAAAATAGCAGCGAAATCAACGCATGACACAACTCAAATTGAATCAATAAAAAACACAATTAAAACGGAGTACAGTATGTCCTCACTGTACAACAACAAAATCTCGCCGTAACTGGTCCCATTTTATCTCACTACTGAGGGAATTCAGAATTGGATGGACTTACCATGAAAAATGGATTCTATATGACGATTGAACGTCCGCCGCACTAGTAGGTACACGGGAGGAAGCAGCCCAACCATTTCAAGTCAAATTGAGTCAAAGAAACTGATTTTGAATGTGGTGGACCACATTGTTCATTACAACTTCTTGAGACATGGCACAACAATTAAGGCCCATTTACACGATGCCATTTTCTTGTACATACAAGAGCAATAATTGAATGCAATAAATTGCGCGCAATAATTGTTAAGACCATTTGTTGTTTAGACCATGCAACTCATTTATTGCTTCAATTTAATTGTATACAACAGGCAAGAAACTGGCACCATGTAAATGGGCCTTTACTGCAGAGAGTCGGTACTGTAAAGAATAGTCAATGATAATGTGCGAGACAACTGTAATTTTTAAATGCCGACTCATCACGTGCTCTAAGTTTTCAGAAAAACGTCGCGAGAAAACAAGCATATTTTCGAAATAATAGTTTAAAAATCCAAGATATGTCAAATCTACCATTCCGCGGTGAGGTCGCGTCGTGTACTATATTATACCCTCGCTCTGTATAAAGGAGGCCGTTGCGCAGCAATGCGACATATATAGTTTCTTAATTTATTTTACTTTTACATTAATGGACGTACTAATAGTTTTTTTATTAGTACACATGAAAGTTCATTTCATGTAAATTTTTTGACACTGTATTTTTTGCCCAAGAGCTTGGTGACAAGCTGCAGTCTTTGGAATCTTCTATTAAAGTTTTTTTTTCTCGAAGTTTTACCTGGTATTCATTTTTTATTATACAGATATAGCGATTTTTTTTTAATATTTTAAAATATTCACTATATTGTGTGTTACTGTTATATAATTTCTGATAATTTTGTTTCAGGTAAGCTTATTATGGGCAGTTTTTTAGCTGGATAAATTCTTGATTGCGGTCTGGTAAGATTTTTAATTATTTAAAATTTTAAATGAATTGTATAAAATAAATTTAATTAAGATTTTCCGTAGGTAATATTAAAAGTTTAACTATTTACTAACGTACAAGAGATATAAACACTGTATAAATGACTTTTTTGTGTAACCAAAGCTCGTAACCTCAATAAATCAATTTGCAAATTACTGAGTGACCCCCTTTTTATGGCGTCTACGTCTGTGCCAGGGCTAACGCCGCAGCAGTATCCGCTGGCACTCTGCCCGCGATTACATTTCAAAGGCTATACGATACCATTTTTTGCGTGTTAAGTGCCCCCGATTGGTTATCACCCGTTCCGCACGTGCCGCACTGCGAATTGCGAATCGAGTGTAAATTTAACACACATCGAGCCTTGTCCACATTACCAATAACTGAAAGCCCTTAGAATAAATTTTATTGAACTGTGATAAGTAAACCGTTGAATTATTCTAAATTCTGCAACACATCGTCGAACGATGTGCGATAGCTTGAAAAGAATCGTCGCGATGGAAATGATTTCCTAAATGAATCATCTGTTTCATCAATTTACCCAAGCGTCTAGGAGCATTACTCACTTTGTTTCATCTTGAGTGCGCAGAGTATTATTAAAAATTAAATTAATGATAAAATAATCATAATAGTCATATAGTCACATGTATTTCCACAATTTTTTAGTTTAAGCCTAAAATACGCGCTTGCTATTTCGCATGTACTCATTTTTATGTTGAGGTAATAGACAGCGATAAACCAATTACATTTACGAGGCATGTAATTTGTGAAGTCAACTTTTTATGACCAATAAAACTGCATACGCGGCCTCTTTAATCCATTGAGTGTATTCATGCTTGCTTGTATGAATATGCTTTTACCGCATACATACATTGGTTATTTTCGGAAGATGGGTTCAGGTAACAACATATTTTGCGTACAAAACTTATTTAAATTAACACTTGTTTATTAAAAATCATATAAAAATCTTTGACTGATGATTTTTAACATAGTAGGAACTGTTCATCAATTAGAGGGGCAATCTTTAGAGCGGCTTTAGTGTCTTGTGTTGTAGGTTCTTTTTTTTATGTAATAAAATGGTGTGGTAGGGCCATGCAAAGGCTCGGCAAGTCCATCCCGGTATGTACCGTGACCTCACAGAAAAACCGGTCTTCTGCGAGGTCGTGGTACTTCGGAGGGACCTGCCCATTCATGCAACAGTAAAGACTGCTGTGTGGCCCTCACACTGTCTGCAAAGACAAGTAATAATATCCGATACAGGTAATTGTTGTAGTCGACAAGGAATTTATCACTGAGTTTATAATGTGTCTACATTTATAGTCACAGAACAAATGCGCAGAGCTAAACAAAAAAAACGAAAAGCATTTGATTTTATAATATAAACATTTTCAGTCCCTTTTCGTTTGAAATAGTACAGCTGAATTATTTTGTTATTTTTAAAAACAATCTGTATATTTTCACCAGCACATTAAGATAGGGAGCGACGTCGTAAGGAAAATAGTAAAATATCATACTGCAGAAAAATCTTTTACTCCCGCGGTGTCAAAGATTTTTCAAATTTTCGCGATTCCATTTCTCGATTTATTTTCCACGACGAATAAATATCTTTCGTCTGGATGGTCGCGATCCGGCCCACCCGTAGAATTCCACCGATATATATATGTACATATTTATACACATATTGACTATATAGAAGTGAAAGTCTCCTCTAATTTATTTGTCTGTTTAAAATTCCTTTCGTCGAATTACAGCTTTAAACGAAGTCGAGCCAACGTCATGAAATAATGTTATTGCTATGAAAAGAAAATAATACCGTATATTTTACGATGGTAGGGCCACGCAGCAGCCTCGACTGTTGTACGAATGGGCAGACTCGTCCGGGTAAGTACAACGACCTCACAGAAGACCGGCGTAAAGTGGAAGTATAATACTTTCGCGTTTCGTCTGGTGAGTGAGGTGGCCGGAGCCCATTTTCCAAAAAGGTTGTCAACGCATCGGCAACCCTCGGGTGTAGCAGATGTCCATGGGCAGCGGTATTCACTTAACAACAGGTGAACCGTCTGTTCGTTTGACAACTTATCAAATAAAAAAAATCACATAGGTACGAGAGTATTCTAAAGTAATATTTTTTTAAGATTATTTTCACGTTTAATAAAAATTATCTTAAGCATCTAGATTATAAGATGTAAGTAATTAAAATCAAACACCTTATATTTAATATTAGTTGAACTATAAAACCAATGCAATATGCAGGAAAACTGCTAGGAGCATTTAGAATGGATTGAAAGGTCAACCTTTGAAACGAAGACAAAAATTTTAACAACAGTGCACTCTAGTCTTTTTCGTAAACTATTTCAGTGACATTGAAAAGAGTTTTCCGTTTTTAACGCTTGCAAGAAATAAAAAAAATGTGAAAGAATAAAATTTTTCCTTTGCTAATTAGATTTTGGTGAAGGTAAGTTAACTTAAATAAAAACACACTGGCCAACTGCCAACCAACTAATAATGTTCTAAGCGAATCTTGGCAAGAATATTAAGTAAAGAAAATATACTAAAAGAAAAGAGTTTCAAAGTCTCGTTAATTTGTTTTTTAAATACGTAAATCATCAAATAAAATTGCGTGGAATTTTTAATTAAAAAAAAAATGTAAAATAAAAGTAGTCTTAAGTTACTCCTTGTTACATCAGCTATCTGCCAGTGAAAGTCCGACCCAAATCGGTCCAGCCGTTTCAGAGATTAGCCGGAACAAACAGACAGACAGACACACAAAAATTGTAAAAAATGTTTTTTTGGTATATGTACCGCGTATACATCCATATGTATTTAGTAAAAAGCAGTCATTTTAATATTACAAACAGACACTCCAATTTTATTTATCTGTATAGATGATCACGCAGATGCTGAAGTCGATGGCTTAGTCTGTTCCATTATGTGGTCAGTCCTCTGTCCGTTAATAGTGATAAAATACTACTTGGTGTCTTTGTAACAAAACCACTCAATGCCTTGAATAATAAAATCGGCATGCTAATATAAAAAAAAATCTTTCTTTTAATATTTTTTGGCTTGTTAATATTCGATAATACTTAATACTACGCCGTATCTTGCACATTCAAATGAAGGTGTTCATATGAAAGTAAAAGAAAGTTCACCTAGTTATACAAACTTTATACATAAAATGAATTCAAAGAAAAGGAAGTGTGTTGTGTTTGACTGTCACGGTAGTTGAATTTTTTTTTATGTGAAAAGTTGCCAAGCGAGCAGGCGGTTCGCCTGATGTTAAGTGAATACAGCCGCCCATGGACATCTGCCACACCCGAGGGTTACAGATGCGTTGACAACCTTTTGAAAATTAGGCTCCGGCTACCTCACTCACCAGACGAAACGCGAAAGTATTTGTCATACTTCCACTTTACGCTGGTCTTCTGTGAGGTCGTGGTACTTACCCGGACGGGCCTGCCCATTCGTGCAACAGCCGAGGGTGCTGTGTGGCCCTACCACCGTTATCATTTTTGAGTTTAAATTGCCCGATGTTTGATTTTGATAACTTGAAATTTATATTTAACATAGCCGAAATATGAAATAATGTAACGTCGTGGTTAAAAAAATCTAAATTTCTGCTTCCATAGTGGTGAAATGTAAAATATATAAATTCCGCTGCTAGGCAAAGGCTTCCCCTGTACAGAGAGAATTTGGGCATAGTCCACCACGTGAGCCCAGCCTTATTGACTTAACAAATCGTCGAAATATTTTATTGTTATTACATATTTCGAAAATATGCAGGTTTCCTCACGATGTTTTCCTTCATCGGTGAGCACGTGATAAGTCAGAACTTAAAATTATCAATTTCCTTGGTCCCGGGATCGAACTCAGGTTGCTCGAGTATACTGAATAAAAAGCCTGCGCCTAGACAAAATAAGCTATCATGGTTCATGAGCTATCACGGCTATCAAAGATATGTCAATGATAATGCAAAACTGTTAATGTAAAAATTTAACTACCTCAATGTAACTACGTATAAAAAAGTCAACGCTGAAGTCTGCAGCTAACACAACGCTAATAACTATTAGGCCGTTCCACACTTGCACAAAGAGAAATGCATTTAGAATAACTTTATCCGACGCAATCTCGTTAGTGAAAAGAAAATTCCCTATTGCTTCGGTTTTATAGAATAGTAAGCGCATTTCTGTTCGACATTCGTCTTCATGATATTTAACTCATACGGTTCCGACTTCCGACGTCTCGACACTTTGTGTTGTATGTATTTTAACTGGCCTAGTCGAGTGTTAAAAGGGTTTTTTTTTTTTTATGCGAAAAGTTGTCAAACGAGCAGACGGTTCACCTGATGTTAAGTGAATACCGCCGCCCATGGACATCTGCCACACCCGAAGGTTACAGATGCGTTGACAACCTTTTGAAAATTGGGCTCCGGCTACCTCACTCACCAGACGAAACGCGAAAGTATTTGTCATACTTCCACTTTACGCTGGTCTTCTGTGAGGTCGTGGTACTTACCCGGACGGGCCCGCGTATTCGTGTAACAGCCGAGGCTGCTGCGTGGCCCTACCACCGTTAGAATGTACTAGCGTACTAGCTACTACTTTAAATGTACTAGCGTACTTATGTTTAAAATTTGTTGGTTACCCCTATCTACTAGCGATTTCGGGCGCGTGATTATATTTAGAAAAACTTTGGCGGAAAATGATGAAAGTAAAATACAAGTTCTTTTCCAAATTTCATTCCAAGTCTTTTAGGCCCTATGAATCGAGAAGAAAGAACACAAACTTCTAAACTTTGGGATGGAACATTATTTTAAATTTAATCTCTTTGATCATGGTGATCGAAATGGAAATATGCGAGCGAATTTTAATGTTCCGATGAAACAGTTTTTACGGTGAAGTACCTATCAGTTACGGACAACTTGTGCCCGTTTAGAGAAACGTTAAGAGTTAAGTTACTTTTTTTACGATCGGTATGGTTCAATTAATATTCCGTTTTTTCGTATGGTAACTCACTAATGGAAGTGCTTACTTTATAATTCATATATTCGCAACAAGTGTAAAAACTTATTGGCCAACCTACGATTTTTTTTTTCTTTAGCTTTTATATCACTGTCAGATTTCTCTATTTTTTATTTAATTTCAGAGTAACTTAATTTGAAACATTTCATTTCAGAAATGTTATTATGCAACTATATTATCTTTTCGAAGGTTCTGTGCCCAAATGGTAAAACAGGATTCTATTACTAAGACAGCGGAGTCTTTCTATATGTTTGTCCGTCTGTCACTAGGCTGTATCTCATGACCCGTGATAGACAGTTGAAATTTTCACAAATGATTCATTTCTGTTGCCGCTATAACAACAAAAACAGAACAAAAAATATAAAGTGGGGCTCCTATACAACACACTTGATTTCTTGATTTTTTACGGTTTTTATGAGTCGGCCAAGTGTAAGTCTGACTCACACTTGGCCGGTTTTTTTGCCTCTAATGTCATGAAGTAATTCTTGCAAGAACTTCTTATTACCGTAATCTCAGACCACCTTAAATGTTTACAGTTAAAAGTTAAAAACAATCACAATCTCTGTTATTAATATTTCTCAGCGATAACTTTATATTTTCTCAGTCTCACTAATATCATAAATGCACTTGTACAGCATGGCCGATGTAGAAGTTTCTGGAATTAAGAACGTAACTTTATTCAACTGCGAAATTATTAAATAGAAATACTTGAACATAGGAAAAGTTATGAAGTTACGTTCCTAACTATACAGGAACTTTATCTTCGCTGGAGGATAATAGTGTAGTTACAATATACTTGTAACTCTGCATTAAGTTAGCAAAACAAAAACGAAAACTGAATGAAGTTAGGAAAAAAAGTATGTCATTGAATTCAATTTTTTTCAAATTCAAATATGTTACTTCAATATAGAAGCATTACACTAACTTATTGACTGTCAAAAAACACTACTACGAATTAAAGACACTGACCTGAGAATAACCGGCGAAAGGAACTCAGCGGAACATTTTTTTAACATAATTAGACAAAAGAAATAACAAACATGTATACAATATATTAAATTCCACTTGAAAGAGCCATTCCATTTAATCCACTTATGTCGGAGCGATTTTATATCTCATTTACTTTTTAAATAGCTACTACTTAAATATTTATGTTGTTACCGGTGGACTGACACAATTACACGTCCTGCGGGCCCTGACGACTCCTACATTTCGAGACGCTACCCGAGTTTTAATGGAGTTTTTCTTTTAATGGCGCGAGAGCTGTGCCGTTGTTTGCTCAAGCCTCCGTAGCTCCCCGATAGGCAGCGTTAGTGCATTAATGAAGGCGCTTAATTATTTAAGTACCACTATGCGATTGCTCTACAGACTGTGTAGCAACGGTTACTAATTGAATCTTATCCTTTAAACGAGCAATTCTTGTATATATATATATATATATACACATAATCAGAATCTCGGAAACGGCTCCAGCGATTTTCATGAATTTTAATATGTGCGTAGATTCGGGGGCGAAAAATCGATCTAGCTAGGTTTAATTTTTCGAAAATGTCCTTTTATCACTGTTTTCAGAGAATGAAAAATATGATGGCAAATTTCGCCGAAAATAAATTTTATAATAGCTCGGTCGGTAATCGGGCGAACCTAAAACAGACGGCCTTGGTTTGTATCACGATCATTTACACACTTATATTTTTCTTTACCAGATCATAGCTTTCTTTATTTTTTATTTTTTATTTCCAAAATACATAATTTACAAAAAAAAACCGAGCAAAGCTCGGTCCTCCAGGTAATGCTATTTAAGTTGCCAAAAGGATGGTTAAACTCTTCGAATTGATCATTCTGATCGTTAAAAAGAACATTCGGCGTCATTCGGGCGTCAGTCAGTCTTCTTTCTATTTTTGATAATTTCCTGTATTTACGAGATTACTCGTTACTAAATGAAGCGAATTTTTACGGGATTATGGCGTTTATTTCAAAATTTTGTTCCCGTCGTTTCGAACGTTCATGTTCATGTCTGTCCCGTGACCTAGAACACTGTAAGGGTGCGGAATAATAATACCCCATTGACCCTTACAGCTTGCTCAGTCACACTATGTGTGTCCGTTCTGGCGATTGTCTCCTCTGCATAGAGGATACATATCCCAAGTATGTTTGTTCGTTATAAATGTGGGCAATATGTATTATTACTGTGGCAGGAACATGCGGCAACTGCTGTTATTACGCGAAATGGAAGGCTCTTCTGAAAAAATAACACGGTCCACAGAAGACCGACGCAGTATAATACGTTTGCGGGTCGCCGGGAAGTGAGATAACTGGGCGCATTCCTTTAAAGGTTGACATTTGCAACCTCAAATGTGTTCTAGATGTACATAGATCATTTAGAATTAATACAACAGCCTGGAAAGCGGGTTCCATATTATTAAATAAAACAAAAGTAAAAATATATTGATTCGCTGCGTACACATTTCGTAAAATAACCACAATTTTGATAATAGTTTTGATGACAAAAGGAACCTTATTGAAAAATGCAATGTATTAGAATAAAACTTTTATATTTTATCTCTTGGGGGGGGGGGGGGGGGGGGGTTTACAATATTCTTATTATTACTTTTAAATAAATTGCCTATGTAATTTGAACAAACACCTTAAGTCAATTTGAATAACAAACAGTAGTTTTAATAGGACTAAGACGATGTTTTGATTCAGTTATTACCTGAATAACTCGGGAGGAAAGTCATTAAAGACGAAGCTTCGTAGAAATAATTTGTTTTTAATTTTTCCTTAAGAAAGTTGAAAATTTTATTATAGCTTATCACGATTTTTACTTTCATAAAAATTTCAGTCAACAATTTTCATAATTAGGCTGAAACTTTTTTAAACTTGATTGATGTAATTAATATTCAGCAGAGAACTTTAATAAGAGTGAGACAATTTCCACCCTTTTTATAAGGGTGAAAAATAAAGACTCAAAAGAAAATGACATAAAATAGCTGTAATGAAAATAATATTTATCTTTAGAATATTATTGCGAATGAAATGGAATTATAACACGCTAACTTAAGTCCCAATTTTTAATACTGTTTTAATAAAGGAATAGAGCATCTCCTTCTATCGCTCTTTGAATCGAATACTAGCACCTGGGCTTCGTTTACATTACGACATCTAAAATATGTTTTTTATATTTGATTATAATATTTTTCCCCTATGTTTAGTTTTCTTTTAATTTTATTTATTGCTTCATTCACTTTGCCAATTTAGGGCTGAACTACTGACGTAACTGTATCCTTATTTTCTTAATCCTGAAATATTTCGCTTAATTATACAATTTGGAGAAAAAATTAAGATGGTACACGACATAACAAGATACGATAAGATAGCCTAACCAAAAAAAGGGATAACTCTTACCAAAAAAAAGGGTTAACTCTTTAACAAATGGTGCGGAGCAAATATTTTGAAAGAAAGTTATGTATGATTTCATGGATTAAAACGCGTTCCTTTAACAAGATATTATGTAAAATATATTTGCATTTAATTCATTGTGGTTTAAAATGTGGATTTAAATATAATAAATAAAATAAAATATGAAAAAAATATTTTAAGATATCGACCTAATTTTGATCTAACTTTCTACATTTCTTCCAACTGTTCCAAAACTTTTTCTATGCCGGAATTAGCATCCCAAAAATCTGATACCTTGCGATGATTTTGCTTGATGAAAATTTATTTTGATTTTGCTTTCGTTGCAGTTGCTTCAACAGATTTCAAACAACCATTAAAATAAAACGTCTCAATATAAAATCACTTGTTACCGATATGTGATCAGACTGCCGATGTTTTCTTCAGCGACGTTGTCGTCGTAGACGCTGTAGACCGACCGGATCGATGGACATCTTATATCTCGTCAACGTCTGCGTTTTGCCAACTTTGCACAGTTGCTTTCGTGGCATCTCGTCGATGTTGTTTCTTGTGCGTGGTTTTTTTTCATCACGAGACCGATAGCAATTTTCTCTGTATTATAAATTCCACGCACTTGGTGTCGTTTTAATTTTAAAATTTCTATCGTCAATGCAGTAAGAGTCCGCACTGTGACAAATAAAAAAACAAATAAACTTAATGATAGTAGTAAAATGAAAGTGTAGTGTTTATGTGTGAGCCCGCAAACTGTAAAATTCACCCTTGTATTGAAACTATCATTATAAGAAGATCAGTGTTACCACGCAATCCATTTGTGAGATATTTATGATTTTCAGTACAGAATTAATAAACGTGCAAAACGTAAAGTTTCTCGAAAAATCATTTCAAAGTTTTTAGCTCCAGTCCAGTAAATAATTATAAATAACTGCCTCTTAATAGAGAGCGATATACAACCGCGCTCGGAGAGATGTTTCCGACTTCATTATTAATTTCGACTTCTGGCGTCGACTTAATTTTCATTAGTCGAAAAACAAAGCGACGTCAGCTGGAGGGAAAAATAACAGTGGAAGAGGGGAAATGCGAGGTCAAAAATGCGAAGGATTCGCAAACTCATCACTCTATTCGAACGTTTTAAACGACCCTTTCTAGATGTACAAAGAGACAGTAATGCCTGCTTTAGACACTACGGAACCACGTCCGTTAGCCGTTATCTCGGTCCCTTAATGGGGTTGCCTTTAACGCGGGGGCTCGTGGCTGATAAGTTGTCGTTGTACCACAACAGGTGTCGTGTTGATAAAGGCGCGCTATCGCAACCGTCGCGCCGACGAATCGCCGCTCGACCGCTTGAATAAGATAAAAACCGCCTTTCAGGGCGGCCGCCGACAAAGGAGGCCGCTTGAGGTCTTGTTAATGTCCCGAGTGGTTCCTGAACGCTCTTTGTTCGCGCGAAATGCGTTAACATCACAATTCGAATTAAGGCGACGACCTTAATTTCATATATTTTCTTTTTTTTTCTTTATTGTACACACAATTATAATACAGACAATTGGAACAAATGACAAAAAACAGATCTCTTTCAGCAGACCCATGAAGACACGAAGCCGTAATAATGTAATGTAATTAGGTTTTTTTTATGTGAGAGAGTGGCAAACGAGCTGGCGGTTCACCTGATGTTAACTGATAACCGCCGCCCACGAACATTTGCGACATGGGGGGCTACCTCACTCACCAGACGAAACGCAGAAGTGTAAAACTTCTACTTCACGCCGGTCTTCTGTGAGGTCGTTGTACTTACCCGGATGGACCTGCCCATTCGTGCAACAGTGTTGCGTGGCCCTACCACCGTAAGGTGAAGGTAAAGGTGAAGGTAAAACATTATTAAGAAAAGACTAAACATTATTAGAGATAGAAAGCCTTGAGTATTTGTGTTCTATCATTGACTCAATCGCGCATAAAGACCTCTAAAGCGACGCGGTTTCTGCAAACTTCGCTCTCGCAGAACAATATTGTTGTCGTTGCAAACTTTTCTAATAATAAGCCGTTTCCCTTGCATGCCGACGACGCCCTCTGTAATGCTTAAAGTTTTGCACGTTTATAGAAGTGCAGAGCGGTCGCGGTTGTGCTAAATGATAGTCCACTTTTAATAAGACGGTCGGTGTTCGAGCAAGGGCGTCTTTAACTGTATATTTTCATAACAAACCTGTACTTATGTAAAAAGGAGTAAAGTATTGCCTTTAAATGTACCACTGCAGGGCAGAGGCCTCCTCTTTACAGAGCGTATCAGGGCATAGTCCACCACGCGGCTCCACTGCGGATTGGGGGACTTCACATACTTTCGAAATATTTTTTTTTGTTAATATTTCGAAAATATGCAGGTTTCCTTACGATATTTTCCTTCACCGAGCACGTGATAAATCGACACTTAAAATTAATAATATCATTGTTGCCGGCACCGGGGGTCGAACTCAGGTTGCTCGAATATTGAGTTAAAGAGGAGCGCCCGGACACTGAGTTATCACTTATTTAGATAGAAACCTTAACTTATATAAATAGTAGAAGCTTATATGTATGCCATTGCTGGGGTAAGGATATTGGAGCATAGTCCAGTACGCGACCCCACTTCGGATTGGCAAACGTCACGTATCTTCGAACGAAGTCAATAATTTTGAACATATGAAAGACGTTAAAATTTCTTTTATTGACGCGGATACTATACTTTGTAGAATAAACTATTTTACGGATTCTATCGAAGTTGCGACTACTTTATGGTCACAAAACAATAGTGGCCGTAAAACAATCGATAAACCTCATAAAATCGAGATAAAATACGTTAAGTAGTTTCATTTAGCTTAAATCCACTGAACAATAATTGTATTAACTCCGTATCGATTACTATTTGTCGTATGTCTAGACGAATCGAGTAAGGAAACTTCTATCTCTCGAGGAAAATGTGAAAAAAGATAACGTAAAACAGTAAAGGAGGAAACGAGCGAAGACAAAGTTGAACGGCGTAAGGTAAACAAATGAAGGCGGGCGGTGCACGTGGTTGGGAAATCTCGGCAGCGGGAAGCGTCGAGCCGCTTCAACTTATTCACTTAAGTGGATCCGAAAACAAATTATTTAGTTTCCCCATAGTGGCGCTATTTATCAAGTTAGCATTGTGTCTCCTCCGTTTGAATATGGAATAACTTAATCCACCCCCTCATTTCGGTCGCTCGCGTGGGACGTATTCGCGAAACGAGGTCACTTTCTGAATTAACTATTGTCTCTCGCAAATATGCATGCGCCAACCAAGAATCGAGCTGCGGGCAAAAGCCAGTGTAGAAAATGTCTACTAGAAAATTATCCAATCTTTTATGCTTGTCTCGTGCAGAGGGTTAAAAGTTATTCCAGTCTACAAATGGATGAATTATGAAATAATTAAAATTTTAAAACATCCATTTGTCATTTTATTCTAATCAATGTGTCATTTTATTTCGACTTTTTTTATATATGATTGATATTCGCATTTATCATCTTGTTTACCTAATCGTATTATTTAATAAACGGCGAGAAGTTGTTGTATGTTTGTTTCCATTTCTCACACTATTCGCTTAATGTACACTGATAATGTTAATCTTTATGTACAATGTTAACAGCCTGTACACTGTTATGGTTACGTATCCAAAGGATAAAACGGAACCGTATTACTAAGACTCCGCTATCTATCTGTCGGTCCGTCTGCCACCAGGCTGTATGTAATGAACTATGATAGTTAGACAGTTGAAATTTTCAGAGATTGTTGCCGCTATAAAAGCAAATACTATAAAACAAAATAAAAAATATTTAAGTGGGGCTGCAATACAACTGAAATTATTTTTTTACCGATTTTGTTCATAATGATACGGAACCCTTCGTGCGCGATTGGCCGGTTTTTTATTTACACTGCGTTTAGTTCAAGGGTGTATTTCGTAAAGACGAACAGTTTTTTTTTTCGAAAACCATCCAGGAGAAGATTCGGGTACATAATTATGTACAATAGATCAATAATCCCCGCCCTAGTCTCAGTCGTTTATATAAAGCAGGATTCGAATTCACTCGTTTATGGTGTTATAATCGATCCATCAAAGTCTCAACGAAATCGCTTCTTCATTTGATTTCGATGTTTTATTCCATTTCGACGTCCACATCCATCATCTCGCTCGGCGCTTGATATCATCGGTCGAAATGTCGCGTGACCGAGTTCCGGTATCGACTTTAAACTCTCCGCTTATTTCGCCCGGAGCTCTTATACCGTACCGTACCGTACCGCCTCTTTGCTGTCTGCCGGCTCGCAAAAACACGGCTCGCCGCCACCGAAAGCGGTCAGAGTTTCTTACGTAAGTTTTTTTTTTTTTAATGCGTACAGCTCTCGCCGCGCGGATGAAATTTCGAGGCGCTACGCCCACGGCGCACGCTTTGGGGAGCCTAAACGACACTAAACGCGGGAAAATTGCCGGGAAGTTTTTTAATTAAAAAACGAAAATTAAGAGATTTCTTTTACATATTAAGGGAATAAGCAACGCGAGCTTTGTTGTTGTTAGATCGTCGTGGGTGCAGCGATGAACGGACAGATTTACGATAAACTTTATGTTAACTTCGGAGTTTTCTAAAGAAAAATCTTTTGCCTGTTATAAATTTACTGTTTTCATGTCTATAAAACTTTTTCACTCTTGAGATATATATTTTCAAAATATGAAACATCTTTGGAATCATATTTAATTCTCAATTTAATGATATGACAGTAATGTTTTAGCAATGAATATGCACAAATCTTATATTATTTCGGCTAGACGTAACTTTCCAAGTGTGACAAATGCCAAATGAAATTCATTAAACGGCAGATTGCGCAGATGATGCCAGTTTGTATCCTGCATCTTTCAGATAGAATATAATGTGGCCTAGGCTGTTTATAAAAAACTATATATATATATATATACAATTAATATATTGTCTTGTATTTTGTACAAAATTTTTTCAATGTTAGTTTTGTTATCTAAGTAAACTTGTAAAATTATTGAGCAATACTTGGATCTAATTTCACCAACTATTCAATAATTTTACGTACCAAGGCAAATAATCCTTTCATTGATCTATAAATCAAGTATAGAAGCAAACCGTAATTTAAACATATACATTTTTTAAATGTAATTAAAACACTATTTTACAGGCTTTAATGACAGACAGATCAGTATATCAGTGAATTTTAAAACAATGAACGTAATAGAAGAAATTTTCTCTTTCTAAAATTCTAAATCCCGATGTTTATCTTAAATCGGTGGCCCTAGTAAGTTTTGGCTTCATTATTAATCAAATAAATAAATATTTCAGGACATACATATTTACTCGAAAGTTACCTAGTCCCAGGCTAAGCAAAGCTTGCACTATGGATACTATGTAATTAATAAATATACTTAAACATACTTTTTTTTGTAAATAATAAAGACAATAACTTTTTAATAAAGTTGACTCCGGCTACCTCATTCACAAGACGAAATGCGGAAGTATAACGCTTCCACATTACGCCGGTCTTCTGTGAGGTCGCGGTTTTCATTATTTTTTAGAAACATTGCCCTCACACTAGGGATAACAATATCCTGTGTTGTGAGGACGTTTCACGTACATAAATTTCACGTGGACAAACACCCAGATGCGAAACAACTATCTGTGGGTATCACAGCAAAAATCGTCCCGTGTGGGAATCGAACCCACGACCCCCGACGCCGAAGTCAATACTTGGGCAACTGCGCCACGGAGTCATTACCGAATGGTAATGGTAATAGCAACAGCGCACACTGTTACGTGGCCCTACCACAATAGGGAAGATTACGGGAGAATTACCATACTTGATAGATATTAGGCCCGCGTTCGAATCCCGCGAATTAATTTTAACTAACCGCACAACGCTAAAGTTTCCTCTCCGAACAATTTGCATTCGTTTGAATGTTAATACGGCACGCCCCATTAAAGTTTGAGTGCGTTACGCAATTCAGATTTAACCCTCTACGGAGACTGTAGCAATTGTTGGATAGAAATAACAATTGCTCCGTTCTTGATTCCGAGAAGCGCTGTAACCGAAGCTGTATCTGTTCTAAAATAACACGCCGAAAGTTAATGTAAAGTAATATGTTTATTACATATCCGATTGAAAAACTTACGTTTTGGAGGGAAGAAACTACAACTACAACAGAACTACAAACTAAAAAGTTTTCTTTCTTAATTTAGAACAGTAAGCGTTCAGAGTCAAAGCTTTATTGCACGAATGGGCAAATCCGGCCGGGGAAGTACCGCGACCTCACAGAAGACCGCCATCAAGTGGAATTGTTATATTTCTGCGAATCGTCTGATGAGTGAGGTAGCCAGGGTTCTACTTTATTATGAAGTGGCAACGCATCTGAAAGCATACGGATGTCGCAAATGTCAATGGACTGTGATTATCACTTAACATCAGGTGAACCGCCAGCTCGCTTACCACTGTATCACATAAAAAAATTCTGAGGGTTCCGATACTTTTATCGTTATTATTCTTTTTTACCTAGTATTTTTCGTTTCATTACCAAATTTTGACACAGCCAAAATGACATCTCATTGTCTCATTCAGAACGCTTAAAGTTTACTCAGAAACGGCAATAAAAGAGCCGACTTATAAATGAATCGGCTAATGCTATATACACTATCCGAGTGCCGAAAGTCTATTAGAGTTCCGGTCCATAAAAGTTAAATAACGGCTCGCAAGTAGATATGGAGGTGATAAATAAAAACAATCACAAATCGAATCGGCCGTTGTTACGGACGGGGGCGGTCGCGTCCGTGAATATTTAATCCCAGTGACGTGCCGCTGACGCTTTTTACCATTGAAACTTATTTAAAAAAATATTTGATGGTGTCATTTTATTGTTGGTTTTCCGTGTTCGAAAATTGAATGCGTTGCGTATGTATTTTTATGAAGACTGACACTTTTTTGTATACATATATACCTCATTCAGGTTTCTTGACTGTTCTGCGAATAAAACAATGTGATACTTCTAGTTATTAAATAAATAAGAAAATAATATGTAATCTAATTTAATAATAATAATCTAATTTAATATGATATATAATAACTGTTAAAATTTATTAACAAATTGACTTATACTTTTTATTTTATTGATGCTAGAAAAGCGTGGTGTTCTCGTATAAACTCACTATGAACACTAGTACTAATGTATCAGGATATATATATATATATATATCACGGCTTCGCACGGGTGCAATGTATTATATGTATAAACCCTCCTCTTGAATCAGTCTATCCAGTAAAAAAAACCGCATCAAGAGCCGTTGCGTTGTTTTAAAGATCTGAGCATACATAGGGACAGACAACGGGATGACTTGGTTTTATACTATGTAGTGATACAGGCTATAAAAGCCATTGCTTTTCGCTTGCGGCCACGCCGCCCGCTCCAAATAAATTCAATTTTTCCCCGAAGTCTGATGAAAAAAACACGAGTGACTTAATTACTGGCTTTTAAACGAACATGGATTTTGAAATTGAAAAACCAACCGCACCGGTCAAATGTTTGATGTTATCTCGTTGAATAGAAATTCTACGTTGACTGACCGCTGGTATATATTTTACGTGTTTGTTCTGTTTTCATACTATTGACTTTATAACGAAACTATGAAACGTTTCTTACTTAGGTATGTATATGTAATAATGTAGCCAATTGTTTATTAGTATCTAGGTCATCGATGTCACAGAACTCTTAGGAGACATTTTTTAGAATTGAATTGTTAATATAAACTTCACAGCGTACCGGTAGCTGCTTTTCTTGTCTTAAAAATTGTATCCTAATTCATTTATCACAAAAAATGTAGGTATGTCCAACGCCTTTTCTTAAATGCATTTTCGTAGGCAGTATTTTCGTATCACTATTATTATAAGATGTGCGCGAGTGACGTTTTGTCTTAGCGTAAGAGAACACGATAGCGACGAAAGAATGTCGCTAAATATCAGTTTGTATTTCGACCAATGCTTTTTTTAGCGGATGATGGAAACCTGGTGGTTCCTCAAATGTTAGTCCGGCACTTCAACGAACGAGTACCTACTTATAACAGCGCTGGGTAGCTCTACCACAATTAGTGAACGATAATAAAACATAAAAACCGCACGTTCATACAATTAATTGTTAATAATTAGTATCACAAGTGGGAGCACTGACAGCTATCACGCGCCGTCCGACAATAATGAACTTATTTGTTAGTTAAACTAACTCTACTAAGTCTTTAAAACAGCCTCGCGGTACGGTTTATAAGCCCGGCGCAGTCACGGTATAATTTGCGTTATGTCATTTTAAAGCAACAACAATGGATTCATGTTTATTTCCGTTCACTGACCATGATGTAAAAAAATTGAATCGTAATTATTTTCAGTATAACATTTTCAGCTTAAACCGCGTCCATCTCGTTTCACATAACAACCTATTTTATTTCATGCAAAGTTTACAAAAGCGTGGACACAAAAACATTTCCAGAAATAGCAGCGAGCACGTCACTCCCGCGGGACATTTCGTGCCAGCTAAAGCATCTCTAACAAACATTAATTACAAAAGAGTCCGATGTAGTTATTCCTTTGTGCTTTTTAAATTTGCCAAATTAAAGCGCGACCCCGCCAACGTCTTTTTGACGTGTTCGAAAAACAATTTTATTGCTGGCCGCAGACGAAATTTAAATTTCCACCGGGCGTTCAAACTGAATTGCTCTAAGTTCATGGAATTGGGGTGTGTCTGTTTCGCTTTGTTTATCATATTTATTTTTCATCCCTTTTTTTTTTAAGTAACCTCGTATATTTTTGCCTGTGTCTCCAAATAGCGGAACAGCTTATAGATATACATGGTATTATGTTCAGGCTCATACTTCATTTATTAAAATAAAACAACCTTATCACATTGAATAATAATAGCTTTGCTGAAATCCGACTATCTGGCAAATTTAATTCTACGGAATCTCTGAAAGAACCGAGCGACGTTCTGACATGTACGGATAACAATCGCGCTGCTGCCGACAGGATTAAAATTTCAGTCCAACGAGCTCCTGTAAAGCCTCCCCTGGTTTTTTGCAACATGGAACCACCTTTATGGCAGAGGTCACGTGAATAATGTTTTGCTTTAAGATTTCTCTGCTTTTTTTTTGGTTATGTGTGTAAAAACTGCTGCTTTTTAAGGCTCCGCGCCCAAAGGGTAAAACGGGAATTACTGAGACTCCGCTGTTTGTCAGCCTAGAGACAGACGGACAGCGTCTTCGAATTATGCTCCGATTGATTTGGCTGTGTCGCTCATTTTTGGCATACCTTAACCATGCTGGAATCGAACCCTAGTACGTTGAAACCCATCGCTTAGCAACTCAGGCCACGGACTAGAAACGTCATTCAGCTTCCGGTCGCGTTCGTGTGCACAGCGAAATTTAATTTTCACTACGAGTGAGTGTGCCAGTTGGTGGAAAAAATAACTGCCTTTTGTGCCTGTGTTCCAATTTCGAATTTGGCAATCGGGTAAAAATTAATCTCGACTTTGTGTCGAACTATCCCAACGGATTTTTTATATAATTTCGAGTTATTCACTCTAATATAGAAAATATGGTTAATTATGGAGTCTTGGGCTAAGCATTTACTTTTCAAATTCATTACAAACAAAACTTGTTCAATTTTCTAAACTTTGAACGCCTCCAGGTACAAGTACCATTGAATGAAAATGACATTAGTAAATAAAAAAATACCACATTTGGCTATTTTTGCTGTGGTAGAGCAATGCTTCTAATTATGCATGGGAGAAGGCTTGGGGAAGTAACACGGTATCACAGAGGAATGGTGTGGAGTATTCACTGTTGGATTTGTTCTGGTATCTAGGGCCTACGTTTGAAGTTTGACAACGCATCTACAACCTGTCAAGTTGTATAATTGTCCATGGGTGGCGGTCACTTAACATCAAGTAAAAAACTGCCATAAAAAACATACCTAAGAGTTTACCTAAGTCCAAACATTTTTAACTCTATACCTAAACTTTCCAATGTTTTCATGCCCGACTGAAATCATCTATAGTGTGTCACGTGTCATTCGATATGGTATTTACTGCACGTACAAATGAATACACAAATAATTTAAAAAACTGAAAAACCCTGTGTATTTTTTTTATTTTGATATACCCAGTGTCACTCTCACAGTAAATACGAATCTAACGACACCTCTTACGCTAAAATCCATCAAGCCGTTCAGGCTGCAGAGCGTGGCAAACAATTATACATATGTAATACATACATACATACTCTCGAAAAACATAACCATCCTTCTGGCGCAGTCGGGTAAAAAGCCAAAGTAATTGTACTCTACCGGTAGAATGACCTTGAATCTGAAGTCAGTCGTTAGTACTCGCACCATCGCCTCTATGAGTTAAAAGCTCTCGTTCGGTATTTCAAGCGGATGGCGGACGCCGTTTCTATTGTGCCAAAACCAAACGCTCCGTTACAGAACTTTGCAGACAATCCAATTTCGCAACTGTAACGAGCGCGCTTCGACGACACAGAAAATCTTCCGACGCTTAAAACCAAATTAGCTGTGATGCAGTTCGGTCCCCTTCGCATTCAGAGTTTGGTTTTGCAACCCGTGTTGTAAAGTTTTAAATCTAAAAATTTAAATACGTAATTCACAACGGCAAGTAGAAAATTTTATGACTCCGTGGCGCATTTGCCAAGTTATTGGCTTCGGTGCTGGGGGTCGGGGGTTCGATTCCCACACGGGACAACCATTTGTGCGACCCACAGATAATTGTTTCGGATCTGCGTGTTTGTCCACGTGATATTTATGTATGTAAATGTGTGTGTCCTTTCAACACTTATTCCATTATACATATTTTACATAACACTTAGTCCATTCAACACAATGATTATAAAAAAATCAAATCAAATGAAACTGTTGTTAAAAATATATCATATTTCGGGACGACCCGGTGGGCGTAGAACATGTTTCTTCCAGAGTGTGTACGTTCAATCCCCGTTATTGGAAAACATATTTTGACGACGATCATACTGTTTTGGGAAAGAAATGCCTTATCGCACCTTACTGACACTTTGCTAGTGAAAATTTCGAAAAATTTTTGTGTGCCCTATGCCGTAAAGGTGGTTCTATGATGCAAGAAATCCCAGTTGCCACCTACATTTTCATAAAACATCTATAAACACACGGCTTCCATTTACGTTCTCCTTCAGTGTACGAGCTGCAACTAAACCATAAAAAACAATAGAGAACGAGGTTCACTGCAATCGATAATTACCGTACTAGCCGGCGATCGGCACTCGCCCGGGAAGTTTTACAGGGTGCATTCATCGAGACTAGCTGCATTCTATGCAATTGGTGAAGTTCAATGACCCCATTGCCCCGAGTTTAAGGATTACTGTGATTAACTGATCAACGAGTATTTTTAACAATTTGATAAGTTTTTCTATAACAGAATTTGAGGAAACACGCATATAATTTTAGTGTTCATCACAATGGCTCGCTCTGTCGTAAAATTTCTTAACAGCTTTGCAAATATTAATTGACTTCTACTAAGATAATGATTTTAACGTCTACGGCTGAGTCACTAATAAGATTTCGTACCTAAAGCGTTAAACGGGACCCTATTACTAAGACTCCGCTGTCTGTCTGTCCGTCTGTCCCATACAAAATACATGTTTTTCTAGATAATATTACGGAACCCTTCATGCGCGAGTTCGACAAGCACTTAACCAAGTGGACCCTCCGACCACGTTCCCATCTTGTCTTGGCTAGCCACTCTGTAGTCGTGGCTTGGTCTGCCACGGTGAAGCGAAGAGGAACCCACACTGGGCTGGCTTGAGTGGGCCGCTCCGAGTGGGCTCAATGAGCACTTTGTATGCATGTTGTTTGGATGCATGCTGAGGTCCGGGGTACAGGTCCAGGGTGGTAGAGTAGGAGCCATTTTCCTTTTCAACCGAGTTGGAGTCGTGGTGGAAGAGGAAATGGTGGTATTGCGTTTGTCCGCTCTCCCTACCCTTCGCGACTCGGTGTCGCTGCACCCCTGTTGCAGTAACGGCTGATGAGTTGGATGACCCATAGTCATAGAACTCAGGGGAGTTCGGTGACCGCGTAAAAGGACCATGTAGGAAAGCACGCTGAATGTTTGAGTGTGCCCTGGAGAAGAGGGGAGCTGCTCCCCGAAGCCCCCGAGGCCAGCGAGGAAAAGCGCCCCCGTGGTCCTTCCGATATGTGGGCTTTAGTCAGTACGAGTCCGTAATGACACATCCTTACCTCCGCGTAAGCATTTCCCACTTTAACAAAAAAGAAATCTACCACCAGGTAGGATAGCAGGCAAGCAGTAAGCATTCCCTCAAAAAAATTATATGACAAATATCGGGAACGTAACAACACGCTCCGTGTGACATCCAAACAACATGAATCAAAGACCCCGACGTCCCGGGGCGAAATGGCTGCGCTGAGCGCATTAGTTACCCGGCAGCCTGTCTACCCCGTATTGTTTTATGACACATTTCATACGAATATATGACGCAAACCTGAGGAAACGGGATAACTTTAAAGGGAATAAAGATTTATTTTGTCTCCGCGCACGTTACGTCCCGTTTTATTACATTGAAATGTTTTAACGGTTTTATGAACAATATGCTTACCTTGTCTTACGTTTTATTAGTTTTGAATTCGTCGTAATATACTATTAAATCTAACATGGCAGCTCAGTTTACGATGAAACCATTTAAAAAAATAAACATTTGTTTATAGCGAAACAAAAACAGACTCGCTTGTGCAATCACATTCTCGTGTATGTATACGAAAATTATTGATGAAGAACAGTATTTCAGGACTTGCCAGAACTCGCAATGATGAGTGGGGCGGATTGCTGAGCGTCTCTAGCATGTTAATGATTAGGTCGCAGCCGATGCACAGTATCACAATGCGCGCATGAAATAATTGACGTTGAACTCGCAATACCTGGTCCATAAAGAACAGCGAAGGTTTACTATGGCCACGCAACAGTTTTCGCTGTTGCACGAATGGACAGGTCCATCCGGGAAAGTACCACGACCTCACAGACGACCGGCGTGAAGTTTATGTTTTACTCCTGCGTTTCGTATGGTGAGTGAGGTAGCCGGTGCTCAATTTATTGAAAGGTGACAACCCTTCGGGTTTTGCAAATTTAAATGGACGGTGGTTATTCCTTAACATCGGCTGAACAGCCTGAACCTTTGCCACCTTCTCACATAAAAAAGGGACATATTGCAAAAAAAAAACTGCTACTAGACGCGCTTTTTTAACACGGCAGCGCGAGCGGCAAAGCTTCGATAACAGTAACCCTTTACCTAACAGTGAGATATATCGCATATGGAATGGACATGCTGTCATTATACCTTTAGACCTAATTACTTGATCCTTTAGTGTCACCGATTACAAAATCTAAATGTTAAGTATTCTCGTTCACTATTAACGTGTTAAAACGATTAACGATTAAGTAGAATTTAAAAACATCCTACAAATCACTATACTGACTACGGACAAACTTAGAATACCGTACATAGAAGTAACAAAACAGCCTCATCTGAAACAACGTCTAACAGGCTAAAGCCAAAGTGAAACTTATCCCGCTTTCCAAGCGACGCATGCTTGATTAGTTTTCGATTTCCCTGCCAAGTTAGACTGCAACTACATTTAGATATATCACTGAACAGCCGATTAATATTAGCTCGTATAATTTCAAGTTCAATGGCGATCTGTCATCTGGATCTTATAGCCCAGGATGATGTTAACGAATGCCTTCAGTTCTTATGTTCGGTTTTCGGATGTTTATCGCTCGAGATAAGACATAAGCATAGACAGATAACGAAGCTGAGTATGGGGTAAGAAAATAATATATATAGATATGTAAAATGTACAGTATTAGGTGCAATACAAAGCAAAAAAAGACAAGAAGCAGTGGCTGCTTCTTGTCGAAAGACGAATGATTCGAATGAAAAAGAAATACATTCCAAGGAGTTTTGGTTTTAGACGTTTACTTGGCTAACTATAAGCTTTTAGCTATTTATCATTATAACCAGCGTAAAGCTTTAGTAGAGACAATTGAAATTAAAACTTAAATGTAAAATTACTATCTCCTGAACCTTACGAAATACTCAAAATACACGAATATTCAAAATCATGTCTTAAAACCGCATAATTTTTAAAAATAAACAATTATGAATTAAGCTTCGCATAAGTATGAGATTTCAATTAAATTTAGACATTTCTTTTGAAATTTCGCTTAATTTTAGTATTCATATAGATAACACAGGACCCGCACACTTTTGGAATGATTATTCAGTATAATCACGGTAACTTATGACTGGAAGTAAATATTTCGTGTTAACTTGACCTCGTGGCAACTTCACGTTAATCTCTGAATGCGAGTCTGTTCAGGTATTTCCTTAATGATATATGGTCGGCATGGTTTCTAGAAGTTTAAGAGTTTTAAATGGAATCTTCATTTCTGTATTTAACAAAAAGACACTCAGAACAATTCCTCTATTTCAATTTAGAAAACTTTAACAACGTAACGAGACATGCACACAAGCCCGGTTCAATCGTAAATCGTATCGTAGAAAATCTATCGCAAACGGTATCGTGGTTTACGACCGCGATCCCTTCTACGCCGCCAGGGCGTAAACTTCGTAGACGTTGAAGGCAAACATCCATCCTACGACGTGCTACAAATATGCTACGAATATTGAAATATGCAAAAGTACCACAAACGCTCTCATGTACCTTGAGTCAGGGTGCAACTATTGATGTGATGGCATGACATCGTGCTAGTCTTAAACTTAGTCGGATAACTCCAGTCGTTGTGTTAGACTGTGTAGACTTTAGTTAACTGAAATTATAAAATGATTAATAGTATATAATATATTTTTACTGGAAATTTTACCTTTCTTTTATTAAATCTATAGTGGCAATAAACATTTATAAGTATTCACTTTCCAAAGTGTTTTACTCCCACATTACAATAATTTCAATTTTAATCACGTCAGTCAAAATATGAGGTTCGAATTTGTAACGACTGTTGTTAAACATAAATCACTTCAAAATATATTTCGTCACACTTTTAAACCAACCGATGTACCTCGGCTAGCGTAACGGCTATTCGTATTTTTATTCGAGAGCCTTGAGTGTCATGTAAGTAAGCGGAGAAGCGACTCTCGCCGATGCCCGAGTGTTTACTGTCCCCCCCCCCCCCCCCATGTGTGTTCGATGGATAAAGAGAAAACAATGTTTTAGGGCGTTTCCACAATGGGCCTCTTTATTGGCCTCGCAAACAAATCTTCGAAACTATTGGATCGGTATCGCTCGCAACTGATATCATTCGTAGTCGTATAAAAACATTACAGGTTCGACTGTATTCGTCTATTTTGGGATTTTTTTTTAATTTTTATTTTAATGTTAGTGTGCACTCAAAATGAAATGCGGGTTTCATGGGTGTATTGTCGAAAAATATCGTTGACGTTCATATTTCGGCGTAGCGGACCGCAAATAACAAATCTAAATAAATATTTACTTCAAACACAAATATAAGAACGAATAATTTAGAAAGAAGGGAGGCACTCAAATGATTACTCCAAATAAAAGTAGGTATAATTTATTTAAAGGAAACCGGACAGCGGCGAAATTTGTTTCACAGGTTTAATGGCATTTGATGTACACCCCCGACCCACAGCAACAGCATGTTTGCTTATATAATGATAAATAAGATCTTCTTCCGTCATAACAAAACAGTATGCTTTATACGGAAAAGTGGCAAACGAGCTGATGGTTCACATAATGTTAAGTGATAACCGCCACCCATGAACATTTGCAAGACCCTTAGGGTTGCAGACGCATTGTCACCTTCTAATTGGGTACCTCACTCACCACATTAACGCAGCAGTGTAACACTTCTACTTCACGCCGATCTTCCGTCCTTTACATTAAAAAAACCCGGCCAAGTGCGAGTTGGACTCGCCCTCAAAGGGTTCCGTACCATTAACTATTAAAACGGCAAAAAAAATCGTACCTGTTTGATCGTATCTATGGGAGCCCCACTTAAATATTTTTTATTCTTTTTTTGGTATTTGTTGTTATAGCAGCAACAGAAATACATCATCTGTGTAAATTTCAACTGTCTAACTATCACAGTGCATGAGATACAGCCTGGTGACTGGCGGATAGACGGACAGACAGCGGAGTCTTAGTAATAGAGTCCCGTTTTACCCTTTGGATACCGAACCCTATAAACCTTTCTCCAGTGGTAGAGCCACGTAGCAGCCCCGGCTGTTGCACGAATGGGCAGGCTCATCCGGATAAGTACTACGACCTCACATACTCACATAAGACCGGCGTAAAGTGGAAGTATAATACTTTCGCGTTTCGTCTGGTGAGTGAGGTGGCCGGAGCCCAATTTTCAAAAGGTTGTCAACGCATCTGCTACCCTCGGGTGTAGCAGATGTCCATGGGCGGCGTTATTCACTTAACATCAGCTGAACCTTCTGCTCGCGTGGCAACTTTTCACATTAAAAAAAAAAACAGCTTTTAGGACATTAACCCGGCACCGCTAGTGCCTTTCTCTAAGGGCGAAAAAACACACTTAGTCAGAAGTCGTTACCCCATTCATAGTCATCGTACCTTTGAATCGGATACGACATTGTGGGCCCGCCGACAGTGGCACAGTTAATGGCACTTAACGCTGACAAATGAATCGAAACGTCCCTGACCCGTAATGAAAAGCGCGACTCCCCGCTGCTAACATATCAAACGACCTTAGGGGTAAAACCGTCAAATTTCTTGATGTAATCCATATTTGCCCAAGGCCCTCAGTGAGGCGCCAATGTATCTAATAGGTGAGGTTAGTTGCAATCATTTTCCATTTCGTTCAAAGACTAGACTTTAAACGTGGTTATATTATTCTACTAGCAGTGCCCGCGACTTCGTCCTCGTGGGATTTAAAATAAAAAAATATCTAAAATAAAAGTAGCCGAAGTTACTCCTTATTACATCAGCTATCTCCAGTGAAAGACCCGTCCAAATCGGCCCAGCCGTTTCAAAGACTAGCCGGAACAGATAAACAAACAGACAGACAGACAGACAGACAAAAATTGTAAAAAAAATATTTTGGTAATATATTTACCGTGTATACATTCATATGAATTTAGTAAAAAGCGGTTATTTTAATATTACAAACAGACACTCCAATTGTATTTATCTTTATAGATATTGTGAAAATATGATAATTTATAATTTTAATGAGAAAAAAAAAGACATCAATAAGAAACAACAATGAGTATTAGACTATAGTTATATGACAATAAAGTTTACATTAACAAATTCATGAATAAATTTTTCATTCAATGAATAAATTTATAACATCACTTTACGTGGTTTGAATATTTATTTCATACTTATTATTTCGATGGTATTGCAATAAAATGGTTTTAAAAAATATCATATTATATTTCATTGAACAATTTCATATTATTATATTCTCAACCTGTTGACAATTTGGCTAAAAAGCGAAGAAACAAAAAGATATTGAAAAATAACATACCCGCATACATCATAAAAGGTAAATTTCTAAAACTATTACTGGTTACGTTTAATCTGGCGATAAATTGTCGTACTATTAAATACAAATCTTTAGAGTTATTTTTTGACTGGGCGGTATGTTTCTTTTGTGCTCCATATTTTGTACATTCATACACACATATATCAGGGGTTACCACGAATTTCCTAATTACAGAGATTAGTATCGTGTTAACCTTTTTAATGGGCCAAACGAGTCCCTAAAGCATAATTTGTAAAACCCACAAATAAATATAATTTTATTAGAGAATAAATGAAGTACAAATGAAATTGTAAAATTTTTGCATTATGGACCGTTATAGAATTAAAATGTTTGCAATTTTTTTCCTCTTTATGTTGAAAGAAATGTCATCTTGACAATAATAGCGTAAATTAACACGTTTCTTGTTTGTGTTTTCGGCTCTTACGACCTGACAGTTTCTACGTCGAAGCTCGGTGAACAGTAGATAATGTTCTATGGATCAAATAGAATGTGCAATTTGAACAATATAGTAAAAAAAAACCAAACGTCTGAGCAAAAAAAACGGAAATTTTTCTTTCTATTTTTATGGAGGCTGTACAAGTAAAACATCTCAAACACTATAATCTGACCAATGGGTACATTTTATTTCGTATCTTCGTCGTATAAGTGAACACTGTCTGTATTTATTTACTTGACACGTCAGCAAGTCGATATTTATACGCTTTTTATTACTCGGACCTAGCAACCAGAATACTAGTCTTTTCCGCATTTTCTAACAACTTGATCTAAAGATAATCATACTTTTGAAGATATACGTATAAAAGATAACCATTTTTGTGTACGTGCGCCTGGGAAACTAGATTAACGCCATGAAATTAATCGATGACATGAAATAAATACGGCCCCAAAAATGACGGCCGTGGTTCGTGTCACGATCATTTACACACTCTTTTTTTTACTTTGTTTTCGATTCCAGATCATTGCTTTCTTTATTTTTTATTTTTTGTTGGTCCAGATCATTTTGTTATTTTTTTTTTTCCTTTTTTTTAAGTTGTTTCTTTTGTGAAAAACACCACTTCATATTTTCTTATTATTAGGTCGGTAAGATGGAAAAATATTATTCATATTTCATTACTCAGTAATTTGTATCTAAATGTAATTTCCAAAATACACGATTTACAAAAAAAAACAAACCGAGTCCTCGAGTTACTATATAAATAAGAAATATTACATCTTACTTGCATACACAAATACACACACACGTTTTTTTAGAAGTAAAGGGATATAATATCGATTAATTGTTTACAGAAAATCCATATTACTTGTTATTAGTCTCTAAGAGACTTCGTTATATTTGTGTATAGATTAATAATACGTGTTATATTGGTTATATTAGTTTTCACTCTTAACTGAGGAACTCTTCTATTATTCGATTATTAATTGAGCTGCCAGCCGAGCTTTAATAAATCCTCACAGTGGTAATTATAGCTTATTCCGTATTAACGCGTCATGGGAACACAAATGAGCCATTAGATTCGTTTTAATTGACCAAGTATTTTATATATTTGCTCATATTGAAATCGCTTTTACGGTAATCGGTCCAAAGGGAGTCGTTCTTGATTGTTCAGTACCAAGTCCGAATAATTTATTTTAACAGATTAAAGCATATTAGTCCAGCATATTATTCAGGGATAAATAATGAATATTACAAATATTCATCGTTGAATGTTATTTGTAATGTATTGTATGCAGTAAAGGATGCACACTAGATGCGCTAAACATTGCTAAAAATGCAGTAGAAAGAACGTGGATGTCAAGATTTTCAAGCATTGAGGTCATCGGCCGCTTAGCTTAGTTGGTAAAGCGTCTGGGCTCGAAACCAGAAAAAGCAAGTTCTAATCCCTCAGCGTTGAAACTTTTTGTAATCTACAATTTTTTTTAAATTTTATCCTTTGTTAAATTTCATATTTTCTTTGTACAATGTTACAACGGCAGACAAAATTATGTCACAATCATTTTCGTGATCGACCGTTCCGAGGGCGATGTTTTTGGGCTGTCGCCGTCATGACCTTTCCCTCGGGCACAGCCAATAACGCACTAAGGGCCACGGCGCTCGCGATTTCCGCCCCATCTTAGCATAGGCACTCCGTCGTGTGGCAGACGTGCGAATAGCTCAACGGCCCGCCCCGTATACAATAACATTCGGTACGTGGCCGTAGCGATTCTCATTAAATGGCCCTCGGTACTGCAGCGTGCATTATTATGCAAATGCGGCGTCGCACGGCGCCGGCGGCGTTGGGGCGCCGTCCGTCGCGGCGGGGCCGCGGTGCCGCCGTCAATCCGCTCTAGAGCGCTTTGGGGCTATTGTGTGAAAATAATGAGTGCAGTTGAAGCTTTCTGCTGGTGGCTAAAGAGCGATGTCGTCTGATGGCAAATGAAAAATAGCTGCCATCGCCCGTAGATATCCATAACCCCTTAGAATTGTAGTTGGGTTACCAACCGTTAAGATGAACCCTGTTGTCAGACTAATTACCAAAATATGAATACCGCTACATCACTCTGATCTACATCACTTCTGTAACAGCGCGGTACTTCCCCGGATGAGGTGACAGCTTCTTGCAACATCACAAGCTGCTGGGTGGTTCGAACAGTTCAAAGATAACCCCACTTACGTGCTAAAGAAATAAAATTAGAAAATATTCACATCTCTACTTCTTTACTAACTTTATATTTCAAATGAAATAAGAAAAAACAATTCTACAGGCAATTCTTTATACTGTGTAAATATATTTTAATATTTAACAACGCGCCTTAAGCTCTTGTCTTAGACCGTTGCACTGAAAAAACGCCGGGTCTTCGCTTTATGAGAATCCGCAACCAGGACTTGCCTCGCTGAATCTCGGCCGGTTCCGCTTTTTGTTTCCCCGTCATATTTTTATCTTTCCCTTTTTTATGTGTGGTTATAAAAATGCGGGACTTTTAGCTGAAACGATAAAATTTGAATATTTTGTTACCGTTCTTTCGTTTTGATACGAATTTCAAGAGATAAAACAGACGAAGAGGAATTTTAAAAATCATAAATTGTGAATTGTTATTATGTAAAGCAAAGTTTTGCTACTGTCAATATTAATATTGTGTCTTTCTTTTTTACATGAAGTAAAAAGTAAAGTACAGGTTTCCAATATACAGAGGGTATTAAGTCCATCACCGGACCCCATTGCGGGCCGGAGCATTATTACTTCGAAAAATTTTTTTTGTCATTGTTATTTATACATATACGAAAATATGCAGGTTTTCTCACGATCTTTTTCTTCACCGCTGAGCACGCGATAAGTCAGCACTTAAAATTAACAATTTCATCAGTGTCGACACCGAAATTTGAACTCGGGTTGCTGATAATGAGCTGGCGCGAGCTGTTGCTTGCGCCCTGACAATGAGCTATCACGGCCCAAAGCATATTTTCATGAGCTTAAAATTTTGAAATTCTTTTTCTTTTTAAAGTCATGTTCCAAAGACTTTTTCTTTTGTTTAAGTAATCTCGAGGCTCCTCGAAATTCCCTTTATGGCTTAAAAATATAAAATACATTCGCTTTAGCCAGAAGAAAAAATTTAAACAAAGAAAATATTCTAAGAGCCACGGCATCAGAACGAAAATAACAATAAATACTCTTCAGCCATTAATCTATCCGAAAGTAAAACACCTCAGGCGAAGAAGAAAGATATTAATAGCAAAAGTCCATCTACCTTTCTCTTATTATATTATTAACTAAACTCGACTACGCCATTTTGTGAGCAAATATCAAGTCGACCCATTGGCTAGATTTTGAGTTAGTGTACACATAAAGATGAAGCCACCAATGCTGCAGCAAAAACAAATTAAAACCTTTGGATTACAAATTCCAGAGATTTTAATGTGTTTTTTCTATACAGCATAAAAATATCCGGTGAGGAGAAACGGGAGGCTGTGTGACAGAAGACAGACAATACACCGACGACACAGTGACTCATTTCCGCACTTCCTCCATCCATGTGTGTTGGGCGCCTCGCAATTGTTTCCTTTTTTTTCTTCCGCCTTCCGTCTGCTTTGATTACGGACCATGGCTCCGAACAGTGCGTCGTTTGCGCGCGAAAATTCGGCGGGAAAATATTTCATATCGGACGCTACGTGTTTCGCTGATGTTTGCTTTTGTTTTCATTCTGCCATTCGGACTCCTTCCTTAATTGAATTGCAACTGGAATCCATTAGGGTTTTCTCTCTCTCTCTCTCAGACTCGCAGTGATGTGATTAATGTGTTTTGTGCAGGGCACCGTTGATTTGTTATTTGCTATGTGCTCGGCTTAGGATATTGGTTTGAATCAGCAAACGTTGCATAATGTTGGCGATAATATTTGGTACAGCGAGACATTTGATTAGAATTAAAACCGTTATTTCTTCAGATTTTTATCTTACATAATATGTTGAATTTAATATGAAATTGTGAAATGTTATAAGATTTTGTCTTGAAAACTAAACCATTATAACCAGAATAATCCACTGAATAATAATCTATTATTATAAAATCTAAATATAATTTAGTCTACAGATATTAATTAAATGATAACTTTTTCGCGTACATTTAATAATGTCGACAATAAAACTTTTTAGAGTTCTTCATACTATATTCGCACACACGATGTCACGATTTTATTGCCTCACCGGTACGTGCTAAAAATATGTTTCCTGTCGTCCCCACATCACTTCATAATCCATTCCACGGACGTTTCCAAGATCTGCGGCACTTATAACGCTGACTCAGCTATGGACCATAAATAAATACGATAAAGTGGAACGCACTTCCAACTTTATTTCCCGCCCGCCTTGCCCCGCGTTTAACTTAGTTCCTAACTCGGTGAAGCGTCTCTGAGCCAGTGGAGAGGCCGCGAACTTAACCACCACACCCCCCCCCCCCCCCCCCCTCCCTTAGTTTCGCGATTGCGAAGTATTACAGAGTCGACGGTGGCAAAGTTCCATCTGGAAGGATGCTACAGAATGATAATAAATTAATTTCTATAAAACTTTTCGCCTAATGCCATAACTGTTTTCGAGATGACGCGTTGTCTTTGTGAGCTAAACCCATTGAGGAAACAATCGATCATTACGGTTTTTGTAAAACATTATTTAACCAAAATATATAACTTACCCATAACCCATAACACCCAAAAAACTTAGTATGGTGATATTAATTTTAATTATGTTTACTCTTTCTGTTGAGGTTAACTACATTTCTCCGTAGCGTAAATTAAAGCTTACAAATACATTGATATCATATTATAATGTCTAACGCCGCCGAAGATTTGAAATCCAGCACATCAAATTTAAATTTCATTTACCCATGACGACGACTCATGTCTTTCAGATACAAGTATTCTGAAAGAGATGCGTCGGAACTTTAAGTCACAATGGCTATGTGGGTAAGTTTTATTTTCATTTCATACTTATTCGTTTATAAAACATAAATATAATAAATTTCTGAATAGTCTTGGATGCAATATCCGTGTTAGTTAGGGTATAGTAGGAGTAGGATAGTGTTTGTTGGTTCGTAAGCACTAGATAATTATACCATAATGCGCAAGGATTATAAACTAAAGCGCGCATGCCACCAGATTTTCCAGCATAATTGCTTCGGCTCTGAGGGTGGCTTAAACTTTAGTTAACTACGAATATGTGAATATGTTCGTGAAGCGTATATGTGGACCACATTCACCGAAGAATTTTAAAAAAGTGCGTAAGTTAAAAAGGGATTACTATTGTTAATATGAAATTGAAAATATAATAACAAAACTACGCTGTAACAAAATATACGATCTGTGATTTAATTTTTTTTGTATGTTACAAAGTGTGAAATGAGCTGGCGGTTCATCTGATGTTAAGTGATAACCGTCGGCCATGGACATTTGCAACACCCGTAGGGTTGCGGATGCGTTGTACCTTTTAATAAAGTGGGCCCTGGCCACCTCACCAGACGAAACGCAGAATAGTAACACTTCTACTTCATGCCGGTCTTGGTCGTGGTACTAACCCGGACGGACCTGCCCATTCATGCAACAGTGAAAACTGTTGCGTGGCTCTGCCACAGTTAAATGTATATAAATAATTTAATAAATAAAATAGTCTTATACTTTCATCGTAAAGTAACGAACGGAAAAACCTGGAGCTAGCCTCAACCCACGATTTTGAAGTGCTAAGTGAATAAACTCTATAAATAAATATTTATACAAGGTGGCTTTTATAAAGAAAAATAAATAGCAAATTCATCATACAGGAGGTTCAGACTCGGTAGTATAATCGTTTATTGAAATAGAAACAATTTTTTTGTTTTTTTTTTTTCAAAAAAATTGCCATTCTATTCCCGAAAAAACAGAACTTGTTGACAATGCGGTAGTCATTCATAAATGGGTCGTATACTTTTGAAACGAACTTGTGTGCGTGTTAGTTATGAACGATCGCGCGTAAAATAAATGAGTTGCCCATAAATCACGCACTTCCTGAGATAAGTTCAAATGAAAGTAATTAATTAATTACGAGTGATTTTAACAATCATCATTTTTATGTAACATTATTTATGTCTAGAATTTAATAAAAATATGGATACACAAAAGCCTCCCTTTATATATATATATATATAACCTTGGTAAATAATCATTCTGATGGAGAGCAATATTATTTATTACCTCTTTACGGATGGCTCGAAAGCCTCCGCAAATCATTGTTCCTTAAAGAGCCATAACTTAGCCAAGGCTCCCAAATCTATTCAGTGCAAGACAAGAGGGGCATCAATCATCCGGGTGGTCCTTCGGCCCTGACCCTGTCGGCGACATTTGGTTATAAATTAAAGTAAAATGTAAACTTAAAGTGAAATGTTATTGATGACTAGCTCGCCCCACCTTCTCACGGGCCGAGAAATATATACCAAAACTAGCTTTTCGCCCGCGCTTCGCTCGGGTTGAAGCCCTAAAATAAATGTTTCTTAAAAAATAAATATATATATTGTTAAGAAAGATATTTTTAATTCTTTACAATACTTTTTTCCAATTAAAAAATAGCCTATGTCCTTTCCCAGGCTCAAAACTATTTGTGTAGCAAATTTCATTTAAATTGGTTCAGTAGTTTTGGAGTGAAAGCGAGACAGACAGACAGAGATAATAATTTAACAAGGAAGGGTAGTAAAAATCAACTAACTTCCAAATAATACCTCTTAAGCAAAACTATAAATTTAAAAAGAATTAAAAAGTTCTGCATACAAATTTGTACTTTACGGCGTGCCTTAGAGGAGGAAATAAACTTAATTTACATTAAATTTCCGGGACCGCAATTTAAGGAAAGTTAATTATAATTATAATATATCGTAACTTTTAATAATCGTAAATGCTTAATTTACGATTATTAAAAATTACGATATTTATTCAATGTATTTATTAAACAAATATCGTAACTTTTCTACATTATAAGACGAATGTAAATGACGACATTTGCACCTGTCAAATATGACTATATACAATGTTTACCCATAACGTAAAAAAATATTTCCATTTGTATAATGTAATTACATTAACATATCTACATGATACTGATACAATTTAATAGTTTCTTGTGAAAAATCCTACATAAAATATAATGGTCACAATATGATAAGGTCCATATTTATTTAACCTACAGGTAAGCAGAATGACGATAAACATATAGGATTTAACGGCAATGCTACCCTTATCCTACGGAAAGACCCATCGATTATGTGGAAGCACACACAAAAATATATCTCATCGGAAGCAAGCTCTGTATCGCCCAAAGTAATTTGAAGGTCTCATCCGGTGGCTTGTTTATGGTGCGCACGAAACGCTTTTGCTCGCCTGTCGGATGACGTCATGCCGTCTGGCAGTAAACTGCAAAATATTTTTTTCTTATGTGAGACGGTGGTAAGCGAGCGATTATGCCTGATGTTAAGTGATAACCGCCGTATATTGACATTTGCAACATCAGTAGCGTTGCAGATGCATTGTCAGCTTTTAGTAAAGTGGGCCACGGCTACCTCACTCACCAGACGAAACGCAGAAGTGTAACACTTCCTCTTAACGCCGGTCTTTTGTGTGGTCGTGGTGCTTAACCTGACGGATCTCCCCATCCGTGCCACAGCGAAGACTGTTGCGTGGCCCTACGTGCATTTTTAACAATCTATGCGTTTATATTATACTGAATACTTCTTTGAAGTCGTGGTACATACCTGGACGGACCGGCCCATTCGTGCAACAGAGAAGACAGTTGTGTGGCCCAACCACCTAAAGCTTGACCGTTTCTAATCAGATAGCCAGCATGTTTGCATGCGATTGTAAACCTTATTTCATATCACAATCAAATAAAAATATTAACGATTGAAATAACAGTTATTTGTAAATTATACAAAAATGTAAAATACAGGAGACATAGCCCTTATGCTAATTTAGCAACTTGTTCTATGCAACCATGAATATATTTTATCATAATAACAATCGAAAACTATTCGAACCAAAAATCAATATTTTATATGGACAATACATACATACATACATAGTCCATCAATACAAAAAAGGTATTGGCGATGATTAGGTTATCAAATATGTAACCAAGATATTTATGGTGTACATGATACACATTCGACAATTTTTGAACACTGACTAGTACTGATTTATTTCCTATAATAACCTTCATGCTTGAAACGAAGTCCAATACAGCCCGTATTGGACTTCGATAAAACGACGTTGGCTCTGACTTTGACGTTGACTTCGCGAAATGATTCCCATAGCTCCAAATTATTTCTTCCCTCGCTTAACGTAGTTATAAGTTGCCTTTCCCTCAAGCCGCTCGCGAACTCCGAACCCGCCGTATTTGCGCCGAACGCGCGGTAACTTTGCCCGTTTCCATTTCGCCGTTCGAATTTTAAATAGGTCTGTGCACTAATTAAGTTGCAACTTGAGACCCGTTAACTCGTTTTTTTTTTATGTTTTAAATCGCGCAGTAAACCGGTTAGCGTTTCGCAACTAGCGACCGTTCGTTGTTTACGTTTCGAATTTACATTTTAGCGGGGGATTAAATTTAAGCTTTGGCAGTTAAGTTGGGCGGCACGAGACGGCGTATTACGACGTTTACGACGTTAGCCTTCACTCCGCCGAGTGGGGTCATTAAGAGTCGATCAATCATATCAAAGTAAATCAATATTTTGTCTCCGTACCCCGAATGCGTTCGGATGTCCAAAGACCTGGCTGAGGGCTCATAAAAAATAATTTGAGTAACCATAACATTCTTACGGTTTCTTAAACACTGATTTTCGTAGAAGTTAAATAAACTTCAAGTAAACTAAAATTAGAATGATCAATTCAGAGAGTTTAACCATCCTTTTGGCTACTTAGATTAGTTGACTTCTGCGCTGATCAATGGTTCAAAAACCGGGAGTTAAAGTATTGAAATACATTATATCATAAGTGAAACCTATTTATTTTACAAGTACTCGTATGTCAACAGTTCACTTATTACATATTGTAACGCAATAAGTTTGATATGAGAACCGATTAAAAACGCGCACCCAAATTTACATGATGTTAGTTTATTACATTAAAATAAACAAAAAGGTCAAGCTTGGGCCATTAGCCAAAAAACTCCCCAGTGGACTCATTTCTTGTGTAGTCACAAGAATTATATTAATTTACGTTTCATTTGCAGGGATCAAAGATGCCTCTCCGGTAGACCGCGACCCGCCGCGGCGGCTTTTATACAAATTCCCTACCATAACGCAAAATGTAACTTCAGCCTTTGATAAATCTATTTCGGCTTTTTATACCCGTTATATAATATCACGACATATAATTCGTTTATCGGGAGTGTCGAACAGGACTTTTGACAGAAAAGTGTTTTTATTTTCATACGATTTTTACAAATCTTACTAACAAGCAAGGGGTAGACAAGATGGTAATTGAGTACCATTACAAATCGTATAAGTGTAATTTACACAACCTAATATTATATTTGGCTATAAAAAAACTTTTTGATACTCCCAAATATTATCAGGTAGTTAGTAGTATATTAGTTATACAAAACTAACTAGGGACCCTGCCCGACTTCGCACGGGTGCAATGTATTTGTGTAATAAAAAATTGCAGGTGTAATGTATTACACATATAAACTTTCCTCTTGAATAACTATCTAATAAAAAAAACACATCAAGATCCTTTGCGTAGTTTTAAAGATCTAAGAGCCGTGATAGCTCAGTGTCCGGGCGCTCGCCTTTCATCATCGTGAACACAGTCGAAACATCGTGAGGAAACCTGCATATTTTCGAAATAATAACAAAAAAAATATATTTCGAAAATATGTCAAGTCCGCCAATCCGCAGTGGGGCCGCGTGGTGGACTATGCCCTGATACCCTCTGTATAGAGGAGGCCTTTGCCCAGCAGTGGGACATGTATAGGCTGTTACTTTACTTTACTTTAAAGATTTTTTTTTGTTTTAAAAAAAAAACACTGCCCTTACTTTAGGATAATATTATCCTGTGTTGTAAAGGACGTTTTATAAACATAAATTTCACGCGGACAAACACCCAGATGCGAAACAACTATCTGTGGGTCACACAAATAGTTGTCCCGTGTGGGAATCGAACCCACGACCCGCGACGCCGAAGCCAATACCTTGGCAACTGCGCCACGGAGTCATCAAATCCGGGCTCGAATCCCGGAGCGGCGGAAAACATTTCGTTCATATTTTCTACAAATTTTAACATTCGCTTATAAAATATTTAAGCATACATATGGACAGAAAGACAGCGGGACGACTTTGTTTTATACTATGTAGTGATTATTAAACCCTCCCTATTTTAAAACTATTCCAGTACACGGATCCACCAGGGAAATAAGGCTATTATATATTATTCTTTTTTCTTTTACTGTTCGTTAAATATTGCGAACATAAGCGATTAAATACAAGTACGGTTCACACGTCATTATAAATATTTGTATTGCGTATTTAAAATGACAGTTTCAGACTTATTGAACAACATACAGTTTTTAGGTTTAACCAAACCCAAAGGCTAAAACTGGATCGGGGTAAATACAACAGATATGATTATTTTTGCCGTTTATATGGAACGCATCGTGCGCGAGTTCGACTCGCACTTGGCCTGTCTTTTTTATAGTGCTAATCTCTGTACTTAGATGAAACAATTTTTTTTAATATCTGTAGATAAAATGAAGGCAAAGTTATTCGCCGCTACGGGTCTGGTACCCACGAGAATTGCTACAATAAGCAATGACGATATCCCTCGTTAGAATTATTGTTCTAAAACTATACAGCGTATCTTTACAATGGCGACAATAAATGAACACACATATAGAGGAAAACGTTTTAAAATTGTATTAAAGATTTACATTCTTTAAACATCAATATTTACCGAGTTATAAAATTTTCCAAAACAAAGAATTTTAGAACACCCTTACGTATAAAACTATAACGTAAAGTTCTTTTCTCAAGGTCACAAAGCATATGAATGGGTTGAATGAATTTAAAAGAGACAAAACATACTGTTAGAAGGAGAGGCTTGTAATGCGACTCTGTGGCGCGAGTTGTATAGGATGTTACAAGTTTTGTTTCTTTTTTACTTTATTACTTTGTTTGAAAAATATTTTTTTTTTATTATGGATTTTGTTAATATTTTTTTATGATTATTGGCAAGTAGCGTTAGACGTGTGTTCATTTATTGTCGCGAAGGTAACGACACGTTGTATATGAAATTGTATGTATGCTGTAAATCATACAACAATAGACGCTCGAAGTATTGCTTAAAATGCAAAAAACAATGTAGAAGTTGTTGAGATTTTCGTCGCTATGGCTATCAGCCGACTAGCTTAGTGGTTAAAGCTTTTGGGTGCGAAACACGGGCTCGAATCCCGGAGCGGCGGAAAACATTTCGTTCATATTTTCTACAAATTTTAACATTCGCTTATTAATTTTTGCTCATATGATTTTAATAGAAATTCATATGATTTTACACTTACAAAACATTCATTACTCCTCTTTAATGATAGACAAACAGTTGCCTTGGAACTAGTTATTTCCGGATGAATCCACTTTTATATCAAATCAATATAGTTAAACAAAAACTGATATCGATGTCTATAGTACTTAGTTTCTAAAACCTAAAACACTCAAGATTATCAAGACAAGCTATACGAACCAAAAGCGTTAATTAAAATGTGCTTTAGTACTTTATATACTTTTATGTACCGTAAATGCTTTTATGACATTATTTTTATTGAGTAAAAACTTGATTTGCGACGCCATCAACGCCGTGTATGGACCAAAACGGACCCACTGTCAAATAAAGAGATGATTGAGCCTTCACGATGACGCGTACAATTTTGATAGCCTTTGTCTCGGTTGCGAACGGTCATTAATTGTACACGGAGTACAATAACGTACGCCGATACCTCGAACTCATCGGTCGAACTGGTAAATAAACCCATCAATATCTCTTTAGCTATATAAAGTAACCTTTTTACTGAAGTTTATTGCGGTTCATTTAAAAGGAGGTTTAGTTTTTATCACCGATACTGCACCATGTCTTCTTATGCAGTTATTGAGGGCAGAAGAATACATTTTTTTACCTTACACGCTGATACCTGAAAAACAGTAGCTCATCTTCATCACTACATAGTATAAAACAAAGTCGTCCCGCTGTCTGTCTGTCCCTATGTAAATGTCTGTCCTATGTCTGTCCCTGTGCTTAAATCTTTAAAACTACGCAACGGATCTTGATGCGGTTTTTTTTAGTAGATAGAGTGATTCAAGAGGAAGGTTTATATACATAAAACATTTCAACCGTGTGAACCGGTGTGGGTCGCTAGTATTATATATAAGATGAGCTATAGTAAAATTTGTTTACGTTCGCCGCGCGTATCACGTGTAATAGTGCCCTTAACCCTTTATTCAAATGTCAAAAAGCTTCGCTTAACGAAGACAATCTATGCTTTTTACATAATTGAACGAAATTTACAACCAAGACCTGCAATAACCTCCCTTGCTCGTGGCACATTTTGCTACCAAGGCTGAACAACAGATTTGAATGTAGTTTGTAAGCGGAATTGGAAACGAAAGAAGTTATCCCATAAAGGGAACTAAATTTTCAATTCGTGTGGTCGTAGAGCCACGCAACAGTGTTCGCTGTTGCACGAATGGGCAGGTCCCTCCGGGTTAGTACGGCGACCTCACAGAAGACCGGCGTGAAGTAGAAGTGTAGCACTTCTGCGTTTCGTCTGGTGTTTGAGGCAGCCGGGGCCCACTTTACTAAGAGATGCCAACGCATCTGCAACCTTACGGTGTTGCAAATGTCCATGGACAGACGGTTATTACTTAAAATAAGGTGAACCGCCAGCTCGTATGCCACTTTCTCACATAAAAAAATGAAGGCGTGGATGAAAGTGGTATCCTTCGTCGCGGCTATTCCTAAACAGTCGAGCGGCTAATCCATAGGAGGGAATAAAGTTGGGAGCGATGAATCACACCGTCCTCGATACCGGGAGCACGATTACTGTATTAGCTTAAACCGATACACCCTCACTAGCGCTCCGATGGTATTCCTGTCATTCTCCGCCAATGGAAATTATCCTAATGGATAATATCAGCTGCAGTCCTTGATAATAAAAAAAGTATTTAAAAAAAACGTTTAAAGACAATACAATTTACAAGAAATATATAAAAATACGCGTTATGTCTTCAGTAAATTGTCAGTATGCGTTGCCGGCTGCTACATCCCCGGGGGATCCCTCGAAAATTTTTAAAAATATGCCTCATCATCATCACCATCATCACCATTACCACCGTGTTTGAATCCACTGCTAAGCATAGAAAACTCGAAAATACTGGGTGGTCGTCCTACACTACGATGGCCAATATGAGATTGCCACTCGAGAACCATTCTTCCCCGTTGCTTATCGGTTCTTAAAGCGGTACCTATAGCCGGCCCATTGCCACTTCAGCTTACTAAGCCTCCGAGCTATATCGTTCGCTCTACTGTCTGTTCATAATGTACTATCTGTTTCATAAAGTGTAACGTTTCTTAATAGGTTAAAGTGTCATTTACTCACTTGAATAACTTCCAAATAATGCCATTAGACTCGTCCCATCTCAGTCAGATGTGGGTAGTGATTACGGCAGCTTAGTCGGTGCAAACCGTTGTTAAACTTTAGGATTATAGAGTCCAGTCATCGATCAGCTAGTATCGTCTGCTGCAGCTAATCACCTCGACCTCGCTTGAACAAAATGTTCATTTAATTTAATCGTTCACCGATTATATATATATAGTTATTTTCCAAAGAAAATAGTTAAATGTTATTGGGATGATAAGTATACTATGAGTTAATTGTATAATTTTAATATAATTGTATCACAAAAAAAAAGGAAAAAGGGATAACAATATCGCAGAGTTTCTTACCGGTTCTTCTCTGTTCAGGTTTGGTTTAGTGAAGCGGTGGTAGTTTTTTTTTTACTTTCAATTCACGAAAATAAGAGCTTGAATTAAGCCTATATTGAATAAAGAAATTTAGACATTGAATTCAACTAATTCGGAATAAGAGCTATCGCGCTTGATTAAAGCTCGTTCCGGTGTTGCATCATAGAGAAGAGGTAGAAACAAATATTTTCTTACTGTATATTGAAGGACTAGGTACTGTAATTTGTGTATAACAAATACCGTGGTTATTCTGTGGCTGTGCCACGCTGCTGATGTTGAAACACGAATTAGCAGGCTCGTCTGAGTAAGTACCACGGCTACAAATGACACCGCTGTGAAGTATAAGTATCACACTTTCAGAGCCCAATTTTTTGTCATTTGACAACGGGTTCGCAAACCATAAAACCCACGGACTCTATTCACACCCATAGACTTTGATATCTATATCAAAGTCACAATCACAAACACAAATCACTTAACATCAGGTAAACCGCCTGCTCGCTTGCCAATTCATCGCATATATTTTTTTACATTTCGTATTTAAACTCTACTGCAATTAGCCGCAGCATTATTTAGCTTTCAAATGTGTCGGTATTTATGGTTTTGTATAGACTAAAACACATATATATTGAAATACTTTGAATACTAGCGTTGATTGAAACCTTTCAATTACAACGAACGTTTCGGTAGAATGTGTAATCATTAATAAATTCCTCGTTTTGCTGAAATAGCCCATGCTTGAAGTCGCCGCGTGCAAATATAAATGTACCGATTAAACTGTAACGAATTATTTTAATTAAAATGCTGTAAAATAGTTAAATAGCGAAACAATGTCATTTTCATTCTTTCGCAGTCAACCGCAGGTGTGCGCAGAAAGTTTAATTTGTGTCATTAAACGCTAGTACAGTAATTACTATAATTTTATACTCATAACAATGTTTTTATCCTTCCGCGGTCGGTTATGTAAGTCCAACTTCGACGCGGAGTTTGGCGAATACAGCTAACGATCCTGATTATGACCAAATATTAAATTATCATCGCAGGCCATAAACAGGCACACAATAAGGTCCTCCCAACGGGTCAAAATTGTGGTAAGATGTGTGTCAAACTGTGGTAGGGCCGCGCAACAGCCTTCACTGTTGCACGAATGGGCAGGTCCGGCCGGGAAAGTACTACGACCTCACAGAAGACCGAAGTAGAAGTTACACTTCTGCGTTTCTTTCTTAATGAGGTAACCGGGACCCACTTTATTAAAAGGTGTGGTAATTGCCCATGGGCGGCGTTTATCACTTGACATCGGATGAACCGTCAGCCCGCTTCTCATCTTCTCACAATAAAAAAAAATCACAAGTGAATACTTTAACCTAAATTAAAGTAAAGTAATACTTAAGTGTTGTTTATTATTCTCTCTTTTATAAAGGCGAAATCGTTCTCCATCGCGCCGAAAAGAAAGTGACAACTCTATGCCGCATCCGGCTTCTGCCAAAGCCCGTTCGAGGCACTTAGCGGTAATGCGAGCCATAGCGAACTATGGCAGGCGGCCAAAAACCAAAGGATCACAGAGCCGCACTGACCCAGATACGCGCCGCGACCACACTGCGATTGGCAGACTTCATATAAAAAATGTAAAGTAACAGCCCATGCATATCCCACTGTTGGGCAAAGGCATCCTCTGTACAGAGGATGTTAGGGAATAGTCGGCCACGCGGACGCATTGCGGGTTGGCGGACTGCACATATCTTCGAAATATTTTTTTTTATTTTTTCGAACATATCCAGGTTACCTCACGATTTTTTCATTCACCACTGAGCACGTGATAAGTCAGCACTTAAATTTGACAATTTCATTGGTGCCTGCACCGGGGACAGAACTCGGATTGCTCGAGTATATTAAACTAAAGGCGAGCGCCCGGACACTGAGCTATCACGACCACAATTCACTATTGATTAACGTCATCTTATCCATCCTGCTTAAACAGGCCGCGTGCAAACATAAACGATGTTTGCACGCGTTTGTGATCATATCGTAAAATGAATAGTTTTACTTCAAACTCTCTACAATATTAACTTTAAAGAGCGAAATCGTGTCATTTTTATTCTTTCCAAGACACCAGTAGTATTATTTTCAAATCATGAGACTAAATGAACATCGAACTCTGCAACGGAGCTTACTTAGATTACAATTTTACCACTATGCTATATTATATGTCTAATCATGACACGCTAAAAATATACCATAAATACTAATTGGTTAAAACATATATCAGAAGTTATTTCCTTTTAATTTGTTAAATTGTATAAAACTTAAGTATCCGATATAAACGTCTGTACAGTATTTAAACAAGTATCAAGTGGATGTAGATAATTTCAGCGGGAGATTACGCCGCGGAAAAAACTTTGCGATTCAGCTTTTAAAAACTCGAAGAATCTCCGAAGAAATCTTCAATTAGCCAACTACCGTCTCCATTCCGTCACGGCTCGGACAGTTCGCCCGCTCCGGATTTAACCCCGGGATTAACCGGTCCTACTTATTGACGAAGTTTTTTAAGCGTCCGAACGAAGTACGAAACGGAGAAATACTTCTGAACTTAATAAGAGTGGTCTGCGATAAAAAGAAGTTATACGAAATAAGCGCTGCGATGTAGGGAAGGATTTTTAAATTTCAAACATAAATTAATTTAATAAACTAAGTGGATGCAAGCAAGGTTATAGCATTATAAACATAGATATAACATGTATCATTTCTTAATACATAATGATAGTTAACAAAAAAAGTTTTTGTAATAAGTAACCTACAAAAGAATCTTGTTACATGATTTACTTTATTTATGTAATTGACATACTCATTCACATTATATATGATCATTCTATGGGAGGTATATCATATTTTCTTAATTGATTTTGTAATAAATACATATTGAAATTAATTGAAGCTAATAAAACGTACGAGTATGTTCGCCAAATTAGTTTCAATTTGCTTCTCCAAGTAACACCTTAATATTTTTGTCTTAATTCAAAATCTAAATACGCCGCAAAATAATCATTGGATTCAACGGTTCATGTGAAGGGAGGAGGTTGTATAATGATAAAATATCGATCTTTAGGGAATCCTGAAACTATGAGCCACGTCCCTAACGCTTAGACCGATGCGTAATTGCTATTTATAAACCTTTAACCAGATCGCTTTTACGGCTTATAAAATTCTATTGCTCGCATTTATCCTAGCCTCCCTGTTGTATCCCTCTATTTATTTATTGAACAGTCTCTCCCTACTCCAGCTTATTCCGTTTTAGGGACGTTTTATGTATTCCCGACTCTGAATAATTGGCATATCGTATAAATAATTGAATTAACTTAGCAGTAAAGGCCTTGATTGAAAAATAGTTGTTACATGTTATATTGATATCCTACTAAGATCTACAATAGGGACTATGATGTGTATATATATTTTGGCTCTCGATGTAGACACGCAAGGGTAAGAGTCACTTCTTGAATCCCGGTTTACACTCGCATGTATCATAAAGCAGTAATAACGTTTTAACTTTTTATACTATGTTATGTCCCAATTGGGACCCCCTTACGACAAAAGCAAATCAAAAGTTTTTTTCAATCGCTACATTTAATTCTCAAATTTAACTTCCGTCCGGATATACAAGTTAGTTTAATACTAATAACCCAAGTTTTATTTGTGTTACAATGCTATTAAAAACTTACGTTTTCCGACAACGCTTTATATATATGAATGAAAAAGCTGCATTTACCAACGATTTACTTAGATCTTTATTATAATCCAAGAAATCGTAGACTCATTTCATTATTAACTCTTGTTAGAGTGAATTATAATAATTGAATGTTTTCCAGCAGCCGTTTATTACGTGAACGCTACTTTTTACAATAATACTTAAGACAGGAGTGATTTTATCACTCGTATAGTTGGCGCGGTAAAAATATGAAATAGAAATAGAATAAAATAATAAAGCATATATTACGATACGAAGCGATAACCAAACCTTTGGAGATAAACATAAATCCTGATTTAGTTTTGTTCTGTACATTGCACATGTAGTTATATCTTTCATTGTCTTGACTTTGCAAACACCTGATGTAGAAAAACGGAAACGGATATTTATCAGCTACCTATCCAACCTGAAGGTGTTACAGATAAAGGAGAAAAGACATAGATTTTCACATAATTATTAACTTTTCCCTGTGCCTCGAAACAAAGTGATCTTTTACCCATCACTAAATAACTTTACGCTATCTATCTCCCGGAATGCCTTTATTTCGCGCCATGAAATGTTTCCCATAAAACTCTTCTACTGGTTACGTGACTTTAGCACAGTTTATCTGTTCATAATTTAAAAACGTCTGCATTGCTTTATCATTTCGTAAAAAACGTCGGTCGTATGACTTAAAAGCCTCGACGTTTTTTCATCTTTTATTTACAAAAAGAAAAAAGAAAACGCCGATCCCATTATATTTTGATTTTAAAAGCATTGGTGAATTGAAAAATATTTAATCGTTTCCGTTCCTATAAATCTGGGCGACCGAGCCCCCGTACAATAACGGCACGCGATCGGAGAACAAACACCTCGACGCCGTCAGGAATGCGTGGCGCCAATCCAACTCGACACCTCACGGTTTTAATTTACACCCCTCCCCCGCTCCTTAGGTACATCTACCCCTTGCAACATTCCCTGTTGTGGCGATTTATTCAAATACGAGACGCGGGAGTGTCGACACGCGATGTTTATTGTTCGCGTTCCAGATGAACCTATACGAACCTATAGATAATTTTCCGAATGTGATTTTATCACGCGTAGAATCAAAAGGTTTATAAGAACATTACGCATTCATACCGAAGACCAGAAAATGAGCTCTTTGAATGCGTCCGGACCTCGAAGCGCAAGGAATATGGTCAAAATTCCTTTGCGCAACGTCTTATTAGTTTTGTTTAACATTGTTATGACTGCCAGATATAAGAGTTTTCCGGGTCCACATTAAACCGAGAGTTCAGACAATCGTACCACTTCATTCGGTCTCCTTTTCATTCATTGCATCATATGGGCAAGACCGTAAACAATCAAGTAATGTACACGCAGCCTTCAGTGCGTCATAGTTTAGGGAATACCGGTGTTTTTGGTACTGTTTGTATCGACCTGGTGTCCCCTCCTTCATTGTATTGCGCAGATGGCTCAACGTGCCGAACAATGGCAAGGTGCCAAGGCCCGCAGGACTCTGGAGCAGTCTGACCCACTTATTTCCCTTCGACATTACACGACGACGTAGACTTCGCGCCCATAAAGAACTTTTACCAGTTACGATTCACTCGTAAGTACCTACGTCCAAAATGATTGCTCCCAGCCAAGCAACGAATACGTCTCGTTTTAATGCTTCTCTAACAAAACTGAAACCCACTGTAATCGGGTATACGCCCATAGACATCATGCATTGATTGCAATTTAATAAAAATTAGCAATGCATGCTCTTTTTTTGTGAGAAGTAGGCAAACGTGCTGGAATTACACCTGATGTTAAGTGATCTGCCACCCATTGACATTTGAAACACACATAGGGTTGCAGATGCGCTGCCCCCTTTCAATAAAGTGGGCCGTGGCTACCTCACTCACGAGACGAAACCCAGAACTGTACTGTGGTGACTTATTAGATTGTTCATGATAGAAGTTTGGAACATACTTCTATTCTTAATTAAAAATATTGTTTTTGAAGTCGGAGTAATACAAGAACGTATATATTGCGATCAACTTAAAACATAACTTTTAATGATCGATGAAAGTCTGCACATTTCCCGCAACGTTTGGGAACGGCTTTAGTTATAAAAAGATGTTATGCAATATTTACGCCGCTCGTATATTTAGGATAATGTACTTCGAACACTCGTAAACTTCGTTGCCCGTGCACCACCCGCTGGGATTCCTCGCGTTGGGTAATAATGAAATAACGAGGGAAAACTGCCGCGCCCACCCCTCGATCCAGTGAACACTTCAATGTTGCCTTTTGACCGACTTCAAAAAAGGTGGAGGTTCTCAATTCGACTGTTTTATTATTATAATATCCATTGTATTTCCTTTTTTATTTTTAGTGCCAGTCCTTGCACTCAAGATTAAACTCGCCTATAAAAGAAAAGTATGTTTAAGTATGTTTATCAGTTATCTAGTACCCATAGTACAAACGTTAATTAGTATGGGAATAGCCCATCTTTGTGCAAAAATGTGTCCGCAAATATTTATATTTTATATTTATAGTATAGTAATCACTTTTCTCGATCCAGACACATCCATCGCGGCTTATTCATGTTTGTACGGACAGCTTATTCACACTGTGCCTTCTTGGCCTTTGTATGTAACGTTTTTAAATAAGTCGTTTCCTTAAAAAAAACATTTTATATTTTGATGCATGTAAAAATTGCTATCGTCTTCTGTACTCAAAATCATTGGTATTGGTTTGTTCTTCTCTACCTTTTATGGATGTCCAATAGAGTTATTAAGCTAGGAGGGTGCTACCTTAATATCTCTACACTTTATCCCATTGTTATTGATTTTGTCAGTCGCTCATTCCTCATGCACAAACTCCACCGACAGTCTATAAACATACAATCGATATACATACATCCGTTCATAATAATTAAAACATTGTTTCCTTTGAAACATCACACAGCTCTACAAGGTTTCAGCCCCAGCGTTTGTTACAAAGCGGCATTCATCTAAAGATTAATTAGTTCTTAAAGTGTGCATAATTAATTAATTCCTTGAAGCCCCTACCTGCGCCTTCCGAAAGTTTTATTATTTGCTAATCTCACAAGGGGATAAGGAGATCAGTGTTTAGTCTTCACAATAGCTAACTCTGTTATATTGCCAAGAGTCTTTGTAATTTGGAAGGGTGACTTTTAACCTTTTTAACTACTCAAAGTGCTATGGTTCTTAGTGACACTTACATGATGGTTATTTTTTACTTTTTTACTATCACTAGCATAGTGGAAAACAAAGTCGTCCGTCCCGCTGTCTGACTGTCCCTATGTATGCTTAGATCTTTAAAAGTACGCAACGGATCTTGATGCGGGTTTTTTTACTATGTTTAATACATTGCACTCGTGCGGAGCTGGGGCGGGTCGCTAGTTAAAAATAAGTACCTGGAGGACCGGTTTTTTTGGTAAATTATGTATTTTGTAAATAAAAAAAAATAAAAAATAAAGAAAATGATCTGGTATAGAAAAAAAAGTAAAAAAAATAAGTGTGTAAATGAGCGTGATACGAACCGCGGCAGTCTGTTTTTAGGCCGCCTGATTACCGACCGAGCTATTATAACATTTTATTATGCGGCGAAATTTCGAATGATATTTTTCATTCCCTGAAAACAGGGATAAACGGAAATTTTCTAAAAATGAAACCTAGCTAGATCGATTTTTCGCCCTCCAATCTACGCACATACTAAATTTCATGAAAATCGCTGGAGCCGATTCCGAGATTCCGATTATATATATACAAGAATTGCTCGTTTAAAGGATAAGATATAATTGAATTTTTATGTATCACATACCGCACCTAATGTGATGTGAACGTCATAACTCCCAACAGCTGTTTCCCCTTCAAAGCTCAACACAAGCAACGATCAAGTGCAAAGTTGTGATTTTTTTTAAAACTCACTATATAAGCACGAATGCTACGCTTATACTTTTCAAGTCCGTCGACCGACTAATTTTCGACGTTTTGGACCAAAAACATCGCAGGCCGAATTTCTATTTAAAAAGAAAGACTCTCTTGAAGACCCCAAAGCCGTGTCGGTCTGGGAGCATCGCTTTTCCGGATTAAATTTTCTCTAAATTAAATAAGTAAGTACTCTCTTAATTTTCGCTCTTCGTAATCCAATAATTCAATATGAAACATTTTCCTTATTAATCAGCCGAACAGCGGGCGTTCCCCACTTTATTGGCGCGTATCTTTAAAGGGCGTACGAAACTGGGACAGCTAGCGCCTTAAATTTTTAATGTTACACATATACGTGTGAGCTTTACGCAAATATCATGGCAATTTTCGTGTGTATCTCATTTGCATGCATACCGTTTCGCATGGCGTTGGTACGAGAACGGCTGTGTGTGCCAATTTATCCATGGCCCCTCCTTCGCTCGGGAAGACGGTGATGCAAGTAACGTTTAATTTTTTTGATATCGCAAGATTGACGCTCTAGGTATCTTCATTTCTTAATTAAATGCAATAAAATGGTCAAATTTAAAATTTTGCATATTTTTAAATCACAGTACAAAATATGCAAAATTCTCATGAAAACAAGAGAACGTTACTTAATGGTATGCAACATATTGTTCCGTTACCATAAACAATGTAAATTTGAATCGTAGACGAAAAGGGTTGGAAAAGAATATAACGCGATAATTTGATTCATGGCCGATTTCAATATTCTTTCTGTAGATTTGGTTAACGGATATAGAATTTTGACGTGAGTTCAATAAAGCGAATGTCAAATACCTATCGCTAGTAACCAAATCTACTGATAGAATATTGAAAATGACCGTAAAGCATTGTGAAATACTCGTATAACCTTTGCATCTTTACTTTTATTTTTCGACTTGATCTGCAAATTATATGTAACTTCTTACTAAGAACTTATATTTAAATGAGTAATGCTGGCAGAGCGCTTCTTAATGATATTACCAAATTATGCAACTTAATGCTTTCCGGAAAAGTAAATCCTAAATTTGTTCCTTTCTTATACGGGGCAAGATTATGTGCCTTTAAAAAAAAAAGATAATGGTATCCGTCCTATTGCTATTGGTTCTACCTTTCGACGCTTAACTTCAAAATTAGCATGTAGGCACATAATCTCCGGCCTTAAAAGAAAATTCCAGCCTTTTCAACTAGGCTTTGGAAGCAAAGGCGGCTGTGAAGCGGCTGTACATTCCGTTCGAACTTCTTTAAATACTAGTGATTTGGATGTACTTCTGAAGGTTGATCTAAGGAATGCTTTTAACTCCATTGATAGAACGACTCTGCTGAACGAAGTGGCTAACCATACACCAGAAATATATCACTATGTTTGGCAATGTTACAGTGAAAAGAGTAATTTATTTTATGAAAACCATATTATTGATTCTGCTGTCGGCGTTCAGCAGGGAGATCCGCTAGGACCAGCATTATTTAGTTTGGGAATTAATCCAATTATTTCAAAATTGAAATCTAAACTTAATGTCTGGTACCTAGACGATGGTACTCTGGGAGGTAAAGTTGACGATGTACAAAGTGATCTTATTGAAATTATTAGACAATTTAAAAATATCGGTCTCGATTTAAATAATTCCAAATGCGAACTTTTCTTTTCCGAAAAGATTTCTTTTTCCGACAAAATCATTTTGACCCAAAATTTTAGCTCTATCATACCGGGAATTAACGTCAGTTTGGAACCTCATTTAAAATTAAAGTTAAGTCAATTTTTAGATCATGTCAATAAATTGTTTTTACTAAATTCGCATATTGCGCTTACTATTTTGCGACATTGTATTCTTGTACCTAAATTTACGTACCTCCTTCGCTCGAGTCCAGTTTGGAAATGCGGTGACTTTTTGAACGAAATTGATTTCCATCTTAAATCAGCTCTAGAAAAAATTCTAAATTTATCTCTTAATGAATTAAGCTGGACTCAAGCTACGCTGCCAATTCGTTTTGGTGGTATCGGTGTAAGGAAAATTTCTAGTGTCGCTCTACCTGCCTTCCTTGCTTCCGTGCATAGCGTAAATAATTTATGTAATAACATCCTTAATCACGATTCAGAACTTTCCTATGCAGAGGAGGCAAGGATGTCTTGGCTGTCTATCTGTCCCAACGAAAATATCCCACTGGAAGTACCTACAAAAACAGTGGGATGTTCCTTTGGTGCGGAGAGTACAGAGAGATACGTTTCAATCTTTAGAAAGTAATTTAGAGCGTGCCCGTTTCCTAGGAGTCTCATCTAAAGAATCGAGTTATTGGCTTCACGCTTTACCATCAAGTAACTTGGGCACATTAATTGACGATGAAAGCTTACGCATTGCTGTAGGAATCCGTCTGGGGTCACCGATTTGTCAACCACACCAATGCCCTTGTGGTGTCAGTGTAAACAAATTTGGTCTCCACGGGCTTTCTTGTCAAAAAAGTGCTGGCCGTTTTTCTCGCCACGGTTCCCTGAACGACATCATCCGTAGGGCTCTTGTTTCCATCAATGTTCCATCTATTTTAGAGCCCTGTGGCATTTAACGCGACGATGGTAAGAGACCCGACGGTTTAACATTGATCCCTTGGGAGAGAGGCAAAGCCCTTGTTTGGGACGCCACTTGTGTAGACACTTTGGCTGCCTCTCATCTAAGGGGTACTTCGGTCAGGGCCGGGGCGGCATCGGAGGCAGCTGAAGTAAGTAAATGGCGCAAATATGAGTCTTTATGTTCAGATTATGTATTTGTGCCATTTGCTGTTGAAACATTAGGTCCGTGGGGTCCCCGCACATCAAATTTTTTAAAAGTTTATGTCCTAGGCTTAACGCCGCGGCTGGTGACAAGAGAGCTGGTTCTTTTCTCGCGCAAAGGTTGAGCATAACTATTCAGCGAGGAAATGCAGCTAGCGTTCTTGGCACCATGCCGCGTGGATTAGGTTTATTAGATAATATGTAATTTTAGATAGATTTAATCTTGTAAATATTAGATCAATAAAGATTGTCCTCATATACTTTAAACTTTAAACAAAACTATATTATGTTTGTAAACAAGAAACGATCTGTCAAAAATTTTATGGCGGTAAATAATTCAGAATTGGAAAAAAATGAGTACGGCAACTCATGCCCAAAGAAAGTAAGCTATCATAAATTAAGTTTTTAGTAGCAGGAAACAACCCTTTACCTTTAAAACAAATATTACTTCTTTATTTATTTACCATGAATGATCCAATACGCCTCTACAGGCAAATGGAAGTCACATGCCTTTTAGTGTTTGTGCCTTAACAGAAATATCGGTCAAAATCATCGAATTTGTACCCAACTTTTTATTAATGAGTTTTAATATTAAATGCATACGAAATTTGTAAGGTTTTCACCGATTTTAAATAAGTCATAAGCAATTTATATTTTATTCGCGGCTTTTTGGTTTAATACGAATGATTATAGAACATAATAATTATTATGTCTGTTGAGACAGACGTAACATAGATTTATTAAAAGTTCACTGAATGACTTTTTACCGTCATTTGAGTAATCCTAATGGACAATTATTTTTGTTTCAGGTAAGGATCAACACGTTGAAGGGTCTGGGACATTGTAATCCCTGACTTGAGGTGGATTTGGATTTTACGTACACTTTAGAGGACCTCCATTATAGTCGTTTTAATGTACGAATTTCTAGCTTCTTTTAACTTACTTTAGTAATTGTGATTTTTTCTAAATCTAGTAAAAATTTACAGCTAACCTTAACAAAATATGTTTTATATTTTTCAAAAAAAATAAAACATATTTTCACATGAATCCCTAATAATCATATAATACCAGGAGGACCGAGCTTTGCTCGGTTTGTTTTTTTCGTTTTGTTTTTTATATATATATACAAGAATTGCTCGTTTAAAGGATAAGATAATCCCTAATAATCCCTAATAAATAAATACATGAATAATTATTGCTAAGAATAATGATTTTATAACCTCGACCGTTTTACGTTTACTTTAGATTTTCCATCCTATTCCATTTTCTCCTATTCCGTTTTGTGAATTGTTCGAAATGTCACAAATATTGAACACGATAAAATCTATTACAAACTTAAAAACAAAATAATTAGGTTAACAACTAAATAATATATTCGTAGCAAAAAATATAAACGTAAGCTGGAATTAAGCTTCGTTACAATTTGAATACCAGCTAGAGAAAAGTTATTGCTACATTCAACCCTTGATTCTCCAATAAATAAATTAAATATGCACACATTGATACAAATATAGCCTTCAAGATTTCGTTAACCGAACACGAGCAAATATTTGCTCAAACATTAGCTCCATTGTACTCGATCGTTGTATAGGGATGTTCTCCACTTTTGTTGATATACGACAAACAATCGGTTAGAGGGCCTTTGCGAATGTAGGTACAAGATCATTGATAAACATACTAGACGTGCCCCCCCCCCCTCCCTTTCCACCCTACTCCCCCTTAAACCACCCGACGTAGCCTTGGGAGTTATCGATAGGGAAACTAGGCCACTGATACGCGAATCATGTGCCAATATTTTGCGACGCGATCTCATTCAACTTCTTATATTCGATATGCGCGCCCGTTTATTTGACTTCCGGGCGTTCCGATGTTGTTACGCGTTGCCAATAAGTTTCGAATACCGATGTGTGTTTGCGCCGCGAGTGAAGTGTGGAAACATGTCGGGATTGAACGCGTCTTACTCAATCCATATTTCAATTTAAACACGTAGTGTGTACAGTGCCGTAATAGCTCTAGAGTTATATTATAAATCAATGAAAAGTTGATTAGATACTCAATATGTTTCACATCGCTTCATAAAACGTATCACTCCGAACTATTTGCTACCGTTGACAAAATTCACGTCGGTTGACCCCTCCAATGAATGACGATGCATTCAATTAAAGTGGACTATGTTTTTCATGTGACTGCTGACTTGTTTTTATTGTGTTAAACATTTAAATAACGAACTGTTCAATCTCTATATAAATTGAAGTACCGGATGAATATTTTACGATCACTGTGTTACCTAGCGTAAAGTGCGTGCGTCAGATCCATTAAAGTTATTATCGTTTTAAAAAATATACCAATAACGTCCTACATAAATTTATCATACATTCGTTCATTAAATACATACCTTCGAGTGTAGCGAGGGTCGTGACATTCGAATAATTACAATCTTTGCCTCAATTATATTTATACATTTCCTTTGGATACACATTTTGGTACGCTTTTCGAATATATCTAGCTTAGAAGTCGACGAAACGTTATTTCGAACGAATAGATGGACACGGACCGCGTGTATGTGATACTCGAAAATGGTCCGGTACAAAAACGAGGACTGCCTGCTGACGCTTTTGTCGCTGCTCTGCGACCAGAAGCCTTTGAAAGGCACGCGGACCGGAAGGGGTGAGTTTTGTCAGGGGGCTGACTATCGAATACGGCGCAGAGTAATCCGCCCCGCACCTTTATCTCCTTCTCCGCATCCTTTACAATTTTAATGCTTTATTATCCACCCCACGTGGGGTTGTTCTACCTGTTTCTTTATACGGAATGTACTTTTTTATACGGGTGCTCTTTTTTCCATTTTAATCTTGTTCCATTCTATTCAAACTACGAACGGAATTTGTGATATGCTTTGAATTACACAAACGGTGATGGATATTGTATTTTATTGTGTTATTAGTAAATTTGATTTCAATGTGCATACATGACATTTAACATCCTAATATAATTAATAATTAAAATATTATTGTTTCTTAAAAATATTAAATGAATAAAGTTTATTTAAATGATATTCGTCGTAGACAAAAATATCGTTTAATATATGATAGAAACTAATAAATTGCTAAATTCTAAGTTAAGGCTTAAAAAGTGATCATATAGGTATCAGCTTTGATAAAATCAAATATCACAAAACTTTTGGCACAAATTTTCCGTCGATACATCTTTATGCGACCCTTTTTTGTGTTTTTTTTTTTGGAAGACTAAAATAGCTGTTTTATCATGTAAGCCAAAAAACAGTTTCATTCTTATAAATGTATATGTAAATAATGATAACTTCGTGTTTTGAAAAAGTCAATGCATTTTATTCTGGTAAGAAAACATAAGGAAATCTGCTTTTGCACGTATTTTTTTTACCAGAAATATGTGCATAACGAATTATTGGCAAAAACTTATATTTAGGTCATTACCTTCACGTCGTATCTTTCAAAATAGATTCATAATCTCTAATGATTGTATTATTATTAATCCTAATCGCTATCTGTTGTTCAAGGCTTTCCTTATCTTTTCAATCGTCCCTTGAATGTTGTATCTTTTCCTTCCATTCCCTATGATACGATTTAATAATTGCTGTACAAAAGTTATTTAAAACTTTTACTCAGAAAAATTTATAAACCAATTTTTACGAATGGGCAGGCTCGTCCGGGTAAGTACCACGACCTCACAGAAGACTGGCGTAAAGTGGAAGTATAATAATACTTTCGCGTTTCGTCTGGTGAGCGAGGTGGCCGGAACCCAATTTTCAAAAGTTTGTCTACGCATCTGGAACCCTCGGATGTTCATGGGTGGCGGTATTCACTTAATATCAGGTGAACCGGCTGCTCGCTTGGCAACTTTTCACATTAAAAAAAATTCGAGACCAAACTTCTGTATAAAATTTATTTGATTCTACATACTACTTCGTAGTATTTAAAAACGATATTTCTTTATATACAGACTTCGTGGCATAGTTGCTAAGCTATTGGCTTCGTCGATTCGATTACCACACAGGACAAGTATTTTGATCCAAAGGAGTTTTGACATCAAAATATAGCCCTAATAACATGATTCACACATATATCGGATCAGGGAAGAAGGATCAAGAAAGAAAGGAGACTAAATTATTTGTCGAAAAATCAATGCCCCTAAATATCAATTTACGACTAAACAATAATGTATAAGATATCCTTATATTCTGGGCATTGTTTAGTTAATTAATAAGGTATTTTTACTCAACTTGAATATACATTTTATACGCATGAATGTATTTTCATTGCCACAATAGATTGAAAAGCATGAAGAGTTGCCCGACTCGCCATTTCGTAAATATTGAACACATAAACACACATTATGTGGCAAACATTTGCTCAATGAAAAGACGTCTACAGTATTGGAAGTTTATTATGGTCCCAAAATACTGTTATGAACATCAGTGAAATCCTAAAATTTCAAAAGTCCTCAACTATAACAATTTTTTATTGGCTTTTGACACGATATAAAATTTGCTTGAAAGTTTGTTGATGTGGGTAGTTAAGTAGGCCACGCAACAATCTTCGCTGTTGCACGAATGGGCGGGTCCATCCGAGGAAATACCACGACCACACAGAATACCGATGGGAAATCGGAAAATGGAAAGTGTTACACTTTTTCGTCCTTTGAGTGATCTGTAACCGCAGCCCACTTTTTTGATGTTTGGCACCGTATCTGCAACCCCTCAAGTGTTGTAGACGATAAAAGTTGGCAGCACATCCTGAACCCTACTGGTGTTGCAAATATCCATGGGCGACGGTTATCACTTAACATCAGGTGAACCGCCAGCTCGCTTGCCACCTTCAAGAATATGATATCAAATTTTACAGATTACTCAAATATTCCATTTATTACTTAATATATACATTATGTGTATCCTATATTATTCTATAAGAAAATACATTACCACATCCAATACTTTCTTTATATAGAGAACCGTCGTGAAGAGGCTAGGCATTTCTTCTGATGTGTTAGATAAACGGACCAGGCTGCGATTTACGATGTCCACGACACCTTTAAGTGTGTTCGTAAGAGTGTTGTAGACGTCCATTGGTGACGGTAATAGCTTAACATTATGTGAGCCTGCTCGTTTGTTTCCTTTACAAAGAAACCCTTAGTGTTGGTGCCGTTGTCATTATAGGGACATTTACAGGAGACCGACGTTAAGTGAATGTATATAATTCGCGAGGTGAAAGTGATTGGATTTTGAACGGCATCGAATCTAGGACCACACGGATGTTGCAGATGACCATGGGCGGCGGTCATTACCTAACCGTCAGCTAGCTTGTCACCATAAAAAACGACGTTTTACAAGTTTACGTGAATTTTTCGCGCCGCCGAACGAACAGTGCGCCGTATCAGCCGCACCGCCTAATTGCAACGAACGTTCTTATCAAAGCGATACGAGACTTAGACGTCGACCTGATACCACGATAGGGGACCGGCAGTCGGCCGCGGCACGCGTCCCGTGCCGTGTTTACACCGCAAACAGTCCGCGTCGCACCGCCTACCGCCGCAACGACACTGGCCCGTTTGTGCCTCGCGCCAAAACAAACGCGACAACCCTAGCCGGCGAACGCCCAGTGATGCGAGCGCAGCGCTAGTGATGTGCTATCGATAGAACGCTAGATTGAACGATGCGGTCGTTCTGGACGGAGTTTCTGACCGCGGCAGCGAGTCACCCGTTCCCGGCGATACCCGGTGACATACTGACTCCCCTCGACTTGGAGCGCAGTGAGGAGTGTCAGTATGACTGTCTTATACTGACCGTTTTATCTTTCTTAACAGTTATCATAAAAATGGAATTATCGTAATATTTCTAAAACTTGTTAACATAATCTTTTTTTTTATGTGAAAAGTTGCCAAACGAGCAGACCGTTCACCTGATGTTAAGTGAATACCGCCGCCCATGGACATCTACTACACTCGAGGGTTCCAGATGTGTTGACAACCTTTTGGAAATTGGGCTGTTAACATAATCATAAGATTTTGCATAGTTTAATTGGAATGACACGCTAGTACGCACAGTTTCACACATAGTCTAGTTGAACACACGTTTTAATGTGTTGTTGTGTTGTCATTTTAAACATAAAGGTGGCACTAAAAAATGACACAGCTGACACATATTGATCACAATGAAAAAAAAATGTGGGTTGCTCATTCTGATAGATGACATAATAAACAAATGAAGGACTTGACAATAATTTTGAGAAGTCAGAAATTATCAAAAGGAATAATCAGTAGGTGTTCTTTCCCATTCGGTGATCCTATGAAAAAGATTCCTGGCTAGAAATGACATTCTATGCAAATTGCACGGATAGCGCAATAGCCACCTGCTATTGAGTACCTTTTTGCAGATCTCCAAATTGGACAAGGATTCTGTACTCCATACTTGTTTTTCCGAGTTTGTATCTGTGATTTTTCATGTATTTACAAAAGATGAATCGTTTTCTAAATAAAGAAAAGAGAAATAAGAAATCTCTTCACTTGCTTAGAATTTTGGTAGTTGAATATTTTTTGCAAGATATAATTGTCATTAGCATAGTTCCGTTTTAAAATTATATGAACGTTAATTCAATAATTACAACTGTAGTACACTAATATTGGTTTAAATTTCGAAACGAAACAAAAATATTTCTTCGAACAGACTTATCATACAAAAGCGCTTGCTATTTCTTTTTCTTCGTTATCAATCCACAACTGTTTCCTTATTACGATGTCCATAAGGTTCGAAATCGTACGAAATCAAAACATAACTCGATTTTGTTTACTGACACACAAGATAATCTCGAACATAGCCTGTTATCGCTTTATCAATCGAGACTTAAGTTGTTTGAATATAGCTTGCTAGCTACGGTGGTAGGGCCACGCAGCAGCCTCGGCTGTTCCACGAATGGGCAGGCCCGTCCGGGTAAGTACCACGACCTCACAGAAGACCGGCGTAAAGTGGAAGTATGACAAGTACTTTCGCGTTTCGTCTGGTGAGTGAGGTAGCCGGAGCCCAATTTTCAAAAGGTTGTCAACGCATCTGTAACCCTCGAGTGTAGCAGATGTCCATGGGTGGCGGTATTCACTTAACATCAGGTGAACCGTCTGACTCGTTTGACAACTTTTCGCATAAAAAAAAAAAAAAAAGCTGTGCGGAACGTTTGCCATTGATTATACTCAAGCCCGCTAATGACGAGACATTAATTAACCACTAGTCCCCAATCCTACTGCGAAAGAATCACCATTCTCAAATAAAAAAATGAAAAGATCTTAAAATGATTAAGAAATCTGGTAGTGTTATTATGGGTTTATACATGACTTACGAGAAAATTGGAAGCTCTCTCTCTACCCCTTAATTGACTGCGAGCGTTTAGTATATATTCCGAAGAGACTTCTACTTAAATTTCAGGAATTTTGCAAATTGATTATAATTAAAATTTTACGAGTTTACGAGTATATTCCTAAAGTTTAACTTTATGTATAGGTATATTTAACTTATTATAGTTCATTTTTTTAAAGAATCACAAATCTTTAAACTTAATACGTCGTAGCAATGTCGTAGCTGCATAGTAACAGCCTATACATGTCCCACTCCTGGGCAAAGGCTTCCTATAATGAGAGGTATCAGGGCGTAGTCCACCACGCGGCCCCACTGCGGATTGGTGTACTTTACATAATCGCGAAATATTTTTTTTATTATTATTTCGAAAATATGCTAGATTCCTCACGATGTTTTCCATCACTGCGGAGCACGTGATAAGTCAGCTCTTAAAATGAATAATTTCATTGGTGCCGGCACCGGGGATCGAACTCCGATTGCTTGAGTGTATTAAATTAAAAGCGAGAGAACGGACAATGACCTATCACGGCTATTAGATTTATACTTAATAGATTATTATTATTATTGTAGTCCATAATAAAGTAGAAATTTTAATTAAAAAGAAAGTAATGTTTCAATTATATTACTCGTAATATTTTGAAGCTAGCATACACGAGTTGACCTAAAATCCTCTTTGTGTAATACTTCAAAATAGACTAAATACCGAGCAAATAGATAGTTGCCCAAGTACGTTGTTATCGCGATGTTATCGTACCAATGTCTCTTATCGCGCTATTTGAGCCGCGGGACGTCCTTACGCCCACGCAATGTACACTTTGTAGACAAAGCACAACCATATTCGCCGGTGCCATTTTCCGCGCAGATGAACCGTCTAACGGCGTGGCGATCACCGCGCCATATCTTATCGATATAAGAAACATCGATACTGAACAGAATCACGCGCGCAATTGTATCGACACCATTGGATTAAACTCGTTACTATCTAATCTCTTTAGATCAAGGTACGCGACCGAAACGCGAACGAACTGTGCGCGAGTAGTGAGTTTTTGATATTGTAAACTATAAAGCCCCGTGTGTTTCGTCTGATTCTTTGTGGCTCCTTGTGAAATGTGAGATTTCGCGTCGACGTGTGTTCGTTATGAGGATATCGTCGCTTTCGTGGTCTCGGACTGCCGAGTGTTTGAAGGAGTGCGCGTGGCAGTCCCTATACTGTGGACTTGAGGCCTGCCAGAAGCTAACAGCCGCCCATCACTTGCTGTCGCAGCCCTACCCGTCTATCGATGTCGTCATCGCCGCCCCCACGATCGCTAGACACCGTTAGTACGCCCGCAGTTAATTTATCGATATCGTGCGGTCAGATGGATCGACTCATGCCCAATAGTGAATGTAGTGTGGTACATCGTGTACTAACAATAATACATCGAAATCAGGGCATCACGAATGGAATGAAGTTTGAGTTTTACGATTTACTAATTTATCAAATAATATGCTATGGTCTTTAAAATTGAAGCAAAATCATAACATATATCTAAAAAGTTTTCCATTTCAAGAGAAACACTCACAAGATTCATAAATTTATTTTTTACCAATTTTGACTTTTCAAAATGTGTTATCATAACTGTCATTATGTGTATTGAATTCGCATATCGGAACTTGTGACTCACATTATATTTTTCATATTGTTGTATTTTTACGTAAAATTTTTCCGCCTGCGATTTTTCCATTTTTTGGATATGTAACGTACCAGTATTAAACTTGAATAGATATGACTTGGTTAACGTCGCTGTCATGTATATTCTAATATATGTATAAAGACGTCACGTATCAGTAGTAAATGCCTAAATGATGTTATCGCTCCAACAGCAAATAGACTCTTAAACATAAGATTCATAAAGATTTTATAACCACCGTACACATCTCAATGCGCGCGTGAATATGAATCGAGTTTACACGTTTCGCTGGCTGGAAAAAAAACAAGGAAAATTTATACATGTCGTACGAATGAATACGAATCTGTTTATGAATGAAATTTGTTTCGACTTCGTGTCTAGCTTATTTTACAGGCTACCTAGACGTAATTCTCTTGTGGCATTAGGGCCGACACTATAGTTTGAAGACGTTTCCATTGTTTGTTTTAAATAATTAATAGTTGTCAACCCTTAATAGAGTTTTACATATATTTTCGTCTTCTTAATTATACTAACAAAACTTGTCGTTGAATTTTTCCCAAGATTATTTTTATTACAGTTTTTTTCAACGCTTATCTTGCCTCTTGGCAAATAAACGTCACTAAAAGTGTGATATAAATCTATACATTTGTAACATTGTAGAAAGTTAGATGAATTTAATTTTGCATACTGACTTTTAGTCAGGAATTACTCCAATTGATGAGTTAAATTTATATTATTGAAACTACTTTCATTTTCTTCATTTGTGCTATTGAAAGTTTTTGTATTCGCGCACAAAAAAGTTTTACTTCAAAAAATAAAAAATAATAGAGGAACTATAACATCCCAAGCATTGGTTAGTGGCTTCATTAGTAACAATATACAAATATGTTTAGGTTAACGCACGAGTTAAGTTAATTAAGAAAACCTAATTTTTCATTTCTCATAAATATTCCATGCTTCAATTTTTAACCGACTTCAAAAAAGAAGGAAATTTCTCAATTCAACCGTATATAAAATATATATTTTTTTTATGTGTGTTCGCGGATAACTTCGTCATTTACGAACCGATTTTGATGATTCTTTTTTGTTGAAAAGCAGATATCTCAAGAGTGGTACCATGATAAGGAAACCCGGATCTGATGATGGTATCCCAGAGAAATCGAGGGCAATCCTCAGATGTTATAAGCGTTGACAATTTTTTTAGTTTCCTGTTTGAAGTCGGTTTTTTTATTTAATACTTGCATAGGCGAACTTCCAGTGAGAACGCTAATAAAACATGGAAGACGAACGTTCATACCAGTGATTGTTAATAAATAGCACCACAACCCTGACTTACAGTTATCACGCGCCGTCAAACAGAAATGAACGTATTTGTTAGTTCAAATAAGTCTACATACCTAAAACTGCCTCGCGGTACGCTTTATAAGCCCCGCGCCATCACGGTATACTTTGTCGTTTTGTCATTTTGGAGCGACAATAACGCTTTCCTGTTTATATGCGTTCACTGGCTATAACGTATGTACCTATGTATTGAACTGAAATTTACGCAGATCCGTCGAAAAGGGTCAGTAATACGATACGTCACAAAAGCTGCAGATCATATTGCATACGCAAATTTGGAACGCACTCGTAACTTGATTACATAGGTATGGTTTTGTTCGAGTGCCATTTTAACGGATTGATTAATACCGGACGCCGGACTGAGCGGCGTTATCGCATTTCGCCAATTGCAATGCAGTCATTACGCGAATGGCTTTTAATGCCATCGGGCATCGTAAATAATGCAAACAGTCACTAAATGAATAACGTTCATATACTCGTATAGTGATTCGTTTGCTACGTAAGTACGTTAATCTATTTAAGGACATGTGTGTATATGAACATTGCACGTTGGGCTGCTCAGTAGCCTAAACGGTTAGATTTACATAGCTATCTCTAAGTACACTAAGTAAGGTAACAACCTACATATGCTCCACTGCCTTTTTTTTTTAAGGAAAATGTGTCTAAATACTAATTTTATTTCTTATCGCGTCGTCCTCTGAAGGTACAACAAACAGCTATAATACAAATCATTAAAATTTATTACAGAAGATATAAGTAATTTCAATTCATCTTAATTGCTCATGGCAGACTTTACGTTCACAATTTATTGCGCGTATCCACGGTTGCACTGGACTGCACAAACCGGTTTTTCTGTCATTTATAACACCTCGCCGACGAGTCGGCCTTGCGACTTGGCCGTTAGCCACCTCTGTCCATATTTCACGTACTAGAACGGAAAACTCGGACAAGAGCTAGATCTGGATCGTCCTAACTGGATTTGTAGCGTGTAGTTATCTCTAAAACACATCCACATTGTCTGCGGCTGCGCGTCCATTGTACTCATTACGGTATTCACAGTTAGCTCCACGTGATATAGTGTAGTATATTTATTAATACTGTTTCTAGCTAGGGGTTGGGGATTGGAGTGAAACGCCGCTGATTTAAACCTTCACTTTATTTACACTACTAACGTGCGCTAAGGCCCTCTGGATACCGCTCAAATTCTTCCTGTGCACCAATCCTTCATTGATATAATATTAACAGGTGCGACGGCACTCACGTTACCCCACCATTCCTCCGCATACGTCTTTACACCCCTTATCACTTATACCTACTACAGCTAAAAGTGAACTTTCTTTACTATTTCTTCCTCTTGTTTTTCCTTACTTTCTTCTTCCTCGAGTTTACCCGTCTAGCTCCGAACTCCTTTTATAGCTCGAATCCCCAACGAACTTTCGTTTAAACTGTTCTAGAAGCGATTTGAATTTCGCTAGTGTCTATAGTCGGAACAAGAACTTTTTTTAATCGAAATTATTTATAATTAAATGTAGTGCGTCAGTACTGTCAAGGTGAGATGTTGACAATTGAGACGCCAATCCCATGATTGGAACAATACAATTAATCTGCAGACATCCGCGGATCCATGTTCAGTGTACTCATAGGCACACTCGTTAGCAGTTGTCACCAGCCGTGCAGTGTACTTACAATCACACCTTAGGTTTTTGCAGTTGTGCATGAATCCATCTGTAGATATGCCCTGATGATAAGCACTGTCATATCCTCACAAGCTAGAATGATCTGTACTCGACGAGCAAATTGGTGTACCGGCTACAAACAGTAGAAACATTATTTATGGGTGATTGCCTGGAATTTTTTACTTAAAACTTACACATTATAAGTAAAAAATTCTTCGTACTTTAAAAATTATATAAGTTCACGATATTCACGAAATGATTTTGGCAGACTTCAAACGAAAGTTCTCTGTTTGAAGACTGTTTTACTTCGCTCTAATTGTTCATGTAACACGATGGAAGCATAAAATTTATGTAAAAATATTCCCCTTCAAGTTTGAAGTATAATTGATGCGATCGCACCTCGGCACCTCGATTTACCACCACCGACTGCTCATTTTATTTGACGGCTTATCGTCAACATCTCTAACTATTTCTTTGCGTGCGTCAAAACCGCTAGGATTTCACACAAACTATCACAAAGTTACTAGGAAATCCTTTTGGCGTTTCTTGTAACTTTACGTGGGTTTACACTTTCATGAAACATTTATTACTGATTTTGATAACTTTACTGCTGCTCCCATTTCAGATTACGACCAGATAAGGTCGAGTTATTAATTAGCTTACCATTTAAAACAAACAAGTTGCATTAAAAATTTTCGGAATAAAAATTTATATTTTTAAGTAGAAATTTCATTCCAACATCGGGTTTGAAACGGGCAAGAAATATCAAATCAGATGCGGTAGACATAGCCCTGATAATTTTTAATCAAAAACAATTGAAAGATTAATTTCGCCAATCCATAACCTGACCCGAGGAATGTTGCCCTACCGCGGTCAGAGGTCCCTCAGAGGAACAGGTTGCTAGGGAAAATTTCTTTAAACTGTCACCCGATTCCTCGAGAGAAGAAGGTACAATACATGTTAGTGTCACTTTCGAAGCCTAAATGACATTTAGTCCGTACATTCAAAATGTAAGAGAATGGCGCGTTTGTATCCGGCCAACACTCGGGTTCGTTAGATAAGCAAAATGCCCTTAAAGTATAAGTTTATGTTACACATGGCTTGCGTAGAACACGTACGTACATATACAAGTGGAATCAGGTTGGTTCTCACCGCACTCAGATTAATACAATCAAAGACCATCGGGGTCACGGGTCCTTACTGAGGCTCTATGAACATAGGTGACGTTTCTTCCGGTTACATAATGCATCCAATACATTCATGACATATCAAGCTCTGGTAATTAGTATTTGTATTTTGGGTGGTAGGAGTTGGGTAGTAACTCCCAACGACCACTGTGACCTAGAAAGATCTATTGTAGAGTTTTCTCCTAACTCATTGCCCCTTTAATATAGGATAACATTATTCTGTCTTGTAAGGATGTTTTACAAACATAAATTTCATATGGACAAACACTCAGATCTGAAACGATCATCTGTGGGTTAATTACTTGTCTCATGTGGGAATCGTACCCACGACTCCTGGCGCCTGGGGCAATACCTTGGCAACTGCGCCACGGTATCATCAAACTCTTGGGATCTAGGATCTGGCTATCCTACTCTGTTCTGTTCTGAGTTCAATGAAGCTGCATCAGTGTACAGACGGAAAACAAACCATCGCGATCGGTTAAAGTAAAGAACAGAATTGGATGTTAATTTTCTTTTGAACAGACAGTTTCTTTATAACAACCAAAAGAAAACGTTTAATAATTGAGAATAATCGTTATCACTATATGTGATAACAAAATTATACGATATAATATTATATATTGAACGCATTTCGTGCTGTTTATTAACAAAGTTCTGGCTGCAATTTGGCGAACGTCCACGCCACCGTAATATACGACCCTGGCCCCGTTTAAAAATACGAATGGACAGCCTTGCGGAGGTTGGCTCTTGTGTTCCGCACCTTAACCTACCAGCATTGGGTTCCGCATATAAATAGCCGCATTCAAGTTTTTTATTGCTACTAATTCTGGACCCTAAATCGCATTGCCATTTCACGAATAACGGAACGTTCGGAATGGCCATATCAATTAAATGAACAATCTTACCAGTTTTTTGCAGGTGGACCGTTAATAAAGTTTTTAAATCATCACAACATTAGCTTAGTCCCTTCGTGCCTTTCACGACCTGCCATTAAACAAAGGAACAGTTTCAATAAATAATAATTATATTTAAATGAAACTATTTTACGAATTTATCGCGTTATAATATAGTTTTTAATTCTTGAACTTTTGAACCCGTTCCAGTGATCACGTTCTAATATGAGAATTAACCCGGACTATTGTCAATTATTTTATTACTTATTTTATTCTAATCTACGTAAAAGGTGCCAAGAAATGAATATTAATAATAATTAATTAAAGACATCTGAGGCGACTGGGACTCCGGGACGGAGCGCTCCAAGCTCTAATGCAGAAAGCGGTGCTCCTCGATACCGCCCGCATCGTCCGCCGGTTTCTCTCCCTTTCACCCTAACCCTCGGCCGTTTGGTCTCCCCTGCCGAGGGCTTCCGTCTGGTTGGGTTCTATTTATATATGTATTATATACAATATTTTTACCTATATGTTTATTTTTATCCATAATATTTATTTTATGTATGCAATATATATTTATATGTTTATTTTTTATCTATAAACCCAGCCAGACGAGAAAACAAAGGAATATCCCCAAAAATTAATTAAATAATTAATTAATATAAATAATACATTGAAATTATCTTGATATTTTTCTTTGATAATGTTCAATATCATGACATAGTCATATCGTATTCGTTTACCACGACCGCGTACTACGCAGCTTTCAACATATTATTTTCTACAGTTACGAGTGCTACGCTCGTAGACTTCTATTGGCTACGTGCAATGCGCTACGCTCTTGTATATTATTTATTTATAAAAGCTATGATGAAGTGCTTACACGGGTAAAATTTTAAATAGCAGCTTGCATGGTTAATTTTTATGAGTACTGAGAGTTTCTCTAAGTACTATGTTATTAATAATGTAAATAATAACGTATCTCAGAGCGCTGTTTAAAAGCTGTCACTTAAAAAGAGTAACAAATAACTTAAAGGAAAAAAGTTAAAAGTTAATATCCCTATAATCGTAAATTTAAGTCAACTTTAACACGCTAACTTTAGGTACTACTTGGTAACAAAACAAATTAGGTTAGTTAGGTAGTCGTAAAAAGTTTTATATTTAGATTTTTTGCTTGTTACATAAAATCAACTAATTTTAGATTTTCATTTTAGATTCTTATTGTGTTCTGGTACTTTAACATTAATATCGTTTTAATTTTATTAAAACTGTCACATACATTATTAAAAATAAAATATTAGATTTGTAATTAATATTACATTCTGTATCCACACATAAAGAAGAAACATTAACGCTTAATGGAATCCAAAAGAACACGTTCGATATTAAACAAACGATGGCGTTTTGTGTTTACGTTACCTTCGCACTTTGTTTTGCGTGGTTTTATCCTGAAAACGTTTATTGGCTAGTCCGTGTATAATACGCGAGCTCAGCATTATTCAAGTCAGGTCATTAATGTAAACAAAGCGCTCGACCGAACTTCAGCGATGTTTGGTAAACTTGTAAAACGCTAAACTAACATTGATTCGGTATTATCCATGTATTATTTTCTCTGCGTAAATCTCACAACAACGCACTATATTGTCATGTAATGTTATTTTAATAATATAATAATAATTTAAATAGTTAAATAATTACTACTTACTTTATTTAATATGCAATATATATCTATATTATTTTTAACTCAACTGCTCAACTTAAACTGCTGGGTGGGTGATAGTGACACATTCTTTTCTGATATGAGATCGATTGAGAAAGGCAGTTGCTTTTTAGCTTTGATTCGCACGATCAAACGATTTTATTGATTTTTTGAAGTTATACTTCTTTTGACACATTTTGAAAAAAAATATGAGATTATTTTAACGATTTTTTTTTTACGATAGCACTCCTAAAAAACGACACGATGAAATTAATTAAGAATCCACTTTTTGACATTTACCAATAATTCCAAGTTATTTAGAATCATTTAATGACTTTACGCTAAAGAAGTATAACTTACTATACCGATCATTTTATTTATCTACGTGGGTAAATCGATGCGGATAAAATCAGAACTGGAGAATTATTTGATTTAAAATATTGCGTTGGCTCGACTCGTTCGAAGGTTGTCGATACGACTTTCGCATGGGAGAAATGTTTGCATATGCCTCATATAATTGTTGCAGATGACAAAGCACGCGCGTATTTATTATCTTTTACACGACATTGCTAGCACCTCAAATGAAGAGGTTAGGGGGCGGTCTTATGTCAATGTAAGTGTTTTTAACCGTAATGAGCTGGTGCGATTACAATCTACGACTTCTTCCCATCTCGTGGGATGGTAGTCAAGTAAACTTTAGTACAAAGTAATATAAAAACGTCATTCTCTCAATCAATGTATATGTACATTGATTTTTTTAAGTTCATTAAATCTTTAAATTCACGTTTTGGTGATCAGAATGACCTTCTTAATGAACAGAACGATCAATTCAAAGAGATTAACAATACTTTTGGCATCGCAAATAATTTTTGAAAAGCCATTTGACAGCTGATTAGTTGAGTTCTACGATGATCAGTATTTCAGAAACCGGGCGTAAGTGCGGGCGGCGTGTATAAGTCATTAAAAGTATTAAAAAAAACGTGTAGAGACGTTTCTTTACGCCATTGTGGTTTCGGTGATTATATTTCTTAAAGACGGTATGATATGTACGCAAGAGAGGCTTATCTAACAGTGGTACAGATAATATATATCTATATAGGTCCAAATTATAATCAATATAGATCTATATAGGTCCAAATTGCATTTTCGATAATCTTCTTTACATGTTTGACTCCTGTCAAAATTGTTTTTCTTACGCAGAGAAACCGTCACACAGTTATTGCCTGTACAGAAGTTGACTAGCACCTGGCCACACTGATATCACTGGCTGTTGTTACGATATTAGGGAGGTTTAGACATCTGTTGTAGTTTTAACGCTTTACATAAAAACGACCCAAAAATAAACAATATGCTAACCTTTTCAAAGGTTTGTGCCAAACCTGTAAAACAATTTCGCAAGCACAAGCCGAAAAAGGTATGATCGCTCGGACCAGAGGCGTTTTTAGTAGGGAATTTTCGCTTGCCTTTCTCGCCTTTGTTACAAAGGAATAACAGACAGTCGTATTCGGAATTTTCCCGACCGCTTCTGCTTATTGTAAGCTTTAATTCTTTGTGTAAAATTAATGCATGCATTGCAATTTCAACCGTATAATTTATATGTGTATCATTAACTGATACTATTAGACAGTTTAATACATTACAGTATAGCCTTATTATTAAATACCTTACACACTATCGAAACCAATTATAATTTTTAGAAAACAAATAGCAAAAAGTCTTCCACGCACATTTTTAGCTGCAGGTAATGATGTTTTTGTTCCGTTCTGCTAAGCAGTGATAGTTCAGTGTCCCGACGCTCGCGTTTCAATTTAGTATGTATACTGGAGCAAAATGAGTTCAAATCCCGATTGCCAGCACCAATTAAATTATTCTTTATAATTTTAAGAGCTGAATTAACACGTGGTCAACGGTGAAGGAAAATATTTTGAAGTAATAAGAAAAAAATTGATATTTAGAAGATATGTCAACTCAACCATTCCGCAATGAGCCTCGGAGTGGATTATAACCTATTACCTGCTGTACTGAAGATGAATTTACAGCAGTGTAGAGTAAGTATTACATGTACTAAAGTAATAACCTACAAATATACATTATACTAACGGACCGGACAGACGTCATCCTGTACACACGACCTAAATTCGACACCTAATAAATTTAAAAAAATTTTTTGGACCGAATTGTGAATCGTACACGTAGAACATACTTTGTGGCGATATTTTATACCGTCTTTTGGGTTAAGTAAAAAAAAAACGCACGTCACTTACGACTATTTGTCTTCCCGTCGTCCTCGGCGGCGACGTGGAAATACGTCGGGTAATAGTTGAAAGAATTGCGGACCGAGACGTTTTGCTAATGCGATTTGGAAACTGTTCACCGCCCGGTACTGGCGAGCGCGGAGATTTCACTGTATGCACTAAAAAATCTTACCAATTTCTCCAAGTGATTGATGAACATAATAGGTCACTTGAATGGTATCCTGTGTCCTTCGGAAAGATTATGAGACGTTATGTTTGTTTTCTTTAACTCAAAATTATAACTTTACCATAACTCGTGGGTTTCAGTGTTTTGCAACGTGTTTGTATAGGATGACATATGCAAAGCTTTTTTGCCGGTCGCTGAATCGAGTTTAAGCTCTCTTAAATATTTCCCCGTTTAATATAATCAACAAATCCTTGAAGTGAAATATCTTACAGAAGTTTGGACATTACCTACCAATCGACAGTTCTTCAGTTATAAAACGAAAAAGATTAACATTTTTATCTTTGACATGTCTTACAAGTTTAGCCATTACAAGTTTCTTTTACCGAAAGATAATAAAATATAGACCTTTCGTGACCATTTGTCTCCTCATAATCGTTGGCAAGGAGAAAATACCCTAGGAAAACGCGCACGGAAATATTTTCATTTTACCTTTTATCAGATAGGAATTACGATAAATATGAAACTTTTGTACATTAATTTCAAGTAACTCCCTCGATCTAGATTAATGATTGGCCTGTTTTTGGGAAAGTGAATAATTGTATAGTATATACGTATATCAATATAGTTTCGTATTATAAACTAGAGTTTATGTTAGAACATTCACTCGCTTTGGACTCATAAAGTATTTCATGACCTTATCGACATACAAAAAGGCGAAAACATGGAAACTCGTTCGCGAAAATCTAATATTAAAATAATCTCTAAACCTTTTACGTTAAATTTATATTTTTTTGAACGTCAAAATTTACCGCTCATACACATTTGGACCAAACCAATGAACTCGTTATTATCAGACTAAGTACTAAGGCGATGAACGACATATAATATGACTTTTGACTCGCCCACATATACTTTGATCGGAAATTATTGGGCCAAAGTGAAAGTGATAAAATCGTGCAAGTTAAAATATCTAACACTACCTCACAACTGGGCACCATTAAACAAATCACTGACTGTCTTAAAAATGTACCGAGATTATTTATGGTACCCAAAATTGTCGGCCTCTCGCTTCCATAATAATTGATTGATAAAATATTGTTTTTGTAATTATACTTTTTTTGTCGCGTTAGAAAAAAAATATGAGAGTAAGACTTTTAAGATACGCACCACATGGTACCGAATGGCAATCAATACCAAATTTCTGACCTATAATTCTAAGTTATTTAATTAAACCGTTATCAGTTTCATTTAATGTCCTTTTCACAAACAGAGTACTGGCACCAGGGATAACATTTTTAGTTGTTTTTCTTTTGCTACGATAAAGAAGTATAACTTTTTACGTGCGTACACAAGTACACACGTACATTTTTTTTTTCACTAATTAATATATGCGTTAACACTTAACAGCTCCAAACAATATCTGTATTATATAAAACAATAGCTTTGCGCACCTCGAATTTATAATTGAATGCCTCCAGAATTAATGGCTATGAGATTAATAAAATAAAACGATTTTCACTCGGATGCTTGCAATTATCACGTTCGCTACGTTTATTTGTATTGTTCGTTTTAAAGGATAGCGTCAGAGGGCAGTGAGCTTACATGTATTTATATTGTTAATTAAAGGATTCGTTTATTAAGTACACACCAACAGTATGCATATGTAATGAATAATTTTATACACATGTATACAATTATTTAAAAGAATTATTCACAATAATTCCTTTGAGACAGTTCACTAATTACTCCCCGTTTCTGAACATCAAATATATTTGTGGAGTTGCAAATGCACATAGCACATCAGGAGTATATTTACACACAGATAATTTGAAACATTAACCATTCCAATATAAAAAATTCTCGTTTCACGATGTTTTTAATTGAACTCCTCCGAAACGACTCGACCGATTTTCGTGAAATTTTGTGTGCATATCGGCCAGGATGGAGAATCAGCGCGGGCTTATAGAATATGGCTAAGGTATTCCCTGCCTGTCGTAAAAGGCGACTAAAAGAGGACACAGATTGGCAGCAGCTCGAGGTGGTCTCGAGCTGCTGCAAGATGGTGAGGGAACCGGGGAAGCTATCCTTCTCCGGGGACTGCTCACGCGCAGTACTGAGGGACACCGGTGCGTTCCGTGGGAGATCCCGGAGTCCTTCCAAACGTACAGAGGGTGGCCACCGAGGGGGTTTTAGTGGGTAAAAACCTCACATAACCCTGTCATGTAAGTTGACAGAGTATCTTTTGAAGATTTCCCCCCGATACCAAAAAAAAAGGTTGGAGAATCAGACAACATCTATTTTTCATCCCCCTAAATGTTAAGGGTGGTCCATCGCAAAAATTTTTTTCTACCCTACAAATAATTTGTATGGCAAAACAACGTTTGCCGAGGTCAGCTAGTATAAATCTAACATTCCGTGTTATTCATTTTAAAAAGCCTTGCTCATTCAGGCGTTATGAAACTAATGACTGCGTACCATACAAATACACCGTGTACATTCATAACGAAAACATTAACACTTGTTTGCTTCTACCGTATCTGGATAAAATCCTTACTAATATTATAAAAGCGAAATTTTGTATGTATAGACGGATGTTTGTTACTTTTTTTACGCAAATACTACTGAATGGATTTTAATGACACGACAACAATATAGCTTATATGTACATCAGAATAACAGATAGGCTAAATTTTATATAAATAAAAATTTAAATAAAAATTTATTTATAATATCTGTCTTTCTGTCTGAATGTTACGCCTTCAGCCTATTCTACGCAGAAGTAGTCGCGGGCAGTATCTAGTTTAAAAAATATTATATAAAAAGTAGTTTTAATAATAAAAATATTTGCATGCTGTTAAAATAGCTAAAGAGGTTAGCTCGACATCGTGACGACAACAAGACCAAAATATTTCTGTGCCTATTTACAATGCAAATAAAGAAATTTGAATTTGAAACGTCTCGAGAACTTCACAACGATCACTTTCACAATGTAATAATTAACTGTGGTGGGGCCAGCAACAGTCTTCGCTGTTGCAGGAATGGGCAGTTCCGTCCAGTGAAGTACCACGACCTTACGGAAGACTGGCGTGAAGTGGAAGTGCTAACACTTCTGGTATCGTCTGGTGAGTGAGATAACCGAAACCCACTTTATTACTACTACGGGTGTTACACACATGGGAGGTGGTTATCACTTAACATCAGATGGTTCGCCAGATGGCTTGCTACGTTCCCACATAAAAAATAAAAACAATAGCAGATGTTTTCTGTAAAACATCCCTAACATTACTTTTATTTTGCTATTAACTCTCTAAATATTCTACTTTAGGATAATATTATCCTATGTTGTGATGACATTTTACAAACATAAAGTTCACGCAGACAAACACCCAGATGCGAAACAACTATATGTGGGTCACACAATAGTTGTCTCGTGTGGGAATCGAACACACGACCCCTGACGCCGAATCATCTTTGAAGTTACAACTGGCAGATCAGCCTCCAAACGCATTTTGTTATCTTACTATATTGTCAAAGTTCTATGTAAAGAGCAAGTTCTCGCTACACGACTCCCAAATTCATTGGTTTGTTTACCTCAGAACTCAGGAGATCAGCCCTCGGTCAATTCTCCCCAATAAATGGTTCCCTTCTTAAAAATATATTAAAACACTTCTGAGGCGAACGCATAATTTTTTTTCTTAAATCTGCTATTTACATATTATATGAATGGTTAAATTTTACGGCCGTGTATTCCATGGCCCACTTTTCTACTAATGTATTAAATTTTATTATTTATGAGTATTCATTTGGAGAACAGTTCTTTTTTTAAATATGATAGTGGATGAACTTGATAGTTAACTTAAAGTATTCGAGAATATAAATATTTGCAAATTAGAAATTTTTGTCACAACCGTCGACGGCGTGTATACCAATATTATCCGAATGTGTTTATTTGTATGTTGTAAATGTATATTGTTTGGTATTTTTTAAACAGTATACGTAAATAAAGAAAAAATGTTTTATTTAATTACAAGTAAAAATAGCATAAGAAACTTATAAACAGTATTAAACGCAACTTTAATACTAATTTACTAAAATCAATCTTTGTTTGAGACTATAAAACAGGTATTTAAACGGTTTAAAATCATAAAAAACTTAATAAAAGTTATAATATGTGCATATAAACAACTCATAGACTTTTGATAGGTTGTTCAATCAAATCAACCCTTTAGTGTTTTAATTTTTAAATTTTGTATCCTTTTTTAAATTAAGTTTTGTATTCTTTTTTAAAATAACACAACCTAAACTTTTCGTTCCAAATTATTCCATCCATCCACCGCCAGTGTCGGAAAAACGTCCGTTTTCGTGGAAACAAAACGACCGTGCGAAAAACAACGGTCCCGAATGCCGCCGTAGCAAAAATTGTTGTTACAAAAACTGCGAACGTTCTTGTCCTCACACAAAGCTCAAAGGGTGTCTGCTCTCTGCTCAAAGCTCTGAGGGAGTTTAAAATAGATTTATTTACGGCAAACGGGGGATGAACATTCCGGAGTGCTAAGTCAACGAGCTACCACAGATCCAATTACGTGCAGCGAGCACAGTGCTCGTACAGTCCGCCGCGACACATACGCGATAAGTTGTTGTCGAATGTGCATCGAGGAATTTCAAACTGTTTACGTTATAATGTATCTTATGTTACTGACCTATTTTACAAGATGGCGCTACTTAAGTCTAAATCACGCTATCGTTTGATTGTTCTTATAGGATATCGCAAACTGATATTTTTATGTAAGTTTCCCAGTCAGATAATAGCTACCGATCGAGCCGAGGTCCGACCCTATCGGGCACCCTCGAATCGCGGAATGCTAAACGCGTTTAGAGTGACAGCTCACAGCCGAGGTCCCCTCTCGGGGAACCTTGATCCTAGTCACTCCGCGATGGAGCACTCCGATGGAGCATCCGCCAAAGCGCCCTAAGAGCTTGGCGGCCTCCCATACTTGTAAAGACAATATCAACTGCGTGACGGCCCGAGTCGAATCGGCTTAGTCACCATAACGTGTAACCGAGGTTTAGGCTAGGTGCTCTGAGCGGCCCAGCCACCTCAAGTCCGGTACATGCAAAGGCCCTTCAGGCCAATACGCCAATAGTGGTTGATCCAGCCAAAAAAAATCAATATTTATAAATATATCTGTTTCGGTCTCGATATATCGAAGAGCTCAATATATAGATATTTTCTTTTTAGGCTTTGTCGTCCAAAAAAAACGTATGTCAAGTATTAAATATTTGAATGTACGGACTTTTTGCCGGATTTGAATTTGAAAAAATATCGTATTTGTTACGATTTCGACATTGAATATTTTATATCGATGTATCGGATCAAAATATATCGGCTAAAAATATTTTATTAAAAATTTTCGTTATACTAACAGACCAGAAAGAACTTTATGGTGGCAGTTGAGGCATTGTGTTCAAACATACAATTATTTCATATAAACAAAAAACTAACTAATTCTTCTTTCTACTATTGTTAATATAAATGTTAACTTTATATAATGCTGTATTGATGTAGGAATCCAGTCATATGCGCGCAAAAGTAAATCAAATATTAAATTTTATAAAACTATATTTTATAATCTGATATTTAACTATATACTATTTAACTATATAGACTATATGAGTATAATACTCATATAGTCCGATGCCATTCTTCGGGCGCCAAAAGTATCAAATAATTTTCTTCTTGCCTAAATTGTCGCTCTAGATGTATCCGTTAAAATTCTACTTTTACGACTGACTTCTAGTAGTCTTTTATGATCGTGCATAACATGAAATAATAATAATATGTAATGGCCTAAATTCTAACAAAACCAGTAATTTCTTAATAAGGCGCACAATTTTATAGATCAGTCCGATATTAAAAAGAAATAAAGACAATTGATCCGTCGCGGTAAGAAGTTTATTCCTATTTAAGTATAAAAGGAAGTAAACATGACCTTTACGATCGGTAAGAAAATTAAGTACATGACTTTTACAGTTCGGCGACCAACATAAAACATTTACTATATTCGTTGTGCGACAAACAGGTATATATGGCATCGTTGACTTCAAAGATCAACAACATATATGGCATTTATAAATACACGGAAAATTCATTGTAATTTACCGAACAGCTTAGATAATTTTCCATTTCTATTAAACGGATAAGTTAAAACCGCAAAACATGAAACTGGCTGGCTGCGTTCCAGATGCCAATTTGAAAATTCCAAGGCTAACTCAAAAGCAATTTTTAACAATGGCTCTTGGCAAAGGCAGGCCTCGCCCAGAGTGGCGCTAAGCATGACCCTCTTGCCAAAAACGCGGACAGTATGGGTTTCATTACGGACCCTACAAAGTGCCGAATTCAACGGCCCGTAATACGTAGTGACCTCCACACTAGTGGACCCTCGTTTTCCTACTAAAATAAGCGTAACTCTCTTGTGCCATAAATGTGTATGTAGATATTCAGTTTTATTTTTTTTCGATATATTTTTGTTTTTTTTTTTTTTTGGAGAAAAGGGGCAAACGAGCAGGAGGCTCACCTGATGGTATTTGGTGGCTGATTACCGCCGCCCACGAACACCTGCAACACCCGAGGGCTCACAAATGCGTTGTCGGCCTTTTAAGAAAGAGTATGCTCTGTTCTTGAAGGTTCCCAGGTCGTAACGGTTCGGAAAGACCGCCGGCGGCAGTTTGTTCCAGAGAGTGGTTGTGCGAGGCAAGAATTGCCTTGAAAATCGAGGTGGTGTGGATGAAATTTTTGAGTTAAAATAGTTAACTAAATAGATCACACATATGGGTAATCTGTAATGTTGAAACAATGCAGTGGTTATACTGCGATACAATAAAATATGTATGGTAAATCGAGGTGGTGTGGATGAAATTTTTGAGTTAAAATAGCTAACTAGATAGATCACACATATGGGTAATCTGTAATGTTAAAACAATGCAGTGGTTATACTGCGATACAATAAAATATGTATGGTAAATCGAGGTGGTGTGGATGAAATTTTTGAGTTAAAATAGTTAACTTGATAGATCACACATATGGGTAATCTGTAATGTTAAAACAATGCAGTGGTTATACTGCGATACAACATAAAATGTATGGTACGCCACTTGAGATGTTTATTCCTTTGTTCCAGTGTTCCCAAATGTTCCTGCGGCGCCCGGTATGCCCTGCGCTGGCGAAGACCGTGAGTACACAATCCCTTCTTACTTACTACCTCCTTCTATCAGTTTAACTTCTATTATGCTAATTTTATTAAGTCAAGTTAATAAAATTAGTTAAAAGAAGTTAAACTGATAGTGATGATTTCTTGCATTTATCTTGGCAAATGCAGCGCAATGCGATAAAAAATGACACGGCTACATAGGATATATGCTACATAGCGTAGTATTGTAATATCGGGCACTATGAAACTTAAAAGCTATAAAATCCGTTTTATTAGGAACGCATGTTTAAAAAAATGATCAATTGCTGTGGGCAAATTATACTTAGAATAAGAAAATATATAAAAGTTGATAGTCGATGACATTTTAAGGTTGAGGATATATACAGCGTGTCGTTACCATTACGACAATAAATGAACACACATATAGGCGATAACTTTTTAAAGTTGTATTAAACATTTAAATTCTTTAAACATCAATATTTACAGAGTTATTGAATTTTCCAAAGAATTTTAGAACACCCTTACCTATAAAAGCGTAACGTAAAGTTCCTTTGTAAAGGTCACAAAGCATATGAATGGGTTGAATGAATTTAAAAGAGACAAAACACACTGTTAGAAGGAGAGGCTTATAATACGACACTGTGGCGCGAGTTGTATAGGATGTTAAAAATTTTGTTCCTTTTTGATTTAATTAGTTTGTTTGAAAAATATTTTTTTTAATTATGGATTTTGTTTAACGTTAATATTTTTTTATGATTATTGGCAAGTAGCGTTAGACGTGTGTTCATTTATTGTCGCCATGGTAACGACACGCTGTATATAGGCCGATTAGCTCAGTTGAACAGTACTGACGTTCTACATGTCGGCGCGTAACCATGTTCAAATTGTGTCAATGCCGATAATCTTCCAACAATTTATTCATTAAACTCGCATTAAAGATTTTGATGTTCAATAAGAGCTAAAGTTAAGCCTAAATAGAATAAAGAAATTTTGATTATGACTTTAAAAGCATTAAGTTATGTTTTATGAAAATAATTTTGGAAAGCTGCCTCGGTTTTCTTCTTAATTATACCGTAAATAAAGGTTTAGGGTTTAATTCCCGCGCTTAATTATATTCCGTTTAAAATACCGTTATATTTATTGACTTCAAATATCTCACTCACTATACATTTAGATGACTCCTTGGAGCATTTACCAAGGTGTTGGCCTCGGCTTCGGATGTCGTGGGTTCGATTCCCACACGGGACGACCATTTGCGTGGCCCATAATTAATTGTTTCGGATCTGGACGTTTGTACGCGAAATTTATGTTCGTAAAATGTCCTTACAACACGGGGTAATGTTATCTTGTTGAAATAAAATCAATAATCTCAATCTCAAATCCCACATTTTCTATTAAATTTTTTTTCTGTTGTGTATCTCCGGACTCCCAGGTCCGCTACTAATGAAATTAGTTTTCGAAGATATAGGAACTAAACGAAATGAAATACAAAAAGTTTTTAAATCTGTTATAAAGAAATTCTGAGGTACTAACAAATATAAAAAAGGTACAACCGTATTGAACTTACTCCTTTTTTGTAGTCGGCTAAAAGACCTGCAGAACTTGCGCAGATACAGAAGCAGAAGTCTTTTGCATGAGTATTTTCTATCCAATGCATTATTTTTTATTCTAAATAAATCTACCGAATCCAGAACACCTATATGAACCTCAACCAAATCTATCATAAAACATGATTAATCCTTACTTCCTTACTAATATTATGAACGCGAAAGGTTGTTTGTATGGATGGATGTTTGTTACTCTTTCACGCAAATACTACTGAATGGCTTTTAATGAAACTTTACAATAATATCGATGACTCCGTGGCGCAGTCGCCAAGGTATTGGCTTCGGCGTCGGGGGTCGTGGGTTCGATTCCCACACGGGACAACTATTTGTGGGACCCACAGATAGTTGTTTCGCATCTGGGTATTTGTCCGCGTGAAATTTATGTTTGTAAAACGGCCCTACAACACAGGATAATGTTATCCTAAAGTAAGGGCAATGTTTTTAAAGAAAAAAAATATAGCTTTATACATCATAATAAGACATAGGCTATAATTCATATACATATTTTATGTATGTCTGGCTTTCTGTCTGAATATTACGCCTTCAGCCTATTCTACGCAGACGTAGTCGCGGGCAGCACCTAGTAATAATTATAATAAGGTTTCAATTCGACGCTTATATTCGACATGTGATACTTTCTGGCACATTTATTTATAATAGTCTTCCGGTGTGTATTACTGTTTTCTTCGTTGCATTATAGTGCTTTTTGTTTATTTTATTCTTTAATTTGGCCAAGGCATTATCCGTGGTGTTTGAAAGCCCTATGCGGGAAACTTCTTTAGCGACGTAAAAATCTGCTGAAAATAATTTTGATATAATACTGTGGATTATTATATCGCAAGTAGATAGTTAAATTTCGTCTTACGCAATAATAGCTCAGAAATGTTTACACTTTAATAGCCCAATAATCCTAATTACTCAAAACTTTCCTTTCCTTGCTAATTAAACTTAAGATCATAACTTAATTGTCTCGAGGATTTATTTAAATTAACTGTAAGTACGAGTACCGTAGGCTCACAACGTTTTAAATACCTCCCAGTCGCATATTAAACGAAATTTAATTGGCACCTCGAAGAGACAATGAAACTACTGTCTGATTTACTGTATCATGTAAAGATTGTATAATCCAATAGTTTTATACAATCTTAATTTTTGTTTTATAATTAATAAAATAAAAATTATCGACGTTCAATGTAGGTCGATTCTTCGTATTCACCTCGTAGAGATTATGGCGCACCGATTGACGAAAATTTCGCCTTAAATCGATAAGATATTGTTCATAAGTGAAAAGATAAGTCGTCAGTAATGTTCGCACCCAACAGTCGATACCATGTCGTAGGTGCAAATGTCTTGCGCGTTGGTTGCCGCCAAATATTTGACAGGTGTGCGTATAATATGTGTGCATGTGTGAGTGTACGTGATGACCCGTGTGCTAGTGTCACTGTATAGTTTCCAGAAATGTGACGGTGTTTCGCAAAAATCACAGCATTCCATTCGTGAAATTACAACAAATGAAATTAATTTTGTTTGTTTTCTCTCGAATACGATTCATGTAATATGGTAGATGGTACGGTGCCATATGTTTTACTATCTTATGGTATTAGGGCTTGGGTAATCCCAACAATTCTAAAGTCTCGGGAATTCACGGGACTTCAAATCTTTCAAGAAAAAAAATTTTTTTAATGGGGTTGAAATCAACATCTATTGATCAGGAAATTAAATCTTAATAACTTCAACGTTAATAGCCGTTGACACCGTTAACCTACAGCGGCGCTGTAAATTAAACAATACTTCACAGAGACAATGCGGCGCATGGCTGCGCTGCGCGTCTCGCGAACGGTTAATTAAATTCAAAACGAAATATCACCGTCATAACAAACCACTCGTCGGGGCAATTCAAGGGAGCAATTAACGCTTCGTTAAAGTATATTGTGTTTGTACTGCTACGTTGGTACGGCGTACTGTATTGTATTTACTCGGTGACCCAATTTTCAACCGAGCCCATTTGCGCGAGGATTGAAATGCCTACAGTAGGTATCGCCCGCGCTGCCCATCTTATGAAGAGTTTGTCGTGAGTTTGTCCTCTTGTTGAAGCGCGGTAAATCTCCGTCCGTCCTCCGTGTTGATATATAAAGTTACACACGAAAGTTTTATAACAAATGTATCAAATAAGTGCAAAAATTGGTCACATAATCCACTTTTTTTTGTCTGTTAAGTTAAATTTCGACACATTATGTTGAGTGATAGAAACCTTGACAAAGTAGACGAGAAATGAGGAAAAACTTTATCTTAACTATTCACGGCCGTAGCTAGGGGGGGGGGGGGGGGGGGGCATTGTAGGGCAATGCCCTACCTTAAAATCACAATGCCCTACCTTAAAATACCAAAATAAAAATGCGTAAATATCACCACGTTTTTCAATTTCGTACACGTCTCAAGTGATTTCCCATCCTACTTCGCCGGAATTTGTATATTCTTTCTATGTTGTACCTACTGTGTTCTATTTCATGTTTCTACTCCACTTTATTTAAAGGAGAAATTTGAATTTGTAGGGCTTCTAGGGGAAGATCCTACCTTCTTCGAGGAAAGTCATTTTTAAGGTGCCAAACCACTAAACGTAATTTTTTGAAAAATCTTTTACCGTACAGGCTGTTAAACTCTACTACTGCATTATACACTATACTATTGCACAACCTACGTAGTAAAGTTCTTTTACGCCATTGGTTGCCTGGAAGAGATCGCTATGAAGTGATACGGCCGCCAAATTGTGAATTCCATTAATTTGTTTGTCTATTGTTAATTGTGTATCCTCTTTTGTGTGGTGGACAATAAAGTATTCATTCATTTATTCATTCAAAAACTAAAATACATTATTGTAATAAAAATTGGAGCGATAGCTATCTCAACTTTTCCGAACATACCACAGTTTGTCAAAATCATAATAATTTATTTATGGACTTAGGAAACATACATTTCATCTATCGATAGTATTTTTTTAACCTACCACCGTTTCATCATGAGGTTCCTCTAACGGAAAAGAAGCAGGCGAAAGAAACTCCGCAGGTATCCTCTTATTCGCAATTTTTTTCTTAAAAAATTAAAATATTATACAACTGTTTTTTTTACTTTCTTTTAGAAATAGCTTGGGTGCGATCAACTCATTACCAGTGTGTGACATTCATTTAATATTCTAATAATTCTTTGTTCTGTGTACTCGTATAAAAAAAGTACCTGGAGGACCGAGCTTTGCTCGGTTTTTTTGGTAAATAATGTATTTTGGAAATAAAAAAAAATAAAGAAAGCAATGATCAGGTATAGAAAAAAAGTAAAAAAAATAAGTGTGTGATCGTGATACGAACCGCGGCCGTCTGTTTTGGGGCCGCCCGATTACCGACCGAGCTATTATAAAAATTTTTTTTGCGGCGAAATTTACCGTCATATTCGAATGATATTTTTCATTCCCTGAAAACAGGGATAAAAGGACATTTTCTAAATATGAACCATCTAGATCGATGCTTCGCCCTCGAATCTACGCACATACTAAATTTCATGAAAATCGCTGGAGCCGTTTCCGAGATTCCGATTATATATATATATATATATATATATATATATATATAAGAATTGCTCGTTTATAGGGTAAAATAATAATAAAATAGGCATTTGAATGATGATGATCTAATCCGTTCGATTGCAAGTCTCGATGAGTTGGATGTAGATAAAATGCTTCCACTGAAAAGTTTGGGTAAGTTTAAAAAATTTAATAATTCAAGTAGGCTAGTGTGGTTAAAGTTTACTTGAGTCGTAACGAGGACAAAATGGAAAATACATTGCAAGTGTTGTACAGGCAACGAGAGGCGTTTAAAGATACATATAAACTTTTTGCATCTGTGGCGACCATAGGATGTAGCACTGCAGTGTGCGAATCTACGTTTTCAAGTTTAACTGCAATTAATAGGCCTCAAAGGCTGTCAATGGGTCACGAGAGAATGGCTGGTATGGTATTACTGGCCTTTGGTAAAAAAAGGACAAAATCAGTTAATCTGAACGTAGTTATTCGCATTTTTAATAACATGGCGAATCGAAGAATTCAGCTGTTTTAAATATTTTTATTATTATGCTAGGTCTGCAGAAACAATTTGATATAAGTGGTATTTTTGGTCGTATCATCTCATCCAAAAATTAATTATTACCTCACTCTCACTCAGACGTGGATCTCTACATCCAAAGTTGGAAGTTCAACCATCTTGTTCGCTTATTCTTCATCATTAAGGATTTAATAGTGCTTATATCCATACTCATGTTCTGTCACAGAAATTATTTGTCTACGAATAGCTATTGAACTGACCTAGAGGTCAGTGATATACATGATGATTGATTTAGGAGCTCATGCTAGTTGGGGCAAATATCCCTTTATGGCCAACCGCTCCCCTGGTAGAAAAAGGTCAAATACTTAGGAGTCACATTCGACTCGCGTATGTCATTTACTACGCACATTAATAACGTTCGTAATAGAGCCGCGTTCGTCTCCGGCCGGCTACACAATTTAACTAACGCTAAAAGTAAAATGCCCTTAAGGCACAAATTATTATTATATAAGACCTGCGTACGATCTATTATGTCCTACGCATGCATGACCTTCGCCCACACTTGTACAAGTTGCAAATAGTACAAAATAAGTTCATCCGCCGAGCAACCGGTGCGCAGTGGTATCAACGCAACGTCGACCTGCACAGCGATTGCAAACTCCCGAAGATTCGCGAATATTTTAAAGACCTGACCAAACGGTTCTTCGATAGAGCCGAACATCATCCCAACCCTCTGGTGGTAAGCGCAGCAAATTACCAACCCGACACAAACGCGAACGTCAACAAGCGTCGCCCGCGAAACGTCCTCATCGACCCGAGCGACGAAGAGGACTTAGAAACGATGGACCCACCGCTGGGGGTCCCGCCGGATAACACTACTCCCACAGTTAGTGCAACAACAAACACTCTAGTTCGCCCTCGCCTCCGAGCACGGCGAGACCAACACAACGCGTACACAAGGTACACCCGCGTTCCGGGGCGGTTCTCACCGCTCCCAGCCACCGATTAGCTAAATGCACAGTCGACGGCCATCGGGGTTTCGGTCCGAACTGCGACCTCGATGGCCCTTAGATAACACACCATACTTAAACGCACGCATGAGCACATGCGTGGCCCTACCCACAGCGGAGGGCCCAAACCCGTGGGTTCTGGCTAGCCCACCGGTTCTGCGTCAGATGAAGCTTTAATAGTCTCGGGGCTGAAAGTAAAAACATCAGTTAATACAAGATACAAGAAGGAGCTCATGCTTCGAGGGCAAATCAATTATGATAAATTTAATTTAATTGTTTAATTTCGCCCTACCTGTAATCAATGCTGCCCTACCTCAAATTGAACTCTAGCTACAGCCCTGTAACTATTTATTGTTTCATTTACTTTAGTATATGAAATACCCGACATAAACTTTCTCATTCGACACCACACCACAAAGTTAAAGGTCGTAAAACTCAATTAGAATCTTTTGGGATGAGGTGTGCGTAACGAATAAGTAACAAACTCTGCTGATAAATTTGTTTAAGATTTCCTTTTACGTGCATTTTAAATATTACTGCTCATTCTAGTAATCAATGACATAATAGTTGAATAGCAAATCAGTCAGCTATCCCGGTATACCATATCTCTGGTAGTATAGTACCATATCTCTGCTAGTAATAGGTAAATCTCATCGTATTCGAACCGTTCAATTACAAATTTAGGCGAAGACACTTGTTCATCGAACATAGTATACCTATATCACAAATATGAACATTATTGATGTACCGAATTTCTTACTTCTGTTCTGATTTTTCGAATCGAACGTTGATTACAACAAACATCAGAGATTTGATATTGACTTTGGTTGTAATAATATTACAGGAAGCATATACAGGAGAGGCGCGAGACGATGGAGAAAACTATACCGCGTCAATGGCCACATCTTCCAGGCGAAACGCTTCAATAGGGTATGTACTTATATATAAATATTATGTCATATGTATGCAAGTTGAAACTTTCTGTCGATTCAGCTTCGGCTGTAGCACAAATAGGCAGCGACCCAACAGAAGACCGCCGTGAAGAGGAAGTGTCATACTTCCGCGTTTCGTCTGGGTCCCAATTCATTATAAGGTGGCAACGCATGTGCCACCCTACGGGAGTTATAAAATCACATAGGCGGTGGTTTAACTTGACATCAGGTGAACCGCCAACTCGCCTGCCACCATATAACATAAAATGGAAAAACAATTGTTTTAAAGCAATGGTTACTTAGTCTCCGGGACATCACTTTGAATATATTTTTATATTTCATGAACGTTTATAATGTCATAGATAAAAGTTCTGAAAACATAGAACGATATTAAAACACTTTCGAAATTATGTATGCCCATAAATGTGGATTTCATTTACATTATACCAGATTTTGACTGTTCAATATTTCGAAGCGTATCTTTTACTACCTGGTTTGTAGTGTTTTAAGTGGTAAACGCATTAGAGCTCTCTCTATTAGAGCTCTGTTAAAACATGCATTCTTGCCCTGAAAGACTCCCATTGGACTGGGAAAATTTTCATCACCGAAATCTATGTGACTTTAATGCAATTTCAGTATTCCTTACTGATGGTGGCTTTATTGTTTTGATTTTAGAGGGCGTTTTGCGCCTTCTGCCAGGACCGCATCTGGGGTCTCGGGCGGCAGGGCTTCAAGTGCATCCAGTGCAAGCTGCTCGTGCACAAGAAGTGCCACAAGCTGGTGCAGAAGCCGTGCTCCAACGAGCACGTGGACCCGGTCGAGGTCAAGGAGGACGCGAACGGCGAGAGTACCCTGGGTAGGGTTTCCTCCGTCAGGTAAGCGTACTAATTTAGTCCTCTCGCGGTATACCTTTTAAGGGGAGAAGTTATTGCCAGTACTCTAGCGCTTTTTAAAAGGTGGTCTCAGATAGCGGTTAATTATGCGGAATGACGCGATTAAGAGTGACATTGTTTCATTGAAATCATTAGACGCTCCGCGCTCCAATGTCCAAGTTTGATTGTTTCGTAACGTAGAAAAAAAAATGTTTAAAAATGTTGCTACCATATCAGCTCGTAATAATTCAAGTATGCCTTGTTAGGCAACTGATTTTCACAGACAGAAACCGTATGCTGTTAGTTTTATAATTATTGTAAAACAACTTCTATCAGTGATAGGGCCATTCAACAGTTCCGTTCCGTTATTTCACCAATGGGTAGGCTGGTCCGGGGAAGTACCACGACCTCACAGTAGACCAGAGTGAGGTGATAGTATATAGTAAACATAATACTTTCGCTTTTCGTCTGGTGAGTGAGACAACCAAGCCTCGCTTTTTTTCAAAGCCGCCAACACATTTGCAAACACTCATTATTTTTAATTCAATATTCTCGAGCAACCTGAGCTCGATCCCCGTCAATTTTTTTAATTCAATATTCTCGAGCAACCTGAGTTCGATCCCCGGTGCGGGAATTTAAGTGCTGACTTATCACGTGCTCATCGTTGAAGGAAATCATCTTGAAAACCTGCATATTATCGAAATAGTAACAAAAAAAAATAGTTCGAAGATTTGCGAAGTCCGCCAATCCGCGCTGGTGTCGCATGTTGGACTATGCCCTAATACCCTCTGTACGGAGGAGGCCTTCGCCCAGCAGTGGACCATAAAGGCTGTTAATTTAGTGTGGCATTCGGCAATTCAGGTCGCGTGCAGAGCCCGAGCCACTGCCGGAAACACCGCCGGCCCCAGCGCCGGCGCGCGCCGAAGATTTGGAGCCCGGCTCTCAGCGCCAGTACTCGCTCGAGGACTTCGAGCTGATACGCGTCATCGGGCGGGGTTCTTACGCCAAGGTAAGCTCGCCAAAGTACGTATACTGCATACACAATTATACTGTGATAGGGCCACGCAACAGCCTTCGGAGTTGCACGGAAGTACCACGACTACCCGCATCTCGGCGTAAAGTGAAAGTGTTATAAATACTTCACAGTTTAGTCTGGTGATTGAGTTCACCGGGGGACACTTTATTAAAAGGTAACCTAAAAGGTAAAAGATACCTGCAACCCTTTTTGTTTTTTGTTAACTCAAACTAAAACCGCCACGATTACAGCCTCAATACAGACACACGTATTGAGGCTGTAATCGTAGGGGTTTTACCTTGCAGGCTCTCAACCTTAATGAAACTCAATTCGCGCAATCTCGCAGGTGCTAATGGTCGAGCTGAAGCGGACCAAGCGCGTGTACGCGATGAAGGTGATCAAGAAGGCGCTGGTGACGGACGACGAGGACATCGACTGGGTGCAGACGGAGAAGCACGTGTTCGAGACCGCCTCGAACCACCCGTTCCTGGTGGGGCTGCACTCTTGCTTCCAGACGCCGAGCAGGCTGTTCTTCGTGATCGAGTTCGTGCGCGGCGGCGATCTAATGTGAGCCCGTTCGGTCTTTGAGGACTTGTACCGCGGCGTGTGAGTGGTAGAGGGCGCGCGAGTGTACGTGAGTGCATATGAGATTGAGCTTCAACAGAGGTTTATTGTACACTTTTACCAGGTCGTGTGAGAGTCCTGGGGGGCGTGTGAGTGTACATGAGTGCATGTGAGTTTCAACGGAGACGTCGGAGGCGTAAGGGGGTTTATCGTACAGTTTAAGCCGAGCGTGTGAGATTACTAGAGGGCGCATGAGTGTACATGAGTGCATGTGAACTTCAACACAGGCGTATTGTACGCTTTTACCAGGGCGCGTGAGTGTACATTAGTGCGTGTGAGTTTCAACGGAGACGCCGGTGGCGTGTGGCGGCTTATTGTATACTTGTACATTGTGTGAGAGTAATGGAGGGCGCGAGGGTGCATATGAATGCATGTGAGTTTCAACAAAGGCATCGCAGGCGTAGGTCGGCTTATTGTACATTCGGCTACATACATAAGTAAACTTCCAATTAAACTGGACAATATATTTAAACTTTCCTTTGACGGGCATCACGATGCACTTGGTACACTTTAGTATACAATCACGAATGTTCAATGAACACTCTAGCATACAGTTGCGAATGTGCAAACTCACCGCTAGCATACGGTTGTGACTGTACAAAAGCCACCGCCGGCATATGCCTACGACTGTAATGGGGTGGCTCTAGGCATACTGTCGCGACGGTATGACGCTATCAACAGTTTTCAATGCCATCGTCACATGACAACAATTTAGCATACAATACTGACTGCACAAAGTCGCCGAATCGGATCGCATATCGCGATTGCGACTGCAATGGCTCTGGGAATACTATTGGACTGTATAACGCTACCAACGGTGTATCAATGATGACCGTCGGGCGACCTCACTTTAGCATACAATCGTGACTGCACAAACTCCGCAAGACAACGCTTAAGCATACAATCGTGACCGCACAAAGCCCACGAGACAAAATTTAAGCATACAGTCTTGTCTGGACAAAGTCGCCCATTTGATCGGCCCGTGTCCAGGTTCCACATGCAGCGGCAGCGGCGGCTGCCCGAAGAGCACGCGCGCTTCTACGCGGCGGAGATCTCCCTCGCGCTCCACTTTCTCCACGAGCGGGGCGTCATCTACCGCGACCTGAAACTGGACAACGTGCTGCTGGACCACGAGGGCCACATCAAGCTCACCGACTACGGAATGTGCAAGGTACGGCGATTGGTCCAAACGGTCAATGACCTTTCCCGCTGCCAGGCGTCAAGAACATTTTCGAACATTAACTATTAAATGCTTTTAACTATTACTAATTTTACAGCGTTAAGCTGTTCGATGGGAACAGTTCAGTAGAGATTGATAATAAAAATATGATTTAAAATATATTATGAGTGATACAATAATGCTTAAAAAGGAAAAAATCTGAAGTAATCTTAAACAAACTATATTAATAGTGCAAACTAAACCGTAACACATCATCTTGACATTCGTAAATAATAATTTGACACGTCAAAAATAAATAAAAGCCAATTCGTCAACTATCGCACATCACTATTATTTAACGCTCAGTTCCGCATTAAATACCTTCATTGGCATTCATTAATATATTGGCTTGATTTTTGAAGCAATTCAGGAATACACACTGGCACATATTTCAATTCTCACGACTGCCGCCTATCTAAACACGCATTAAACACGATTGTCGACTAGTTGACTAAACGCTTACGCTGACCAGGGCCGGGGCAACGAATGAGTGGAGGCCTCTTGGCCCCAAATTAAATGAACAATTTTTTTTCAGTCGAGTTTTCCAATAAATAATTTATTGTGAAACCAAGTATAGATACTTTTATTATTTAACGAATATATAAACATAATCGGAAACGAGAATTATGAAAAAAAAATGAAAGGAAAAGTTGTTTACTAATGTTTACTAGTCTCTATCGTGGCGGCCCCTCGTTCGTGGAGGCCCCGGGGCTGTAGTCCCGCTCGCCCTCCCCAAATCCGACCCTGACGCTGTATTAAAACACGCGTACACCTGGCGACGCAGGAGGGCGTGCGCCCCGGCGACACGACGTCCACGTTCTGCGGCACGCCGAACTACATCGCGCCGGAGATCCTGCGTGGCGAGGAGTACGGCTTCTCGGTGGACTGGTGGGCGCTGGGCGTGCTCACGTACGAGATGCTCGCCGGCCGCTCGCCGTTCGACATCGCGCAGGCGGCCGACAACCCGGACCAGAACACGGAGGACTACCTGTTCCAGGTGCGCCCCTGGGGATGAGGGAGACGGAGATATCATTTGCGTTTTCGTTCGCGATTCGCGTTGTGGAGCACCGACCCGCCCAGGTGCGAGTCGGTGGCGCGCGAAGGTTTCCGCACCATTGTGTATTGAGATTGCAAAAAATCGTGTCTTTCGTATGGGAGCCTCACTTAAATGTTTTTTATTCCGACTTTTAGTATTTGTTTCTTATAGCGGCAACAGAAATAAGTACATCATGTATGAAAATTTCAACTGACCAACTATCATGGTTCATGAGATTCAGCCTGGTGAAAGACGGATAGACAGGCAGACAGCGGAGTCTTAGTGATAGGTTCCGTACCCAAAGGGTAACCCCCGTTTTACCCTTTGGGTACGGAACCTTAAAAACGGAAAAAGAGACGACGAGTCTGTAGAGAAAATTTTCTAATGTTAAAGAAATATAAAATAAAAAACACTGGGACGAAGTTACGCGTACATACAATTCATACAGTCGCCATCTATTGTCTACGTAGCAACTTCATAGACGTTCGGAGTCTTAGTAATAGGGTTCCGTTTTGTCTTTTAGGTAGTCTGTAGAATGTTAAAGAAAAAAATAAATAAAAAAACACACAGCGACGAAGTTACACGTACATACAGTTCATACGGCCAGTCCCGTCCTAATTCTCCCGCCCCATTCGCAGGTGATCCTGGAGAAGACGATCCGCATACCGCGCTCCCTGTCGGTGAAGGCGGCCTCCGTGCTGAAGGGCTTCCTGAACAAGAACCCAGTGGAGCGGCTGGGCTGCGGGGAGGGCGGATTCCTGGACATCGTCAACCACCCCTTCTTCAAGAGCATCGAGTGGGAGATGGTGAGCTTCCTCGGCCCATTTCACCGTCTAAGAACTGTTTGTTTGTGTTGCAGATAATAAACGTATCTTGGTTCTATTGGTTTTCTTGAAAGAGGTAATTGGCGTGTGCAAGATTTGGAAGTTCTGTGTGTATAAAATGTATGCACAGTTCGTTAGGCTAAATTGTTAGGTCGTAATCGATCTCCGAATTATAAGCATTAAAATCTGCATAAGGTAAATACCATACTTCGTGTGTGCAGCACACAATCGACTGGCGCGTGTATATGACCCTTATTACTAGTGACAAAAGTCGATTTTCCTTCGGCAGCTGGAGCAGAAGCAGGTGGTGCCGCCGTTCAAGCCGCGGCTGGAGGGCGAACGCGACTTGGCCAACTTCCCACCCGAGTTCACCGACGAGCCAGTCCACTTGACACCCGACAACGAGTGAGTCACTCACATCTTGTACCGAGTCACTCACATCCATTACTGAGTCACTAACATCCACTACTGAGCCACTCACTTCCGTTACTGAGCCACTCATGGCCTACTCGAAATTTTAATTTGCTATTACTATCACAAAGTAATGAACCAAACCTCCTTGGATATTTTATATAATTTTTATAACGTGGTGTTTTTACGTGAACTATTACCGCCGCCCATTTGCAACACCCGTAGCATTACTGATACGTCGCAACCTTTTATCAAAGTGGGCCCCGGCTACCTCACTCACCTTCAGACGAAACGCAGAAGTATATAACACTGCCGATCTTTTGTGAGGTCGCCGTATTTCACCAGACGACCCTTGCAATTCGTGCATCGTAGGGATAAAATTGTGTTACGACTCCGTGAAACTACATTTTACGGACTTAATTTTAATTACCGACGTCGCGAACACATCGCAATATTCACTTAGTCAAAGAACTTAAAGAAGATAAAAATAGTTCATGAATTTTCTTCCAGATATTTTATTTTTATAGTAACTAACTTAATTTCACGTATGCAAAATTAAAGTTTAAATTAGTTGTTTGTATTTTATTTATTTATTCTTTATTTGCAAATCTTAAATAAGGATTACAAAGGGCGACTTAATGGTTATTGACATTCTCTCCACGTCAACCCTCAATTATACAACTGTGCGTATATTACAAAAACCGAAACAAAACCAAAGAGCATCATACCTAACACGTAGACGAGCGTTACATTATTTTGGTCACCGTATATGCATAACGAACACTGTTTACGTGCTATATCCATCTTTAGTTTAGTTTTTCCTTTCCTTTAATTCTATATTTAAGCAGTTCGACTAATTATCACTGTCTTTTTCTTGTAATCAAAGTTTCAACACAGAGCAATATGACTTGACCTGTGTCCGCTCCGTCCCCAGTACGGTGATAGCGGACATCGACCAGTCGGAGTTCGAGGGCTTCGAGTACGTGAACCCGCTCCTGATGTCGCTCGAGGACTGCGTGTGACGACACGCCTGCCGTCTGCACCCCTACCACGACCCCGCGCAGGTGCCTCTCGATCCATTCATTCACTCATTCGTTCACCCATTCATCCACTCCTTCATTCACTCATTCATTTATCACTATCAGTTCCAAGCTCATTTCTTAGTCCCTCGTACCTAATACATACCCGTGGCGTACGCTCCCAACTTATTCCCTCATTCATTCATTGTTTAAAGATCATCATTCAGTCCCTCGTTCCTAATACAACCGTGTTAGGCCGTACTCGACTTAAGAAGTCTTACAATCAATTTAGTACATAAATTATTCATATCTTTCAGAACCAACCGACCAACGGACTTTTTCACCATTTCAGTTCTTTATTCACTATTCACTAGTTTATGCACTAATTATTGAACATTCACACAGACGCGCTCACTAAGACCATGCGTAGGTGCCACACCCACTTCCCACTTCGGAAACAATTCGTTCATCAAATATCGTTCATAATTAGCACATTCATCAATCTTTCATGCACCACTCCACCGACAATCAGTCTTCGTTCATATATAAATCGTTAATAATTTGCCCGGCTTGCCTCACAATGATACAACGGCGTTTTTTTTTATTCTTTTTACATTAAGTTGGAAATAAAAATTATTATGGCGCTGGATACACATTATACATTGAGGTTTCAACTGCAACCTTACATTGAATGAGATGCCAAGCTCAAAATAGCCAGTCCGTTTCATGCGAAGCTACGCAAATCTACGAGAAGCTACGAGCGCTACACCGTTCGATACATGCAGGCCTACGGCTACGGCGCGGAGTCGTCGTCCTCGGACTACGACTCCGTGTGCTCGGAGCTGCCGGCGCGCAAGCCCACGCTGCTGCAGCACATGTTCTGCCTGCCGCTCAACTGACGCCGGCGCCGCGCCCACGCCCACGCCCACGCCGACGACCCGGCCCACGCCCACGCCCACGCCCGGTCCCACGCGCACACGTGAGCGCGCGCCGCCGCGTCTCATCGCAACCGGTGCTCAAACGTTGCTTTCTTCTCGTTGTACTTTTTTTGTAATACTTTCTTTGCGACTTTGGCTGGAGACTTTCGAAGTGTCGAGCTGTCATTTTGACAGCTATCAAATAGCATTATCCGGAACCAAGGGCTTCTCGATTGAGGCCAAACGGTGTGCACGTGTGATTGATATTGTCAGTTCGAATGTTTTGCGTCATATTGTATCGATTTTGAAAAAAGGTAAATGTCTCGCACTGATGTAGCTTTTGTTTATATTCACCGCAGAAAAAATAATTAATTGTCGATATCGCGCAATACTTATTGTTTCGATGTTTATATGTTGACACATGAATCACTTTGTAAATTCAAATATTTGGCAAAAAATATAATAGTAATATTAAAAGCGATGGGTGAAAAATTTAAATAGCGTGAGGCAATGCAGTATGAGGGTGCACAAATGACGGAAAAATTAATTGTATAATAAATGCAAAAGGGCATTGTATGTAATATCTAAAGCACTATCGTGTTATAAAATTAAAAAACATGCACCCTTTCCTATGTAGAATAAAGTTAGGAACTTCATAAATCTCCCGAAATCTATATTCGGGCCATAACGCGCTTTGAATGTAAATAATTGAGAGAAAAAAAGTATTATTGAAATAATCGTCAATAAATTATACGAGAAATGTTATAAGATTTAATATTTTTGAATCTATTGTAGTGTCTATTCCTTATGGAAGAAAGGTACGTTAAGCTGAGGGGCGGGAGGAAATTTTTCTTCTAATATGGCAACACCAATGTATCAAGTACAAGAATTTTATTATATTTTAATGCTGTTAACAGCTTTAAAACTGTTTGTTAAATTTTCAAAAATTTCTTTCTTTCATTTCATTATTCACAATTTAATTCAAAACAACCTATCCTTCTTTTGTGCTTGTTAAATAATGTAGCATCGGTGTTGCCATATTTAAAATGGGTGATTGTCATGTAAAGGTGTTTGTGAGGGTTATTATTTCGGAACAATAAACATTTTCGCCGTAGTAGTTTTTGGAAGGCGGATGCACGGGAGGCAAGCGTGGTAAATTGAAGCTATTGAGGGAACGAACAGCGCTTTTGCATCTTGCCGTATATAGAAGCCCTTAACCTCGATTAGTGTAACCTAGACGTAGAAACATGCCAGTGTTGTCGCTACGATGTCGACTTGCTTGCGGCGTGGCATTGGCGCCCTCTATCGATAGATTATTATCAATAATACTGTATTTTATATATTCCTTCGAATGATGCATGTATACTCACTATTTCTCGCCATTTATGCCACGTTGCGATGCGTTATTTTTTTTTTTTTTAAATGTACATTTATCGGAATACAAATCATCGTGTTTTCAACTCTAAAAATTATTCCCTTCCCGGACCTATAGGCATATATCAACCGCTAGAATAGTACCATGTTATAAATCACCTCCTTATGTATAACGTTAAATGTAGCTATAAATATATTCCATTTCCAATCGTAGGCCCTCTTGTCCTTCTTAGCTGTACATCACACTCTTAGGTAGCCAACGAATTTTATTATAAATAATAAAATTATACTATAAAGAGCACTGAAAAACAAATTTGAAATCGTTGTATATTGTAAGAATATGTAAAACGTTAAAGTACTTTGACTATCGGATGTTGATACGGGTCATTGTTACCGGTAGAAGGGGAAGTATGTAAAAGGATTTCGGCGACCGATAACGGAGCTCGGGTGTCCACAAACTATTCTGAATAGCGTGTAGTGACTCTTAGACGTTTTGCACCGATATTATATTAGTTATGATACACGCGTAATATATATACAATTCTGTTGGTACTTCCTTGGCGGGATGGCTTTGGAAAAGGAATTGGCGTCTCGCATACACCTAAAAAGGGAACTGGACTTATTTCTTATGTCGTATTTATATGTTGACCCTCCTATGCATGCGTTTTTAATTTCTTAATTTTAACTTTGTATCAAACTTCACGAGTACGATGTCCCGTGCTATGTTGTATTTTTTAAATTTTTTCGTCAGGGTTTCGTCATTTTGTTCCGGTGTCACGTAAGTTATGATTCGTGCGATCGTTTATATGACGAGTACGCATCAGTTGTTTTATAAACGTAGCTTGTTAAACGCACCACATTTTATCTGAACTGTTTAATATAATCATTTGTTTGTTTGAACGAATGTTAATGTTGAGCTCGAGCTGTGGTTTTTGTGCGTCACTGTCTGCGCGGGTCATATTTAATTTAAGTATTTAATTTAGTAGTTTGGTACTATTTAGTATTAACACTAGTTGATAGTTAACATTCCATTGTATCGGTACACAATTGCGTCGACACATACAATGTATTGTCTACAAATACAAGCATCACAGTTTCTACATGTCGAAGGATAACATCCTTGTCGAACTGTTTTAATTTATGAAGTAATAGAGAATTTATAGTAAGGGTATGTTTGTATTTTTTTTGTACTTTGAACATTAAAACGTGTAAAATCCATATAACTCAGTACATTTCTACACGTCAGAAAGGTATTGTTTTCTACATAAACGTTGTATTATTTCCAATCTCAGTGGCAAACGCAATTATACACCAAAAAGCAATTATGTAAAAAAGGCACTACTACTAACTGCATGACAACTGACATTTAACATTTAATTATTACTAACTGTAAGCGGAATTGTTACTTGTAAGATGTTATTCGCAACATAGAACAAAATGTATCCTAGATAAGTACTTTTAAGTTTGATTGCATGCGAACTCTTGATTTCCTTGTGATGAGCAACAAAATATGTATGTATCTACAAGATGATTTGTTTAAGTATGTTTCATTTAATTAACGGCTGTATTATACTTGTGTATGTTGAGACCACAAAGGAGCATCGCAAACTGCTTGGTGCGAGATCGCTACTTATTGTCATATTAGACTGGAGAAATTGAGGTACTGTACTATTCTATGCTTAAATGAAAATAAAGAAAGAATAATCTGATTTTGTTTGATTTATTTATTAACCGTAAATAAGTTTTATACGTATTCTTTTATTATTTAGATGTTATATTATAAAAATTAGTAAAAAATATTTTCGTCTGATGTTAAAACACAAAATTAAAAAACTTCGTGTTTTAGCTAAATACTTGTAAAAAAGATAAGATTAATTTCGCATGAAATCAGTTCCATTTTATGATGACAAATGATTCAATCTGTGACAGGACTGCTTATTTCGTTCACACGACGGAATATCCGGTTACCTAGAACGAAGCGAGTTGTGTTGTACACGAATTAAACACGCGAGCTAATTAAACGTATTGTAGATTTTATGTATCGTAATTTATATTATAAACTTTGAAATTTAAGTTTTGTTTTACAGTTTACAGTCGCGACAATGATTGTTACATCACAAAAAGTCAATAAGAAACGTTTTTATTTACAAACAATTCATACTTTATTTTGGTAGTCCGGACAAAAAAGACATTCAACATTACAACAACTCGCATAGAGGTCAAAATTCGGAAAAACTTAATTACAAATGTGGGATCACATGTGCAATAACTTTTCTAATTCTTTGCCATTTTGGAATTAGTAAAAAAAGCTTTGTTTTGTAACTCAAATTATCGTTTTAGATATGTTAATAATTTCTTAAGATTTCAGAGTAAAGTAAAAGACCAATTCCTTTTTTTATTATTTATTAACCACAAATTCATAAAATACATTGAGCCAAAGTGCTTTCTACTGGCGTTGGACACAATGATTTTTATAATTCTTTCATTTGACATAAAATAGAATTATATCTAACAATTACTTATGATTATTAATCGATACACAAAAAATGGAGCCTTGCTCATTATAATCAAGCAATGAAGTATTTATAAAGAATAACTCTAAAATAATAAAGGTTGTAAATGCATCACAAAAAAGAAAAAACTAATACAACGTCAACTTTAATGCTGTTTTTAACTCGCTATTTTAATAACGACCACAAATTTAAATATCTTTAATGTTTAAACGAACACAAACTATTCAAATATGTAGAAAAAGTGCGAAAAGATTGTCGCCGCTGTGGGAATCGAACCCACGTCTTCGGCATTCGCGGCCTGACGCTCTAGCCACTGAGCTAAACGGCTGATGACCACACCGACGAAAATCTTAACGCATTGTTCTACATTGTTTTCTTAGCATTTGAAGCAATGCTTGGCGCCATCTATTGTTATATCCTTTCCAGCATACAAACAATTTCGAATATCGTTTTACAACGATAATTCGAACGAGAGATGTCGCCATTGCTTTTTTAGAAATTTAAATTGTTTATAGTGCTAATCTTGCACTTAAGATTGAACATTCAAAATATGTAGAAAAAGTGCGAAAAGATTGTCGCCGCTGTGGGAATCGAACCCACGTCTTCGGCATTCGCGGCCTTACGCTCTAGCCACTGAGCTAAACGGCTGATGACCACACCGACGAAAATCTTAACGCATTGTTCTACATTGTTTTCTTAGCATTTGAAGCAATGCTTGGCGCCATCTATTGTTATATCCTTTCCAGCATACAAACAACTTCGAATATCGTTTTTTACAACGATAATTCGAACGAGAGATGTCGCCATTGCTTTTTTAGAAATTTAAATTGTTTATAGTGCTAATCTTTGCACTTAAGATTGAACATTCAAATATGTAGAAAAAGTGCGAAAAGATTGTCGCCGCTGTGGGAATCGAACCCACGTCTTCGGCATTCGCGGCCTGACGCTCTAGCCACTGAGCTAAACGGCTGATGACCACACCGACGAAAATCTTAACGCATTGTTCTACATTGTTTTCTTAGCATTTGAAGCAATGCTTGGCGCCATCTATTGTTATATCCTTTCCAGCATACAAACAATTTCGAATATCGTTTTACAACGATAATTCGAACGAGAGATGTCGCCATTGCTTTTTTAGAAATTTAAATTGTTTATAGTGCTAATCTTTGCACTTAAGATTGAACATTCAAATATGTAGAAAAAGTGCGAAAAGATTGTCGCCGCTGTGGGAATCGAACCCACGTCTTCGGCATTCGCGGCCTGACGCTCTAGCCACTGAGCTAAACGGCTGATGACCACACCGAAAATCTTAACGCATTGTTCTACATTGTTTTCTTAGCATTTGAAGCAATGCTTGGCGCCATCTATTGTTATATCCTTTCCAGCATACAAACAATTTCGAATATCGTTTTACAACGATAATTCGAACGAGAGATGTCGCCATTGCTTTTTTAGAAATTTAAATTGTTTATAGTGCTAATCTTTGCACTTAAGATTGAACATTCAAATATGTAGAAAAAGTGCGAAAAGATTGTCGCCGCTGTGGGAATCGAACCCACGTACTTACGTCGTTTTTCGTGCTGGAAAGGATATAACAATAGATGGCGCCAAGCATTGCTTCAAATGCTAAGAAAACAATGTAGAACAATGCGTTAAGATTTTCGTCGGTGTGGTCATCAGCCGTTTAGCTCAGTGGCTAGAGCGTCAGGCCGCGAATGCCGAAGACGTGGGTTCGATTCCCACAGCGGCGACAATCTTTTCGCACTTTTTCTACATATTTGAATGTTCAATCTTAAGTGCAAAGATTAGCACTATAAACAATTTAAATTTCTAAAAAAGCAATGGCGACATCTCTCGTTCGAATTATCGTTGTAAAACGATATTCGAAATTGTTTGTATGCTGGAAAGGATATAACAATAGATGGCGCCAAGCATTGCTTCAAATGCTAAGAAAACAATGTAGAACAATGCGTTAAGATTTTCGTCGGTGTGGTCATCAGCCGTTTAGCTCAGTGGCTAGAGCGTCAGGCCGCGAATGCCGAAGACGTGGGTTCGATTCCCACAGCGGCGACAATCTTTTCGCACTTTTTCTACATATTTGAATGTTCAATCTTAAGTGCAAAGATTAGCACTATAAACAATTTAAATTTCTAAAAAAGCAATGGCGACATCTCTCGTTCGAATTATCGTTGTAAAACGATATTCGAAATTGTTTGTATGCTGGAAAGGATATAACAATAGATGGCGCCAAGCATTGCTTCAAATGCTAAGAAAACAATGTAGAACAATGCGTTAAGATTTTCGTCGGTGTGGTCATCAGCCGTTTAGCTCAGTGGCTAGAGCGTCAGGCCGCGAATGCCGAAGACGTGGGTTCGATTCCCACAGCGGCGACAATCTTTTCGCACTTTTTCTACATATTTGAATGTTCAATCTTAAGTGCAAAGATTAGCACTATAAACAATTTGAACACAAACTATGTTATATTATGGAATGCATAACATTCAGGTAGACACATATATGCTTATGCATATTATATCATCTTGTCATTATAAACATTTCATAAAAGGACTTAATAACAGTTTGTAAATACATCCAAATGGTAAACACTACAAAAGCAATAAAAAGTTTTATATGGATTTAGTTTCAATAGATAGAGATTATATTGTAAACATTCCAAAAACTTTATTATATTTAAGAGATTTTTAAAGGTAGAATGAGATTGCACAATGAAAAATTATATCGATATATTTAATGTTTACAATAAAAGAAACTTTTTTTTTTCTCCAATCAATGGAATAAAGTTCTATTGAAATACTTGTGCTTATTTGAGGAAACTTGAATAATAAAGAATTGTTAAGTATATAACAGATACAAGATAAATAAAACTACTTCGTTAAGAACGTTCATGAACTCTACTAGCAATTAATATTTATACACAGCCAACACAAATGCCCTTTATGTTAATGTTAGATTCAAATACTTTTTTGTAATACTAACTCGATGCTTAGATAAAAATAATGTAACCAAAATTTATAATACTGCCTATTGCTAATAATACTCGATATGAATGCTTTTACTTATGGAAAAAATGCTTTGCATATAAAACTTTAAATCACAGAAACATTGAATGTCTCTTACGTAAAGAAAAAAAAACAATATAAATAATAAATAAAAGCGTCTGAAAACGTAAACAGTTGTTTAGACAAAATCACTTAATTGATAAATCTGTTTATGAAAGTAAAAAAAAAATAACTACTTGAGATACTTACGAGATATTTTTTTTATATTCATCAAACAACTAAGCCAATAATCGATAATTATATTTGAGGCGTGCGAAAATAAATAAATAAGTAGTGAAATTTTTGCGCTTACAAAGTAACTTAACAACAGTACAATAAGTATTTAAAACCGAAAACTGTGTATTACTGAATTTTATATAGCACTTAAATATTACAGAACTTGCGCATTTCAATAAAAAATACAATATTAAGTGCTACTGTGTTAGTCTTGATGGTTTTGATCGTTTGATTGAAGCAGAGATACTACAGAGGTCGAGATTCCAGGTGACAAGTTTCTATGGATCTAGTTTCCAGGGGTAGAGTTTCTAGGGGACGAGTTTGAAGGTCGCATGTTTCTAGATGACGAGCTTCTAGTGGGCACCGTTGTGGGCTTGGCGCTGCCTCTTGGAGGGCGGACCTCCCGCGAACATTGCGCCCGAGTGCAGCTCCGAACGGAGGAACGGGACCTGGACGAACGCAAAACGATCTAGATCGGTGATTTCAACACTTATTTGATACTGTAGACGCAGCAGACATATGCCCGCACGCTTTCTAACATCATATTTTGCGTTTCTGTTTCTGCAATTTTTGAAATTCAAACAGAAACATTATCACGGGGTGATTTTTAAGCGCATGCGCGGCGACTTTAATTTATGAAGACGCACGCAAACTGCCTTTTTGCGTGCGTCTAAACACTGAAAATTCACTGTCATCGTTTTTTACAAACGCTCCAAAAGGGAACGAGTGTGGTGTTAGTGGTGGTTGCGGCGGTGGTGGTTGTTGCAGCGGTGCGCACCTTGTGCTCGAGCTGCATGTGGTGGTTGGGGCGCACGGTCGTATTTTCCAAACACGCCAATTGAGGTGAGTGTGGTCGTGGTCGTGGTGGTGTTGTGGCGGTGGCGGTGGCTGTCGTGACACCTTGTGCTCGAGCTGCATGTGGTGGTTGGGGCGCACGGTCGTATTTTCCAAACACGCGAATTGAGGTGAGTGTGTTAGTGGTCGTGGTCGTGGTGGTGGTGGTGTTGTGGCGGTGGTGGTGGTGGTGTTGTGGCGGTGGTGGTGGTGGTGTTGTGGCGGTGGCGGTGGCTGTCGTGGCACCTTGTGCTCGAGCTGCATGTGGTGGTTGGGGCGCACGTTCGTATTTTCCAAACACGCCAATTGAGGTGAGTGTGTTAGTGGCCGTGGTCATGGTGGTAGTGGTGTTGTGGCGGTGGCGGTGGCTGTCGTGGCACCTTGTGCTCGAGCTGCATGTGGTGGTTGGGGCGCAGGGCGAGGCAGGCGCGCAGCAGGTTGTCGAGCGAGGCGCGCTGCTTGAAGAGCGCGTTGACGACGGGCGCGCCGCGGCCCACCAGCGGCGCCTTCAGCAGGTACGCCAGCGGCGAGAGCACCGCGTGCAGCCCGCACCACTCTGCCCCGACAGAAACACCTCCGAGTATACAACGGGGCGCTACCGACGCGACCGTAAATCAAACCACATATAGAAGACTAATACCAAATTTCAAGTCTCTACGCCTTATGGTTTCAGAGATATCGTGACGAGTCAATTATCGTTGGAAATCTCTTATATATGAGGAAGGTTCACTTCCCACTACGCCAAATGGGGTCGTAAGATTTTGAGACGAAAATGACGTTGAGTAAAAATGTTTCCTAAAATATGTAAATATAAAAAAATATATAAATATAAAATAAATGTAAAAATGTCTATCCATCCTCCAACATATATAGTTTTCGCCTTGCGTGCGTGCGAAGCGTAGATTTTCACGGTAGTTTTCACGTATGGCCACGCAGCAGCCTCGGCTGTTGCACGAATGGGCAGGCTCGTCCGGTAAGTACCACGACCTCACAGAAAACCGACGTAAAGTAAAAGTATAATACTTTCGCGTTTCGTCTGGTGAGTGAGGTGGCCGGAGCCCAATTTTCAAAAGGTTGTCAACGCATCTGGAACCCTATGGTGTAGCAGATGTCCACGGTCGGCGGTATTCACTTAACATCAGGTGAACCGCCTCCTCACTTGACAACTTTTCACATTAAAAAAAAAAAAGATTAACAACGAATTCCCAAATGCCAAAACCTAAATTCATTGACTAGGATTCGCGTTGGTCGAGTTAAACTCATTAAAATCAATTAACAGGCCACGACCACAACTGTTTAAAGTGAAAAAAAAAATACTCACCACCGCATTCACAAATCAAAACTCGACCACGGCAAATCGTCTTACACTTCACAATAGACTAGGAACCATTGGGGTTTGAATACCCACTAAATCTCCCTCGGTGGTCACCTTCTGTACGTTTGAAGGGACTCCGGGATCTACTGCGGAACAACCTCGCTGCAGCCCATGAGAACGCCTCGGAGAGAAACCTTCCCCAATTCCCTCGCCATGCTAACTGTGGTAGGCCACACAACAGTGTTCATTGTTACACGGGCACGTCCGGGTAAGCACCACGGCCTCACAAGACCGGCCTAAAGTTGAAGTGTTCTGCGTTTCGTCTGGTGAGTGAGGTAGCCGGGGCGCACTTTATATTTCTATTTATTGGTGGCAACGCATTTGCAAGCCTACGGGTGTCGCAAACGACCATGGGCGGCGGTTATCACTTAACATCAGGTGAACCGGCAGCTCGTTTGCTACTTTGTCACATAGAAAAAGAAGAACACTTCGTACTGCTGCCAATCCGTGTCCCCTTTGAGTCGCCTTTTACGAGAGGCGGGGGATAGCTCAGCCCCATTCTACGAGCGGGGCACTAACCGTCTCCGTCGCCGCGGCGCAGCTGGACGCGGCCCAGCAGCTCGGCCAGCAGCACCAGGTCCAGGATGAGCGGCACCGCCAGCAGCGAGTCCTCGCACGTGTTGTGCACCGCTATCGTGTTGGTGCCGTGCAGCAGGATCTCCGACGTGTACTCGTCCATTGCTCGCTTCGAGTCGCCTGCGAGCCGGGACGGAGACGATATAGAAGCGAAGTAACGGCCTATGAAAGTCCCACCGCTGGGCAAAGGCCTCCTATGTACAGAGAGTAAGGCATAGTCCGCCACGCAGCCCCACCGCGGATTGGCGGACTTCGCGTATCTTCGAAACGTTTTTTTGTTGTTATTTCGAACGTTCACGAATGGGCGGGCCGCAGGTCCGTCCGGGTAAGTACCACGACCTCACGAATTACCGGCAAAAGTGGAAGTATGGCAAATACGTGAACGTGATGAGTCAGCACTTAAAATTAACAATTCCATTGGTACCATCACTCTCACAACGCAGGGTGCTCGAGTATATTGTGTTAAAAGCGAGCGCTTGGTTAACGAGCCATCACGGCGGAGACGTTATACTGTCGGTCGAAGTAAAACAGCGACAGTTGGAGAGACAAGAACACTAGGCAGCCGTGCAAACGCGACTGTACGGGACGCAAACCACGAATTCGGCACCCGTGCATATACAACTGTACCGGATGCAATTACGGGTGCTCCTGTTCCATGCGCAATACGAACGCGACTGTACCGGTGGCACCGAGCTTGCAACCTTGAAAAGAGCGCGACTGTACAATTAGTTTATGCATGTTTTAAATCAATATCGGTTAGAAATATAAAATTACGGATTATTGGGGCGAAAAGCGCATACAAATGTTTATTCCTGATTTTAGTAATACGTTTAAAAAGATAACAAAGGAGTTATACTCAGTAAGCTAGTTCAAGTGGTGTTAAAATCTGAGAGGAATGTGATTTATACTCTTATACTTTTTATACTTATTTATTACACTTTAAACCAATCCAATCTTTTACTATTTATGCTATTTATTCTTTACTTTATATATATAATAAAAATAGTCGCTAAGTTTACAAAGATTAAAATATAAAATAACTACAACTTTTAGTCGTCCGTACACTAATAACAACATTTAAGTCGCGTTCTGTATCTTAATAAAATTCGACTGTGAACCAGAATTGAAAAAAGAATTTCGACATCGAATATTGCCGGCCAGTGGTAGCAGAGTATAACCAACGAGGAATTAATAAAACTTATGTGTTCAAAACTCGACCATCATTTCAACATTAAACATTTTTTTTATTGATTTAATATGTTTTTATGGATATTTTTTTAATAATTTTTAACAAAAAAAAAACCGACTTCAAACCGAAATTAGAAAAATATTGTTGATACTTATGACATTTGAGCATTGCCCTCGATTTCTCTGGGATGCCACCATCAGATCTGGGTTTCCTTATCATGGTACCACCCTTGGGATATCTCCTTTCCAACAAAAAAAAATCATCAAAATCGGTTTATAAGCGATGAAGTTTTCCGCGAACACACATAAAAAATACATATATATACGGTCGAATTGAGAAACCTCCTCCTTTTAGAAGTCGGTTAAAAATATTAACATTCTGCACTCCTTCTAATAAATGTTGGAAATTTCATACTCCTCCGTCAAAGTAAGGGTAAAATAAAACAATGTCGTCCCGCGCTGTCTGTCCCTATGTATGCTTAGATCTTTAAAACTACGCAAGAGATCTTTATGCGGTTTTCTTTACAAGGTAGAGTGATTCAAGAGGAAGGTTTATATGCATAACATATTGCACCCATGCGGAGACGGGGTGAGTCGCTAGTTAACATAATAAAACAAAACCTCCTTGCGAAACGTATACGGCTTTCTACTCACCCACGTACGGTACGTATTTGATGACGACCACGTGGTCGGGCTTCTCGCCCGGCTTGTATAGCAGCCTGTTCGCTTCCACCATATCGTCCACCACGTTGCTCTTCGTTATCTGTGCAAACAAAGCATTTCGTTATCTGTGAATACAAAGCTACAAGTTCACAATTTTCGTAAACTCTCATCTCCTACCGTGACTGGCCTACAGCAAGGATGAGCAACGCGAAACCGAAATATTTTTTGTTCGTTTCTCTGTTCTTTTCTTGTTTGTTTTTAGCTTGCATTGAAATTTGTATTTGTATATGAAATCTTTACTTTTTTTTTTTTTAATTTTATATTTTTTTATTCTAATATTTATTATAAATAAATTTTCGTAAATTATTATGTGCTGCCCGCCAAAAAAATTTGAAATTTAAATTGGCCCATTGATTAAAAAGGTTGCTCACCCCTGGTATACAGTACACCCGTAGATGAATATGTATGTGCCTTAGATTTTTTTCGTCTAAAAACTTTTACATGACACATGAACATATTATGACTTAGGATTTTTTCATCTTTCGTCTACAATACTTTGTTTCATAGTTCATAGATTAACGTATGACTTATATCGGCGTTGAGAGTAGCAATTAAAGTGATAACATGCTTGTTTTTAATAGTACAACTAAGGAAGCTGGATATCGCAGTCAGAACACACAAATCGCAAGAAGCATTTACAGGCCGATAGGTAGTGTGTGACAGTGATATCGCTCTACGAAACCAAAATCAGCCGATTGTCTCTTTCCAAATGTCGATCTACAATATTTATCGCTGAGTACTAGACATTTCCTAGTGCCAATCTAAGCAAAACGGGTGCTAGGTTACTAATAAACATACTTAACGTACTTACTATTTAAATAAACACAGATTATAGATATTTAAATACTCAGACAAAAAAAAACGCTGAATGTTTATTTTTTATAGTGCTAATCTCTACACTTAAGATGAATTATTAAAATTTGAAGAAATTATATATAAATGTATAAAAATTTAAATTTCTAACTGCAATGGCGACATCTCTCGTTCGAAATTATCGTCGTAAAACCATATTCGAAATTGTTTGTATGCTGTGAAGGATATAACAATGGATGCGCCAAGAATTGCTTGAAATGCCATAAAACAATGTAGATAAAAGACAGTCGACCGTTTAGCTTAGTACTTAAAGCGTCCGGGCGTGAATCCCAAAGGAGTGGGTTCGATTCCCGCTGCATGGAAAGACTTTTCGCACTTTCTCCAACAAATTTTAAACACTACGTTCATCACACTACTCTCCTTGAGTACAGTCCGTCTGGTGTAAATAAGCTCACCTCCTTGGACCTGAATTGTTTGGGCGCCGAGAGATTCTTGCCGTCGTTGTTTCCCAGGTGGTTGTAGCTGACGATGGACACCGGCTTCAGACCTGTGCAAAGTGAGTAAGCGTTCATATAAACCATCTCGCATGTAGTAAAGTAACGGACTATACACGTCCCACTGCTGGACAAAGACCTCCTCTGTACAGAGGGTAACAGAGCATAGTCCACCACGCGGCCCCACTGCGAACTGGCGGACTTCACATATCTTCGAAATGTTTTTTTGTTATCATTTCGAAAATATGCAGGTTTCCCCACGACGTTTTCGTGTTTGACTATGTGTGTGTGCGTGTACGTTTATGTGTACGTGTACGTGGGCGTGTGTGTGCCAGTGCGTGTGCGTGTGCGTGCGTGTGAGTACGCACCGGCGGACACCAGGAAGTCGACGAGCACCGACTTTAGCTTGGTCTGGCCGGACTTGAAGTCGTCGCCGGCCACGAACACGCCCGCCCTCTCAGCCCTCTCCACCACGCCGTCCACTATGGTGTTCTGCGGCGACCCGTTGATGTAGCAGCACTGTGAACGCGATGAGCTCATCGTCATTTCTATGTCTTGAGAAACGGAGTAAGACGGCAAGACTAATGCCACAGAGATTTTTGTAAATCACTGCATAGTATAAAACAAAGTCGTCCCGCTGTCTGTCTGTCCCTATGTATCTTGTAACGGATCTTGATGTGGTTTTTTTTACTAGATAGAGTGATTCAAGGGGAAGGTATATATTTATTATTATACATATAAACGTTCCACCCTGGCGAAGGCGGGGCGAGAAGCTCTTATATTATATATAAATGTATGCTTCAGCATTTAGCAACAATAGGTAGCATTACGGCCTCACAGAAGACCGGCGTGAAGTAGAAGTGTTACACTTCTGCGTTTCGTCTGTTGAGTGATGTAACCGGGGTCAACTTTATTAAGAGGTGGCAACGCATCTGCAACCCTACGGGTGTCACAAATGTCCATGGACAGGCGGTTATTCTTTAACATCAGGTGAACCGCCAGCTAGTTCGCCGCTTTCTCACATAAAAAAAAAATACTCACCCCCTCATCGACGGCGGCGAGTGCCAATATGGTGGAGGGCGATATCTCAGAGTCGTTGTCGCGCAGAGCTCTTTCCAGATTCTCGGCGGTGTCGTGAACACCCGTTTTCACTTCGCAGAATCTGAAGACGCGATGGACCACGTACATTTATACATACACCATTTCCTTTACATACACCTTTGCAAGAGCAGAGGTTAAGAAAGATCTTAACCTCTTTCTTATCCTATCAGAACGGGAATTCCCGTACCAATAATATCGGACACTATCGTAATATGAGAGATAATATCGTAAACTAGATGTATCTATTCATACGTTTGAAATTTACAATAGTCAAGATTAAACAATATCGTGTTACATGAAAGTAAATATTATGTCGTCGAGAGGTCATTTCTCGTTGTAGAAACTAATTTAATAATGCCGGAGCTATAGATAGCCGTGATAGCTCGGTGTCCGGGCGCACCTTTAATTCAATTTACACGAGCAACCTGAGTTCGATCCCCGGTGCCGACACTAATGAAATTCTTAATTTTAAGTGCTGAATTATCACGTGCTCAGCGGTTAAGGAATACATCGTGAGGAAACCTGCATGTTTTACGAAATAATAACAAAACATTTCTAAGATATGTGAAGTCTTCCAATCCGCAGCGGGGCCGCGTGGTGGACTATGGCCTGATACCCTCTGTATAGAAGAGGCCTTCGCCCAGCAGTGGGACGTATATTTAAATATACAAGGTTAAAAGTGAAACTATAATGCGCTCACGAGATAAATAATTCTTTCCGGTTGACATTCTTAGACAAATTATAGCACGGAACTTCCGCTGGACTCAACGCGTCTATAAAATACATTGCGCCATTTGTTAGCAAGTGATAATTAGCAGTCTGTTCTGCAAAGCAATGCAACGCAAGAGCTTTGACAAAACCGGTATCTTAGGGAGCACGCCAAGTACAAAGAGAATGAGAGCGACTCTCAGGTGGCACTATTAAAACACAAATTAGTACCGATAAATAAAATAATAACAAAAATAAAGTACCAACCAGAAAGAAACAAACAAATTCAAGGAAGAGTCAATGCGTACCAATAACAACCGAGATAAAGAATGTAATGACTTCGTTTTGAAATTATGCTGCAGGTAAACACCCTTCACACAAATAATATAAAATAGGAACAATTACCGTTGACTTACTTGTAAAAATGTATAGGGTGAAATAAAAGGTTGCATGAAATGAAACAACGTCAAGTTTACAACATAAACCGCTTCCGCTTCCGCCTCCGCTAGCGCTCACGCTCGTACCGTCACTATAGTATCAGCGCCGCGGCTGTTACACGACTCGCATCGACACGGATACCGAAGATCAACGCACTCCATTGCCAAAAACTGCCAGTGTCATTGATCGACCGCGCATTCACGTGTTCGCCGGAAACGCCGAGTGGCGGTGTATCGTTTCAAACCACGTGGCGCGATAGCCTTATGTAACTTTCGTCGTGAATTGAAGTGACTTACTTAGTTAGGGAATTCACCCTTCGCCGTATAACGCACGCATTTGTTACCGATATATACAGCGTGTCGTTACCATCGCGACAATAAAATAAAATATATATTAAAAATAAATATTTTTCAAACAAACTAATTAAGCAAAAAAAAGAAACAAAATTTGTAACATCCTATACAACTCGCGCCACAGCGTCGCATTACAAGCCTCTCCTTCTAACAGTATGTTTTGTCTCTTTTAGATTAATTCAACCCATTCATATGCTTTGTGACCTTTATTAATGAACTTTACGTTACAGTTTTTTTTACGTAAGGGTGTTCTAAAATTCTTTGTTTTGGAAAATTTAATAACTCGGTAAATATTGATGTTTATGTATTGATTAAAAAGTTATCCTATATATGTGTGTTCATTTATTGTCGCGGTGGTAACGACACGCTGTATAACTGTATAGTTATAAGGAGATGACCTAAGTCGTCTAAAATTCCAAAGGGTACTTTTACCGACATTAAAAGGACGTTCCTGTCTCCGTAAGTCACCAGATAAAACGCAGAGGCATTAAAAATTTAAACGTGTCGGTCTTCTTTAAGGCCGTAATACCAACCCATTCCAGCAAAAAAATACCCTACATTTTGGTATGTAGTAGTAAAAAACTAAGCCAGAAATTTTTAATACCCTTGTCTCTCTAAAAAAAACCCCCCCACTGTGGATTGACGGACTTCGCATATTTTTATTAACCGGCTTCAAAAAAGAAGGAGGTTTCTCAATTCGACCGTATACATTTTTTTTTTGCCGTGATAGCTCAGTGTCCGGGCGCTCGCCTTTATTTCAATATACTCGAGCAACCTGAGTTCGATCCCCGGTGCCGGCACCAATGAAGTTTTTAACTTTAAGTGCTGACTTATCACGTGCTCCGCGGTGAAGGAAAACATCGGGAGGAAACCTGCATATTTTCGAAATAATAACAAAAAATGTATTTCGAAAATATGTGAAGTCCGCCAATCCGCAGTGGGGCCGCGTGGTGGACTATGCCCTGATACCCTCTGTATAGAGGAGGCCTTTGCCCAGCAGTGGGACATGTATAGGCTGTTACTTTACTTTACTTTTACATTTTTTTTTATGTGTGTTCGTGGATAACTTCGTCATTTATGAACCGATTTTGATTATTCTTTTTGGACGGAATGGAGATGTTCCAGGGGTGGTACCATGATAAGAAACCTCAGATCTGATGATGGCATCCCAGAGAAACGAGTGCCATCATTAAATGTTACAGGTATTAACAATGTTTTTAATTTTCTGATTGAAGTCGTTTTTTGTTTTTGTTAAAAATTATACTTGTTACTTCATATTTCGAAAACAAACTGGTTTCTCACTTAAAATTAGCAATTTCATTGGTGCCGGCACCGGGATTTGAACTCGGGTCGCTCGAGTATATGTATATAAACTCAACTGCGTTTTTGTGTATTTTTTTATTTCATGGGTACATTGAGGTATCACTTTCACAGTAAATACGAATCTAACAACACCTCTCAAGCTAAAATCCATCAAGCCGTTCAGGCTGCAGAGCGTGCCAAACAATTATACATATATACAAACTCTCGAAAAACACAACCCTCCTTCTGGCGCAGTCGGGTAACAAGCACAAGATTTGTTTATCACAATAAGAATAACACGTTTCTGGTTGTAATTATACTAATTAATAGTATAATAATAAATACTATAGTAATTTGCGTGCCTATGAACAGAACACATAAAACACGTACGTGAGGTCACAAACCAGGTCCTTGACTTACCTCTCCGTGTTTGCGGTCCACAGGACGATGATCTTGTCCAGCTTGTTCTTGTCGCGGAAGTCCTTGATGTCCGCGCGCACCTGCAGATACTGCTCGTAGCGCGTGCCGCGTATCAGATTCGTAGCACGGTCGGCCTACGAAATTTTTATTTTTTTATTTTTTAAACATTGCTCTTACTTTAGGATAACATTATCCTGTGTTGTAAGGACGTTTTACAAACATCAATTCCACGCGGACAAACACCCAGATTCGGACCGGAAAGTACTCCTAGCCTCCGTCTCTGGTCAAGTGCAAGGATACGGGATGATTGATATTTAGCTAGATGGTGCACATTTGGTTAGGGGAAGATAAAAGCTGCAATGCTAAAACCTACTTATCAGCAGAGACTGTTGAATCGTTAAATTTGATGATCCTATCCAAGGATTCATTTAAATAAAAGAAATGGTTCGAATCGGTCGATGAAGTAGAGATAGGCACACACAAAAGTAACAAATAAATATGTTTACTATAAGTATGTATAATAATATAACCATAAGGTTTTTATGTCATCAAATCTTTGAGCACCTGGGTAATTATATCGATCGCTTTATGCTTGACTGTCTCAACTTAAGGGAAATCATTACACCGTTTAGTCGAAATGAATTTCCATTTAAACCATAAGGGCTTTAATCGGACATTAAAGTAACAGCCTATACATGTCCCACTGCTGGGCAAAGGCCTCCTCTATATATAGAGGGTATCAGGGCATAGTCCACCATGCGGCCCCACTGCGGATTGGCGGACTTCACATATCTTCGAAATATTTTTTTGTTATTATTTCGAAAATATGCAGGTTTCCTCACGATGTTTTCCTTCACCGCGGAGCACGTGATAAGACAGCACTTAAAGTTAAAAACTTCATTGGTGCCGGCACCGGGGATCGAACTCAGGTTGCTCGAGTATTTTGAATTAAAGGCGAGCGCCCGGACACTGAGCTATCACGGCTCTTAATCGGACATTCCCATTCGTAAATTGTCAAAGACGTCGAATTCTCGAGTCAATACGTTTACGCGCGGTTTCTGAATCACTGATCAACGTTAAAGCCAACTAATCCGCTGACAAATGGATATTCAGATTGTATTTGACTTGCCAAAAGGATTGTCAAACTCTTTGAATTGATCATTCTGATCATTAACAAGATCGTTTGACAACTGATTAGTTAACATATACGACGATCAGTGTTTCAGAAACCATAGTATTCACGTGTCGCCTATTCCAGAACTTTCCATCGAGGCGCGGCGGCGTCGAATTACCCTCTGCCATTCTCACGACTCGACACCGTGTCACGAGTAATTCGACAACCCGACTCGTGTGGCGCGTGTTTTATAAACACTTCCGCTTGCACCGTGCAAAGAACGAGAAGCTCCCGGTCTGCCGTGAAATCGGCGCCGTAAGACCGGTTTTGTAAACATCTGCCAACTACTCTGTGTCCCATTCATGTTGTTATACGACGACTGTTCGTTACATTGAACCGTTGAATTACATTTACGTATGTCGATTAAAAAGAGATTTCTACTGTGGTATACAGGGCCGGATTTAGGGGAAGGCTTCCTGAAAAGAGAGACCCGCGCAATAGACTTCGGAAAAAGAATCCAAATTCAGACTAGTAAACACAAGTAAACAACTTTTATTTTTAGACAATTCTTGTTTCCGATTATATTTATATGTTCCATCACTACATAGCATAAAACAAAGTCGTCCCGCTGACTGTCTGTCCCTATGTATGCTTATACCTTTAAAACTACGCAACGGATCTTGATGCGGTTTTTTTTACAAGATAGAGTGATTCAAGAGGAAGGTTTATATGTATAATAAATTGAACCCGTTCGAAGCCGGGGCGGGTCGCTAGTTAATAATAAAATAATCTATACTTTGTTTCACAAAAAACTATTTATTGGAAAACTCGACTGAAAAAAAATTGTTCATTTTATTCCGAAAATAATTTGGGGCCAAGGCCCCCCCCTTGGCCCCAAATTATTTTCGGAATTCCCCTTTTTGACTCCTTTGTTGCCCCGAGGCCTCCAGACCACTAAATCCCGTGCCGTGGTGGTAGAGCATTGCTGCTCTACCACCACGGCACACAGCTGATGCAGCTGACGCTTCCGAACGCACGAATAGACCATCTCGACCGGGAAAGTATCACGGCCTCACAGAAGACCGTATTTATACTTCTGCATATCGCCCTATTGAGGGCGATATGCAGAAGTATACTGATAGACGTACTAGCGAGGTACGTCTATCAGTAATTGGCAACACACGCCGGCAACAATTTTGGGGTTGTCGATCAATTGGAGGCGATTTATATTAAAAAAAATTAGTAGATATACCATAAATGTCTCTAAATTCGTTATTCAGTCTAGTTGGCTTAATTACAAAGTAATAATTGAATTAACGGGATAAGCAAGAAGTTAATATTATACAATCGTCAAAAACATAGGTACGGTATGCTTAAGCTTCATTATCGTACCTTTGATTACGTACGATGTTGTTGTCATTTCAATTCGGAGAATAGCTCATCGGGCGAAAATACCGCACCGTTGCATGAACAAATTGACGATGCATTCAATTAATAAACTTCCTGTGTCGCGATCACACGGCATGGGCTCATGTTACATAGTTATGCGCGGTAGCATTCAACATGCCCATAATTACGTTAACGAAACGCAATTACCAACTTACTGAACGTAGTAAATTTCCACGCGACAATATGATTCATATAGATACTTCATATTTTTCGTTCAACAATCATAAAATCATATTATTATTACTAGCTAACCCAGCAAACGTTGTTTTTCCATATGAATTATTTCGAGGGAATTTGTTAATCTGAAAACATAGAAAAAGAATTTTCGGAACGCACGCATAAAACGTTTGACAGTTAGAAACAGCTTGTGTGGGAAAATAAAATTGTTGCTATTTCGATTTTGGAAATGACAACAACTGCCACAAATATTTCAAAACCAAAATTAGCTAAATCGGTCCAGCCCGTTCTCGAATTTTAGCGAGACTAACGAACAGCAATCCATTTTTATATATAAGATTTAATTGTGTATTTACGCAAATGGTAATCGTTAAATGATACTACTTTTGGATACATAATTTGGTTTGATCTGACGTCACTGATAACCCGCTACCGTCAGTGTAAACTACATGTCAGTGGTGACGTCATAAATGGAAGGTCGATTCATAATCAGCGAGTTCAAATTCGTGCTGTACGCATTTGACGCTTTTCGAATTTGACAGAACAAAGTACGCCTTACGCTGTACAGGTTTTGAATACCAATTCGAAACCTATATAAACTTCTAAATACGGCACTTTTTGTATGCATTTTTCTAAAAATCGATAAAGCCACAGCATTGTTCTACGAACGAATATAATGCTTGAAGTTGCAAGTGCTCGAGCCGATTTCAGTCTTCATTCAGAGTAAGACTAACGAACGCTAATAAATTAACTTGATACAGTAACAATGAAATGTATACAGTATACAACGGAGTGACAATATTATAAAAAAACGAAAAAATATTTCGAGAAGAAACGAATAAACTATAACTCACAAAACATTAGAAAGGACCCGTATTCACTACTCTCGACACCCTTTTTTTTAATAAAAAAAAGATGACAGACGGCGGGAGATAATCGGATGCTTTTACAAAAAAATACGTTAACTTAAGCAGAAATCATGTTCTTAATGTATGAGATAGGTTATTTTACAACCAGGCACTTTTCTGACGTCAACGCTCAAGAACGTACTTGTCCCGTGTGTGTGCGAATCAAAACCATAGGCCTAGGCGACCACGCCACGAAGAAAGATTAACAGAGAGAATTTATGAATAAAAGAGAAAGTCGATGACATCCCTACACATTGTGTGTCGTAGAAGACTACTGATATAATTACTGTCGCCATAAATTGTACCACAGCCGTGGAACGCAATTCGACTACCCCATTCTGGGTAACAGGTGCGAGTTAAATATGAAAGACTTTGATCAACGCCTCGGTATAAACTTGAAATGTAATCTCCCACCGCTACGCGCACAGGTATCTAATGTGAAATTAAACTTTACACGTGTTCAAACGGCACGTGACGCGCCATACATTAGAGATGTCGACATAATTAGCTAACGAAATATACATTTTAAATGATGTCCCTTATAATTATAATGCGTGACCGGTACGCTAGAACATATATAATTCAGTAATTTGAATAATTTGCATGTAAAGAACACGTAAACAGCTCAATCATCAGTACATGAAAATATATACTTTATTTATATGTCATATATTAGAGTAAAGACTAGAATATATATTTTTAAAACTCAGTATGAATTCGTATGAACGAGAAACATAGTAGGTATTAAAAATTATTTGATATCTCTAGACTTTTTCTTTCACAGCAATACTGGATTCTTGATTTAGATAGGAATAAATGTACATTATCACATGTCTGTATATTTGTAAATAAAAACCATAATACAAAAACAATAATTTTGAAGATGCCGTTGTTTAAGCAAAAATAGATTCAGATAGCAACAAATAATAATTTCCCTTGGCTTTAATATTCGATGATTTGCAATAATTATCAGGTAGACAAGTTTTAATTAAAGCGACACGTTCCTTCGTCAATTAACCTTGAAAAGTTTGCTTTATAGAAACTAATCGACTTCGGGTTTAATATACATATCAAATTAGTAGTTAATCAGTAATGCTAATAGCAATATTAAAAATATAATGAAAATAAATCGAGATGACAAAGAAATATCTTTAATAACACGCCTTAATCTCGACGTATCAAATTCTCTTAAAGTATGTTAACTGGTCAATAACCATTTAACACATAGCGAGAGACGTGGAGCGTCTAGTCTAGGCGCTTTAACCGAAAGTTGCAGGTTCGAATCCTGACATTAGCTAAAAAAATTTCGCCCAATTTAATTTTTCTTTAAAAATAAGCAAGTATACGGTCATTAAATTTTACTTTAAGTGCAGAAAAGAGAGAGATCCGTGAACAGGAAACAACTGAAGAATACACTTGATTACTCCACCGATTCCAGGACGAAAGACGTGTCTTAAATCAAAAATCAAAATGAAAAATATATTTATTCAAATAGACGCTTGCGCGCTCTTATGAATCGTCTTAGAATTAGAATTATGTATATAGGTTCGTAAGGTACCACCGGTTCGGAAAGCAGTTTCTGTTGAGAAGAGACCGGCAAGAAACTCAACAGTTGCTCTTTTTCAAAAGTATCAATTTACAATATAATAAACAGGTATAATAGTCTTATTCTAGCCTACGTGAGTAGCCTTACGCTGACGACAATTATCACAACAACTGGTGGCGCGCTTCCTTGGGCTGGAGCTCACCTGGTTCGCGGCGATGAAGTCGGGGTCGTAGATGGCGGGCCGCGGCTTCATTGCCGCCATCTCCTTCCTCAGCTTCTGCTGGAGGTCGTAGTCTATGACCTTGGCGCGGACCATCGACTCGGCCAGGTTCAGCGGGCTGATGTCCCAGCCGTCGATAACTTTGGACGGAGAACGTTAGATTTAGAATTGCACACGGTTGGCACGGCCACGCCTGCAGATGGCATTAACAAGACCTAAGTTAATCGTTAATCAAGCAGTCGATAACTTTGGACGGATAACGATAGATTTAGAATTGCACATGGTTGGTAAGCAAAGCTTGTACTATGGGTACTAGAAAACTGATAAACATACTTAAACATACTTTTCTTTTGTAAATAAATACATATTATACATATAGAAACACCCAGACACTAGAAAAACACCATGTTCATCACACAATATTTTTCCAGTAGTGGGGATCGAACCCACACCCTCTGGCGCAGGAGGCAGGTACACTACCCACTACGCCATTCGGGTCGTCACTTAATCACTAATTAACAATTTCTTTTCATTACAGATATAAATAAAAAAGTAAAGTAACTATAATGACAAATGCCTATAACTATGCTTTCTACAAAGAGTATTTGGGCATAGTTCATCACAAGAGACCACTGCGGATTTCACATATCTTCGAAATGTTTTTGTTAGTGTTTCGATAGTATACAGGTTTCCTCACGATGTTTCCCTTAACGCCGAGCAGGTGATAATTAGGAACTTAAAATTAGCAACTTCATCGGTGCTGGCACCGGAGATCGAACTCAAGATGCTCGAGTAAATGTAATTAAAGGCGAGAGCCCGGACACTGAGCTATCACGGCTCACTGACCACGTGATAAGTCAGCACTTAAAATTAACAATTCCATTAGTGTTTGCACCAGGATTTAAACCCACGTTCCTAGACCGTAATGTATTAAATGGACATCGACACGTATACAAGGATACGGGCGTGCACCCGCGAGTGTTTTCATATCGTCAACGGAAACGTGACCGAATGAAGGGTCACCGTGACCGAATGAAGGGTCATCGTGACCGAATGCAAGGTCACCGTGCGGGTGCCCGAATTGAAAAAGGCTTTATGGAGCGGATGAGTCGCGGGAAGAGCGAACGTCATCGAGCAACCCGTCCCGACCTACATTGCCGACCTAGCCGGCCTCGAAACAGCCGTGACCTTCGGCTGCACAAATCAATATCGCGTCCTGGCGACTCTTTTCGAATGGTAATGACCCAAATTAACGATTTCGGGCCGACAATGTGAAATCTCATATCAAACGATCATTTCACTCTGGCTGTATCTTTAAAATGGTCTTATTAGTTTGTGAGAAGATATAAATGAAACGCATAAAAGTGTTAGTCTCTGTTATGGTGTTGTTAAACTCATTTTTCATATATATATAGTAAAATGAGTTTAACAACTCCATAACAGAGACTATATAATTATAAAGTAACATACTTCAACAGACATGGCGCTCTTTAAGTCTTTACTCACGTTTTGTTTCACGGGTTGATCGATTTCTGGTAAGTGAAGCGAAAATCGAAAACCTTCATATTGGATTTGGAAAATATGTCTATCGAAGGTCAGGAGCAGAAATTGCCCAGGTGGACCTAAATCACTTCGTGAGCATCTAGTTGCCAGGGTTAGCTTCGTCTCCCAAATACATCTCTATACGCTAAAGACCACATCGAGTGCCATAAAAACAAGGAAAACGTTTTGCAATTTGTAGAAGTCACACCTTAAGGCGGAGGTTCTGTCACGTATTTGGAAGGATTAAATTAATTTGATCGTACGCTGTATTCATTGAAAACAGTGTACATCAATATACAACGGAAATTATAATTCCTCGCAATCTGCCTTGGCGGCTCATGGGGAAAATATACGACGACTTGATGACAACGCTCGAGCGCATCGACCTTACTATATGGAAGCGTATATTTTTTTTTTATGTGTAAAGTTGCCAAGCGAAGTTGCCAGACGGTTCACCTGATGTTAAGTGAATACCGCCGCCCGTGGACATCTGCTACACCCGAGGGGAAAAAAATGTAAACGTTAAAAAAATCCATAGTTAAAAAAAAATATTTTTCAAACAAACTAGTTAGGTAAATAAAAAAGAAACAAAATTTGTAACATCCTATACAACTACAACTCGCTACGATTCATACATTCAGAGACTTTTTTATTCGTTGCCACAGCGTCGCATTACAAGCCTCTCCTCCTAACAGTATGTTTTGTCTCTTTTAAATTCTTTCAACCCATTCGTATGCTTTGTGACCTTTACAAATGAACTTTAAAATTGCCATTCTATCAATTTCCTAGAAACGTTATTTCTAACAAGTCGAGCGCCCTTTTTAACCCAAATACGATCACTACTAAGGCGAGAGCTGGGAGGATTATTCCGGCGGAAAAATAACAAAATTATGACGTAAACGCAACAAAAATAGCTTTACCCAGCGTAGTCGACGAACAATGTGTTGTTTAAGGAATGTGCAGTTTTAGCTTATTTGCGTTCGTGAATCATATTGTATAAGCCAGTGATGGTCCAGCGTCTAGTATGTCGCGTTTGGGACGTGGAGTGATAAGATTTCCACTTTCCTTATAACTTGTGTGCAAGAAATGCTTCCGCGACAGGCTTAGCACTTGTCACATTCGGAATTAAATCATTAGCTGGTTTAAAAAACGCGACAGGTTCCTCGCTTATATTGGCTACACTGACCTAATGCGTGGCACTTCGGTCACAGGCTCAAATCCATTTTTACACAAACTGTACTGTACATCTCCATAGTTTATAAATGCGAACAAAATTGCCAATAAAACATGAGTCATCACCGTGCTTATGAGATGTTAGTACCGTGTATAAATCACGTGTGACCTCACTGTTTGAATAATAAACACTGCACCCCATCGATAAACTATCATTAATCAAGACCGCACTGAAAGCTTTGAACGCCATAATGGCACGAGTATTTTTCCACCCTGTCGCAAAAGACCCAAACGTACTAAAAATAACATTTATCGGTAACCCAGTACCAATGGTACAAAGTAGTTTTAGATAGACAACTAATATATAATTTTTGAGTGGTTACAGTTACATCGGACCTAAAAGAATATCTGTGCTAAGAATCAAACTCATCAATTAACAAGATAAAATAGAGAAAGAAAAGGAGCATCCGTTGCACGCAGTGGAAGAGGGATGGAAACTCACCCAGGTCGTCGGGGTGGACCATGGGCAGGAGTTGGGACATCCCCACGTAAACGTCAAATCCCTTCTCATCCATGCCCAAGCGGACGGTGGAGGCTTGCGTGATGGATCCGTACCTGTTGATGACGACAGAATTGTATTTAACGAGTAAAAACTTCTGGTAAGCGATCACCCCTGCAAATTAACAGTTGCATTATCGGTGGAGTCACAACTTCGCTGGCGGTGTTTAAGGCACCGTTCCTGAAGGTCCCTAAGTCGCATATGTCCGGAAATACCGCTGGTGGTTCCGGACCCATTCCATTACTTCAGCAGTTGATTGTATGTACAGAGGCTGATAAGGGCTGTTGATGCGGGATAAAGTGTACAATTTTTTTTGCAACACCCATAGGGTCGCACATGCGTGGCCACCTTTTAACAAAGCGGGCTCCAGTTACCTCACTCACCACGCAGAAGTGTAACACTTCCACTTCACGCCGGGTCTGTGAGGTAATTCCCCGGACGGACCAGCCCATTCATGCGACAGCAAAAACAGCTGTTGCGTGGCCCGACCACAGTTAAAACAAGCGCTTGCTAGTCAGCCTCCTTTTTCCGAACAAAAAAAAAAAGTAGTTGTCATCTCCGAGCACGAATGTCCACGTGCGTGTGTCTACCAACCAATTCGGCTCCATTTTGCCGTTCTTCGTGTTCCACGAGACCTGGTGCCGGTTGGCGAGCACCGCCGCCGTGAATGTGGAGCCGTTGTTCCCACCCCAGCCAACCAGCATCACGCCAAGGCGACCCACCTTCCGCGCAGTGCGTATGGCCAGCGACGTCTGGTATGGCTTCACCTTAACAAACGTCACTTGTAACTGCTATTGTATGTACAACCCTAATGTATTATTAACGACATCATAAGAGTCGCGGGTAAGCGGGTGGATGCAAATAGTCGTTCGTTGTGGCGTTCTAAGGGAGTTCAACAGTGGACATCTTGCGGCTGATTATGATGATGATGGTGATGAATGTATTATTTTTGTATAGTACCTTAGTGTAAATTAATCCTTACTAATATTATAAAGGCGAAAGTTAGTATGTATGGATGGATGTTTGTTACTCTTTCACACGAATACTACTGAATGGATTTTAATGAAGCTTAACAATAATATAGCTTATACATCAGAATAAGACATAGGCTATAATTTGTATACATATTTTTATGTATATCTGTCTTTCTGTCTGAATGTTACAACTTCAGCCTATTCTACGCAGACGTAGTCGCGGGCAGCAGCAAATACTTCATATTAAGACAAAAAAAATATACAAAACTTACAACAAAATTTTTAAGGGTAACTTAACTACATACCATACCTAATGTATTATTTTTAGTTATAGATATTAGCTTTAGTCTGAGGAAGTGATATGTTAACTAAAATAATACCGTACATGCAGTCGTTTAGGGGAACGCGAAAATAGTATCATAATATAAATGGTGAATTCACCAGACATTATCACAATTTGACATCGCCACTTTTCAAGATGAAGTGTCCTCGTTAATTTTATTGTATTCGTATTTCAAGAAAGTTTATTGAACTATTCTTCAAATTTTCTTATTTCAAAAACAAGTTCCAGATAGTCGTATTCCGTGCCCAAAATATTAAATAAATTATATGATAACGCCCGAACACTACTAAGACTGAAGAACTGCTTCTTTAAACAAAATTAGGCAATTATATTTTACTAGCAACCCGGCCCCGGCTTTGCACGGGTGCAATTCTGAATGTTTGTTTTTGACATCATATGAATTATATATATAAACATTTCTCTATCTATTACAGAAAACCGCATCAAAATCCGTTGCGTAGTTTTAAAGATCTAAGCATACATAGGGACAGATAGACAGCGGGACGACTTTGTTTTATACTATGTAATGATGAATTATTATTGTTTTATTATAGTTTGCACATAGGATAATGTGAGTAAACTAGATTGTCGAAAAATCGTTTTGAGCGCCACTCTGTATTCAAGACTGCGTTGTCTGAGTAACGTACCGAAACGCTCTAAACAAGTCAGCTTAGCCATCCGATATCTTCACGGCGCGAAAATCTCAACATCTGCCTTCTTTTTGTTGCATTTTGCAGTAATACTTAGTAACTTTGTAACCTACAGTTGCTATAAGTAAATTTTTAAAAACTAATTCTCTCAACGATTCGACTGCAACAGCATTCGAATAAGTTTTATTAGCTTGCGTATTGCATATTTAAAATTATCGCTGAAGATTTAGTTAAAAAAACTTCGACGCGATGATAAACGCCCAAAAACAGATGTTTTAACAAAACTAATTTACCGAATTTATAATGAATGATAAACTTTATATTATATTTTTCACGAAATTACCAAGAAATGACCACGATAACATCCGTTATTGCCTTCATTGAATTGTGTTATTTTCGCGTTAATAGAAGAATTTCTTAAACTTTTTAGGGTTCCTTAACTCAAAAGGTAAAAAGGAACCCTTACAAGATCACTCTCTTATCCGTCTGTCTGTCCGAGTGTCAGCAACGAAAATCGGTGGTTCGACTCATACTTGACCGGTTTTTTTATCTATATAACATGTTTGGATCAATAAAGAATTAAATTAAAATAATATAATTGTTTAATTCGCAAATTTTCACAACTTTTAATTAAGACACAATATTTGAAAACGCCAGCGGACATTGAGACATTGGCTCTGCGAGGTGGCATTCAAATATACGGGACAAGGACAAGCGAGGGTACACAATCGATCGAATGTTCTGGAAATTCCTGGACTTTTCGCGTCAAAAGCATAACGTTATTATCGAAATGCTAAAAAAACTTTATAAATTTAATTTTACTTAATATCCATAAAAAAAAATAGTGACCTAATTTTATGATTTTTTGGTATAAATGACAAATTCTTAGCTTTAAAATTAATCACACAGCATCTTAATAAAGCTTAACGTTATATTTCATTTTAATTATTATTTGTACTAAACTGCAGAAAAGTTATTCATCATTTAAATGAAAAAGTTACGCAAATAAAGTAACAATACTTAAGGTTACTTTAATTGTAATTGTAGTATTAAGAGAAACCTATCATATAGTTCTAATTAGCTTCTAGGCTGGAGCTTATAAAAAAATTTATAAATATTCTTATAGTACATTTTCCAATTGATATCAATTCACAACAGTAGAAAATGAAATAATATTTGATACTTAACCAAACATGTATCAATCTGTAATTACGTTTAAAATGAGCAATTCTTCTATATATGAATACATATCATTTGAATCTCAGAAACCACTCCAATGATTTTCATGGAATTTAGCATTCATTTAAGGGTTTCCGAACGATAAATTGATTTAGCTAGGTTACATTTTAAAACACGTCGTTTTATTTGCTCAGGTGGGAAATCGGGTGGTCCGAACCAAAAGACCATGGTTAGTCTTTTTAGCATTTTTTTTTTCAAGTTCCTTTTGTGAGAAAAAAAATCAAGAAAAGCTCAGTCATCCAGGAACTTTGTGATTAATATGACTCATTGCCATTAATAAAATTAACTGTTGAACATTTCTTAGATGGTTAATGAGTATAAATCAAATGTTGAAGCATTAAGAATGCGATTGCACACCAGTATATGTGTACTAGGAACTAACTCACAAGCTGCCAGCTATTTTACGGTGGTAGGGCCACGCAGCAGCCTCGGCTGTTGCACGAATGGGCAGGCCCGTCCGGGTAAGTACCACAACCTCACAGAAGACCAGCGTAAATAAAAGTACCCATAAATGAGAAATACTATCTTAAGTTTGTACAGTGAGGTAAGCCCATTTTCAAACTTTAGCATCTGTAAAAAGGTTTTAGAATGATGTCCATGGGCGGCGGTATAAATATCAAAAATAGTCTATGTTTGACAACTATGGCCATTTAAAAAAAAAAAAACAAAAGGCAGTGTTGAATGCTCAAATATTTATAGTGTAAGGACTATTAAAAATTTTATAGAGCATAATATAATAGTACCCATAAATATCTGCATATTAAGTTTGTACAGTGATTAAACATTGCATACTTTAGTTTGCTTAAAAAGGTTTTTGAGAATGAGAATGAGAGTATAATATCAAAAAATAGTGTATGTATTTAATGGCCATTTAAAAAAGCGACAGTTTTATTATTTTTATTCTTTTAAAATATTAAATTATTAATTAATTTCATAAAAATATTGCCTCACTTTCCATGCAACAGTGTTTTCATTGTACATTAAAACAAATTGGGTAAAAATTGACAGTGACAAGTTTTCCTGTATAGCAATAGAAAAATTATTGCAAATAGCAAGATTCTCCTTTTTGTGATTTTTTTTGTAAAAAATTCATATAAGGACATTAAAGATTAATAAGATATTGCCTATTTCAAAAAAAATTTTAAACGGAGTGCTAAATTAAAAAAATAACAAAATGTTTATTCACAAGTTTTCACTGTATAGCAATTAGCAGATAATTATTGAAACAAAGTGTGATTTTTCAAAACTTCATATAAGGAACATTAAGATTAATAATTATTGCTATTTCAGAGGTTGTTTTAAGACGTATTCATGTTCTACATAATTAGTGAACACAATTTTCTAAGATTAACATGTAGGAAACCGATAATATAAAAAAATAATTGGTACAGGAAAAAATCTGCCATGCATTGATTAACAGAAAGCATTATTAATAAAATGAAAAGTAAAAAAACAATAAACTGAAACTAACTTACCACCAACTCATTATCCTTCTTCGTTACTAATGTTTCTTCATACTCATAATCTGCATAGATGTAATCCTCAGTATATTTCACATTCTGGGAATTAATGTGCAAGCTTGAGGTTTTATCCATATTTATTAATACTTTTTACAACGACCTATCAATTATAATGTGTACTCTAGATTTCAGGTATTCCAAGTTTGCTTTCTTTTTGAGCGTTTCTCAAACACGTAATTCTATTACAGGTGCATGAAATCGAGCCTTGCAGAAATTGTTTATTTTTAATTGAACTTTTAAAGCAAAACTTTTCAGCTTCTGCCACAAGCCAAAAGCCGGCCGCAATCTCAAGTCGTTTTCTTTCTGTGAAGTGAATGATCAATGATGGATTCAGTCAGTATTTCAGTAATCAGTCAGACAATCAGTCAATTTCATTCGATTAATGAACGAACGAATCGAATGTATGATGTTGGTGAACAAATCAATGTTACCAGATAAAAAATAAGTACCACAGATTAGTATTCTATGTTTAATTTAGTAAAAATAATAAAATGTAATCAATTCAGATTATAAACATTATTAAATAAAAGTTATTTAAATAGTTTTAAAATTATTTACAGGTCTATTGCAAAATTTATGTAAATTTTATATTAAATATTTAAATGCATTCTTTAAAAATTATTCACAGTCCTTTGGTATATAATAGAAATAAATTTAGTAATTTTTTATCAAAACATAGATATGAAACAAATAGAAATATTTTGTCGTATTTCATGTCTCCAGAAGCGTACTTAAAAAAAAAATTATCGGGCGACGGGTCGAAGCGGGTAATAACACTAAGGGAATGGGATGGGAGGGGAGGTTTTCTTGCTTTTGTCTAAACTGGTTTCAAACATTGTATTGTATTGTATAGAGTTAAGACTTGGTAGTGTGTGTAATCATGATTTATGACATATGAAATTCTTATTTACGAAGCATACATTAACCATTTACATAACGTTTACCTATCAATATATGGACAAGATATTACATAGCAATATAGATAATAAAATTATTATTCATACAAACGCTCATGCGCCCTACTCTTTTAACCCGATGTAATTTAAATATTGTATAAATCAACCTAGACTATTGATTTAAAACGCCTGTGAGATATTATAATATTACCTTAAAACTTCCTAAAATATTCGTTGACGAGTGGTTGTTTAGAGGTACATAGAAGTAGAACATAGAAATGCATTCGATGACAGGTAGGTAGGTACTTATAGGTTAAAGGATGGAATCTAATAATAATAAAAAAAGAAGATTGAACCCGACTACTCTATTCAATGTATACATGTGTGCGTTTGTTATGAATGCTGTGTGCCGTTTGAAAGAGATTACAGTGCATTTTTAAAAGAATCTCATCTGTTCTGTTAATTTACAAGAAATAGGCCAATGATACGTTGAAAGTTAATATCAGAAATTGTTTTATTTTAAATATAGTTAATTTATTATATTTCTTTAAAATATACAGTCTAAAAAGGAAACGGAAATTAGTTTTATAAAAACTCTAAAAATGCTTGTAGGTACTTGTAATTATGTAAACAAAATCTAACGTTTTCAGTTGAACAAACTCGATGTGAAGTTAAATAAAAATATTGTTAGTACGTAACTAAACTTCTACCTTACTGCTTGTCAGGAATGTATGTGCGCTAGTGTACAATTTATAAAGTTGTATATATTTAATTACGGTATAATAAAGCATGCGGGGGGCGAGGCGGCGCGGCGCGCTCTCATATTCCGTATATTGATTGTGTGCGAGGGGGCCGGGGCAAGGAGGGGGCCACGGCGTGCCCCACTCTGTTTTTTACGACACGGCTTTCTGTGTAACATAATAAGTATTTAAAATTTTTGTGAAATGTTTCGGTGTTATTTGTGAAAATTCGGGAAGTCGGAAAAGCGCAATCAAGGTGAGGAAATCGCACTAAGGCGTATTTTGTCAAAATTTCTGTCTTATAAAATATAATATAAATAAAATTTTATAGTTCTAAATTCCGTCGGCGGCGCGTACCTACAGTATTACACTGTCATACCGCGTACGTATAGTGTTTTTTACGGGCATCGTTCTAAAAATAAGTTGTAATAATTATAATTTTATGTAGCGGTCGCAGCAGAGACGGTTTTCTGGCGATTTTTTACTAGACGTGAAGTAGTGAGTGATTTGTGGTTGATATAGTGTTGTGGTGGTGCAGATGCAGGGGCTGGTGAGCGACAAGACGTTCCACTTGAAGTGGAACAACCACCTGCAAAACTTGAGCCAGCTGTTCACGACCATCTACTCGTCGTCGGCGCTCGCAGACGTCACGCTCTCCTGCCGCGATGGCACCCTTAAGGCTCACAAGCTCGTCCTGTCGGCTTGCAGCCCTTATTTCGAGCAAATTTTCAAGTAAGTATTTTTGGGGTGGTAGATTATTTCCGTGTAGTTAGTATATTGAAATAATTTGGTGATATTATAAAAATTAAATACATTAAATATTTACAAAAATGAAATACAATAAATAATTAAAAGCTATCTAACCTACATGTAACAGTGGTCTGTTTGTTAGAAGTGTATTAACTAAATGAAATCATAAAACTTAATTTACAATACACCATTTTGTTCAAATTCATATTACCTTTTTTAATTTATTTATAGAATTTTTTTTTTTTTAACTAATGTGGAATTTTATTTTCCCATAGGGATAACCCATGCCAACACCCTATAGTGATCCTCAAAGGAATACCATTCTCGGAGATAAACCTACTTGTAGAATTTATGTACAAGGGTTCAGTGGATGTACAAGAGCTAGATTTACAGTCCTTAATGCATACAGCATCCGAACTTGAGATCAGAGGATTGGCATATGAGGCTCGTGATAATGCAGCGCAACTACTCAATGTTAATTTGGAGTATCCCACATACTCTCAGACAGTCACTGTGCCGCAGCAGGCATACACACAGGCACGCACTGATGTGGAAAGGCTTAAACAGGTGAGACTTATTTGATTCATTTCCATCAGCCAATGCAGAATACTATTAAAATACACAATATTATTTTAGTGCAGGAATTACAATTTCCTTAATATTTAATAAACTTAATATTAATAACATTTTAATCTTCAAGTTAATATTTCTGTTCACATGAAAATAAAATTACATTTTTAATATGCGCAATTTTCTATAAAATTGGCGGGGGCAACCAATAATCTTAGTAGCGAGGCATATGGTTGAACTTGTACATCTGTTTCGAATACTCATAGGTACTGGTATTGGGACTAATGACAATTTGGTTTTTTGCTGGGCTTTCTTAATTAAGCCAAAAAAAGTAGCCAGGTATGATATTTAAATAAAGCCATACATTAAATTCAAAATAGAGCATGTGGTTGACTACTTCTACTTAGTATTATTATTATAATAAGATGATGTCACTTGTACAGGTGCATTCACGCAACTATGATAATAAATAAATGTAAAGAAATGAAATTGTTAAATTTATTGAAATGCTCGACTGTGAACCATAATGAAAGTTATAAGTTATGCATTTGCTATAAGATGCCAAGTCTCTTTTAGTATAAAAACCAGATATTTTTCAAATGCTCACAAAAACAAATAACTGTAAATTGCTTCCATCTTGTTTTGAATGGTGATTCAATTGGCTTTTATGTGCTCATATAATAATTCCAATTTATATAACTTCAATGAGATAGTTGACAATAGTTAGTATCATTTCAAAGTTACAATAAGTACTTAAATACAGAACTTATTCTTTAAATGAAAAATAGTGTATTATGGTTTTGCACAATATTTCTTAATATTTTTGTCATCATGACATGATGCATAACTGCTTTAGAAAAATTAGGTAATAATTAACTGCTTAAGAAAAAATTAGGTAATTTTACATGTTTTGTGAATCTGGTTTGACAATACGACATTTGTCTTCTCAGATTTTATGGACATTTTGTTTAAAAAAATGATGTAGGAAAGAAAATTTTTGTACTATTCTTATAGACACGTCTTTGCTTAAGGATATTTAAGCAGTGCATTAAAATTTATATATAGATCTTTAGAATGACTTAAAAAGATTAGTTGAAATATTCAATTTATGCATAGTATGAACAGAAGTTTTATTGATAAATCGCATGCAATTTTTTTGTTACCTGTGTTTGTGGACTTTCCTTTGAAGAATCTATTATGATATCACTAATTCCTAGTAAAAATTCAATAGATGGTTACTGAATTTTTACTAACATTATAAGTTGTTAGCTTTTTTTTGTAGTCTTTACTATTTTTGAGCATTATACAGAAAAAATTCTAGGATCAATTTTTTATTTAATATTGAACATTAAGCTAATTATGAATATTTCTCTAGTTTTTGTAAACTATGATATAATATGTATGTAATATATTACATGTTTTTTTTTGTTTTGACTCGATGGTGCCGTTGCTAAGCTATGGCTTCCGCGTCGAGGGTCATGAGTTCAATTCTCAAATGGGATAAGTATTTGTGTGACCGACAAATAATTTTACTGGATCTGGCTGTTTGTTTCCCAAGGAGGGTCAGGCAGGTGGCCAGTTGTAAAAAACATAGCCAAAACCGCTTACAACTTATTCACATCTTGTGCCAACCCCACCTAGGTTGGGATAAGGACAGGAGTATGATGATGATGATTGTGATATTAGGTGATTTATAATACATAAATCTCTCGTTTTTACCAGTGCATTTTACCATAAAATGTCAAACTAATCAATATGTTTCTTGTTTTATGAAAATATATAGAAATAATTTTTAATAAATTAAAAATAATTTGTAATTAAGGATTGCCCTACTTTCAATTGGAAAAGATTCTTACGGAATATCAAGTAATCTTTAATTAGGAGCAAGATAAAAATGACTAGCGTATGTTACAATATACAATAGCCATATTTATCATTTCATAGTTAATTTATGTGGTATTAACTTTGGTACTTTAATTTCCACATTAATAGCCTAATTTTGTTAATTTATGAGCAATATCAGGATAACAATCTTTTTAGCGTTAGGTGTAACATTAAAAAAGAAAAACTACTATTAACATTGAAGATGAAATTATAAAAATTATTTCCTAATTGCAAGGCTACTTTGTAATGGGTTGAGTATGATTTATTTTATAATTTCATATAAGTAACACACACACATGTGTCATGATAAATCTGTCAGGAGTATACAAATAGACTGCATAAAATAAATAAATATTTCATGGGACAATGTATATTTTGCTTCAACAAAATCCCAGAAAATGTTCAAAATTTATCAATTGCTACATTAAAAAAAAAATGTAAAAGAATGTTTGTGTTAAAGGCTATTATAATATTTATGGTTATTTATATTATAACACACTCTGGAAATGAATTGATGGCTCCTGGCTTTAATTGTACATTAATATATTGTTAATGTGTTCTTACTGTCAAAAAATGGCCTGCCGAGTTTCTTTCACTGGTTCTTCTCAGGTCAGTGGCTTTTTCCGAACCGGACATAGTATTTTGACGATCAATAAGTGAGTGTAATGCTCCTATGTTGAATAAAAAAGGATATTTGAATTTGAACCTATTTAATTCCACAAGTATGTATGTAAGAAAGAGCGGTCTCTTGGCTAGAGTCGTTATAGGTAAATTTTGGGCCGTGGCGTGGAATGACGTGCAATAAATTATCAGTATTGTTTATCCTTTCCATACAAGGACAGCCTAATATTTCGGTTAGCTATGTCAGCCTATCTTTTCTTCGTGAGAAGATGGCATTCGAGCCGGTGGTCCACCTGATGGTAAGTAACAACATCCGCCCAACGGCATTTGCAACACCCGTAGGGTTGTAGTTGCATTGCCACCTTTTAATGGAGTGGGCCCCGGCCACCTCACTCGCCAGACGAAACGCGGAAGTATAGCACTTCCACTTCACGCCGGTCACCTGTGTGGTCGCGGTACTTACCCGGACGGACTTTGCCCATTTGTGCAACAGCGAAGACTATTGCGTGGCCCTACCACTATTGACCACCTTATTTCAGTGCATTATTTTTCAATATTGTACATATATTCGGTGAACTAGCGACGGAGGGACAAGAGGTTTTAATTCAAATTAACAAGTTTTCCGTTTGTCGGACTTTTTCCGCGAAATATTCACTTTAATGCTTTCACGCCCGATGTACGGCAACAGGCTTACCACCTGTCATGTTTGATACAAAGATGCTTGGTGACAAGCTTATTCACCCACCCTGCTATGATTTAAGACATAAGAAATGTTTGTTATGTATTAAAGAAAATGTATTTTTTTAAATGACATGTAAAAGATTCAACTATTAATTTTACTCAAATCCTATTCCATTTCATTCTTTGATACTTCACTAGAATAAACAGACTATCTATCTAAGAAAACTTATAGTCGAACTTGAAAACTATCCTAGTCGATTTCATTGATATTGTCGCTTGCTCTTATTTGTGATCAGCTTTACACTAATATTGTGCGTTTACTCACCATTGTCACATGACCAATTACCCTTACGCGGGATGATCGAGGAAGTCCGATGAAGGAATGCGAGGAAGTATTCGATGACACTTCCAGTTGTAGCCAACTAGGGGCAACTGAGTGTGATTACCCCAGCTACTAGGCTAGGCCCACACATTGCACACTTATGCTGTTGTAACACGAAGGAAGTATTGCTACCTCCAAGAGGACCTGAATTAATACAGTGGCTGATACCGTTGCAAGTTTGCAACACGACGTAGGCTCACGACGCACTCCTTTTGTAAGTGGTAGGGCCACGCAATACTGTTGTTTCGCTGTTGCACTAATGGGCAAGTCCGTCCGAGGAAGTACCACGACCTCACAGAAGACCGGCGCGAAGTTATACTCGTGCGTTTCTTCTGATGAATGAAGCAGCCGGCGTCCACTTTGTTAAAAGACGCCAACGCATCTGCAACCCTATTGGTGTTGCAAACGTCCATGGGTGGCGGTTAACACTTAACATAAGCCGCCAACTCGCTTGCCACCATCTCACATAAAAAAGTACTCCCATGAAAGACTGACGACTACTGCTTATACGCTAACATGCTTCCTCCGTCCTCCTTATGTTTGCAATGCACCAGAAATCCCTCTTCATCATCTCTTTTACTTTATTTTGTCTCTTAAAAATCCTTGGCATTTACCGGAAAGAAATTTCTCGTTATTTTATGAAAAGGTGAAAAACATGATCGTAAACGTGACGAACTTGACATTAAACGATTGCTGTTTCCTCCGCGTTAAGAAGAATTTCAACAATATGTTTTGGGACGTTGTGACTCTTCATTATCGATGTATATAGAGAGAGTATAAAAGATTTCCTCCATTCAGATTCTACACGAAAAGAGGTAATCACCATTCTATTTATACTCAGTTTTATTTTTCTTGTTTGGATGTTATACACGCGATATATGAAAACGTTTACTGACGGTTTAGTGCGCGGAGCACGGACAAACTAATGTTCGTCGCTGGTTTGATTCTGACGTCATTTTCGTCAGTTTGTAGTTTCTTTTGAGTTCTGATGTTTTATATAGAACTAGCTTTCCGCCCGCGGCCTCGCTCGCGTTGAAGCCCTTAAATGAATACCTTTCAACCCTTTACAACACTTTCCAATAGCCTATGTCCTTTCTCAGCCTCTAGTTTATCCGTGTACCAAATTTCATTTAAATAGGTTAAGTAGTTTTGCAGTTTAAGCGAGACAGACAGCCAGATTTACTTTCGCATTTATATAATATTAGTATGGATAATTTTTGTTTTCGTATACCATCTCCAACTTTCCATTTTAATTTGTCAAATATTACTGTGTTATCATTCTAGTCTGATGATTTAGGTAAGTCGATTGTTTCAACTATCTACTATTTTTTGTTCTTCGTCATTTTCGATGACGTTATTTATAAAAAAAAAATGTTATAATTTATTGTCTTTAAGAATAATTCTCGGCTAGCCTCCTCCGACACTTACATATTTCAGCTGAAGTGTTTAAAAAAAAAAAGTCTAATAATAGTACTCGTCATGGGTGGCGGTGACTAATGTGCAGAGCATTGCAACACTTTTTCTGATGTCTTTTTACAATCTGTACCGAGATCACAACAACGTAGGCGGTAATTCGTAGTAACAAAACATCGAGTCCGCGAAACTCCGGCGTTTCGAAATTATTCAAACTTTCCATTTTGCCTTATTATATTTATATTTAAGTGCTGATTTTGAGTCCTATTAAATGGATATCTTGTATAGATTATTGCTAATTAAATTTCTTAGATTTTTACCTCACGGAAACGTTTTCGTTGTTCTTTTTTAATTAAAACATAATTTAACCTAAGAATAACATTACACATATAGTGTAATTATGAATTCCGTAAATATTTTTTTCTTATTATTTCTGACTTAATTACAACATTAATCAATAAACAATTTTGTTACTTAATTCGTCAATACATTTTCTAAATTACTTCACATAGTATGTGAAATATATTTAAATTTGTTTAACGATTTTAAAATCAAAACTTGTTTTTTTCTTCTTAGTTTCCTGTTAATTTTTTTAATTTATTTTTTTTACGTTGATTATGTTTAACTGCTTTTATTATTTAAATTGTTATCAATGTGTTTTCAAGTAGTTATTATTAAGATATTATTCTTTTTGAGTTTATTTTAATATGTTCAGATTTATTTCAAGGTGGTATGAGGACAAGTCTTTTATCTGATAATTTTATCATTAAATAAACATGACGTCAGATATAACTAGATATACTGGATTGTTTGTAAAATATTTTAGCATTTAACGCCACCTCGCTGTTTATCTTTCTATATTTTTTATTTGTATCATAACAAATGTTAAATACGGGAACCGTCTATGAAATATTATAGTATTTATATTTTTGCATTTTAGTGTAGCATTGCCTGAATAACTATAAAAATTATACAAGCCTCAATATTTTTTTATCGAGGAGGGAAATAATCTATTTCACACAATGATTGTATTGTTGTATTTAATTATTATTGTGTAGACTAATTAATATCGACGCATACGGAGCAGTACTGTAAGACAGAAGAACAGACTTGTAAGGCATAACTAAACTGTTCTACATGTTTAACGAGTTCATCGCAATTTATTAATAATTACAGAGTTCTTGAGTTTTTATGATGAAGAATCGACCACTTATTCTATAATACTACAGCTGGCCGGGCAGGTGTTGCAATGCCCTTTCCAATAGATGGCGCTGTATATCATAGCTATGATGATACGGACCATCGGTCCAACTATACATGTGTATTATGTGATATAAAGTTGTAAATTAGACGTACTAAAGTTACAGCTAGAAAGGCCCTCATCATACAGAAACCACTAACTTATGTATGTATACTTACCGTGCACTTATTAAGTAACATACAGCTTTTGGTCGATACTTCAGTGTACTAGAGTTCAATCATATTAATCAATGAAAATTTCTTTGATATTAGACATTTTCCATTTTTACGAAACTTATTTTTAAAGTACATGAATACGTCAACATCTTATAACCCTGTAATAAGAGTATTAAGAAGAGTTAAAAATTAAAACCCAATACGTTTTTTAGTTTTACGATTTTTTTCTAAATTAATTTCGAAAGCAAGTTTTTTTGCTATATCGTTCGTTGTCATAAAATTCCTCAGACTATTAATTTAAAAAGATCGTGCAAACAAGAACACAGGAACAATAGATGAGGATTATTTTAAGTTAATATTACCCTTAACTGCCCATAAATTCGGGCAAGCCCCCGCAAGGTGCTTCGTATTCGTATGAATAATATATGTCAGTTAAAATATTCACTTGAATTCAACGGTCAGTTACCGCCATGTTGTTGCAAAACATATACATTGTTGCCACCATTAATAAGTTACCGCCTCTATGGTCTCGAGTTACTGGTATTGCCAGTTCCTTGCGAACATTTCCATCCTTCGCTTAAGTGCTATTACCTCTTACCTTTTACTCACTGATGTTTTTGTTTTCAGTCCGTATACTATTCACTTTTCCGTTTAGCACCTGCCATCTACTTCTCACCATGACAAGGGTTGACTGGTAGAGAATGCCATTAGGCATTAAGTCCGCCCATTGTAGCCTTTAGCCTAAGGTGTAACAATAAAGTATAAATAAATAAATAAATATATAAATAAAGCTTCATCGAACGCAGAACCCGCGGGCTAACCAGGACCTAAGATTTATCCTTACTAATATTATAAACGCGAATGTTTGTATGCATGGATGGATGTTTGTTACTCTTTCACGCAAAAACAACTGAATAGATTTTAGTGAAACTGCAATAATTTTGCCCTTACGTCAGAATAGCACATAGGCTATAATTGATAAAGATATGTGTGAATTATCCAACATATAGGTATAGGAAAAATACACATATAGGAAAAAAAATTATCCATCTGATGGTATATTCTGTTGTACAATAAAGAAACTCATCTTAATTACTTTTGGCCGCGCCGGTGAAGCCGCAGTTAATAGCTTGTATAAGATAAAGGGATTGGTGTTCAGTCTGAATTTAACATTAAACCACCACCACGAAAATTCATAATTTTCTATTTATATGTCATTGTATATAACCGTAGTATAAATAATTCTGAGATTCCCGAGCGAGTCGCATCCGGGGATTATGTAAATATGAGGTATTTTATCTGCAGCACATTCTGCACAGCGTTAACATACTATTAATAATTCAAGGAATAGAGAAATTCATGTGGTCTTTTAATCAATTTCTAAACCGGCTTCCGCACAGGTAGAGACTAAAACAAACCGTTTTTTTACGTACCATTACAAACTATGATAGAAGTATAAAATACTAGCTGTAGTCCTCGACTACCTCTGCATAGAATAGGCTGAAGGTGTAACATTAAAACAGAAAAACAAATATACATAAAATATGTATATAAATTATAGCCTATGTCTTATTCTGACGTATAAAGTGTATTATGGTAAAGTTTCATTAAAATCCATTCAGTTGTATTTGTGTGAAAGAGTAACAAACATCCATCCATGCATACAAACTTTTGCCTTTATAATATTAGTAAGGATGTAAGGATTTACAATATAATATGGTGATGTATAGTTTTTGATACGTCTATGTATTTTTTTTATGACCATGGAACTTAATATTTTTATTTAGAGATTGCAGCTTTTCAATAGCCATTGAATCACATAAAAACTTACAGTTTTCAAGCCCTAATCATTATAATATATAATTATGTAAAGCAGCGATAAACTATTTTTTTTTAAATTAAAATAGTCAGCATTTATAAAGTTGTTCCGACATTTTATATTACGGCATTTCAACTCGCTGACTTGTTCAAAGTTAATCATGTCGAGTGTTATTTACCGTAGTTCTCGGTACCGTTGCCACGGCGACAGAACAATTTGAAGTTGGATTATAGGTTATTCCGATAAATGTGAACACGAATGTTTTTAAGAGCTTTTCCGTTAAAGCTCTCTAAGGCTTTGCCATATCCGAGGTGCTATGAATCCTGAATCATTTAGAACTAGTGAAGTTACACAGTCTCTTACTGAGTTGTATAAGCTATCCAAACCGGCGTTCTGCGTTCGTACCTTTTTGATTTTTTGTTTTTTAAACGCTACTTTTATTCCCTGTGGTTAATTAAATGAATAAAAAGGGAAAAAAACCCATCGAAGCGACCAGTAAATTTTACTAAAGCAATATAAATTCATTAAAAACTTTTTCGAAACCGGACGCGAATGCAATTCCAGTCCGTTCCGTCCCCCCAGCTCCCTTTCTTTTTTCGAATCGAGATGCACGTCGGCGTGAATGCTTCCATATTTGAAAATGAAAAAAAAAAAAACACGCTCAGATGCTACTGCGGCCTGGGCATAGGTAGTTGAGAGGCGATATTATTTTTCTACATACTCAGACGTCACGAACATAGAATACAATATTTCTCCTTTTTGTCTGTATAATCTAAGAGTTCTAAACAATAAACTGTTATAGATAGATATATAGAGCTTACCAAAGTTGATAGTCTTTGGTGTCCTGTGAAATTAGTCAAAATTAGCCATAAGTCTAACATCACATGTCGAATGGAGATGGAGTTTATTATTAAAACCGTAGTGTAGTAATTTAATTGGATTTGATATTTAACTAAAATATTTTTAAGTACACAGAATTTTTACTTTTACATGCATGTTTATAACACCTCTTCAGACTATAATTTATAAAGGCGAAGTTTGTATGTAACACCTGTTACATACAAACTTTCGCCTTTATAATCCTTACTAATATTATAAAGGCGAAAGTTTGTATGTGAGGATCGATGTTTTTTACTCATTCGAGCAAATACTACCGAATGGATTTTCATGAAACTTTACAATAATATACCTTATACACCAGAATAAGAAATATTCTATAATATATAAAGATATTGTGTGAATTATCCAAAATAAAGGTAATGATAAGTGTCAACTAAGTAGTGTACAATAAAAAACTCATTGTTAATTCCCTTTGGCCGCGCGGGTGAAACCGCGGATAACAGCTAGTAAATTATAGTTATTAATTTTTTTAATCAGGTAAAGAATTTTCAAGAATGTTTTAGAGATATGAAAATTAATGGCATATAAAACCATAAAAACGCTACAACAAAATTGTATATTTATCTGTTCGAATCACTCATTTATTTTTGATCAGTGAATTAATTATTATATTTATATGATATAATATTCATAAAGCACAAAGCCATAATGAATACATGCAAATTGTGAATTTAATATGTACTATGAAACGAACAGATAAGCACATAAATTTAAATCAAACAAAACATATACACGCGTCGAACAAGTCGGCCTCTTTTGTTAAGATTTAAAATTGCAATATAATCTTTGCGAAACTCGAAAATAGATAATATCTCCTGTTGCCGGGCTCACGTTTAGCATTCATAGAAATGATTACATCTTACAATTAAAGAAATTTGCATTCACGAAGTAATAATGGCAGGAAGTACAGACGTTTATATAATTTACAGCCAGCTGAATATAATAAAATCTGTAGCTACAACGCGCAAGATTGGCTTAATGTGTATAGGAGGCGAGTTCCATTGTTCCAAAAATGTTTTTTTTTTAAATTATTTACGCGCTCATTTCAACTGCCAGCAAGACTATATGTCTGTATAACTTTATTTATTAGTAAACTGCCCGTCATTATAAAGAACTTTTATTTAACTTTTCACGGGGTGTTTGAATTTTGAATATAATTCAGCTTATTTAAGTTAGGGAATCTATTATAGACAGATAATCGATCTAGCTATGTTTTTAGCTACAACGCAAGTACTTATATAGATTCATGAGGGATTACGAACACGTCATATAAATATTTAATGCTTTGAAAGGTCATATAAAAATTATGACCTCCACTACGTAAGACGTTTACGTAAGCTTTTCAAGTATGCACAATACAGTTATATTACTTACAATAAAGGTATTGGTCGTCGAGACATGTACAATAACATCGTTTCGTACGCATAGCTTGACAGGCTGCCAGCTTTTGCCAAAATTTACAAGTTTTTTTAACGGTGGAAGGGCCACGCAACAGCTTCGGTTGTTGCATCAATGGGCAGGTCCGTACTGTGAGGTCGTACCACGACCTCACAGAACACCAGCGTAAAGTGGAAGTGTCAAATTTCGGTGTTTAGTCGGATGAGTGAGGTAGCCGGAGTCCACTTTACTAAACGGTGGCAGCGCATCTGCAACCCTACGGGTTTTGCGAATGTCCATGGGCGGTGGTTATCACTTAACATCAGGTGAACCGCCAGCCCACGTTTGCCACCTTCTCACATAAAAGAAATCCCTAAATTGTACAAGGCAAACTGCTTTTTCTAACCGCGATTATGACGCTATCCTCACTTATAATCAAATATGAAAGTGGTGAGGTATACTATCCTGACCTGTACTCACTATTATCACTGGCTAGTAGAATGGGGTATTGTATCATATTAGAACTCTTTCACATTTTTAAGACTGATAATTTAACCCAATACCAAAGAAATGTGCACTGTATTTCCCTTCAAATGTGTATTTTTTTTTCCTCTTTCTCATTCTCAACATTTGTTTCATTATTTTTGTTGTACTTTTAATATTTATATCTGGTACGAGGTTTATTCAATGTAACTGCATATGTTGGTCTATATTTATTCCTGAAGAATACAGAATAAGAATGTGAATTTAATATTTGTTATAGCAACATTGCGGCTCAAACTTACGTATCGTTTAAACGCTTAAATATAATTTAAACTATAACTAATACGTAAATATTATCTGTATGTAAAAACTAGTCGCACAATTATTTTATTATTTGACCGCTGTCTGTAGGTATTGTAAAAAAGCAAATTTTATCGCGGTGAAATATATTAAACATTATTAAATTTCATGATAAAGACTGAGCGATAACTTTGGTTATAATAATAAAAAAAAATGTATTAAAAACATGATAACTTTATTTTTGTGTGTTATATGTTTTTATATCGCATTTCACGTTGTAACTATCGCTTTGACGATTTGGAGTTTTATTTCGTCTTACTTTAAAACCTAATTTTATTTAGTAATATTTTTTTTCCTCCAATTTATACTCTCGATAGTGAAAATTCGCCAAGCTTTTATCTTCTACTTTGAAACGATAAATATCAAGAATTGTCATAGAAATATGCCAATATCACAAATTATCGGAAACAATGAATCATTATAATTATTTTATAATCATTATAAGTATTTTAAGCGTCTTCCGACATATACATGTAACATTGCATGTAATCTAATTATTTTTGGATTCACCACGTGCTTGGCTGTGAAGGTGAATCGTTGGGAAACCTCCATATATAAGTAGTAACTAAAAAAAAATGTTTCCAACATATATGTCACCTTTACCAATGAGTGGGGTCGCGTAGAAGATTATAACTGTGACCTTTCTGTACAGAGCAGACCGTTAATGTGGTAGGTTGCTGGTGCACGAGTGTCCAGGGTCATCCGGGGAAGTACCACGGCCTCACATAAGAACAGCGTGAAGTGGAAATATTACACTACTCAGTCTCGTCTGGTGAATAAGATAGCCCGACCCCACTCTTAGTTGGCAATGTCCATCGGTGGCGGTTATCTTTCTTTCTTTTTTCTTTTCTTCTTAACATCGGGCCAATCGCCAGCTCGCTTGCCACCTCGCCCAAAGGAAAGAGCTTTGCCCAGCTGTGTCATATAATATACTAGCTCGTGCCCGCGACTTCGTCTGCGCAGGATTAGTACTTCGAGTAGCTTATTTTCTTCTCCAAGGTCCTCTTTACATATAAATGTGTACATATAAGGTATAAACCTAATTTCATCAAAATTGGTTCTGCAGTTTAGTTGTGAAAGTTACGCTATGTTAGACAGACAGACACTTTAAGAGACTCTTGTATCTTTATAACTTATAGCCTGTGCTATACTAATGTATTATAAGCTCCACTCAGTAGTCTTTCGTGAAAGAGTAACAAACATTCATTCTCTTGCGTTTATAATGTTAATAAGTAAATAACATATAATATATTAAATTTGTTTAAATTTATTTAAAACAATGTTCGCATTCTATGAATATTATGAATGTGCCAGCATTTAAGTGAACTTGCTTCGCCTCAGCGGACATGGCGTGTCTTCTTTCTCAACTATAATTTTCTTTCACCGCTGAGCGCACGAATGTCACTTAAACAATTCAAAGTAGCTTGAGATTTGAGTTTCAACTAGGGTTGTGTCATGTGTGTATCGAGCACAATCAAAAATACAACGCAATTATATTCAGCCTAAAACTATTGCAATAATAAAAACAGGCTATCGTAATTTTAACCTGAACATGGTTATAATATCTACCTTACAGAATTTCGTTTAGAATGAGATTTTGTACGAAAAACGTCCAAAAAACGCCAATAACTTTTACGGAGTCATTTCCACTCGGAGTCGAACGCGTGCTCTCAGCACCCATGTTCAACTTCCCAGCCACTGAGTCACTAATGTGTATCTCGGAGCGCTCGCTATAGTTCGTTACATTCGTAATTTAGTCTGGCGTACTCGTTTTTTTTTTAAATATAATACCGTTGAACCCGGATACGTTGACAGTAATAACATCACAATTGGCCGCTGCTCGTAGTCCACATCTTGTTTCTAATATAACGCTTGTTATCATTTATAAAAATTGCAAATACAATTATTTAATAGCATTTTTTATCTTTACTACTTTTCCAAACATCATACTTCCATAGTCAATGTATAAGTGACACATGAAAGACAGTAGAAATAGTTTAATTTACAACGTACTCTCATGAATCTGGGAAATAATTGCCTGCTTTTACATAAAAGCGATCGGTTTAGAACGTTCAATTAGGGATATGTATCGTCAGTTACAAAGACAAAGAGTAATTGTGGAAAGAATATAACGAACTCGTGTACATTGAAAGTATTATTCTTTTAATTAGATAATACTTATCACCATTACTAGATTGCTCGTGTCTGATGTAGGCTAGGAGCAAAGATATGAAAATAGAGAAAAGAATATGCAGAGAGGAAAATACGAAAATATACACGATTTCAAAAGCATACGTAAAAGCGCAGAGGCGGGTCAAAGGTCATTGAGGTCATAGCCCGTTCTCAAACAAATAATTTTGCTTTTTACTAGTCTTACGTTGGGACGAAAAACTCCGTTACTTTTAAAGTGTCGTAAAAATTGTATTTACTTTTTTTATGTCCTACTAGTTTACACTATATTTTGTCCAAAATATTTAATACTTAATAACGCACACTTGGTGATATTAGAGACAGTTTACATTATGACATATTTGACGATATTCTGGATAATAAGCCTTTCCGCTATTTGATATGCCCATAAAAGTCGCTATTATTTAAAGGAAATATCACAAATAAATATTACGATATAATGTGTGTATTAGGTAGAATCAATAGGTAGGTATAATCAGTTTACAGGTATTCAAATTCACTCAGTACAAACGGAGAAACAATTTGTTTGTCTGCAGTGATAGTGTATGCGTGTGTATGCGTGCGTGTGTGTGTGCGTGGGGGCGCGCGAGCGCGCGCGCGTGTGTGTGTGTGTGTGTGTGTGTGTGAGAGAGAGAGACAGAGAGAGTATTTGTGAGAGAGAGAGAGAGTGTGTGTGTGAGACAGAGAGAGGGAGAGTGTGTGTGTGTGTGTGTGTGTTATCCTTACTAATGGCCAATCGCCCGTCCAGATACACATGTACCAGCAGTCGATGATGCGGGCGGAGGAGATCCGCAGGCGACGCCGCGACGACACCCCCGGCACCCACACGGCAGTGAACAACATACTGGCGGCCGCCGCCAGGGAGATGGAGGAGGCGAGGCAGGCGGCGCGCGGCGGCGAGCGCGTCGTCGCCAGCATACAGACGGAGCAGGAAGGTATGCTACGCGGCTCCCTGTGCATGCTCGCGGAGCGCTCGACGCCAACAACTCTACTCAAACTTTTCAGCCGACACTTTTGTTCATCTCTCACACGATAGTTGCGTCTTTTGAAGTCTGCACGTTTTGAATATTTTTTTTATAAGAGGCTCATAATGACAGATGACGGTTCACAATAATGTTAATCGCCGCCCACGGAAATGTCCCCCCGTAGGGTTGCAGATGCGTCGCCAGGTTTTAATAATGTGCAGTAATGTGTTCAAAAAAGGCAGAAGTATAACACTTAAAATTCATACTTCTTTTGTGAGTTGGTTCTTCCCAGGACGAACTCGCCCATTCGAGTAAAAGCGAAAGCAAAAAAAATAGTTTTGGGAAAAAGAACTGTTGAATTTCTTTTAAATCTAAAGATATTAGAAATGAATTAAAGAATAATACTGATAAACGTCAAATTGAGTTCCTTATAAAAGTGATAACATTTTAACGCGGAAGCGATACGACAACACCCAGCTCGTGTATCCGAAACCCGAGCCTGCGTTGTTAATTCCAAAAGCGAAATAAAACTTTATTATAATCGACCTTAATACTCGTCCATAAGAACTGATTTGTACATCCAAAATACCATTAAGCACATCTCCGCGGCCAGTATTGATGCGGGTGGAAAATAGAAAATCGTAAAACAATATTTTTAAACAAGTTTCACTGCGGTGTTCGTTGTCTGTTGTACGAATGGGCAGGTCCGTCCGTGTAAGTACCACGACCTCACAGAAGACCGGCGTGAAGTGGTTTACACTTCTGCGTTTCGTCTGGTGAGTGAGGTAGCCGGGGCCCACTTTATTAAGAGGTGGCAACGCATCTGCAACCCTACGGCTGTTGCCAATGGGCACCGGTTATCACTTAACATCAGGTGAACCTCCAGCTAGTTTGCTACCTTCTCACATTATAATAAAAATAACCCATTATATTCTCTCCCTCTGCGGCGTACATCCTTGAAAGTCTATTGGCTCAAAATATTTATATAGCTAAGTAAAAGGACAAGGCTGATCAGAATTTTATTCTTTAGAGCCAAACTTCGAAATTGCTTGTGGTGGGTTTTTAAGTAATCACTGAAAATCGGCGATGTAGTTTTTTTACTGCAGCATTCTGTTCAGTTGCCTCTCTTTTTGGCGTCAATTACGGTAGTCAACAACTAAAATTATAAATAATGAAGGTTTATATTTATATGTCTAAGTTTTGACAATTGCTATAAAAGTGTTGAGGACGTCAGTCCGTGTGGCGTCGAACATACCTCTCTTAAAACCTGTGCATTACTTAATTCAGATTCAGAGTAGAAGATTTGTTGTGCTGTTTAATCGGTTAGGACTCTGGGTTGGATTCACCACCTTGGTTGACCACTTCTGAAAGAAGTTGCCTCAACTTCTTGCCACAGCGTCGCATTACAAGCCTCTTCTTCTAACAGTATGTTTTGTCTCTTTTAAACTCATTCAACCCATTCATATGCTTTGTGACCTTTACAAATGAACTTTACGTTACAGTTTTATACGTAAGGGTGTTCTAAAATTGTTTGTTTTGGAAATTTTAATAACTCGGTAAATATTGATGTTTAAAGAATGTAAATGCTTAAAACAATTTTAAAAAGTTATCCTCTATATGTGTGTTCATTTATTGTCGCGCTGGTAACGACACGCTGTATAATATTTTTTTAAAGTATTCGGATTTAATATACTCAATATTAAATTTACGATCCGATTCCAAATACTCAACAGTTTCTATAATATTTCGTGAGAGTCACAATTTTATCGACGTTTAACGGCGCTACTCATCTCGCACGCAAGTGACTCATCCATATGTGTATGATTAAATTAATAAGAAATTGCGGACTGATGATGTATTCGCCTAATGCTGCACGTAACTATGGAATCTAGTTAATAGCTCTGGCGTGGCACATTGCTGGATTTGTTTCGCGAATAACTGATATCCCACGATTAATTAAGCCCAAGTATATAGGAAGCCGCCGCTGACGGTACCGTTAGGTCCGTGCATAACATAGCCTATTCATTAGGTCGTTTCTTCGCTTCTTACATTTTAGAATTTTTATATATATATTTTTTTATGTGACAAAGTGGCAAACGTGCTTGCGGTTCACCTGATGTTAAGTGATAACCGCCGCCCATGGATATTTGCAACACCCGGAGGATTGGAGATGCGTTGCTACCAAAGTGGGCCCCAGCTACCGAACTCAACAGTGTTGTTGCTCTGGAACACTGTTGCGTGGCCCTACCACAGTGGACAGTTTATAAGCCCTACTCAGTGGACAGTTTATAGGCTAGGAAGTTTTTTGTATGTTTCTTAGCTTCGTTGGCCATTTCTACGTTTAAAATTTAAATAATAATGGTTGTAGGTACTTTATCAACTTCACACAGATTGGTAAATAAAACTAATTTACCGTCTTTTTTCTCATTTTTTATTTATACAGTCTAAACTAAACAGTTTGTCTAACGTTTATAGTGTAACATACGAAAGGCTACTTGCAGTTTAAATGACTTAAGTTTTTAAAATTTACGTAATACGTGTAATTCGACCATTAAAGTATCTTTCCTTGATAATTTTTACATGTACATTTTTTTAATCTGTATTTTCCGAGTTTATGTCTAGCATCGTTAATACTCGTTTATGCTCCTCGATATTTTCTAATCATCATAACGCGCGTAAAGAAGGGAGATAAAAAGGGGGAGGAAGATAAAGTTATGTGTTGTACATAAGCGAAACCTATTCGACATTACGTTTATGTAACCTTTTAATCCGACTTAAACGAGGAACTTCTTGCCATTCCCCCCACCCCACCTCACCGCCCACCCCTCCGGGCACGTCCTATATGGTATACGTACACTGAACGACCTTAATATTTCACCGCGTATACCCTTCGTTCTCGAACCGTTGTTTTTTTTTTTCTGTTCATAAATGATTACACTTTCTTGATGGGATACGGCAAGCATTATTCCGAACGCGCACCTCGCTTCGAACGGTTTTATGCGTACTTAAAATAGCTATGAATATTTTTTTGGTGTTTTTATTTTTCATTTTATCTCTGCCGTATACCTGTCGGTATGTAGGTGGGGTTTTGTTTTTTTTTGTAATAATGTTATATTGCTCTGGAGCAGTGGATACGGGCTCGGCGAGGAATTTTTATGTACATACGTCTCTGTACTACAAACTTTGTAGTAACAATTGTAGTACAAAATTTGAAATGTTTTTGTCGTGTCATCGTCATTTTGAAGTAATTGGCTTCGGTTGTTTTTCAATTGACTAAAACTACAATGTATAAATGAAAATTCTATTGAAATTCTTCTCTTGGTGATGGTACAAGCACTTCAGTTGCGAGTGCCTTGACGCTCGGTTTCTGAAACACTCATCATCGTAGAAGTCAACTAATCAGCTGTCAAATGATATTTAAATTGCCAAAATGATGGTTAAACTCTGATTGATCATTCTGATCAATTCAGAAAAGAAATATACATGAAGTTTACCAATCCGCGGAGGTGTAATAACCTCTGTTCAGAGGAGACCTTTTCCCAGCTGTGGGACATATACTTAACGTTTTTGTTTACTTTATTTTACTGGCAGCCTTCCCATATGTCAAAATACGTTGAAGCAACATCGAATCTTTTCACTGCCTACCTTTTTCTGTGACTTGAATTGTAACACGGTTTATTATCAAATGAAACTACCTCTACTACGTTTTATAATGCGTTTAATTATAAGAAATTATCAAATAACTCGTCGTTTACACAGACAAAACAGTATCGCGCCCCCATCGACGCTCGATCGCGATAATCCAGTCGCGTGCGTGAATTTCGCGAATAAAGGCCCATTTACACGATGCCATTTTCTTGTACATACAAGAGCAATAATTGAATGCAATACATTGCGCGCAATAATTTGTTAGACCATTTGTTGTTTAGACCATGCAACTCATTTATTGCTTCAATTTAATTGTATACTACAGGCAAGAAACTTGCACCGTGTAAATGGGCCTTAATACTCCACATGGTCGACTTAAACTTGTTTCTCCGCGACAAATTAATTAATTGTGACCGCGCGTTTAACTAATTGAGCTATCGGACGGAAATGTCTCTTTGATGTCTGACATTGATTTACTTTAGCCTTTTTTTTTTAATCTCGTAGTGGTTTCCCTGTCGTGGGGGCTTCGAAAACGTAAAGCACTTACGGCCACTGTGTGTATACAGGCGCGAAACTATATGTAGGTGTGTTAATTTTTAATACTTTGTGGGAATCGAACCTACAACGTGACAGCAGTTAACGTAGAGACTATACAATATTTCTATTATATTATTCTATCCATTATACGATCCATATAGCCAAAACTGAGCTTAAATTCACACCCTGTGCCTTTCTTTATTTCGCTATTATACTAATAATGTTAAACCCATAATGTTAGTATTAAATATATATGTATATAGTAAATATGGATTCAGAAATAAGTAAAAAACACAAGAAACAAACATTTTTATGAAATTAAGCCTTGCCAGTGCTTGCCTTGCCGTTGGTCAAAGTTTGAAACCTGATTTCAATTTTAATCACACACAATTAGGTGACATCTCACGAACGGTGAATAGAAAAATGTTAATTAATCATGAAATATTTTTAAAAAAAAACAACTTTACATGTTGGCTTTGGATTAGAAATGTTTCTTATTTTTTGTTTTTTTTTTTTTTTTTTTTTTCAAGGCAGAGTTTATATTTTAACATTTGTTTTTTTTTAATCCCATCAAGCAACCACCGCAGCGGCGACCGAGTTCAAGCGCGAGTCGGAGGAGGACCGTCCGAAGAAGCGCGCGTCAATCCTGTCGCCGGAGGACGACAAGCTCAGGGTGAAGAAGAAGCCGATGACCGTACGCTTCCAGGACGACAATAAGACTGAGGAACGCCCCAACAAGGTCACTTCGCCGGGTGAGTGGGCCGGCTGGCTCTATTCCTTTGTTTGCTCTATGCATTTTTTTACTTTTTAATATCTGGCAACACGCTGGCAACAGACGCACGCGCGTCTCGCGGGGCGTTCTTTTTTTGCAATCGATTACTCCGGTTCTGCTTTCGCATTTAACCGCGTCCACTTGCCCTCGCATTAAAAAGGTTTATACAAATCGCGGGTGGTCTGGTCGATAAAAAATAATTAATACTTTTTTATGTTGTGCGTCGTTAAAAAGCTCCTTTTTTTGATTTGAATATTGTTCGAACTGCGATGTAAGCCTAATACTCGTGCTAATACTCTACTATTTTCTCCTGTCGGAAAATTAAAAAAAAATATATTTTTTGTTGTATTTACTTATCGTATTTGTACTGGCCATTTATGCTTGTACCTCCGGTTGTACCGAACAAATTGAAATTATTTATTACATAGCCGTGTTCAAAACCGAATCGCTTTTGATAATTTTGACGAATCAAATGCTATTCTGTCTCTGCGTTATATCGTGGAGCAACGTTCTGAGCAAGGTCACCGCGCGACTAACTTTTACTAATCCAAATGCTAGTACGTCCATTTGGTACATAATATTTACTACGCCGAAGAATTCAAGGCTTCGCTTTTATGTGAGTCAGTAGTTGCTCAGTTTGGTGTTCGGTTCCCAGTAGTGTAATGAGATTTCAATTTTTGTTCTCGATTCTATTAAACTTCTTCGTCGCCAATTAATAGTCTATAATTATCTCTATGTAGTCTATAATGTCGTACGACGTTTGTTGCTCGATTCACGGTTGACATTCAAGGTGCGTGTTGCGTGCGCGCTGCATCTCTACTTACTTTACTACTCGCATTTGTAACATTACTGTTTTAGAAAAACGACTCCCTTACTAGCCTCCTGCGTCACACTTCTCACCCAATGAAAAGTCGAAAACAAACTAACGCACACCCAGACTGACCAACAATTTGTGTTTTGCATCGCATGAGTTTGTGTCCCGCGTGAGAATCGAACCCCACAACATGCAAACAAGTTGGCAAAGATTCAGTCTTAAGCCAAAATTTCTTTGTTTAGTACTATATTCGCGATTTGAACTTGCAGAATATAATTGGTAGCCTATTTTAGTCTATTCTCATATTAATATATTCTCTTCTTATCTTCTGCAATCAATTCATCCAATCTATTCTTCTGTGGAATACGAAAATTCCCAGTAATACGGAAATACGGAGCCCAATTTCCAAAAAGGTTGTCAACGCATCTGCAAACCCTCGGGATTTCTTATGAAATAAGCAGGGCCTTTGTACAAATTATTTCATCTATTTACATCGCTGCCATCACTCTCTGTACATAAATTATAAATAAATAAATAAAAATATCCATGGGCCCGCCGTCCATTTAACATCAGGTGAACCGTTTGCTCGTTTGGCAACTTTTCACTTAAAAAAAAGAAGATAAAAGGCTAAGAAATGTCGACTCGCTTCGCATTTAAAAATAAAGGTTGCGAGCACTTACTCAAAAAGGTATTGGCAGAATCTGTCCACTTTTATATGTATATATGAAAGTATGTATTTATTCATGTATGATTTTTTGTACATATTATTGTTTGTAAGTATATTCATTAATATGTTAGTGTAGTTTTGTATCTAATTATCGTGCTTAGTAGGTTATGATATTTAATATGTACAAGTTTTCTCTTATTTATGTGTATTCGTTTCTCTTATTTTATTCGTGCTCCTACCTCAACTTCTCTTGATCACCCATTAGGTTGACTGGCAGAAAATCTTATTGGCATAAAGTCCGCCTTAATTTTTATTTGCATATTTTTTTAAATAAATGAATGTTTTGAATACTGGGATGATATAAAGGTGGAACCCGTAATCAGCTGATTATCTACCTTCCCCTTAATGCAATATCCGAGGGATCGATATTCAACATCGTTATCGAAATTACTTAAACTATCAGAAAAAACATCTACCACGTTTTCTCACTTTTACCGAAATTTGATCTCAACGGCCTTCAACACAAATGTCAAATTCGCGTGTATCTAATCTTTACATAGATAGTTATGTACATATTTGAAAATTCTAATACAATCAAACTACCAATCCTGATAGTTCAGTAGGGAACTTACTATTTTACTAAATACAAAGGTTTTATCAGTTCTAATCTCTGTCGATTTACTTTCTTTCTTTAGATTAGGAAAATTAACTGATGGTTGTCGTTTATCTTTTTCGATCTTGTAAGACGGAAGTTACACATTCAGTTCGTGACCTTAGTCAATAGTAAACTTTAAACATTAAATTTCCAGAAAAAGTACGAAAAGATTGTCGCCGCTGTGGGAATCGAACCCACGCTTCGTTCGGCATTCGACGAAAATCTTAACGTCTTTTATCTACATTGTTTTTTAGCTTTAGAATGCTTGGCGCATCAATTTGTATATCCTTTCCAACATACAAAGTATGTCAATATCGTTTTTCAACGATAATTCGAACGAGAGATGTCGCCATTGCTTCTTAGAATTTTTTTTTTATAGTGCTAATCTCTGCACTTTCAATTTTCAATAGTAAACTGATAGCGGAATGATGGAGTTTGGCTGTTAATAGACGGCCTGTCAGGTAACGCATGACAGTTTAAGAAGAGATATTAACTAGAAAAAAAATGTTTAAAAATATTTTTATTCAATATAGACTAACAAACATACATCTATACTTATTGATTGTCAAAACTCTACTACTACAGCTTTTTACCGGTTCGGAAAAGGAAAGCCACTGACCTGAGAAGAAGCGGCGAAAGAAACTCAGCGGGAGTTTAAAAATATGTTATTTATATGTTGTCCTATGTGAACCACCGAATCTCCGACATATATAATATTTTAAAGCACGTTTAAAATACACTAAAGTCCACTCGGAAGAGCCTAGAGCGATCAATTCATAATTATTAATGTAATAATGATTGTTTATACATCAAACATCAGGTGAACCGCTAACTCGCCTAACAATTTCCCATAAAAACAATAGAAGAGAGTTGTGTAAAATGTGGCTAGTGCAAAGAGAATTCTACACACATTTATTACACACAGATAAGAAGATCACTTAGAATCTACAGTTTTAGTATTGCTCGATGATTCGATTCGATTTTCTCTTCATTCAAGATTCAGGGCACAAAGAGATTACATTAAATTAATTGACAACCTTTTTGGAAATTGGGCTCCGGCTACCTCACTCACCAGACGAAACGCGAAAGTATTTGTCATACTTCCACTTTACGCCGTTCTTCTGTGAGGTCGTGGTACTTACCCGGACGAGCCTGCCCATTCAGCCGAGTCCGCTGCGAGGCTCTACCACCGTTAAATAATTGGTAAAATCTACCTAAATAGAACTTCTTTCACGGCAGCTAACAGTTGCAGCTAACTTTCCCGCTTTCTTGTAGAGCATTATCTCCTTTTTACCGATTATCACTTAACATCAGGTGAACCGCCAGCTCGCCTGCCACCTTGACGGAAAACGCGTTGTACATGAGGCAAGCTTGAATTCTAGTACCCACATTCTAAATATCACCTTTTGCCTTGCACATTAGGTTTATATTCGCATTGACTACATTTCAGTGGCGTAAAGTGGGTAACAAAATTTGTGTGTGTGTGTTTCTTTTCAATGTATCTGTTGGAATGTTAATTTTTAAAAATATACCGAATAAAAAATGCTGCCACGGGTCAATGAGATCGTAAGAGGCCGATAGAAGTTAATTCGTCCGAGTAAAGGCATTTAAATAACGCGATGACTTCATGCGCCGGCTTCAATGAAGTTGATTCATTGTTATATTTAACGCCAGCGAAGTGGGGAGGGGGGGAATGAAGCTAAGCTAGAAGTGGACTGCGTACAAATAGATGTGAATACGCGTCAACCGTACAGACTGCTACCGCCTTTGTGGTTGCAATCTACCGGAAGGTAGTCATAAGTAAACTTATGATCGTTTAATTAATTAATGGAAAAGCAGTAACATTTTCGATATCAGTATGATTAAAAAAAATTTATTGATTTTCTCCTAAAACTACATATCGTACAAGTGCATCGAAATGCCCGGTTTCTGAAACACTGATCATCGTAGAAGTTAACTAATCAGCTGTCAAACGGCTTTTCAAAGGTCATTTCAGTTGCCAAGAAGATGGTTAAACTATTCGAATTGATCATTCTGATCATTGGCAAAAACATTTTATTTAAGTTACGTTAATCTTAAATTACGTTAATCTATTATAAAGAGGTAACAAGCAACCTCACAAGTTTTGCGTTAATAACATCAGCTCGACGTACGACGCTCGTCCATTTCAACTTTATTAATTTCCTCGACGTTCTCAATATGTTAGAAAAGTTTTAAAAGGACGACTCACGGTCCGTGAGGGAAAGTTTCGTAAAATTGTTTTTGCTTCTTTTTACCATATTACTTTTAAATAAATACGTAATAACATAACTCTTTAATCGAGAATTGCTGTGCGTTGTTTTTTTTATGAAGAAAAGGGGCAAACGAGCAGGAGGCTCACCTGATGGTAAGTGATCACCGCCGCCCATGAACACCTGCAACACCCGAGGGCTAACAAATGCGTTGCCGGCCTTTTAGAAAAGAGTATGCTCTCTTCTTGAAGGTTCCCAGGTCGTAACGGTTCGGAAAGACCGCCGGCGGCAGCTGGTTCCACAGAGTGGTTGTGCGTTGTCCACGGAGGTTTCGAGTTGCTACGAACATGACAATTATTACTTAATGGTAGCTCTGTATTGGATACTGGGTTATCTTATTAGGTTGATATTTGAAGTAAAAGCGTAACACCAACTCTAAGTGAACCATTACCGCTATCTGAGAATGTTATCGCTGTTTGAAAATCATATAAAATGTAATTGGACTCCAGGCTAAGCTACTGTAGTCCGGAGCTACCGTTCTCTCTCGCAAAGATAAAGGAGGACCCCATCTTTCCACAAAGCCTCCAATTGGCTTAGAATGACGCAAGATTTACGTGTGTCGAAAAGTGTCCAAATATTAATCTCAAGGGAACAGGGACCCACTAGATGGAGTGACGACCTGTGCATATGTGCGGATGCAGATGGCTCAGGATCGTGCTTCGTAGCAGTCTGTGGATGAAGTCATGATGATTATGAACAGGGGTCACAAGCTATATCAGATGAAGTAAAATGGAGAAAATAAGAGAAACGTTCTCTTCTCCTCGACCCATCAAGTCGTCAAGCTCTAGTGTTGAAAGACAAATTTTATATATATTGTACCCATATATTACCTGTTCTGTTATTAGAATATATGTATGTATCTTATAACACAGTAACAGAAATTTTCCTTGTCCTTTATTACAAACATCACTCGCTGCTCAATAAAGAATATTTTACGGCTCAATACGTAGAAAGTTCAAACGGGATCGCACAATACTATATAAAATCGGTCCCGTGCTATTCCTGCGCGAGTTTTATTCGCAGCGGGGGAATAAAACTAAATCAACAATGAGGCTACTTAAAAGCAAGTTTGAAAAGGGTTTTTGTATTAGCGAAATCCAATAACTCACTCCACGGCCATTGTTAAACCCTTGTTGATGTTTCGTGCTCATTCCGTTTTGTTCACTGAGCGGTTGTTTCTGACATTAACAGAAATATACATTGTATACAGTTTCTTTGGCCATAAAATCTGAAAATGTGTAAAATATATGAGCACTGTTGGCGGCTTCGAATTTCATCACAACCCTCGAGCGATTTACTTCTAATGATCTTTTCACGTGTCTGATCTATAAATACGATGGAAAAACTTATTTGTCCATCGTATTTATGATGAAAAACTCATCATCTGTAACCGCCTCACCCCTCTCACCTCTAAAAGTTCGGTGAAGACTAAAAGAAAGCTTTTTTATCACAAGCATTCTAACTTGCAATTTCCGTCCCGTCCTATTACTGGAACGTGTTTGAAACATCGTAAATATAAATGAATCGCGAGGAAACCCGTAAAAATATTTTCAATTAATAATGTTCGAAGTTCGCTTAGTTATAAGCTTACGTTATTATATTAAGCTTAGTTATGTAGCTATAAAACTACAAGTATTGTTCCAACAACACTAGCTGAGTATCCTCCGTGTCGATTAAAATACTGTAATAAAATTCTAAACCGGATTATAATACTCCATTTGTAGGATATTATTTGCTGTCACCTTTATCACACATTGGGCGTTGAGCAGAAATCAAACTCAAGGCTCTGTTTGTGACACGACAACTTATTATCGACTTAAATACGAGCCAAAGTATTCTTTGTCGAAATCATAGTTATATCTATTATTGGGTAATCAAGAACTGGACCCACTATAAAGGTTGACACTACAAGTGCCACCCCACGTATCTTGTAGACTAAAGTTGTTTCACACAACACCATGTTTCCAACTTCATACCACGAGACAATGCTCGTCCAACATCTGTAAAGTTTTCGAAGCGTCGCAAAAGCAATAAACTCTGTGAAACATTACGTTCAATGTGTGTTGGTTTTTTTCCTATTTAAGTACCAATTTCGCAACGTCATTGTTCTTAGAACATCACTACCGTTAATATTCTAGAATGACTTTCTAAAATGTAATAAGTCAATTTGCAACACACCGTCGAACAGTTTAATTTTTATATCGAATAGATGCATTATTTATCAATTCTTTTCATTATAATTTCAATGACAAATATCCAATCGGGTTTTTACCTTTAAATTATATATTAATGCTATTCAATAACAGTGTAACCGCAGAAAAATTGTTCTAACTGAAAACCTTATTTTTATTTATTTTAAATTGTTTATTACGAGAATTTAAACAATTTGTCTCAAATAAATGAAGAGATTTAATAGACATAAGTATGTGCGGATATACACGTTATTTTTAAGAATAAATATTTTATCTTTTATCCATTCATTTTTTTTTCTCTTATCATCATCATCAGCCGCAAGACGTCCTTTGTTGAACATAGGCCTCCCCTTAAAACATATATCCTCAAACAAATATAGGAACACGCACATACGTAATGCAAATACAATTCAAAATAATAAGAATAAAAATGAAAGACCCAAAATTGGTTCGTAAATATTTATAACTGTCACAAAATTTAATACTGAAACTCGTTTTGCGATATTGAATATTTTTTAAATATGAAAACACGTTACAAAACCCGTAGAATGTTTTTTTTATCGATTGATATCGGATTGAAAAATTATCTGTTAATTATTTTTTTCATATTACAATAATATTATTAATCTGCAAGTAATCGTGCTTATTACGAAATGATTACAAAACTGATCTGTACTTTTACATTCTCAAACGATTTTTTTTTTAATAGCTATTTGAACGCATGTCCTACCACCACCTTCCTTAGGATGTTTATTATCTCTTATCCTTTAAACGAGCAATTCTTGTATATATATATATATATATATATATATATATATATATATATATATATATATATACATATATATATATATATATATAATTATATATATATATATATATATATATGTATATATATATAATTGGAATCTCGGAAACGGCTCCAGCGAATGAAAAATATCATTCGAATAGGACGGTAAATTTAACCGAAAAAAAAATTTTATAATAGCTCGGTCAGTAATCGGGCGGCCGCTAACAAACAGCCACGAAACAGGAGGCCGTGGTTCGTATCACGATTTTTTACACACTCACTTTTTTTCGATTCCAGATCATTGCTTTCTTTATTTTTTATTTTTTGTCGATCCAGATGATTTTGTTAGTTTTTCCCTTTTTTTAAAGTTCTTTCTTATGTGAAAAACACCAGTTCATATTTTGTTATTATTACGTCGGTAAGATCGAAAAATATTATGCATATTGTATCTAAATGTAATTTTCAAAATACACGATTTACCAAAAAAAAAAAAACAAACCGAGCAAATCTCGGTCCTCCAGGTACTTAATACTTATGCTTTATGCGCCGTTAAGGCCCATTTACACGATGCCATTTTCTTGAACATACAAGAGCAATAATTGAATGCAATAAATTGCGCGCAATAATTGTTTAGACCATTTGTTTTTTAGACCATGCAACTCATTTATTGCTTCAATTTAATTGTATACAACAGGCAAGAAACTGGCACCGTGTAAATGGGCCTTTATTGATGCCAACAATGCAATATTGTTTCAGCGTACATTTTTGTGAAGATTTATATCTAAAGATATTGAATAAATACTGACATGTGCTTGCTAGAAAACTATTTTAAAAAATAAAATAATTTAAAAACGGCATACGTAAAGTAATAGAAAAGTATAATTTATAATAACTAATGACCCAAAAACTCTATGTTACGTATATAAAGAAAGTATCGGAATTAAAAAAAGAATAATAATAGTTTAACTCATTTAAGAGTTCACGCCAAATCGCAGTTTTAAAACAATCAGGTATATTTAATAAAATATTTCCGTTTACGCGGTTATAAATTTTTTGTATTAAAAACAGTTAACCAAGGTCGTTCAATAAATGCATATGATAAGCAGTTATTAAATTCCGATTATAAATTATTTCATAGAAATGTTTCTTGTACAAGGAAAGCAATTGACTATTTCCGAGTAATTTTTATGAGTCACACTGAAGTCTTTGCCCGCCATGTCGCTCGAGAGATTTTTTTATTCGGTAAATTTTTTTATAAGTGGCCTCATAAACTTAATGGAATTTTTTGTATCCGATACGGTACGTATGTGCATGCATGTCTTTTAAATGAGGTATGATATTGTCTTCAGTATTGCTTATTTTATGCCAACAATGAATTATATTTTGTATTTAAATAATAGTGCACATGGAATTCTGAGAATGTGTTTAAAAAGATATTCTTTAATAATCAATAATTTCAAGATTAGATATTAGTAGATATTAGTTGCCAAGCCAAGCCAGCAAGTAAATAATTTTTAATAATAAGCTTTTCTTATAGATCATAGTTTTCAAGGTCGGTATCACGCCAACGAGATGTTTGACCGAAATTAGTTAAGCGACAACGTTACTCTCCAGAGTAAAGTACTAATTTGATTCTTCAAAATTTTAGTTTGAAAATTAATTCTATTTTTGTTTTATTTTATTATAAAACTAGCGACCCGCCGCGACTTCGCACGGGTGCAATGTATTATACATATAAACCTTTCTCTTGAATCACTATCTATTAATGAAAACGCATCAAGATCCGTTGCATCTAAAGCATACATAGGGACAGACGGACAGCGGGACAACTGTTTTATTTATTTATTTATTTAAATAAACTATGTAGTGATTGGTATTATGCCGCTAAGCATGTATCCAGGATTAATTTGTGTGGATTAATACATGTTGTGTGCTCGTAAGTCCACAGGCACTTACCCAATTTTAGCCACTCGTTCTGATGTCATCTTCAAAATAATTAAAGAAAATAATGACTTGACTCTTTTCTGGACAGGTTTTTATACCGTTTGTAGATTTTAACTTCCATAAATGCTCGAAGCTAAAATTAAATTTAAATTGATTAATATATTTTGTCTTTGATTTTTCTCGGAATATAAATGGCGGACTTAAGTATGTCTACAGGTTTTCTTAACCAATCAACTTCGGCGTGGTGTTTTTTTTTAGTAGGTTTAATAAAGTGTGGGGAATGGTTAATAAAAACTTAAATAAATCATATACCATCGGATATTAGTTACACAATTTTCTCAATTTCATAAACAATAAATAACAATGTACTACCATATTCTGGCATTAAAGACATTCATTCATTCATTCAACGCTTACGTCGCAGTATTCGGTCTCTCACATTGTCGTGCATTTAGCTGTTGAAGGTATAAATATTTAAAAAAAAAAATACAATTTCTCTTATGAGAATGTAACGGATTTGAAAATGTCGATACTGTTCCATCGCGTGGGCACTTCAACAACGTTTGTTTAAAATTATTATTTAAAAGGTCGTTTAAACGGACGGAATTTTTTTATACCCATCGCGGGTGTCTCAATAAAGTCCCGAATGAATGCGATCTTTGATACTTTACACCGCCGTGTAATACACGATTATATTGATATTTTTATATTCTTAAAACGCGATATTTACGCATTCCGGTCGCATGTCTCGAGTGTTCGTCAAAATAATTTAAAAAAAAAAACGTTTCCGATCGCTTGAGTTTGAAGTAACTAACGTTTGTTACTTTTATTAGTAATGACAAAATGAAATCGGAACGTGTTCGTCATTTAAAAACGCATTCAAAATTAAAAAATATAATAATGTGTTTTCGAAATTACAATCGAGTGAAAGCTGCTCCTAGAGCGAGACGGCGGCAGGTAAAACACCGAGACAGAAAGAGACGCATTTGAGAGGTAAAAGAAACATGGCGGAATGTTTGTATAATAATCTCGCTTCAAATAATATAGGGGATTCCGAAAGATGTTTAATTATCATAACACCATTTATGATATCAAATGGTTCAACAGAATTTACATTGCGATACTCGTTACTTGTACAGTATATATTTTTCCTTTCTTATTTATACAAATCGGCTTTGTGTATAAACTATTGAAATATTTAATTAAAATATTTTTTTATATATTTATCGTTAATGTCAATGGGAACACATCCGTATTAAAATAAAAACATAGGAATACATGTTCCCTTTTAATGATGGAAAATCATACCAAAAATTGCTTTGAACTATAGGTATTACGTAGATATAAAGTAAATAAAGATATGTACTATAAAATGAAAAGAACGAACAATAAAATTCAAACACTGAAACCAGACATCTGAAAAATTGCGCTCCAAAGCCTATGAAACAAGGAAATGTTACATTTGGAATTGTTATAAAAACAATTCAATATATTATCATTGCGCGGCGTTTAAAAATTGTTCCGCTCTACTTTATATGACATAATGTAAGTGAATGTGACAGATGATAAAGAACAAGCGATACGGAGAGAAAGCAGTCTATAGAGTTGCAATCTAATTACACCAATTGGCGTAATTCGATTTTTTCATACACTTTTTCACACATACAATTTGTGTCATACCTACCTCGTATTTGTATTTGTAATATCATTGTATTAAATAAACAACTAACACATCATACATTTTAATGTATTTCATACATATTCATAGCGATAACCATATTTAGGGGATAGTTTGTTTGTCACGTAAACCACTATCCACCGTCGTATAAAGGAAACACAACAATATGCAATAATGCTATAATGATTATTTTTTTCATTTCATTTAAAATTAAACTCGGTCAAAAATTAAATTTTATCGCTTCCTATGCTTATTAAAATTAATGAACAAAGTGCACTAATTATCCGAACTGGATGACCCGGCTGCGTAAATCGATTTAAATATTAACATTAAATCTGTGTTATTCCCACAACTACTACGAATATAATATCTCATACGTTAAAATCCATTAAGCCGTTCAGCCAAAGTATTAGGCATACATTATTCTACCTTTGGGGCCATCGGATAAAAGGATATTTCTTACCTAATCTGCTTAACTAGAATCCAAGGTTATTGAAAACGAAGTTAACTTAAATCACATACATAAATCCTAGTTCAAAATACGTAAGTATTTATAAAAGGCGCTTCGTTAATTTTTCCATATAAAAGGAATGCGCGTGGGACATCGGTTTGTAAACCTATCAGACGTACGCTAGTATATATTCCCACACCTACGCCTAGTATCATCTATCCACATTGTATAATAATTATAATTTGGCCATAAAAAACTTGGTACCTGGATGACCGAGCTTTTTTTCTTTCTCACAAAAGAAGGCACTTGAAAAAAAAAATGGGGATAAAGTAAAAAAAAGTTGAAAAAAGTAAAGGCGCTGTAGTCAACCGTAACATAATCCATAAATGATGAGATTACCCTATATGATGATAGTTTATTCGGGCATTTTTTTGTACCATTGTTATAACATTGTCACCGACAATACACGTTTGAAATATACTTACATAGTTGAAAGCAACGGTAGATCGGCAAGACAATAATTTACTGTAATTTCCTTTCACGCCGATTTGCACAATTCTATAGTCGTTTCCGCTGTGTAAAACGCGGTGCTCAGCTGTGGAATTTATCGGAGAGTCGTGTTTCTATGAACTCGCTGAATTATTCCCTTCCATTGCTACTATATAGAATGTTTACTATCAGCTGTGTTTTTGGTGGCACAGTTGTTACTATGCAACAGACGTGGCTGTTGCACGAATAAGCAGAACCGAACGGGGGAGTACCACGACGTCACAAAAGGCCGGCGTGAAGTGGAACCTGGAATGTTACACTTCTACGTTTCGTCTGGTGAGTCAAGTAGCCGATGTCCACTTTATTAATTAGTGGCGACCGCTGAGTTGCTGAGCCGCTGTGTCCTCTCATGGACTATGTTATTTACCTTTTCCCTCTGTACAGAGATCTTTGCCTTATACACGCTGTTACTACTCTTTTAGATCACGAGCTTTTTGCGAATAAATTTACAGTCAGATAGACAAACAAAAATTAATATACTAAGTCTGAATCACTGCATAGTATAAAACAAAGTCGTCCTGCTGTCTGTCTGTCCCTATGCATGCTTAGATCTTTAGAACTACGCAACGGATTTTTTAAATAGGTACGAGTGATTCAAGAGGAAGGTTTATAGTATAATACATTGCACCCGTGCGAAGCCGGGGCGGGTCGCTAGTACTTTATAATTTATATAACTGGAACTTGATTCATACTTTATTCATATTTGGCCACGTATACGGGGTCCTTGAAACGCGAGTGAATTAGTTTTATTCTTCAAAATAATATTATTTCAAATATTATGTTTTAGCTCAATCTATTTCGATTAACCAGAAATCTAAAGTTACTAACAATTTTCACGTTAATTTTTTTTATCTTTTCATTAGTCATCATACTTTGTATGAAAAGCCGATGATATAATTGAAACGTTATCAAAATTTTCATTAAAATTTGTAGATGCGAAAATTTGCGCCAAGCACTGCTTATGCTATATGTGCAAAAAAAGTAGATAAAATACGTTGAGATTTTGTGTGCGATTAAATTTTCGTCCAATTCACTACAAATTTTCATGTTTCACTTTGAGTGCAGAGATTAGCACTAGAAAAGTTTAAATCAGAATTTTCTTTTTAGTTTTAAATGTGAATGACGTGTAATCGTAACTAGTCATGTAAAATAGACTAATAAATAATCTCGTAAACACATGATTATTCTATAAGTAAACGATCAAACGGAAAAACGCTTTCAGATGTTACAGAAACTGTTTTGCTTTCTGGGCGACCTCAATCACTGATCGTTAAATGTAATTTTAATATTTAACGAAATCAAAAATTAATTTTAATTTAAAACATCGACCCCAGCCTGTGTTAGTTGTTGAATGAACAACACGCAGAACATATCTAAAGCGCGAGCAAACACTCGCCCGATGAACGCGGCGCCCGAAGAGCGTCGAACAAACACGAAGGCTTTTATTATACCGGTGTGAATTATTCCCGGTGTTTATTTGTTTTAACTCAGCGCGCATCATTGTTACATTTACATTCCGCCCGTGTTGTTATAATAACGTCAAGCGGCAGACAATGGCCCCTGTCGAGCACACGAAACGATGTATTATTTACACGTACACAGGTAACTTAACGACATAAAGAAACGTACGAGCTAAGTTGCCAAGACAAAAAGCTTACTGCTCACTAGATAAAAAAAAAAAGTTTGTGTGTGTACGTAAGAAGTTATACTTCTTTAGCGTGGAAAAAGAAAAATGACTTTTTTATCCACTGTGCCAGTTACTCTTTGTTTTTGAAAAAGACAAAATAACGGCTATAACTTGGAGTTATAGGTAAATGTCACTAAGTCCTAGACTACTTGTCCACATACTTATGTGAAATTGTCTTGTATCTTGTATTAACTGATGTTTTTGCTTTCAGTCCCGAGACTATTAAAGCTTCATCTGACGCAGAACCGGTGGGCTAGCCAGAACCCACGGGTTTGGGCCCTCCGCTGTGGGTAGGGCCACGCATGTGCTCATGCGTGCGTTTAAGTATGGTGTGTTATCTAAGGGCCATCGAGGTCGCAGTTCGGACCGAAACCCCGATGGCCGTCGACTGTGCATTTAGCTAATCGGTGGCTGGGAGCGGTGAGAACCGCCCCGGAACGCGGGTGTACCTTGTGTACGCGTTGTGTTGGTCTCGCCGTGCTCGGAGGCGAGGGCGAACTATTGTGTTTGTTGTTACACTAGCTGTGGGTGTAGTGTTATCCGGCGGGACCCTCGGCGGTGGGTCCGGCGTATCTAAGTCCCCTTCCTCGACCGGGTCGATGAGGACGTTTCGCGGGCGACGCTTGTTAACGTTCGCGTTTGTGTCGGGTTGGTAATTTGCTGCGCTTACCACCAGAGGGTTGGGATGATGTTCGGCTCTATCGAAGAACCGTTTTGTCAAATCTTTAAAATATTCGCGAATCGTCGGGAGTCTGCAATCGCTGTGCAGATCGACGTTGCGTTGGTACCACTGCGCACCGGTTGCACAGCGGATGAACTTATTTTGTACTATTTGCAGCTTGTACAAGCGAGTAGGGTGCGTGTGGGCGAAGATCATGCATGCGTAGGACATAATAGGTCGTACACAGGTCTTATATAATAATAATTTGTGCCTTAAGGGCATTTTACTTTTAGCGTTAGTTAAATTGTGTAGCCGGCCGGAGACGAACGCGGCTCTATTACGAACGTTATTAATGTGCGTAGTAAATGACATACGCGAGTCGAATGTGACTCCTAAGTATTTGACCTTGTGAAATTGTTGGTCGCTTTTTGGTGATCGGTGTGCGCGCGCCTCATTTAAGAAATTTTGCCTATATATTTTTTTCCATACGCGCCCAAAGATGTAAATCTTTAACAGAACTTGTATGATTCTTCGACAGGCCATGTTTTCGAAATAATTATTAAAATCACTACATAGTATAAAACAAAGTCGTCCCGCTGTCTGACTGTCCCTGTGTATGCTTAGATCTTTAAAACTACGCAACGGATCTTGATGAATCGCTCTATCTAGTTAAAAAAAATTACTAGATAGAGTGATTCAAGAGGAAGGGATATATGTATAACACATTGCACCCGTCCAAAGCCGGGGCGGATCGCTAGTTATAAATAAATATCATCATGTAATAAATTGGTGTAAGACGAAACCGGTTCTTGTGCAGTCCGCCGTTGTTGTTATGTGATTCTAACCTTAAAATATACTCCAATTGTAACCTCATGGTACCTCACCAAGCAATGGTAGTGTATCATGTAGCCTTTATAATATACCTTTAAATGTTATGTATGTATGTCTATAGAAATAACAGTATTTTAAAGGCTTCAAATCCATAGACTTAAAAAAATATAGTGTATTATGTATGTTATTTATAAACAATGATGACTTTATTTGTTCGTATGTCGACAAAAAATAATGATTTCTAAGTCTCCTCGAAAGATTGTTCCATTGATTACGTAAGAAAATATTATGTACTTGCAGGCAAAAAGTATTAACATACTACTTATTAATGCTTAGTACGTTACATTTAGCTAAATATATAAAACAGCCACGTGGCTAATAAAAATGTATTTATTTAAGAATATTATAGTAATAGTCGAATAATAGTGTAACGTAATATACAGGTTAAATGATATACGGGTGCTATCACTTAACATCAGGTGAACCGCAAGCTCGTTTGTCACCTTCCCACATAAAAAAAATTAAATATCATTAAGCGTTCAAAGTTTGGTTCTACTTTTTAACCGACTTAAAAAAAAGAGGCGGTTTCTCAATTCGACCTTACTTATATATTTTTAATATGCTTCTACCGCCCGCAAAAACTACCCGTAGGGCATAAAGGAAACTGCATCGGAGAAAGTTATTACGTTTTATTCTGAATATACCCACGATTATATAAATAGGCGTAATGCGACAAACGGTTGCGGCTTACGAAATGATTTTCTTTATGCGAAAATAACATGGCGTCGATAATATGTTGCGTTATAAGTTGTACGCATACGAAACGCTTTCCGTTCGTGTTATCGTTTCCATTAAATGTAACTATTTATAACGGATTTTATTATAAATTAATATGGAGTAGGTAATTTATTAGCCCACGTCTCGAAAACATATATTATGGTTTTGAACACGCGACCAGTATTGCGTAAGTGTATGAAATTATTATCATTTCTAGGCAAAAATAATAACGTCTCAGTGGATACCTCTGCTACCAACATATAATTCACTGGGGTATGCTATTTTCCTTGATAAAAACTGGCATCAATCTTACCTCGTATACGTTATCATCATTTGTGAAGGTTTGTTTTTTTTTTACCCTGCCTGCCATAAACATCTGCGTGAGCGTAAATATTTTAATATTTCATTTCGAGACAGTTTGACGAATTATTAATTTATTTCTGTTGTATACGGACGGGTTTAATGATTGTTGCCGTTTATTTAAGTGTTTCATTGGCGCATAGGCTAAGCTCTGTCTCAAGGATTGTGGGTTCCATCCATACACGGGACTAATATTTGTCACAAAGAGACTTTATATATATATAACGTTATCTAAAAGTAAGGAAAATGTTAATAAATAGAAAAATATACACTATTACAGACAAAATGGATTGATATTACTACATATGTAACATGATTTCTGTTATTTAATTCAACTTTATTAGTTCACACTAACACCTTTCCTATGCATTTTAGAGTCACATTTAAAATTACTATTACAACATATTTTCATAACGCACACTTGCGTAACCAATTACCGGCGCGGTATTAACATAAGTAACGGTATAACCAGACTAACTTCTAGCCTTTAACGGTATTATCAATTTCTATTAATGTTTATAAGGCAATTCACAAAGTTGGATTATACCTAGATACAAAGTCATTTGAAAGCGCATACGCTTACTCCATGTACTTGTATTTAAAACGAAACATTTTAAGCCCAAGTTTTGATCGCTATCGCATAACTTATAATACTTATAATATATGTATTTTAGTATTATAAAATCAAAAAAAATCAAAAACTAATCGTATAAAATTGTAAAAGTATATATATATAAGTAGCTGTGATTAATGTAAGTCAAAATATTTTGTTAGTCACACGGGTTTCCACCGTTTTAAACCATCTATGGTTTAACTAAAAGCTACCAAATAAACAAAAAAAACTATAAAGTCTGTAATGTACTTTATGAACAATTGGTAGTCACCGCTGGTTGAAATGTTCTTTTTTGAGATAGCTCTTTGTTATAGAAATAAAACAAGCCCCATTTTATCTTACGCATTAATCATAACCCGCTCTATACATTTATATCAGTAAAGAACATGTTTTTAGTTGCAGAAGAAATAGCTATTATATGAATAGACTACAACTTTTTTAAGTTTGTGAAAAAGGTTACGGCGCTTAATTAGTAGAGATGTGTAAATGTGTAAAAGAAGAAAATTATGTTAAGATAAGATGTGTATTATTTATGTCGTTTTAACTTCCTTTTTAGATTAAGTATTATTGCAGTGGGATCGTTGGTAGCTGCTAGGTTAATCGGTAATTACGTGCACATTAAATCACTTTACCGGTTCTATTGTTTTTTTTTTCTATTTTAATTAAAAAACAGGCTCTAACATACCCCCTACACAGAGGAGGCCGTTGCCCAGCACTGGGACATTCATAGGCAATTAAATTTACTTTCAAACAACAACACTACAAACTGTTTCTTATATTTTACGTGCTTAAATTGGCTTCATAGAAGACAGTCAATTAGAGCTTCCTACGATTTGACTATTAAAAGACGCAATCTCTATAATGAATGAACTTTTACAATTAATATTCTGATGTGGTATTCTTTATAACAAACTCGTTTAAATTACGGTGGACCATTGACGCAAAAAGATGTTATCGCTCCGGTTTCAGACAGTTTTTTTCATCTAAAGAACGCTAGAAGTAATATAAAAACACTGACGTTATCGTATCTCATTATTTAACGTCGTGTTGTGCTGTCCATTATTATCATATTCGCTAAAAACTATGTTATGTTAACTATCAGTACAATACCATGAGTAATATAAGTTAATGTTAGGATTAAATAAAGTCAGTTATTGCCAAGTGAGCGATCCGTCGGACGGAAGCTGCATATTTGTTTGATTATAATAGTTGTCTCATGATTACCTTGCCATTGCTTAAACGTAATGTGCTACACATGAATGTGTCATGAATGGGCAGGCTTGTCCAGGTGATACCCCGGTATCGTAGAAGTGGAAGAATTTTTCCTCTGCATTTCGTCTAACGAATGAGCTAGCCGGGTCTAACTATTTTAAAATTCGTTCAATACTACGGCCTTTGATTATGTCCATGGGCGGTCGTCATCCCATTTCCCAGCTTATGATTTCAAACAGAGATCTGCTCCCTTAAAAAGGCTTATTTTTTATTAGATTTAAAAAAGGCTGCATCGCCACTTACAATCAGGTGGGATGGCAGTCAAGAGTTGGGCGATTTCGATTACAAAAAAAAAGTTAACGCAACACGGTGTATAAAATTGTCCGTATATAATTGGTCACACTACTTATTACACGTCTATATTACACAATTCCGAATCGACATGAGTTTTGACTGTTCTTTGACTGTACTTTTATTCTCTTATTCTTTTTTCTGTAATTTTTTCATTATTTGTTTAATCTAGGTGCTAAGAACAGCCCAATATATATTTCTATGCTCCTCTAGAGCAAAAAACATGCGATACTTAAGGATATGACATAACATCACGTTGCATTTGTACAACCAGGTTTTTTTTACAAATAAAGTTTATTGTATTGTATTGTTCACTTCCAGGCGCCGCCAGCAACGACGCAAGGAACGAGATTGAGGGCAAGCAGGGAAGCATCAAGGTGGTGCAGCTGGCCGTTCTCCAGAAGCCGACCAACAACGAACATGAGGATTCAGACGGTAAAGACCTTCTGCTTCTATCTCTCTGCCTAGAGGCATCTCTAGTTAGAGAGCTGGCGAGTACATTATGTGGAGGTTTAGTTCGATAGGGATCGGTTCTGTCCATCCGTTATTGCGTTTTTTTTATGTGAAAAGTTGCCAAGCGAGCAGATGGTTCATCTGATGCTACACCCGAGGGTTTGCAGATGCGTTGACAACCTTTGAAAATTGGGCTCCGGCTACCTCACTCACCAGACGAAACGCAAAAGTATTATACTTCCACTTTACGCCGGTCTTCTGTGAGGTCGTGGTACTTACCCAGACGAGACTTCGTGCAACAGCCGAGGCTACTGCGTGGCCCTACCACCATTAAACAGCTTTAGTTTTTAAAAAAAGGGTGTGAAGTAACTATTTCCATCACCAGCTTGAAGGCAACTCTTAATGATAACACACTCCTGATAATGTGACTGTCCATCTTCCCTGGTGATTACTATACTGTACTTTAATCACAACAGATAGATAAACACACAGTTTTTAAGGCCAACTGCAAAGTAGACTCGTAACTATATTTTTATATTCCAGAGAAACCTGGTAAGATGTGCATGGAGGACGACGAAGAGACTGACTCCAGCGGCTCGATTTCCGACTCGGCCGCCAACGACTCCCAAGACGGCCGCCCGCACGTTTGCGATGTCTGCGACCTCAGGTGAGATAAAGAAGAATTAATGCTCGAAAGCCGCTCCGTTCTCGCGTCTATCCAGAGTCTCAGAGGATCTCAACTGATTTTTACCACTTCTTGAGAAGAACAAAGTATTTCTCCGTAGTCTGATATGTCTATATAAATCTTAAGTTTATAAGAATCGCTTGATCTTATCTAACTACAATACCGGTACTGACTTCGTAGAAATCTTAGTTTATTTTCCATGGAAACCTATGTCTCTATGCCAACACTCCTTTCTTTTATTTTTTTAACTTTTGAGAACTACTACGTTTTGAGATGACATAATTTAATCGCTCCGTGCTATAAAAGAGCATGAGGAACGAGAACGAGCATATGTGTGTACAATCGTGCCGAACAATAGCTCGCTCAGTGGCCTATTGTAAACGAACGAACGACAGGTGAACGACTACAACAGATCGACTCTTACCGCTCTTCACACGGATACTAACGAATAACGATTCATGGCCAACGTCTTCAACTGGCGCCCACTTTCGAACGAACGAACGAACGAACGACGATGAAGACCATTCGTTCGGTTCACTCACCGGTCCCGCTCCCCCGTTGCAGGTTCCAGCGCTCGTCCCACCTGTCGCGGCACCGGCTCACGCACACCGGCGAGAGGCCGTTCACGTGCGGCGGCTGCGGCCGCTCGTTCGCGCGCTCCGACAAGCTTCGCGTGCACACCAAGATCTGCGAGCGGGTACCCACACATACAAGACGATTACCCCCCCTTCCCTTAGGGCTACTGGAATTGAATTTCTTTTGAATGAATATATGAATTTTTATTTTCAAAACTAAATAAAGTAAAAGTGATAGGCCATTATTGCCTTTGTTAGGCTTTGGGAATCTTTTAATTTCTGTTTCGCTCCAAAGGTTTCGTCATTCGTTAATTGCGCCAGCATCGACGCAGAACACGATCTTTTCATTTACTGTATGGTGATGGACTTATGAGTCCCGAAAGTTATAGTAGACCCCTTACCGTCGATGTTTTCATTTATTGTATGGTCATGGACATATGGATACCGAAACTTATAAGTGCGCAGCCGACACATAACACTCGGGCCCGCCAACAGGAGGACCCCACCGTGGACATGGCGAACGAGGTCACCACGATCAAGCGCGAGAACACCGGCTCCGAGGTGATGTCCGGAATGGTGCGCACCACGCACCGCGAGTCGGGCCACCTCGTGTTCACCGCCAGCGGGGACGTGATGCTGCCGCCGCACGTGGCCCACGCCCACGCGCAGGCCCAGGCGCAGGCGCAGGCCCACGCCGCGCCCGCCGCCCACGCCCACGCCCACTCGTTCGCCCACGGGGCGCCGCGCGACGAGCTCGAGCCGCCGCGCCGCGGCCGCGGCCGCCCGCGCAAGACCCCGCTGCCGCTCACGCCCAAGATCAAGAAGCGCCGCGGCCGCCCGCCCAAGACGTCGCTCGGTGAGTCGCAAGTAAAATTGCCACGCCACTCTCTATCTTATGCCTGTTACGATTAAGCTCACTTACGTGCAAACGATGCAAATGCCTATACAGCAGAATTCCGGCTATCCGGACACACTCTTCACGGATACCGACTTAGAAATGATTTGAGGGCGCAACGAGTTAGTGTGCAACGACCGACAGTGCTACGAGTTTTTTTTTTAAATTACATAGTTTACTCGATTTTTTTTATACCGTATTGTGTAAATGACGTATGTTAAACCCTTTTAATAATAAAAAAAGTTAATGAAATTTAATAATTTTTCGGATTTTCCATCATACGGAATACCCCTGGTTTTATTTGATTCAGATAATCGGGATTCTACTGTACCTATTACATTAATGTTGGACACAAACGCACCTATGTTTTTGGGAGGAAATACCCCACAAACGTTATTTATTTTGTTATTATAACTACAAGCACTACAAGCAATTTAGATCTGTGTAAGGTAGAACCGATAAAAAACTTATAGTTTCATTTAAATTAATTTAAATGCAATCGCCATAAACCATAACGAAAACATGCGTGCTAACAAAGTTGTTTTTGCATTTGCGCTTAATTTTCAAGTATGACATAAAAACCAGTGTACAGAGACCTTTGCCTTTTGAAACTTAATTGGTTTCTATTTTGCCGCCATTGACTCCGTAACGCAATTGCCCGGGTATTGGCTTCAGCATCGGGGGTCGTGGGTTCGATCCCCACACGGGACAACTTGTTGTGTGACCCACAGATAGTTGTTTCGCATCTGGGTGATTGTCCGCGTGGAATTTACTTTTGTAAAACGTCCTTACAAAACGGGATAATGTTATCCTAACGTAAAGGTAATCACTATACAGTATAAAACAAAGTCGTCCCGCTGCTTGTCTATCCCTATGTACGCTTAGATCTTTAAAGCTACGCAACGGCTCTTGATGCGGTTTTTTTTTTACTAGATAGGGTGATTCAAGAGGAAGGTTTATATATTATCATACATTGAAGCCGGGACGGGTCGCTAGTTTTTTATAAATTAAAAAGTATTGAATCCCTCAGACATGGAGGGCTGCGTGCTCACCAGCGGCACCGTGATGGGCCCCAGCCCCCAGCACATGGCCCACCTCACGCCGTCTGGACAACAGCTGCTGCTGAAGAAGAAGCGCGGGCGGCCGCCGAAGAACTACCTGATGCCGCAGGGAGGTATGCCGGAAAACTTAGTTTCACAATTCGACCACCGTACTCATATATTCTTAAGAAATGTTATGTTACGAGATAGATATGATTTTATAAAGGAAACGAATGAGGATTCACACTCGAGTTACTTGAATAAAATTTTAAAATTTCTATTAATTCACACTAAATTTAAGTATTACTTTTATTAATTAATTATTTCTAAATATTATTGTTACTTTAATTTTTTTTATCTACATGATAAATAAAATTTTGTTACACTACTCAAAAACCATCCGCGTGTTAAGTTAGGTAATGGCTTGTGCAATAAATATTTTTCTTGATATGAAATAAAAAAGCGTATCGTAAACCTAAATATACAACGAGTTTAACATCTGATGCCTTTTGAAATGACTAGGTGATGATGGGACAGGTCGGATGTACTTTCGAAGCCATATTATGTATCCCATTAAGGGTTGCCAATATTCCCTCAGCCGATTATAGTATATTTCAAAATAGGCATTTAAAAATATAGTCTTGAAATACAGTACAATACCTTATGTTGGCAACCCTAATACCATTCACGTGTTTCCGTGTGAGCGTGCGTGCCTGAGTGTGTGCAGCTGAATCTCACTGTGCCTTTTAGCGGTCGCTTCTTGTCCTGTATTTCACAATGTCAACTCCATTATCCGTGTGACTTTTCTCACGTGACATCAATACGAAGTATGAGCTCTGGAAAAGCTCGCAACACTGTTCAAAGCATATGAGAAAACACGCGGATCAATGGATTTGACTTAAGCCCTGTCTGCCATGACTTGGTCAAAATGTTTGTTTTAATCCGACGTATTTTATCAAAATATTGTTTCTTTACATCTTTAATGCAATTCATTAAGAGAAGTATTATTTGTTCTTATTAATCGAAATTAAATAAGTAAACTAACTTGACAATTAATTACCTTAGAATTAATTTCAAATTGTTCATATTGCTTTTTAAATGTTTATAATGAGTCATTAAGAAATTTTTCATTATTGATATTTTAAACTCATGTCGCTGCAAAAAGACGTTTTGTAAATACGTCGAGTATGGAAACGTCATTTTGACGATAGCCATGGTGCGACAGCCGCCCGTCTCCGCTACGCTAATGTGCGAGTCTTTCCTTAGGTATGGATATGGCAATACCGATGCAGTACGGGCTAGCCGCCGAAATGGGCAAGTTTTGTTAGTATCCCACCATCGATACGTCAGCATGTACACGGGCGAAACGAGTCGAAATTTCAAATTAATCGGGGATATACTGTCGGTACTAATCGGTATTCGTGTGTTTAGCATTTGGATTTAACACAGCCCGTTCACGTGAAACTAACCGCAACTTGTCGAACCGAGAATGTCAATTGCACGATTCATTGCACATATTAACAAAAATACAAATTAATAAGGACGATATTTTTTTATCGTTAATTCTTGAATAACTAACATCATTCAACTATTGAAAAGCGACGTAATCTTCAATCTTAACATACAGTTAAAATGTAAAAAAATAAACTACCATTAGCAGAAGATGCTCTAATCTATTTGTTGTTTGAATTATTTTGGGTAATTGTATTTGATTTTGGCTTTTGGTTTAGTATTCTAATATCTTAACATGCTTGCTTTGCTGTTTCTACTAACACGTTTGCTTAGAATAACGGGTGTTGAATATGTTATGCGCTTGTGTTAACAGAAGAACAAAAGTGATGTCTTTAATAAAACTAATTTTACGGATTTTTTCTCGTTTAATTTAGATTTTAATTTCTGAAGTTTCGAACTATTTACAGTGTCCGTAGTCATTAGAATGACCCGTGATCATTAAAAAATCCGCAAAATCAATTTTATTTATGTAGAATGTGTATTATTCGCGTTGACTCAAGAAATCAAGTAATATTATAATAAGTTTTATAACAACAATTTCTTGTAATTTGTATTTTTATTTTTGTTTAAATCACAATGTATTTGATATCTCAGCAAAATCTTAGCCTGCTCGCTAAAAAGTGTTTCATTGAAACTGCAAATTCTTACAAAAAAAAAAATATTGTTAATTGTGAAAATAGTTCTCAATATGTTTAGAAAGAGAAATTTGTAATTTTAAATGTGGTACAACGCGCTGTTACACGAATGGGCTGGCTTGTTCGGGGAAGTACCACGGCTCAGAAGAAGACCAGTGTCAAGCTGAAGTATTATTCTTTCGTGTTCCCTCTGGTAATCAAAGCCCACTTTCAAAGTTTGCCAACGAATCTGCAACCCGTTAGATGGCCATGGGCGACGGTAATCACTAAACATCAGGTGATTCTTTGCACCCTACCCAACGTTTCTCATAAAAAAAATGTTGAGCCATTGTATGTATTCATATTGCCGTCCAAAACAACTCGTTATAATGACCAACCGAAAAGACATTAGCATCCTGTTGACTGGTTACCCCGTGACAGCCGTACCACCTGCTCGTAAAGTCTAAAAACTAAAAAAGTCCAGTAGACATTTACTGTTGCTTTGAATCAACTCGCACATTTTTCCGTGTCAGATGAATCTTTCCACAAATCTTAGCAATAGAAGCGAGCGACGTCGATCCGGTTCGAAACACGATCCAGCGAACGTTTCCCTATTTTGTTGAAATGTTATCTGACTTGCGCCCCACCCGCAGACGGGAGGCCGAACGAGAACTACAACGCGACCAACCTGCCGTTCGGCGACTTCTCGTACCTCACCGAGATGATCTACAACCCGCTCGCGTACACGTACGGCGCGGCGGGCGTCGAGCCGGAGCGCGCCGCGGACGGCGACCCCTCGTCCGCCGGCGAGCCCTCGGCCGACCACGAGCGCACCATCGACGTGTCCGACTCCACGTCCGACGACGAGGAGGGCTCGCGCGCGGGCCCCGACGAGCCCTCGGCCGAGGCGCGCGTGCTCACCGTCGGCGACTGCCAGATCGTGAAGCTGCCCGCGGGCGAGGAGCGCGACGAGCGGCCCCGAGCCCTCGGCCGAGGCCGCCCCGCCCCCGCCCCCCAGCGCCGTCACCATCACGCCGATCACCACCGTCGGCGACTGCACCATACGGCCCGTCGAGAACACATAATATGCGCCCCTGCTGCTGATCTGCCCCGTCGCCACGCCGCCCCAATAGACGCGCACCCCGGCGCGCACTCGACGTTAGTTCGACCGATCGAGCGTTGTAATCGAAGCGTGTTCGGGGTGCAAATCGGAAATTGGTATCGCAATAGTAGCGCGACTTGCGCGTATCGATTCACGTGCGCTCGCGCTAGTAGTGAATAGTGAGCGATGGCGTCAAATCAATGGTCTTCCGCATGCAGGGTGGCGGTATGGACGGTGTAGTCCATATGGGGTAGATCATTAGGCTTACTGTGGTGGCATTTGCTCTGAACGCTCCGCGTGACGTTAGGTTTCCATTCATTCATTCATTCATTCGTTCATCGCTCTATACTCTGTCTCAGGCGTAACTTTGAGTGATCGATAGACGGAGGTCATTCGGAGTCTCGTTTTTAATGAGGACAGAGTGTAGATAGGCACTCTTAGATGTAAGCATGCCTGGGATGCGCCCGATTATCTTATGATCTATCTATGTAGGTACTTCGTACTGACGGAACGTTTTAAAGGCACGTTCTCGTAAGTTCTATGACGCTTCGATAGTGGTTTGCGTTGTACGATAGCTCTCGTTGACGTTCGCATAACTACACGTGTTCACTTTAATGATTAGTAATATGATATTTGCCTTGTTCGTTATGCGTAGGATGTTATAAGTCTTCCCGTGCCGGACGAGTTTGCGATCTCGTTTCGGTACAGAACTATCGATAGGCAAATGCTACCACACAGCTCTGTAATCCTACAGCGTTATGCGTGATGTAATGTTGACTCTTAGTCGTACTGACTGTCTATCTTGCATTTAGATTGGTGGTAAAAAACATGAAAATAATATTCATAATCCTATTTATTTTACTGGTGAAATTTCAGCCGAAACAATAATCAGCTTTACATAATCATTCATTAGAGGAAATATGGCATCAGCAGCTCCGCCAATTGAGGGTGTTTTACAATTTCAACCAATTTAACATCGCCATAGTAATACTGAACTAATTTAGTTTTAGAATACTTTTATGTGCATAGAGTACTACAGGATACTTAATATTGTAATATGATGCCATATTTTTCTAACGATAGAATTACATTGATACTAGCTAATATGATGTGAGATCGAACAAAAATATGTCACAAACATTTTAATAGTCTGCATGAAGTTAAACGCCCACTGCAAAATACCGTTAACACATTCAGATGTAAATGGTTATTTATTATATTTAAATAATCTTAATAATATCATCTTACTATATTGACATTATCTGTAGCAAGAAGATGTGTTAAGTGTACTACTGATATGGCATACAACCGTATGTTACTACTGCCACCTATTTTATTATAACCAATATATACTCTTAATGATAACAGTTTTAAAATTTATCATAAGGCAATAAGGTTAAAGTAAGAGTTTGCATTGCTCGTGCAGACCTTTTCAATCACAGGCCACTTGGGTATTATAATATTTATTACACAGGCATTGTAATATTTTGAGATATTCTACATAGAGACAGCATATTTACAGATTAACTTACGGTGAACGTTATAAAGCTGTGTGTTTGTATAAGGACTCTTGCTTTCGTTGTTTCTTAAATAATTCGACAGCGATTAAAGTATTTGCGGTTGAGCTAATGGCCACCTCGAACGCTATGTCTGGATCTGATTTTATTTAAATAATATAGTGGTTATATATCCGCATTCCACGAGGAACATTTTCTAAACGTATATTTGTATGAAATACTCAATATAAATAACGAATGGATGTAATCACTATGATGTAGCGCCCTTCGGCTTCATTCGTATTATATTCATAATTCGATAAGTTTCAAATGAAAATAGAGGGATAAATAAAAAGTTGTGTAGTTTAAGCACACGCTGTTTCGCCTTTAAATGTCTTATTATGTATCAATCTCTGTGAATACTAGATCGTAGGGTGTAGTGTCCTAGATAAAATAACGTCTATATTCTAAATATTAAATAATAATATTAGTAATGATAAACTCGGCAACACCAGACGAACAAGTGATACGATGTAAGCTACATATTTTTAGCAGAACATAATTGTATGGAGCGTAATTTTATGACATATATATTTCTTTAATCGATTTTAGCCTGTATAAGTACCCCTATAATCTTAGTCGTATGGTAATGTGACGCAATATTTAACCCCATATGGCTTGAGACAGCCAATTGTTGTTGGGTTGTGAGACAGCCCCGATTGGTATCGATTTTACTTTATACGGAAACACTCACACAAGTTTTAGTTCCTTTATGTTCTCATGGTATCGAAATCGCCCCTCGTTCTCGCTTGATATAAGTCGAAGAGTGCAATTTCTCTCTTTATAATATCGACATTTTGAAAGTATTAACTGCCTTTTACGAAAGTAAAAGCCTACTCTTTCTTTTAATATGTTTTTTTAATAATCTGTACAGTAGTATAGTTCCTAAAAATATAATCGATGCAAAATTATAGCCCTTCAATACTAGAGTAGCGATAACATAATTTAATTTTTTTTAATCATTTAGATTTAAGTTTTATATTCGATCAATTTAAAAGTAATTTTAGTGCTTCACTATTAGTGATATGTCACATCGTATCGTATAATTGTAATGTTTATTTTTTCTTTAACTGGTATACTTTAACGTATTTACTATTTAACGGAAGACTGCTCGGAACCGTTTATCTAATGAAATTAATTTCGTTCTCGGTCATGTAAGAGGCCGATTTTTAATTGAATAATCATTCAATATCAACTCTAGAGCCCCGAAGAGGCATTGGATAGCGTCGTGAGTCTCAGATGGCAAGCTAAGCTTATTGAGAGTTAATTTTAAAACAAAGGAATCTGTATTTTTATAATAAAACTAAGCTAAGTTAATGACTTCACGAGAATTAGTTACTCCCCGTATCACGTAATCTTGTATCCCACATGCAGTAGTGTTTAAAATGTAAACTTTTAAGTTGTGTTTTATAAAAGCCCTATTGGCTCTGTGTTGAAGTTAAGTTTTAGTGGACTTCTTTTAGGGCTTATTTCTACGGTCAACATTAATGTTTGTGTCCCGAACACTCATTCTCATTATTCGACTATCTGATTCAGGACGATTTGTTCAGTTTAGGTTTTGTAACTACGACATATAAAACGCTGAAAAAATCTCCCCCACTCCCTCCCTATTTTAAAGCCAACACATTCGTTAATATTGACCCAAGAGTTTAGTCTTAGTTTTGGCAATGAAACAATGGTTTGATTATTATTTATGGAATGGTAGAAGAATGTTCGCCGATTGGTTGCATTTATTTAAGTGTTTATTTTATAAATTATTATTTTTTTTGCAACGGTACAATTACAGATTCTGCTTCTTGCCGGATCCTCAGAATTTCGCTGTACCTCGATCCTTTACGAGAGAACATTAATCCTAGCGTTGTAATTGCAATTCGGCTGTACAAGTCTCATCTTTGGTTGTACCGTTGTGAATTTTAATCGATAAACGCAATTTAAATCATGTTGTAAGCATATTAAATTATGGGTGACATTGACAACTAATGATTTGCCTATATTTTGTGGACAATGTGCAGTTTATAACATTTTTGCAATTCAAGTATTCTAAATATATTAATTTTACATAAAGTTTTGATTAATCAATATACAGAACGAAAAATTGAATCAATACTGCTCATTGTTCCTCAATATTTTCAAAGCCTAAGATGTTTTATAAATTAGTTTTATTGTTTTGGCTATAGCGGACGTTTAATTTAAACATATACGTTGGATTCGTCCAAATATATTTAATTACGTTAATCTTTCAGAACCGTTGGCTGCGAAATTATTATTAGTTGTAATCGATTTTTTGTACCTATTCCTGTATTTGTGAAATGTTTATCATTTTACGTTGTGATCATGTGAGTGCAAAATTTGTTTATTTTAACCAGTTTCGTTGACATTACGTCAATATAAGGGCAGCAGAAGTAATAACGCATGTATTTCTCTGCGTAGTCCGAGAGCAGTATTTTTTTAGGTGTAATCTTTATTATTAAAACTTTTTTTTATTATTATTTTAACATTTATGAAATTCGATCGTTAGTTAATTTCTAACAATGAAATATTCAATAAAGAAATCACAAAATCATTGGTCTTTGATTTAGAAAAGATTACCATTGCTCAAGAACAATCTGGACATTCAGAAGAAGACTAAAGGCGTTTACCCTGACGTCAAAAAGGTTAGCTGTTGAACTTAAGTCTAACCCAGCTCATCGAGCGCCCGACTATTTAGCACGAGAATGATGAGTTGGGCGGACGAATAGTGAAATTGGAAGTATGTTCCCTTCTCGGATAAAAGCAGACGTCCATGCCAGCTATAGACGAAAATGTACCAGCATACTAAACGTACAGCTGCATAAATTTCCTGGATTGTACAAGCGTTCATTTTAATGCAGTCGAACAAAGACTATGTTTTTATCGAAACTAGCGGCAGATTTGGAGGTTTGACGGCGAACCGATACCGGCAGAAGATATAAGGGGATCAAGTCATTCCTTACGCTAGCTACCGATAAATTATCGGTGAAAACTTTGTGCATCGATTAACAATTTTACTGGCATCTTATTTTAAAGCTAAAACCTTCACCTTTCAAGTAGAAAAAAAATTATAACAATTAAATCTGAGCTAAAGATTTTTACCTAAAAATTTTGACCGCATACGGCGTGAGTTGCATTTTTTTTCCTTACGAGTGTATATATTTAAGAAAGTAATTTTACTAAAAAGCATAAGAATCAAATAAACAGAAACGAAATAAGCAAGGATCAGGGATAATTATCTATGAGAATGGGGATTAGATGAGGACAAATTATCTTTCTGTGTTATATTATCTCCATCACTATTTGAATCCCTTAGTTCGTTTAAGTTCGTACTAAGTAAGTTCTGTGTGCGTTTATTAAATCTCGCTCTCACGAGCACTTAAGCATTATTATTCTCAAGAAATCCTCGTTCGATGTCAGGTCGATAAGGACCAGTACGAGTCAGATTTACATCATAGACCCGTATGCTGAATGCTGCATCATAACGCTGGTGAGATTTTTTAAACCAAAAGGTCAAACAGGGTCCCGTAGACTCGGACTCAGGACTATACATAACCTAATAGCGATGAAAGCAAGCTTTCAAAAACACAAAATTGATTATTATTATTTATTTAACAAAAAACCAATGTATGGAATGTGTAAGTCTGATCACGGGCAGTGTTGATAGCTTTGGGAAAGTGTGTGCCTAGGGGACAATCTAGAGCTACAATAGCTTATATTGCAACTTGCGAAGATGTTGACTCTGTCGGAAGTGGACCGCGTTATCGAACTCAGGGTGCGTTATTAACAGCAGGAGACACTTTGAACTCAGGGTTTCTAGAAGAAGTCAATAAACATTTAAAGCCAAAATCCGCCCCACTTGTTGCTTCAAAATAATATATTTACCGTAATTAATCCAGGGAATGTTATAGTAAAAAAATTATTTATGAACGCACACTGTGCATTATGTCTTTAGGTAAGACATAATGCACGACTTACTTAGACACAATTCACAAGACTTTATTTTGCAGTACACATTATGTTGTATGCAGTTTTATTATAATATTTTTAGAAAGCATTACAAACTCCAGTGAGGTTATGGATTATTTTATGTGAGCTGGTGGAGGGGTAAAAGGGATGGCGGGTCACCTGATGTTAAGTGATTACTGCCGCCCATAAACATTTGCAACACCCGTAGGTTTGCTGATGGTATACCTACCACTTTTTATTCTGGACAAGTAGAAGAAGAAGAAATTTAATCGTACAAATAAATATAAACCATTAGTAGAAGAGGTTGAATTGATACACAACAATCCTGACTTTTCATACAATCGGTTCCCAGATGGCCGTGAAACAACGGTGTCGAATCGTCATCTAGCACCATTGGGTTCAGAAGGGGTAGATCTGCGAATAGATAATGAACACACTACTGATTATCATAACGTCGCAGAACCACTTCCGGAAACAGAAGACCAAAACTTGGAGATTCCTTCATCTAATGAGACGGGACCTGTGGTACTTGATAATAGCAGAGAGCTATAGACCGAGTTACCATCATCACCACCGCCGGAGCCAACACTTCGTAGATCTGGCCGCGTCCGTAAAACACCAGAATTTTTAAAAGATTATGTTTTAAATAGTGCGGGAGAGTGATGTAAACTTCTTACTTGAAACTATCAGCCATAAACTAAGCTAGCGAAGTCTACTGCTCAATAATATCAGATCAATCCAATAAATGCTTCACAATCACAAACTCATGTTAAAAATCATGAGTTTTCGTCGGCTTATCAGAAAACTTTATACAATCCAAAGAAATGTTTTTTTTTTGTGGCGGAAATATACACCTGCGTTCAAATTGCCCTGTAAGGAATGCGATTTGTCAAATATGTGATAAAAAGGGACATTGGGCCAAAGCATGTCGTAACTCAAAAAATCTGTAAATGCCGCAATGGAAATAGATGACATGGACGCTGTAGCTTCTGTCATAGCTGCAACACCTGCATGCCTCGGCAAAGCAATTGTAACTATAAAAATAAAAGGGGTAAATGCTCAGGCTTTAATCGATTCAGGAAGTTCTAGAAGCTACATTAATAGTTTGTTTTTTGATCGCTGTTGTCTAATAAAAGAAGAATGTTCAGAGAAAGTGACAATGGCTACGACTAATTATATACATCGAATGTAGAAGGCCTGTGTATTACGTCAATAAGCATAGGAAATCACATTTATAAAAATATAAAATTACTTATTGTAAAACATCTATGTGCGGATATTATTATTGGTCATGATGTATTAACTCAACATTGCAAAGTTCAATTAAATTTTGGCGGTCCAAGAGCAAAACTTGAAATTTGCGGAGTAACCGCAGATACGATTCCCGGAGGAATCGTAGCAATCAATTTTTCCTAACTTATCGTCGATCTGTAAACCTATAGTCTCTAAATCTAGACGTTTTTCTAAAGATGATTTAAAATTCATTGCTAATGAAATTCAGGAATTATTATTAAATGGTATTATTGAAGAAAGCAGATCTCCATGGAGAGCTCAAGTTCTTGTAATAGAAAATGATAATCATAAAAAGCGTCTTTGCATTGATTATTCACAAACTATCAACAAATATACTTACTTAGACGCTTACCCCTTGTAAAATATAGAGACAATTGTACAAGATATTGCTAAGTATGAATTATTCTCAAAGATTGACTTAAAAAGCGCGTATCACCAAATTCCGACCCATTAACTGCTTTTGAAGCAGTCGGAAATTTATATCAATCTTGTAAAATCCCATTTGGAATTACTAATGGTGTAAGTAGCTTTCAGAGAACTATAGACTGGATAATACGAACGGAAAATCTACAATCTACGTTCGCCTATCTAGATGATGTTACCGTATGTGGTAAGAATAAAGAAGACCATGACTATAATCTTGAGAAGTTTGTCTGCTGTCAAAAAGTACAATCTTACTATAAATGAGAAAAAATGTACATTTTCAATTAAAAGTATTTCTATTCTTGGATATAACATTAATAATAAAATGATCAGTCCAGATTTAGAAAGAATCAAACCTCTACAAAATTTGCCTATTCCAAGGGATGCTGCTTCGTTAAGAAGGACAGTAGGAATGTTTTCACATTATTCTAAATGGATACCGAAATTTTCCGAAAAGATTCAAATTATTATTAATAACAATGATTTTCCATTGAACAATGATGCAGTAAACGCTTTCGAAAGTTTAAAACAAGAAATAATTAAGTCATCTGTTCATGCCATTGAAAGCAAAATCCCATTCACTGTCGAAACAGATGCATCAAATTTCGCAATCGGAGCGACACTTTCACAGGAAGGGAGACCTGTTGCTTTCTTTTCAAGATCACTCGCGGAGTGTGAAAGAAAACACCCTGCAATGGAAAAAGAAGCATATGCCATTGTAGAATCTGTCCGTAAGTGGAGGCATTTTCTAATAGGACGAGAATTTCGTTTAATAACTGATCAAAAATCGCTATCATTCATGTTTAACACCAAGCATAATAGTAAAATTAAAAATGATAAGATTATGACGTGGCGCCTGGAGCTCTCTTGTTTTAAATATGACATTATATATCGACCTGGGAAAGAAAATATTGCAGCGGATGCACTATCTCGAATGTGTGCATCTGTTCATACAGAATCTAAACTATTTTCTTTACATGAATCGCTTTGTCATCCTGGAGTCACTCGAATGTTTCATTGGGTGCGATCTAAAAACTTACCATACAGCATTGATAATATACGACAAATGACACGTGGCTGTAAAATCTGTGCAGAAGTAAAACCTAAATTCACAGCCGTGGAATATTAATAAAAGCTACAAGTGTATTTGAAAGATTAAACATAGATTTTAAAGGATCCCTACCTACAAATTCAAAAAATCAGTATCTACACTATTATAGACGAATATTCAAGATTTCGGTTCGCATACCCCTGTGAAGACACATCTACATCGAGTATTATGCTGGACAAACTATTTTCTATATTCGGCATACCCTCATACATACATTCTGATAAGGATAATCATTTATGTCCCATGATTTAAAAATCTTTTTACAAAGTAAAGGTATGGCTACAAGTCGAACAACATCGTATAACCCGCAAGGAAATGGGCAATTAAAAACAAAAAAATATGATATAAGCCAATGGGAGAGGGTATTGGATCAGTCATTGCATTCGATTAGATCATTACTTTGTACAGCTACTAATGTAACACCTCACGAAAGAATGTTCAGGTATAATCGAAGATCTGAAAATGGTGCAACATTACCATCGTGGTTGATGGTGCCAGGGCCAGTGTTTATGAAAAAGCATAATCGGGCTTCCAAATATTCACCTGTAGTACAGCTATTACTATTTGAAGAAGTCTTCTTTGCTGGGAAAACTTCGTCAGCAGTCTCAATGATAGCATGAGCAAAAGCTTCAGAACAGAGATACTCATCACCTTGGCTTAAGATGGAAAGAGTTGAGATCTTACTATCTAGGGGAGTTTTGTATAAATCCCAGTCTGCACTAGCCAACTGATATTTAATTCGGCAAGAAGTTTTAGTTTTATTGATATTTTTAAAAGGTAAATTTATTAAAATGGGGAAGTGATCACTACCATAAGTGGAGTTTAAGGTTTGCCAAATCAATGATGAGGCTAAACTAGGTGAAGAAATGGAAAGATCAGAAGCACTTTTACCTTCATTAATATTGGTTCTTCGTGTAGGAGTGCAATTATTTAAAATTTAGATTAAGTGAATGAAAGATTAAGTGAATCTACAATGTCCAACACTTCATGTCCATAGTTATTGTTATTTGAACTACCCCATGACTGGTGTTGAGCATTAAAGTCACCTAAAACAAGTATAGGTTTGGGAAGAGACACTAAAATATTTTTAACTTCATTTAAAATTTGAGAAGAAGGATGAGGAATATATATAGAGACAAAGCAAATGTTATTTACAATGATAGCAATGATTGAGAGATTTTTATCATGAGAAGAAATATTTACATGAGAAAAAGGAAAAGGATGTTTTACTAATATTGCAACACCACCATAGTCATCAGATCTATCTTCTCTAATACAAGAATATCCTTGAATTTTAAAAATAGATTCAGGTTTTAGTCAAGTTTCTTGAAGACATACTATGGTGGGATGATACTTATTAATAATATGGATAAGATCACTTTTCTTACTATTTACACTACCACAATTCCACTGAATTGCCTTGGAGCAACTGTCCATTATGACTAATATACTTATTTATAATTTCCATTATTGGTTGGGCTACGTTGGACGGTTGATTTTGATTTAAAATATTTAATAAAGCAATTATAAGTTCGACTATAGATTGTTTAAATGAATCATTTGTTTCATTGTTGAGTGCACAACCGTTTTTAGGGGAAGGCAAATCGAATTCATTTATGATAGCATTATGAGCCTTGACATCCTTTGTTTGATGTTAAATATTGATGAGGTTTTAAAAATACAGTCTTCTTATAGGAAATATTTTGAGAATCTTTATTATTATTTATACGAGTTCTGTTGATGACAGAAGATGAAGGTGTGTTTGAAGAAGTTGCTACAACATCAGAATATGATTTGGTTATTGTAGGGTAGATTTTGGAAGCCTCTGCATAAGAAATACTATTTTTAGCCATATGCTCTTTGATATTTTTTTGCCTAAAAATTCTTTACATATTTTATTTGTTGCATAGTGGGAGCCATGACAAATACAGCAAAATAACTCGTCCTCTGATGTACAGCTGCTTCCCAAATGACCATCCTTGCCACATTTAAAGCAGCGTGGAGTTGATCTACACATATCCTTGACATGTCCATATCGACAACATTTAAAACATTGTATAGTGGGGTAAATATATAAGTCTACAGGAAAAGAATTAAAACTTATGAAAATTCTTTTAGGAAGAATTTGGCCATCAAAAGTCAGGACAACTGTTTCCGTATTAATAAAATTGGCTTTATTATCCATAAATGTTTTCTTTTTTAATCGCCTAGCTTTTAAAACATTACCACAACCTGGAGGAACAGTAACATTCTGGATCACCTCTTCTGTCGACCATTCTTTGGGAATCCCTCTTACAATACCCATTCTAGTAACATGAAATAAAGGAATAAAGGCTTTGAACCTGTTACTCGAAAGTTTAGTATCGTTGGTAAAGTTATTCGAATCAAAAAAATTTGTAAATGAAAGAGATAGCCTGTTTCTGCCAATTCTCTTCAAACTTCCATTCAGAATATTTTTAAATGAATTATTTTTAAGGAATCGAGCAAAAGAGGGTGAAGTGTGACATTTTCATCTGGAGACAATCGTTCTTTTTGTATATGAACTACATATGGTCCAATATCAGAGGCTTGGTAAAGACGATTTGTATTAGTTTGAACTTTAGTATCAGACTCTTGTATCTTGTATTAACTGATGTTTTTGCTTTCAGTCCCGAGACTATTAAAGAGGCTAACCAGAACCCACGGGTTTGGGCCCTCCGCTGTGGGTAGGGCCGCGCATGTGCTCATGCGTGCGTTTAACTACGACATGTCATCTAAGGGCCATCGAAGTTGCGGTGCGGACCGAGACCCCGATGGCCGTCGACTGTGTTTTTTTGAGCTAATCGGTGGCTGGGGGCGGTGAGAACCGCCCTGGAACGCGCGGTGTACCTTGTGTACGCGTTGTGTTGGTCTCGCCGTGCTCGGAGGCGAGGGCGAACTATTGTGTGTTTGTGTTACATTAGCTGTGGGTGTAGTGTTATCCGGCGGGACCCCCGGCGGTGGGTCCGGCGTATCTAAGTCCCCTTCCTCGACCGGGTCGATGAGGACGTTTCGCGGGCGACGCTTGTTGACGTTCGCCGTAGTATCAGACATATCACCTTGACCACTATCATTTAAACAAAAACAGCCGTTCTCTTTATCTGCCTTGCCATGACGCTTTCTTTTCTTATTACAATGTTTGCATATTCTTAGAGCATTTGTGCGCTTTCTCGGTAGCAATGCATTATTAACTGAACTTGCATCCGTATCCATCGAAGATTCACAATGCTCAATTGTGACATGGTGAGATACCTGTGGGACTGTGCCCCCAGGATCGGGAGGTTCGTCTCCCATGGAAGAAACAAAATAAATTAGTTAAAAACTTACCCTTACGAAACTTACCCTACGAAGAAATATTTACACTAGCTACAAAATATACACTAAAAAGAACTAAAATAACAAATATTTACCTATTATTCACCTATCTGATCTATAAAAGATTTTTTCAAATTTTAAATAAAAAAAAAACACTCCGCTCTTTCGACGTTTCCCGCGCTTTTTTCAGATTGCATTTCAATAACATTAGAAGTTAACGATGCGCTATGAGCATGCAATGAGTATCTATTAACATTAAACACGAAGCCAGAGTTGCGTTCAATATATATCGAAATTGACATGAATTCGATACTCTAAAATAAATATCGAATATCAGGCATCCCTAATTATTATCGGTGACAGAACGGTCGTGTGATTGGCCTAAAGGTCCTTGATACCGCGCCATAAAATCCAAAAAAAAAAACGGTCGTGTGATTATGTCATAAATTATGTCTAATTGTCTATGTGCAACTGCAATGTGCATTGTGTTGTGAATGTAATTCAAATTTCAAATAGTAACTTATCTGAATGTGATTTTATATACCTGATATGATTCTGTAATTGTGCATTGCACTGTGCAGTTGCTTGTGGAGGGTTACCTACTGTTTCATTATTTTCTTTTGATACATGGTTGCTATCTGTTTTTGTTATTTGTTTTTATCTCACTGCTTCAAAATGAATAAACGAGGCGTCGCTTTGAATGGGAGAGCTCGAGAGATTGTCTGCAATGTAGACAAATATTTTGAGAGCGAAAAAAAGCGCAGCCTTAAATTGATAGACGAATTAAAGATAGCTAGCATTTACTCTGGACCAGATAGAAATATAATGTTGACTCGTGAAGTGTACACAACTATTTTTCAAAACCTGCAAAATGCAAGTAAGGTGTCCGAGCGCGTTTATTTAGCCACTGGTATAAATAAAAATACTTTGACTCGTATTCGTCGTGAGGCGAGAGATGCGGAAGCTAGCAGCAGCATAATAACTACACCAAAAAAGAAAAAACGAGGTAAATCTGATTACCTTATTGCCATAGGCAACACAAGTGTGGCTTTATACACTTGTTAATGTCCCTATGCTGGGACGTGAATGGACAAGGTCGTCCATTTCAGTTCTACCAGTGAGTGAGTTAACTAAGGTTTACTTTTGGTGTTCAACTCCATGGCAGATGTCCATGGGTGGTGGACATTAATTAAAATCTGACGCCTGCCAGCTTGTTTGCCGCTTTTCAAATAAAATAAAGAGATACAAGGTACACCTGCGTTCCAGGGTGGTTCTCACCGCCCCCAGCCACCGATTAACGAAGGGAACAATACAACAATACAAATCACACTGACCTTCTATAGATCTCATAAACACAAGATACTAAAGCAGCTAATGACCATTTAAACTTTCTTTTACAAACTTTAATTTGTCCTTGTGAAGAAACGTTTTTCAATGTTTGTCTGTTGCATGAATGGGCAGGCCCTTCCAGGTAAGTACCACAACCTCAGAAGACCAGCATAAAGTAGAAGTATTACACGCTTTTCATCTAGTGAGTGAGGTAGCCGGGGCCCACTTTAATTAAAGCTGACAATGCATTTGTAACCAATTATATTTATAATTCCAATTTATCAAATTATGTACATGTTATGTAGTGTAAGCACACCTAATTTTTTTTAATTACCTTCAAAACGGTTTTATGTGTAAAGTTGTCTGTAGCTTGAAAATATTTGTCATACTACTTATTACATGTGTGTATTTTAAAATCCCCAACCAACATAAATTATTATTGTTTATTTCCAGGTGCCCTCAACAACAATGCAAGTAATGAGGTTGAGGACAAGCAGGGAAGCATCAAGGTGGTGCAGTTAGCTGATCTTCAGAAGCCGACTAGCAATAAACTTGAGGATTCTGATGGTACATGACCCTCTTATTCTACTTTTTGCTACGTTGGTATTGGCTAGGCCACGACCGACTGCATCCGTAAAGTCAACCCTCCTTGGGAACAATGGGAAATATCCATGGGGGTGACTCAAATACTTGTTTCGTTTTATTATCTGAAAAGTTGGGTAGTAAGTATAATACATACTTGCACTTCACGCTGGTATTCTGTGAGGCCGTGTTACTTCCCCAGACGAGCCTCCCCATTCGTGTAACAGTCGTAGCTGCTGCAGGGCTCTACCACAATGATTTTTCCCCAACTATGAAGCCAATTGCAACCATGTTCAACTATTGTTTCAATACTAGCATAGTTATACAGCATGTCGTTACCATCTCGACAATAAATGAACACACATATAGGGGATAACTTTTTAAAGTTGTATTAAACATTTAAATTCTTTAAACATCAATATTGACAGAGTTATTAAATTTTCCAAAACAAAGAATTTTAGAACACCCTTACCTATAAAAGCGACACGTAAAGTTCATTTGTAAAGGTCACGAAGCATATGAATGGGTTGAATGAATTTAAAAGAGACAAAACATACTGTTAGAAGGAGAGGCTTGTAATGCGACGCTGTGGCGCGAGTTGTATAGGATGTTACAAATTTTGTTTCTTTTTTACTTATTAGTTTGTTTGAAAAATATTTTTTTTTAATTATGGATTTTGTTTAACGTTAATATTTTTTTATGATTATTGGCAAGTAGCGTTAGACGTGTGTTCATTTATTGTCGCGATGATAACGACACGCTGTAGAAACTCTTCATCATCAAAATTTGACAATTCCCTTGGGAAAGGGTTGTCATTTATCTACTCAAAAATAAGGTGAAAGAAAGTCTAACAATCAAATAAATCTGTAAAGTATCTTTTTAAGAAGTGTTATTTCTTCATGTATTTGTTAGTGAAGTTGTAGTTGGTTGATAAAATATCAAGATTAATATAGAGAATATCTGTCGGGATTATTCTGCACCTATAAAAGTTATAAACATCACTTCTATCTCCATTGTTTAAAAGAAATAAATCAGATCAGAAAAGTCGATAAATTGTTGATAATTATGGTAAAGAGATTCAGTAGTATAATAATAAATATTGGTGTGAATTGGAACTGTTTGCAGCTTGAAGGCAAGTCTTAAGGACAAAACACCCTTCTGATAATGCGAATGTCAATCTTCGCATGATATCAGGGGAATGAGCTATTGTTTTGCCTGTATTTAGTCCTAGAGTATACTTTATTGCACATAAGGAAATACATAGAAAAAAAATACAGGAAACATAGTGTATACAGCGTGTCGTTACCATCGCGACAATAAATGAACACACATATAGGGGATAACTTTTTAAAGTTGTATTAAACATTTAAATTCTTTAAACATCAATATTGACAGAGTTATTAAATTTTCCAAAACAAAGAATTTTAGAACACCCTTACCTATGAAAGCGTCACGTAAAGTTCATTTGTAAAGGTCACAAAGCATATGAATGGGTTGAATGAATTTAAAAGAGACAAAACATACTGTTAGAAGGAGAGGCTTGTAATGCGATGCTGTGACGCGAGTTGTATAGGATGTTACAAATTTTGTAACATCCTATACAAGTTGTATAGGATGTTACAAAATTTGTCCTATACAGTTTCTTTTTTACTTAATTAGTTTGTTTGAAAAATATTTTTTTTTAACTATGCATTTTGTTTAACGTTAATATTTTTTTTATGATTATTGGCAAGTAGCGTTAGACGTGTGTTCATTTATTGTCGCGATGGTAACGACACGCTGTATAGTAGAGTCTAACAATATTTTGTTATTTCAGAGATATCGGATAAGATGTGTATGGAGGACGACGAAGAGTCAGACTCCAGCGGCTCGATTTCCGACTCGGCCGCTAACGGTTCCCAAGATGACCGCACGCACGTTTGCGATGTCTGCGACTTCAGGTACGATAAATGCGAACATTATTACTCGAAATCCGCTCTTTTCTGGCATCTATTCCACAATATAGTCCGGTCAACCTATTTTTTTCTTAGCCTTCATAGAACAGTTATTTAATATTCTATGTGTAACTATATGAACATCCCTTTCTTTTCTTTTTCTAATTTTTTTAGCGATAAACCCATCGCTCTATACCACAAATAGCATACGAAGTCATTAAATCCATTCGATACTCACTCACGAACGACGGAATAGAAACGCATCCGCTGTAATAGAGCATGACTAATGAACGAGAAGGATCGAAATGCGTATACAATCGTTCCGTACGAACGAACGGCTAACGTCGTTAACGGGCGAACACGAGTTGTGAACGAACGAATAAGGATGAAGGCCATTCTGACAGTTCACTATTAACGGTCTCGCTCCGCTGTTGCAGGTTCCAGCACTCATCTCAACTGTCGCTTCACCGGCTCACGCACACAGACGAGCGGCCGTTCGCGCCCTCCGACAAGCTGCACGTGCACACCAAGATTGAGCGGGTACGGGCATGGATATAGTCGGATAGCCCCCCCCCCCCCCCCTCACACACACACGCATAGGATCGTAACCTTAAGCCTAATAGAATTGTATTTCTTTTTAAATTATTCCAAACTTCATCTTAACATGAAATAGAAAGGCCGCTATTGTTTTTGTTCGACTTTGGCCACTTCTTTCTGACTTTACCCATTATATTTGTGGGATTGCATATTCTTTATAATCTAAGTACTATCTCAATGGGGAAAATTGTCAAAATAATTCCTTATGGTTGCTAAATCTATTAATTATAATGCACATAAATATCTTAACATATAGTAGACTGCTTACAGCATATTAACATTTGGGCCGCCAACAGGAAGATCCCGTCATAGACGTGGCCATCGAGGTCATGATCAAGCGCGAGGACACCGGCTCCGAGGGGATGTCCAGAATAAAACGCACCACGCACCCTGAGTCCGGCCACCCCGTGTTCACCGCCAGCGCGGACGTGATGCTATCGCCGCACGCAGCCCACGCCCACGCCCGGTTGCAGGCCCACGCAAACGCTGACGCCTTTACGAACGAGTACACTACAATCAAGCGCGAGAACACCGGCTCCGACGTGATATCCGGAATGGAGCGCACCGCATACCCGAGGTCCGGCCACCTCGTTTCCACCGCCGGTGGGGACTTGCCACCGCCGCACGTGTCCCACTCCCACGCCCAGGCCCACACACACGCTCATCCCACGGCGAACGAGGTCACCACGATCAAGCGCGAGAACACCGGCTCCGAGGGGATGTTTGGAATGGAGTGCGCCGCGTACCCTGAGTCCGGTCACCTCGTTTTCACCGCCAGTGAGTACGTGAAGCTGCCGCAGCATGTCGCCCATGCCCACGCCCACACCCAGGTGCAGGCATATGCCCACGCCGCCCCCGCTGTCCACGCCCACGCCCACGCACCGCAGCGTGATGGGCTCGAGCCAGGCCGTGGCAGTCGCCGCCCGTGTAAGACCCCGCGCCCCCTCACTGCCAAGATCAAGAAGCGCTGAAGGCCGCCGAAGAACTACCTGATGCCACTAGGACGTATGACAGAAAGTTTAAAATTCACAACAAACCTAGCTCCTCAATTGATAGAGTTTGCTCCGATGGTCTCGATCAAATTGTTGAGGGCAACGGGTGAGGCTCAGCAAATGAATTTATATTCAACACCCCGTGCAAGACAGAATAATGCTAAATCTATGGGACCAGCTCAAAAGAAATAAAAGTATGCTATCCATTGTATTGTATTTTGTGTGGAAGAGGTTGGATAGTAAGCCCTAACGACCTCTGTGATCTTGATGACCTATCTTGTAGTCTTACCTTTGAAAACATCGCCCCTTACTGCAGGATAACATTATCCTGTATTGTAAGGACATTTACATTTTTTTTTTTTCGAAAGTTTCATGTGACATTGTCTTGTTTCTTATTGATGTGCAAATTTCCAAATTTAATGAAATATAGCATCATTGCCTGAAGTTACCATCCCACCTCTATTTTGCCAGCCTTAAGTAAAGTATTTGAGAAAATAACTCAATTTTTTTTTTAATGTATAAAATTTTAAACAATTCAAAAATTTGTTTGTTAGTATCATACAAGCCTGCAGTCTTGAGAATACTTACATATTTTGCATCTTTGAGGAACTGTGTAAAACAATATGGTAAAATATATTCGCAAATCTGCCATTGATTTGATTGGTGACATTGAAAGTACCGAAGATTACACTGTATAAAACCAAGAATCTATAATCCATAATGAATCTTGTTAGACGTATGAAGAAATAAGTGCCATCAACAAACAACTAATGCCCGATTTACATTATTCCAGGTCTAGTTACCCAGTGGCGCTGGCCTGAAATGGACGGGACTGGCGATATCGTCTACATATTTCCAGTCATTTAACTGATGTTGAATGGTCAAGACTATGGTAATGAATTCAAAAAAGCGGATGAGAAAGTTTTTAAAACATACGCAAAAGTTAGTGTTACAAGAAGTTATTGTTGAGGTTGATATGGAGCCATGAAAAGGAACGAATTTGGGTGAGAAATTCGATCAGCAGAATCAGATCAGAGAAAAAAAAGGAGTTTTGATAATGCTTTTGCAAGAACTGAAGGCAGAAGACCCTACTGAATATAGATTGGTGAAGAATGACAGCATAAGAGTGCAGCAGAGAACAAGACCGCAGAGTTTCTTCCTAGTTCTTCTCTGATCAGGTCTAGTTTAGTGACACGGTGGTAGTTTTTTTGACGTTCAATAAGAGCTTAAATTAAACCTATTTTTTTAAAGAAAAAAAATTTTACTTTTACTTCAAAAAGCGTTGAACTGTTATCATTTGTTTCATATTATTCAATGTAACAATATGTTCTTCAGAGATGCTTTAGCTGCGAAAATATAACTAGACGTCACTCTTTCTTTCTTAAGAACAGGAGACAGTTACAGAAACCCTTACGCTTTTATTGCCAATCACCACTTTATAAAAAATTATACCTCTGTCCTGTTATAATACTATTGCCCTTAGTAACTAAAAAGGTTAATGATTGTTTTTGGTTTTGTTATCGAAAATCTTTAGCAGATAACAATCATTTTAAATTCATGGAATAGACAACTTTTGTGTAATTAAATTTAAAAACTAAATAAAAACTATTTGAACAATTAACAGTTTTTTATAAACAACTGTTGAAACTGTTAATTGTTCGGCGGTATATAATTAGAACAGATTTCGAAAAATCCTTTATGCAGGAATTCCAGGAATACACAGGAATTTCTAATCGCCACGCAGTGTTTTAATTGGTTTGATGAGACCAATAGTCTATGGGTGTTCAGAAAATGAAATTGTAGGTTTTCCAAATATCTCATGTTTACTGTCATATTAGCAGTAACTGATGTAGCACCTCTGGCTTCGTTATCGAGATACGAAAGCAAGCTGCTAAACTTAGATATTGTTGTAGAAGGAAGACAGATCTTAGACACTTCAGGCGTGTTCTATGTGAAGAAGCTTGGAATCTTTCAGAAGATAGATATGTAGCGGATTTTTTCTTTGTGACTGAAATAGCATTTTCTGCATCAATGTGTTTTAAATCGTGAGTCTTTGATATAAAAAAAATAATGATCATTGCACTTAGAATTACTTATTGATTTATGTTCCTGTGTTGGAACTATTTGGGATTATTTGAAAAGAATAGACGAAGAAAACAGAAAAGGCACTTATGAACACTGAAAAGTTTTAATTTCCATTAGTAAACCAGTATACATATTAGTATGCTTGTTTATTCTTAAATAACTTAATGTATTCATTTTTATGTATCCATAGCAAAAGACTAAAGATGAATGAACTTTAGAGGATACAGTACACAATTTATAAACAATTGTTACAGCTAAAGTCATGCTACAATATGCATTATTGTTTGTTTCACTTACGATCTCTTAAGTTGTTATTTTTCCACGATAACTAAAGGATACTATACATACAAAGTAATGACAGTGGTAATGATAAAAAACATATATAAAACCCACGTTTAAAAAAATATTTTCTTTGCTAACGCGCGTCACAACCGGAATGGAGTAAATAGGAAAGAACAGGCAAGTTGATGAAACATGGTTAGGACATAAAAGTTAGACTGTTTCCTAATAATAAATGGAAAAATTTACATTTAAAAGTACATTTCATTACAATCACTGATAAAGATTTCCATCTACGCAAATTATAATATAAATAATGCACAAACTTAACCGAAATTATCATTAAATTTTTATATAATTAAAAACATTTCATATTTGGATTACCATCGCTAGGAATAGCTTTGCTAGAAGCGCAACATCTATTTATTATGCGAAATGGACTATTTATACATACAGATAGGATACACATAACAGACATTTAACTGCCGGGGGGCGGTGGGGGCCTTGCGACCCACTGCATCTGAGGTCCGTTGTAGCCGGCCCCGAATATCGGGCCGTTCCTGTAGGGTAGGACGTTCATCGGGTGCATGGGTCCTCGGATTGTGGGGTTCACGCCGAACTGGTATGCGTTGGCCATGAAGGGGGGCGGCGTGGCGGGGTTGAAGGGGGGCACGCGCATTCTGGCTTGGCTGTACGGCGCAAACGGCGAATGTGCCGAGTGGTCGATGGCTGACGGTGTCCGTATCTCTTGCGGGGTCCACGGGTTGACGAACCTCGCGGCGGGGTTGTGGCAGCTGCGTCTGGCCGCCACGAATGGGTTCCGTCCCCTGCTCGGCCCGCCGCCAAAGCGGCTGCTCGACTCGCAGGGCCTCTGCCCCCTGCCGGCCTCCTTCCTGGCCTGCTGCCTCGACGTCTCGCCCCCTTCCGTCGCCTCCTTCCCCTGCCTGCTCTGCTCGCGCCTCGATTTATTCGCGCGCCGCTCTTCCTCGTCGTCCGAGTAGTCGACGTGGTTCGGCGGCGGCTCCACGTCGTACAGCCACGACGCGTCCGAACCCTTCGCTCTAGAAATTACATTGCGTTAATAGTAACAACACACAAAGTATGTGCACTTGAATGGAAAAATATGTTATGCAAAGAAACCATTTCGATATCGATTTTAAAGTTTTTTATAGTGCTAATCTCTGCACTTAAGATTGAACATTAAAACATGTAGAAAAAGTACGAAAAGATTGTCACCGGTTTAAAGAGCTTTATTGCGATAAGAACTTCACTTATTGATATTCATTTCACTTGTTGACATTTAATGAAACTTTTTTCAAAATAAAAGTACATTTTGAAAACATTAATATGCTTTTTCAGTTTAACGTTTCACTCTTCTATTTTATTTGGTAATTTGGTGAACAGCTGTAATCTTTCTTACATTATAATGGTAAAAAAAAGATAAAGCAGAGTTTCTTGCCGGTTCTTCTCTGGCAGTTCTAGTTTAGTGAACCGGTGGTAGTTTATGACGATCAATAAGAGCTTTAACTAAGCCTGAGCTAAGAATAAAGAAAGACTCTGAGCATTTAAAGTAGTGCTGTATGCGTGCGTAAATCTCTGTCCTACAAATTACTGTAGTATTTTTTTCATGTGTCTTGATCAGTTTTGTAACTGTCTGGTATAAATAAAACACTGTCGGACATTTTGGCACAATTTATAGCGACGAAAACCTTTCAACTTTGAACTTTGGAACACACAACACAAACTTCAAGCCTTGTTCAGAATGATTTTCGTTAGACTACTTATTAAAAGGTGACAACGCATATTAAACCCTGCCTTTTTTGCAAATGTCCATGGGCGGCGGCTGTCACTTACCACGAGGTGATCCGGTATGCTCGCTTGCGACCTTCTAACATAAATAAAAAGGGTTAGTTTGAGGCAAACTCACTTCATCAGCTCCGTGAGGAAGACGTATTTAGTTAGGCAGGAGGTGCCCGGCGCTATGTACACCTCCATGCCCGGTTCGATGCCCCGCTGCTTCACGTGATCCTGCGAATTGAACCTGACGCAGTAGTTCGGTTCGGTCACCTGAAATCAAACGTATACCGTTTTATACGTTAGTTTATAGAATACAAACTATTCACACAATTTAAAACTGTCCATGACGAAATTTTTAAAAAACATTAAGGCATTACCAAGAAGAAGCACGTTCCAATTCCGGCACCGAAAATAATTCAATAACATAGAAATTTTGAAAAGTTCTACTTTAAACATAACTAAGTCTTAAAGGTAAAGTAACAATAGCAGTTCCCGATAAAGGATTTTGACCATTTCAATTTTGCTAAAAAAGCGATAGGTACATCGAGTAAGATACTTTTAAACAGAAATATACGGAAGATACGATTGAAGAAGTGAATACAGAGCTCAAAAGTTAAATTAACGTTGCTGGAGGTCAAAATAAATTACACTAAGTGGATATCGCAATTGAAACTGTAAAATTAAAAAACCCAAACCCGTGGGCTCTGGCTAGCCCACCGGTTCTGCGTCAGATGAAGCTTTAATAGTCTCGGGACTGAAAGCAAAAACATCAGTTAATACAAGAAGAAAATTAAAAAAAACAGACCAAGGGAAACGTTTCATTTTAAGTGCAGAGACTAGCAATAAAAATAAAAAATAAATTCTGCTGCAATTATCTAACTTTTATAAAACCTAATCTTATCTGGACTTACGCCAAATGCGTCTTTTGTTTTAGGAGGGTCAGCAGTTCGAGTTACTAGTCAAAGGACACACTAACAAAATCTTTGATCAATATTAATCTAGGCCCCTCCGAGTTAATTCCCCGAGACACTAACAGCAAACACGGAGAAAACTTTATAATCTTATGGATCAAGTTAATTACAGCATCATCGCTCTCACGACCCCGACCCGATTCCCAGCTGAGCAACAGAAATTACCCAGCATCTTCGACATTAGTTGTTGGATGCCTAGTCGATAGAGGCCGTCAGCCACAGATCGGTACCCTGTAAGATAACCTACTAGGGATGTAAAGAAAGCCTTCGATCTCACATGTCTACTGTCATCGAAGAATCGAAGTAGATGGCTCGAAAGCCGGGCATTCGACACTTAAGTCTTCCATTCCGATGGCTAATTAGAGAATTTTCTACGAGCGTTATTGAAACGGCGTCAACTTTGAGCTGGGAAACCCAACAAAAACGTAGAACGCGATGTCATTAGCTTCTCAAATTCAAAATATTAGAAACAAGGTCGGTTCGTGTCCGGCCAACTCTATCATATAAAAAACCTTTCAAGTAAATTATCCTCATTCTATTTCCTCATCGCCCTGGTTGTAGAACGGAACATAAGTATCGACCCCACCAATGGTGATATTTGTAACCAGTTATTTTACAAAGGTTAGGTTCAATCGCGTTCCAGGGCAGTTTTCACCTCCCCTAGCCAGCGATTGATACAGTCAACAACCATCGTCACGAAGGTGACATTTCACCCAAATAGATAACGCATGAGCACATGCGGTCTACCCAACGAGGGGGGCCGTTACAAGCTCGTAGGATTCGCCTACTCTATACTTTAACAATGCACAGGCTAAAAGCTAGAATATCATTTGAAGTATAGTATGTACCAGAAACTATTATTTTTATATCCATAAACCAATACTTGTCATGTCCCAATCCCAACACTTAACTGGGCTGGTTTAACTGTTTTGTATTACTATTAATTATGTTATTGGCATTTAAAGGAAAAACTGCCAAAACATAACAAAAGAAAAGTTTCTAATATAATATCAAAATAGAACTGGCTTTAGAAATAAACAATGCAAGAAAGACATTAAGTGATGTTTAGTTTGTATGTCCACCCATACAAATAGGAGATTAGAAAATGGAGTAAAATTGTAACAATGATGGAACCTAAGTTATTATACTATGAAAAAAATGTATATGGATAAAATAAAAAAAATATGTCTGTATACTAAGGTAAAGAAAAAATATTGACTTACCGGCCCAAATACATCGAACACCTTACCCAATGCTTTACGTCCACTTTCAAGGAACAATATGGTGTCTAAATCGAGAGCTGGAGTCGCGGGATATGCGCGAACTACCACTGTGCAATAACATTAATAATTAACACATGTAAATCATTAATGCAAAATATTTAATAAATGCAATTATTTATTATAATTGATTCACAGGATATTAATTAAAAAGTTAGATTATGTTTAAAAATTCATTAGGGAAGTTTCCCAAGTAACTGAAAAATTTTATAATAATATATAACATATTGCCTCATTAAATTACAATTATTGAATTCAATAATTGGATCACAACCTTATACATAAATACATTTTCTAATAAGACAAGATGTTTAAAAATTTATAGAATACAAATTTTTATTCCTCTCATTCAGAATATTTAATTAAAGTAGCATAATAAACATACGTTATTATTACCTAATCGGTCAACAATACTTGTGATGACTCCTATCTTAGTGGTGTCTTTGGAATCCAAGCTAATAACAAGATCTTCAATTGGTGGTAGATCATCCAGCCCTAATTCACCATGTACTTTTATAGGCTCCACTTTTCCTATTTTCTCGCCACCATTCTCATCCCTTTAAAATATAAAATTATGATAATTTATGAGAAAACAAAATGGAAGATTGCATTAATCTTATTAAGAATTATTGAAACTTCAAATTTTTTTGTTGTTATTATAGAACTGATGAATTAATTAATTGCAGATATAAACCAACAAAATACTAATATATTATAATGCCTTCATTCATACATAAAATAAAATAAAAAAAAGTGTGTGTGTACTTATGTACATGTGTTAGAAGTTATCTTCTTTGGCGTAACAAGATAAAAATCTATTCAAAAATTCTAAATTTGTAGAAAAAACGACATTAACTTGTTTAAAACAAGTTGTTTTTATCTAATAATAGAGTAAGTATTTTAGTTGTTACAGTGTCATTTGATTGGGGAAAAATTAAATTTGTTTGATGATAAGTAAACTGGGTAATATGATATAGTTTTCAGAGTTAAATTAACTTTAAAAATACCTCCTTTTACCTTCTGTTTATTGTATATAATTAAATTATAACATCGACGTCGTTTCCACATGATTGAAGGTCATGGGCAAAAGATATAATGACATGTATAAATAGTTAATATATAGTTAATGTAAAGATATAAGTGGTTAAAAGAGGATATTATTGAATAAAAAAACTATTTTCATACCCGCTAAAGAGATCGTCGATACTTTCCACTGATTCCACCGAGCCTTCATCACTTGAACTCGAGTCACTATCTTGAAGTTCGAAATCTCTATATTCTGTTACCTCATATTCCACCACACCACTCTCAGAATTATCTATTATCATATGTCTAGTAATCTCAACATCTTTCCTAGCTGATGCTGTAGATAATGGACCATGAGCGCAAGCATTTATAATGTTATTTTTTAACACCATTTCACTAAGTTCCGTGTTATCAGAGTCATCATTGATAATTTGTCCTTGCGGCCGACTCCCTGCTTCCTCTGATTCAGAGTCTGATGTGCCGTAATCGGCCACCAAACTCTGAGACACGTTCTTATTATTGATTTCATCGTGTTTTTCCATCGTGATGTACAAGTTTAAAATACTTATCTACTTGGAATCGATATCTAATTTGAAATAAATAATATTTAAGACTGTACTAAGTAGAAAAACTTGTTTTACTTTACGTAACCATACTTCAACAAAAGAGCACATGTACCAAAATTGGTTTCGATTTAGGAAATAAAGCAGAAGCAGACACAAACGTGAAAATGCAGAAAAAAATCACTCCTCACTATTATTGAAATTATGACAGCAGTCATGCACAGATAAAAGATTAAGGAATTCATAATGAAGTGCCTACATGTAGAAGTAGATTATCATAATGACATACAAGTGAAACGAAACGGACTCCTGATTTTCTAAAAAACAAGTTTTAGAAGAAATTTCCTTAATTTCTCCGTAATTGTTAATACAATATAATTGTTAGATATAATTGACAGTTAAAGTAAATCGTTCCGGCTATTTTCACGACGTATGTCAATTTCCCTCACCGCGTGAAAATCTAGACGTCGGGGAGGCAAACAGGGCATACTTTTTAATGGCAACGCATCTGCAACCCATCAAAGGGTTCTAAATGTCCATAGGAAAAAAATCTCTTCAGGTGTACCGGCTGCTCGCTTGCAAAACATCTAAATCTCATTCTCATTTTACAGCCAAACAATGCAAGATCAAAGGCAGGCCAAGCAGATATTGATATAGTTCTCAAATATTGGTACTTTTAACTTTATTTATATTCAAAAACACTGACACCAAGAGACATCAGTAGCAATATAAAATCTATGGAATAAGGCACCACGCTTTGATCTTATTAAGAAGATTATTGAAGAGAAATCAGTATTGTTAATAATATATTATATTAATTAATCAATATTGTTTTCTGCACCTTTTTAACGGCATTAAGAATAAGATACTCTGCAGGTCTGTGGGGTCTCTTAGGTGGTAATGATTTCCAAACCCGGTAATACCGACCAGTCTATGATTAATCCGCAGTGGGGCTGCTTGGTGGACTATGCCCCCTAATACCCTCTGTACAGAGGAGGCCTTTGCCCAATGCTGTACTTGGACTGCTTTTGTATACTCAGTACAGCACTTGACTTACTCCAATACTCTGTTATTGCAATTGCGACTTGTACGATTATACAGGAATACTTAATTCAAGTAAATATTCTGTTCATGCTTCTGAAATGTTACACAACAGCATAGCTGAAGTAGAATGTAAAGCCAAATGGAAATTTTCTGCTAGTGTGTTTAATGTGTCTTTCACCAAATCTTTCCATGTGACTTTATCATTACTTTGCAAGGAACTCTAATACATCATCAAGAAGCCATGAAATATTTATGGATGCATTGAAATCGTTAGATTTTGATAGAAGAAAGACGTTCAATATTCATGATGAACAAGAGAAGTTTAATCGTTGAATTTAATTAAAATTATTTAATAGTGCAACAATATATTTGCAGCCATATTTTTATTTTTATTACGTACAAAATACACAATATATATAATTAATAAAGGGGTGTAAATAATATCGTCCTGCAATTAACTGATTCGTGTGGTATTTATGAATTAAAATTATTATTCTTGAAACGGCACAGCTGGAAGTAATTTTCCCTCACAACTGCCGAAACCAATTCGGACGCCATTTTCACTGAGGCAATAGCCGCGCAATGTGATCGTGTCGCCATCTTGTAAGAACTTTCTTTCTTCGCCATTAAGCAAGCGCAGGGGCTTTGTTCCTTTCCAGCTTAGTTCCAGCATACTCCCGTAAGAGTCAGAAGTCTATATGGAAAGCAAATAATTAGTAAACTTAACGAAAATATTGTCGACAGTTAATAATGCTATTTTAATGAACATTAAATTAAGTAAAACATTAAATATATTACATGAAATAGGAGCGACACAGAACGCGATTGAGACTGCGGCGAGAAGGTAATTATCACCACGCAAACCTTAAATGAGATTGAGTTCAGTTGACTCTGCGGTGTGCGAAAATCAGATCATATGCGCAAAATAATAGTACCAAGCTTTTTAATTACAAATACCAAAATACTTGATTGGAATCAGAACTACAAATAAATTATTTTCAATTAACCTACTATTAGGAACACTTGTTTGCAAAAAAATTTAAATTAACAAAAGAAAACAGACCTTTTAAAGTAAAGTATCAGCCTATGCATGTCCCACAGCTGGGCAAAGGCCTCCTCTATACAGAGGGTATCTCTCTTTTAGTAGTATCGGCGGTAAAATTCTTAGTGAAAACTCTCGGTTCTAAGCAACTTCAATTATAGCTGCATGGACCTACTATATTATACTAAATTTGTGAGTGAATACAAATGAGATGGTGATGATTAAACTCACATCGCCGCTGATGGTGCCTGACCCGAGTAGGTCTCCTGGGCGGAGATTGCACCCAGTGACGGTCTGTTGGGCCAGTTGTTGCTTCACCGTCCAGTATAGAAAGCGGTAGTTGGAGCGGCTGATGGTCGTTGCTACTGGTGAAGTCTCGGCTACATAAATATAAAGGAATGATAAAAACTGTGAACTTTAAAAGCGAGCGGAGTTCCTTTGTATCGGGCGTTTTAAAAGCGTTTTTTTTTCTTTTTTTTTGGCGTTATTCCTATTAAATGGTACGAGAGCGAGAAGGCGGTTCTCCAAATTTTAAGTGATTGTCATTACTTTCGCTCATCGCTGACCTTCTGTAACCGTGTGAAACGAATCATCTGCTTCTTGGGGTAATTTTTTACAAGTGCATAATTCTCTCAGAAATGTTATTATCTGACCTTACGTTGATATTATTTATACCAAATTTATATTATTATACCGACGTTAGTATCAACGATTGGGTTATACTCATGTCATCCTTATCATCATTACCCTTCATTCCATCTAGAAGGTGTTGTGGAAAATTAAAAATCTGTGGGCCCTCAAATACTAGTCCCGTGTGGGAATCGAACCCATGAACCCAGACGCCGAAGCCAATAACTAAACAACGCCGCCACTGCGTCATCCACACAAATCTTATAAATCGTAGCTTGGTCCAAACAGAAATCTCCTTGTCCCAATCAAGCAGTTTCGCCCTCAAAGAAGTTTAGTTGGTATATACTTAGTGCGTACGTACGTTTCAAGTCGACCTCCAGCTTTATGTCGAAGTTGAATTTGTCGTCGTGCCTCAAGTAGGGGAAGGGGGGTTGATCCTGTGGGTAGTTGTCCACGATGTAGGGGCGCAGCGCCTCGACGGTGACCACCCACGGGGACACCGAGGTGCCCACGTTCTTGGCGGTGAACGGCCCCAGCGGGACGTACTCCCACTTCTGTATGTCACGAGCTGAGGCGGAAAAAGCCGAAGACATTTTTTTTATTTGAAAAGTGGCCAAGCAAGCAGGCGTTTCATGACGTTAAATGAATACCGCCTCCCATGGACATTAAAACCGATGGCTTGCTGATGCATTGACAACCTTTGAATAAAAACCGGCCAAGTGCGACCCGGTCTCGCGCACGAAGGTGTCCGTACCATTCATCTATAAAAACATGTCTGTTAAATAGGGGCCCCACTTAAACATTTTTTTTTGTTCCGTTTTTTTTAGTAATATGTTGTTACAGCGGCAACAGAAATACATCATCTGTGAAAATTTCAACTGTCTAACTATCACGGTTCATGAAATACAGGCCAGTTCAATCTTAGTAATAGGGTCCCGTTTTACCCTTGTGCACGGAACCCTAAAGACTAGGCTTCGGTTAAAGCACCACACCTTCACCAGACGAAACAGTACTTCCACTCGGCTTCGAGGTAGTTCAACACTTCCACTTCACGATGGTCTTCTGTGAGGCCGTGGTGCGTCCTCGGACGAGCTTGCCCATTCGTGCAACAACACAAGCCGTCGCGTAACCCTACCACAGAAGACCGATCCGATCACTAAGAAGACGAAGCTTTTGGCGTAGTTGATAGTGGACGTGTCTCTTGGGCCAAAAAGTTTGGGTTCGATTCTGTGGTTGTGGTTCTACGGGAAAAATTATGTACGATGAACATTGTTTTTTCAATAGTGATTTTATGACTCTTTTCATAATAATTTTTGGCTGTATTAAAATAATTAGAAGCTTTCGTAACTTTAAGTATTCAACACGCTTTCATCAGCTTCAGTTCTTTTGTAATTGTGTATCATCAAATGCGTATCGCTGCGTAAATGTCTGTTTGATATTTTTATGTTGAAACAAGCATAAGGTAACAGGCTAAACCATGATAAGTGGTGGTAGTTTTTTTTTTCACATTCAACAACAGCTTAAAGCAAGCCAAAATATTGAATAAATAAATTTTATATTTCGAAGCCGAACAAGGGCACTAAGCAACCCTTTTAGTAGCAATATGCACTCTATCTAAAGTCCACTGCTCAACATAGTCCTTCCCTTAAGACTGCCACATTCACATAAGCATAAAAAAATGATATTTCGAAGATATGTGAAGTCCGCCAATCCGGAGTGGGGCCGCGTGGTGGACTATGCCCTGATGCCCTATGGCCTTTGCCCACCAATGGGACATGATACTTTACTTTATTCTTTATTTATTCAATTCCATTGTAGTTAATCACAATCGGTTAGCTTAGCACGGGGACCGGCTTACCGCTCCAGTCGTTCATGAGAACGAACCCGAAGAGTCTCTCCTCGGCCTGTTTCGCGGTGACCCTCTCGCCGAGCCTAGTGGGCGGGCCCCCCACGAAGCAGGCCATCTCCAACTCGAAGTCCATCAGCCGACAGGGCCCGAAGTGCGGCTCGGCACCTTCACGAAAAGATCCTTTTTTTTTTTGCTTTTAACATTATCCTGCGTTGTAAGGACGTTTTACAAATATATTTCACGTGGACAAACACCCAAATGCGAACAACTATCTGTGGCGGACACAAATAGTTGTCCCGTGTGGGAATCGAACCCACGACCCCCGACGTCGATGCCAATGCCTTCATCACTATTACCATTAATATGTTTATACTACAGATATGTTGTAATTGTAAATACGCCCGAAGCGAAGCCACGAAAACATCCCAAGTGGGACGTCTCGAAAAGAGTTCAAGTTAGTTCCGGGGCTGCGAGTAAGACGCAGTGTCAACGCTTTAATATAAATTTTTATACAAAAAAGGCAATATTTTACAACAATAAAAATGCTATCGTTGGTATTTAAACGATGTAACAAGTACGACTCTAAAGTTAACAAAATTTAATAGATCTCATATCATGTACATAATGCAATACATCTTAGATTTATAAGTAGGTATATTTCAATTACTTTAATAACATTTCAATTTGTACATTAGAAAACAAAGAAAGAGGCAGGAAATAAGTTTAATACGGGGACTAGAAAGATGGATATATCTCGAAATATTTTAAACGATAAGGCCGCCAAATTGTACAACAAATTTGTTGTTCTTTTGTTACTTTTATGTATATTCTTATTTGTGGTGGACAATAAAAGTGTATTCATTCATTCATTCACTTACGCTAAAGTGACAAACACTTGCCGTCCTCTATTTTCTTATTGATTTAATTACGCTATCCTTTTTATACCATTCGACATATTATGTTGGAAAGTTGTGATGAACGAAACGTGTGAATGAGTGCTGCGACTTTGGAAACAGGAACACTTTAGAGCGGAGATTTTGTAAACGTATAACATAATTATCTATAGTATCTTATCCTTTAAACGAGCAATTCTTGTAATATGCAATATATATATGTATATATATATATATATATATATATATATATATATATATATATATATATTGCATATATATATATAATGGGAATCTCGGAAACGGCTCCAGCGATTTTCATGAAATTTAGTATGTGCGTAGATTCGGGGGCGAAAAATCGATCTAGCTAGGTTTCATTTTTAGAAAATGTCCTTTTACCCCTGTTTTCAGGGAATAAAAAATATAATTCGAATATGACGGTAAATTTCGCCGCAAGAGAAAATGTCATATTAAAACACACGGCCGTGATTCGCGTCGCGATCATTTACACACTTATTTTTTTTACGTTTTTTTCTATACCAGATCATTTTCTTTATTTTGTATTTTTTTTATTTCCAAAATACATGATTTACCAAAAAAAACCGAGCAAAGAGTACCTGGATGACCGCCAGGTACTCTTGTATCTTGTATTAACTGATGTTTTTGCTTTCAGCCCCGAGACTATTAAAGCTTCATCTGACGCAGAACCGGTGGGCTAGCCAGAACCCACGGGTTTGGGCCCTCCGCTGTGGGTAGGGCCACGCATGTGCTCATGCGTGCGTTTAACTATGGTGTGTCATCTAAGGGCGATCGATCCAGGTACTACATCATTGATCACTATACTGTAAGATAGCATTGATAAATAAAAATGCCATCTTATTTATTTAACACTACGTAACCTTTTTTAACTCGTGCGTTACAGCGAATACGTGTAGTCTAAGCTTTAATTGTTTATTTTTTTTTTCAACTATTTCGCAATCGGTGAAAGAAAGAAAAACACTGTGGCGTTTTAATATAATTATTCAAAGTGCAATTTGGCACCATTCTAACTTTTGTATTTTGACACAGTTGATGTTTTTGATTTCAGCCCGTATGCTTGTAAAGCGTCATAAACGCAGAACTCGTGTAATAGGAGCTCTAGGTCTAACAATGTGTTACACTATATGCCTTTAAAGTTGCTGTTGAGAGGTAATAAACAACTTGTCAACACCTTTTTAACCAGTAAGTTGGGATAGACATAACAAGGCTACAAATGGAGCGTATTTTAAAATGTTCTGTTTTTGAATTTATGACGCACATCTGTCAGAAAAGAAAGCACGGTGAATTTGTCAGATATTTCAACCTACCATCGACAGGCAGCGTTTGACCATAGGGCCTATGAATTGGTGTGCCCGATACAACGATGGAGCTGCAGCGACCGTGGTAACCGATAGGTATGTGTTTCCTGAAACGTCAAATATGTTTAGAATTATTGTTGTTATAGAGATATATATGGTTATAGACATTATAATGAAGCTGTTATGTTAGCTAGCTTATAATTTCAAAGAAAAAAAAACTTATTTTGGGTACCTAGATAAGTTTTGTATTTTTCTTCGAAAATTAATATTTCCGCAGCTTTCGACGTTACGAGTAACAACATTTGTGAAGTTGTAGATCCGTGGATTATTAAAAGAGTTTGTCAAGTTTGATACATGCATCCAACAGGCCTGAATTCAATATAGGATTTTTGGTAGTAAGATTTGATCTTTTATGTTTATGTCAATACCCACCGCAATTCGCTGTGGTTTACAACTAAGGCCCGGATACCAGGCTGTACTATCTCTTCTATAAATTTAAGTAACCGCCTATATATGTCCCAAAGCTAGGCAAAGGTTTCTTGAGTACAGAGAGTAGTCCACCACCGTTGGTGGATTTCACGTCTTTGAAATATTTCTTTCATTATTGTTTCGAAAATATACAGGTTCCCAGGATACATATGAATTGTTACCAGTTGGGCGGAAGAGCGTTCTCTTTTCCCCGGAACATAATCCCGACGTTAGTAGCGTGATGTATAGACGAATAGAAGTCAGAGTAATCGCCAATGTCAGCCGGAACCTGCATTTTCGCTTCACTTTGTTTGATAAATGCTCTGTAGAATGACAATACTTTCGGTTAATAAATTAAATTTGTACGAATAATAATAATTACATAATAATTACATACGAAGAATAATTTGTACAAAAAATACGAATGAGAAAACCTTTATGACTTTTCTCATTCGTCATGATGTGATAGTGCATTGTATTTATTTAAATGGTACGATTTGTTTACCTTTCTCTGAGGCCGGCGTCATTTTGTAAAGTCGCGTTAGAAACGTCCAAAAGACTTTGTATCGTGCTCCTAGCTTCGATCCAGTGAGATCTCGTCAAACCCATAAACGAATTGAGTTTTCCCTCCTAAAGTTGTAATCGGAAGGTTTTAATTTTCACATTTGTCTATAACTAAAATGTTTTAAATCAATAGAATACATTCTTTTGGTACAAGCAATCGCGATCGGGTCGCTACTTGCTATAGAAATAGTTTTATTTACGCCAATATGCTAAAATAGCTAGAAGACAAAATAACGTCAAAGGCCAGTCGTTGAATTGAACTTAAATATGTAATGCATTCGAACGTCCTTCACTTGTACCTCTATTTGTATATTATTATCATAACCGCGCTTCCATAAAGATAAAAGTGTGCCATAAAAATAATTCCATAAAGATAGTGAGTATTTAGTAGCATAATGCTTTAAACCTGTTTTTTATGGGAAGGAAAAAATTACGTTTTTGTTTTGTAAACAACTTTAATATAAGTTGCAAATCATCCCCTAATTTTTCAGTAGCAGGTACGAAAAGATCGTTAATGACCTTTCAATGGATGAATTAATGATATGAACGCTTAATGAAAAACAAATATTGTGCAATATATGTAAACGACTTTGTTGTTTCGTCGTAAACATAAACAAGAAATTAGCATAATGGTCACATACCTTAAAGACAAGTTGTTTATCTTTCAACAAGGGACCGGTGAACAAATGAGATATTACATTCAGATCTAGGATCCATTCGCCAATCGCGGCGCCGATATGATTTTCCGCCTGAAAAAATAAAAACGGTCATTAGACATAAATGCTTCCGTGATACGTTTTTAGGGTTCCCTAATGAAATGGTAAAACGGCTACTTGTCGATGTACCAGCAAATACTCAAAAACGGAATAAAATTTATTTATGTGTAGCTCCCGTACAACAGACATGATTCTTTTGCCGTATTTATAGATAATGGTACGGAACCCTTGGTGCGCGAGTCCGACTCGCACTTGACCGGTTTTTAATTTTACAAATGAGGACCATTTGCTAATTAAAAAAGCAGTATGGAGTTATCTGTACGATAACGCGGCTCACCTGATGCGAAGGCATTCCTGCCGACGTAGGACAATTAAGAAATCTAAACCCTCCACCTGTATGACATTATGAATAACTGCAGTAGTTTATTGTATCAATTAAATGGTTACACGCTTATATTCATAAATACGGTTTTCGATAAATATTTACAAACAGAAAGTAAAAAAAAAAATAATTTGGTCATATTAGTTTTTATAAATAGAACTAGCCGCGTGAAGCCAAAAGTGCATACAGACCTATTAGTACAAGTGAAAAAAATAACAGGACCTTAATTTACAAAAACAATTTTCAATAGGGTTTGTCAATTACGGTTTCGTCAAGAGGGATAGGAATTTGCAGTACACCCGATCCCGAACATGTTATCGATAATTCGCTATTACCGCACTCTTATCTCTAGCTCCTCACTGGCCGTGACATTGTGCTGCTGGCTAGAATTGTTGTTTTGCAAGTATACGTATTAACTGTAATTATTACAAGCATTTTATTTTTCTCATCGCAAACAATTGATAATTTATTTTCTAACGTAGACCTGAAGAAGTTACAAGGTGATATTAGCCCCCAAACTCGGACAGTAATTCATAACGTATTCCTGTTTGTGAATGAACTGAAAAGTGAAAATAAACCGAATAGTCCACGGCCAATACACATTAACAATAAACATTGATAATGCACCGAGGCAGCTAGCAATAGAAATATTTTTAGACAGTGTTTCATCTTATTAATAAATCATTTCGGACATAATATTAATTAAAATAAAAATAACATTTTATTACCTACTTTATTTATTTTTGTTAATTTATACGTTTAGTTTATTATTAAACATAGCCGATATTAGTAAATTTAAATAACTTTGACTAATTTTATATATGAAATCAAAAAGATAGCAAAGAAGGTAATATCGAAAGATAAGTCAAACCTGCACTCAAAATAGGGATGTGCAAAGTGAAGAATTATATATATAAAATATTAACACCAGCCCCGGTATATCGAAGAGAAAGTAGCGATATTTTCTCTTTATACCCCGTTGTCAAAAAAAAGATATATCAAGTATTAAACATTTGACACCACTATGCCGGATTCGAATTTGAAAAAATATCGGTCAAAATATCGATATATATAAAACAAAAATATCGTTATTTTTTCGATATCCCTAACTCAAAATAGACAGGTTCTGTGATCGTTCTAAAGTAAAAAGAAAAGAAACATGCTAGGTATGTAATGTACAAAACACACACACACACAATGTGTGGCACAATCGGCCTTTGCCAATTAAATTACTCGATTTATTTTGACAAGTAAAAGTTAATTAATAATAATTAGATCTAGTTCCCTAGATCGCCTATGTATTTAATTCAATACCTACACCTTTAATCCTTTACATTATTGATAACATCGCAAATACAAATAAGTCTGCATTTAGTTTGTACGGACACTCAGCACAATAAAATTAAAAAATTATAAAACTAATAATTATTGATAAACTACTCACATTTTTTGACGAAGTAAATACACCATATGGAAGATTTTCGATTGGAAAATCTGTATTTGGAGAATATTCTATAAATGATTTCATTTTGATGTGTCTTGATGTGCTGTTTTACACTAAATGTCTTATTTCACGCTAGGAAAACTTGTAGCAAATGTTGTTATGTAAATATGCTTGGCGGACTAGTTATAAAGCCGGCCGGTGAGTTGTCATTGGAATGTTGTAATTTGTAACCCACCAATCAAGGTCGCACTATTACTTATCTGATATTGTTATTTGTTGAGTATTTGAATATTAATAAAGAGTTAATTTAATGAATATAAGTATATTTGGTGTTTCAAATGTACTAAATTTCAGCAAAATTTTCTCTTTGCATATGTCTTGCATGAAGATAGTTGATATTTTTCTAAACCTTCATTCTTTTTCAGTGATCCAACAAATATAAACTATTTTTGTGTTTGTATTGATGCAATCTGTTTCTAAGAACACTTAGCATTAGGTTATTATTATATATTTTATAAATTGTCTTGTAGGGCAGGCAGTCCAGTGACGTACGCCCTTTACTTATCATATTGCCTAATGGGAATAATTATCTATATGGGACTTTCTTCTGTCTCTTGAATGTTGAGTACTATTCATGCGTTGCCAGAGTTAGGTTGGAAGTCCAATCTGTACGATTTCATTGAGTGTCTCTCGGACTGTTCTGATTTCCAGATCGTGGTTAGTTTGTTATGAATCAGTTGTAATTATCCTCAGCATTATGGACGGGAATCTTTGATAAAAGTCAGCAGCTGTGCCCTAATTTTGTACTCCGTAACTCCAGATTGGTTTAAAAAAAAATTAGTATAGAAGCAGTTTATTTTCTAATTATTGCTGTGATTTTTTGACATTTAGATTTAGTAGCCAGTACATTTTCCGAAGTTGGATTCCTAGTGATTTTCGTTTAAAGAAATTTTGTTTTCAAAGTCAACGAGAGACCTGTGGCAAAAATCAGATAGAGCACCAGACAAACAAACTCATCGTGGCATTCTTAATAGTTTTTCGGGAGTAAGTTTTTATTTTGTGTAATAAACCTTTGTTCAAAATAAAACATGTACCAACTATTTTTAATTCTATTGTTAAAGTTATAAATAGGTACTTAAGAAAAATGAAACAATGTTGGTACACATAACAATATAATTAGGTATGAATAAGACACAGACACCTGTATATTTACACATCAAAGTTGACTTTACTAAGAAGAGGGGCAATTGGACCCCGGCGAACCGTCTCGCGGTCGAAGGCTTCGCTCTTGAAGAGACGTTCGTGAGATTCCTTGACTGCCTGGAACATGTAAGAATTGGTGTATGGCAGAAGTATTCAACCTACAGACATCCCCTTGATCAGTATTTAGAAACCTTGAAGCTCGCGTTTGGGATTTGAACTTGGAATATTCAATGGCTTGCATCTACGTCAAGAATCAGGACCCAGTTTATCGTAATATTTAATGCAAAAATAAGTAAGTGTAATTCAATAAAAAATATAATAGTTAACAAGACAACCTAAAGAGCAGAATTGTGATACAACCGAGATTTCATTATCATATAGTTATATAAAGTGCATAAAGCATAATACTAACTTATTCTTGCAAATAGGAAGGACTATCCTATGTTTTGATATTATACCAGTCAATAAAGGCAATAACAAAAAAGTTTTCAAACAATAAACACTCTATTCTAAAAAATTATTATGATATACTAGAACTAACATACCTTAAATTATGATGATATATTCTATGATAGATACACTAACAATGTGTAGGAATACAAGTAATAACAATTATTTTTCTAAATCTGTAGAAATTAATAACTGCCTAAGTAAACCTTTATAAAATTACTATGAATAAAACAAGTAATAAAAGCTTAATTATTTTGATCCATTCCTTTTTACAAACTACTCAATTTAAATATAGTTAGGTATATAATACAGAAAATAAACCTTTATACCTAAAATTTATTACAAAATAATAATATTAGGGAAAACGTATTAACATATTTGGGTGTTCCATTTATTCAATGATGTACCAATATGTAAATTTGGGAGAAAGTGTATTAACACATTTAAATTTCATGTTAAGCACGGAGGAAGTAAACATTTTGTTTTAGTGGTCCCTAAACACTTTTTTTATGCTGAAAGTAAATACTCTTTGTTTAGCAAACTATTTAAAATACTAAAATTTTAAAGTAAACTTTGCTTGCGAATTTAGCGCCTTTATTTCTATAAATATGTCACACCTTAAAAGTAGAGATCTCAGATTTTCAGAATATATCCTTTAAATGAAATAAAATATACTAAAGTGTAAAAACAACACAACATATATTAATTAACAATTAACTAAAATTAAATTCGTTACTATACGAAATTTAGTCTTATTTATAAGACTTCACTAGAAAAATAAATGATTTGCCACCTAAGGGTTAATTGATAATAAACAGCATACCCATACACTACTTTAACATAAAACATAACAACTATTTACCTCTTATTACAGCTCTTAGCATATGTCTTTGTATTATTTTTATTGTAACAAGTAAAGGAAGCTTTTTTAAAACACGACATAGCGCATCAAATTCTTAGAGTTATAATGATAAAATTATGAAATATTTTTAATAATAAAAGGTATATAATATTAAGCATATCTACAAAAACAGGAGACTAAATAAGGATTTAAAAAGGTATTTAAAGGAGTTAATTTCAAATTGGCAAAGACATTGCATGTTATATCTTAAAAATTTAAAACTTACTAAGCCACAGTGCAACCTAAACAACGACACTAAATGGAACATATTCATAGCAGCTTATTTAATCAAGTCTTTTTAGTGTAAAAATATAGTATCATATTGTATAACCCAAATAACAATCCCATATTCCTTCCTCATATCTGATATGGCATGTCCCAATGGTGGCCATAACTTTGGGAAATCTGACCTTAATTTGAAATTATTAATAATATCATATTGGTCGTAGGAGAAAAAACAATGGTTTAATATATTTCATAGAAATATGCTGTTTAAATGTAATTGTATAAATTATTCAATGAAACCATTTTTAACCAACTTCAAAAAGGAGGAGGTTGTCATTTATATTGGTATTTTTTTTAAGGATTTATTGCATTTTTTTGAGCGCTGATTCCTATTGTTACAAATGCTTTGCAATATTCAAGCACATGATACACACTTTTGGACAAAGAGTTTCATTTAACAATGTGTTTTGCCATAGTAAATAGGAAGTTATTAACTGTATAAATGTGAATTTCATTGCTCAAGAAAGTCCTTGTCATGAAACAATTCATTTCAGATTGTTTTATAAATAACAATATTACCTATACTAAAAAACTGCCCAAAGATAATTAAATGAAATTTCTGAAAAAAAAAAAACAGATGACTTAAATAATGGCATTGTTCCAAATACTCATTTTAAAACATATGTTAGAGTCCTCTGTCCTCACAATTTTAGATGATCATTTTTTTTACAAATAGCACCAATGATGCACTGTGTTACTGTAGCAAAGCACATTTTTATATAGTTTGTGGTGGCATAAGTTTAACTTATGAATTGTATAATGTGTATAAAAGTAATCCATTATTGTATAAAAGTAATCCATTATTGCAAAATAGTCTTAAAAATATACAATACTTACTGCTAATTGTATTCAAAAGTACTGAAATGATGATGCACATGTTGAAGTTGATGATACACTGACATTCTTAACAAGCCTAATAATACAACTCTACTCTAGCTTCAGTATACTACTAATGTATAGATATCTTATCTACACAGTGTGGCATCAATCTGTTGCAGTGACGGTAAAGTGAGCTTCAATTTCCTCCTGTAGGCTGGATCAGATGCAAGAGGATTCCGTTCTAAATATATTGTTGCTAATTTCTTGTTCTGTTGCAAGTACTCCACAGATGTCCAGTCACTTATTTGATTATCATTGAGCTGAAAAAAATTATATCATGTTTGATAATTTATACTGTTGGTATGTCTAATAAATAAATATATAAATTATGTCCATTGTTTGCCACTTAATGAAAGTCTAAAATTATGTCAGTAAGGTTATAGTATGATGAGATAAAATGAGTTCTTACAAGGATTTTTTAACAATATTTCTATAGAACTCACAACATTACTTTTTTGAATATACAAACTAAGAATATGACATATTAATTAACACTTTGCCCAGTAGTGAAAATTTTTCCATAATTAATTATACACAGTAGTGTGTATGTTTTTTATTGATTTAATGTAATTTTTATGCATAGTTTAAAAAATATAAGCATTCTGCACTCCTTCTCTGTATAAACTATAAGTGTGGAAAATTTCATACTCCTCCATCCTCCATATACTTTTTACTCCACATATTAAGATAGACATATATAAACAATATATACAATATATAGACATATATAAACATACATATAAATAATATATAAACACAAATTAAACAATTATTAATATTTAACCAACTTTATCATAAAATGACATACCCATAACTCCTCCAAATCACTCATGTGCTGTATATTTTCTATAACTTTGATCCTGTTCATAGCCAAGTCTAGAGTCTCAACCTTAACTTGGTTACATAAGTTCTCCATCACACTAATACCATTCTCCGACATGTACAGCTGTTCTAGTTCTGTCAAGTTCTCAAGGTTTTCAATCTTAGTGATTCTATTACTCTGTAGAACTAATATCTCTAGGTTGGTAAGGTCTTCTAGATTTTGTATTTTATTAATTTTATTTTTACCCAAGTACAGTTGCTTTAGCGTTTTTAAACCATCAAGATTTTTTATTTCCTAAAAAAAATCAAGTGGAAAATTAGTTTTTTCACATTCACATACATCGCATCTTTAGAATTATATTGTGCTATTAAAAAAATATACATTTTTGGGAAACAAAATAAAGATGTGTGCATTTTGAACAAAATGCTGTGATTGGAAGAGTGAAAGAGACTGAAGTATTTATTTGTAGCTTCCAAAAATAAGGCTTGTTATAATAATGGTTGAAAAAGGTTGTCATAGAGTCAAAATCATGATTTTCTTAATTAGGTCCCTTTAATATGAAATATTTTGGAGAAATAATGAATTATAAATTTATTAATATAACAAAGTACACATACCCGAATTCGATTATCACCTAATTCAAGTAGTTCCAGCTTTGGCAGATGGTTAATATTTTTTATTTCATTTATTTTGTTTGAACTCAAGAATAACTTTTTTAGGTTAAGCACTTTCTCTAAGCCTGTTATTTCTTTGATCCTATTAAAGGATAGATCCAAAATTCTGCAATATGAAAAGTATTATTTTATCCTAGTTTCAATAACCACGAAGTTTTTTGTGTGTAGGTGGTTTTTGTGATGAGTCACAAATCTGTAAAGCAGGTTCTGCTGATTGCTACACCATAAAACAGGTTCTTCTGTGTGGCTACCGCCTTCTTTACTTTTTTTTCCTTGAAATATTTTTAGAACAAGCATTCTATAATTACATAGCTTCCAATCAGCCTACCACAGTAATAGCCTAAAACAAATTTGAAGATAAATGTAAATATTACTTACTCCAAATTAACAAGTTTGTCTAAATTCTCTATGACTACAATTTGATTGTCATACAACTCAAGTTCTACTAAAGTAGATAATGTGTCTAAACCTTCAATTTTCTTTATTAAATTCCATCTTAAATACAACCTGAAAGAAGACCATTATATCACAGATACAAAACATAAGCACACCATTAAGTTTGAACTATTTTGTATTAAGTTATTTGAAGTATATGGAAATTAAATTTAAATGATGCATTTTTAAAATAAGACTTCCAAAACTCATAATTTTTTTTTAAACACATTTGCAACCAAAAATAATACCTTTCCAAATTCTTCAAGGGTTCTAGGTTTTCAATCTTCCCAATCCTTCCGTGATTAAGATCGAGTTCTTCGGTGTATTCATTCACGATGATAATTTCCTGAGTGTCGACTTCTGCCGCCGGTGTGCTTGGTGGTGGAGGTGAGCTCTCACCAATGGAACACCTTTGAAGTGCCTGACTCTCCGAAAGTTCATTCGGAATTTTATCAGATTCATTATTTGCCATTGGTGTATCTTGATTGTCTAATCATAGTTTTAGAACATACATTAAAAATAAGAATAACCCCAAATGTTTGTTAATATAAAGAGTCTATACATACCTGTCATTGTTAATGGTATATTTCACTGAATTCTATTCCACATTTAACCTGAAAAATGTTTAATAACTATAAAACACAATCACGTCTCAACAAAATGCAATGCAAAAACGTAATATTTTAGTTGGTTGGGTGAAATGGAAGATTGACATTAGAATAGAACCAAATTACCTACCGTTAAGGTACGTATTACGTATTACGCATAGATGTAATATGTATTGGTCGTTAAAAGTAATTGCAAGACTTCGAAACTCGAATCAATGAAATGTTTAAATAATAGTCGTAACATATTGATTATAAACGGGCTATAGAGCCGCCCCGGATTTGCTTTATTTTGCGGATTTTGGTTTTAATATATTATACATATAAACCTTCCATTTCAATCACGCTATCAATATAGTAGAAAAAAAACGCATAAAAACGCAAAAACGCAGATCCGTTGCGTAGTTTTAAAGATCTAAGTATACATAGGGACAGACAGACAGCGGGACGACTTTGTTTTATACTATGTAGTGATATAAAATAGTAGTAGTAATATTTTTATGAATCATCAGTGTGGAATGTGGATGAAAGGAACCTCCTCAGTGACGTACTTAAAGAGTCCGTACCAACGTCCGGCGCACCCTGGGGCACAGTCAACCAGTTCCCACATCTTGTATCCTGTATTAAATGATTTTTGCTTTTAGTCCCGAGACTATTAAAGCTTCATCTGACGCAGAACCGGTGGGCTAGCCAGAACCCACGGGCTTGGGCCCTCCGCTGTGGGTAGGGCCGCGCTTGTGCTCCTGCGTGCGTTTAACTATGGTATGCCATCTAAGGGGCATCGAGGTTGCGGTTCGGACGGGCGGTGAGAACCGCTCTGGAACGCGGGTGTACCTTGTGTACGCGTTGTGTTGGTCTCGCCGTGCTCGGAGGCGAGGGCGAACTATTTCGTTTGTTGTTACACTAGCTGTGGGTGTAGTGTTATTCGGCGAGACCACCGCCGGTGGGTCCGACGTATCTAAGTCCCCTTCCTCGACCGGGTCGATGAGGACGTTTCGCGGGCGACGCTTGTTGACGTTCGCGTTTGTGTCGGGTTGGTAATTTCCTACGCTTACCACCAGAGGGTTGGGATGATGTTCGGCTCTATCGAAGAACCGTTTTGGTCAGGCCTTTAAAATATTCGTGAATCATCGGGAAATCGCTGTGCAGATCGACGTTGCGTTGATACCACTGCGCACCGGTTGCACGGCGGATGAACTTATTTTGTACTATTTGCAGCCTGTACAAGCGAGTACGGCGCGTGTGGGCGAAGGTCATGCATGCGTAGGACATAATAGGTCGTACGCAGGTTTTACATAATAATAATAATTTGTGCCTTAAGGGCATTTTACTTTTAGCGTTAGTTAAATTGTGTAGCCGGCCGGAGACGAACGCGGCTCGATTACGAACGTTATTAATGTGCATAGTAAATGACATACGCGAGTCAAAAGTGACTAAGTATTTGACTTTTTTCTCCCAGGGGCTACCCTGGTTGGCCATAAAGGGATGTTGTCCTGGCAGGCCCCAACTTTCTGCATTGGCGAGGGCCATTATAAAGATTTGACGGGTAAGTACTTCGTGTGAAGTGAATCGCCACACTCTTTTCGGGATTTACTTCTATTCTCCATTTTTGGAACCAATCTCCGAGGCGGTCGGCGGCGCTCTGGAGACGAGTAGTGAGTTGACTGAAATTTTTATCTGCGTAAAAGAGCGCCGTGTCATCCGCGAAAAGCGCGAGATTGACGTGGGGGTCTTTGGGTATGTCGCTCGTGTAGAGCGTAAAGAGTAAGGGTGAGAGGCAGGAGCCTTATGGAACGCCTGCTGTGAGGCGGCGGCTTGTGGAGAAGGTGCCCTCGATCCGATATCGAAAACATCGGTCTGGCACTTTGAGTGTGTACAGCTTGTAAAGCAAGCCGTTGTGCCAGATCTTGTCGAATGCCTTTGCGACATCGAAGAAAAGAGCCCCCGTGCTAATATATTTTCGAAAATTTAAGCCTTTCAGGATGTGTGCCGTTAGGCGGTATAATTGGTCGGGACAGGAATGTATAGCTCGAAAGCCGAATTGTTCCGCCGGCAGAAGGCCGTTGGAAAATATGCGCTCTTTGAGCCTATTTAATAATAGCCGCTCGTAGAGCTTCCCCAGGCAACTGTGGAGGCTGATGGGACGATAACTTGAGGGCTTCTTTCCAGTCGTCCCGAAAGGAGCAACTGAAGAGTAAAGTGTTTGTTGAAATTAATATGTTACAAAACCATAATAAAAAGTTGCCACCAAAAGTGTATCCTAGGCCATATTTTAATAATTTTCTCTTTTATTTTCTATATATTTATTTGAATAAAAGACTAGTTGTTTTTCTGACTTTGTTTAAATTTAAATTAGATTAATTCACTTTTTGCTCATATTATAAATAAGAAAAAAACATTTTTTTACATTTACTTGTAGTATGTAGTTTCAAATAGGTGACCATGGTACGCAGCAGCCTCGGCTGTTGCACGAATGGGCAGGCTCGTCCGGGTAAGTACCACGACCTCACAGAAGACCGGCGGAAAGTGGAAGTATCACAAATACTTTTGCGTTTTGTCTGGTGAATGAGGTAGCCGGAGCCCAATTTCCAAAAGGTTGTCAACGCATCTGCAAACCCTCGAGTGTAGCAGATGTTCATGGGCGGCGGTATTCACTTAACATCAGGTGATCCGTCTGCTCGTTTGGCAACTTTTCACATAAAAAGGGCATAAAATGATTTTCTTTCGAGTTTCCAAAGCTTGTAAGGTTAAAAGTTGTTACAATAACTGTATGGTGACAAAATCTTTATCATTAGTATCCCAAATTTTATAAAACCCAATCGATTGAAAATCATAATCAAAATCGAAATCGATAATAAATTCAAAAATTAATAATCTTGACGTCAACCTTGCAATCTATATATATATTGTTTTTGTTTTGACTCCGCCAGAATTTAAATTATAATTTGTAAGTAGACGACGTAAAATGTTTCCAATGTTTAAGTAAAGTGTTATTGTGTCTTAAATAACTTTCAGCAGTTCAGAAATATTATGGAGCAAGAGAGCCGAGTACATAGAGAAAAGGTGGAGAAATTTGATATAAAGATCAAATCAAAACCAAAAGATGGAGTAATTTTACAGCTGCATCACACAGTTCGTGATTCGCATGGAGAGTGTAAAAGAATTCGTTTTTCTACGGCCGTTTTTGATGACTCTCAGGAGAAACTTGCATGTGCTGATAATGCCGGAAATTTATTTATCCTTGATTTTTGCGACTTGAAATTTTGGAAATTAGTTAATCGTGGAATATGTACTGCCATGCATTTTGTTCCAAACAAAGTGGACAATTTAGTTATTGCTACTGCGCAAAAATTTTATCTCAATTTTCTAGATACAGACACTGGAGGAACAATCCTCACTTTAAGTGGGCACACAAATCATGTAAAACACATTTCATTTTCTAAAAATAAGATGAACAATTTACTAACAGCAAGCAGTGCTGAAGCAATTTTATGGGAACTAAAAAATTACACCAAGTATTTCACACTGAGTACATATTTAGGCTCCCAAATTCAACAAATAATGTTTACACCTGCCGGTGACTACCTTGTAGCATGCTTTCAAAATGATACTGTACAAATATGGCGACATGACACCATGAAATCAGTTAAACAGATTATACCTAGCGGATTAAAACACTTGAAAAATATAGCATTTACAATGAATGGCCGAGCATTGGCAATGGCAGGTCTGGTACCTAAATTGATTTTGTTTAGCATGGACACCTGGAAAGCTATAAAATCTATTGATTTGACCAAATATAATATAACAGGGGTCCAACAAGTTGCTTTTATTCCGGAAATGTTTGATGGTGGAGCCAATAAAATACTAGCAATTCTAAGCAGTGATTGTGTTCTTTATTTGCTTGATCTAGAAGTTCTTAAAATTATCCACTGTGTTCGCCCAGAGTCTTCAAGTATTAAAAAATTTTTAGTAAGTCCTACAGGGAAGTACTTCCTCTGCATTTTGCAGCTTGGGGAAGTGAATATATACAATACCTCATTGGTACTTGACATGTCTAAGGCAACAGTTGAAGGTTCAGAAAGGAAAGTTCTACCTAGTACTTCTACACACACTTACAGATGTACACCTTTTCTAAATACCCCAAATAAATTGGAAATTGAACAGAAGATGCGTACCTGCATGGACAGTGCTAGATTGAGAAGAATTCTAATGCAATATGGTGAATATCCAGACAAGTTTCGTTCCATAATATGGAAGTCGCTTTTGCATACACCAAGAAATAAAGTGGCTTATTCATGTTTAGTGGATAAAGGAATCCATCCAGCTTATAAAAATATCGAAAAGCAGTTCACTATTCATAGCTCAATAACACTTAAAAATTTGAAGAGACTACTCTCATGTCTTGCACATTGGTGTCCGTTGTTTGGGGTTATGAAGTTCTTACCAGGCTTTGTGTTCCCTTTTGTCAAAGTGTTACAAAAAGATCCCCTACTTTTATTTGAATGTGTTGCCACAGTATTAATGAACCAGTGCCAACTGTGGTTTGAATATGCTCCATTTCCACCAATAAGTGTACTAGCTATGGCTGAGAATATATTGGCTGAGCATGATCATCAACTCCTTGACCATTTCTGCCAGATTGGCGTGACCAGTCAAACATATGCACTAAAAATATTAGAAACTGCTTTTAGTGAGGTTTTAACATGTTCTGAATGGTTGATCTTGTGGGATCACATACTCAGTAATGAACCTTGTTTTATCCTAATGGCTGTAGTTTCCTATAATATTGGCCAAAAAAATGCAATCAGAAGGTTGAAGAGTCATGAACAGGTTGAGAATTTCTTTCGATTGCAAAATCCTATTGACAAGAAGGCATTGCTTAAGAAAGCTTATTTATTACTTAATGAAACAAGTGAAGATGTCCACCCACGCAGGTATTTTAATAATTTTGTCTCATTAGAGAAAGGCAGTTGTTACCAACAATTTACTGGTTATCCCAAAGCTACAATATGCCTTAAATTAGCAAAGAAAGAAAAGAAAAAATCTGTCAGTAATAACAGACACACTCTGAGAGAACTCACAACAAAAAGTCAAGAGAAAATAATAAATGAACAATACAACAGTGAATCAGATTGTGACGACGATGTTAAAAAATATTATGTTAGAGATAAATACTTTAAGAAACACAGACGGAAATCTAACATTTGCGAACAGGATAAAGGAGACTGTAGAAATTTTGTGAAAGAGGAATTGATCAACAGCATCTTATTTCCACCCGAATTGCGGTTGAGGCATAGCAGGGGAACGGGCACATCTAAGTACAGCAGACGGCAAAAAGAATCCCCACAGACGAAACTGAAAAAGGATCATGTTCACACGCTGGAGAACGAAGTAGAGAAATTAATGAGAAGCTCTACGAATTCTGATGTGTCCGACTGAAATTGATTGATGATTCGTTTAAATGATAATGGTTTATGATTTTTTTGTCTACGTCAATCTTATGAATAACTATTTGTACATATTAAAAATTAAAAAAAAAAACACCTTTGATATATAACACAAATTAATATTTATTTCGGGTTTTAAAGTTTTGTTACGCGATGTGTTAATTGTAGGTAAATTACGTTCACTGTACTGCCGACTTGTCTATTCCTTTTTAGAGGATGGCCTTGGTATAGTGGATTTGACGTGGCTGAACTTCTTCCTGGAGTTGCTGAGGTTCGGACTGGGCTCAAGGTTCACCTTTGGAACGCGGACGGGCGTTGCAATTTTCGGTTTGAATAAAGCTAGAAAAAATGGCAAATTTAGGACAACATAATTATAATAGCAACATATTTGTACATTATAACGTTCTGTCAATCTCTCCGTTAGAATTATGAAGCTTTTACTGATCTAGTGCTCTGCTTACTAATTACGGCCAACCAACTCGCTACATATCATTAAGCCCGATTTACACTGGTCAAATTTTTAGTGATAGCTCAGTGTTCGGGCGCTCGCATTTAATTTAATATACTCGAGCAACCTGAGTCCGATCCCCGGAGTCTGAACCTATAAAATTGTTAATCTTAAGTGCACTTGACTCGTCACTTGCCATAGTGTAAACAGTCATCTTAGAACAGTGGTAACACAACGCGTACACTAGGTACACCCGCGTTCCAGGGCGGATCGCACTGCCCCAGCCACCGACTAACCAAGCATAGTCAACGGCCATCGGAGTCACGGTCCGCACCGAATCATAATTAACGCACGTATGAGTACATGCGCGGCCCTACCCACTGAGGAGGGCCTCAAACCCGTGGGTTCTGCTAGCCCACCGGTTCTACGTTCGATGAAGCTTTAATTGTCTAAGGACTGAAAGCGTAATCTCAATTATACAAAAAAAAAAAACAAAAAGTACAGGGCCGGCAATAGGCAACAAAAGTGTGGCATGTGTTTTTTTGACGTTGCCTCTCCATTTCGACAGAGAAACGCAACTGGACTTGCAGTAGTATCTTGTATCTTGTATTAACTGATGTTTTTGCTTTCAGTCCCGAGACTATTAAAGCTTCATCGGACGCAGAACCGGTGGGCTAGCCAGAACCCACGGGTTTGGACCCTGCGCTATGGGTAGGGTCGCGCATGTGCTCATGCGTGCGTTTAACTACTATGGTGTGTCATCTAAGGGCCGCCGAGGTCGCCGGTTCGGACCGAGACCCCGACTGTGCATTTAGCTAATCGGTGGCTGGGAGCGGTGAGAACCGCCCCGGAACGCGGGTGTACCTTGTGTACGCGTTGTGTGGGTCTCGCCGTGCTCGGAGGCGAGGGCGAACTGGTGTGATTGTTGTTACACTAACTGTGGGTGTAGTGTTATCCGGCGGGACCCCCGGCGGTGGGTCCATGGCTTGCAGTAGTGTAACTGTTAAACAGCCGTCACTGGCCACTATACTGCCAATGCCAATGTAAATCCGCCTTAAGACGGGATGGAGTTAAGCACTGGCCAATTACTTATAAATATATGTATAAGCAAAAACATCCTTGAGCGATTTTATTAAGTCAAACTATAACTTAGTGCGAAAAAAATTTCAATTGTTTGCGAAAAAAATTTCAATTGTAAGCCGCATGTCACAAAATTTGACTTCTTTTATTTAGTTTATACTCGTATTCTAACCTACTTCAACCTATGTAGTGGTTTCAGTTTTACAAAGTGCCCATTGTTTTTCTAGATACTTCAATGCCTTGTGTGCTTGAACTTTCTGATGTTGAGTAAAAGAAAAGTAGAAAAGTCGGTGTACGGAAAGAAGAGAAACTTGCCACATCTCATGTTTTAGAACTGATTTTATCTACAGTTATGATATTTCAGTTAGGTATGAGATGGGACAGTTTCTTATATAGTAAACGTACAGATATATAATAAACTCACTGTTTAATTTGCTACTTTTGTTCTCATGCGCCGTCGCTTTATCTACCTTATAAACGCTGGGGCTCTCTTTTTTAAATTTGAAAATGTTTGGCGAGATTCGTCGAAGCTTAGACGACACCTTCCCCTCTTTCGATCCTTGCTTATTGGCCAGGTTCGAAGTGGAGGCACTCTCTGTACGCTTAAGTCTAGATCTGGAATAGTCATCAGTGCCGCTTCCCAATGCCGATAGGTTTGGACTCGAGGCGAACTGTGCTTTTGATGATTCGGCACCCTGTAATATAGTTTATATAGCTATTGGAGGTGTAAATCTGAAAATGTTTGATTTTAAACGGATTAAAGTTTGCTAAGTTAACTGATTATCTATCTATTGTGGTTCCAAATTTAAATCATACACAGCGGCGTAAAGAGGAATCAAATTATCACAATGTTGGTCATGCATTCTTTAGTTATAATTTGTTTTTTGTCGTCATCGATTGGATTACTAATGGAACACAACTCGTCGATGTGTTACCAAACAAATCGGCGAACCATGTCTTAACTTAGTCTTGTCAATTAAATCAGGAATATCAAAATTTGAAATGCACTCTAAAGTCCCCCTCTAATAATCAACCGAGATATTTTACCTTCGTGAATGTAAATTAGTTATAACATACACAACGCACCTTCAAAACTGATATCTTGGACACATCCAAAACTAATGAAGACATGGAAGAATCGTGTTTTCTATCATCGTTATACTCTCTTACTATAATTGCAAGTTTGTTTCGTAGATCCTCGGCTGCTTTCTCAGCAGCTAATAGACTCTCCAATATTTTATTTTCGGATCCTTGAATTGGGCTGAAATCAATATAGATACGAGCAGAAACAAAACACAGAAGTAAAACTATTAACTCGCAAGTGCTGGGCTCAAAGAGTGATAGCACGGTATTCAGCTTTCGCTTTAAAATTAATATACTCGAACAACCTGAGTTGAAATCCCAGTACCGGCACCAATGAAATTGTTCATTGCAATTTTAGGGTAACTCATCACCTATTCAATCGTACCGAAAAAAACACCGTAAGGGAACCGTCATAGCATTGAATTAATCAGCTGTGGTAGGACCACGCAACAGTCCTTGCTGTTGCTCGAATGGGCAGGTCCGTCCGGGGGGCAAAATGTTTGTATGCTGGAAAGGATGTAACAATAGATGCGCCAAGCATTGCTTCAAATGCTAAATAACAATGTAGAAGGAAGGCGTTAAGATTTTCGTAAATGTGGCTATCAGCCAGACGTGGGTTCGATTCCACAGCGGCGACAATCTTTTCGTACTTTTTCTACATGTTTTAATAATAATAATACAAAGATGTATGTAGTCTACCAATACGCGGTGGGGTGACATGGTGGATTTTGCCGCTTATACCCTATGTACAGAGCAGACCTTTGCCCAGCATAGAGACGTGTTAAACTTTAGAGCTTCTGCAAGGATAAACTTACTCTTTAGCACTAAGCCATTTTTTATTTACGTAAGAGGCGCGGTGAAAAACTTCGCGGAATGACAAGGAAAGGAAAATGAAATTAGGTCCACATTTATTTTTCCCTTTTACTATCTTTTTCGCTTTTCAAGCAATGTTTGAGGCATCTATACCGTTTAACAATGATAATTCGAACGAGAAATATCACCATTGCTACATGAAATTAAAATTTTTATAGTGCTAGTATCTGTTATTCTCAGCAGTAATAATCTTTATTGGTCATACGAGTATAATAACTTACCTTGAGGTCTTATTGCGACGTCTTATGCTGTCTGGAGTCGACGACAGCGTGTACGTACTCTGCCTCTGGCACATAAGCTGCAAAATTAGTTATTTCCGAAAAAAAAAAAATGTTGAATGTGTTATCTAAACTAGGAACTCTTTTCAAACAATGTAATATAAAGTCAAATATTAATTTTGAAGAATATTAGTATGTTTTCAATTATATATTAATTCATTTATATTTGCGTAAGGTAATGGAGTGGTTGTTTTTTTTTATAAAATGGCATGTGTTATCGTCGAAATTTTTATAAACTAATTTGGAACAACAGGATAAAAAACTTCAGTTTTAAATAAAATGTTCTAATTTAACTAATTGATGTTTAAAATAAAGCACTATGTAACTAATAATATATGTATGAGGTATTATATTTTATAGTAAATATTTCTCACTTTTTTATTATCTGTGCTCATTTACATCCATCGATTTGTCATTGGCGAGATGTTTCTGCAGCGGTCCAGGTGCTGGCAGATTCTGATCGGTTGTCTCTTTAGCCGTTGTCAGAGTGTCAAGGGAACGATATCTAGTTGGTGTTCCGGGCGGCAATTGGAATAGGCTGAAGAATATAATACTAGCTATAAATAATTCCTAGAATAATTATTTTCTTTTAATCTTTAAACAATTATAATAAATTAAAATTTTTCGAGGGAATAGTAAGGTTCATCAAATACTTTTAACGAACCTTCCCTACCTAACCTATGAATGCCTACTGGCAATACAAATTTTTGTACATTATGAGAACTATAAAATATTATATGTTTGGTTTAATTATGTGATACGAGATTGATAAGATTTTACGTTCTTGTTATAATAATAAACTAATTTCTAAACTGGAGGGTCTTACCGTTTTTCCGGTGTTTTCAACTCTAACATGCTTGCTGATTTGTTCGCGAGCGATTCGCGTTCCTTAGGCTTCTCTAAGTCGGACTCGTTGTTCTCTTTTATGCAACGCACTATTTCCAGGAGCTCCTTCGTCAAGCGTTCGCGGTAAGCCTTCGGTAGATAGCCGAGGAGCGCACTGCCACTCTCCTAAACATAAAAAAAGTCATTTTTTATCCCTGCTGCCGCATACAGTTTACGCAAAACGTTCCTTATTAAATACGTAAATCCAGAACGTCGATTGCTTCGAATATTATATGTCACATTACTAAGAAAAATGTTGATTGATGTCGTGTGTAACGACTATGCTTTATTGTAACATAAATTAATTGTGCTTCTAACACGCGGGTTTCGTACAGATTGTCACTAACCTGTGTTAATTTAATTGGCTAACCTTGTCAAAGTGTTTCCCGCCGGTAATTCCGGAGACCTGCCAAAATCCGCTGTTCTGTTGCTGGCTGGTCGCCGGACAGGAGCAAGAGACGTTATGGCTTTCCATCACCACATGAAGGCCCGAGGCCTGAAAATAAAGTAAAAGTATCAAGCGCCCCATTAATTCTTGATTTAACGCTGTCGGGGCACGGCGTATTATACATCATGATATATCAACACCATTGCCCGCAATTATCTGCAATTAGTTCGTAAGATAAATTGCGTTTGAAACTCACATATTTCTTGTACTTTACACATTACGAACTAAAGATCATAAAACACTCGATTCGTTATCTTCCTGGATAGATACAGCTTACGACTCGGTGGCGCCGCTAAGCGCTTGGCTTCAGCGTGGGGGGTCATGGGTTCGAGTCCTACACGGGACAAGTATTTTTGTGGCCCACAGGTAATCGTTCCGGATTTGGGTGTTTGTTTCCTAAGGAGAAGAAACCGCTTACAACATGATTCACACACACAGTTAACTATGTCTAACCTGGCAGTTGATAACCACGGTTCTGACACCTCCTTCTTGACTTGCATTGGTGTCGCTCGTGTCTAGTGATTTGACGGAGAACCCCAGGCATTGGAGTAAAGCGCAAAGCTCCACCACATCCGTATACGGGTCCTGAATTTTTTTGTTCATAAATATTTGGTTTTGATTAAAAGTTAGGTACACTATAACTACCTATTAATACAATAAGTAATTAGTAACTGAGCTGTCTGCGAAATTACAGTTCGAGGGGAATTATTTTATATCTAATTAATAACTTTTCCGCTTAAAGGATTTTTAACTGTGGTCACGTGTCACAAAAGTGTTCTCCGTTGCACGAACGTGGGCAGACTCGTCCACGTCCTTAGTACCAGGAAATCACAGAAGACCGGCGTGAAGTAGAAAGTTAACTTTATTAAACGGTGGCAACGCACTGCAACCCTATGGGTTTTGCAAATGTCCATGGGCGGTGGTTATCACTTAACATCAGGTGAACCGCCAGTTCATTTACAATTTTCTCACATCAAAAGGAAGTCATCCTAGTGACGTGACTGGTTTGGAAAACATAAAAACATACTCAGAGACAGTACAGAAAGGATAGTCAGAGTCGGAATAATTATTTGAGGATATCAGATGGCCGCTTCTGCTGATGCACCAATGCGCAGGCTCGTCCGGTTAACTATATTATACTTTTGCGTTTCTTTTGGTGAGTGAGTTATCCAGGGCACACCTTTTTGAACTTTGGCAGCGTACTTGCAACCCCTCAGATTTTAGGACTCATTTTTAAAGTTAGTAAAGAGACTAGCACTCTTGATGAAACTTTAAATTGAAGATTTTTGTAGATAAATGAACAAAAACTTTGTGCACTGCGGGATTCAAACCTGCGTCTTCTGGTTTCGCACCCAGACGCTTTACAAACTAATTTAAGCGGCCACATATTAGTACACGATAATATATTAAATTATAAGACTGTTAAACTTACTGTATACGTAGGATCTTTAACTTACCATTGGGGGAACTATTTCCTCCTTCGACACCTTTATTCATGTAAAACAAACAGTATATTTAAAACACGAATTCTTTGTAAACAAACAATATGTTTAATATTTTGTGATATGTTAAAGAAATATGTATAAAACAAACCATTTCCGACATTATGATTACTTTTTAACCTATGAAATGTCACTTGCCCAAACACAAACGATAATGCTCTCATCTATTTAACGATCACAAAAACTTAACACTCCTTTTTTATTTTTTTGATCACATTCAAAATAAATAATAACGTGGATTTACTTTACTTCGCTATAATTTGGTATAATAACGTAGACGTTATGTTTTGATTGTGCACAAAACGTTTATATGCAATATTTTATTTAAATACCCTCAAATAGTGAAGGAATAAACCCTATCTGTTTTATTTGAAATGTTCAAAATTAAAAGGTACTAATTTGACATTATTGTTATACTGCATACCTATATCATAATTACCGAAGAACTTAATTTAAGTAATTAAGTCCATAATAAAAATAATGGCAATAAAACTGTTAATTCAATGACTCTTTAGTAATTTTAACACAAACATGTTTATAGGGTGGGAGCTGAACTCTGTATGCTACGCTAATATTTTTTTTATTTAAAATTAAACATCAACATTCCAAACATTGAATTGTAGATCATACACGTAGTAGGAACCATTATCCTTCATTGTATTCGTATCCGCGTCCCGCAGTGCGAAACCTACTATTACAACTTGCATTTGCTACAACGAATCATGTATTCCTTTAGGCTTCTAACTTTTTCCGTATTAATCTTTAAATCCTTATATTATATATACCAGCGCTCTTCGCAGTGGTATAACCCAAAAGAATAAGAATGCCGAATATCTAAACCGCATTTATTAGGAAGCTACTGAATCACTCCGTCTATTGATGAAAACCCTATACAATCCGTTCAGTACATTTTGCGTTTATGGTGTTCAGACAGACGGATGCAAAGGAGTGACTTTTTTATAAGAACCATCTCGATCAGGTCAACTTTTAAACAAAAAAAAACCGCACCATAATCAGTCTATTTGTATAGATGCTACGATGCCATAGACAGACTTGTCAAACTTAAAACACCCCTCTTTTACGTCGGGGGGTTAAAACATTAAACACGAAAGGATATGGAAAAGAAAATCACATATTACAAAAAAAAGTATATTTAAGGTTTTATTATTAAATACATCCGCTTTAATACACTATCGGTCGACATCACTCGAATAATTACGTTGACAACAATTATAACCTCAAAATTCCCGCCAAAACGCTATCAGTACGGGAGTGAATTCCGCGGGCGATTAATTGTAGGTCATGTAACGCGGAGTGGCTGAGAACTTCGCGTACGACTTGATGACCTTGTTGACCGCCTCCAGGAAGTCCTTTTCGGTGGCGACCTTGCGGCGGGCGCGGATCGCGAACATGCCCGCCTCGGTACAAACCGATCTGCGTTGAAATTACCGTTTAGTTATTAATAAATATAAGTGCGAATGGACAGGCGAAATAATAAATCCGCGATTTTCCCACCCCTTAGAGTAGTTATTTGCACATAATAGAAAATGAGTACATGTTATTTATTTATCAAGACGAATAATGTAGGTACAACTTGATGTCACTGGTCTAATATAATAACTTAATCTATTGTTGGATTTTAATTTTTTATATTATTTTACAACCGCATTCAAATCTTTAGAACTACATTAATGTATAAACTTATTGTACATTACATTACAGTATTAAAATATTAGTTGGGCAAAATTTGAGCGACAGACTGTTTCAAGTTACTACAAAGCTTGAATGTCGCATTGAGAGCAAATGAAACAGGGATCAAATACATAGAATATGACATTCCGACTTGCATTACATATGGGGCATTACTTTGAAACAACTACACTGATTTGGGGCTTAGTCATAATCGAGATAAAAAGACTGCCGTTCAACCAGCTTTAAATTCGTTCACAAGCCGAGTCTTCATAAAAAGTTGTTCAGAGTTAGTGCACTTGAAAGAATTGCCAAACTTTTAAAGAATGTACCCCGATTATCACACTCACCAGACTAAATGCGGAAGTATAATAATACACCAACACCCACAGCCTTCCGTGAGGCTTTACCACTTCCCCGGAATAGCCTGCCCATTCGTGAAACACTGTCTACCACAATTTCTCGATGTTGACCCCTCCTTCCCCAAACTGTATCACAAGCCGGTCACTCCTGCTGGGTTCTTTTATGCAAGTAGGTTGCAAGCGAGCTCGCGGTTCACCGGATGTTAAGCGATAACCGCCACCCATGGACATTTACAACACTCGTAGCGTTGTAAGAGGAGTTCTCAAGGAGGGTTGACGTCACGCAGGAGGCCAGTCGTACAAAACATAGATACACATGTTGTTCCGACCCCACCTAGGTGGGATAAGGGCGGGAGGATGATGATAGGGTTGCCGACGCGTCGCCACCTTTCACGAAAGCGGGGCGCTTACCGTCAACTTCGAAACAAGAGAAAAAAGAAGCATCCCGGTGGGCGTCATGACCTGATCTCGGCGCCGGTGGAGTTGGGGCAGAGGCGGGCGAGCAGGTCGAAGCGTATGTCCCTCTCGACGCTCATGGAGCGCGCGTGGATGCGGAAAATGTGGGCGCGCCCCTCCAGGTCGGGCAGGCCGAACTCCACCTTGCGGTCGAGGCGGCCGGGCCGCATCAGCGCCGGGTCCAGGGTGTCCGGCCGGTTGGTGGCCATCAGCACCTGGGGTGGATTGGGGATCATCACTCATATTGATATTAAGTTCCACGGATTTTTAGCTCTCCGTACCTAAAGGGTAAAACGGGACGGTATAAGACTCCGATGTTAATCTGTCTGTCTGTCCGACAGTCACCAGGCTGTATCTCATGAACCGTGATAGTTGGGGAGTTGAAATTTTCACAGATGGTGTATTTCTGTTGACGCTATAATAACAAATATTAAAAAAAAAAGAATAAAAAAAATTTTAGTGGCTATACAACAGACATGATTTTTTTTAGATAATTGTATGGGACCCATTTGCGCGCGAGTCCGACTCGCACTTGGCCGGTTTTTGTATTTAAGTTTAATAGAAGGAAGATTTTAATCGTTAAAGTCTTCCAGCTGATGCATTTCCTTCTGTTAAATGATCAATTAGAACTCAGTTCAGCAGTAACAGCCATTGTGCCATATAACCAAATAAAGACAGTTTTCCTATGGATCAGAAGAAGTGTAGTGAGAAACCATTTTTATATCTACAAGGATATATTTAATCATAGTTGTTTGCCCACCTTGATGTTGCCACGAGGGTCGAACCCATCGAGCTGATTGATCAACTCCAACATTGTACGCTGCACCTCATTGTCACCGCCGGCGCCATCATCGAATCTAACATTATCGTAATTTCATTTAAAAAAACAAATTTTAATGGTAAATAAAAAAATATGAAAAAAATACCTAATATTTTTTTTCAAATAAATGTCCTTTCTCATGCTCTACACTATCTGTGTACCAAATGTCATTTAAATCGGTTCAGTAGTTTTGGAGTGAAAGCGAGACAGACAGATATTACAGATTACTTTCGCATTTATAATATTAGCATGGATTACCTGGCACCGCCGATAGCGTCGATCTCGTCGAAGAATATGAGACAGGCCTTCTTGCTGCGCGCCATCTCGAATAGTTCGCGTACCATGCGTGCTCCCTCACCAACGTACTTCTGCACCAGCTCCGAGCCTTGCAGAATGAAATAGATTGTTTTATATTACCCTCCACTCACTGTAAGATCTTTTAAAAACTTCACCACTAGAAATATTTTAAAATCTTTAGCTTATAAATGGTATAGTTTAATCGTAAAATCACTTGAGAAATGACCAGAATTCGTAATTCACCTGGACATTTCTCCAGTTTTAAACTATTATGTTTATGAATCTATTGTCTGAAATAACGTTATTATCATTACTTGTGAAATTACTAATAGTGTACTGCAACGTGTAGCTTTGCCGCTGGACTCAAAGCGACAATGTTGTTCATCACAGAAACAGTTGCTATTGGAGAGTTGTATCAGAAATCCGCCAAAACTTATAGGCGGTTTTCTTTCTTTGCTCTCCATTTGCAAAAGCAAAAGTTACTAACCAATGACTCTAATAAAGCATGCATCCGTCCGGTTGGCAACTGCCCTAGCACATAGGGTTTTGCCAGTACCAGGTGGGCCAAATAACAACACACCCTTTGGAGGTTCTATTCCCAGCTTTACAAATTTCTCTGGCTGTAAGTAGAAAATAAAAAATTATTATTTCAAAGCTGTTAAAGAATGCTTATAACTTGCATATTTTGAACTTCTTAAGATATGTACAGTCAAATAAACGCTTAATAAGTTACATTAACACCTGATGATAGTGCTGAACATTTAAACTTAACTAAAGTGTTGCGAAAAGGTAGGGTCAAAACTGAACCCAGAAAAAACAAGATTAATGACAAATGGTGAGAGAACCACTAGAAATTTAGGAAACACCCAAATTGATTATACAGATGAATATATCTACTTAGGACTGGTAATAACACATGATAATCCGATGCTCAAAGAAGTTGAAAGAAGAATAACCAATGGCTGGAGGAGGTACTGGGGTTTGAAAGAGATCATGAAAGATAAAAACCTTAATATGAACACAAAAAGCAAATTATTTAACACCTGCATTTTACCAGTCCTCATGTACGGCAGCCAAAACGTGGACCTTATCATAAAACATAACTAGCAAACTTGCAACCTGCCAATGCAATGGAAAAGAGCATGTTGAATGTAATAAGTCAGATTGACTGAGTAACCAACCATGTAATAAGAAACAAAACAAAGATTATAGAAATAACGTGTAGAAGGCTTAAATGGCCTATGGGCAGGGCATATGATAAGAGGAAATGGAGCAAAATTGTGACACAATGATATCCTAGAGAAGGTAAGGAAAAGAGGGCGACCCGAAAAAAGGTGGGTTGACGACATAAGACAACTGGCAGGCGTAACATGAAATAGGGTGGCTCAAGAAAGATATGAGTGGAAAAGATTGGAGGAGGCCTGTGCCGACTGAAAAACAGATCTACAAAAAATAAGCAAAATTCAAATAAAAGACTATTATTATTATTATACAGTGTTGCATGTTTACAAATGGTTCATTGTCAACATGTAACAGACAAATAAATTGTAAATTTTCTAATAAATTAAATTACTTACATGTAACAATGGTGTTTCAACAACTTCCCTTAGTTTCTCAATTTGTTCTTTGCAGCCACCAACATCGCTATATGTAACATCTGGTTTCTCCTCAACTTGCATCATAGTGACGGTAGGATCAATCTTTGGGGGTAGTGGAATGTGAATCTGATATTTGTTGCGGTCAACTCTAAAAATCAATAAATTTGGTAAGATAATTTTAAGTGAAGTGAAGTTATTCAAAGACATTACCAGAAATTGAGAAATAGAATTTGAGAAGTCAATCTCAATTGATACATATATATAAGGAAGATAACTATATCCTCCTCTATTTAAATAATTTTCAGTTTTGTTATGCACAGAAGAAGATAACCTGGCACAATATAGATATAGTGAGGGTCCTATTATCATTGTTAAGACCAAGTAAAATAGATGCCTAACAGCATTTGAAATCCGCACTGAAATGAATAAATCTTGTACACAAACTGTATCATTAACTACAGTAAAAAGACGATTCCGCGACACTCAGTTGTTTGTTTATGTTGTCGTTCAAAAACTGCTGCTCAAGCCACCAAAGGCCCTTACCCTTCAAGATTGATCTGAGATTCTGAAATTTGATATATTTGGTTGAAGAAAATTATGTTCCACATAGTGCCAAAGAAAACATTATTCTAGATTGTTTGGTGCCAAGTATCAAGCATAGTGGTGGTTTGATTACACCATAATTACTTAGGTTACTTTTCAGGCCATGGCAAATATATTGGTGCAAACTGAAGGAATATTGGAAAAGGTGTATTACACAACGATTTAGGAGCAAAGTGCTAGACCTTCCAATTTAAAATTACATGAGAATGGATCCATTTTCAAACAAGACAACAACCTGAAGCATAGTTCTAAATTTAAAGTTTAAAGGAAAAGAAAAAAAGAAAAAGTTATTAAAAATAAAAATACACAAATGCTGTGTTCAAAACCACAATAGAGCAAATTCACTACACCCGAACACACCTGAAGGGTGTGACACTACAACACCTGAAGGGTTCCAGATATATAACCAAAACAGATATAATGCAAAAGTAGATTACTACTTCACAGTGGTAGGGCCACACAGCAGCTTCGGCTGTTGCACGAATGGGCAGCCTCGTCCAGGTAAGTACCACAACTTCACAGAAGACTGGCGTAAAGTGGAAGTATAATACTTTAGCGTTTCGTCTGGTGAGTGAGGTGGCCGGAGCCCAAGTTTCAAAAAGTTGTCAACGCATCTGGAACCCTCGAGTGTAGCAGATGTCAATGGGCGGCGGTATTCACTAAACATCAGGTGAACTGTCTGCTCGCTTGGTAATTTTTCACATACAAACAAAAAAAACTTCTGCTTCACACGGGTTTGTGCGACTGTTGTGTTTCCCGGGATGAGCATTCCCATCCATGCAACAGCAGAAGCAGTTACATTTATTCATTCAGGTTTAATCAATGAAACATTGCTAGAATAATATTGAAACTGGAGTTTATAAGGAAATAAATGAGAGGTTGAAATACAAGAAATATTTTAATTGCAAAACTATAATGTTGGTCTCATATCTTTTGATTTTTAAAATAATCATTAAGAATATTTAGAATGTTGTTCAAGTTAATAACTCAGTGCAAAGTATCTTAGTGCACCAAGGGAAAGAAGCATGAACAAAATGTTATAGGGAATTTGTTTGAGTTGTATTTAAACTTAAAAACAATACTCTTTCTTAATTCCCAACTTAGTTGTAAGAAGAATAAAAAAAAACACTAAATCAATCAGAAAAACTCACCCAAATCAGACATGAAAACAAGTGTAAAAATAAGTATAACCAATAAAAAGTGAAAGAAATTAGTTAATTCCCAAATAGTGTTTTTATTGGTCCATTATTAGAAAAATAATATATGAATATACTCACCCAACTCTCATTCCCTCTTCAATATCAGTTGGTGCTACAGAATCAGCTAGGTCCACCACAAACTTGGCAAACTGTTTTACATTTATTATATATTTGGGATCATTAGAATCTGCATTGATTATCTTAGTACATCTGGCAACCTTGAGAAAAGACACATTATCACATTATTTTTTAATAACAATGTTTACTACAAAGATAAAATTGTAAAGGCTAAGAATGGTTTGAAAATATTAAAACTCTGCAAATAAATGGGGATTCTTTGTAACTATACTGTGCAAAGGATAGAACTTCTCTCCATTCCTGTTTATTGTTTATTAATATACAACTAAGTTATGAACTATAAATAAGTTTACTAGTTTTTAAGATACACAAGGGAGTTGTCAGAACAAATGTGCCCCTAATATAAAAATTACCTTTTTAACAGCTTCATTGTGAAATATTGCTTATCTTGACAACTATACTACTAACATGTCTTTAAACATAACATATCCTAATAGTTATAAAACATATAACTTAATAGCAATTTAATAGAATGCATTTCTTAATATGGCTTCCATATTTCATATTCCAAAAGTACCTGTAATGGCTGTTCATTTTGTAAGGTTTGTTTATCGGCAGCCAAATCCCACAATGCTGGAGGAGCCAATCCCGTATCTGATTCTTTGATACCAGTGAGTTCATTGACTCTCTTCATTACTGTCTGTATGCCTTCTTCTACTTCTTTTATTATCTTGGTATATTGACCTTGGCCCTGAAAATTATTAAAAATTGTGTTATAGTTATAATACCAAACCCGAGAATAGTTATTTTCATTTATTGTATGATAGAAAGTAAATAAATGACTTCCTATACAATATACAGTTAAAGAAAATGCCAGTCATTGTCCTAAAAATTAAAGGGTCCATATATAAAATTTTATGCTTACATATGATTTCAATAGTGCAATATCTCCTTCATCAAGAGCTAAAAGAAAATAATTAAAATTAAAAATGTTATTATAAAATTTATCATGGGTTAGAAACATGAAAGCAAATTTAAAGACAAACATTTTATTTCTTTTTCCGGTTCTTCTTTGTCATCTTTCACTTTTCTCATGTCATCACCTAAATGGTCAGGCATTTTGTTATATATTTTTATTAATTAGTTCACAACAAAATATTAACATTAACTGCTGCTGAAATCAAAATGTCCTTTATCATCACAGAATTCACAGACAACCACAGACTACTAAGATGATATGCAGACAACATAGTTTTATTCTATATCTCACTCCTTGGTCACAGACATTGAATATGAATTCGATACGTTTTACGCTTTACATTTATTCGGACAGATAAAAATTAAAATAAATGTGCCGGCTGAGACACATATGTATGTAAATAAAGTATAAAGGAAGACATTGTTTTATTGATATTATTTTATTTAATATTGAAACAATTTCATATACTTAATATTTAGTATTACTTCTTCAAGTAATAAAAATATCTTGATAAGGGTATATTTTAAATCATATTTCAGTAGTAATATGCTCACATTTGAATTTTTGATGATTCACATAAATGAGCATGATGATATATAAAAAGAAATTGAATTGTGAAACTCCTATCTTTTATTAAAATTTGTAATTCAATTTATGAAAGGTTGAGACTTTGACAATTATTACGGAAGAACAATGAATTTTTAAAATAAAAAATATGACAGTGATGACAGACAAAACTGAGCCGAATAATATTTGATTTGGTTGCGTTCAGAGATAAGTTATAATTCTTAGGATTAATGATATTATTATTTCTTCAATTTTATAACTACGATCGCATTCGGTCGATATATAAAATTTACAAATTAAATTCAACTAATTTTTTTTGCGCAATGTGAATGTTACTTCTGAACGCATTTACAAACTTCTCTTAGAATGCCACCTATGGGTTACTTTCAGTACTAAAATTTTGTATTCGTAGTGTTGAATGGAGAATCACATTTTCGTGTTTTTAATGAATAATTGCTTTTAAATTCCTGAATATTCACAATTAGGTGAGACTAGAATTTAATCGTTTTTGCTTTAGCCACTGTGGTAAGTGTTAAGATATAAATATGAATTATGTCCCTCATCATGACCCAGAATGTAAGTAATGTCAAAGCCCGGTTTTACTTGCGATTTGGATTGCATTGCGTGCATTTCTGGTAAAAGCACTAGCTGGTAATTAATTAAATGTAATATTACTTAAGGCACGAACACTTTCTGATATTTTCGTTTGTATGTATACATAAAGGATCACGATTACAACGAGGTTTCGCCCGGTCTTCATTACATTTCTTGCGAGAATGTCTGAAAGAATGCTTGGAATTATCTTAGTGTTATCTGATTTGTTATCATTTCATCTCAAATATCTTATATTTTTAAGATGATTTGGAAAGTACTGATTGCCTATTGAAAATAATTATGTTTTGTATTTTCAGAAAGGTTGGTACTAAAAACCCTTTGTTAAATTTTTGAAACTCATCCTTTGATATTTCGCGGTATTTTCAAGGTTTAGATGTCAATGTAACCAATATATTTGTGTTACATCATTTTCAAGGTTTATTTGTTAATAGAGATGTGATTCAATATTAAGTCGATGAACATGTTATTATAACCTTATAAATTTGATAAAGTGTTAAAGATCCTCTAGTAGTCATCACAGTAGCTAATAAGGTATGTCCTATTAATTTAAATGAAAATAAATGATCGACAGTGCTATGAATTTTGGTGTTATTTATAAAAAGACGATTATTGTCATTTGCTTAGTAATATTTTTATTAAATTAATAGACCCTAATTTCCAATTAGATTTTATAATTTTTAATATCTATAAACAATCAATGAAATGTTTATTTTACTTTTTATTTTAAGATCAATATATTAATTTTTAAATGTACCATATCTATAAAAATCCTATATATTGTAAGTATGTATGTTTATTTTTTGTAAATAAAATACCAAAATTGCCCTAACCGAGCCAACTATCAAATGTTTGTCAAATATCTGATCCAATTCAAATTCTGTACTAACATATGTTGTGTACAAGCTTCAAGTGGGTGAAATCTATAAATAACCATACTGTCTGTCCATTCTAGTGTGCACTCTACTGAGATTATTAGCTTTATATTAGCAATATAACCTCTTTCATAATTATATTACAACTGCATAACATTGTAAATGTTGTGTGGAAGCTTTAGTACTGCCTTATTTTGCAGTTAGGTGATGACTTGTATTCTGTGACAGTGAAGATGTCAACCTTTTCAAGTTCAATGCATCAATTTGGTTGTCCATTGTTGTGTTGTGATTGTTGTGATGTATATTTTTAAAAATATCTTTAGTAAGGTATGTCTACACTTTATATAATGGTTGTCAATTAGGGGCACTGTTTGTGTTTTATGCAACTTCCTTGACATTCTTTTCTTTGGTGACAGAACCTTTTTTTTGTTTGAGAAAAGTTTTAAATATTTTTTAACAGCAAATTCTTTTTTATGGTGATGCTTATATCCCAGATTTATTTATGTCTTATTTAAATGTTAAAAATTTAGTATTATGACTGGATTTAGTTATAGCTGTATCATCCCAATCTTTAGACCACTTAAGCAGCCATTGCCTCTGAAAGTTTTGTATATAGCACTTAGCTATAATTTTTTATTACTTATTATAGTCTGATGGTGTTTTAATTAATTTTACTTAGGCATTTTATCTTATACATTAACATATTCCTAAAATTAACTACGACATCAAATAAATCCACGTAAGCTTTTTACAATAAAATTGATATGATATTAAGGATAGTTTTATTTGACAATGGTGAAATTGAATTATTATTAATTTTTATTATTATGTACTTTGTTGTACACCATAAATAATTTCATATTGTTGATATAAAATAAATCATAAAATCGTCTTATTGCGAGAGCAATCTCTTCCTGACAACCTTAGGTCAAGGAAAATTATACTTATGAGTAGTGGTAGGTGGTGTGCTTAATAAAATTACTTGATAATAACAAAAACTATATATGAATAATTTTATTAGAAGCTTAATCCATTGGTAGTGCTAATTTGTTTTTGCATCATATGTTTAGATGAACTTTGTAATGAAACATTTTCACACTGATAACCTTTGATATAAAAGTTAAGAAACATTTTAGTTCATCTCATGATCAGTAGTACTAGTAGTGTATGTACACATATTGTGTAATATACAGCGTGTCGTTACCATCGCGACAATAAATGAACACGCATATAGGGGATAACTTTTTAAAGTTGTATTAAACATTTAAATTCTTTAAACATCAATATTTACAGAGTTATAAAATTTTCCAAAACAAAGAATTTTAGAACACCCTTACTTATAAAAGCGTAACGTAAAGTTCATTTGTAAAGGTCACAAAGCATATGAATGGGTTGAATGAATTTAAAAGAGACAAAACATACTGTTAGAAGGAGAGGCTTGTAATGCGATGCAGTGACGCGAGTTGTATAGGATGTTACAAATTTTGTTTCTTTTTTACTTAATTAGTTTGTTTGAAAAATATTTTTTTTTAATTATGCATTTTGTTTAACGTTAATATTTTTTTATGATTATTGGCAAGTAGCGTTAGACGTGTGTTCATTTATTGTGGCGATGGTAACGACACGCTGTATAGTCCTATATAGTTCTAATTTATAGCACCACTTCTATCTCTCAATTACTTTCTGTTAGGCTGGTAGAAAATTCAATAACTATGGTATTAAGCCCACCATTTGTACCAGCTTGTACAAAAAAGTGTTAAATAAATAAATTTTATGAAATAAACTTAGGTAAAAGTATGCTTATGTTACTACAATCCTACTGGATATAATAGGCTAATGTTATACATAATTTTAAACTGGTGTTTTTTTCCATTTTTTAAACGAATTTTTATGATTTATTCATATGAATTTTACAGGTCTTATTTTGTATAGATTCATAGATTCTTAATCTGAATATGTATATATTGAAAAGAAATTTTTATATGTATAACTTTGTTTTATATCCATTATGATATCTTTGAATAATGCAAATTTAGGGTTCAATGAATTCAGATGTTTGTATTGCGGTCCCTATGTATCATATAAATCTATATTAATTCTTTATTTAAGTATGGACTGTTATTTTAATGGTTTGGTGTACCATTGATTACTTTATCAGTCATTTTCAATGTTAATTTCAATAAAAATTAGTTTTTGAAATTTGCTAATCTTTTTTATCTTCTTTAAAATTTGAGTTTGGTAAAATAATAGTTCATAGATTATGAACTCTTATGAGCGTGAAAGAAAACTGATAGAACTCTGTCCAATGCCACTTAACATTAGGTGGACCGCCTGTTCACTTGCCAACTTTTTATATTTAAAAAAAAATCTTAAAAATAAGGTGTTATGCTCCGCAGTGTTGCTGGCGAGTTGGCGAGATGCACACAGCCAGCACTGAAGGACAGTACCGCGGTACCAATGGGTCTACTCATGGCAAGGACAAAGTCGCCATATTGGATGCCGGGTCACAGTATGGAAAGGTTAGTGGAGAACGCGATTTACATTTTAGAATTGGCACTATGATGATGTTATGTTTTGGAGGGAATTTTTATAGCTTCGTCGGATGATACCATATAACTAATGCAAAAGTGGTCTGTCATTGTTGCTCTTAAAAGAACATCAAGGAGTCTATTGACCATAGTTTAGGATCCTTATTATTAAATTAAATATTCCCTTAGTAAAATCAGTAAAGTGAGTAAAATTTTTTACTTAGAAATCATTGAATATAAATGATTTTCATATGTGCTTCAGTCCGTTTAACATGACCTCCTTTCAACAACCACTGATCTTAAGCAGGAAGTCAGTATTTTTTTAATATTGTTTCTTCTAAGAAATGAAACACTAGGTACTATGGAAATAAAAATAATGTATTAATATCCATTCTCAGAATTAACTGTTGATTAAAAAGTCCCAGTTTATAATTGAGTTGTTTGTGCTGTTAGCTATTTGTAACAGGAGCCTTACTGCTTGCTATAAGTTTTTAATGTGTAAGCAGCAATAATTTTGTCAATATTTTATTGTGATAAGGCAGGCAACACAGCAGTTTCTGTTGTGCAAATGGTTAATAATAAAGATCTAAACAATGATTGTTACCTACGTAGCCCTTCCTTTACACAGTTGTTAATTAAAAATTGTTTCCTGTTGCTGTTAACAGTGAGCTGATAATGAGAAATATTTGTATAATTGAATGTTTCTTCCTATTGTTTCAAATGTTAATTTTATAAATATAGTTATTTGATAAGAATATGTATGCATGTGTGTTGCTTAGAATTAGTACTTTAATTAAATACATTGTATACTTTAGTCGCGCGTTGTGTCGTTACCATACTCTTTAACGACCTGATTGGCTTATAGTGTACATGTGTTGTTGTACTTGTAAGCTGTGCATGAGGGTGTGGATTCGATCCCCACTTCTGGAAAAATATTGTGATGAACATAGGGTTTTTCCAGTGTTCGGAGTGTGTATTTATTAAATGATGGCAATGTATCTGCAACTCTACGGGTGTTGCAAATGTCCATGGGCAGCGGTTATCATCGTTTGCCACTTTCTCACATAAAAAAAAAGATTCGCCGACGGCAAAAATTTCAACGACTCCTAATACTAATGATAAATTGCAAATAAAGAAGCAAATCTGCATATTAAATCTAGCCTTGAAATTATTTAAACAACAGGATTTATTTATTTTAAAGTTTTTTATAGTGCTAATCTCTGCACTCAAGATTGAACATTAAAACATGTAGAAAAAGTACGAAAAGATTGTCGCCGCTGCGGGAATCGAACCCACGTCTTCGGCATTCGCGGCCTGACGCTGATAGCCACAGCGACATTTGAAGCAATGTCATTTGCTTCAAATGTCGCTGTGGCGCTTTTCGTACTTTTTCTACATGTCTTAACAGGATTTATTGATGGCTACGCAAAAACGATGAGGTAATGTGCTTTTAAATCTGCCAGTAATTACAATCTATTCTCAAACTAAGCATAGCTTTTATTAAGAATACTATACTAGATACCTGATAAACGTCTTCAAACATACTGTACATATACAGACCTAGACAATAGAAAAAGACTATGTTCCTCACATTATATATTTCGAGTAGTGGGAATCGAACTCATGCCCTTTGGCGAAAGAAACAGGTTCTCCATCCACCACGCAAATGGGTCAATCATTTTTTTTTGTATTTCTTACGTGGAATAATTTACATGGGGTCACCTTTAGAACAGAATAAACAAGATACGTATATAGCATAAAACATCTGTCGCAATGCCGTTTGGGTCGAAATACGCGGAAGTTAGCAAATGTAAATAGTTTTACTGAGATGTAAACTTCAGAACACTTTGTTCGTGACAATAAGGCATGACAGAGCAAAGTGGCGTCTGTCTTTGGAGGAATAGATACGCCTGTGTCTTACAGAATACTGAGAGTAAATATGTACTATTTATGCTTTGGTGTATCGTCAGGTGAGGTCTGCTCTTTTGAAGGTTGAAAACCCATCGCACACCCTCAGTTGTTGATGTCTGTCAATGGTGGTTCTTTTTACCACCTATTGACATATAAACGCTCGGTGATTCGTTAATGGCAACAGTTTGTCACTGTCTCGTTCCCCGGTACGGTTTAAAAGCGTGAAGGTATATTCTAATTTAAATTATTTTTATTTCCTAAAATACATGTAGGCAATAGTAAAGTTCATATTTCGCCGCATTAGCTTGTAAATCCGCAAAATAAATTATCACGTCGTATAGAAAAAAATTGCCATGATTAATTTATTTAGTTTTATTAAGAATTAATCAAGAGCCGTGATAGCTCAGTGTCCGGACGCTCGCTTTTAATTCAATATACTCGAGCAACCTGAGTTCGATCCCCGGTGCCGGCACCAGTTTTTAACTTTAAGTGCTGACTTATCACGTGCTCCGCGGTGAAGGAAAACAATCAAAAAAATATATTTCTAAGATATGTGAAGTCCGCCAATCCGCAGTGAGGCCGCGTGGTGGACTATGCCCTGATACCCTCTGTATAGAGGAGGCCTTTGCCCAGCAGTGGAACATGTATAGGCTGTTACTTTACTATTAAAAATTAAATTATAAAAAAAAATATTATATAAGCGAACACAAAAGTTGTCCCAAGATGAAATATGTATTTATATTTATTTACCAATATGCGTGTGTAGGTGATAGACCGCAGGATACGTGAGCTCTGCGTCGAATCCGACATACTGCCGCTGGACACGCCCGCTTACCACCTGAAGGAGGCTGGGTACAGGGCGATCATTATCTCGGGCGGTCCGAACTCCGTGTACGCAGAGGACGCGCCTAGATACGACGCAGATATCTTCAAGATTGGACTACCTGTGTTGGGTAAGACACACACGCACACACGGACACACGTACGCACGTACGCACGCACGTACGCACGCACGCACGCACACTTAGATAGGGCCGGCACGACATGTGAATAATGTTGTAAGTGATTTTGGCTATGTTTTTTTTTATACGACCGGCCGCCTGCCTGACGTGAAACCTCCTTGGAAACAATCGGCCAGAACCGGAACAATTATCGGTGGGTCACACAAATACTTGCCACGTGTGGGAATCAAACTCACACCCCCGGCAAAAAAGCCAAAAGCTTAGCAAATTGCGCTAGTTCTTCTTTACTTGTTTTTTTTTTTAATGTGAAAAGTTGCCAAACGAGCAGACGGTTCAACTGATGTTAAGTGAATACCGCCGCCCATAGACATATGCTACACCCCAGGGTTTGCAGATGCGTTGACAACCTATGTCTCGCATTCACGCCAAAACTACTGAACCGATTTAAATGAAATTTGGTATATAGATAGTCTAGAGCCTGAGGAAGGCCATGGGCAATTTAATTGGAAAAAGGGTTGTAGAGGGTTCTTAAAGGGGAAATATATTTATTTAAGGGCTTCAACGCGAGTGAAGCCTCGGGCGAAAAGCTAGTTCGTAATAAATTTCTTTGATCGTTCATCAGGTATATGCTACGGTATGCAGATGTTGAACAAGGAGTTTGGTGGCTCCGTATTGATGAAGGAGGCCCGTGAAGATGGCCAATACGAGGTGGAGCTGGAAACCACGTGCCCGCTGTTCAAGTGAGACCTTTTTCTTATGTGATAAAGTGGCAAACGAGCTGATGGTTCACCTGGTGTTAAACGATGACCGCCGCCCATGGACGTTTGCAACACCCGTGGGGTTGCAAATGCGGTGCCACCTTTAAGAAAGTGGGACCCGGCTACCTCACTCGCCAGGCGAAACGCAGAATTGTGTAACACTTCCACTTTACGCCGGTCTTCTGTGAGGTCGTGGTGCTTACCCGGACGGACCTGCCCATTCGTGCAACAGTGAACACTGTTGCGTGGTCTTACCACAGTTAATGAAGACCTTCCATTTCTCTTGTATGCATCATCATCATCCTTCTGCCCTTACCCCACCTACGTGGGGTCGGCACAACGTGTGAATCATGCTGTAAGCAGTTTTGGCTAGGTTTTTTACCACCGTCCCCCTACCTGACGTCAAACCTCCTTGGGAAACATCACCCAGCTCCGGAACAATTAACTGTGGTTTAAACCAATACTTGTTCCGTGTGGGAATCGAACCCACGACCAGGCATCGAAGCCAATAGCTTTGCAACCGCGCCACCGAGTGATCCATTTCTCTTATATACATTCGGTGAATACCTTAAAACATAAAAGATATACAAACTCGTAATGTCTTTATATAATATGATGTAACTAATCACTGTGTATAAATTTTTGTATTGCTTTTATAGCTCTACTCACTTAAGGGGAAACATTGAAATTCGAACAAAAATGGACGACCCAGACGCTTTAAGCACAGAGCTAAACGGCTGGTAGCCATGCTGACGAAAATCTCAACCTATTTTACCTACTTTGATTATTCGCAATTTACTTACAGCATACAAATAATTTGAAATAATGTTTTACAGCGATAATTCCAACCTAATGATGTCGCCTCTGGTTTTGATATTAAAATTTTTATTTTACCTTTTTATAATGTTAAGTCTCACATAATAATTATGAAACATTATTCGCCGTAAAGCTTTTCGGAATCGCGCCCAGACGGTTTTATTCACGCTAATTGTACGAAAACATTAGCCGTACTTCCATTTTAAGAAAGAAATTTAAAAAAAAAACTTAAAAATTATTACTCAAGTAGCATTCATTAAAAAAAAAAAAAAAAGACAACATTTACATAGCAATATGACAGATTTAAACTGAAGATAAACGTAAACGCGAGCCACGGGGTGACGTGTATCTTTCTAATCCGAATGCATTCGTCCCATTGTATTGTGATTGCGGTGTTGGATGGTTCTTTAACAACCGGCAACTTGTCGCAGCCGCCTGGAGAAGCTGCAGCCGGTGCTGCTGACGCACGGCGACAGCGTGCAGAAGGTCGGCGAGAGGTTCCGGGTGGCGGCGCACTCGTCCAACCACCTCATCGCCGCCATTTACAACGAGCAGATGCGCCTCTACGGGGTGCAGTTCCACCCTGAGGTGATTGCTTAATATGATCTATGCAGATAAATAAAATTGGATTGGCAATTGCCTGTTTGTAATATTAAAATAACCTATTTTGTACTAAATGCATGATATACACAGCACATATACCAAAATAACACTTTACAAGTTTCTGTCTGTGTGTCTGTTTGTTCCGGCTAATCTCTTAAATGGCTGGACAGATTTTGACGGGACTTTCACTGGCAGATAGCTGATCTAATATGGAGTAACTTAGGCTACTTTTATTTTAGATTTTTTTTATATCCACGGGTACAAAGTCTCGGACACAGCTAGTTAATAAATAATATTGTAGGACATTTTTTACCCAACATTTTCTAGTGCCAAACATAGCAACGCTTGTACTATGGGTAGTAGATAACTGATAAACATACTTTTCTTTAGTAAATGTTACATGTTAAATACATATAAACATCCAGACACTGGAAACAACTTTCATCACACAATATTTTTCCATTAGTGGGGATCGAACCCACACCCTCTGGTGCAAGAGGCAGGACCCACTACCCACTACGCCAATCGTGTCGTCACAGCTTTAAACTTCACACAACCATTTTTTTTAATGTGAAACTTTGTCAAGGATAACGCCGCCCATGAACATCTACAAATCCTAATGGCTTCTTTAATGCGTTGACAAGCTAAACTTTTGCCAAATGGCTACGGTGCTTCGTTAGGTTGCAGTGATTGTTCTGACTTCTACCCAAGTCCATCAACAAAAAATACAAATACAAATATACCACCTAACTTTCGCAGGTGGAACTGACGCCCAAGGGCAAACAGATGCTGTCCAATTTCCTGTTCGACATCGCCGGTTTGGCGCGCACCTTCACCCTGCGCTCCCGGCGCGAGGCCTGCGTGCAGTACATACGGGACACCGTCGGCGACAACAAAGTGCTGGTGAGAGCTACCACCAGTCTCCGTCCCTCTCGATGCGTGCAGGATAGAGAGAGACGGCTAATTAAACTGCCACTGTGGAGCGATGTCTTCATCCCGCTCGATCCGTGCACGGTAGACGGAGACGGCTAGTAGAACTGTCAATGAGAGGCGATATCTTCATCTCGCTCATATCGCTTTTCGATCCTTGCAGCATAGAAAGAGATGGCTATATAATTGTCACTGAGAGGCGTGATTTTCATCTCGCTCATATCGCTTCTAGCTCCCTGCAGGATAGAAGGAGACTGCTATTAGAATATATCACAGTGATAGGTGAAATTTTCATCTCATATCGCTTATGCCGGCAAATCACCCATTGTCACCGTCCCGCTCATACCGTAAAATGTAAAAGGGGACAGCGAGCTGACCGACTTAAACCAGCAGCCAAAGAGGAAACACATTGGTCTCTATACCTTTAGTAAAAGCAAACTAACCTATTTACAATGTCCTTTCTTGGATTTCAACAACACAGTGTTTCACAAAATTACGCTACCACTATTTAGTATAGCAACTTACTGGGTGACCCAGTCTGTTTTTAACCCATATTATTAAGGATACAGATATAGATATTTGTAACCTTAATGGAATCTGTTTGGTTTAAATTGAATCTTGTTTGAAAGACTGCAGAAGTGAATGCTGTTTCGTTAAATTTGAACATCCCTTCTCCATTAATTTATTAGTTATTAGTTAGGTCTTGTGTCTTCATTTTTTTCTTCTCTACTTTAGGTACTTTTGAGTGGTGGCGTGGATTCCACAGTTTGCGCCGCCTTATTGAGTACTGCGTTACGTGAGGACCAAGTGATTGCACTCCACATTGATAATGGTGAATGAGAAGTTTTAAACAAATAACTAATAATAATATAACTAGGAGACAAATCTTCCCATGAAAATAACTAACTACCAGTTGCAATTTTTCATGACTTAAATATTAGTAATTATTTCACCCAGATTTTTAAATTGTTGTTTATCATAAGATAATTCTAGCAGAGATAGAGACAACAATGTGAACAAAACAATCAATCTCAATTATTTGGATACAAAAATTAAACCTAATAAATATTTTACCACAAACAAGAAAATAGTATTTACAACAAAATTGCGACCTAAACGAATCTTGTAATTGAATACATTTATACTGATGTTGAAAATTCTTTGACAGGCTTCATGAGAAAGAACGAGAGTGCAAAAGTAGAGAGATCTCTACGGGAACTAGGTGTTCGTTTGCACGTCGTTAACGCAACTCATCAGGTAAAATAAACCTGCTTTTTAATTTAATTTTTAACTCTTTATTTTATTATATTTATTTAATAAAATAAAGAGTAAATATTTTAATTCACTTTTTCACACACAAGAATTTCACCGATAGATATGAATATCCATGAAAATTATTTATTTAAATACTGGTAATTTAGAAGTAAAGTTCGCTGCAGAGCTATAATATCGGTAATGACGTCGAAACAAACTACTAAAATATGCACCATTAGATTGCAGAGTTCACTTGACCAAAGCGAGTGGGTGGACCGCACAATATAGAGTACCCTAAGTAAATTTTTAATTTGTAATAAATGCACCTACCTAAACTTTTCTAGTCCAACCTAAGGTTGTCTGGGATATAATGCTGATGGCATTAAGTCATGTGATCAGTCCAGAATGAATAAATAAAATAATAATTAATTTTTCTGCCCCTTCCAGTTCCGGCAGGGCAGCACGACGATCCGCGAGGCGGGTGGGCGCAGCCGCCACACGCCGCTGCTGTGCCACGCCACGTCGCCCGAGGACAAGCGCAAGATCATCGGCGACGTGTTCATCCGCGTGGCCGAGCAGGCGGTGCGCGACCTGGATCTGCAGTGCGTGCACCCATACCTCTCTCGCGGACCTACCCTCCCTTTCTTACGGACGTTCGTTGACTTTGGATGGAGGTACTATCTTCGCGCGACGTGTTCATCCGCGTGGCCGAGCAGGCGGTGCGCGACCTGGACCTGCAGTGCGTGCACCCATACCTCTCTCGCGGACCTACCCTCCCTTTCTTACGGACGTTGTTTGACTTTGGATGGAGGCACTATCTTCGCGCGACGTGTTCATCCGCGTGGCCGAGCAGGTGGTGCGCGACCTGGACCTGCAGTGCGTGCACCCATACCTCTCTCGCGGACCTACCCTCCCTTTCTTACGGACGTTCGTTGACTTTGGATGGAGGCACTATCTTCGCGCGACGTGTTCATCCGCGTGGCCGAGCAGGCGGTGCGCGACCTGGACATGCAGTGCGTGGACCCATACCTCTCTCGCGGACCTACCCTCCCTTTCTTACGGACGTTGTTTGACTTTGGATGGAGGCACTATCTTCGCGCGACGTGTTCATCCGCGTGGCCGAGCAGGTGGTGCGCGACCTGGACCTGCAGTGCGTGCACCCATACCTCTCTCGCGGACCTACCCTCCCTTTCTTACGGACGTTCGTTGACTTTGGATGGAGGCACTATCTTCGCGCGACGTGTCCATCCGCGTGGCCGAGCAGGCGGTGCGCGACCTGGACCTGCAGTGCGTGCACCCATACCTCTCTCGCGGACCTACCCTCCCTTTCTTACGGACGTTCGTTGACTTTGGATGGAGGCACTATCTTCGCGCGACGTGTTCATCCGCGTGGCCGAGCAGGCGGTGCGCGACCTGCAAATGGTTCCTTTCCTCTTCCTTCTTTTTTACATTCACATCTCACATGCATGTTTACGTCTCAGGGAGGACCAGGTGCTGTTGGGGCAGGGCACGCTGCGGCCGGACCTGATCGAGTCCGCGTCCGCCCTGTGCTCGGGGAACGCTGCCACAATCAAGACGCACCACAACGACACCGAGCTGGTGCGGGTGCTGCGCCAGAGGGGCCGCGTCGTGGAGCCCCTTCGCGACTTCCACAAGGATGAGGTGCCAACACCGTCTCTCTTCAAACACGCCCTTCTTACTAGTGACACAAGACCGCAATAGGTCTTCCATGTCGCAGTGGTTGTGCCTTACAACACACCCTTAGTGAAACGAGACCACAGTAGATCTTCTAGGTCGCAGTGTTTGTTAGACTTACTACCCAACTCCATCCCAATAAATCAATTAAATCACAGTAGTGATACAACCGTAGCAAAATTAAAGGAATTCTTGCCGCTTGAAGTGTTTATGGAGAGAGCAAAAACGAAATTACGGGCTACACATTGAATAGCATAAATAATGAAATATAATAAACTAGTGAACCGCCCCGGTTTCGCACGGGTGCAAACCTTCCTCTTGAATCACACCTAGTTAAAAAAACCGCATCAACTTCCATTGCGTAGTTTTAAAGATCTAAGCATATATATATATATATATATATATATATATATATATATATAGAGAGAGAGAGACAGGGAGCAGGACGATTCTGTTTAATACTATGTAGAGATTATATTTCATTATTCTTTAATTTAATGTGATAGGGCCAAGTAATAGCCTTCGCTGTTGCATGAGTGGGCAGGTCCGTCCGAGAAAGTATCACAACCTTACAGAATACAAGTGTAAATTAGAAGTGTTACACTTAAAGTGCTTCGTCTGGTGAGTAAGGTAGCCAGGGCCCACTTTATTAACAGGATGTGTTGCCCATCCGCAACCCTACGGGTATTGCAAACGTCCATAGTGGCGGTATCACTTAACACCAGGTGTACTTCCGACATAAAAAAAAATCTTTCTATCCTGGCACTATCTTCTCCAGTACTAAATGTGTTATAGTGGTGTAGTTTTGGGTAGTGAATGCACAAGCTCAATCTCAGAGATGGTAGATTACTGGACCAGAGTACTCTGGTACTCGGACCTCTTCTCATTTCGTGTTCGCTTTAGGTGAGGGCGCTTGGTGCGGAGTTGGGCCTACCGAGCGCTCTGGTGGAGCGGCACCCCTTCCCCGGGCCGGGGCTGGCGGTCCGCGTTCTCTGCCAGGAGGAGCCCTACGCAGAGAGGGACTTCGCCGAGACCCAGGTAGATGTTAAATCTTATGTTTTCATGCTAAAATTTAATTTTCATTTGTTAGATTTGTTTTTTTTTTTTAATTTTATGATTGATGTATTTATTAATGTCAAGTAATGCAAACTTGCGTTATAATTTATTTTAGTTTATTATTTTTTTATTTTATATCCCTTGTATTATCGGTACTAGATAACTGATAAACATACTGAAACATATTTTTATTTTGTAAATAAACATTTATTATAATATGTAAAGAAACAGACTCTGGAAAAACACTATTCATCACACAATATTTTTCCAGGGATCGAACCCACACCCTCTGGTGCAGGAGGTAGGCACACTGCCCACTGAGCCATTCAAATTGGGTTGTCAAATGAATCGAATGAATGAACGAATGATTTTGACCTTTTGCCCGCCCCGGTCAGGTGATCGTGAAGATAATGGTGGAGTACGCGTCGATGTGCGTCAAGTCGCACGCGCTGCTGGGCCGCGTGGCGAACGCGAGCACGCCGGCCGAGCAGGCGGAGCTGAAGCGCATCTCGTCCAAGTCGCCGGTCGCCGCCACGCTGCTGCCGCTGCGCTCCGTCGGCGTGCAGGGTGCTTATTAATACACGCACGCACGCGCGCGCACACACACACACACACACACACACGCACACACACACGCACACGGACGCAGGGACGGACGCACGCACGCGCACACACACACACACACACACACACACACACACACACACACACACACACACACACACACACACACACATATATATATATATATATATATATATATGCACAGCCACACACACGCGCGCATAACATTGAGACGTTCTATTTTATACTTTATCACACACACATACGCACACTCATACACGTCCTCAAGCACAAAAACTAATGCGTTCTATTTTATACTTTATTACACACACATACACAAAAAAAATATTATTCGAAGATATGTGAAGTCCGCCAATCCGCAGTGGGGTCGCGTGGTGGACTGTGTCCTGATACCCTCTGTATAGAGGAGGCCTTGCCCAGCCGTGGGACATGTATAGGCTGTTACTTTATTTTACTTTTTACACTGAAATTAAACTTAATAATTGTGTTGTAATATTATAAGAACTAACAGCACTAAAAGGTAAAGTTATTTATTAGAACTGATTTAAATTAATGTAATGCAATTTTTAAATGATATGATTATAAAAAGTATTCCTATTAATTAAATGTTGTATAGTTTCTTTTCACCGAAATAATTAATTTTAAAATTATTCTCACGCTTTCAGGTGATTCTAGGACTTACAGCTACGTGGTGGCGTTATCTACAGAACGCTACCCACCTGATTGGAAGGACATGCAATACCTCGCCAAAATCATACCGCGTGTCTGCCACAATGTCAACAGGTGATGTCAGATTTTATTAAAGTATGAAAGCTTAGCGCCTTCTATATTATAAGCTAACCTAAAAATTGCCCTGGTTACTTATAACCTTGTAAGGGTTTAAAAATAAATGCAAATATTAAAATGTTAGTGGTATTTTCTTGTTATTTTTAAATGTTTTAATGTATTCTGAATTTTAATATAGGGTCATATCAATATCAAATAATATTGTTAATTAATTTTTGTATTGTTCATAAGAAAATAAATAAGTGTTTTCGACACATATCTTCAAGGCAAGAGTCAGTGTGCTGAGCTAGTGTGTTTACCAACTAACATTATATCTGCACTTACCATCCATTAAGGTGTTAGTCAAGTTTTGGATGATAATAGCAAGACTTCTACATTAGGGAACCATACTTAGTTTATATTTTTGTTTGAATGAATTTGAAACTCCATCAGGGTCTGCTACGCCTTTGGAGGTATAATCAAGGAGCAGGTGTTAGACATCACGCCGACTTTCCTCACTCAGCACGTCATCTCTACGCTGCGTCAGGCCGATGATCTCGCAACTCAGGTGAGTTTTAATTTCGATCTTGTGACTCAGTTGAGTTTAAATTTCATTTGAAATGCTACGAAGTTATTGATGACATGAAATGCGTCGCCGCTTACTGTAGACAGTATTCTGATACATGTCAACAGGAGCATCAAATATCATGGCTGTGGTAATCACAAAATCAGGTGTGCTGCCTGCTCGCTATTTCACTGACTTCAAAAAGGAGGCGGTTCTCAATTCAACTGTATTTTTTTTATGTTTGTTACCTCAGATGATTTTGATGATTCTTTGTTTATCAGAAAGCTAGTGCTTTCTATGTAGTCCCATATTAATTTCATTGGTATTGGATCTTGGGCTCCGGAGCTACTTAGGGAAATGCTCAAAACCAATTATAAAATGAATACAGAGCGTAATATTTGAAGTCTTATGCTTTCGACGTTCCACGTACAAGAACAAAGCGATTCGCTTCTTCATTTATCATCCGTACAGCTAAGGAATGGAATAGCCTGCCTGCGTCCGTCTTTCCGTCCGCAATACAACGTTGGCGTCTTCGAGGCAAGAGTGAATAGGTTTCTACTGAGCTAGCGCGCTTACCATCAACGGCTGCATCGCCACCTACCATCAGGTGGGATTGGCAGTCGAGTGCTTGCCAGTTTTGGAATTTAAAAAAAGTCGGTTTTTTTTTCCCATTAGCAAAAGTGGACTGACTTGTTTAAAAAAACAAATCAAAGTTTTGCGCTTCCTCTAATCGCTGTCCAACGGTGTGCACAGGTGTTGATATCGAGCGGCTACGCGGGCCGCATCGCCCAGATGCCGGTGGTGCTGATCCCGGTGCACTTCGACCGGGACGCGGCGGTGCGCGCGCCCTCCTGCCAGCGCTCGCTGGTGCTGCGCCCCTTCATCACCGGCGACTTCATGACGGGCGTCGCCGCGCTGCCCGGCTCCGACGCGATGCCTCAGGACGTGAGCTATCACATTACTATACAGTTCATAGATTCCCGACCTATTGAAACTACCAGGTACCAAATAAATGCAGCAGGACGTGAGCTCTCACATTACTATGGAAATCATAGGTTCCCAACCTATTTAAACTACCGGGTACCAACTAAATGCCTGTGGACGTAAGGGATCACATTACTATAGAATTCATAGGTTCCCAACCTATTTAAACTACCGAATTAAAGGGCCTATTTACAAGAAAAGGTGGTGTAAAATGGGTTTATACATAATGGTTAAATGAATCAATTTTATATATTATATGGGCTACTCCCACAATCAGCTCTATGGGAACCTATGTTATAGATTGTAAGGAAAAGACTCCCAGCCCTGGAGATATTCTTCTTTTTTCCCCAGTACTGGAGATATTCATTTTGTTGTAAACACCTGCTGGAAAACATTTTAACACTTTAATCAGGCAGAAAGTTCAGCTAAAAAGCGCATTTTCAATTTGAATTAACCAATACTAAACAATCACTAATCTCCTATTATTTCTTTCTCACTAAAAAGGCGAGGCTACTGTAGAGACCGTTTAAACATGGCTGTCAACATTTCAAAAAAATATTTTTTCTTTTTAACCTAATATTGTAAACTGTTAATGTTATTCAAAATTTTACCACCCTCTTTAGCTTATCGCCATATATCAGGCTCTCACATCTCATGACTTTGGTTTTGGAACTATAGCCAATTCCTTAAATAAGATTATTTTGATGTGTGTGTAAGTGTTTATAGAAAATATTTACCTAGAGCCTACATAGAACTTAACAGACTTTTTCTCGTTGACAGGTTGTAGACAGGATGCATAAGGAGCTGATGACCGTTTCCGGGATATCGCGTGTCCTGTACGACTTGACGCCTAAACCGCCGGCGACCACGGAGTGGGAATGATCGCCTCAGAACGCCCGTCTTTTATATATTTTTTTACTGTACGAACGCACTCTATGGCAGTGGTCCCGTACTGTTTCTAGAACTCTGAAGGACAGATTAATTAGTGATCAGGTGCCGCGCTACAGGATACGCTTAAGAAGTTACTACAGCATTGAAGCAGCAGTGAATGAAAAATATTTGAGATGGCGTTTTTATTTTTTGTTTGAAAACGAAAAACAAACTGTTTTCTTTTCTTTTACTGTAATACAACTAATTGTAGTGAACACACAATTTTTACACTGCTCACTGTAACTGTTACTAGCAAAGTTGTTAATCGTAAATATATTGTTATGATTCAGCAATACATATTTATCTAATTTTAATTTAGACAATTTGCTTTCGTGTGTAACTTTAGATTTTACAATGCAGTCCTTATATTTGCTTTAGAATGGAAGCCTCATAATTATGGTGTTTTTTATTATTGTCTATGGTTTTGCTTAATGGGAAGACTGTAAATAAAATTTAATTGTAATGTTTAATCTAGGATCACTGCCTGTTAATGAATTTGTAAATACATTGGTATAATGCGACACAAGGTACTGGTGTCTCATGTTATCGTTAGCTCCACTGATCAGTTTTGTAACAACATAGTAATTTATTGTAAAAGGCTGTGTAAAAATTATTAAAGAAGCCCAGGAGTATTCTGCACCACAGGATTGATGTAACAATTCTAGTAAAAAATCGATAACACATTGGTGTTTATGGAATGGTTCAGTGTTATTGACTGGAAGTTTCATAATAAAAATTATATTATGCTTTATTTTCATTATGTTTTTCATTTATTTCCTTTCAAGTCAAATATTTAAAAAAAAATCATATCAAATAAATATCCTTAATACAATAATTAATTCAAATTGTTCATCTATGCAAATAAAGATTATGTCAAGTCTCTGGGACTAAAAGGTTAATGTTCTTTCCAGTAGTCACATTTCCACCGATAAAAGTTTCTTCCTCTCCTCTAATGGACAGTCCCTCACAATGGGCCACTTTCTTTTCTCTCATCATTGGTGCCCTTTCCCAGTGTGAACTGTTACAGTTGCTGCATGAATGCAGTGGCAATAACTCCAAAGAGACTGTTCTGTTACTGCAATTACCACATTTGAAGAATCTTTTAAAAGTGTCCAAAACTTTTAGAGGGTGCCTCTCATCTTTGCATAGTTGGGATGCTGAGAAAGCTGTATATTTGCATTTTGTACACCTAACAGCCTTACATGCCAACTTAAATGTGTTCAACATTTTTTCTTCCATCGCTTCTTTCTTTTCGAGCTTGGTGAAGTACTTCTCTTGTTCACTATCCTCATGTTCTTGTATTAGATTTTGATGTGCCGATGTTGCTTCAAGTATTTTCTTAAACCGCTCAGACATAGTGGGTTTAAGAATTTTGCTCGCATCTTCATTCGGTTTTGCCCTTTTAGAAGAGTTTTCATCACTATTTGAGTTGTTCAATTTTTCCAAGGCTCTCTTTTTACCTGCATCAGTGCCTTTAATGTTGTTAGGATCTATTTTTGTAATTCCGCCCCTCCTTTGGATTAATCTAATGGCATTTAGTTTTTTCTGTTCAGCTGTTTTCTCACGATAAGATATGCTCAGGTCTACAGTTCCACTCCCCTGTAATGCGAAACCTTTGCCTAATTTTGGGGAACTGGCAACTCTATCTGCTAAACTTGTACCAGCTGTTGTGTTAGAAGATTGACTGGAATTTGTTAATTTATTTAACCTAATTGAGTCAGTAATTCTTTGTGTGGTAGGACTATGCAATATACCTGAATTGCTTTTCATTGGACCTGCACCATACGGAGCTTTGTTACTCATCAAACAATCACTTTCTGTATTGTAGTAGTCACTCAGGGACATCAATCTATTTTGATCTCTATCTTTTACTTTTCTATGATTAGATTTTGGCAAAGCTGAATATGCTTTGCCCCCATATATGACAGTATTTTTGCCAAGGACCTTATTCTGGAGGTTAACAAGACCTTTTCCCATTGTAGATGATTGTAACTCTTGTCGTCGGGCAAAGGTTTGATATTCTTGTTTAATATGATAAATACAATGTTCACACTGGTTTAAATTTACAAATGCTGTACAAGGGTCTCCATTTTTCTTTTTACTTTTACATATACCTAAATCTTTGGACTGCCCAAGAATCATTACTTGATTAGGACTTGTTACACTCAGACAAGCTTGGTCATTGCTATTTTGTGATCTGTCAAGAACATTTGGTTTTAAAATTGCTACAACTGTGCCTTCATTTGTTTTCCACAATTCTAGATAAGCTTTTTGAAAAAGAAACATGGAAATTGTTTTCAGGTCATCTTTGAGATCACTGAGTGTCCAAATAATGAATTGATTGCCCTTTTGAGATTTCTTAGTTGCACTTTTTCTAACAATAACTCCAGCTATGACCCAATCTTTAGATAAATCTTCATTTTGGACATACCTTTTTATTCTTAACATATTTACGGCTTCCCGGCCTTGCATTCTGTCTAGCAAGGTGGCACTTGAAATAAGTGGTTTAGTAATACGGATACCAAAAACAGGGTCTGTATATACATCTGTATTAGGTTTGTTACTGGTAATGGGAGCGCCAAAAATATACTTAGTATTTTGGTCTGAATTTTCCACAGGTTTATTTAAAAATGACTTGTTAGCGGCAACTTTTAAATCGATATTTGCTTGTCGTAACCTTACTTCAAAATCCAACTGTTTCTCTTTATATTCTTGGTCTTTATTATCTAGTAATTTTTTTACTTCTGTTCCATAGTTGTTATATTTTCTCTCTGTGTAATTCCTTTTTTCTTCATCATCCGATGAATCTGTATCACCATTGTGAATAATCGATTTTTCATTCTCCTCAGATTTTCTTTCTAAATGCTCTGTTTCTTTAAAAATATTCACTTCTTTAATACCTACGGGCTTATTTTCATTTTTGTTGTTATCTGCTAAATCAGCACACAATAATTCTTCAAGTTGTGACAACTCATCATAGGTTTCCATGTTGAATAAAAATAGTTGTTAATATCTTTAAAAGTTTTAATTTTCATTAATGATTATGTGTTTTAAAAAGTTAATTTTTTTTGGCGCGAAACCGTAATTCACATATTGTCAGCAGGCTGTTAAATCCAGTGTTACCAACTGTTTAAAAATAATACTCCTAAAGCAACTAGAAAACCCACTATTAAATTCAAATAAAAACTTCCTAAATTTAAAATCACGATTTTCTTTTATATTATATATAGATGCAAAATAATTATCTGATAAAATAAACTATTTCATTCAAAATGATCAAGAACATCTAATATAATATAATAGTGGGTCTAATATAATATAATATAATATCGAAATGAATATGTTAAGAATAAATCAAAACAATATTAAAGAAAATAATTATTAGAATAAATAAAAAGATACATAGGCCTTGGCCTGACGTCGTCCAAAACAGCACAGCACTGTAAAATTTTATTTTATTTTTTAAATAAGTAGTTTTATTCGAAAATGTGAATAAAATTTAATTCCTAACAAAATATTCCCGTAAAATTTTACCTCCCACAAAACTTCCATTCCACATTTTTTATTCTAAAATTTAGTCTACAGTGTCGTGCTCTGAAGTATTAGAGCTAGCACTGTCATTACTACAAATATTATTATTGAATTTCATTAATTGTAATACAATTATTACTATCATTGATGTCGTTATTATACATTTGTGTTATTAATGGCTTATGGTAACTGAAATACGAAATATATTGTTTACATTTTAGAATTAGAATTAAAATAAACCCTTTGATTTTGCTGATCACTTTAATATAACATATATATATATATATTATTATGAACATACAAAGGAACTAACGCCATCTAGCGTCAACTATTAAAACCACTAAAGAATAAAGACGACATAAAACCCCCTATTCAACACTAGATGGCGTTAGAGAAACATTTTAAGATAAAAAAAAGATGGCGCGTAACGGAAAAATGTTACACTAAATTTGTTTCCAACCCCGATAAAGAAGTTTCACTTCAATAATTCTCGTTTATTACATTTAAGAGTTTTATTTAAGTAATTAAATACTTTCCTGATACAGAATTTGTACCTTGAAGGCTCTTGCTTTGTGAAGCTGGAAAACCAAAAATCCAAGTCATTCCATACAGAACGAGGCGTGCGTCAGGGTTGCATATTGTCACCAAAACTGTTTAATTTGTATGGCGAACACATTATGAGAAAAGCTTTGGATGAATGTAAAGGCGGAATTACACTAGGCGGACACAAGATTACGAACTTGAGGTATGCAGATGACACTACCTTAGTTGCGTCAAGTGAAGTGGAGATGGCTATTCTTCTGAAGAGAAAATTGAAGAAGAAAGTGCCAAGCTCGGTCTTAAGATCAACCGTTCAAAAACCAAAGTAATGGTGGTAGATAGAGCAAATATACTCCCAATCAGCGACGCACTCGATGACTATCAAAAAGTCACTGAATTTGTGTACCTTGGGTCCTTGATTAAATGTGAAGGCAGCTGTACGGAAGAAATCCGCCGTAGATCCGGTATGGCTAAGAGTGCTATGGCTAACCTCGAAAAAATATGGAGAAGTAGAAGTGTTCGTCGGGCGACTAAGGTGCGTTTGGTTCGAGCCTTAGTTTTCTCGATATTTTTGTACGGCGCCGAAGCATGGTGCGTGAAAAGTCGCGACAGCAGCAGAATCGATGCTTTTGAGATGTGGTGTTGGCGGAGAATGCTGCGGATACCATGGACTGCCATGAGAACAAACAATTCCATCCTTAAAGAACTGAACATCAATAAACGACTCTCACGCATATGTCAAGAACGTGTCCTCAGCTTCTTCGGTCACATCATGCGTTTTCGAGACATGATCTGGAGAGGCTCATTATCGTGGGTCAAATCGATGGCAATCGTGCTCGTGGCAGGGCGCCTACGAGATGGTCTGATACTGTAAAGGGGGCAGTGGGCGGTAGCATGTATCGGGCTGTCCACGAGTCACATGATTGCACTGGTTGGCGATATATTGTTCGTGGTCACGATTTGCTGAGGGAACGAGGAAGAAGAAGAAATACTTAATATGGGACCAGTATTCACTCGTTTTCTGTCATTTAAATGAAACGTTTGATCGAGGATAAAACAAACATTGATTTTGTGGGATTAAGGTGAGTGGAACACATCTTAAAATTGTATGTTAAGTTATGATAATTATAACTACGCTCATGAGCTAAAACACCAACTCAAGCGACTTGCACTAGGTTGAGTATCTTTAAAAAAGTCCTGAATTATAATCATCTTTTTGAATTATAAATAATAATATAAACTATAAGTTTTGGCCTCTGCGAAATGTAAACGCATGCTGTCTTTTCCAAGAATACGACCCAGAAGCATGTTGTTTATAGTCGATCACCATTTTTGCATCCTGTTAATAATAACAGCTAATTAGAGGGTTGTAATAAAGGTAATTTTACTGACGAACCCTCATCATATAGTAGCTAAACGTCAATAGATACACTGATCCCTTATTATTAAGCACGAACATTATCACGTTTCATCAGGCGTAGAGCTAGGTTTAATGGGTATTTACAGGAAAATCTCGCAATTATTAAGTATAAAATTGTATTGTATAAGTACATACACGTTTTTTAAGATTAATTTATATTTTACTTGTCATTATATGAAATTGACAGTCTCATCACATTGTTTCTTGTCAAAAGTTTGAAATCTTTTTTTTTTTAGAGATTTGTTATTGGATAAAAAATAGCAGTAAAGTAACAGCCTATACATGTCCCACTGCTGGGCTAAGGCCTCCTCTATACAGAGGGTATCAGGGCATAGTCCACCACGCGGCCCCACTGCGGATTGGCGGACTTCACATATTTTCGAAATATATTTTTTTTGTTATTATTTCGAAAATATGCAGGTTTCCTCACGATGTTTTCCTTCACCGCGGAGCACGTGATAAGTCAGCACTTAAAGTTAAAAACTTCATTGGTGCCGGCACCGGGAATCGAACTCAGGTTGCTCGAGTATATTGAATTAAAGGCGGGCGCCCGGACACTGAGCTATCACGGCTCTTAAAAATAGCAGCGGATCGTTGAAACGGTTTGCGGCCCGGATCATTTTTGTTCGCGCTGTATTTTCTCCGTAAACGTTTCCCGCTTTTTCACGTCTCGGGGAAACGCGAGGTAATTTAACGTTAAATCATTGTGCAGTGGCGCGCCTATACACCGTGGCGCACAGTTTGTCTGCGTACGCGGCCGCGCGCTCACGCTCTTTTTCTTCCGCTCTTTGAGTGTCATTTACACTTATATTTTTTAAAATGTGACGTTAAAGCATCGGAATAAAATCACTGAAACCAAAAATTGTCAACGATTTTTTTTTCATTGTTAACTTTTATAAAGAAAGTTCAGCGAATGAAATTATAAACTTCCGATCGCGTTTAAATTTACAAATTATTGTTAAAACGATAATTCAGAAAATTGGATGGTGAGAAAATTCCTTCATTTTCGGAGGGTTGCGTAGCAGCTGAGAGGATGTTGACTGATTTCCACTGATTGTCACCAAGAGAACGATACGAGACGAAGACGCTTATGCCGACTTATAGGCTGGTGGATAGACCAAGAGGCGTGTGCCGTGTCCTGGGCGGTCTGAAGATGTGCTTCCTCAACGTACTGCGGCTGCAGGTGGCGCAGAACCAGCGCCAGAAGCGTCTTTACAAGCAGTATATGGAGCAGCTTGCTGGTGCTTACGTCGAGCGGTGCACGGATTTTAACGCAATGCATTGGGATCCTCGCTATAACTGCGGACCGACGCCCGAATGGCGCTACTCGGTCCCCTGCGACGAACGCTGGCTCGGCACCGAGGGTTCGCGCTCGTGTTATGACTCGGAGTGTACAGACAGCGGCCGGTGTTCCTCGCCGTGCTGCTCCGAGGTCATCTTCAACGGCGGTCAGCACTTCAGCGGGAAGGGGTACAATCAGCACGTATGTCGTCACCAAGCGATCTGCTATCCAGGCAACTTTGGGTGAGTGTTTTAATTTCAACAACGGTACCCGCATAACTCGTCAGCTGGCAACAGTAAGTAGACAGATGTAATCAAATAAATATTTATGGGCATATTTTTATAACACTCTAGCCTCAATCTAAGCAAATCTTGTATCATGGGTTCTTACTACGTAGCTGATAAACATGCTGAAATGTATTTTTTTGTAACTACATATTGTGTGTATGCGGCCTCAGGCGCTAGAAAAATACTATGTTGATCGCGCAACGGTTTTCTATTAGTGGGAATTGAATTCACACCCTCTGGCGCAAGATAGATTTACTACCCACTAATCCAATCGGATCATAGTGAATAGTGAATGGATAACGATTCGTTTAAAATATGGTGTTGCGAATGTTCGTGGTGATTCATAAACAGAATGCAAGTAAAATTTACAAATTATTGCACTATTAATTTATATTACGATGTCTGAATTTATTTTGCCACAATAATTAAAGGATGGGAGTTAAAAAAAGAAAAAAAACATCAAATAAACATCGTATTGCAATGTTTTCATGTACGGAACTGGCAACCATTAAAAAGCGTACACCGAAAACTGTTCGTTATAAGTAAAATTAGCTCTGTTTTTGAATATTTATGTCTCAATTTTTTTTCTTTTAATAAAGATTGCCCTTACTTTAGGATAACATTATCCTGTGTTGTAAGGACATTTTACAAACATAAATTACACGCGGACAAACACCCAGATGCGAAACAACTATCTGTGGGTCACACAAATAGCTGTCCCGAACCCACGACCTCCGACGCCGAAGCCAATACCTTGGCAACTTCGACACGGAGTCATCATAAATATTTTTTGTCATTCTTATTCGTCGTTAGTTTACTTGCTTAACAGGTATAACCTTACAAGCAAGGACGAGAAAAGGCGGGATCCAATTGCAAATTATAAACCGGAAGAAAAATAATGGGTTCCGCTTACTACTGAAATTAATGTAGCTATTTAACTTAGGCATTCAGCTCATATAATATAGTTTGTCTACCGAAGTAGAGTTAACCTTGTTTGTAGTTTATTTTAATTTTTATTCTCAAGTTTGTTGCGGTCTATTTAGTACAATATGTTTAAACTGTCTTTATTGCAGTCGGATTTTTGATATTTTTAAATTATTTATTTTGAAACGATTCGTGTAACTTGTATATTATAATGGGGAAGCAAAAATTTATTTTCAGCGAACTAATGTTTTGTATATTCGTAAAATTTATTTCTTTAGGGTTCGTAGTAGCCAATTGCGTGGTGTTTTCGTCTTTTATAACAATGTTTCTAAACGCTGATTTAGCTAGTATTATTAAGAGGTAAAATTTGCCAAGAATTAAGAGAGTCAGTAAAAATAAAGTTTCCCTCTTACCCCTGTAATAGTTAGTTACTGTAATGTTTAGTACGGACATAACCCACCGTTAGTAATGGCCTCAGTTAAACAGATTAATCAATCATTTTCGCTTGTCAGCTCTCGGATCAATAAACTTTTGAAAAGGAAAGTTATTATAGCAGAATTTATGTGTGGTCCTTTTTCAGTGAATTGGGTATTATTTGTACATGAGGCGGCTATCCTTTTAATGAATAGTTTTATGACTTGAACATTAAAACTGTTTCTAAAACTGGAAATTTCAACCTAGAAGTGGAGAGCCAGAAATAAAAATAGCTTTTATTATGTATTTTGCCATAAATTGTTAATAAGTGTCTTAGCTTGATTGAAAAAAAAACGAGAAATTACCATAAATATTTTAGTTATCAAAGAAAAACTATTGACTTACACAGGCCACACTATTTTACAAAATTAGAGGGACGAACCTTATAATTATAAACCTTAGTGAACTTTAGTGACAACACGGGTGATCTACCCCGTTACATAATTTAATTTTTAACCATTCTGGCATCGTCCTTTTTTTAATGTGAAAAGTTGGCAATTGAGCGGGCGGTTCACCTGATGTTAAACGATTACCGCTGCCCATGGATGTCTACAGCACCTGACCGGTAGCAGACGCGTTGCCAGACATTAAAAAGTAGTTCCCGATTACCACACTCAGCAGGTAAAACACGTATACTTGAACTTCGACGCGCGTCTTCTTTTATGTGAAAAAGTGGCAAACGAGCCGGAGGTTCATCTGATGTTAAGTGATAACCGCCTGCCATTGAAGGTTGCAACACCCGTAGGGTAGAAAATGCGTTAAAAGTAACAGCCTATACATGTCCCACTGCTGGGCAAAGGCCTCCTCTATACAGAGGGTATCAGGGCATAGTCCACCACGCGGCCCCACTGCGGATTGGCGGACTTCACATATCTTCGAAATATATATTTTTTTTGTTATTATTTCGAAAATATGCAGGTTTCCTCACGATGTTTTCCTTCACCGCGGAGCACGTGATAAGTCAGCACTTAAAGTTAAAACCTTCATTGGTGCCGGCAGCGGGGATCGAACTCAGGTTGCTCGAGTATATTGAATTAAAGGCGAGCGCCCGGACACTGAGCTATCACGGCTCAAAAAATGCGTTGCCCCCTTTTAATAAAGCGTGCCCCGGCTACCTCACTCACCAGACGAAACGCAGAAGTGTAACACATCCACTTTACGCCGGTCTTGTGTAAGGTAGTGGTACTACCCCGGATGAGCCTACCTATTCGTGCAACAGCAGAACAGTGCTGCGTGGCCATACCACGACAAACATATCCCATCAATAAAATACATCGTTTCTGACAATGCCGACTGCATTAAGAGTTATAATTTAATTCACTCTTTATTCATTCCGAAATCGTTAATGGTTCTTAAACACAATCATCAATATCATAGGCAAACGAAGTACACATATGAAGTATAAAAAGATATTTAAAGAAAAATTGTCTCAAATAGCAAAGTTTTAATTCAATTGCGTCATTAAGGAAGGACCATTGATCCTCATTTGGCATGTTTTTAAAATTTTGCGGTAGGTAGAGGGTACATTCGTTACTTACAATGAGTGTATTGGCAACACTTGTCTTTTTGTACCCCGTACGGTATTTCTTATGTTGGTATTCTGTTATTGTCTTATGGCGTGCACTGCGTTAGATAATAACGTTACATAGTAAGTTTTTCGACGAACGAAATGCATTTTTTGTCATTACCACTTTTGTCATGCAGTTATCCGCTTACGTAATGACATACATATCGACGGCGCCACGTTTTTCATTACATTTTCTTTTTCTGTAACAATGTCAATTTACTTTTTTGCACAGATACGTAACCATAAGCCGGAGTTAACCACTTGCGGTGTAATTCGAGCAGTGGTTCTATAACTTTCACAAAATTTCCGTTTCAATTTATCTAAAACGACGTCGCTCGTCGACGGACTGGTTTCGAATTAGAACTGGGAAACAATATTTTGTTCACAAGCCCTTTATTACAGGTTTTCTTTTTAAATATGAAATCAAAATCAAAATCAAATGTATTTATTCAACATAGGAGCATTACACTCACTTATTGATAGTCAAAACACTACCACCGGTTCGGAAAAGAAAGCCACTGTACTGAGAAGAACCGGCGAAAGAAACTCAGCGGGCTTTTTTTTTTTTTTAAATAAGCAGTTTGACATAAATTCGTTAAAATACAACATAAGAACTCCGATTGAAAGAGCCTGGAGCGATCAGTTCCTTACCAGAGTGTGTTATCATTTAAATAATCATTAATATTATAGTAGCCTTTAACACACAAACGTTCTTTTACTATTTTTTTAAATTTAGCTATTGATGCATTTTGAACGTTTTCTGGAATTTTGTTGTAATAACGTATACATTGTCCCATAAAAGATTTACTTATTTTACGGAGTCTACTTGTGGGTAGGATCAATTTATTTTTGTTCCTAGTATTTATATCATGAACATTATTATGTCTTAAAAATTTATCCTTATTTTTATGGACATACAAAACATTTTCAAAAATGTATTGAGCAGCAACAGTCAATACCTTTATCTCTTTAAACAAGTTTCTTAACGAATCTTTGGGGCCCAGATTGTAAACTGCACGAATAGCTCTCTTTTGTAAGATAAAGATTGTATTAATGTCGGCCGCGTTACCCCAAAGCAGAATGCCATAAGACATTATACTGTGAAAATAACTAAAATATACCAAGCGAGCTTATCAACATCAGTTAACTGTCTTTTTTGACCGCGAAAGCTGCTGAGCTAAGTCTACTCGCCAGTCTATTAATATGGGGGCCCCATTGCAGTTTTGCAAGCTTTGGTTAAGTCACAGAATATTCCTAAGGCATCCTGCGACTTTTCCCAGGCTTCAAAAATATTCATAACGAGCTGAACACCCGCATCAGTTGTTGAGCGACCCCTAGTAAACCCATATTGCTTGTTATGTAATAAATTATGAGAGCTAAAATGCTGTAACATTTGATTCAACATGATTTTTTCAAAAATTTTACTAAGAGTTGGCAGTACAGAGATAGGTCTAAAATTATTGGGGTCGGAAGTACTACCAGATTTAAACACCGGAATGATTTTACTATGTTTCATAAGGTCAGGAAATTCGCCACGATTGATAAAAATATTAAAAATAGTTGCTAGGTAAGGTGATATTACATCAATAATAGAACTGATCACCTTAACCGAGATCCCCCATAGATCTGCAGTTCTTTTAACATCTAAAGTTTTGAAAGTTTTAACAATTTCTGTCTTGATTACAGTAGTAAATTTAAAGTTGACTTTACATTCCATAACATTCTTTTTTAGTAATGACTCAGCAACTGTCGGTGAGGAAAGAAGTGACTTGGTTGTTGAAACTGGAATGTCAACGAAAAATTTCTCGAAGAAAGTAGCAGCCTGTTGATTTGAGTTAATAGAATTATTATCATTAGTTAACATTAGGTCAGATTTGCGCTTCGTGACTCTTCCCGTTTCGCTATTAATTATTGTCCAAGTCATTTTGATTCTATCAGGTGCTTACTGCAGGAGAGGGTACTGCTTATAAAATGTCGGATAGCAAAACTTACTGCAATAATATGTAAATATGTATGTAATATTTTTAGGTTAAATTATTCATAGTATTCATCAAAAGCAAATAAGTAGTTCGTTTATATCTCGATACAGTAGCTTTTACCAGTGGCTCAAATTACGTGGGTTTGAAATTAAATACAATTTTTTTATGGGATCACCAATCAACAAACCTGTATTTATAGTTGGTTTTGCGATTCTGTCTCGCATCACAAAAACTGGTCTTTATTTAAATCTCAGCATTCAAATGAAATACGGTTAAGAAACCGCGGCTAATGACTAGTCTCAATGGAAACATTGTTGAAGGGGTGTGTGGCACGGAACCATTCGGTGATTCAAAAGTAGACCAAATAACATATTCAGTATCGCTGGCTTCCGTTATATGCTTAATACGTAAATCGCTGTTGTTATGAAAAAATATATCTAGGATACGTGTTGTTCAATTGGCAGTGGGGTCGAGTCTGAGGAGTCGGCACCTACGTTGTATGCTGGAAAGGATATAACGACGGATGCGCCAAGCATTTCTTCAAAAGCTAAAAAACAATGTAGATAAAGGACGTTGAGAATTTCGTCGGTGTGGCAATCAGCCGTCTAGGTCAGGGCACGAATCCCGAAGACGTGGGTTCGATTAGTAGGCTGAAGTGGCAATGGGCTGGTCACATAGCTCGTGGAACCAATATGTCGTCAACAAATTTGATCGTGTTGTTGCTTCACTTCAATAATATCACGTCTACGCTGGTATTTTGTACGGCCGTCACTTCCTCAGCTGAGTGGGCTCCGTATAGCAATTAGCTGTTGCTGTACCACAGTGAATAAATAACGAGTAATTCTCAATTGGCATTCTTCTGCGTCGAACGCCGTCGATGTGCAAACGCGGCCGCAGAACTCTCGGCCGATTAGCGATGCGCGTTACCACGTTAACGCATCGGTGAACTCGGCTTCTCGCCGTAGGGTTATTATCCTCTTTCCCTTTTACTAACTAGTGTTTACTAACACACGGTAGCTGTGATCAGGCGATTGTGCGGCGGGATAGTTTCTCTTGCAGCAATTATTTTATTGTACTTAAGTCTTAAGTACATCAAAATAATTACTTAAGTCGTCTAGAATAGTGTTTCCTGACTAGTTCCGTGGAACGCAAGGGCTCCGTAGTATCTTTGTCTAATTGAGTGATTCCTCAGATATAACGATTAGTTTGCAATAGCGCCTTTGTTTAATCGATTGTTCTCATTAATCAGATGCAACTATTAGTTAGAAACTAGTAGCGTAAAATATCTAATGAGAAAAGACTTTTACTGTTCTTGTTGAGGTCTGTGTGCGTTCAAAGTTCTTTATAAAGTTATGAAATCTTCGATAACGTGAAAAATCGTCCCCTACAGTCAAGAGTGCTGAGCATATAGAATTTTGTTGACGAGTCACACAATTAATCATAACCGCAACTGTCCGACATAATACTGAATATCAAAGCAATTGTCGCTCGCCATCCAACGGGTCACTTATTTGTTTGCCAGATTGTAGAAACTTTTTTTATGGAACGGCAGCGAAAGGAGCAAGATGGTCGCCTGATAGCAAGTGACGACCGCCACACTTGCAACATTCACACCTACGGTCTTCGTGGTAGGAATAGGCTCTATCCTTTAAGGTCCTTATCTGTCCGCATTTGTAAGCGGTATATTCTCTGGTGACAACTGGTTCCACAAAGTGACTATGCGTTGAAAAAAACTACGCAGTGGCAGAGCGTCAATCATCAATGCGGTGTCGATAGTATTATATGTATTCACATATGTTATTTATCGTAACATGACCAGTTGTACAGTGGTGAAACCCAGCACGGTGTAGGGCCACGCAACAGTGTTCACTGTTGTTGCACGAATGTGAAGGTCAGTCCGGGTAAGTACCACGATCTCACAGAAGGCCGGCGTAAAGTAGAAGTGTTACACTTTTGCGTTTCGTCTGGTGAGTGAGGTAGCGGGGCCCACTTTATTAAAAGGTGACAACGCATTTGCAACCCTATGGCTGTTGCAACTGTTCGTGGGCAGTTATCGCTTAACATCAGGTAAACCGTCAACTCGTTTGCAACTTTCTCACACAAAAAAGCAGCAGGCATAAATGTCTTCGCAAGGCCAAAGGCGATCGGACAGGGTGGTGGTCGAGGATTCGAACAGCTCTTCGTCTGACGCGGTTAAGGGGAAGTTGCTGGTATTAGAGTGCCTCAGCCCAGAGATGAGAACAGTCAAAGTCAAAATTTCTTTATTCTCAATATAGGCTTATTCTAAGCTCTTATTGAAAGTCAAAAAACTACCACCAGTTCACTAAACTAGGCAGTGGACAATAGGCAAGAAAGTCAGCGGTGTTATTATCTTTTTTTTTATTTATATGAGTACACAAAAGTAATAAATAAAATGTAAGTATAAAATTTGCAGCCATGCAGTGCCTTCAAGGGGAGAACAAAATAGGGGCATAAAATGCCAATTCTAAATTGTCTTATTCTTAATTTAAAATATATCTGAAGACTGACTGTGTTGAGTTTCGCGAATTATTGTTTTAACGCATTTTTTTATTTCGGAAACTTTACCACGCGGTTGACATACGAATTTGCAAATAAACACGTTTTCATAAAAGCGTTACCGGCAAATATAACAGTTGTCGACATCAACAGCGCAGTGGTAGCAAGTTGCATTGTTGTTTCCCTCGATTTTGAGGGTTCCGTACCCAAAGGGTAAAACGGGAACCTATTAATAAGACTCCACTGTCTGTCCGTTTGTCACCAGGCTGTACCTATCTCGTGAACCGTGAGAGTTAGACAATTGAAATTTTCACAGACGATGCATTTCTGTTGCTGCTACAGCAACAAATACTAAAAAAAGTAGAATACAAGTCATGATTTTTTTGCCGTTTTTATACAAAAATGCTCGCGTACGAAGGTCGTATGCGTATCGTATGATGAACGGTACGGCTACCTTCGTACGCGAGCACTTCTTGTTCAATATGTTATCAAAGGCTTACGTGAACTTGCTTCTCGATCGTGTGGCCACGCAAGTCCTACTGTTGCATGAATGGGCAGGCCGCGACCTAATAGAAAACCAGCCTAAAAATCCTAATCATAACTATTACATTTATCCAAAGTTGTATGCATCTCCTCTCATGCTATGCATAACTTTTTACATTAAAAAACCTTGACCCGAACTAATAAATGGAAATGTTTTACTTATAATAATGTACGTTACTAATATAATAATGGTATAAAAAAAGGAAGGTCCGCTGAGTTTGTTTCGCCGGTTCTTCTCAGGTCAGTGGCTTTTCTTTCCGAACCGGTGGTAACGTTTTGACAATCATTAAGAACGTAATGTGTAATGCTTCTATATTGAATAAAGGTATTTGATTTGACAATATACGTACATTCGAGAGCCAAAAAATTGTGTTGGAAAAATTATGGCTCGACCAGAATCAGTTACTTTGACTACTGGGTTACACGGTCGTTAATTTTTTCTACTATGGCTTAAAAGAACCAAGTAGTAGTTAAAATTTTGTTGGTTATTCATTGTATAATGAACTCTTAAAGTACGAGCAACAAGCATGGTTGGCAACCGAATGGTTAATGCCTTATAATAGCACCTTACGAGTTAACACGCTGGTTATATCTCGATTTAAATTTTATTCAAATCTGTGGATAGCGAACAATTTAAAATCCCAGTTAATGCGCAAAGTCTGTCCATTAACATGTTTAAGAAATGTAATAAAGAAGAATTTAAAAAAAAGGTTATTATATTATAAATGAATACATTAATGATAATAACACCTGGGAATGACGTGATTACTTCCAAGCCGTATAATAATATTTTGAGGGGAAAAAGAAGATACCTACGGATTTTATTTCGTCTGTTTCTTCTTCTCCATTAGAGGAACCTACGAAACGGTGGTTTAAAAAATGACTATCGATAGACGAAATGTATATTTCTTATTTAGATGAATAAATGATTTGATTTGAAACACGCGAAATATATTTGTAATAATCTCTATTCTAGTGGCTGCAAGGCCGCTTCTTCGTCTGAGGCCACTGGTAGAAATCATATTTATTATTTTGACCTTTGGAGTTTTGTGATCTTTATTTACACTCGGTTAAACAGACGAGGATTTGTTCTTTATACATTTTTGCATTTAAATACGTAATTACATTTAAAAAGTGTATCAAACCACCTTACGAAAAATTATCATGATCTAACCCGACGAAGAAACTTCACAGAGCGTCATAAATATTCGTCATTGCACACTATTGCATCCAATTAAGTTAATTATCAGTGCTTGAGGCACTCGGTCGATTTGTTGCAAGTTTGCCCGTACGTGTGGCGAATATTAAATATTACATATTCAATTTTGAGTAAAATCACTTTAAGGATAGCTAATTAGCATATTTGCTTCTTTTATTGGCATTAGTATAGCTCTTGAATTTGACTGAAATAATTTACACAAAAAAATTATAATATGAACACTTTGGTAGTTCGGTGCGCGTCAAAAGAATGACGAAGGTGATATTTTATAGTGCGCAATATTATTGTCTATCTATTTTTAACTTAAATAAAAAATCCTATAAGTTGCAAGTGGTTGCTAGTATGGAGCAGTATACATAGAAACTTATCAGAAATTTAAATCGAATTTTGGATCGCTGCATCTTTTGCTGCTAATTTCTTGCTTTTGGCCAACCTATAATTTGCAAAGAAACGTTATAAATTAATCTACAGAAAATTACGGATTGTAAACAATGCAATCTATAAAACTGTAGAATGTGGATTAATGTAACTGTAAAATGTATACACCGTTGCTTATCCTCCTATTTACAATGTAATTCCTCATATCTCTATGCGGTAGTATGTTTTGAATTTTGTTATTATTTGTTATTATTTATCTACATTCCAATGTGAATTGGTAAAGGACCGTTTGGACTTCATAAACATTCCTCGCACATAACCTCGAATTAAAATATTATGTCAAAAACTATTTGTTCTAACACTTTAATCATCCGGATGAAGTTTTATGGATTGAAATTTTAAATTATGTTTGGCCTAACATGAGCTTTACATCAGTCAATATATTATGTTGTATTTGCAAATGAAAGTAACTCTATTAGCTTATTTATTGCATGTTTTGTCCATCGGAAAGTCAACTGAAGCCAGTAGAATAAATGACTTGATATGACCTGAAATTGAACATGACTTATATTCAAAATCCTTACTAATATTATAAAGGCGAAAGTTTGTATGTATGGATGGATGTTTGTTACTCTTTCACGCAAATACTTCTGAATGGATTTTAATGAAACTTTACAATAATATAGCTTATACATCAGAATAAAACATAGGCTATAATTTATATCCATATTTTTATGAATATCTGTCTCTCTGTCTAAATGTTACACCATCAGCCTATTCTACGCAGACGTAGTCGCGGGCAGCAGCTAGTATAATATAAAACCATAGTGTACTGTGTATGTACGTATATTTACATATGTTTACTTATTTGGCATGCTGTACAGTCTAAACCATTGATGGATTTGAACATATGACACAATATTTGATTCTTCCAAATTTTGGGAGTGTAAAAGAATTGAGGTATAGTATTTTAAAGCATTACTTTATTACTTAATGTAATAAATTAATGCTTGATAGATATATTGTCGATAGTCCACATCTAGTTTACAGCGCCATCGGTAGGTGGTTAAGGTATTAAATGTCACAACCTGGTTTACCTAGTTCAGGTACACTGGCTAATATTTCATAATTTAGAGTCACTAACTAAGTAAGCTTTCGCCGCTATGGGGCGTGTAAATGCTATACTATCACCAACCATTACGCTGGCGACTTTCCCTGTCAAATATGATTAATGCCCACTTCCTTTCGATACAAATGACACTTTCCGGCGAGGGCCCAAGGCAACTTCTCTTTCGAGTATTAAACCTCGGAGAGCGTGTGTCTCGACATTATAATTATCAATTGTGGTGATGTGGTGCGTAAAAGGACATCCCTTAAGGTTAGTATACCAATAACTTAAATGTACTAATTCGGAATTTTGCGAGATTATTCTTTAAGTAAATCTCCACCATCGTCCTCACTCCTCATCATTTCAACCCGCTTTAGTCCACTGCTGAACTAAGGCCTCCTCCACAGATTGCCACGAAGTATCATCCTGAATTACACGCATCATGCCGGTAAATAATTAGAAGAAATAACCAAAGTTGTTAGTAATATCAGGCCAAAAATTAGTTTGAGACAAAAATAAAACGTTTATATTTTCAAAAAAGTATAAAACTTACTTATTAATACTTACCCAACGTGGTGGGCTTTTCGTCTTCTCAAGTCTTCTTTGTCTTAATTGTCAACTACTTTGACTTTGTTTTTTTTTAGTGATTGGGAACTCACTTCAAACATAGTTTTCAAAATCGTCTCAACTGACATGTTGGCCATTCGGGTGTCTCACATCGAAAATGTTTTGCCTCTCGTCGGAAGCATTTGTCTTGGTTAACCGATTATATCTAAATAAAAAGGAAGTAAGTTATGTGTTTCAAACTTAATACATGATTTTCTGTTCTAGTTTTTCTCTTATCTCTTTCAAGTACTAATTTTATTTGGGCCCATAATAAATTCACATAAATACGTCTGTTTTCCATTTATGAAAATGGAAAACAGATGGATAACATCAAAATTTCCTCCTAACCAATCCGCTGTACGTCCGTGAACTGTTTTATATCTCGAACGAAATAAAGACTGAACTTAATTAAGAAAGGAGTTCAGTACTATTTTAAGCTAATTTATGACTCTGAATGTGACATTATAACTTGCAAATTAATGCTTATAATTATTTGTATTTGAAATTTAAACACTGTTCTTACTATAGTTGTGTTATAAGGCTACCTACATTTTACATGGACTAATACTTTTCTGGCTTGGGATTCGAACCCACAACCCACGGCACCGAGACGTCAATAGCTTAACAACCCAGCCAACCGAGATATCGATTAGTATTCCACGGCACCGAGATCTGTACACGAGTTATTAGAGTAGAAAAAAATCGATGCAAAGACACCGGCCAGAGAAACATAGACTTGTTAATAACACATAATATGTCCATAGAGTATTCTCGAACATATTCAAGTTCATTTTATATTCTAATAAAGTAGATTCTTAATAGGATGATTATAAAGATCGCAACAGCTAATCAAAACTGCTTACATAACCCATAACAAATTTGATTACCGTGTTCGACGATTCCATCCGGTGAAAACTGGAAATGACAACGCTCAGAATACTTATTTCTTATCGAAATCACGCAATACTCGAATCCTGAAGAAAAATAGACGAGAACAGGTTTTGTCGATAAATATTCATGCTGATTGGAAGCGTGAAACTGTATTGTAGGTATACCGTTATAAAAAAGTCATGTAGTTTAACTACTAGTAAGACTCTAGTAAAGCTAAAAGATCCATTACTGCTAAAGGTTTATAAGAACTGATATTTTTTACTATTTTGTCTTGTACACAAATAGGAACGTCGTTTAACAAAACGGTAACTGTTCAGCAGATAACGCGATACATATTACAGTTTAAAAATTTTATTCGATAGAGTATAATCAATAAGCAGAATTCGCTCATTTAAAGTACTGCTGATTTTTTTATCTTAAATTTAACGCCGAGTTAAAAAAAAAGATATAATATAATCCTTGGAATCCTAAAAATACTGTGAAACTAATACCATTTGCCACAGAAAGAAATCACGCGTCTGACCAGCACAGATTATACCAAGTATGACTGAGGCGTGACGTCGCTTTTTTTAAAAGAAAAGTCGGCCATTGTTGCTCGTGTCTATGTTTTAGAAATTTGTAGGATAATCCTCTAATTATAGTCTAGGATAGTCTTTGATCTGTATAGCGATAAATTCGCAGGTTGTTAAATTCGATTGAGACATTTACACCATGTTTTGAATTACAAGATAATTACTTATTTCCCGCCTCAATCGTTGATTTGATTTGATTTGATTTGTTTAAGAATTAATTGGTTGGGATGGGAATCATGATTAATAGATGCCTGGATTTTATTATTGGATTGACTGTTATAATCTAAAGCTGTAAGCGTCGCTTATATTGTTATTTGTTAAAGCTTACATTTAAGTCCTTTTATATTTTGCTAATACTATGTGGGCCTGTTAAATTTGTCCATCTTTCGAGATGTTGAAGTTTCAAGGGTGGCCAATAAAGTCAATTTATGTGCACCGTTTTGCTTTAGATACCATTACGAATAAAAAAAAGTTACTTCCAACAATCTATCGCTGGTTAGATTATGGTTTTGACAGTTTTTTTGTCTGCAAATTAATGTTTGACTGCGTCCGTCATTGATTTAAAACAGAAGAAATCGATTTCAATCGAGTCTCGTTACGGAAAAGAGCGTTCATTGTTTGCAATATTTTATTTCTACGAAACATAGCAGCGGCGTTAGAACCACTTGAAATCAATATTTAAATGGAAAGTTTTTTTTAGCAGACAAAAAATATTTTCTACGAACAAAAATATCTCAATAGTATGCGTAAGTCTATTTAAGCTTTTTTAAACACTCAAATCCCTATTTGTTTACAGAACGCCACATCGCATAAATTAAAGAAATTTAAATTAAATGTTGTAATTAAATGCAGAATAAAAAGAAACTAAATTTAGAAATATGTATACATTTCATTTTATGTATGTCTATACGGAAGTAAGTGACACAGTTCTTCAACATCAACTATTAAAGTGCAGAGTGACATTTGTTCAAGATTTTATTAATAATTTTATTATTTCCGACAGTTTTGATAGTGATTTGTTATTCGTCTACACAAATATACCCATTTCCTTAATTTATTGTACTACCTTGAGTTGCACCATCAAGGACTTTAAACTCACACAGGACCTCAAGAACTTATAAGGTTCTTTATTTTACATTTTACATATCATGTGTTAATGTGAAATTATTTAACAAAGAAAAATAATAATTTCACGAAACCTCTTAGGTTTAACGGCATGCGCTCAATGATCTACATATTATTAAGTTAACACTGAAATTTAATGTAAGCAATCGACTTTTAATACAAAATAAGCTCGTATGAAGTTGTTTTTTTTTTTGTGTAAAAGTTGCCAAACGAGCAGACTGTTCACTTGATTTTAAGTGAAAATCGCCGCCCATGGACATCTGCTACACCCGAGGGTTACAGATGCGTTGACAACCTTTTGAAAATTAGGCTCCGGCTACCTCACTCACCAGACGAAACTCCACTTTACGCTGGTCTTCTGTGAGGTCGTGGTACTTACCCGGACGGGCCTGCCTATTCGTGCAACAGCCGAGGCAGCTGCGTGGCCCTACCGCTTGACCGCCTATTTGCTTACTACTTTACTTGATCTTTAAACGTGATTGACTGTACAAAATTGTGGCAATTTGACTACGCACTATGTTATGCAATGTTCTGATTATATTGTTTTTGTATTATTAGTTTTTAAGTAGTGAACTCACATGCAAGCGGTAAATTGAACGTTGTATAGAAACACATAAATAGAGAATTGTAAAAGTTGTGTAAACGTGTAAAAGGCAGCTTAGGTTGCACGAACTGAATAAGTCTTTGTTTTGTTATGTTACTTAATCATTTGCAAAAAGAAACACATTACTTGTACAGATGTTTCATAATACAGTTTGTTCGTTACCGGACAATGATCTGCCAATCATAGTTTTTTTTTTAAAAACATTGACTTTACTTTAGGATAACATTATCCTGTGTTGCAAGGACGTTTTACAAACATAAATTCCGCACGGACAAACACCCAGATACGAAACAACTATCTGTGGTTCACACAAATAGTTGACCCGTGTGGGAATCGAACCCACGACACCCCCGACGCCGAAGCCAATACCTTGGCAACTGCGCCACGGAGTCATCAGCTTTCATAGTTATACTTTTTCTACGAAGTTCACACGGGTTGCGAGATTGCCAGTGTTATCTCATTGCATTGATTTAACGCGTTAGTTGTAGAAATTTAAGAAATAGTGAATTTGACCCACGTTACGCACTCAATAAGTCTTTTTTTTATTTTCAGCCAAGTTATTGTCACGGTTTTTATTTATTATAAAAAGAAAATACTTACCCTTAAAAGTAAAGATTAAGATAAAGGCTACTTAGAAGGGAACCGGATGAACGACGCTGAACTTTTCTAGTATATGTACTGTATACGCTGCCAATAATAAACAACATATTTAACAGTTCGGTTAAAAAAATAACACACGACGTACATGAACATAACTTAAAGGAAGTCATAAAAATACTGTAATAAATTATTTGGAACTCGTTACATCCCACCAGACGAAACGCAGAAGTATAACACCTACTGCCACTTCGCGCCCAGCGGGTCTTCTTTTAGACCTTAGTACTTAAATCTCTGTTTACCTACATCTTCTGTTTGATTTTCAGGAATTAGGAGTATCTCCGGATTTCAAGGTTCCATACCAAAACTAAAATAACATGAGTAAAATCGTTTCATAAATGACGGAGTTTTGAGGTGGCAAACATGAAAGGAATACAACCGAATTGATATCCTTCTTTTTTTAAGTCGGCTGAAAAATAATCATATAATCGGACTGTGATAGGACCAGCAGCAGCATTTGCTGTTGCAATTGCTCGTCCGGGGAAGTACCACAACCTCGCAGAAGACCAGCGTGAAGTTGAGATATTTCCGCGTCTCATTTGGTGGGTGATAACCGGTTCCCACTTTTTTAAAGTTTCTCAAAGCATCTGCACTATCTGTTGTGGATATCGACGGGCGGCAGTAATCATTTAAAACCGTCCGCTCGCTGAAACGTTTCACATTTTTTTTATGTGAAAAAGTGGCAAACGAGCTGGCGGTTCACCTGATGTTAAGTAAAAACCGCCGCCCATAGACATTTGCAACACCCGCAGGGTTGCAAATGCGTTAAATAAAGTGGGCCCCGGCTACCTGACTCACCAGACGAAACGCAGAAGTGTAAAACTTCTACTTTACGCCAGTCTTCTGTGAGGTCGTGGTTATTACCCGGACGGGCCTGCCCATTCTTGCAACAGTGAAGTCTGTTGCGTGGCCCTACCACAGTTAAGCTTACCATATAAAAATTAATAATGAGTTTCAAGGCGTTAGGGTAAGGAATGTTTGTTCTGTACCGTAAAAGCAATATCGCTAAGGCCTAAGGGCAGTTACCGATCATTAATTGCTTATTGGATCGGCGGTTCGAGCGTGACGAAATATTTTTCTCCGGTACTCCATTACCGGTCGATAGAAAGTGATCTTTGCAGTGGAATTGAAATAACTTCTTGATTTGCGCCACATCCGCGTTATGTTTTTAAATTTGTCTCGTTTTATCGATAATAGTTCGTTACTAAATACATTTTAAGCCGTAATGTAACGTGACTTTTTACAGAAACCAATAAATAAAATAGCAATTCCTTATCTCTAGCTGTGAATATCCTTGGAGCTTAAATATTATCTACTCAAATGTGACTCATTTAATCATCTTGACTATTTCTTAATAAACTGGCCCTTTTCTTATTCTCACAGGTAGCATTTATTACAAAAAACAAATCACTGATTGGATCGTTATTAAAATTCATAGGATCACCCGCTGGGATAATCCGAATATTTATTCAAGATTTAAGTAAAATCAGTGTCACAGTTTTGGAGTTTAGATCGATTACATCGATTTTTATGTATATAGAGGATTCTAAATAAATATCTCTTACTAAAGCGCCATCTATTAGCTAGTAGTTATATCAGTGTAATACTTTCCCCGTTGAGAGAATTTATAGTGTTACTTTTCGCTCATAGGTGGCACTTTTGTTAATTTTATACCATTCCATACAGCATTTCAAAATAACTTTCGTAATATGAAAATATTTTAATTACTTCATACAATAATTATTTCAACAGAGAATTGTAAAAAGACTAAGACTTTATCACAGATACATTAAAACTTTTAATGTATCTAAATAATTATCTGATGCGGTTGAAACACTAAACATAAAAATACAGATTTTTTAAATACCTTTGTTACAAAATAAACTTTTTTTGAGTTGTATTTCTTGGGTTTTACAACCAATAGTTATTCGAACAATCTTTAAGAAACGATTGAATTTTTTACTAAAAATTTAACCTTGTATAAAATTTGAGAGCCGCTCTAAAAACAACACTAAAATATCTAAGTTAGCTCTATGTTCTTTTAAGTGAAAAGCTTTCAAGCAGCATGGTGGTGTTAGAGCAATCAAAAGGAACTTAAACTTATTAGAGTTACTCTCTAGGACTATAAGTTTTTTCTCGTATTTTAGTCGGCAGTATTCTTTTGTGAGAAGGTGGCAAGCGGTTCACCTGATGTTATGCCCACCGCCCATGGACATTTGCAACAGTCGTACGGTTGCAGATGCTTTGCCTTTTAATAAATTGGGCCCCGATTACCTCACTTAACAGACGAAACGCGAAAGTATTTGTAATACTTCCACTTTACGCTGGTCTTATGTGAGATCGTGGTACTTCCCCGGATGGACCTGCCTATTCGTGTAATAGTGAACTGTTGCGTGGCCCTACCACAGACAGTTACGAGTAGTTATTCGACCAGGTTTCACCAAGGTGATATCTACGTTCCTAGAGAAGTTCTCACCATTCGTAACTGTCCATTAGACATAAACGAAATCACAGACTCATAAAATATATGTAGAAATTCACGCAATTTCGGCAACATTTAAAGATTTCTGTAAACCTAGATCTACCTATGATATGGTTGTTGATATTAAACTCTTAGTTCCCAGGGCTCACAGCGAAAGTAAAATCCGTTAAAGATAACATAAGATTATAATTTTTAAATGTAATATATTGCGAAGCTCTTACGAAGCGTCTTCACGACTAAACTGAGGATTACTGCTACTAACAAACTGTGTACGATAAATAAGTCAAATTAATACATTTTAGAAATCATCAAGATTACAATATTTATTTGAAAGTTTATTAATAATATTTTTTTTTGCAAAACAATTGTAGATTTTATCATGTTGTAAGTTCCAAAGTTTCAAATGCTTAATAGTATCCGTAGTCACAAGACAGTGACTAACGCAGCAAGAACTTTACCTTTAATAAAAAGGTTTGAAATAATTCAGTAACAATGTTTACGCTTTGAAAATGGTACAAAATTCTATCAAAGCTGTAGTATTCTCGTAAACATAAACCATTACGTGAACTATGAAACTGTCGGAACCGGACGATTATCACTTTCTCATAAAATCCACCATAACAAGTTTGGGCGTTACGTTACCTACGGCGTTAGGCGGGCTATGAATAATTTAAGAACGTGTAACAAAACTGAATTGTTTTGCGACACTTTCGCTAATGTCGAATTCGCTTTCACTGTACAAGATCATTTTCAAACCTACAATCATACTCCGTATAATAGCGAACATAACACAACATTCCTGATCTGGTAAGAATATTTTAATATTCTAACCAGATCTAAGAATGATATATTCTGTATGTATCTATATTATCCTATACTATATCATGATTCTATACTTTTTCTGTATGTATTTCACTGGAGATACTATTTTTTATATCCTTAATGTAATTGTGTTCACTTTCTAAATAGAGAAACATGTCTTCTGTTTTATTATTCGAATTTAAAATAGAGTTCGGACGATTTTCGGCATACTTCAAAAAAAAAGGAAGTTTATTTTTTGTTTATGTTTTTAAAAACATTGCCCTCACTTTAGGATAACATTATCCTGTGTTGTAAAGACGTTTTAGAAACATAAATTGCACGAGGACAAACATACAGATGCGAAACAACGCCGAAGCTAATACCTTGGCAACTGCGCCACGGAGTCAACAGGGTGGTTATAAATTCGGTTGTGTTTTTTATATGTATCCTCGTAACTGAGTCATTTATGAACTGATTTTAGGAATATTTTTGCATTGGATAGCATGTGGTCTATAGTTAATATGTAACTTATAGGTATCGGACCAGGGATCCGTCGGATTATCGATACATCAGTGGGCTCCGCAAAACGATAAAAAAAGTGTGAGTGATATGTTCAAAGTCGGGTTTGTTATTTCTAAAAATGTTATTTAGTTAAGTTTCGTTTTTAAATTCCTTTCTTTAATTTATGAAGGACGGTGGTAAACGAAGAGAGGGCTCACCTCGTGGTACAAATGTACCACCACGCATTATCATCGATAACACTCCTAAGGTTTCACGGTTGCCAACTTTTAAGACAGTGGACCTTATACCTCGTTCAGTAGGCGAAACGCAAAAATGTGAATGAGCAGAAAGATACTACTCTGATCTGTAAGGTGACGGCACCTTCCTACACTGGCCACATGCACAATATAAGCAAACGCGCTGTACCTCATTGGAAATGAAGTAAGTCCTCATCGAAATATATACCTTATTTCTGTAAACAATATCGATATTTTCCTTCGGAAACGCCTAAGTTGTAAAAAGAAACCACTGGATACTTGTAATCTTCTATATTATTACTTTCAATAATTATAATACTTAATAGTTAATCTAGTACAAAATGAAAAAGTTACAGCACTTAACTTAGTACGTCTTGACTTCTCTAAGGTTCACAACCGAATGCCGTGTTTCGCCTGCTGTCGGTTTCTTGAAAGTGTCACCTACCCGCCACACAAGCTTTCAACCAATGAATACGAGGCATTGGCGCGAAACCGATATCAAATCAATCAAATAACTGTTTTTAACTTTTAAGAAAAAATCTTTTGTTTGCGCTTTGTCACAATGTCTCTCCATTTCATCACATAGATTGTTGATGTATAGGTCTCTGTCTCTCCGAGTGGAATTTTGAACTTTAGCATGCAGCAGGTTGTAACGATTCAGGCTACTGACAGTCATAAGACCTTCCCTTTTAAGCATCTTCCTCTCCTCAATTAACTGCCACGACTCTTTACTTATCCACTCTTCCTTTTTAGTTACTGTTTTAAAAAGGTACTCTCTTTCGCGGTATCTAATATAAGTTTCTTGAGAGAAGTCCATTCACCTTCGCCAGAGTTGAAAGGATCCCATTCTAGTGACTTGATCCTTATGTCAATGGTTTTGTGAAAAAGGTCTAGAGCCGGTTTATTAAGCACAAGGGTCTTTTGGGGTTTTGGTCGAGTACTTTTTAAGCGAAGTCTAAAATCAGCCATTAGAAGTTGATGATCACTGCCGCAATCAGCGCCAGGGAGAGTTTTAGCATTGGTGACTGAAGATCGCCATCTGGATTGGGAGATCGCCATTGGGATTATAGTCCACGAAAACTGTTCACTTTGTCAGGAGTAGCGGATAGCAGAAACATTTTTTTTGTTTCATTACTCGACATTTCAAATAGTTATCGGATGACTTTAGGGTTCCGTTACCAAAGTGAAAAACGGTTTGTCTGTCTGTACATCTTTCCGTCTGTCACCAGGCTGTATCCCATAAGCCGTGATAGTTAGACAGTTGAAATTTTCACAGATGATGTATAAACAGAATAAAAAATATATTTAAGTGGGGGTCTCATACAACAGACACTATTTTATTAAAGATAATGATACGGAACCCTTCATGCGCGAATCCGACTCGCACTTGGCCGGTTTTTTACTTAGTCGCTCATTCGTATTTTAAAGCAACGTTTTTATATTGGTAGTGTTATGCGTCTTCCAGTTTCGTTTTTTTATGTGAAAAGTTGTCAAGCGAGCTGGTGGTTCACCTGATGTTAAGTGAATACTGCCGCCCATGGACATCTGCTACACCTGAGGATTTGCAGATGTATTGACAACCTTTTTGAAAATTGGGCTCCAGCCTCCTCGCTCACCAGACGAAACGCGAAAGTATTATACTTTCTCTTCACGCCGGTCGTCTGTGAGGTCGTGGTACTTACCATTAGCCTGCCCATTCATGCAACAGCCGAGGCTGCTGCGTGGCCCTACCACAGTTTTTCAGACTTTGATTAAAGGCAAATAGCCATTAACATACTTCTTCTTCTAATATATGTACACTTCTCTATGTATGTCCTCTTCTTCTAATATAATATGTCCACTTTACTCACGTAGTGTACAAATATAGTTATCAATTAGAATCAAAAAAGTTTACTTAACTTAAAAGTAAAATTAATTTCGATAATATAGTATATCGCAATTATAAGAAGTTTTCAAAGGCCCTTGCCGTTTTGTAAACTATCATCGCTCCCTAAAGTGACAGCGATGAGCGAAGGGAAGTTAAGAAATGATGCTCGCAATAAACCGGTTTAGAGGCAAGGTCGCTTTCCATCCAAACAAATGCACGGGGGGTCTGGATCGTGAATTCATTTTCTTACGGATCACGACTAGAAATTTATTTTCGATCGTAAATCACCTGTCGAGTTATGTCAGAGGTGTTGGTGTTAAGAAGTAGTAAGATATTCCGAGTTTATTTCCAATGTAATGAGCTGATACAAGATGATAATTTCTATAAAATTTATGGATTTTAATTTATTGCCTTTGTTTTTAATTCTAATTCCCGAAGTTTCGAATCATTTACAGCGGTCAATCTGTCCCGGTGATCATGAATGCAGCAACGCTGCGAGCAATAATAAACGCGATGAATCCGTAAATTAGTTTCAGTGATATAAGATAATATCATTACGCGTATGACTTCCGCATGTAAAAAGAGTCTTTGTATTAATACCGCTTTCGATTGTTAATTATATTAGAACTTTGTGAATCATAAGGTAAGATAGGCAACACAACTAAAGATACGAGTACGACAACTAACGACGTCTCATGTGACGTTAAAACAAAATATTCGATCGGGCTGTACAAAACTTGGCACGCCTCGTGTTTCAGTTTCCTGGCAGATTCCATAATACGAATGAAATGCACGTTTTTCACCGAACGCTCGTGTGGATGAATTTGGAATCAATGCATTCCATTTTTCTAATTTGGAACCTCCAAAGAGGTCGATAAACTCAAAAGAGTACTGGTGTCTTTTTGTGAATTCCGCCAAAAGCTTTGATATTTTTCACGCGAAAAATACTATTTACGACGGATAACGGGATTTATTGGTACATAACAGAAACTGTTCAATAACTTATTATTGAACAGTTTCTGAACAAACAACGTAATTTTTACAATTTTCAACAATAATAAAGACCTTATTTAAAATTACTTTAGAAATATGTTATAAATTTAATTTTAACAATTCCTTGATGTAGCAAACTTATTGAGAGATCATGTAAAATATTTAAATATTTGTGTATTCCAGCATTTGTATTTTGCCTAAGTGGGTGAGCTCCAACTCACCACATACATTTGGTTGCCCATTCGCGGAAAGACCACGTTAGTTGTAGTTCGTTAATGGCTAAATTATAAATACTACTCTATTCCAGTCTTCTGTGAGGAAGACCGATTAATGCAACAGTATTATGCACTGCATTCTATCAGCGAGCTGCCGGTGGCATCATAAATATTACAGGCCAAATACAGCAACAAGTCAATACAATAAATAATCAATCAATCGTCAACACGATTAGTTTGTGCTGTTGAGCCTAAAATGGTTGATATTCGTACGAATCGAAGAAATGAAAACTAATAAGTAAACAAACTGAACAAAAAACGATTACACATCATGATTATCGTCGTAAGCAAAATCTGGAAAGCTATCCAGCCCCATTAGGCACACGTAAAAGTACCCGAGTCCTAATTTTTTTTTATGTGAGAATGAGGCAAACGATTTTGCGGTTCACCTGATGTTAAGAGATAAACACCGCCCACTGACATTTGCAACACCGTTAGGGTTGAAGAAAAACCTTTTAATAAAGTGGGACCCAGCTACCTCACTCACCATACGAAGTGGAGAAGTATAAACTCACACGGTGGTCTACTGTGAGGTTGTGGTACTTACCCAGACGGACCTGCCCATTCGTGCAACAGCGAAGACTGTTTCGTGGCCCTACCATAGTTAAATAAACGCTTACGGACGGCAAATTGTTTTTTTGATGCACATGTCCACATGCCTGACTCTACTACTGTAGAGACTATCTACTAAGCTCAAGGCGAGTTTGTTCCAAGAGTTTTCAGACCGACCTAAATATATAAAGCTATATAGCTTCCGGACTGAAAGCATAATTCATCGCAATACACGATACAAGAACCTTAATGTCGTTTATATAAAGGCTGTCTTTGCCTTGAAGTCTGTCATGTATAGTTTGTTATTATTTCCAGACATTCAGTTTACGAATTGGAATGTCCGAATCGGAAATATAATTGTGTGTTCTGCATTTTTTTATTTGTTTTCAATCAACATTTAGAATGTGTCTGCCCTGATATCCGATAGTAGCGATTTAGTAGGAAACTCGAATTATTAAATTAAACTATACTCAACTACAACTATATGTCACGGGACAGACTTGACCGTGAACGCTGTAAAGGGTTCGAAACGTCGGGAAATAAAATTTTAAAAATAAATGCGATAAATCCGTGAATATAGTGTAAAACAATAATTTGTAATCGCGTAAATAAAAGAAATTATCATGGGAACTCGAGTGTTGATGTTTTGATGAAATGAATGCTTGAACTGGGGAATCGATTGTTGATGTTTTGATGAAATGAATGTTTTAAGAATTCCGATTTCAATGAGCGTCTTACAATAGCCATTGTTTTGTGAGTTTGCTTGAATGACAATTCGATGCGTGTCACGTTATTGGCTGTTGTGAATTATGTTCTAAACATCATTCGCGGGAATGAGGAAAGTTTAAGAAAACGTGATGTCTCAGATATTCTTTACCGTTTCTCTCGTTGTCCAAGGGAATCTCTAAGAAGCTCTGTGTATCATATGATTTAAATTATGATGCACATTTGCATTTGCATAAAGAATTTTCTTTAATACTTTGTAAGTTGCTCATCTAGCATATTAATTACTTTTATATAAATAAATCTTAGTCAGCCGAAATCAAATCTCAACAACTATTCAGCGTATAAAAGTCAACTGGTACATTTATCAATACCATGCTGTTTGCATTCACCAAGTATGTTATAGTCAGTGCGTTTATCGCCTTACTCAGGTGATAAGGGCAGGAACCCGTAGACGCGAAAGATTGCGTCTACGTGTTCCCGTGTTCCTAGCCGATGCGACAGAGGTGCTACATGGGTTTTTTCGAGTAAACAAGTTTATCCTGGACTCATATACCGCTTCCGTCCACTTCCCCGATCCAGTGGGATCCATGTAGGATTTTTCACACGTAAAAATAGGTGGTAAAGGCACACTCTTCATCACTGTATACTATCAGGTGGAATGATAGTCAAATACTGGTCAGTTTGTATTTTAAACAGATAGGAACGTAATTTAAGCAAATTCTTAAGTTTCCAGACGTTCGTATGTACGTTAGCTTACATGTTCTTACGTGTGGGCTTCTCTGTATGTAGTCGCCACTTGAGAACGAGACTTTGTGTGGCCATTGCCATTACATTACACACATCGTAATAGCTACTATTTTTCAGTCACCTTACTACTTGTATCTTGCAATAGTTCACTTTTGCAAATTGCTTACAGATCACGCATCTCGTTTGATAAGGTAAGTGAATACTGGCTAACGTGAACATCTATAAAACCAGTGGGGATGCAGATATTTTGCTTGTAGATTACCTCATCAGACTAAACGAAATTGTATAAGCCTTCCATTAAACGCTTGCCTTCCGAGAGGCCGTGGTACTTATTTCTCCGAATGACTCTGTCAACCCGTGCAACAGCACGAACTGCTTCGTGGCTTTACCACAGTACAGGCACAGCCTGCTAAGCTAGCCAACTTTAGCTGACCAAGTCAACTTAATTCAGTTCTAGATTCCGCTTCATTGGATGAACGTGACAATATTAATGAATAGTAGTAGCCATATACGGGTGTTTTAAAAGCAAACGTTTAAATTGTAATTACTTGCAAAGCTTTTACAAGGCGACTCTATAAGTAATTGAGCAGGAAACATTACAGATATTTTATGTGTCGTGATTACATACTGTTATTTAAAATTGCGAGCTTTAACGTATAGAAAGTTATATCCTGAGTGCGATATGAAATGCCCATCAAACGAACAGTTGACAACGGTGATCGCGCGAGAGTATGCCGATACTCCTATTTAGAAACAAAAAGCGAGTCTTTTGGTTTTTATCTCGCAACCAAAATTTATGTAATATTTCTTGTTTTTTGTCGTAAAATTTAAACCTTTATCAGATATTTTACAACAACAACGTGAGATATGACACGTATGCAAATTTAATAATACAAGTTTCTGAAAATAAACTGGTCCTTGATCACATCAAAACTAGTTTCACTTAGACTTTCAAATGTAATTTTTTAGTAATATTACCCTAGAATTCTATAGTATTCCATAGATGATGTTTATTATATCGTATGGTATGGTATAATGGTTGGGCTTAAACGTTCGTCGATAGGTGGAAAAAGCAGTCACTTTCCCGCTCCTAAAGGCTACAATTTGTAGACCGCAATAACTCGCCGTTGAGAAAAACCCGTCTGCAGATATTTTCTTCGATGTTTCGATTTCTAGCGAGTAATGACTGCATTTGTCGGTACGTGCGAGCAAAACGAAACCTTCGTAGCAGCAATAACATGTATTATTTTAATTCATGCCATATATTTATTTTATTTATTAATACAATCATACAAAGGGGGAATATATAAGAATATAAACAAACATATTCCTATTTTACAAAAAACGTATGCTTTATTTTACCGCAATATACTTTCCGCTTTTAGTAAACAGATTTGTACTTATCAGAAAAAATCTAAATAAAATCAAATACGATTTAAGCTTCGTAAGTTATTTCACTTTAAAGCTTTTCGTTTTTTTTAATTATTTTTCTTTCTTGTTTATTGTTTTTTATTCTTCATCTGTACATAGATATTATATTTAGGGAAGGAAATGATGGGTTGAAAATCTATGAACACTACCTACATATAATTTAAACAACTCCGGAAACAAGATAGTAGGATCAGCCGTCATCGATATATATTATCATGCGTTTCACAGCATTATGTTATACAGTGTTTTATTTTAGGGTTACGCATCCGGTTTAGACACGATATTCATCGATATAATTCTACACTACATTGAGGACAAGGATGTATAGAAATGGCTCGTACTCTGCATTTGCAAGTCCCCTGGCTGCTGCTGTTTTTATACTTCCGTAATTTTGTAAACTTATCTTATAATATATAAGATTCTCGTGTCACAATGTTAGTTACCTTACTCCTAAACGGCTTTACTGATTTTTACCAAATTTTATATGCATATTCAGTAGGTCTGAGAATCGGCTACTATCTATTTTTCACACCCCTAAGTGATAAGGGTTTTTCACCCTTAACATTTTTTTTTAATTTTTCGACAAAATTTTTTGTTATTATTTTTTATGATACAGTATACAAAAATACAATCCTAAATTTTTACCCCTCTACGCAGATGTAGTCGCGGGCAGCAGCTAGTATAATAATAAAAATATACAATAGAAAGATTCCAGAGTTTCTTACCGGCCAGGTATATTTCTGGCCAGGTATAGTTTAGTGAACCGGTGGTAGCTTTTTAACGTTCAATAAGCCTACATTTGAATAAAGAAATCTTTGATTTTGACTTTGACTTTGTTATCCATAATAAGGGAATTTGAAAAATTTCGTTGTTTTTTTTACGGCATGAAATTCAGTTCCCAATTGAACGTATAAACAAGAAAGATATTTGCAAACTCATTTTTGTAAACTTGTGCTAATATTTTTAATCATTAAAACGCACTTAATAAAAAAAATAATAATGAGATAACGATTTTATTACTGTAATAAATTTGTTAGTCGTAGTATAGTCGAGGTAGTAATGAGCTAAAAATAATCCGATGTGAAAAATCGACAACACTTTTATAGTGATGTATCGCGAAATCTCCTTGATGTCGATTTCTTAATAGGTTGCATCGATTGCACAAGCTGCAACGGACCTGAGCTGGAGCGGAATCAAAATATAGTCTGTGTTACCAAAGTCAAATATTACCGTAACTCGTACGGACGTTCCGCGTAACATAACGTACGTTGCGCACGCGATGGGCGCGCATTCGTCCACCGGCCGACGCTAACGGCGCGCGCGTCCCCGCCACCAACTAGGTCACGTCGCCATGTTGCATTTCGAAAATCGAATGTCAACTTTTTAAATTATATTTCTCCGAGATAAGGATTATTAATGTGCTATAGTGACGTTTCCTTAGTGATGTGAATTGGTGTTTCATTTGCGTGGGGATTTCTTGACGATTTACCGGTAAGTAAATTACTTTATCGTTTTCGTTTCGATACCGGCTTATTTTTATTTGATTAAGATTCGGGAAATACAGTATGTATGTATGTATAAGTGAGAGAACAAACACATAAAATTGTATTTCAAACGTTTACAGGTCTAAACAGCAGTAACATTAACGCCTGAGGAAAATTCTGAAGTAAACGTTTTATTGTGCTTTTAAAAAGCAAGATAGTAAAAATCTCATTTACAAATTTTTCATAGCACAATTTTGTAATAAAAAAAAATATTCAACAAGCCTGTTAAAAGTACTTTCAGTTAGAGTTTTGCGGTGAATGTTATGATTAGATAAATAAATATTTAAGCGTTGTATGCTTAAACAATAAAAAAAGCTCTATGAGTGTAAGTTTTACTACAATTATTTGATAAGTAGTGTTGCTTTTTTATATGATGAGATCGCAATTGAGCAGACGGTTAATCTGATATCATAGTTAACGACGCCCACGGACGTCAAAAATACCCATCTAATATGCCCTAGTGGTAACCAGTTGGTCGGATATATGTAGGAAACGCAGAAGTAAATACAATTTTTTTTTCAAAAAACATTGCCCTTACTTTAGGATAGCATTGTCCTGTGTTGTAAGGACGTTTAACAAACATAAATTTCACGTGGACAAACATGCAAATGCGAAAAAACTATCTGTGGGTTACATAAATAGTTTTCCCGTGTGGGAATCGAACCCCCGACCCACGACGCCGAAGCCAATACCTTGGCAACTGGCCACGGAGTCATCAATATTTCTAGTTTTCGCCGGTCTTCTGTGAGACCGTAGTACTAGGCCGAGTCAGCCCTTTCGTGCATCATCAGAAGCTGGCTCGTGGCTCCATCATAGTTGGTTCAGTTATAATATTGTGCTGTAATATATAGGTGAAATTACTAAAAAGTTTATGACTACTTTTATTTTTAGTTTTACTAATTTTATATGAGAATGTATTCGAGCTCTAACGACTCTTACGGCTCTAGTCTTCGAGACTAAAAATCCACATTTATTACCTGTGACATTGAACATGCAATTCGTAGCACTGAACTTAGATTATAAAAGTTAATCGTAGGCTTGAAATGTACATCAAAGTATGCAATTTTTCCCGAAGAATTAAAAAATGAATCAGTCATGAAATGTTTGCCATTAAACCATTGTTTACATACTATTAACATTTGCGAATTATTTATTAATAATAGGAAGCCTGCATACAGATTGTAACCTAACGTAACATAACACTATTACGTTTTTGTTACGTATCTCCATGTAACATCGACATAATCCGTTGTTGTGATTATCTCTGGTGATTAAAAAAATGGCGGTACAACGCGGGCTTCGAGACAAGTTAAGGAACACCGTGATGAAATTTGCTCATTTGTGGCAGGCTAGGAACGGTCATTTATTTCCATCGGGTAAATCTTCTGACCGATACCAGTAAAGCGCATAGACTGATAACATGAACGGTAGATCGGGTAAACTGACATACACACGTAAAGCGCCTGACAACATGAAGGCAGTAATGTAATTGAGAAATAAGAAATGATAGGTTACGGCCGGAATGGATATAATTATAAGAATAATTAATTCATTTAATTCTTACAGCTGACAATTTCCGAGTATATTTAACGTGCATATTTTTTTTAAAAGAAGCATAACTCCAAAAGAAAGTTTGTTACAATATTATCTCATTACACTTCATTATTCGAGCCAGTATGAGCACTGATACTGTCTTTACATTACTCAAAGCTTTTCCTATAAATTATTAAAATACCGGTTAATGGACCTGGAGCGGCACGTTACTAGAGTTGCGTTATTAAGCTGTTTATTGCCACTCCGATGGAGGTTTTTGCGGCGACGTAACAGATGACTTTTGTATCAGTTGTGAAAGGATATTAAGCTGGCTTAGGCATGATCGCGGATTTGTCACGATGCGTGTAATTATGCGATAAGAATGTAGGCATTATTTTAATGGTTCACTTTATTTACGAAAATTAAGTTTACGAGTGACATTACCGCCCGCAAAATTTCGAATAATATTTCATCCTACAAGTGGTACAGAATTTCCGTTATAAGAAAAGAAGTAATTTATTTTTAAAATCTACGAACGGTCAAAGAATTTGTTAGTAAATAATTTGTATTTGATAATACATAAAATTAAAAGACTTAAAATATTCTGCGGATATCAACAAAAACCATTACAATGATAGCGTTTTTTTTAAAGATTTTTTATTACTTATACTGAGATACGGTTATTTTTTTTAGGTTAAGAAGTAAAATTGTTTTCAAGTCTTATAACATCACTACTAAAGCTTTTTTTTTGGTATTTTCGCTCTTATCTAGACGTATTGAAAGTTTCCACAACGTGGTTTCATATTTAATTATGTTGACTACTTATTCAACAAAGCGAGGTAAATGGGGTACCGTTTTAGAATTAAATGCGGATGATACAAAATATCTTTACGTACGAAACTTTAACATGAATATTTATATTGCATATTTATCCATATTAAAAAAAAATTTAGTATTCGACGGGAACAGTTTAACGATCGTTCTGGATAAAATATAATTCAAAATAATTTATGTGGTTTTGAAATGTAATTTCTTAAAACAAAATCACGGCTCTTACGAGTGACACTACAAATTTCAGTTCTATTTATGCAAATAAAATCGTAAAAATAAATGAAGTAAAATCTGTCTCTTTTATTCATTCACATTATAAAATCAACTTAAAGAGACACATTCAACATATTATAATATATTTTTTCATTTGAATTAGATGTCTGCATATGGATATTGTACATTCTGACTGAATTAATAATTTGCAATAAATAACTGAATTGGAAAGTTTAAGTTCAACAAGTTTGAAAACGCTCATTTTTTAAGTAGTTTCGAAGTTAATCCGTCGCTAATAGATTTTGCATTCATTAAACTTTTAACATAGGTGAATTCTAATCTAACAGATAGATAATTAATCAAGATGTTTTCATAACGGTTATTACGTATGACAGATTGTTATAATAAATGAAGTGTCAAAGTTTTATATAATAGGTCGGGTAAAAAAACTTGAATTTGTATATAAAATACGCAAAAACTTTTCCCTGACCAAATATATACGTTTGAAAGTAAAATTATTACATTATTATAGTTACATTTATTTCATATGAATAAACTTTATTAGGAATTTGAGTTGTTTGCTATGATCTGATTGTTTGCTAGACTCAGATCTGGACAAATTCCATGTAACAAATTTGCCTTCCTTATGAAGAAAATTAATTCACCAAATTGTGAGGAATGTGGAGTGACTTCATCACCTGTTGATGGAATGTGTTAGAAATGAGTCCAATAGGAATCACTTGTTAAGAGACATGAATTTAAGCAAATACAATGTTGGCCTTTTTCATTCTTTGTTATGCCATCCAAATAGTGAAAATGCAAATCTACTGTATGAGTTTATGGCTAAAACTTTAAAATAAGTATTAGTTATAAGTCAAAGTTGTATAACATAAGAGGAGGGCACGATGGGACTGACATGGATATTACGCAAAAGTCCCTTAAACATAAAGAAATAAAAAAAGGAGTTTGAGTTATAAACAACCGTTCCGTTGGCACACATGTTCTAGCTTTCGTTTTTGTGGGCCTGTGGTTCGATTTTCTAGAAGAAATTTAATGCAAAGACTCTAAAAATGATTATTTCAAATCACTACATAGTATAAAACAAAGTCGTCCCGCTGTTTGTCTGTCCCTATATATGCTTAGATCTTTAAAATTACGCAACGGCTCTTGGTGCGGATTTTTTATTAGATAGAGTGATTCAGGAGGAAGGTTTATATGTATAATACATTGTACCCGTGCGAAGCCGCGGTGGGTCGCTAGTGCATAATAATTTGTAATACAGGTTAATAGTGTCTTATAATATAAGATAATTTTTACAGGTATATTATTTCCGGCGTGTTTTTACATACTAATAATTACGTTTTTTCATTTTAAACAGTTTCCTAAAACCTATTTTAATGCATATTTAAATTGGTAACATATATATTTATTACAAACATTATAAGATAGAAATCAACATTAATTTCCTATTTATTATTGAAAATATTTTTACTATGTAATATGTTTAATTCACGTAATGCGATGGCTAATTATTTATAATAAGGTAAGATGACTATGCTGCAGTGAAGTGAAGTTTTTGAGTATACATTTATGAAATAAGTCACATTTCTCAAAAGTAAACAATACCACAAAAATTCATTAATCTTGCCTTGGATACGGTATTTTTAACCATTCTGATTTAAGCGCCATTGAAATATTGAAGCTTTTATTCGGCCCATGTGTATTATATAGTTATTATAGTTTTTTTAATCTATGCTTTTCATGGCATTTTATGTTAAGATGACAATACACCCGATGGATTGATTTTGATCAGTTAAGACTCAGATTAAGCCATTGAGATGTTACCTCTCAGGAATACTCTTCGGTCAGGCCCGGGTTGTAGAGGCGGCTGGTAGATAGCGTAAATATGATTCTAACGCTGGTTTCTGAAACAATTGCACATAAAACAAGAAACGTTCTCAAATGTTAAGTTGCCAAAAGGATGGTTATACTCTCAAACAAGGGCGGATCCAAGGGGGGGGGGGGGGGTCATGGGGGTCATGACCCCCCCCTGGGCTGAGTCTAGGGCCTAGGTGGACCACTAATTAAAATTGTTAAACATAATGTTTTAATATATTTTTTGCCACAATATAGATTTTATGTAAGTACCTTCAATATTTAATTAAATTAATATAATATTTTTAATCGACTTCAAAAGGAGGAGTTTCTCGATTCGATTTTTTCGATGTATGTACACCGATTACGTTGAGAGTTATGATCCGATTTACGTGATTCTTCTTTAGTTTGATGCAGAATAGTTGCCATTTGGTCCCATAAATATTTAAGTACCATAGTTTGGACAAGTAGTTTTCATTTTATGAACATTTTTTTTAATTTTTTTTATGTGAGGAAGTGGCAAACGAGCTGGCGGTTCACCTGATGTTAAGTGATAACCGCCCGCCCATGGACATTTGCAACATCGTAGGGTTGCAGATGCGTTGCCGCTTTTTAATAATGTGGGCCCCGGCTACCTCACTCACCAGACGAAACACAGAAGTGCAACACTTCTACTTTACGCCGGTCTTCTGTGAGGTCGTGGTACTAACCCGGACGGACCTGCCCGCAGCACCGAACACTGTTGCGTGGCCCTACCACCTAAAACATTTTTACAATATTTTAATGTTAAATCATCAAATCAAATCTTGCAAATTAAATATGATCTACTTCCCGGTTACCAGTTGAGCTGAAATTTTGTATACATGTGAAAATCGTGAAACAATGCAATATTTTTATGACATGGTGCTGATCTGATGATGGAGCTGGAAGGAAGGCCACAGGAACTTCGAATCAAACCACAGAGCCTCATCGGTACATTTGAATAGTATTGACGAGTAGTTTGTCTTTCATTGGTAACCAGGATCTGATGATGGAGCTCCATCTTCAGCCGTCCATGGACATATGTCCATGGACGGCATAGGGTTGCTGATGCGTTTTCTCCTTATAATAAAGTGTGCTCCAGCTACATCACTCACCAGACAAATCACAGAAGTACTTTACGCCGATCTTCTGTGAGGTCTATGAGGCTATTCTGTGAGGTTCCTACGACTACTCTGTAATGAAAACGACTTAACCTCATCGAGTTTCGGCTCGTTTGATTCGTCTTGGCGAGTACTTAATTTTTAGATGGTTACCAGGGTCTGATCTGATGATGGAGCTGGAAGACAGTCATATGAACTCAGTAAAGAAACGACACAACTCATTGTGTCTCGGCTCGTTTGATTCGCCATGACGAGTTCTTTGGTGCTAGATGGTAACCAGGGTCTGATGAGAGAGCTGGAATGTGGCCATAGGAACTCAGTAATTAAGAAACACAACTGTGTCGATTTTGATTTGTCTTAATGGGTGGGTTTTTGATGGGTGGTGAGATGTGGTGGTTTAGTGGACGTGAGTATGCGAGAACATCTTAGGGAAATAAAGTTCTTGTGAATGTGGATTCTGTCTTTGATTAGATAGATGGATCAGAATCGCTGAATATTATGAATGAATGAATGAATAAATATTTTTTTTGTTATTTATGAACATTTTTTTAATGTGGATGATGTAATTTTATTTTGTGTACGCCTGTTTTAGGAGTTTTCATTTGGGTTGATTATATATTATTATTATTAAACTTATCTCAGAAAGTGCGTGAATTATGGGCTACTCATTTATTTTACGTGCGGTCATTCATAACTAACACGCACACAAGTTTGTTTCAAAAGTATACGACGCATATATGAATGACTACCGCATTGTCAACAAGTTGTTTTTTAGGGAATGGAATGTCAATTTTTTTTAAAAAAAAAGTTTTTTTTTATTTCAATAAACGATTATACTAAAAGCCACCTTGTATAATATATGATAATAAAAAGCAAAGAAATGTTACGAACAAAAAATAATTTTGCAAATCCGTCTATATCTGACGAAGGTCAGATCCTCCTTTTTGAAGAGCCGTGATAGCTCAGTGTCCGGGCGCTCGCCTTTAATTCAATATACTTGCGCAACCTGAGTTCGATCCCCGGTGCCGGCACCAATGAAGTTTTTAACTTTAAGTGCTGACTTATCACGTGCTCCGCGGTGAAGGAAAACATCGTGAGGAAATCTGGCATATTTTCGAAAATAATAACAAAAATAAATATTTTTCGAAGATATGTGAAGTCCATCAATCCGCAGTGGGGCCGCGTGGTGGACTATGCCCTGATACCCTCTGTATAGAGGAGGCCTTTGCCCAGCAGTGGGACATGTATAGGCTGTTACTTTACTTTTATGATTATAAAAATTAAATTATAACTTCTTATCACTTGACCACGACTGTCCTCGACTTATTGTTGTGGCTGGCGATAGGCAGGCCGCTTCTTTTCGCGCTAAAAGGTTCATATATTTGTGTGTTCTTCCTTACTAACAATATAAAGGCGAAAGTTTGTATGTATGGATGGATGTTTGTTACCCTTTAACGCAAATACTACTGAATGGATTTGAATGAAACTTTCTAATAATATAGCTTATACATCAGAATAAGACATAGGCTATAATTTATAAACTTATATTATGTATATCTCTGTCTTTCTGTCTGAATGTTGCGCCATAAGCCTATTCTACGCAGACGTAATCGCGGGCAGCAGCTGGTATGTTATAAGCAAGGGCACGTGTTTGGCATCATGGGGAGTGAACTAGTGTAAGATAAGATGATATTTTTAGTTACTGTTTGTACTCTATTTAATTATTTAAACTAATAAGCTGTATTCAAAACTAACGTGGACATGGAATGTGTCTCTTTAATGAAGGTTTTTAGTAGTCTACCTAAGAAGCCAGTAACTAACTTTCAAAACTATTGAGCATCAATTGTGTAAAATCTAAATATTTTTAAATGTTTATAATATCCGAAGGATATTACCTCCATTGTTTATTTTTGTATGTTACTCTTATTGTTATGATTTATATTAATTTTTGTTATTTTTGTACCGATATTTTTAATTAAACTCTAAATTTGCAATCCTGTTGATTATATCGTATCTTGTTAGTACCTATAATAACACAACAATTTTGTTTTAGTTTTGTTTTTCTCTAACTTGTGGTGGTGTCAACGAAATACATAAATAAAATATAAAGATATTAAGTACTTTGTTTTTGTAATAATATTTTATATTTATTCATTTATATGGTAAGTCTTATTAATACGTCCTTACGGTTGAACTACGCATATGAATGAATTTAACGGTATTTGACTGATAATTATCGTCTCGGGTTGTGGTCCGGTAGAGTCAGCGTTATGGGGCTCATCGTTATGAAACAGTTTGAACCTTTTTCGACGCAATTATACCACATTTAAATAACAAACGGATCCCATTCCGGCGCAGAGTATAGACGGGCTGTAAAGTGGCAAACGGACGCTGAATCACGGAATCACATGTGGCAACTAGAGCGTACCGGGCCGCGGTTTTTACCTCATCTATTTATTTACCGTACTCAATAAATGCGCAGCTGTTATATATGAAACGTTTAACGCCCTGCCTTATACTAATGCGGAGTAGTGGTGCGTGTAATCAGTAATCGCTGATAAGGGCGAGTGCACACTGGAACTAGTGACGTATTGGCTGATATTCAATATAATACAAAAATAGTCTATCGTTTTCTCTCGTGTCGTGTCGTGTGGTTTAGTTAAAATTTTTATTGTGTTCATTATTCATATGTTAAGTACGCAATATGACGTTTCTATATTTTAATTTCAAGATTTATTGATTGATTCATGAAGAACTTCTGTTTGCATCTTTTGATTTAAGGAGTATACGCGCTCACAAGTTTCAAATAAAATTATCTGTAATGGATGTTCTATTTCTATATATCTGTGATTAAAAATATATTTACTTTTTTTTTAAACATACCTATGATATTTTTTTATTCACAATTTCCTTGCTTATTGGTATTTATAAATTAATATATATTTTTATAACAATTTAGAGCAAGTTAGTTACAAGAGAAATGTTGAAGGACGAAAGTACTTAAGCGATGTAGACATAACTTATTTTATGTTTCAAAAAAACTACTGTTCATCAGTACCAGTTTATGTACGCACTTCTTCACGCCAGATTAATTTAAGGGTGAACAGGAATCAGCGATTCGAGAACGATCGCATTCATGTGTTTACTAATTGATATATCGCGTGACATGGTGCAATGAGTTTTCTAGAGATTTTATTGCGTTCATTATGCCTTTTACATGTAGTTATGTACCTACGGTTAAGAACACTGCGAGAAATCGAAAATGTTACGTCAGCTATAATACATATAATTATCTGTGAAGTGTTTTTTTTTTTAACTTGCGCTTAACTTGATTGACAACCAGTTTTCATTCGAAATATACTTTCGACAGACAGTACCGTGGTCACTGGGCAGATTCACCGTTCCCACCCCGTGATTAAGAGTTTCATTTTCATTTAGGATAACATTATTCTGTGTTATAAGGACGTATTTTACAAACATAAGTTTCACGCGGACAAACACCCAGATGCGAAACAATTATCTGTGGGTCACACAAATAGTTGTCCCGTGTGGGAATCGAACCCTCGACCCCCGACGGTGTGTAGACGGTAGTGTGGGTCGCGGAAGTGTGCGAAAGCGTTCCCGTGGCCCTGCCGATATGCGCCTAGGTGGAACACCGTGGGGGTTTTAGTCGTTGCGAGTCCGACATAACCCCCTCTTGTCCCCCGAGAGCGCATATGCGTAGGAATTTCTCCCGGGAAACAAAAAAAAAAAACACACACACGGAAGTGTAACTATTGCTGGTGAGAAATTCATAGGGCGATGGGTCCTATGAATTGCTCCATTTTTGATGGAAAGCCATCTATTGAAGAAGTTCAACCGACTGGTTATTTTACCAAAGCATCATGTGAAGAACGGAGTCATGAGTCAACTTAAAGCTAGGATACACGCAAAGACTATATAGGTAAAATTTTACAAAATTTTGTTAAAAAAATGTTACTTTTCTTAGGCACCTCTCTATGGCCTAGAACTATCTTCAACCCAAGTTATTTTGCCCATCCTGCCATTGACAGACAGACAATGCAATTAACTGTGAACTTTAATAGAACAAAAATAATCTGTTAGCTTTAGTTTTTTTTAAATAATATTTAACATTTTTATGTAATCTCTTTCGTATAAAACATTTTTAAAAATTATTTGTATTATTTAAAATGATTGACCATACTTTTGACGACGTGGCGGTCTTTTCGTCACATCACCTGTTTTTATTTTTTCTCGAAACAAACAGTTTTTTTTGCAATTAGAATCGTAAAATAGTAATTTAATTACAGCTACCTACTTAGAAAGTCGAGAGAACAGACGTCTGCGAAGCACAAGTTAATAGAAATATATTTATGTATGTATAATTTATAAGTAGTGTTTTTCCTCGTTTAACTTTCTCCAGTCCAAAGTTGTGTATAAATTACAATAAATTACTGGACTTGTCTAAATAAAAACAACTTGTTTATAGAAATATTATGTAGCAAAAACGTTTGAATGGGATTATGCCAAGAAAATATCACTCTGTTTACAATAAATATTTTTGCATGATACAGTCCTTTGACAGATGTATATCATAGACTTAATAGCATCACGCTTAGACGTTTCGGAATGGAGCAGTAACTATAATCGTCAAACAAGCTGGCATTCTAGTAGGAGCTTAATTGATATAACGGGTCGAATTTCGTGTGATTATAAAATTTTCCTAAACGCGGTTAAAATGGATATTTTTTTTTCGAAATTCACGTGGAATGTTCTTTTGATTATGGAAACGAGAAAAAAGTGAAATAACTTTTAATTAGTGACATTTCTTCTTACTAGACCTTATCAAAACACACCGTCATGTTTATATTTGGGTGTTCAGTTTCACGTTTAAATGTTCGCGAGAAGTGCATTATTTTTCTATTATCTTATAGATAGTGTTCACGTAATTTTGATTACTTTTATTCATGGCGCAGTGGTTAACGAAGTCGGCTCGCGAATTCAGGTCGCGTGTTTGAATCCCTCCTCGGACTTCACATATATGTGCTGTGACGCTTATCGTCAGTCATATTTTGCTTGTTAACGTTGTTCATCCCGTAATTATCAAGGCGAGTTGAGAAACTTGTGCTCTTAAATATTAATATGCTATGTTACATAATATCATTATTACCATTCTCGAAAGAAAGTCGCGAAATAGTCAGAAAGGGCTCCACATTAGATGAATAGCGTTAGCGTTAGTGTAATTGTAAATTTGTGTGTGTGTGTGTGTGTGTGTGTGTAATGTAATTATAACACGGAAGTTTCTGTAAGTGTGTGGATCGTAGATCGTAGCGGACGAATGTCATCTTTGTATACAGCGTGTCGTTACCAACGCGACAATAAATGTATAGAGGATAAATTTTTAAAATTGTATCAAAAATTTACATTCTTTAAACATAAATATTTACAGAGTTATTAAATTTTCCAAAACAAAGAATTTTAGAACAACCTTACGTATAAAACTGTAACGTAAAGTTCATTTGTAAAGGTCACAAAGGATATGAATTGGTTTAATGAATTTAAAAGAGACAAAACATACCATTAGAAGGAGAGGCTTGTAATGTGACGCTGTGGCAACTAATGGAAAAGTCTCTGAATGTATGAATCAGTCAGTTGTAGTTGTATAGGATGTTACAAATTTTGTTTCTTTTTTACTTAATTAGTTTTTTTTTAATTATGGATTTTTAACGTTAATATTTTTTTATGATTATTGGCAAGTACCGTTAGACGTGTGTTCATTTACTGTCGCGATGGTAACGACACGCTGTATACCTCTAGAACACATTCTAGATTGAGTATGCGCAACCGGAGTACACCATTAGTTTCCGCAGAATGTATACCGCACCGCGTCCGGCCATATCGATTTTCTAGCATTTGATGTCTTCATCACGCAGTCTGTTATCACCGTCATAATGTGACACTTACGCGTTTTATCGCTTTTCATCATTCAACGGTCCGTCGCAGTGTGTTTTCGAAAAATACAAGGAAAAGAACGAGGACAGTGCAAGTTGTTACTCTCCGTGCCTCATAAATACTTGATGAGGCTCATTTTGTACTAGCAATCTTTGGCATAAATATACATATTATATAACTGCATACTGTATAAATATACATATTTAATTTCGATTACCACACGGGACAAAAGATTCATAATATTCATTTGGAGTGTGGGTGTACTTTATGTCCGTGTGTTTCAGCTTCGTCACGAAAACTTTCTGTTATTTTTTAGAATAAAATAAATGATAATATTACGGTATTAAACTAAAACCTTTCTTTTATTAGATCGAAATAACGACTTTCATTTTATAATCCGCTCAGCAATTTCAGTATACAATTAGTTTCTTCACCTCTTATTGGTAGTCTAAATAAATGAATGAAATTCTTTTGTTTTTTTTACCACCCCTTTTTATTGGTTCAGTTTTATGCAACCGAATAATGGAATTTTTTTATCCAATTTCAATTCATCATCATCATCATTTCAGCCTGTTTGAATCCACTGCTGAACATAGGCCTCCCCCACAGACTGCCACGAAGTACGATCCTGAGCCACCTGCATCCATCGACTTCCCGCACATTTGCACAGGTCGTCACTCCATCTAGTGTGGGGTCGTCCTACACTGCGATGGCCAGTACGAGGCTGCCACTCGAGAACCTTTCTTCCCCAACGGTTATCGATTCTACGACCTATATGGCCGGCCCATCGCCACTTCAGCTTGCTAATCCTCTGAGCTATGTCGGTTACCTTGGTTCTACTGCGGATACTTCTAATTTCAATTCAGTTTTCTAATATATAAAAATGGAATTTGGTACACACGTTAGGAAATTATGTCTAAATTATCCGGCGGTCTTTCCGAACCGTTAAAGAAGAGAAGAAATGCCTGGGAAAAAGAGAGCATACTCTTTCCTAAAAGGCCTGCCACGCATTTGTAGGCCCTCTGGTGTTGCAGGTGTTCATGGACGGTGATCACTTACCGTCAGTTGAGCCTACTGAACGTTTGCCCCTTTTCTCCATAAAAAAATAAATGACAGTACAATTATTGGATAATTGCTCCTGGAGGTATACTCAGTGGACTTCGATAGAAAAGTGCTACATTGATGAAGGTTTCATTTGCTACATTCCCCGAACATTGTTATTATAAACAACGTGGATACAAGCGTGTTGATTCATATTTGTTTTTAAACTGAAGGAAATAACTATTCGATGAATTATACATGATTTCTCGGAATGTTTTTTTCTTAACAAAGGCATTATCGAATTTCACTAGTTACAAGGAAATTAATTTATAATTATAATTTTTACTTTAGTTAAGTCATGTTTCATTATATTAAGCTTCCTACACCCGTGAAAAAACATTAATGTAATTTTCTTGTGATGTTAAACTTAGTTCACTTTTTAAAAGAATTTAAGGCTTGCCTTGGTACATTTTTTAACTCGTATTAGCAATAATTTACTTAGAAATTATACATTTCATTTTAGTAAGCCTGAATAAATAAACATATATTGTAGTACAGCGTTGGATAGCGTGATATAGAACAATCATGGAGGAGTTTTTACTAATGTTTTTTCTTCATTTGTCTAGAATTTTCACATGCGCGATACTATTGTATGATCATTAATAGATGACGCTTCATAGTAACTAGAAAATTGCTGGAAACTTGCCTTTAATAGCTTAATTAAACCAATCACTTATGGACCTGTCTGTAATTTTTATGTTCTATGTGTTGTCAACAAGACTCTTAAAGTATCAATAGAAAAAGTAAAATTTTATGAATTTAGGGCTGAAAATTTTAAAGTCGCGTCGTGTAAAAAAGGAATAAAACTGGACACAGGTAACTATTTAGCTTCATCTATATACCTATTCATGTATTTATCAATGGAACGGAATCTTTTGACGTAAATTTTCACCGACTATACTGCAAAAGAAGACTATAATACTTTGTAATCTTGCAAACGTTTTAAGTAACGATGGAAATAATTTAATAAATTCGTCCCAATAACCTAGTCCGGTACTTCGAGATAAAATACTATTTTTATATAATTTACCGTCAGTAGAATGAATGACAGTATTGCTCTCATTTATCGAAATGAAAAACCTTAACATCAGTGCATCTTTAAAAGTAAGCTTGCATAAAGGCTAAAAAAAACCAACAAATTATAGTCTAAAGCATTTAAAGGAACTGAAAACTCGCTCTCCAAAACCTTTTATTCTTAGAACCGAACTATGAAACAAAGAGTAATTTGTAATTTTACATATTAAGATTTTATTCAACAGCGACGAAAAGTAAATTAATTTAATATCATTAAAAATTGAAATTTTACAAATTTTGCAAACAATATAAGAATAAAGGGTAAATATTTTTTTGTTAAATTTTGTTTTTAAATAAGCCCTATTAATAAAAGTTATAAATTAGCCCAGTTATAAATTTTTAAATGAACACACGTCTAACGCTACTTGCCAATAATCATAAAAAAATATTAACGTTAAACAAAATCCATAATTAAAAAAAAAAACATTTTTCAAACAAAGTAATTAATTAAAAAAGAAACAAAATTTTTAACATCCTATACAATCCCCTATATATGTGTGTTAATTTATTGTCGCGATGGTAACGACACGCTGTATATATATATATATACAAACATGGGTTTAGAATAAAAATGATTATGAAAAAAAATAAAAGAGTACCTAACGCCACCGCGTAGCGACGCCGGTAAACTCTACTGGCAGCGTTATTTTAAACAATGCGTTCGCTCGTTCCAACAATGGATCAGCATTGCGAAGTGCTTCATTTCTTCGATAGATGGTAGTGTAATGACCATTGGCGAGTTTTTTCTTAATTTTTGGAAGAAATGTTAAAATGTTCAAGGACATTGTATTTATTTTTTATTATTGTAGTTTCAGAATATTGCTTGGAACATGTATGGAGCTTTTTTTAAATTATGAGTGTCTACATTTATAAGGAATGCACGTGATCTTATTTTGCGGTACTTTTATGCAGTTAGTGGACTCCATTATTTTTAACAGAGATAAGCAAACATTTGACATTAATCTGTACACATTTTACATACATAAATCTTGCTTATCATCAGGTAAGGTTGTAGTAAACTGGCACTGGCCGTTTTTTGGATAAAAAGATATGTGTGCGAGTGAGACTTTCTTTTCCAAATGTTCATCAATGTTGCCAGTACCTTTCTGAGGGATACATTAAATTAGAATGGTATTATTTATGCAAAAATTCATACAGTTATTTTTACTATTAATCGAAATTCATAGATCACGTTTTTTCAAATTTATTGACACAACGTGCTGTTCCACAGCTTTATGCTGGAAGTACAACCGATGCTACATCCTTTTTGTTTCGGGTTTTCGTTCTTATGCCACAATGTATACCTACAAACGAAACTCCACTAAGAAAAGTAAAAGTGTGCGAAAGAAAGTGTATACCAGCCACACAGGCGGAAACCTGTTGCCCAGAGATAATTTGTAATATTATTCAACGTTTCATGCATAATTACCTGTATCACGAGCGATGCTTAAAATTGACCCTTACGTAAGTTACACAACAAAGTATTTAGTGGATTTCCATACTGCTAGCGTTGATGAATTAATGCAAACTAATCTTCCTTAATTATGCCAATTAAATTAGAATCATTCAGTTAGAATGATACTGTTTTAATTGGCAGCTTTCGTTTTTACGGGGATTTTTTATTAATTAGCTTATTTCACGACGTTATTTAAAATTCTATAAAGACTTGTGTGAAGTTGATAGAAGCTGGACGTCCAGAATCAGTCGTTATCGTTATTATTAAGATCGTTATATTTGGGGAGCCTATATACAGGTTCAGAGGACTTGATAGGCTGTACAGATGATGATAAAGATAAAAAAAAAAACTATAAAGTTAAACAATATATGTGTTCCAGAGGTTGACACTACGATATAGATTCCCATAAAAGTTCACACCATCCTTCAAAGTAACAAAGTTTTGACATATTAACACACGTTAGTATGAGAGGGTCATTATTAATTGACATTTGTTCTTGTGTGAAAAGTTGGCAAACAAACTAGCGGTTCACCCGTTGCTAAGGGATTATCGCCGCCTTGAACACCTTAGGAGTTTCAGTTGCGTTACCAATCTACAAAAGTTGGGCTTCAGTTTCACTTTTTTTTTTTTGGTATCGGGGGGGGGGAAGATACCCTGTCACTTTACATGACAGGGTTATGTAGGGTTCTTACCCACTAAAACCCCCTCGGTGGCCGCCTTCTGTACATTTGGAGGGACTCCGGGATCTCCCATGGAACGCACCGGTGTCCCTCGGTACTACGCCTGAGCATGCCTCGGAGAAGGATAAACCTTCTCCGATCCCCTCACCCTCTTGCAGCAACACGAGACCACTTCGTACTGCTGCCCATCCGTGTCCCCTTTTAGTCGCCTTTTGCGACAGGCAGGGGATACCTTAGCCCTATTCTATGAGCCCGGGACTACAGGCTGCAGTTTCACTTCCCAAACGAACGCGAAAGTACAGTACTTCTACTTCTCCCATGAGGCCGTGGTATTTTCCCGGACGAGCCTGCCCATTCAGCAGAAGCAGTCGCGCCTGGCCCTTCCGCAGTGGTGTCCAAAAACTTGGTCGGCCATTCTAGTACACTAATTGCATGCAGACTGTCGATGCTTCGATAAACGTACAGAACAGTTCTTGCCAGATCCTGGCAAAATTATCGACGGTGAAATTTTTGTTGGCGTATTAATAACATAAAATATTAATTACGTAATGTTTCATGTTCTCTCATTGGTGAGTCTTCCGATACAAACAATTTAAAAACATTCCGTGCTAGTACGGTAGAAGATCACCAGCTGATTGCGCTTTTTATTAGCTTTTTTAAGTTTTTTTTTTATTAGTTTAAAAGTTTTTTTTTTTCGTTTTTTTTATTACTTTAAAAAAAAAAGAAAAGTATGGGTTACTAGTTCGGGGAGCAAGAGAAGACTGAAGCCAAAAACCTCTTATAGTATACTAGCTGACCCGGCAAACGTTGTTTTGCCATATAAATTATTTGTAGGGTAGAAAAAAATGTTTGGGGTGGACCACCCTTAACACTTAGGGGGATGAAAAATAGATGTTGTCGGATTCTCCACCCACAACAACACAAAATTTCACGAAAATCGGTCGAGCCGTTTCGGAGGAGTTCAACTGCAAACACCGTGACACGAGAATTTTATATATTAGATACTAACTGCATGCAGACCTACGATAAGCATGCAGTAATTACATAGTTATATTGTGATAGTATAGAGATATATAGTTATTATTAGTATTAATAGTTTAATCTATATATATCTAAAATAAATACCATACAATACGAAATACTTTTGAAAGTTTGAAATTTTTTTTTATCAGAATATAAAAAAAAAACATCTAAAGCTGTCCAGCCCTAATTAAGCCAATACAAGCCATATGCCTTAGCCCTATCACAGCTCGTCGGCGCACGAAATGACAACGAAATTAGAAAAAAACCTGAAACTTAACACGAAAGTAAGATTCGATGCTGTGAACTCAGATAGTGTATTCTTTGGATATTAGCTACTGGTGCCTTATCAATGTTTAGTGAGATTAAAGTTTCCATTAAAAGACCCAGAAAGATTAAAGATAGTGAATCGATTACAATTCATGAATATTCACGAGAATTATGCTTTTAGACGAATCTCCTTTACGGATATTTGTATAATTATATTATGACAGTCACTTTGGTCAGTGTTGCCTGATGTTATCTTAAATATTCAAATCACTACATAGTATAAATAAAGTCGTCCCGCTGTCCGTGAGTCCTTATGTATGCTTAGATCTTAAAAACTACGCAACTGATCTTAATGCGGTTTTATTACTAGATAGAGTGATTCAAGAGGAAGGTATATATGTAAAATACATTGTACCCGTGCGAAGACTTGGCGGGTTGCTAGTATTTATATAAAACATACATTTAAAAGCTGTCGTCCTCAGGTGTATAGCAAAAATTGCATTAAAAACGGGTAGTATCCTTGGACCTGACTTTGATTATTGTAGTGAATTTAAAAGTTAGGGAATTTTTAAGACAATTTTATCGGATGGAGGTTTTCGTCTTTATGGAATTGGCGCACATTTGAAATTACTTATACATTACATCTGGATAGTTAATCATTTTGGCGAGTAACATGTCTTTGTTCAATTTTGCTATAATATGTATCTTTAGTCACACATGAACTTCTGCTTGTGCATGGAGGGCATAGAACGGCATACATTTTTTTTATTTATTTGAGAAGGTGGCAAGCGAGCTAGCGGTTCACCTGATGTTAAGTGATGACCTATACCCATGGATATTTGCAACACCCGCAGGTTGCAGATGCGCATAAGCCTTTTAATAAGTTCGCACCGGCTAACTCACTCACTAGACGAAACGCAGAAGTATAACACTCACTTCACGCCGGTCTTTTGTGAGGTCGTGGTACTTTTCCGTTCGGGCCTGCCCATACGTGCAACACAAACAGCGAACTGTTGCGAACTGTACGAAAAGAGTGGCACGGATTTAATCAAATTGAACTATTTTCGTCTACTATTTATTTTTGTTATCTCCAGTTAAAGGTTGGTTAATTTAATTTTCTCTTTGGTTGTTCAGTTACCGTCATAGGATACTTTTATCGTATACTTAAAAAAAAACTAAACTTATATACGCGAGTAAGAGTATGGACTCTAAGGACTGAACGCTTTAAATTAAAGACCTTTGAATTATTGGTAAATGTCAAAAAGTTGTTTATGTTATCGGTTGCCATCGCAACAACAGGAAGTTGGTGTCGCGTATGGTTAAAGATAGCTCTGATCATATTTCCCAAACGCGCCAAAACAAGTATAACTTTAAAATAAAACCTGCAACGAGCTGAACATATAACTTGGTCGGTGTACATACATATCTTAGGCGGGCAATTTCTACCGCTTTTTTATCTGTGATCTTAATCGCGACGTCAGCGCCTCGGGCGTGCGTACATTAGCGGGCTATACGCACAGCAGGCCGCAAGAGCGCATCATCTTACTTATGTGCACCAACTGCTTTCACATGCACGCGTCCAATACTGACGTGAGCCGCATTGCTCAGTCCACGGCACTCCAACCCTCGCGAAGTGTCTGTGAATCGCGCGTGAAATATTCTCTCGCGGTATCTGAACCTAACCTTACTCTGTGCGCGACAGAACCACAGATTATATCGTGATTTAGTGCAGACGGGACAATGAAACAAATCTAATGACGTAAATGCTATTCAAATCCTGTGACGTTCGTTTTTTGTAGGTTAAAAAGAAATTTTGCTCTGTGGTTATCGGTTGAGGGTCGTGACTCTATGGTTATGTGGTACGTAATTGTGACATTGTTTCTGATATGGCTGTTGGACAGTTTCCGGCGGAAAGAGGCGCCGGGTTCGTGGTCGCATCGATGTGTCAGAATGTTCGTATGGTTTTTTTGTTTTCTACCTATCAGATGACGTCACGGCTTGTGTTATTCAGTAGACAGTGAAAAAACTTTTAGTTTGGATCGATTGGCTATAGAAAGTATATTTAAATTATTTATTCAAAGGTTTCGAACTAAAGGATGTTATAAACGACTGATTACTTTAATTATTTGTTATCAATAAATATTGTTATTATTTTATAACTTAATCAAGCATAATAATTAGTAAAGCATATTCAATCATATTATAATTCCTTAGGTGAAGAACAATATGCTTTTTCATCATTTATTGTTGAGTGATATTTTACATTGTGCCTGAGTCCGAAGTTCATTTATAGAATTCAAGATTGGCACGGTAGTTTATGCTCAGCCGGCTCTCAAAAAGCGACATAAAGCGACAAAGGATAGACTGAAATAAGTTGAGGAAAATTAGGAAGGAAGACCTCACAACCACGCGGGATTGACTTTGTGGAAGAGAAAGAGACCTTTGGGTCAATGTAGAGAGAGAGAGACATGAAGCAATGACTGTTAAGTAATATAAAAACCTTGGATCCAATTTGAACTTGATTGATATCCAATTATTTACCTTATGGTAACGGCAGGAGCGCATGTGTATTTATTTACGCGAATATCAAGGTTCGGTATATGAATATAAGCTGTCCATCAAAAGCATAAGGATCCAAATCGTTCGGCAAAAACTTGCAGCATTTAAAAAGAAAATGGAATCTACGAAGCGACGGTAAAAAACGCGACATTGCGTCTTACTTCACGTATCACGTAAATTTCTTATTGTTTCGACTTAAAAAGAGTCATATTGTTTCGTTCAACGTTTTTCAACGAAAACGGCGAAAGTAGCTTTCATGCGGGCCTAAATTATATGTATATTTAAATAAGCGCCTATTGTGACGGCCTTTTGTGTTACGAAATCTACTACCGCTAAGCGATATGTGTTTGTGGTTAAAAATTTCAAGTATTTATAAATATTTAAGACAAAAAAGTAAAATAACAGGCATTTTATGACCACCGCCGGGCATATGCCTCCTCTGAACTGGTCATAGTCCACCATGCGACCCCACCTTGACTTCGCGAATATTCGAAGTATTTTGTTTATTATTTCGAAATTATGAAGGGTAAACCATCTCGATTTCCTTCACCACTGAGCCATGTGCTCATAAGTCGGCAATTTAAATTGCAATTAACAATTTTATTGACACTGGGATTCGAACTGGCTGCTCGAGTTTATTGAAGTATTTATTACTATAGTATTAACGAAATACAAAACAGACTTGAAATATCTCGCTCTGCATTCATTTTATGATTGATTTTCACGAGTTCCCTAAATATGTCTGGAGCCCAAGATCCAACACCAATGAAATTAACATGGGAAGCACCAGCTTTCAAATAAATAAAGGGTCATCCCTTTATTTATTTATTTATTAATAGGTTAACCCAGTCTAAAGTTCTGAGGTAACAAACATAAAATAAAACACAGTCCAATTGAGAACCTACTCCTTTTTTGAAGTCGGTTGAATGAGCGAGCGTCCAGACACTGACACGGCAGTTACAAAGGAATCATTATAGATGCGATGAAAATTCTCTTGGTAATAAACCGATTAATTGACGATATGAATTTCTTAATTAGTCACGATACATTGTAATGTTATTTGATGCAACGTTGTTCGTTCTCCTTATACGTCAGTCCACTTTCGCTCAGTATATCTATGCCATATCATCATTTATGCCATTATAACCTTTCTTGGACAAATAAGTAGCTATCGCCCAGAAAAGTTCCTATTTCTTATAAAGATCGTATATTAGCAATCCTATGATGTAGAACTTAATTAAATTTGGAGTGTATTATGCAATTGTTTCAAAATCCCTGTTTTGTTTTAATGCAATTGGTTTGAATGACGTGACAATTACCGTACCGTTTTAATGAGGTCGTACTGAGTGTTATGGCACTTGTATATGTTATGTAAAAGCAAGAGAAGTAATTAATAAACGCTGGGCCCACCCAAATACGTCTGCACCCGCACCGCTCCATGTGGATTGAGGAAATAGCATTGGCCCCAACATTCGCTCTAACGTTTGGTGTTGGCCAGTCTATGGCCCGTGTAAGTTGAAACTTCTAATTAATGTTGTTGCCAACAATTGGGCCAACATTCCACACGTTACATTTGTGTCATAGGACATATTCTAAAGATTTGGTCGCTGATCACCGATTAGAGAGAAGTTGGCGTAATCTGTATTTCTTTTTCAATCCATCCAAAGGTTGCCTGGAAGAAATTACTCTTAGTAATAAGGCCGCCCATTGTACCCATTACTTCTACATTAAGTTTTAATTTTTGTTTGTTTTATTTTTGGTGTGCAATAAAGTATATTCATTCATTCATTCATTCATTCATTCATTCATTCTGGTTTTAGTATTGAAAAGTATACCTTATCCTGAAAGTGGATATATTTACTTTCTCACTGAACTAATTGCCGTGTCAGTTTTTTGTTCGCTCCAAAGTCGCGTTAGATATTTCCCAATCATCCATATATGTACATATGTATTGCCGTCTTAGCAATTGCTGCGTGTGGTTTCACCTTAAAGCTCATTAGCCGTTGGCGTAGATAAACAGATTTTTTGCCGCGCGTCTGGCGCGTCTTTAATCGATTGTCTGCTGCAGTCATTCCTTTAGTCGATATACGCGTGTAGTCTCCGCCCGACTGACTATGCATGCTTCCGAAGGAATTAGACGAGGAGATGTACTGATGCCTCGTTAGAACTTTGATAAGTATATATAACAATAATACACTTTATTGTACACCAAAACAAAAGTACAGAACTTCAAAGTATTAGATAAAGGTAAAAAGTTCCACAGTTTAACAGCAGCAGAAGGAAAGGAATTGTGGTAATTATTAACGAAAAACAAAACCGACTTCAAATATCTCGCTCTGTATTAAAAAACAAAGAGTACTGGTACAGAGGATTAAATTTTTAGTTATTTTTCTTTTGTTACGCTAAAGAAGCATAACTTATTACGTGCGCACATAAGTACACACATGCTTTATTTCTTCGTGTAAAGAATATTCAATCATATGATTCATTCAACTAATAAAAAACTGAGCCGTGATAGCTCAGTGTCCGGGCGCTCGCCTTTAATTCTATATACTCGAGCAACCCCGGTGCCGGCACCAATGAAGTTTTTAACTTTAAGTGCTGACTTATCACGTGCTCCGCGGTGAAGGAAAACATCGTGAGGAAACCTGGCATATTTTCGAAATAATAACTAAATATAATAATAAAAAAAATATTTTTCGAAGATATGTGAAGTCCGCCAATCCGCAGTGGGGCCGCGTGGTGTGCCTATGGTGATGCACTATGCCCAGATACCCTCTGTATAGAGGAGGCATTTGCCCAGCAGTGGGACATGTATAGGCTGTTACTTTACTTTTTATTAAACTAATACATAAAACCATTACTCATGGTTTTATGTATTAGTTATGTTTATGGTCATTCAGAAATTCATCAGCTGAGTAAGGTTAGGATAGTTTATAACTTTGTTACAGCGTACGTAATATTCGATACGTGAATTTTCATAAAAAAATTATTCGGTTTTTGCGACTAATCGCAAATTTAATGCCGGCATTAAACGGTCTTATGCGGGTTAAGAACATATTATACTTATTTTAATGACGTCTTTAAGTTATAACGTCAGTTAATTTAACGATTACACGTGTAAGAAGTGCTATGGCCGTTTTAGTATGCAATTGAGTTTATTTCAAACGGCTATGGTGGGATTGTCTGAAGATGTCGACTCGCAATGCCACGAATAAATCACGGGTTCAACCCGTCCTGCGGCATGGATAAGTAAGTTGTCCGTTTTTCTGACCAGTTACTTTAGATAACGGTCAGGTCTGTTTTGGACTAGTACGGGCGCGGCACACCAAATGTTTTTTAGACTTTATAATTTAAGAGGCAAACGGAAATTAAAAAAAGACCCGATAAATGGCAGCTTTATACATCATACAGCTGGGAAAACTCTATACCCAAGATAAGTAAACTTAACATAACTCTGAAATAGGTATTTTTGAAGTTATTCTTCTTTACGCGAGTCAGGACAATAGATTGTAGCGTATTTTTGACGGGTGACGAAGTTGTGCGCGCAAATGTCATATATAATAATAATAATTTATTTCATGACTTTTATACGTGTGTTCGGGCCTTTAATCTCTAATTTATATCCTTAAAAAAAGGTTTTATATTTTTATTTATTTATTTATTACTTAAGTGACTACCACGCATGGAAATCTGCAACAAATCCCGCGTTGTAGATGCTTTGTAACCCTTAAAAAGAGAGCCTCGGTTAATTTTGTTGTTTGCTTTATTGCCAAACCTTAAAAAAAGGATTACAAAAGGCGAACTTAATGCTATTTGGGCATTCTCTCCTAGTTAACCCGGTTACTTTACTTAGTAGACAAAACGGTGAAGTATAATAATTTCACTTCACGCCTGTCTTCTGTATGTTCCACAGACAAGTCTGGCCGTACGTGCAAAAGCAGCAGTTGCTGCGTGACCCTAGAACGAAAGAGTTGCATCACCACCAAATGGTTGTGATGGTAGTTTGCAATTAATTATTACGTTGAATAAGCTAAGATTTAATATTTAAAAGCTTGTCATTAAGATGTCAATTAAACAATTAACGTATTTAATGCTAGTTAAACACTAATCCAAGTCTTTGGAGTCTGGCCGTACGCCTGCAAGACCGCTGATCGTTATAGGGTTACAATATTGCACAAGTGCGTTACTTTACGATTGTTGCGGTTTATGAGCTTAAGCCTGAACCTAAACGGGGCATGTTATGTATGAGAGTGTACATGATGTACAAATTATGCTTAATCAGTTCGCTCGCGTTCGCACGCTTTGATGGACATCGCCACGGAAACGATGAAGATCTTGCCCACCGGGAAGTTATCATTTTGTTCGACACGTAATAGGACATTTCTTACTTTCTACAAACTTATCTTACTTGAGTTCAATTACAGAGTAGTACAAAGTGTATAATTATATAAGTCTATTACTTTCCTCCTGTTTGATATAAGATTCCATTCTTAAATTCCCGAATTTTTTTTTTCATTTTCTTTACATAATGTAGCATAAGAATAGTACAGATTAAATAGAATAGTATTGTTTAAAGGATATAAACACAAATCCGTCAAAGATCAAAAATATTTGAAGATATGTGAAGTCAGCCAATAGATACGCAAAGGGCCCGTGGCGGACTACGAGTATGACCTAATACCCTCTGTAAAAAGGGGACCTTTGCCTAGCAGAGGGATACATGTAGGCTGACACGTTATTTCACTTCACACTTTAATCGATAAACGAAATTTAAAAAGTAACGAATCCTATTCCGATGTTGTAATTTATTTTCCTTTTTTTGTACTTACAATTGAGTAATTAATGTACGTTCATCTCGTAACATGTGAATGGCTGTAATTTAAACTTTGTATGGATAATTGCTTTACGATCTGTTTACCATTCATGTTATTTCATGTTGTAAAATTCGTGAGCATCGTCTTTTTAAAATTTCCACTTCTACAATATTTTTTTTTCTATGGAATATACCTATAGAATTTATATTCTACGATAAGATCTAGTGTCTTGAATCTCTTTACTAGTCAATAATAGATCCAAATTGGAGAATGCTTTTTTCTACAGATTTTTTTTTATTTAAGCCATTGATAATTTAATAATTATTCCGGATCTGATTGTCAGGTGCTAAATATGACCTTTACAGAATACTGGTCTAATTAAGTTTGAGTAGAAACGCACATAGTGCGTATGGATAGTTAAGTGGTACATTTGTTTATATCGCCTCGTTGTTAGTTCCATCTAACCGACACAAAAAAAATGCATATCACAGAGCATACAGCTTTTTTCCATTCGGCGTTCAATTTGCGTCCGTGACTTCAAGTTTGTGAAACATTCCCGACGCAGTAATCATTGCCTAATGTTGGAGCTCTTTCAACACCAACGAGCGGACTCACAAACATATTGGCACTAAACGTTTCTTAATGTGGGAAGATGGCAAGCGAGCAGGCAGTTCACCTGATGTGAAGCGATTACCGCCCTCAGATATGTGGCCTAGGAGGGGTATCGATTATCTTACTCACCAGACTGAACCCAAAACTATAATATTGACTGCATGCGGTCTTTAATCCATATGGTCTTTCAGTGCGGTCGTGATAACTCCATGAATGTGTCTGAAGGTTAGTGCATTAGTAGATACTTCATGGCCCTACCACATCATCAAGTTGGAGTTGAGTTGTTCTTTAGCGACAATCAATGATCAAATCAATTTTAAAATTGTATACTAAATGTGGTAGGACTAGACACGACATTCTTCGCTGTTGCACGAATGGGCAGGTTTTTTCGGGGAAGTACCACGACCTCACAGAAAACCGGCGTGAAGTGGAAGTGTTTTGCATTTCGTGTGGTGAGTGAGGTAGCCGGTGCCCACTTTATTATAAGGTGGTAACGCATCTGCAACCCTATGGGTGTTGCAAATGTCCATGGGCGGTGGTAATCACTTAACATCAGGCGAACCACCAGCTCGTTCTCACATAAAAAATATAAAGCTACAAATTAATTTAATAGCACTACCGTTAAATTAATTTGTCAGATAGAGCTTTGCTGATTAAGTAGCAAAGCTGAACAGTTATACGCGAGGGGTTTTTACAGCGATTTGCGCCTTTGCATACTGCCAAAGCCATACGTTTTCCGCTCTGAAAATTACACAGTTTGCATAATGAAATTCGGCTACTCGAATCTTACCGATTGCAACTCGAAGAATATTTTTGTGGGTCGCGTCTTAATTAACATTGCTCTGTTAGATAGTTTCCGTGGTTTCAATTCAATTGCGAAATGTGCGATTACAATATTCGATTTAAAGGATAGGTTGTCCTGTGCTGGTATATCACAGTCTATTTTCATAGTCGCTGTTACAGTTTGGCAAAATTTTCGCCATCACGGTTTGCATGGTTTAAAATATAAAAAAAACAAACTTAAGTCAAAAATTATTGTATATGATTAGCCGACTTCAATACTAAATTATAAGAATTATTTTTCAAGGAAATTCGTCCTCCATAAAATTTTTTATTAATATTCTTCTGTAGGATAAAATTACCCTGAGATGTCAGGACATTTGACATACATTTCACGCGGACAAAAATAATCTGTGGAACACACAAAAATCTCGTGTGGGAATCGTACCCACGGATCTGAATGTATGTTTTTAAGGAGCAACTCTCCTCATCGTCAGGCAGGTGGCCGGTCGTAAAAAACATAACCAAAACCACGTACAATATGGTTCACATTTTGTGCCGAACCCACCTAGGAAGGATAAGGGCAGGAGAATGATGGTGATGACATGTGTATATACTACATAAATAATACTATACTACTAAATAATTCATCATTATAATCATTTCAGCCTGTTTGAGTCCACTGCTGAACATAGGCCTCCCCCATAACCGCCACGAAGCGGCGATCCTGAGCCACCTGCATCCATCGACTTCCCGCATTACAAAAGAATTATGATACATAAAATTCAGACCGTAATTTATTCATATTTCATTATTCTGAAAGTTGTTACCACATTGTTAATTCATTTACGTACATAATAGTTTTCTAAGTTCGCCACGTTATTAGTTAGAAATTGTTAAAAAGTTGTAACGTATGAATGGAGCAACCGGTTGGGAAATACGTGTGAATAATTTTCGCCGCTAGGGTTACCAATAGCCTGACGTTTATCGGGTTTCCTACAAAATTTAGTAAAGTGGGATTTAAGGAAATGGTTTTTAGGTGACAGCATAATTGTGACATTTACCCACTTCGTTAGGGTCAAAGGCCTCAGTACTAGTGTTGTATGGTTCGAATAAAATTATTTGCTATTATTTAACACACAAGAAAATACCAAAGCATCCCGAATTTCCTCTTCACTGCAATATTATGCTGGATAGACATTGTTGTAGGATCACAATCTTATATTGGAATATTTTATCACAACCTCGTATCTTTAAATGGAGAATATGTAAATTTATGTTGTCATAAAATTTCTTCTCTTAGATCTCGCTGAGACAATGAGCCGTCCGGGCTATAAATAGCTCATTGTCTGGGAGCTCGCTTTTTAACCGACTTCAAAAGGAGAACCTCCACTCAATTAGACTGTATTTTTTTTATATTTGTTACCTCAGAACTTTTGACTGACCGATTTTGATGATTCTTTTTTTTATTTGCGAGCTGGTGCTTCCCATGTGGTCCCATATTAATTTCATTGATATTGGACCTTGGGCTCCGGAGATACTTAGGGAACTCCTGAAAATTTAAATATGAAATTCGGTATTGTTTTTTCGGTTTTGTTTTTCGTTAGTAAAAAAATGTTTATTATTCGTATCCTATATACGCGAGGGACCTGAATTCGATTCCCGGTGCCGGCACCGATAGAATTGTTAATTTTAAGTGCTAAGTTATCTCGTGCTCAGCGGCGAAGGAAACTATCGTGATGGAACCTGCACATTTTCGAAATAATAACAATAAAAAATTTGGAAGATTTGTAAAGTCCACCAATCTGTAGTGGGGCCGCGTGTTGGACTATGTCCTAATAGCCTCTGTACAGGGGAGGTCTTTGCCCAGCAGTGAGACATATATAGGCTGTTAATTTACTTTGTTATTAGATCTCGCCGATTTGAAGTGAAAACTTAGCTCCTTAGTCAAAGTCAAAGTCAACTTCTGTTTCAGTAAATGTTCGAATGTCCTAAAATTTCCGACAACGCGAACCCTGTATGTGCCGAACGGCCGAGTAACAATAGTGATGCAGGTGCGACTGTTAATTTCCATCAGTGTGATCCACATCGCTCACGTAGGAATGGGAGAAAGAGCGGGGCGGCGCCCGCGGCGGCAGTCGCCCGACACGCGCAATTCGACATGGTCAACTGTACATAATTGTCGAGCGCTGCGCGTCACAACTGGCGTCTGAAAATCACGCGCGAGTTTCCGAACGGTGTACGGAAAAAAAAAAAAAAAGAAAAAAAAAAAAAACAATCGCAGCCCGTTTCGGCGCGAAACGCCGGTGTCAATTTGTTTACGTCGTTCATGATTCGTATATTAAACGGGTCTCGTGTACGAAAGTGAATTAACATTTTAATGACGTGCGAGAGTGAACGCGGCGGATTGCGTAAGAGACAAACGTTTTGGAAGATATTGGCGGAAAACGTCAGTGCCCTATGTTATTTTGTATAATAATTACATTAAACTGCCTTTTCTCTATGGACGGTGAATCATTTAGAAATTCCGAAACAAAAGACAACCATAAGTGTTGCTTCATGTAGGATAGGTTTTTAAAGAGGAATTGATTTCATAACAATGCACGGTTGTGCCTGGGAAAATATTGGCATGTATAGAGTAGAAAATACTGGGAAATGTAGCATAATCGAGATATTGAATGCGCGGACGAAATAATTGTCGACTTTCTTCACTACACTATATGTAATCATATATATAAGCAGAAGAATATATGTATATAGAAACGAGAGTAACAAAGAACCCTCACGTTTTACAATCATAGTTTGAATACGAACGCTTTAGTGAATTTCCTTTGAGCGTCTATTAAATGCTTTGTGAAAAAATACCTTGGTAATGCATGTTCTTTATGGTAATTTGATGACAATTAACATATCATGATTTATTCATCTCGCTATTCGTTTAAAATCATCGCGCCCATATGCATACTAAATGAACATTTGGAACAATAGTAGCATTTGAGAATTTTTTAACTCTTTGAATAACGATATTTAATTGTTTTCCTCTGTTTATTTATTTAATTTCTATATATTAGCTTAACTATTTATATCGCTCGATAAACGATTTGCTTGCGGCAGCTTAAATTTGTGTTTGCTTATTTAATGTTTCTGTATAAAATATAAAAGTTATCAATCTAAGATTGTTGTTACTTATAAGCGGTACACGGCGTTTATGGTGAAAGAATGCATCGTGAAATAGAAAGTCCGTTTTTTCTGTGTATAACACAGATGCTTGTATTTGCGACGACATTTTTAGTGGTATATATATTTTATATCACTAAAAATATCGTCGTAATTTTTTAAATAGAAGCAATAATGACACAAAATATTTTTTTTTGTTTAAAATAAGAACTGAAACTCTGAATGGAAATACGAAACAAGAAGTTGCATTGGTTCAAAAAATTTACATAAATAATAATGAAGTATAATATTATTATAAATAAAAAGTTTACAGTTCTATAATGAAGACAGCCAAAGTACTGTTACGTTGTTAATGTGTGGGCAGCACATTAAATTATTTCGTAATTTGCTTTTTAAAGCAAAGTTGTCTATTTTGTTCAAACGTTGTTTTCGTCATTCAACCTTTAATTTAAAAGTTAAGTATGAATATCTTCATATCATGTACTTCAAAAATGGAAGAATATCGTTCAAAAATCGTTAAAAGTTTTATATACAAGTATAGTTTCAAATAACCCCGTGCGCTTACGTGACAAACGTCGGATTGCGTTTTTCCTGGTTCTGTTTATTAAGGAAAAAAACTTCTTTGGCGAGTAATTAAAATGTCGTGATGGATTGCAAGTTGGCAACATTTTTTTTATTTTCGTTCGTGGGCATACATTAAAAAAATGTAGCCTGACTTGTCCTATTTGCTTATAATTAAAATTTCAATGAAATTATATAGCCGTTATTTTATGTGGAATGCGCTATCACAGGCAATAAGAATGCTTTGATCTTTAAATTCTATCGAAATACTTCGAATAAAATTACCATCACACACATGCGCGTAAATTATTGAAATGGCAACCAAGTAGTATTTCTGGACGAATGAAATTATTCTGATTCACGATATACGTATATGTAATATTTTTTAATATCTCAAAATTAACAGCGGAAAATGTTACAAGGCCAATATTAGCATTAAAGAAGTTTTGGCTATTCTATCTACAGAAATCATATGACTGCAAAACAAATAAGAAATTATTTGCATATACGATTTATTCTATTTATTTACTTACAGGACCTAGTATGTCTGAGGACTGTCATTTTATAAACATAATTTGTTAAAGGATTGAAATATTACGAAGAAAAATATTTTTGATTGTGTATGGGGACTATAATTATAGTTGCAAAGAGGATTAATATACGCTATGTATAAACTATATCATGGTAACTATTATAGTAAATATGTATGATTTTTTTATTCAAAAAACGTAACTTGAAATACCCGCTTTATTCTACCTTATACAGTAAATAGTTAAATACTCATTGATTTTATATATAAAAAAGTAATGCTAAATTTATTGCCGATATATTAGTCAACGTAAGACTTAATTGCATTGTTAGTACGCGTTTAAATGTAATCGACTACTAGGGGTTAGATTCGAATAAATAACGATGTATTTAACGGTAACAGTAAGAAATATTACGGAATGGTTGTACCATGTAACATTCATTCTCTTCTCACTTTAGTTATCGTTCATTTATGAAAAGCGTTCTCAGCTCTCGTGACGGTTCTTAGTTTAACGAGCGTTTACGTAACGCCTCAACTGGATGAGAGGCGGAAATTAATTAGTGTGTACTTTGTGAGTAAGTAATATAATCTCAGCCATTGTTTTATCTACGGTTCACCAGAAAGTAAACTTTATTGAAGGATACATAACAAAGCTTTCCTAATTCACCCCATTAGTACAAGAGAGTTGAATTTAGTGAAGGAGTTATGGCGCTGTGCTATTAGTATATATTAAATAAAAATAGTTTCCTATTTTTAAACTCACCTTTATGACTATATTATATAAAAAAATTTTAGTGAATCTTTTCGTCATTTCACAATTATTATAAATAGGTTTACAACTTAATTGAATATTTATTATACTATTTTTCTAATTATTAGGCCATAACCAGATATGTTTAAAAAGTAGTTGAAGGCAATCTACCTTCACTGTCTCTAGTACAAAAACTTATAAAATAAATGTGTTACATAATCCATTAGAACTGAACTTATTGTGTGAATGCGAAAATTCAGTTATAACCTCACCAGTGTTAAATGACAAGTCTGCTGAAGAAAAAGTTCGGCGCCAAGTATGGGACGATGTCTAAAGAACGGCCCAAGGACGATTGCAACGCGATCGGGCGTTTGATCAAAGACTTTTGCAGCTGCACAGAGAACGCCACGTGGTCGCCAGACATGACCGCCGATCGGAAGGGGCCGTTTTTAAAAAGCGAACTGACCAACATGTCCGCTATGCGCAGGAGAATTATGACGCTGGCGAAGAGGAGACACAAGAAGCCCGAGCCGCCGAAATTGGGCCGCGAGACGGAGGCGCTGACCGCGAGCCTGGTCAACGTCACGAGCTCCGAAGAGAGCACGTTAAAGAAGAACATCGACAGCTTCCTAATAGCGCGTCGCATGACCGCTTTTGACGAGGACATATACGAAAAGCCGATCCATTGCTCGGTGAAGAACTCGACTTGCGGTGAAAACTGGTCTTTAAGTAAAGCCTGGAGGAACAACAACATTGACCTCTTCAATCGTTCCACCTTGGGCTCTATGTACCTGGAGCGGATAGACGAAATGCCCAGTGGGAAGGGGGACAAGAAGCTCAAGGAGCAAGTGAGGTACGACAGGAATATAAAGCGACATATTAGGATACGTGTGATGCTGTCGTTACGGATGAGGCGGTACGTCAAGAAGCGACTAAGGAGGCAAAAGTTGCCGGCCAACGCTGCGGTGCCACCGAGGAGATTTCCCAGAGGGGCGTCAGTCACTTCCAGTTTCGGGACGAGGTCCTACAGAAGCGTGATGACGGATAAGACCGGTGACGGAGCAGTCGTGTTCGACGTCCACGAGGCGCGGAACTCGACGTTGGAGTTGTGCCACGACTATGAAGAAGACTTAGACACCCTGGACATCGCTTTGCGCGCCGGAAATTTCAGGTATTTATTTATTTTTGCTCTAATTTGTTTCGATTCCGATTTCAAACGGTGACATGATTGATCATATTTTCTTCTTTTTTATTTATAGTCGGCATTCATATAAATCAATTACTAAATTAAAAAATTTAGTGTTCTATACATGTTCATATTTTAAATTAATAAAGTACCTATATTTATATTGATGTCCAAAAAAACAGTTTGAAGGTGTTAACGTCAATCGTACAGTAATCTTAAATGGACAAAAAATAAATTTAGGAAGAAATAAAATCATATCGAATGATTAAAAACGTATCGAAATTAGCATCTGCTATTTAGCGCTACTATTATAAGCGTTCAAAAACAATGATTTAGATATATCACAGAAATAAAACAGTTACACGGACGCGGTGAACAGTCGATGCGTAAACGTCATTGATTCCCTAATGAAAATTTTACCGAATGCCCGGCCGGAAGTATGCCCGTGGACCGTGAAGCGCTTTTGTTATCTGTGCACCGTAGACTGAGCCACATGACACTCGAATAATACCCGTTAATGGTTGCCTTTTTTCTGTGCGATATGTGACCAGTGTTATTTCTCATAGATTAAATCTTTAAAGGTTAAAAAGTTTCAGTAACTTCGCAAATTACGGTTTACATTAATATTTGCGTGTAGGTTAAAATTGGGGAACGAAAATGATCTTACTATCTCGAACTTTTTCCTCGAAATAATGATCGCGCGAAGCTACAGGTAATAGTTTATCAATAATAATGGTGTGCAACACTACTTTCTTAATATTTTGACAGGTCGTTAAAAAAACTCAATAAGTTAACTGCTTGTCGTTAATGCTGTTACACTGTGATGGTGATTTATTTGTATTAAACTATCATTAGGGTTACAACACTAAGTAAGTCTGGGTCATCAGACGGCCTTGAGAGAATGCGGTGATAGAAATCAGAGAGGTATTGGCATTGTGAGTGGGGTAACCATGAATTCATATATTTAAATGAGGACAAGCTTTATGCAACAAATAAGTTCATTGATCTATATTTTTTTTAATAAATCCATTGTATTCGATTACGTAATAAATCAAAGTTTTATTTGAAAGGAACATTAACTTATTTTGGGGTAATGAATAATTTAAAATTATTATGCTCGGTACGACATGAAACCTTTATGTCTAAACATCTGTCTGTTATGTCTCAACAGTTTTTCACGTTATAACATATTACGAAGACGAGTTGTTCGCAACTAAACAATGGGGCTGCGGGCAATGCTATGTTATATCCTGGACGGGGAATTTCTCTGGACAGAGTTGCGGTTTATAATCACCATCTAAGGTCGAGTTCGAAGAAGGATTCGTGACGTAAGAACAAGTGAAGTAAAACGTCCAGGCATCCGGCTACATGTTCGTCAATTACTTTTTAACCGACTTCAAAAAAGGAGGAGGTTTCTCAATTCGACCGTATATATTTACGGTGGTAGGGCCACGCAGCAGCGTCGGCTGTTGCACAAATGGGCAGGCCCGTCCGGGTAAGTACCACGACCTCACAGAAGACCGGCGTAAAGTATGACAAATACTTTCGCGTTTCGTCTGGTGAGTGAGGTATCCGGAGCCTAATTTTCAAAAGGTTGTCAACGCATCTTTAACCTTCGGGTGTGGCAGATGTCCATGGGCGGCGGTATTCACTTGACATCAGGTGAACAGTCTGCTCGTTCCACAACTTTTCGCATAAAAAAAATATTTTTATTTTTTTTATGTAAAACATACATAAAAAAAATATTTTTATTTTTTTTATGTATGTTCGCGGATAACTTCGTCGTATATGAATCGATTTTGATGATTCTTTTTTTTATCGGAAAGGAGATATCCCAAGGGTGGTACCAAGATAAGGAAACACGGATCTGATGATGGCATCCCTGAGAAATTGAGATCATCATTATTGAATGTTATAGGTATTAACAATGTTAATGCCGAAGACGTGGGTTCGATTCCCACAGCGGCGACAATCTTTTCGCACTTTTTCTACATATTTTAATGTTCAATCTTAAGTGCAAAGATTAGCACTATAAACAAATTTAAATTTCTATTAACAATGTTTTTAATTTTCTGATTGAAGTCGGTTTTTTTTGTTGAAATTTCTACTTGTATGATATGAGCTCGGTGGAAAATAGAGCGCATTTATGCATCTCTAACAGACACGAGAGTTTGTATTGTTATAGTATTCTATGGCATCAGCAAAAGGACTATCTACAATTTTCAGTGCTACAGTCACACCATGGGGACTTAAGTAAGACCATCGATATTAGTTTCCCAACTGGCATTAACGTATACAGAGGTGCAGTTGAGCCATTGACTCGTATTAAGGGATTAGATATTAATCGCGTTCTGTAACCATACTATGATACTTCACTTTGATGTTACAAAAGACGCGTGTCTCCGAAGCTTATTCAAAATTCATATTTGTAATTTAATGAGCTTAATAGATAATTAGTCGAAAATTTTTCCACTTGCTAAGGTTCAAATTCGGTTCTGGCGCCATGAAATTCTTAAAATTTAATTGCTGCCTTACGTACGTCAGCGGTGGCGGAAGACATCGTGGAGAACGTACATTTTTTTTACTTTACATCATTATTTTATTATTATTAAAGCCTGCTAAAGTGTTAACTAAAAGGTTTAAAATTTAATAATAGATTTTACGATTTTAATGTTGAAATGTTTGAATTTGTTTACATTTTCATCGTAGAATAATACGTATTTATGTTATTCGAATAATACGTATTTATTAATCATATAGTGTAGTAATTAAAATAATAGTTAACTATTATATTATTTATCTATCAGTTGTTTAACTGAAAATGTTGCATAAAAAATAACGGCTTCTTTTTATTTGGCTTATAATTTTGTTATTATAAACATAACGTTTAAATTCAATTCGGCGTAAGAAATCGTTTACCTTTTTAACTTTTTTAAAAACAACACTAAACTTTTTACTTTTTTTATTAGTCGATGTCAGTTTAATATAGATCACGCATGTTAAAATGATATCAACAGATTTCTTATGCACTATTTATTTTCTATTTCATAATATGCGGGACGTGATTTACATCCTTTGACTTGTCAAAAATTAATGGGCTTGTGAAATATTGAGACTGTAATATGGTGGTTAGATCCTTGATAACTTTTTCAAATATGTCAGAATTGTCTTGCAACACTTTGTTTTAGGGTGAGTAGATTAGGTTTGCTTTACTCTTTGTCATTTTATAAGTGTATAAAATTTCTCGAGATTGATTTTTTCGGTGATAAAAAACTTAAAAGATACACGCACGCATTTTAAGAATTAAAGGCAGATAAAAAATAAAGATTAGAAGTGCAGAGATTAGCACCACAAAAAATTATTTTCAAAAAGCAATGGCGAATTCCCTCTTTCGAATTATCGTTGTTAAACGATATTCTAAATTCTTTATATGCTGGAAAGTTTATAATAATGGATGCGCCAAGCATTGCTTAAAATGCTAAAAAACAATGTAGATAAAAGGCGTTGAGCTTTTCGTCGGTGTGGTAATCCCGGGTTCGATTCTTACAGCGTGCACTGTGCTGTCACTGAAACAATATCGTTCATGCCGAACCATATGGAAAACCGTATGGATCCGATGTTCGAATGAATTAATAATAATAATAAGAAAAGTCGTTAGTTAGTTAATTTGTTATTTATTTAGATACATCAATGAGTAATTCACAGTATATGACGATATGTAAATAGTAAAATAGTAGATACAGTTTTTGGTAAAGGCATAATTACACATTTACAGGTATGTACCAGTACCCGTTAAAAATTAAGGCTTATATATCCCATATCAGGAAAAACCACCGATTCGGAACTCAACAGCTGATATGACTTAAGCAAGAAAATTCCGGAATTGTTCAACAGAAAGGGTTTTATCATAATAACGCCAGACCACACACATATTCGCAATAGTTGAGAGAGTTTGTTTGGGAAGTGTTAATGCATTCCCCATAAAGTCCTGACCTTTTCACGGTGGTAGGGTTACGCAGCAGTCTCGGCGGTTGCACTAATGGGCGTAAGTACCACGACCTCAAAGAAGACCGGCGTCAAGTGGAAGTATAATACTTTCGCGTTTCGTCTGGTGAGTGAGCTGGCCTGAGCCCAATTTTCAAAAGGTTGTCAACGCATCCGGAACCCTCGGGTGTAGCAGATGTCCATGGGTAGCGGTATTCACTTAATATCAGATGAAGCTCGCTTGGCAACTTTTCACATAAGAAAACCTGGCATCCTCAGATTTCTTGTTTCGGTTTCTTCAAAATCTTTGGGTCGTGTTAGCTAAACGTCAATTATTATTAATAATAACATTTATTATAATTAAATGTAATTAAACTTTGAAAAAAGAAAATGCTTGGATTTATAAGTGACGTGAAATAACTTATATTAAAGTAATAATGTTAATAATTTCTTGTTATTATGATACGAAATGGTGTAGAAAGTAATGGTTCATTCACAATCAGAATATACCGTATTCGCATAAATGCAAGTAGTCATCATATTTGCATAAATGCTAGAAATCATAATCAGTAATGTTCACTTATGAGAAATTTTTGGTCACGGTTTCATAAAATAACGACAAAAACACGAAAATTCTCACACCGTTTCACATTTACGTGGAAGACAAAGATTGCAAGTACATACACTTTTCGTTTAGCCTATTTCGTCAATGCGACAACTCAGCCAGTCCTACAACAGGCACAAATGTGAGATAGTAAAGTAAAGTCCTCTGTAAAGGTATCTGGGCAAACTCCAACACGCGACACCAATGCGGATTGGCGAACTTCACATATTTTCAAAAAACCACCGGGGATCGAACTCAGGTAGCTCGAGTAAATTTAATTAAAGGCGAGCGCCCGGACACTGAGCAATCACGGCTCACACGATTAAACTAAACTTAATAATATAAACTCGTATCAACATAAATAACATGGGAGTTTTTTATTCAAGACCATAAAATACGCTTATGGGCTTGGCAATAATGACGGGGATTAAAGGAGGTTACATCTGACAGTCCCGTATGTGGAACCGGCTTCGATACAAATGGGTTAATCGGTTAACGGGGTGTACTGATGCAAAATGGGAGGATTATTTGCATACCATTTAAAAAAACTTGCTCGTAGTTATCAATATTTAAGACGTAGTATGTTCTGAAGTGGGTATAATGATATAATTTAGAGGTGAAAAGAGCCGATTCTTTTATCGCTCAAAACTATTCAGCGAGGAAATGCATCTAGCGTTCTTGGCTCTAGGCTTCACGTAGGCTAGGTTATTAGTTCTAAATAAGTTAAACCATATGTATATTCATCATAAAAATGCCAAAACCGTGATTTCATATAATTATGAAATAGTATAGAAGGAAATGCTACTGCATCTCTTTGGGTGTAATTGATGTCTGCGGGCGATGATAATAACTTAAGTCTGCTTGATTGCCACGACCCCTAAATGTATCACTTGATTAATTAGGTTGCAACCCATTTGCAACTGTTGGGCGTTGCGTATGTCCTCGGCTGCGGTTATCAAGAAACATCAGGTAAACTGCCCGTTCGATTGCAATCTAATCGCGTAATAAAATCTTAACATTGAAGTTGTTTGTTTGTTTACGATTTTATGACATGTTTATTTTACTGGTGCACAAAATTTTTCATTGACATTACTGAAATCATGCGCATACGGATTTTTACTTTGATTTTTCAAATCAATTTCAACCTTGCGTTTCCGAAAATCTCTTTAACAAAAGATTACATAACATTTAACATTTAATGGATACTAGCTATTGCTCTGTCTACTCTGTTAGAGCGGTAAAACTTGTTACCTTAAGAAATACATCCGCCATCTATTGACAAGTAGCAGCAACTAAACTTGTTAGTATTGCGTCATGTTTTGCTATTTCATAAGACATTATATAGATGGCGCTCGTAACTAACGGGCGCGTTGAAGTCTTTTGTTAGAATCTACGATATTGTGGTTTTTAGTAATTGTAGTTTATAATAATTGTAGTTTTCTAGTAAACTTGTAGCAATATTTTGAATCAGTTATAATTAAACGATTAAAATAAATATGCTATTTTACAATTAAGGACAGTATTGTACTAATTTGTTTATTAATTCTTCTGCGTATTGCTACAAAAGATAAATGAACCACCCCCCAACTGTTAAAAATAATATATCTAGATTTATCCAACAATAAAACCCAAGTTTTAATTTTAAAGCACCAATGATCCACTCGTGTAAGTCGTAAAACTTTTGCTTAACACACACATATATAGATAAAATATATACTTCTTCTTTTCAGGAGCGGTCGTCTAGCGGTGGAGGGGTGGTGGTGCGGACGCATGATGCCGTCTGGTGGGCGGACGAATAACGGCGCCCAGGCACTGCACTATGCAGCTGCCAGGGGCTGCCTGGACTGCGTGAGGCTACTAGCTAATACCACGCCTGATGTCTCGTGAGTATATACAATAAATTTAACATTAACATTTGTGTGCGTTAACACGATCTATTTACGTAGTCTGAATGGTAATTTTGGATTACCACAAAAGAACTCTATACGCTTTGAAACACTATGTGGTATCCGCTAAAAGGTCTTATATCTATTCAGATTGAGTTCAGATTGAGTTACATATAAAAAAAAACTACGAATATCGTTCTAACCCTTCAGTTATTGTTATTGAATATTATCTTAATTATTTCATTACATAACTTACAAGTGTTTGTGACCTATCACTGTTAGCTGCATACCAGGAATAAGTGTCAAATAATTTATGCATTTTAAGAATCTCAAAAAATTAAGTTCATTTATGCTCACAGCTGAGATTCGAACAAGTGACCGTTTTATAATCGATATGCCGATGGACCACTGTGCAACAAACCAAAATTTGACCAAAGCCAACATTTCTGTTAAAGTATTTGCATATTTAAAAGATTCTATTGATTTCTTATCGGTTAAAACTCATCGCATCCGGTGTACGGCGACAAGCTCATCTATCTGTTTTCATGCCACAGAAATGATTTTATAATAGTATCCCATTACGTGATATGTTACTCATAAAACTATAAGTATGATTTTTTTCTTTGTGTATTACAGTCTTACTGTTTATAATTGGTTTTATGGAATTGTTAGTTTTTTTTTTTTGTTTCTTTTTATTTTATTTTATATTTTTTGGCAACACTATCGCATTGGGTCAGCCTGTAATGATAGTTGTGTGCGTCAGTCTAATAAATAAATAAATAAATAAATAAATAAATCTGTCGCTATAAAGACTATAAAGTAGTGGAACTTGGTATCAATTGGCCCCTTAATGTTTGTAAGTCGGGACACCTTGCACCGGCTTCCGTCCATTTTCAGTGTCCATCAAATCATCAATCATCATGCTTTGTATTGTGATCGAACCGAAAACTCCAAAGCTTGCTCCAATCGAAATTATTGGAGCGTCACACATAACCTGGGCAGGGGGCGAATGTAACACTCTACAATTTGCGCCTACCAGCCCGACACACGCTATTAGGTGGCATAATCGAGCGTATGTAATACGAGAGGTTTTTGTTTGTCCGCCGGGATGCGGACAAACGGGTAACTGTCCAGTCACGATAGTTAACGGCTCACTGGGGCAAAGTAACCATAGGAGTCAGTCTTAGGTGCGACGCAGTGTGCTTTATACAGTAATGTAAGATTAGCTAAACTTTCTTACAACAAGTTTGCTGTTCTCACTTCGTATTTCGTTATAGGTTTTATTAATTAAATTATGAAAACTTATTTACTTACTATATGAGACATTATCAAGGTAATAATTACGAAACGCTAAACTCACTTCCAATCGGTGTAGGAAGCGACTATTTCGCAGTGTAGGACGTCTCCCCCCACTAGATGATGATGATGAAGGAATAATAAGTTAAAAAAGATACTACAAAAGAGACAAAGTAACTGCTCATATAATATGTTTTTAAAAAAGTATAGGAACGCCAATGGCCTCTGATGACCGCAATTCGTCTACTGTCACTTACTTTAGTATACTGAATTAAAAGCAAAAATCGGGCAGTCGGCTACTACGGATACTTTATATCTTATATGACATTGTTTACTTCTAACAAATATAATTAATTATTTTACGGACCTAAAACAATTTACTCTGTCCTGTGATAAAGAATACCGTTAGTGTTTTAAAACATCGGGGTACTAAAAAAAATTAAACGCCATAAAATCCCTAAAATAATGTCCTCAAAGTATGTTACATTCGCGTAAATCAACGAAATCAAGGATGATTTACTTATTCCATAACGGGGAACAGTTCGAATTAATTAAGGTAAGCCTCAGGAATGTATAAGTAAATCTTATGCATGTCGTTCATTAAATAAAACAGCTCATCCATTACGGCATTATGTCAAACATTCGAATTAGGAGACGTTGCGAAATTAATTTAAGCGCTGAGTATCATTCGGCGATCGAGCTCTTAATCGGGCCCGGTTAAAGACCGCGCATTACGTTTAAATTCGCCTCTCTTGCTCGGCTAACTGCGAAAATATTAATGAGACGATGGCGGCGCGCACGCGCGGCGCAGTGAAAGCGTTACGGAATTAATTGCGCGTCGCCGAGATCGTCCCAATCTGGGCATCTTCACACATCGCTTGGAAATACGCGAACTATAAATCCCATGCTCGTCTTGATGGTTTCGTAAATGTAAACCGTTCAATATTCGCCGGAGAGTGGTAAAAATGAATTGAGATTCTCCGGTAAACTACAGCTTAACATATATGTAAATTTCAATTTTAAGTGCTGACTTACCACTTGCTTAGCGGCGTAGGAAAACATCGTGAGGAAACCTGCATATTTTCTTAATAATAATAAAAAAAGTGTTTACAAATGTTTGAAGCCCTCTAATCCACAATGGTGAGTCCGTTGTGGATTGCCGCAATATCCACTGTACATAGTAGGCTTCGTAATAGCAGTGGGACATATATAGGCTATTATTTTACTTTACTTTAATATCTTTGTTCCATTGCTGTTTATGATGGTTCAGTCTGCCACGCGTGCCTTTTTTGGATATGCGGACTTTACAAATATTCCTATTGTGTTTATTTTAGAGCCTGCATTATTAGTGAATTCAGACATCAAAAACCTTAGATCTTTCCAGGAGCTGATTATTTTCCAACTGTGGTAGGGCTTCGAAACAGTCTTGACTGTTTCATGAATGGGCAGGTCCATCCGAGCAAGTACTACGACCTGACATAAGACCTGACATAAGCGTTTCGGGTTGTGAGTGCGGTAGTCGGGGCTCACTTTATTATAAGGTGGCAACGCATTTGCAACTCGTTCGGTGTTGTAGATTTCCATGAGTGGAAGTATACATTTAAAAGTCAAGTGAACAGCGTGCCCATTTGCCAACTTATGACATAAAAATATATATGTATATAAATATCGATTTAAAATATATTTTGGCCCTTTTAATAACAACGGTGTAAACAATTATCCTTCACGTTGATCTTACATATCTTCTTTATATATAAAACTAGCTGACCCGGTATACGTTGTCTTGCCGTATAAATTATTTCTAAGGAATTTGTAGGGTAGAAAAATATATTAGGGGTAGACCACCCTTAACATTTAGGGGGATGAAAAATAGATTTTGTCCGATTCTCCCCTGGCCGATATGCACACAAAATGAGAAAAAGAACCGTTTCGGAGGAGTTCAATTACAAACACCGTGACACGAGAATTTTATATATTAGAGATTCTCGTGGCACAATTTTAGTTGCCATACTCCTCCGAAACGGCTTGATCAATTTTTATGAAATTGTATATTGTGTATTTGGTATCTCTGAGAATCGGTCATAACCTAAATTTCATACCCCTAAGTGATAAGGGTGGTTCACCCCAAGGCATTTTTTTCTACCCTATAAATTCCCTAGAAATAATTTATATGGCAAAACAACGTTTGCCGGGTCAACTAGTTAATATTACAAGTGGGCGCCCAGTTGTAGAAATTCAACCGTAATTAATTACAGTTTCAACAATATTAAACTATTTTCAATATGATCACAGCCTTTAACAATAAACATAAAAGTATAATATATACGTGTGAGTTAAATACATGGTAGTGTGTGTAATGTTTCTTAATTGATTTAATGTATTTTTATGCATAATTAAAAAAATATATTAATATTCTGCACACCTTCTCTGTATAAAATATGTGTGGGAAATTTCATACACCACCGTTCGCGAAATTTTCGTAAAAAGGGGTAGAAAGATTTTTCTTCACATAATAAATAAGTATACATAAGTACAATATACAGATAATTTTGCGTTTAGTATGTGTTTATGCAAAGTATATCCTGTTTTTATTTAATTTATTTTCATCAGCAACTGAGTAGTGTTTGCCGGCTAAATACTGAGCTTCTAATTTACGTATAGTAGATATAGAGTAGTGAGCGCAAGAACAAAGGGTGATAATTCGACAAAGAAATTATTTTGAGCAATCTATCGTTAACTCATTAAATGGAGGAAACATTTTAAAAATAAATAAATTTTTACCATGTAAAAACCTTAAAGTTTTTGACATGTAACCGTTACCAATTTATTTGATATTTCTTAATAATTTTACATAATTATCTCACAGTGCGTTCTTTATTTATAAGTAATAACCTAAGCTTTAGAGTACGCAATTAACTCGCTCTTAAAGTAGTACCAATTTTCAAAAGATTGTAGAAAAATTAACGAAATGTGTTCTTCCGCAGCGAGGATTTAAATCTGTGTTCTCCGGTTTACGCACTTGTGCAAAGCTGGGATGGGAAGCTAGACTCCAATCAAGACATTAATCAAAATTAGTTGGTACCAGAATAAAATAATTGTAACTGTTAAAAACGTACGGACATTGGTACACTGCTTCAAAAAATATGCAACTTTCATAACCATGTCTGCGTTTATACATTCTATAAGTATCTAAATGGAAAAGTTGAGCACTGTAGAAACGTTTAATATACTCAGGGCTGTCGTCGCTTTCAGTAAAGTTGTCTTGGTTTTTCCTAATCCCCTTCTCCTCTGACTGATACTTGAAATCTCTTCCGGCATAACGTTTACGGGGCATTAACGCTAGAGAAAATAAAAACGACGTGCTTATTTTAAATGACTGTTACAGCAAGTGCGCTTATGGTCTCTTTAAAGTATATAACATAGAAGAGTCGCTTAAGCGGTTGAACCGATTTTTTTAATTTGTATCAATTGAAGTTATGATTACTATTATTTTAAATAATTAAGTTATTTACTTTGATGTTTTTATAAAACTATTTATTCCAAAATTATAAATGAATGAAGGGATAAACCTAAAGCAGAACTGATTACAGTAGAATGCACTTCCTAATAAAGTTAATTTATAAATGAAACTAATTTTACAGATTTATCGCGTTTATTTTTAATTTAAGTTCCCGACGTTTCGAACCCTTTACAGCGTTCATGGTCACGGGACAGACTGAGGTGTTAGACGTCTGATTGTCAAAGTTATCCCGGGCTACCGTCAGTTTTTGTATTATTGATTTTGTGTCCGATCTATGCAGAGGGAGCTAATTGTATCTTGTCTTGCAGTAGTGGTTCTTTTGGGCTTAGATTTAATTTTATTGATGATAGGATCCCAAGCTGATGGTAGTACCCAACCCTCTTCTCTATTGAAATTAGGGTGTTTTTTAATTTCAATAGCCTCGCGAATCATCCTTGGGAGGAATCGGTGTTCTTTTGCAAGGATCTGTGGTCTATCAAACCTGATGTAGTGGTTGGGCCGATTTAGAGTGTGCTCACAAACTGCAGACTTGTTTAATTTACTATGTTTTATGTCAGCTATATGTTCTTTCACGCGGGTTTTTATAGCTCTTTTGGTTTGTCCTATGTAAGAGAGCCCACATTCACAGTCAAGTTTGTACACTCCTGGATCTTGCAGAGGGATATTACACTTGACAGATGGTAAAAACTGACTAATCTTCTTCAGCGGCTTGTCGAATGTATTAATTGAAGCCCGCTTTAAGATATAGCCAATCTTGTCGGTGACTCCTCTGACATATGGTAGAACAGCAGGTACTCGCTCCACTGTGGCTGGTTTCACTCGGTCACTGTGACGTAGGCGCGGTGCTCGAAGTTTGTTGTCATGCAGAACTTGCTTGACATGTTGAAGCTCAGCGGCCAGGTGTTGTTTGTCACAGATCCCTTGTGCTCTCTGAAACAAAGATTTACCCACGGTAGCTAACTGGGATGGATGGTGGTGAGAGTCACCGTTTAGGTATCTATTTGTATGGGTTGCCTTCCTATACACAGTGTGACTTATAGTGTTATTTGGATTGCGGATGACCAAAACATCTAAGAAAGCTAAAGAGTTATTATTCTCTAATTCCATAGTGAATTGTATTTTGGAATTTACTGAGTTAAGGTGATTTAAAAATGCATTAACTTTACTTGTTGGTAAAATGGTGAAGGTGTCATCTACATACCTCTTATAAAACCTTGGATAAATGGGAGCTGTGCGAAGGGCCTTCTCCTCAAAGTCTTCCAGTGACCCCGTGTCCATGAACGCTGTAAGGGGTTCGAAACGTCGGGAACTTAAATTAAAAATAAACGCGATAAATCCGTAAAATAAGTTTCATTTATAATGTGTAATCGCGTAAATACAAGAAATTATTAAGTTAATTTATTATTACATACAAAAGTTAGTTGGCAAGCTTTGTACCCCTCAAAAGATTTATCACATAATCGTGGATTTAATGCCACTTATTTGGCCGCTTACCAAATATTTCTCATTACGGAGCGGTCTTCGTCGTCCTTATGTAATATTTTATACCCTATACTTATTAAACTTTACTCTGTAATCTAGATAAATTAATTAAGTTCTTATATTAAAATTTGTAGAAAATCTTAGGTTCAATCTTAAGTGCAGAGATTAGCACTATAAAAACATTTAAAGTTGTCATAGTACAGTCGGTACCTTATTCGTTCGAAATTAAATGAGTTTTTACGTTTCCGCTCCGCCTATCACCCTCGCCGAGTCTTAATATTAAGTAGCGAGGTGTAGTCGCGACCGGTAATGCACTTAGTATAGTGAGATGTTACTCAGCGAGTGCTCGTTTCGGGTGCACTGTGCGCGTGAGTCGAACCACTGAAGTGATCTGGACAGGCATTCGTTGACTTTTCTAGTTGAGTTTATAATCTGTGCCGATATAATCTGTTCTTATTTTGACAGTTTCCATCTATTATCATTTAGCGGCATCTCGGACTAACTTTACACAATTCAATATTATTTCACGTTTATAAATAAGAGATTTATGATTCTTAATTTTTTTCAAATTTTAGAACTCAGATTTAAAATTGAAAAGGTTAAAGGTGGATCTTTTTTATACGTGTAAACATACTATGCGTTGACATGTAAATTGCAATATTTTGTATTTATTTAAAAAAAATGTTTTTAAGTAAATCAAAAACATTTTCTTATGTGTTAATGACATGTTAGTAGCATTTGAAATTTAGACTTCTGCAATTACCACCTCAAACAACGCGGCAAGTAAAAACAAATTCAATATTTAAAGCTCGGAATCAGCAATTGACTTGAAATCTTTGCTTAATATAATTCTTGTTATACAAAATTAATATACAGCTTTAACTGTATTGTAAGCTTGTACGAAAGCAGACGAAAAGAACTGAAGAAATAATATTAGTCCTTTATGATTAAAAAGCATTATTTTATATTTTTTGACGACGACTTTCATTAATTTGGTTATTTTCGTTAAAAAATAATTTCAAAATAACTTTTCAAAATTTCAGTTAGTGGTACTGGTACTGGTACAGAGTTAGTGGTACTGGTACGTCCAATAAATGGCTAGTGTTGTACACAATAAATTTTACATTCTTGAGTATATTGTGTTTGTGGTACGAATATAAAATACTAGCTGCTGCCCGCGACTACGTCTGCGTAGAATATGCTGAAGGTGTAACAATAAGACAGAAAGATAGATATACATAAAATATGTATATAAATTCTTATTCTGATGTATAAGCTATAGAATAAAAAATAAACGTTAAATATAGAATAAAGGATTTTTGTTTCTTTCTTTCTTCTATATTATTGTAAAGTCTCATTAAAATCCATTCAGTAGTATACAAACTTTCGCCTTTATAATATTATAATAATAATATAATAATAAAATATCTTTATTCACATAGACGCTTGCGCGTTCTTATGAAACGTCAAAATTTTACAAGAAATTAACACGTTCGTAAGTTACCACCGGTTCGGAAAGCAGTTTCTGTTGAGAAGAAACCGGCAAGAAACTCAACAGTTGCTCTTTTTTAAAAAATCAGTTTACAATATAATAGTACAGGTGACACATTGGCGTCGTCAAGATATTCGGCAATAGTATAATAGGCTTTAGCCATAAGTGTACTTCTAATTTTTCGTTTAAATTCATCAAGTGGCAGACTTAACATCGACTGTGGGATTTTATTATACATGCGCACACTTTTTCCCATGAACGATCTGTTTACTTTTTGTAGGCGAAATAATGGCGTAGTTAGTTTGTCCTTATTTCTAGTATTTAGTTTATGTCTGTCACTATTCTTTTGATAATTATTAATATTCTGTTTTAACATACAAAATATTACAATAAATATATTGAGACGCAACAGTGAGTATATTAATCTCTTTAAAAAGATCTCTGAGTGTATTCCGGGCTCCGATGTTATAAATTGCTCGGACAGCTCTTTTTTGAATAATAAATATTGAATTTATATCAGATGCACTACCCCACAACAAAATGCCGTACGACAAGATGCTGTGAAAATAACTGTAGTAAACAAGTCTGGCAGTGTCGATGTCTGATAGCTGCCTAACCTTCCTAATTGCAAAAAACAGCGGAGCTTAACCTATTCGCAAGAGATGATAGATGGGGACTCCATTGGAGCTTTGAATCTACTGTGATTCCCAAGAATACAGCGGACTCAACAGGATTAAGGGTTACGCTATTCAATTTTAAGCTAAAACTTTGCCTTCTTACGTTGGGAAGGGCAAAAAGAAGGCATTTAGTTTTTTTTAGCATTTAACACCATATTATTAATGGTAAACCAGTGGAGGATACGCGAAAGTGCACTATTCACGTCGTCATAATTCGATACATTTCGGTCAACCTTAAAAATAAGCGATGTGTCGTCAGCAAACAGTACAACATCACATAACTCACTGGCATAAAAGGGGAGATCATTTATATATACTAAGAATAATAATGGGCCCAAGATCGATCCTTGTGGGACACCCATTTTCATGGGGGACCCTGCGGAATTTACATCATTTATAGATACTTTTTGAATTCTATTATTAAGGTAAGAAGCAATGAGATTGAGGGCGATGTCACGAATGCCATAATAATCATCATATTAGTAAGGATTTATCAAATAATAATATTTAAATTTATTGTATTGCATCAAAACATATCTCCCAAGCTGTATTATTTCCTACAATGTTTCTGATAACATCATCATTGGATTTGGACATAACACTTTTAATCATAGTTTTTAAATTTAATATACTCTGCTGATCGATAGACGGGTATCTCTTGCTATTGCAAGATATTTTCGCATGAACGTATTTTTCTAATAGTATTTTTTTCTCGGTCTCAGAGTCCAACGGCTACGCTGTAAGTAAAATACTACCCGAGCGTTTTATATATTCTTCATTTTCTTTTGGTTATATTATGTTCACGTGCATCTGTCAAATTGTCACAGCATCTATAGGTGTGCGTGATAGAATGCATCGCGTCATCTCCTCTAAAGTATTCTTACGAAATTTATCGTGAAAGAAAAATAATCGACGTTGAACTAAATATATGAACCGATTTTTTATGAGGGAACGTTGCGATAAGCAAGTGTCTCATCTCATCTACTGGTTACGATGCCAGTGGAGTTGTAGGTGCTACCTTATTTATATGCAGTTGATAAAAGTATGATTACTCGCACTCTACACGGTTTCTGGAAGATCTTCAGATATCACGTTGAGTATTCAAACGGGAGTTCAGGTTGCAGCGTGGCTCTGTCACAGTGAATTGTTTTGCCGATCCGAGATTTACTAACGACTGGATGTAACTACATAGAATGTCCTAGATTTCGAGTAAAACTTTGTTGTCATTTACTACATACATATATCATTATTTCAATTGAATTTCCATTTTTGTTTTACTATTTACATTGCAAAAAGATCAATTGAATTTATGCTTTTGCACGGCGTAGTTTATGAATTCGGAATTTTATATTTTGTTTCTAATTATTGATTTATTTAATTAAAAATTATTAATAGATCTGAATGTATTAATTTGCGTATTTAAAATACGGCAATAAATGCAAATATACTATTTCTCTTGAGTAGATTTGCAAAGATTAGATTTGCCTTTCTCTTTTATTAAAACAATACTTTCCAGTTTGCATTATAAAGGATTCTGTTTATTTCGTAGTTTACTTCCGTTTGCATTCATTTAATATTTATAAAGTTTTTCGAGTTTTCGATTTCATTTAGTTTTCTTTTTAGAAACACTGTTTTTACTTGAACATGAAAAGTTTTCTTGAATGACGGTATATATAAAGAAGAGAGTGTAAAGTGCTTGTGAAGTGACATATTGACGATAATGGAAAAGATACTGCCATGAATACAGATATTGATTTGAAAATAACGACCTTAAAAATGGCAACTTGCCCGCGACGAGAGCGCCCCCTACGATCCTCTTCCACGAGGTTGAAATACTCGAAGACAATCCCAGGAAGCACAATAAGGTTAGTAATTGAAATATGAAAATTAAAATTCAAAAGTTGTGAGATCATTATTTAAAAAAAAATTGATTTGTATAAATTTAATCTTTTTTTGTACATAATATTAACCTTGAGAAATTATTAATTGAATATACTATCCTTGGATCGTTAGCTATGAGTTACCTATTAATTTTTTTACCAACTTTTATTATTAATGGATAATTTTATCACAGGACATATTCTCAGTACACGTCATAATCAACCTGTATCAAAACTCCGTATATAAAAACTGTTCCAAATCTATCTGGATAATATGTGCCTTTGAAAGTATGTAGGCAATTGATTCACGTTTATTTGTCTTAACGCTTTTGTTACACAAGAAACGTCTAGAAACCTCTTATATCGCGCGCAATCAATTTCATTCCATTCGGCTAATCGGTAAAAGCGGCCTGCGTTTATAATAAGATCACACCTGTTATACAAACTATCTAAGGTGTCATTCTAAGAGAAATTGCACTAATCATTTTCACATTACGCTATAAGAACCAGCGCGTGGTCCCCGGCCAGGTTTCTATCTTTCGAAACTGACTGTGTTCAACATAAGGTGGCCGCATTCCGTGCATTGGCTTAGAGTGATTATCTGAGATTGTTAGCTGCTGCACTGTTATCTGAGATATTGTTAGCTGCTGCACTGTTATCTGTTATTGTTTGCTGCTGCACTGTTATCTGATATTGTTAGCTGCTTCACTGTTATCTGATATTGTTAGCTACTGCACTGTTATCTGATATTGTTTGCTGCTGCACTGTCTGCTTAGAGTGCACTGACGGACTACTCACACGACACTTTTACGGTGGTAGGGCCATGCAGCAGCCTCGGTTGTTGCACGTCTGGTGAGTGAGGTGGCCGGAGCCCAATTTTCAAAATGTTGTCAACACATCTGCAACCCTCGGGTGTAGCAGATGTCCATGGGCCTCGGTCTTTACTTACCATCAGGTGAACCGTCTGCTCGTTTGGCAACTTTTTACATAAAAGAAACTCAAACGCATCATCCCAGAAATCTCCGTATACTTAGTGGGTTTGGGGTGAGTTTCACGAGCAAAGTGCAAATAAAGAGAGAGTGCTCGAAAGAAAAGCTTGCGTAGCATTTACAACAACTCGATCGTCAAGTTAGTTGATTTGTAGAGTTACGGTAAGGTTGACCTTTTATCCATATTACCATTTATCCATATTACCAAATAACTTAGTTATGTAAATAATAACCGTGCTCTAGCAAACCTAAACGTTTCCCAAAGTTGCCAAAGCTCAATGCGTTTTAAATGATTAAGGAAAATCAATGAATGAAAGTGGTTTTGTAGCACCTATATGGATTTGGTTAGTGTTTATAATGTAGTCCGTGGTTAGCAATCTTGAAGGTTCAACAACAGACGGTGTTATAAAAGAAAAAAAATTTAAAAAAATCACCTTTATGTTTGGACAGATGACTTTTAATCTATTGCATAGTTTTCATCGCGAGCTTTGAGCGCGGCGACCGAATCAAGAAATTCCGTAACGAAAATAAAATCTAACACCTCCCACTCCGCCTACCATGTAAGAGGAAAGATTTGAGTGTTTGTATGCATTGAAAAGGCTCCGAAACTACTGAACCGATTTGAAAATTTCTTTTACTGTTGGGAAGCTACATTATCCCCGGATAACATAAGCTATATTATATTTTCAAAAAACTAGGGATCCTTACTGAAACTTCAATAATGTAACCCAAAGTGTAGTTGACAGCATATGTTTAACTATTATAGTTATGCCACAATAAGTGTTCTTTTATTTTAAAATTTTGATTGAAATGCCACCGCGAGAAAAGGCCCTTTATTTGTATCTTGGTATAAATCCTTATAAAAATAAATTACTTGATATTTAAGACTGTTTCAATATCTTTATATAACTTTTTGAATTATTAAATTCGGACATTCCATTCGAAAGATATCACAAGTTTAAAAATGTTAGTATATTGGAGTAGTTAGTATATTCAAAACAGCTTCGTGACTGACTTAGTAGTTCTTATCATTTTTGTGAATAACATAAATAAATTGTATGTAATTAATTATAAATTAATTAATAATTATATTATTAAAAATATTATTATTTATTCATATAAATATAAATATCAAAGAAAAATAATTACTGTATAAATAAAAAATAATTAAATAATTATAATTGCATAAGTTGATAAAAGATGATATAGATTAATGATGCAATAGATTTACCGCGGCAGAGCGCCACAGTTGATTTTTTTTATTATATCCTTCCCACTTCCCCTAATAATACAGAACACGTCAAAAACAATTTATCATCCGCATAGTCGTCAAAAGTTTAACATGTTTAAGTCACATTTTACTATTGCTGATTGTAAAATGACATCGCTAATGTTTTTTTTTTTTTTTTTTATGCGAAAAGTTGTCAAACGAGCAGACGGTTCACCTGATGATAAGTGAATACCGCCACCCATGGACATCTGCCACTCCCGAGGGTTACAGATGCGTTGACAACTTTTTGAAAATTGGGCTCCGGCTACCTCACTCACCAGACGAAACGCGAAAGTATTTCTCATACTTCCACTTTACGCTGGTCTTCTGTGAGGTCGTGGTACTTACCCGGACGGGCCTGCCCATTCGTGCAACAGCCGAGGCTGCTGCGTGGCCCTACCATCGTAGAAAGGTTAGTAGTTAAGTAGGTTTTAATCTACGTTACCGAGTTACCGACAACTTATTATGAAAGACAGCGTAACGATCGACATTTGAAACGAACGAAACGTGTTAATATCTTCGATCGATTTGTATCGCTAACCGTTCGTTGCGCACTCCCCTTGTTTCATATGCATGGTGGGTTATTGGAGCGTCAGTTAGCACGATTGCCTCTCTTTAATATTCATATATCTACTACTTGCACGAAAGTATGACCAAGAGAATGATGAAAGCACAGACTAGGTATGTATTGAAAAAAATGTATAAAATGTAGAGAGAAAATAAAAAATAAATGCGTGAGTGTCGTGTAACGCTCAGTTGGAACGAAATTCCTTTAGTAGTATATTATTATTGATAATCGTATTTTATTTCCAATAACTAAAATTTTATCTCCTGTGCCAGTACTCTTTGTTTGTGAAGAAGACTTTAAATGTAATTATGATAACGGTTTAATTAACTACTTTGCACTGTTAATTAACGGCCGTGGTATTTTCGTAACGATTCGGTTGTGACGGAATAATTCCTACATTTTTTTTGGACTATCCGCCGAATCTGTTCCAAAAAGTTATGTGTAAAGCCTTTGTTTCCCCACCTGGACAAGAATAGCTCTCTGTGCAACCCTATTGCTTATAAGCGGACTTTTTGATTATGTCTGTGGTAGGGCCACGCAACAGTGTTCGCTGTTGCACGAATGGGCAGGTCCGCTAGTACCACGACCTCACAGAAGACCGGCGTAAAGTAGAAGTGTTACACTTCTGCGTTTTGTCTGGTGAGTGAGGTAGCCGGCGCCCACTTTATTAAAAGGTGGCAACGCATTTGCAACCCTACGGGTGTTGCAAATGTCCATGGATGGCGGTTATAACAACAGGTGAACCGCCAGCTCGTTTGTCACTTTGTCACATTAAAAAATGTCATTTTAATATCACTCAGAAAAGTAAGTTACTTTAACTATTTTAATTTATTGCCCAGTGCTACAAATAGGTGTTTTAAATGGTTAATAACTTCAACTTGGTTCCACAAGATTTTTAAATTATTTAATGTCGTTTCATTGACAGGTTTATTATGTTAACGGCAAAGTATCAGTTTAAAATTCTTTAGTTTGTTGTATAAAATAACTCTGTTGCAATGAAAAATTTTATTGAAATTTAAAAAACTTAAATATCATTAAAATAAACTACCGACATTTCAAGCGCTTTTCATCAACTTATCATGGGATGGTGTGTATATAATCGCCCAACCGGGTCAGTACCACGTAACATCGAATAAATTATCAGTTTTAAAATGTAAGCGAGGAGTAATATGAAATTTATTCAAAACAATTAACTTAATCCTACTTTTAATCGTTAGAGATGATATCTTAAGAATTTCAAGAGAAACGTTAAAACAATAAATGACTAGACATAAATGTATTTTAAATGCAACGCTTCCTCGACTTTATGCAACTCGTGTTTAATTTTCGTTCGCAAATTTGCATTGCCGCGTTTCCGGTTTTTACGTCCGCTAAGAGATAAGCCGAGCGCTGATCGCTCGAATACGAATTAATCGAGAATCACTCGGCGATACTCAGCGATTGGAGATTAACGAATAATGGCGATACGTAGTGCCAATGGGCTCACGCGAGGGTAACGGCCCGTTCCGATCTGAAAGTCACGGTGTTTCATTTTTTCCGAGCGTTTGCTGTACAAATGTTTGCTCGCGTTCTGCCGTACCCGTTTCTTGCATAATTTATGCTGCGGCAATTTCTCCGAAGCCCCCCGAAGCCAGACCACGCTGCGCTAAAGGTTTAAAGTCCACACAGTTCTGAAGCTGAGTTGTCTGCCACAAATGGGCTTCGAGAACTTAAATCTTTTGCGACAGCCACGCAACAGTCTTCGCTGTTGCACGATCGGCGGGTCCATCCAGAACAGCTTGAAGTCGAAATTTTGTACTTCTGGGGTTCGTCGGCTGAGTGAGGTAGCCGGGGCTCACTTTATTATAAGGTCGCAACGCGTGTGCAATCATACGGATGTTGCAAATGTCAATGGGCGTTGGTAATTAAGTGTACCGCGCTTGTTACCTCCTCACATTAAAAAAATATCAATCAGCAAGGATTTGTCAGCTGGCATGTCGTTTGTATAGTTTTTATGATTGCAGGTTTGAAATCCTATATGTAGAGACAAAAACAAATGCGTGCCGAAATGAGTATTTAATTTTTCAGGCTTGTTATGCAGAAAAAGTTATGGTTTAAATTTTTCTCCTAATAAAGTTGAATGCTTTGTCCGATGTTACGATTACCTACGCGATAGACAATCGAATAAAACTTCCGATCGAGCTTCCTTTAACGAATGAGAATGGCTGTAAACAGAAAATAGCGAGTGACCAATCAGTCAGCATAACTCCGATTCCAACTTTCCACGATAATGAGTAGGTTAAACGATGATATGTAACTGCTGTCTAATCAAATAATGAAGAAAGAAATAACAAAGTAAATAAATTACATTTCCTTCTACATTATGTACAATGACAGTGGTGAAAATATGATTACAATTCAAATGGCGTTAACAATTCACTTTTTGTCGTACCGCCGTTAACTAACAATAGACGAGCTTGTTCCAGAGCCATCTGGCGTCGGGTAGAAACGTTGGGAAAATCTGTCTAGAAAAAACGGCGCGTAAGTAATTGTTGTGGCATTTTCTCCGGTAGACGTGCGGTCACATGTCACAATAGTGTCAATGTTACGGTGTCAACGGTCGGCAACTCTTTCTTACAATGCGCGTTCCAACTAGACGTATTTATAAGCTAATTACGACACGATTAATTTGAAAATAATCGTTTTAATATGATCTACTAGCTGCTGCCCGCGACTACGTCTCCGTAGAATAGGCTAAAGGCGTAACATTCAGACACAAAGACAGTTACATAAAATATGTATATAAATTATAGCCTATGTCTTATTCTGATGTATAACCTATATTACTGTAAAGTTTCATTAAAATGCATTCAGTAGTATTTGCGTGAAAGAGTAACAAACATCCATCCATACATACTTACAAACTTTCGCCTTTATAATATTAGTAAGGATTTCAAACATCTATAATTCTTATCTACCTGTTTTATTTACCAATATATAATCGGTGATGTATCGATTATATATTGGTAAATAAAAAAAGATATTGATAACGTTCACTTATTTGCTATTTAATTTATAATAAGAGAAGCCAGTCCACGGGTCGTCCGCTTGAGGACCTCTTCCGCCGAAGCTGTCGAAGCCGCCGGGCCAATAGCAACATCAGAATGATCAATTCAAAGAGTTTAACCATCCTTTGGCAACTTAATTAATAACATTTGAAAACCCATTTGACGGCTGATGAGTTAACATCTACGATGATTCAGAAACCGGGCGTAAACGTCTCAAAAAGGGTCAATCGAAATAAACAGAGCTTCAGCTCCGGAGTTGGGACCCCCGTCGATTTTAATAGTCACGCCATAATTAGCGGCAGTCGATACTCGTTCCAATTACGTAATCGGAGCGATATCACCGGGGTGCGATAAGACACGTGTGCTTGTGAAACGCAAAGCTTCTAAATACAGAGCTGTTTCGTAATCGGCTGGGACGGAGCCAGTTTCGAACCTACCACCTATCAGCGGTGAAACAGCGAAAGTGCTACGCCAGTGTCATACGGCAAACGGGCGACATGATACGAGCAAATGAAACGCGACGCTTGCCGTGAGTCACGAGAGCTCAGCGGTTTGCGATTTATTTTTATTTTTCTGTATGTTGACATCATTACGTGAGGAAGATTTGATCGCGATTGTTCATTGTATCGCGCGGCTAGCGCGTTACTTTTTTGAATACGAATGTATGAGCAAAAAATTCTCGGTTCTGAATAAATAGGCAATTATCTTGGTTGTTGCAGGTTTTAATGTAATATTCTATTTTAATATACTCGTTTAATTTATATTATTAATATTTAATGCTATATGTAACAATTTATGCATTATTTGCAAATAAATAAAGGAAAAACTACAGAGAAAAAAATAAACGCCTGAAAAAGAAATTTATTGTACCCTAAAAATTTTCTAATGATCAATTCAATAGCTTTGCCATAGAAGTAGATCAGATATTTCATTTATTGCCCTTTTACAGACAGATTCTGACGGATATTCCATTAATTTCTCATAATTTAATTAATTTTAAAATTATAAATATGTAATGGTTTTGTAATCGATTATAATTTATGACAGAAAATGGTCAGAGCTTTTACTTACAGGGTATAAAGTTGTTGATGTTTATGGATAATATAAACCGATTAACTTACAGAGTGCTAAAATAAATGTTTATCTTGCATAACAAGATTATCAAATTATTTCCTAACTTGTTGCCTTATAGAGAAACATGGGCGAATTTTTTATATAATTTTGTAAATTCAAAATTAATTACGTTTGTGAAGATAAAAGTGAAAGAAAGATATTTCAATATATTGTAATACGTATTTCTAAATAATCTTTTGAATTCCGTCTGCTAAAAACAGAATACAGTGATTAGAAGTTTCCATGGTTAGATAATTTTATACTGTGTACTTTAAATGAAATTTAAATCTATAAAAATTATATTTTATTTATAAAACAACCGACATGCCGTTCTAGCGTCCGGTAAGTTACTAGTCATTTCCTTTACGCGATGAAACAGGAGCGTAAAATTATGAACGAACGCGTAATCAAATTATCAATAATGTGATGCCAACAAGCGGGCGGTGTCATTAAACTGTCTTGCCTATGTGAAACTGGTGTATGAACGGAACGAGACAGTGGGCACTTTCGCCCAGATGTGAAATGCGCCTAAGCTCGCCAGTGAGATGTCGGCGTGCGTCGCGCGCGCTTGACTGAACCGAATTAAAATTCGAATGCTTCGATCGATTTCGTGTTTTTGAATTTCGAACGTTTTACTTTTTTTCTCGATTCTTAGTTTTTAAACACGCTCGTGCGCCAGTGACCTGTGAGTTTGTGAATGACCCACTTTTTGTTAAGCAAAATGTGTCCGTCATTACCGCATTTATTGGAGAACGATTAGATAGCTTCCACTCACCAGTGAAGAGTTGATGTGAAAGTGAATCTGTTTATAGCTTAAATATATTCTTGATTCTTGAATGTAGTCTGTTGGAGAATTTTTCCAAAATGACACTCAACAACGCCACGCCTCCTTACACTCGAATGACAAACAAATTGTTCGGTAAGAAGAGTAAGAAAAACAAGAGATATCAGAAAGCAAAAGCGGGAACTTACTCGGGCCGAGAGCGGTAATATTTTTTTTAATATTTTGGTTCATTTATAAAATAAACCAAACGAGCTTTTTAACGAAACCGTTTCTCTGTTATCGATGTACTGCATCTGTTCGTTAAAAGTATTTTACCATAAAATTGAAAGCAATAGCATAACAAACATAACATTATTTTTCCTGCCCTTGTCACAACTTTGTATTTGCTAGTCTGCCAAAAGTCCATGTCATCAACTTTCCTCGAAATAAACACCCAGACCTCAATCAATGTGCGGGAAACGAACCCACGACCTCCGGCGCCGAAGCAGCCAAATGCGAAAAACCCACGGCACTTCTAACCATGTGGCGTAGCAGATGCATTGGTAATCTTTAAAACATTAGGCATCGGTTACTCACCCTCCAGAGAAACGCAAATTTATACATATAAAACTTCTACTACAGTGTAAGTACCACGACCTCGCAGTATACAGGCGTGAAGTGGAACTGATAGTTCAGGTCATAGTTCATTTCGTCTGGTGAGTAAGGAAGACGGGGCCCATTTTATTAGAAGCTGGCAACACATAACCGTATGGGTGTTGCAAATGTCCATGGGCGGCAGTTATCGCTTAACATCAGGTGAACCACCAGCTCTTATTTAAATTTAATTATTTTAACTAGCACCTAAGTTACATTTTTGCATGGAACTGTCCTTGAGACACAGGTTTCAAAGTTAATGTAGTGATTTACTCTGCTTACGCTAATATTTTACTAAGTTTGGTAAATTTGTAACTAATTCTGTAATATTACATATATATATATATATATATATATATATATATATAATAATTCTGTCTGGTTTTACTTTTGCGATTGTGATGAAAACATCCACAGTTTTAAAGTATTAGAAACGTAAGAAAAACCCAGATCTCCTGGGTTAAGAAGAACTTCATAACTTATACATAATTTGAGATAAGATATAAACCCGCAATCTTTTATGCTACGAGCTTGCTATCGCGGTAATCTCCATTTAATAATATCTAAAAAAATGTTAGATAAACTTGTAAATAAGGCATATTAAATGACGCTAATCATTGCTGAAAAAATTTTATCTACATATTTTAAGTTTTATCTTAATTGCACTTACGGTAAAAATTAAAGTTAAACAAAAAAATGTGTGTTTGGTTTTTTTTAAAGAACTGTCGTTCCGTATGCTTTCCTATAACGTTGATCCCTATTATGAAACATAGTTGTTTTTGTTCACGTTTTGTACGTACGGCATCGAAGGTTGCCGAATGAAGGTATAACTTATACTTGGTTTTTTATGTTTGAGCCAATTGAAAATGTATCCAGGAACTCCATCTTTACATTTCCTTTAATGGAATCGCTACGTTTTACGTAAAGGAAAGTAAGTAGTGATGGTTTGTCGCATTAAAGTCTTAATATTGGGAACTGGAAATCATTATTCAACCGCCGTTACTAAATGGAGCAACCCGACTTCGCAATTATGTAAGGAATCGGCGGCCTTTCCGAATTCTTTTACGATTCCTTTAGTTTCCTTAACAGAGTGCTAAGTGATTTACGTGTTGGTCATTATAAAGATGGGAGTTTTAGGATGTTTTCCTAGTTTAAAATTGTTGTCATTGGACATCATTTGGTTTGTATTGGTACACCAAATGTATGTTCAATTAATTCATTTCAATTTAAAAGCTCAATGAAATGTGGTAGCATTAGTGTCACTATCTAAACCTTTAGAGTTAGAATGTGTCAAAGGAAGTTTTATATTTCGACAATAGTAAGAGTTTTAAAATCATTTGTTTACCACCTTATTCTAGATTCGATTTGTAGTCCATCTGTCAGGATTGCGATTTTTTCCAAGTTTGTTAATCTAGTTGATCTGGTCGGGCGGTGTTGATTTTCAATTAATTTATGTATATTTGTTTATTATACAATGAGATTCATATTGTAGGAGAGTCTTTTGTACTATGGCAGTTGTACATTTCCGAAAAGCTCCGAGCTTTTTAAATTGTTATTTTAATGGTAATCAAAGCCCCCTCTATCAACTCCAACGTGAATTTTGCTGTGGACTGTGATTCCCGGGAGCTTAATAATATAAGAATTTTATTTATAAACTTTACGCTTTTTAATTTAGTTTAATGTCTATTTATTTAACAAAATATTTCGTGTCACAAATATTTCACTGCAAAAACTAGATTCTGATATTAACTTCATACGTATAAAATAGTTTTAATCTTTTATTGCTTAGCTTTCAATATTATTAAATAGCATTACGCAAGATAACATTAACCTAATTCGGTAATAGCATTGTTCGTGCTGCTTTGGGAAATGGTTCCAAAATGTTTTCGCCTACGTAACGTTATTGTTAACACCGGCTGCTAGTTAATATCTTATGGCGAGTGGCAAAATACTCAGTCACACGTCTATCTGTTAGAGGCATCATTAACGGCTATGCATATAAATGTATTGGCTAAATTATTGTGATCGTTGCGCCCAATGATTGTGTTGTTAAAAAACAAAAAAAAAATGCTTCAATTCGAAAAAGTCATAAAATCAAAATCATTTATTTGTCCATATTAGAAACAAACAATTCATCTATCGACAGTCATTTGTTTTTAAATCTACCTTTTCGTGATGAGGTTTTCCAACGGAGGAGAAACAGGCGAAAGAAATATTACAAATATTCTTTTTTGTCATGTTTTTTCCTCTAAAAATTAAACATATTTAACTTATTTTTAGAAATAGCTTAGGAGCGATCAACTCATTCCTTAGTATAACCAATGTATTCATTTATATTATAATAAACCTTTTTTTTAATTTTTCTTTATCAATTTATTTAACTGGTTAATAGGCACGCTTTGCGCATTTACAGGTGTTTTGTTGTAGAAGCGTGGTGTATACGCTTGAACGAGCTACTTACTCTTTCTAGTTTAGTAGCTGCCAATATAGAGTGAAATAACATGTTTATTGATATTATGAGCCGTGATAGCTCAGTGTACAGGCGCTTGCTTTTAATTAAAAGTACTCGAGCAAACTGAATTGAAATTCCGGTTCCGGGGACCAATACAATTATTAATTTTAAGTGATGATTTAAGATGTGCTCGGTGGATCTTTTTGAAACAATTTAGAAATAATTACAAAAAAAAATGTTACGAAGTCCGCCATAAGTTACAGGTCGCGTGGTGGACTATGCCCTGATACCCTCTTTACAGAGGAGGCCTTTGCCCTGCAGTGGGACATTTATAGGACGTTACTTTGCTTTTTACTTTTTATCTACACATTTTAAATACGGCCTTTATCGGAGAAGCTATGTCATCGTCTCCTTTACATAGAACGACCTTGGGAAAAGACCGTCAAATTTAGGGGAACTGACTTAGAGAGCCGTAGAAACATTTTTCGTATTATCCCTCAAATTGCTCGTCATTACGAGGTTACTACGTCACTAAGTTAGACTTATCGCAACTGTAAACACAAAGCCGATGAACGTTTTATATGCGCGTCTATCAACAAGCGTTCCCTGTGACGTCATGCCCTCGGGTCGTCGCGCTCGAGTGAAAACGATTCGAGATAAAAGTGAAACGTGAGAAAGCGCGGCAGGTGGATGTGTCGGTTTCGCGCCGAGGGGGCCCATTGACTGCAACACCAAGATTTCGGAGGTCGTTCACGTAACGGGTTGATATCGATATCGAACAGATGTGAACGAAATGAAGTACATTTTAGGGTTCCATACCCAAAGGCGGCTAAAACGGGACCCTATTACTGAGAGTCCGCTGTCTGTCCATCTGCCACCAGGCTGTATCTCATGAACCGTGATAGTTAGACGTTTGCAGTTGCGTGTGCAGATGTGTTTTGATTACAAATAAAGATTATTATTATATTCGTTAACGCCTCGTCTGTGTTTTTACTATGTAGTTTGACGTACCAAACAGTCACGAACATTTAAAGAAAATAAATATTTTTAATCTGTATCACCCATTTATTACTAGCAACCCCGCTGCACTCCTGCTGTCATTGAAAGTTTAAAGTAAAAAATTAAAATTATGTACATAATAGTTACTTCATAGCAATATTTTAAAAGGGGTGGGAAGAAAAGAAGCTGTAATTATTACATGTTTCAAGATAGAAAGGGTGGTTTGTACACAGACGAGGCGTTAACTTCATATAATTTTGATCGAAGGTCATTTACAGGTAAGTTACTTTGATCAATCAATTATTATTAATAATAATTAATTTACTGAAATCTAACGGCATTAGCGTAAGCGGCCATTTTGCAATCTTGTTGGTTTTGTGTATTGTTTTAGAAGAAAAGAAAAAACTGCCGCTCGTATGTAAACCCTTTGACGCGAGAGGGTTCAAATATGATAAGTTACGAAAACCTCTGGGAACAAAGTAAAGTTTGGAATAGCATAAATAGATTTATGTCACTCTAACCTTTACATTATAAACGGGGCAAAGGCTTCTAGACAGAGGTTAGACATGGTCAGTTACGATAAATACAGGGCTTGATACTCTGGCTTTTAACGTGCGTCTCTAAACGTGCCAAGTCCGAAGCATTGCTTAGTTTGGGCCTACATAATGTTATGTAGAAATATGTCCAAAAAATATCGCTGCGATCTCGATGCCAGGGACGCTTGCGGTTCGTGCCACAAAGATTACGGTGGAAGAGCCATGCAGCGGCCTCGGCTGTTGCACGAATAGGCAGGCCCGTCCGGGTAAGTACCACGACCTCACAGAAGGCCGGCGTAAATTGGAAGTATGACAAATACTTCGTCTGGTGAGTGAGGAAGCCGGAGCCCAATTTTCAAAAGGTTGTCAACGCATCTGTAACCCTCGGGTGTAGCAGATGTCCATGGGTGGCGGTATTCACTTACCAACAGGTGAAACTTGTGCTCGTTTGGCCACTCTTTACATAAAAAAAAGATGACGCTAGTCGCGCGATCACACAAGTATTGAACCTAAACCCAAGAATCCTCATCATCATCATCATTTCAGCCTGTTTGAGTGCACTGCTGAACATAGGCCTTCCCCATAGACTGCCACGAAGTACGATCCTGAGCCACTTGCATCCATCGACTTCTCGCACATTTGTACAGGTCGTCACTCCATCTAGTGGGGGGTCGGAATACCCTGCGATGGCCAGTACGAGGCTCGACCTCTTATTCCCCAACTGTTTATGCATAACTTTTCGTAATAATTTAGTTTAAAAAAAAAAAAAAAACAAAATGGAGTACATTATACGGTATTGGATTTAAAAAATGAACGTTGTGTTTATGCCTCCGTAGCTTTCCGCATTTACTTTCAGCAGTGGAGTGACTCCCTACTATTTGAATTCTGCTGAGTTGTAAGACTTGTATGCAAGATGTTTTTCTCGTAATGTTTTCGTTCACTGCTGAGCACGTAATAAATCAGCATATAAAATTGCAATTAAATAATTCGATTGTTAACGGAACTGGGTTTTGAAATCAGGTCGCCCGAGTATACTGAATTCAAAGCGACCACTGAGGCACCACGGCTCATTTGATGATGCAATGTTATAATCCGTAGATTTCCGCAAAGGAAAGTCTTGATAAATTGAGAGCCGATATCAAGCTCAATGTTTGGCCCCCCATTCATGAAGATATTCGTTGAATTAAGTTTTTATTCCCCGCGAGATTGAATCAAATTGTAAGACTGCGAGTTAAAACATTACAAAGCTTTTGGTATTGCATATCGCTACATTGTTGATTATGTAAGGTTTAGGTTTCGTTTGCGAAACATTCTTTACAAAGTTTCGTTCGATATCTCTTTCGCATGCTTTTGTATTGTTTCTCTGTTTTGTTGGAATTACAATTGATATTGGTGCGGTGTTACTATCATTGTTCATTTTACTTACGGGTTATTTAATATTGAAATGACTAAAATCAATAATCGTATTCAAGTTTCCTTGGCAGGAATTACCCGAGTACAAAAAGTCAATGCACTCTATTGGATTTTACACGTAAAGCACCGGATGTATCAATGAAGTGATACAATCAAATGCAATATGCAGATTATTTTTTTGTCTGTTAATTTCTCTCACCGAATGAATCTTTCGTTATCACAAAATGTTTAAAGCATAATAAAACTGGCTGTTCATGTTTTAATTTGTTCTTTTTAAAATTGTTTGGTTTGTATTCTTTTAAATTGTGTTTTAAAATACATTCACCAATATTTTTACAATCATATAGACGGTATAGTATTGACACTTACTAGAACAAACAATAAAATTGTTTAAAATTATTGAATAATAAACATATTGCGGAATTTAGAATAGTATTTATAATTACAGAATGAAAGTCAAACTACGAAATAAAATAAATTTATTGTACATTTAGTATTGAGTCTTAAGAGGTCGCGAGTTCGAATCCTAGTGGACTATATCGACGTGTTTTCTTACGTGGTAAAATTACTGTCTTTTTTGTAAGCCATGAGTATGATAGGTTTAACACCCGTCAGCTACCGTGAGAAATTGTTTATTGCTGGATGTAAGTTTTTTATTTTTGTATGGAAATGCTTCTGCTATATAATTAACTGCTTCTTGCATTTCAATGAGGCTGAATTCGTGATTAGCAGTGCCTGTTGATTTTTAAATTCTCTAGGCAAAACTGTTGTTTGCGTTAAAAGTAACTGTGTTATAACTAGTCTTCGACACTAATTTTTAAGCTACTCATGGTAATTTTAAAATTATTCTATTATTACTGTAACTTTATTAAATCATTGATCCTTTTTAACCCGTGACGTATGACATCTTGAAAGCTAACGTAATCGAGATGGTCCTTAGTTTCTATTTTATGACGATCTCTCTTGGCGTTCGATTAATCATCAGCTCATTTACTACTTAACAAAGGTTTCACTAACATTAAGTACACCTGGTTATTTCGAAACATAAAGACACACAGTTGAACCTACGCGACAATAAATGAACACGCATATGGAGGATAACTTTTTAAAATTGTATCAAAAATTTACATTCTTTAAACATTATTTACAGAGTTATTAAATTTTCCAAAACAAAGAATTTTAGACCCTTACGTATAAAACTGTAACGTAAAGTTCATTTGTAAAGGTCACAAAGCATATTAATGGGTTGAATGAATTTAAAAGAGACAAAACATACTGCTAGAAGGAGAAGCTTGTAATGCGACGCCGTGGCAACGAATGAAAAAGTCTCTGAATGTATGAAACAGTCAGTTGTAGTTGTATAGGATGTTACAAATTTTGTTTCTTTTTTACTTAATTAGTTTGTTTGAAAAAAAATATTATGGTTTTTTTTTAACGTTAATATTTTTTTATAATTATTGGCATGTAGCGTTAGACGTGTGTTCATTTATTGTCGCGATGGTAACGACACGCTGTATAGATTGGATAGAAAGGTTCCTGAGATACGGTTTTGTATGGGCCGTAGATCGGAGTGTAGAACGACCCTTACTAGATAGATGGAGTGACGATCTTTGCAAATGTGCGGGAAGTCGATGGAAGCAGGTGACTCAGGATCCTGACAGTCTGTGGGGCCTATGTTAACAAATAATTTACTTATTTTCCTAACTAAGCCATTGAAGCCGAGCAAACAAAACTGCTCAGGCGTTTCGTATTGCGCCAAAATAACAAACTCTTCTTCGATTTCAGTGCTAACACGGCGATGGATAATGACGTCACGCCTGTATACCTGGCGGCCCAAGAAGGCCACCTCGCTGTGCTGAAGTACTTGGTGCTGGAGGCGGGCGGGCGGCTGGATGCCAGGGCCCGCGATGGGATGCTGCCCATACACGCGGCTGCGCAAACCGGTTGCCTGGACTGCGTGAAATGGATGGTGGGTAAATTGAATCCACAATCAAACTGATAACTTCGTCTCAATCGGGCGGACGATGCACGCCAGTTGTTGCGCTGATAATACTAACCTTTGTAAGTGCCATTAATGGTTTTGGCAGTGGTAGGGCCACCATCCGTGAAACAGCGAAGACTGTTATTTATTTGAGATATTACTACTATAATTGAAGACGTAAATGAAATTGTTCTAATATTTATAGCATTTGGAAATAAAAAAACAACCTCAACTTTACTATCTATAATCAAGGTTGTTCATTATAACATGTATACAGACATATATGTATGTATTTTGTATTTTTTTATTAAAAACATTGCCCTTTCTTTAGGATAACAGTATCCTGTGACGTATAAAGACGTTTTACAAACATACATTTCACTTGGACAAATACCCAAATGCGAAACAGCTAGTCACTGTGGGTCACACAAATAGTGGTTCCGTGTGGGAATCGAACCCACGAGCCCCCGCCGAAGACAATACTTTACCAACTGCGCCACAAAGTCTTCAAGTATGCTTGACTCTAGACTGTAAGTAACAGCAGTAAATTACCATCATAACAGATTTATGGATCACATTCTGGGAATAATAGAAGTAAATTTAATTGTTCTAACATATTATCATTTCTTTAAAGAAAACATGTTTGCTTGCCTTTTTACAAATTAAGGCGAGAAAAGTGCACTTGTTTCTTAATTGTGATCATTCGTTAGCAGTACTGTTAATTTCTTTATGTCACCTTACCGGAACCGAAGCATTCTAGAGTAATAAGGAAATCTCACGGTAAATTGCAATGCTTTTGCAAGAGAAAAGCGGATATCTGAGTAGTATTTGATTTTTGTTATTAACTATTTTATTAATATAAAATGTAAAGTTTAGAAACCGTATGGCGTTTCAGATGTGACTGAGGTCATACGCGGATTTTAAAGTTTTAAATAGTCATATTTATTTTAAGACCAACTGCTAATGATGACGAAGAACTTGTTAGCTGAAGGTCTGATGTAATACTATTATAAATGAAATCGTGTTAAATTTTATTTATATGGGACTGATTTAAAACTTATTTTCGAGACGTGCATTGTAGAACACTTTATTGTCATCTGATTATGACGCCTACCGATGAGATACTAATTATTTTACTTTATATTATATCGTTGTCATTTAGCTTGGTTCTATTTACGCTCCATTTATAGATTGACACTGCAATTTTTTTTAATGTAAAGGAGGCCTTAGTGGGCGTTATACTGTGTATTGGTACAGCATACTACCCTACCAGGATCGCATAAATATGTTCAGATATGGAAAGCAATCGAACTTTAATTACGGGATTTTCTCTTGTTTTTCATTGTGAAAAGACTTACGCAATACATGTAGATAATACACAATCACTACTGACAGACTGCCGTCATTAAGTTATTATGCAGAGGAAATATTTACGTCATAGCGGAATATCGCAATGTACGTTTCTCCATTAGTGTTATTAGACCATTATTGGTTCTGACACTCACGATTTCATTGTTCCCATAGGAGATATTAATTGCACTAAGATTTCTAACGTTGACGCGTCAAATTTACACATTTAATGAAATCGAATCTAGAACTTTCTAGTATGAATATTTTTAAAACGAGTATAGAAGAGAGTAATTAGAGGTTTAACGTTTTTAGAAATATTGTTTGAAAAAATGTTATTGATAACAATGACATGTTCCGGTGGACTGAAATTAAGAAGGATAATTAGTGCTAAGTCTATAGAATCAAATGTAAATATTGGTTTGCTGGCAAAAACTAAGGCTTTATTATGAATATGTATATTATGACATTTTCTTTTGTTTTTGACTAGTAATTCTGTGCTTACAATTGGGCATATAATTAAATTCAATTCTCACGCGTTTTTTTCTTAGCGCGATTATGGTGTATAGGAATTTGGTGGATATCTTATTGGTTTTTCATTCTTCCCGTAAACAAATTATCCAAAAACATGCTTTTTTAATTTATATTTCAAATGGCAGCTTTAATTTAGACTAGATCTAGTTCCATAAATGGAGAGTACTCGTAAAGTTTTATTAAGTAGGATGCGTTACTAACCGGAATAATAAACATTTTATAGTACAATTATTATGCTTGTTCTTGATAACAGTTTTACAGCCATGTCGCCCTACTTGGAATAACTGTTTGTTATTAGCTTATTCATGCTTGCTTCTCCAATAATATTTGTGGCTTTGAGTTTCGTTCGTTGAATCAGGAAACTGGAGGTCCACCATCAGCGTTCGGCAACACATTTGCATTATTTTATTTTTAACATACTATAAATTGATAAACTTATATATTATAGGTACTTATAATTAAGAAAGTGTAGTGCACATGATTTATATATACATATTATACATAGGCATAGATCTATATATATATATATATATATATATATATATATATATATATATATATATATATATATATATATATATATATATATATATATATATATATATATATATAAATAGATACATATATATTATACATAGGTGTCATATTAGTAAGGATGAAGTACATCGATGTAACTATTCACGAGAACTGCTGCCGACAAACTGCATCACAGTTTGGCAGAGAATAATTTATGTTATTTTACTTTATTACTGGATTGAATAATAATAAAAAAAAAACGCCTCACTGACCATCAGATGGGCCGCTTTCATAGTCACAATATCTTTGCAAATAAAACAATTGCAGTAGTATTGTTGGTGTGATCCCGAATAATCTGGTATAAGCGCTTATCCAATGTTTAAAATTTTTTCCGATGTTATCTTCATTAACGAAGTGAATGAAGAAACACTTTATTTGTATATGAATTATATAATATCTAATGTATACGAATCTAAAAAATGAGTTTCAAGCGTTTCATAGATAATGAACTCAATGAATGAATATTTGTAATTCCTGTATAAAAATGACAGAACATTTAAAATGAAAAGGATCGAGAACAACAAAAATTGCACCAGAAAGTACTGGTATGCATTAACGTTAAGAATACGCATTAAAGAAATGAATGATTTCTATTGCGTTTAATTTAATTCCAGAAATTTAAAAAAATTACTATTTACGAAAAGAGCTACATTAAAAATGATTTCCAAGCGGATTTACAGAACTACTTCTATCCTTTTCTAGATCGTCGAACGTGGCGTGGACCCTAACGCGAGGGACGGAGACGGAGCTACCCCGCTCCATTTCGCTGCGTCCAGAGGCCACCTGTCTACCGTGCGCTGGTTGCTTCGCCATGGCGCCAGGCTTCACTTGGACAGGCACGGCAAAAGCCCCATCAACGATGCAGCCGAAAACCACCATCTAGAGGTAATCACCCCCATCACGTTTCCACTGTGGATAAGTCATCGAATTCTATTGTTGCTGCATGAATAGCCATCTGCATCCATCGACTTCCCGCGCAATGGCTCAGGTCGTCACTCCATCTAGTTGGGGGTCGTCCCACACTGCGATGGCCAGCACGAGGCTGCCACTCGAGAACCTTTCTTCCCCAACATGGATGCAGGTGGCTCACGATCTTTACGGTGGTAGGGCCACGCAGCTGTCTCGGCTGTTGCACGAATGAGCGTGCCCATCCGGGTAAGTACCATGACCTCACAGAAGACCTGCGTAAAGTGGAAGTATGACAAATACTTCCGCGTTTCGACTGGTGAGTGAGGCAGCCGGAGCCCAATTTTCAAAAGGTTGTGAACACATCTGTAACCCTCGGGTGTAGCAGATGTTCATGAGCAGCGGTATACACTTACCATCAGGTGAACCGTCTGCTCGTTTGGCAAATTTTCTCATAAAAAAAAAAGACGATCGTGCTTCGTGGTAGTCTGTGGGGCTGGCCTATGTTGACAGTGGACTCAAACAGGCTGAACAGATGATGATAGGCTGACTAAATTAAGTAATATTTGAACATCATTTTGCTATTTTGTGTGATACACATGGAATGTGTCCCTATGGAAGTGTTTTGATTGTTCACACTTTTATTAATAAGAAAACCATTAGAAAGTGAATGAGCCTTTTATGTATATATATATACAGCGTGTCGTTACCATCGCAACAAAAAACGAACACACGTCTAACGCTACTTGCTAATTATGACTCCTATACATTTTGTAATACGTTTTATAAATATATTAAATATAAAAAGATTTTAATTTTAAAAGTGGAAAAATAATTTCCTTTACAGAAATACTGTACAAATATAATATAATATCGCGCATTTAAAATTACGCATTATAAATTTTTCCTTAAATTTTTAACGATATAAATGAATGCGCATCATTTTGAGGTTAGATGTAAATGTTTTGATAGTTCAAACTTTAAATAATAATAAAAGCATTAGAAAGCGAATGAGCTTTTTATGTATTTCTCTAAACAATATGTGAGTATCTTAAAAAGAAAGCGCGACGAAAGCGCAAAAGAAATCTATGTTTTTATGGTTACATGGTGATACAACAGATAATCAAACTTGTGAATGGCGATTTGTTATGCAATGGATCACTAGTCTTGTGGTTGGTTAACTCTTATGCGCGGAATTCTTAAAGGCTGTGTTATCGTTGCTCGTCCAGTATACAACGTGCCGCATTAACTTCTAAGATATAGAGCGATCTACGCAGTTCGCGGCGATAATAACTTTATCTTTCACACTTCTGTGATTTCGAACAAAGCGCGCACGGAAGAAATTAAATCGTGTCCCAGTGCGTTACCTTACGACTTAATTAACCAAATGCCGCGAGATATTTAACTTTCTATAAGTTTACGGTCCAGTCTAGCGGAGACAATGGAGTATTGTTGCTTTAGTTGTGAGCTGTTTCGTCCTATCAACGTAAATCGTTAACCGAAAAGACGTTTAATTAAATTGAATGCTGTCTATAAAAAAACATATACGTGGGAATATTTAGAAAGCGTTGACTAGTGTATCTGTAGGGAAAGTGGTTCTTTTCAAAATTTTGCATTTGGGTCTGCGTTTAGGGCAGCAACTGGTAACTGTAGACTTTAGAGTCACGGGTCATATACAGCGTATCGTTACCATCGCGACAATAAATAAATATAAATATAAAGTAAGGATTTATAAGTGCGTGTGAGCGATTTATGTCAGCAGTACCCTGACATCTCGTCCGGGTATATAATAGAGTGCAGGAAAATATTAATAGAGTGCTGGTTTCATAAACTTTGAAATGAGTTTGTTAAACCGCAAACTGTGGGTGGACTTCTATCCTACAAAAGCGAAACTCCCAACAGGCGTTTTATCCATTTTATTATTAAAACTGTTGATTCCATAAAACTTAATTTTTTCAAACGCATGACCTTAAACCCTAACCATAACGTTACCACTAACAGACCATCACATTTCATTACAAAATATCCCTTTCTTATGTGAGAAGAAGGCAAGCGAGCTGACGGCTTACCTGATATTTGCAACAACTGTAGGGTTGCAGATGTGTGGCCATATTTAATATAGTGGGAAGAAGATTAACACTTCCACTTCACGCTGGTCATCTGTGAGGTCGTGGTACTTACTCGGACGGACCTGCCCATTCGTGCAACGGAGCAGACTGTTGCGTGACCCTCCACAGTTACCTTGCAAACACATGACGCAGGAAGATTCGCACGGCGAACAATACAAACGAATTGTGTTACAATTCAGTAACAATGGTTTAGTCATGTCCGTTCCATTGAATCCCATTTGGACACGGAGGTCAAAGTCATGGGTTTCGGTTACACAAGAACGCATAGCGTGCCATTCCAGTAAACTGATTTGACACAGACAACAATCAATAGATGCTATGATGAAAAATAATTCATTAGAACTTTTGTTTCTTAAATTGTGAACGTTCCATAGATGGCCAGTACGATGTTTGGTTTGTTTATAGTATTAAAATAATTTCAATTGATAACTATATTTCGTCATCACCTTATGTCCCTCCATGAAGGTTTGTTGTCTGTTAAGTTTCAGGCTAACATAATCAACGGTCTTGCTTCTGGACACATGCCAAAGCGTAAAGTAGTTAGTTCCCTACCCAACGTCATACGCTAGTTTTCAGGTTTTTAATAACATAAGGAAAAGGCATTGTGTTACGGGGACTTTATAAAACTTTATCCACTAGGGTAAAAGGAAAGGTATTCATGCAATAACGTATTGGCTCACTCACGAGTACTTCACATAAAACTTGATTCCGAACAATGTTGCAAATAACGTTGCATTTTTCAAAGAGAACTGTTATTATTTCGACATTGATGCTGTTTCAGATAGACGATAACATCTCCGTAATGACAATTTAAGAGTAAACAACCGGATCATGAGGTAACATGAAGAATTTTAAAAGATTGTAGCCCTGTCATCAAAGATCTAGGTTGTGGCAGAACAGCATAGTAATACGAGATCGACTCTTTATAATTGCAAATCAGTTTCCTACTGTGAATTATTCGTAAAAGCGGGTTAAAGTATGTGAGGGGGTTGCGATTATAAAGTAAAAAAAAACTTAATCCCTCCCATGATTATGAATATTTCGAGACTTTCAATTTTGATGCTATATAAAATAAGTATTTTATTCTACAGCAAGAGCCCTTTATGCCATGTTCTCGTAAAATAGAACGGCATGCTTTAAGTGCCTCAATTCACGACGACATATATATCTGATTGTATTTTTTATCTTCTTTAACCGGATCTATTGAGCCACCAACACGAAAAAAGAAAAATGTGAAGTAACAGCCTATATAAATATGTCCCACCGCTGGGCAGTCTTATTCAGTTCCCAGGGGCATATTTCACGCGGCCTTACTGCGGACCTGTTACATTTTTGGGAAATATTTGTTTTTTTTTATTATTATTCCGAAAACATGCAGGTTTCCTTACGATATTTTCTTTCATCGCAATTTCATCAGCTCGAGTACTAGCATTAAAGTCTCCATATCGTTTTGGGACCAGAAAAGTCAAACATTAGCCACATTAAAATGAGTAATAAAAGCAATCCACTAAGATTCGAATACGCGACTTCGGACCGCGAGACTTTCATAGCTATTTTTCTCCAATGCCATCGTTTGAAATTTATTGTATTTTAAATGGTAATTAAATATGTAACTCAGAAAAACATCCATTCGCTAAATAAAGCTTGTGTCTAATTGTTCGCAGTGTCTGAACGTGCTTGTAGCAGCCGGCGCGGCGGGAGATAACAAAAATCTGTCATCCTACAAAGCTATACACTCCTGCGCCTGTGCCCCCGGTGAAGGAAGAGTAAGTTGAATTTCATTTAAACACATGTTAAATGTATAAAAAAGCGTGTGTGTATTTATGTTCGGACGTAAGAAGTTATATATATAAGAAGTTAAGAATTATACTTCTTTAGAGTAAAGTCATTAAATGCTATTGATAACGATTTATCAACTTGTAATCCATACTTCCATACTATAATATTATAAATGCAAAAGTAAGTCTGTCTGTCTGTCTCGCTTTTACACCAAAACTACTGAACCTATTTAAATGAAATTCTGTACACAGATAGTCTAGAGCCTGAGAAAGAACATAAGCTATTTTTTAATTAAAAAAAAATGTTGTAAAGGGTTAACAATATCTTTCTTTCAATCTTTATCAAAAAATATATAGTTTCTAAAGAAAGATATTTATTTAAGGGCTTCAACGCGAGCGAAGCCGCGGGCGAAAAGTTAGTTATTAATAAACGTCAAAAAGTTGCTACGGGTTGCCATGGTAACGCTATATAATTCATGATGAAGTTGAATGCGTTTGCATCATGTCGCTTTTTGTATGTCGGTGTGCGCGCCGCTTAATACTTTTACGCTCATAATCATAAAAACGCTCATAATTTTTCCAAACGCGCCAAGAGAAGTATAGCTTAAAAAACTTTAGATAAAAAAAAATACACAAATTACAGTGCGCATTGGCCAACTGCGTGAACGACGTGGGCAGCCGCTCGCCATTCTACCTGCACGCCCCGGAGCGCGAGCTACGCGGCCCCCTGCAGGAGCGCCGAGGGTCGCTCCCCTCCACGGGCTCCAACTCCTCGGGCCGCTCGGGGCCTGCGGACGGCCTCTACGTGAACCCCATGCAGAGGAACTCCACCAGCGCGGTTCACCACAGCTCCGGTGAGGAGAGCACGGGTTGGTATCGAGTTTTGCTTGCGGTGCAGTTGTTTCGCCGATTTGGATGATCGCAGCAATGTCTTAAATATCATAGTGATGTTCTGTAAGCGTCGTTCCGTTGTTACGCGCCATTAACGCGACCACCGTAGCAAATGAACCGCGAAACGTCGGAAACGAAGAATCGGGAAGTTTTAGTCAACACTGACCGTCCACGGTCAGTTGAATTTCGCTATTCACGCGCATCGGACGTCACGTGGAGCTCTTTATTTCGTCTACTGAAGATGTGATAATTTTATAATGTAATGTTTAATTTGTTTTGCGTGTTGGTGGTAAATGTTATTTAAAAAGTCTCTTATTATTTCTGCCTTAAGTAGCAGAAGACTTAACGATGAATCAGTGCCTTTCTACTCTCGAGATTCAATAAAACCTTAATATTGAAACCACTTAAAATCGAATCCGTACTTGGTCAATGGCCCTTATTTGTGAAGGGACCAATTTCGGTTTGAAGTGCTGGTACATTCTTTGGTCGCTATCACAATCAGCTTTTGTTATAAGTCAACTTTTGCGTTTCTCCTGTCAATAGAAGGCGGCTAATCAAGAAATGGCCCATCACAGACATCTATGGGCAAAAACTGTTGGTCTGTCCCTACAGTTAACTTTTAAGCTATTTAGTAACTTTAAAGGTAATCAACAGATTTTTTTTGAGAATTTCCGATTACCTCAATGACCGGACGTGATGCAAATGTATTTGTTTCCGATTTCAAAGTAGTGCTCTACTAGGTCGGGATACTTCGAGCTATTCTACCGATGGACGTATTCTATTTACGCCGGAGCCGATTAATTTTAAGTGCTGACTTATTACGTGCTCAGCAGTGAGGGAAAATATAGTGAGAAAACCTGCATATTTTCGAAATAACAACAAAAAAAGAATATTTCGATATGTGTAATCCGCCAATCCGCGTGGTGGACTATGCCTTAAAACCCTCTGTAAAGAGGAGGCCTTTGCCTAGCAGTGGGTTATGTATAATCGGTTAATTTAGTTTTACTTCTTTTGAAGGTCGGTTCATAAGGGTGGATACATTCGATACAGAAGTTTACGGCGAGACTAAAACTCGGTTTCAGGGAGACCAAAAGTCTATTCATCAGAACTTACTGCTTATCATACAGAAGTATTGTGGGGGACTAAAACTCAGTTCGACAGAGTAGTAGACACAAACTTCTGTATGGGACATCCGTTATATACAGAAGTTTGCGACTCTACTATACTCGGTTCAACAGAGTAGTAGAGTCGCAAACTTCTATATGGGACTAGAGTCGCAAACTTCTAAATGGGACATCCGTCCTATACAGGAGTTTGCGACTCTACTATACGGTTGAAAAGACTGCTATAACTACTATAACGGATATCCTATACAGAAGTTTGCGACTCTACTAAACTCGGTTCAACTCGGAACATCCGGTGTATACAGAAGTTTGCGACTTCACTGTACGGATAAATAGACTCGTCGTTTCCACCAGCGTGCTCTGCGTCCGAAGTGGAAGTTCATTCGGGCGGGTGGTTCCTGCACGGGGGCAACGGCGGCGGGGCGCCAGCGGCCCTGTACCAGCGCGTGCGCGACCTGTTCCACGCGCGCTCCCCCGGGCCCAGGGTGCCGGCGGAGGGCCAGGAGGCGCCGACCATGACCGGTGAGTGACAGAGACGGCAGATCGCAGACGTCGAAATGACCGGCGTGTGACGGGAGATGGGAGATCACTAGACACATTCAAATGACGGACTTATGGGGTTACGTCCATAATTATTGTTATAAAGCTACACTTTGAATGTTAGAAGTTTTAACCGTTTGGTGGTTAACGAATGGGCAGCTCTGTTTGGGGTGGTACCACGACTTGACGTGGAAGTGTTACACTTCTGCGTTTCGTCTGGTGAGTGAGTTACCGGGGCCCGATTTATTGAAAGGTTGCAACGCATCTGCAACCCCGCGGGCGTTGCAAATGTCCATGGGCGGCGGTTACCACACAACATCAGTTGAACAAGCTCGTTTGCTCACATAAAAAAAATCATCGCCGCAGTGAAAGCGGAGGTGCACGGCTCCTGCGAGGCGGCAACCACAGCCGAGCAGTCTGACAGCGACAGCGGCGCGGACGCGGCCCGCCGCGACCACCACTACGAGGACATCTACGTGCCAAGGGACGAGCCGAGGAAGAGGTATGCGACTGCCTTTATATTGGGTCTTTAATAATGAAATTGCCGCTCGTGAGTACTGGCCATTCCAAAAAAAAAGTTTTGATTTCCTGTGAAGGAAGAGGTATGCTACTTTCTTTATAATTGGGTCTTTAATAATGAAATTGCCGCTCGTAAGTACAGGCCATTCCAAACAAAAAAAGAAAAAACATTTTGATTGGCTGTGAATTACAGTTCGAATTAATTTTGTATTTTAAAAACATGAAATTTCTTTTACAAAGTCACGCCCGGTCTCTCAAACACTGATCATCGTAGAGTAAAAGTCAACTAATCAGCTGTCAAATGGCTTTTCAAATGTTATTTGAGTTGCCAAAAGGATTGTTAAACACTCTGAATTGATCAGAATGATCTTCTTAGTGATCAGAATGGTCAATTTAAAGAGTTTAACAATCCTTTTGGCAACTCAAATAATATTTGTAAAGCCATTTGACAGCTGATAAGTTAACCTCTACGATAAACAGTGTTTCAGAAACCGGGCGAAAGTTTTTTGTTTATTGATTAGCTTTGTATTTTCATTACGATTGAACATTTTCCGTCATAATGGATACTTCATATTTTAAAAATTTGTATAATTATGGAATATGAGTTCGGTCGTTGTGCCAACGTGGCATAAACGGCACGTAAGATCGACAACGTTTACGGAGAGAACTTTCAAAATTAACCTCGAGGTCGTCCGGACACTTTGGTCAATGAATGAATGAAAGGCGGCCGTGGAGGCTGATGATACTCAATCTACAGCCGAGCGAATTTTGAACTGAATTGTTACGTGCGACGAAAAATTGATTGTGTTCGACAATCAATACAGAAATGACCAGCTCTCGACTACACCTGTGGTTTGCCGCATTGTAGGACCCATTTTTTATGTTAAAAGTTGGCAAACGATCAGGTGGTTCATCATCATCATCATCATCATTTCAGCCTGTTTGAGTCCACGGCTGAACATAGGCCTCCCCTATAGACTGCCATACGATCCTGAGCCACCTGCAACCAGGTGGTTCACCTGATGTTAAGTGATATTCGCCGCGGACATCTACAATACCTGACGGGTTGCCAAAATTAAAGACACACTTGACGCTGGTCTTCTTTAAGACCGTGGTATTTCCTCGTAAATTGGTGCATCCGTGTGGTTGAGAGTCGCATCATCATCACTATCATATCTGCCTGTTCTAGTTTTATCTCAATGCCACTCGGGAACCTTTCTTCCCCGTTGGTTATCGGTTCTCCGATACGCTTGACCATATTCTTCCTTCGTAACAGGAGCAATTCCCGCGACTCCGGCAGCCACAGCAGACCTGGCAGCGCCGCGCTTGTCGTCGACTACGCATCCAAAGAGAGCAACGACAGGTCAGTCTTAAAATAAACAAATAATATCATTTTTACTAAGAAAAAACACAGCCGACTTCGAATATCTCACTCACTTTTATTTTTCTATTTGATTTTAAGTTTCAAAGCAAAGTAAGCCAAGCCTCAAACTAACATGGGACCTAAGCCGAACCCAATGTAAAAGGGATTTTTAAAACCAGGGTTCATAAATTCCGTAGTTCTTCAATGTATGGTCATGCAACAGTCTTCTCTGTTGCACGAATGGGCAGCTCCGTCAGGGTACCATGACCTCACAGAAGACCGGCGTGAAGTGGAAGTGTTATACTTCTGCGATTCGTGTGGCGAGTGAGGTAGCCGGGGCCCACTATGTTAAAAGGTGGCAACGCATCTATAACCCTTTTTTTTTTTTTTTTTTTTTTTTTTTTTTTTTTTTTTTTTTTTTTTTCGTGGGAAAAATCCTTTATGGATCCCCTACCACTGGATCGGGGGAGTGGCAGGGGTATGTGGGAGTCCCGGTGAGAAACGGGTACCCACTAAAAAAACCCACGTTGCACCTGTCTCTGTCGCATCGGCCGGGGACACGGGAACACGTGGACGCAATCTTCCGCGACCCCGGCGCGACTATGGCCCTGTTTAGGCCTCCTCTACTGTATCGTGCTGTGCCGGTGCAATTGGCACAGCACACGTCTCGAGCCCCATATTGAGCGACAGACACCCCCATGTCTGCCGCTCAGGGTCTCGCTATCAGGGGGGAAGGTTGCGCGCGTAGGCCAGCCTCCTGCGCCCTGGTCTCCGGCGGCGGATTTCCTGGGTGGCAGTTGCCTCCCTTTCCCTCTCCGCGGCCTCCTTCCGGGTGATAACGTCCTCGCAATATGCGAGGACAGCACCCCACGCTCTCTCGCTGTCAACCATAGCGCGAACCACGGCTGGCAGCGAGAGGTCGTGCCCCACGATAGCGCATAGCTCTCGGCGCTGCTCCGTCCAGGCTGAGCACTCCTCCAGTGCGTGTTGGGCCGTCTCCTCAGCACATACGTCACAGTGGTGACATTCCGCTGTGGGCTCCCTCCTCGCCACGCGAAACAGGTACCTCCCGAAACAGCCATGTCCCGAGAGGATCTGCGTCGCACGGTAGGTGAGGGTGCCGTGTCGCCTGTCCAGCCACTTCCTGAGGATAGGACGTATGGCCTCTACGGTTCTTAGGCCGGCACTGGGGTGCTCCAGCCTCTGCTCCCACTCCCCGATGGCCCTTGAGCGCAGGTGATCCCTGCGCTCCCCCAACTCCTCCGGGGCCGGCGTATGGCCCTGGGCTTTTGCAGCCTCGCGCCAGGAGTGCAATGACGCGAGGATCTTAGCTTCCAGATCCCAGGGCAGAAAGCCGGCCAACAGGCAAGCCGCCTCACCGGAGATCGTCCGGTAGCCCCGTATGGCCCGAATAGCCAACACCCTCTGTGGTTTGCGCAAAAGCGCTTGGGTCCGGCGCTTCAGGGTGTCAGCCCAAACGGGAGCTCCGTACAGGGCCATGGACCGCACGACTCCGGCGTATAGGCGACGGCAGGAGTCATTGGGGCCGCCAACGTTCGGGAGCAGCCTACCGAGAGCTGCCGCTGCTTTCGCCACTTTGGGAGCCAGACGCTCGAAGTGGGCCCGGAAATCCCATCGGCGATCTAGAACTAGGCCGAGGTACCTCATCGTAGATGTTACATCGACACGGACCCCACACACAATAATGTGAGCATCCGCAGGTGGCGCGTTCCGAGGCCCATAAAAACATAGAGCCTCGGATTTATTCAGCGCCACCTCTAGCCCTAGTCGCCGAATGCGTCCCACCACCTGAGCCACTCCCGCAGTGGCGAGAATAGCGGCACGGCGAAAGTTTATGCCACGGGCGGTCACAAGGGTGTCATCGGCGTAACAAATCACCTCGACACCCCTGAGATAGGCGCCACGTAGCACCCAGTCATAGCCTATATTCCACAGGAGTGGCCCTAACACCGACCCCTGTGGAACACCGCACGTCACCTCGATGGTCCGATACCCGTCTTGGCACGGAAACTCAACACGGCGATGCGACAAGTAGGCCTCGATGGTAAGGCGCAGGTAGAGAGGCACTCCATGGAACCGGAGCGCCTCCCTAATGCAAGCCCAGGGCAGAGTGTTAAAGGCGTTGGCGATGTCAAGAGACACCGCCAAGACAACTCCGCCCTGGGAAACTGCTTCCTGTGCGAGAGACCTAACTTGCAACACCGCGTGGATAGTTGACCGACCCTTGCGGAACCCGAACTGCCTCTTCGCCAGATTCGGCCCAACGTTTCCCAGATGATCGACGATGCGGCCAGCGACAACTCTTTCAAAGAGCTTCCCCACATCGTCGAGTAAAACTATCGGCCGATAGGCGGAGGGCGAGTCCACGGGACGCCCCACCTTCCGGATGAGGACGAGTCTGCCTGTCTTCCACTTCTGTGGAATTATAGCTTGGGCCAGACAGGCAGTAAACATCGCCCTCAGCCTGGGCTCCAGGGCATCCCCCAGGGCCAAGGCCCAGGCTCGTCCCGGGATACCGTCGGGACCCGGGGCGGCGCTTTTGACTTTCATCCTAAGGACGGCAGCGCCGAACTCGCCCGGAGTCACCTCAGGTACATCCAGGCTCTGGTCGGTCACCTCCGTGCCGGGTCGAACCATCGCTGGTGGCGTGTGCTCCTCCCGCTGTGGAAATAAAGCTGCAGGCGATTGCCGTTACCAGTTGTGGCTGCAGGCTCTGTGTTAATGGGGGGCCCAGGGGCGAAGCTTGTTCATCACCATCCTGTAATGCCTCCCCCATGGATCACGGTTGAGTGCAGCCAAAAACTGCTCCCTAGCAACGGCAATCGCCGACGCTATAGCCACCTGCAATGCCATCTTGGCCTGTCTGAAGGAGGCGTACAGTTCGGTTTCCTGGGCTAAATCCCTGCGCCGTCGCCTTCGGCATCGGGTGTACCGGCGTCTTGCTGCTAGACACTCACTGCGCATTTGCGCGATTTCCGCAGACCACCAGTACACCTGGCGCTTGGGAGGAAGTTTTCTGGACCGGGACATGGACGCATCACACACCTGCGTCATAACTTCCCGGAACCATTCCGCCTCCTCCTCAACATCCAAGTGCCTAGGCGTAGACACCCAGGACTGGACGATTGCCGCCTCCTTCAGGACTTCTCGGTCCAGGCTTCTGAGCTGCCACCTTGGGCCACCTTCCCTAGCCGGTCGGCTTGGGCTGGTCAAGGGATCTGGTAGAGCGGAGACGTCGAATCTGATATAACGGTGATCCGACAGTGTCTCTACGCCAACAACCACCTTCCAGCCTCGGACACGGCGTGCTAATGCGGGGCTTGCGAACGAAACGTCCACGACTGATCCGCCCCGCGACCGCACGCACGTGTTCACCGAGCCCCGGTTTAGGATAGACAGCCCGACCTCGAGGAGCCATTCCTCCAGCACCCTACCACGCGCGTCTGTTATGGGCGATCCCCACGCCGCAGATTTGGCATTGAGATCCCCAGCAACAAGCACAGGGTAGGGATTCAACTGGCGGAGCATTGACCCCAGTCGGTCAAGGTAGCTCTCGAACTCGGCCAGCGTTCTGTTGGGAGAGAAATACACAGAAATGACAAAAATCTCTCCGACAAGAGCTGCCACGAAGCCTGGACCTTTCCTCACATTACTGGGAGGAGGAGAACCTGCAGTGGTTCTGCAGACCACAGCCGCTGTGCCGGAGTGGTCCCCAGCCCAGTACTCGCTAGGGGGTACGAAGTACGGTTCCGACACCAGGGCCACCTGTGTCATCCACTGTGCCATGCTCTGGAGTAAAAGATCCTGAGCCCTAGCACAGTGGTTGAGGTTCGCTTGCAGGAAACTTAGGATGGCCATTCACTATTCAATGGTCATTTGAATCTCCTCCTCTCGGACCACACTGGCGTTAGGGCGAGATGATGCCGACCGGGTAAAGATTTCAGCGGCACCGTTTCTGCTTTTCCTCTTTTCTGGTTTATTAGAGGAGCAAGCCTTGCTACCAAGTTTATGGCTAGCAGGCTTTTTTGATGCAGCACACACTAAGCAATGTGGCACTGCGCAACATTGGCCGGAAAGGTGGCCCGTTTGACCACAACGGTAGCATGCGCTACTGCGATCGACTTCTGCCGTGCACTGCTCCCGGACATGGCCTACCTCCAGGCAACGGAAGCACCGCAGGGGCCGTCGTGGCATTAGTCTGGCTCGCACCGACGACCACCCAATGAGGAGACGACCGGCTTTAATTACTTTGTCAGCTGCACCGACAGGGCAAGACACCAGGATCGTTCCCAGTCCTGACCTGTCTCGACGAATTTCTCCCGTCTTAATGGAGGTAACTGGGCAATCGCCTACCTGCGCGACAACAGAAGCCACCTCCGCACTTTCGGCAGAGTCATCCAGGCCAGATATACGCAGATCAGCACATTTTTCCGGCCTGGAGATCACAGCGACATCTTCGTTTATGACCCGGCGCAATTTTTCCGCTAACAAATTAGCCTTATCGCTGCTGGTGGCTCCCGGAACTTCCAAAATTCTCGCGCCCGTGATAGTTTTTCTAAAGCGGATGGCATGGATACCCATATTCTCCAGGTCCATAGCTTCCTTCGCCTCTTTTAGGATGCTGGCATAGGTGACCCCTTTGCTTGCTGCAACCTGCTGCAGCTTAATGACTACAGCAGAAGAGCGTGGGGGTCGCAAATTTGGCATCCTCTGACACTCCTGGGGCTTTGCGCTTTTCCCACTCGTTGCGGGTTCCGTGCCGTTCCTGACTGATTTGCGCCGGGTTACTAGAGTCCACTCTTCGGAGCACCCAGGAGTTGCCGGTGGAACAAGACTTGCCCCTTGGGTGGCAACGGCTGGAGTATTCCTTTTTGTTGGCATTCCCTTTTGTGTCTTCATTTGCAGCGAAGGACAGGAAGACAAAGATCCGGATATAGCTTGGGGAGCAGGTTGGACCGCTGGCTTCACCACTGGCTTGGCCAATTGCGGCGCTGTCCTGGTTGAAACGGCATATGACGTCACCTGTTTGTCCGCGGCGAGTGGCGGGCGGAGGCGCTTTTCTGGTAGAAGGCGGCCCTCCAGGTTCTCCAGTCTGGCGTTTATCATAGTGCCTACCGCCTCCATAATTGAGCGCTGCAACAATTCCTGGTCGACTAAAGCTCCTTGGACCTGAGCCTCTTGGACCTGAGGCCGTTGCAGATCCGCACGCAGTGCTGCTAACTCGTTACGGAGTTCTGATATCTCCACCTTTAGTCGCTTATTATCATCCGAAAGCTTTTTCGTCTCAGCTGATGTTTTTGAATTGCTGAGAACTTCAACGGCATCTTTAATCGCTGAAGCGGCCTCCTTTAAAGTCCGAACAAACGCCCCCTTTAGGTTTGATGTCTTCGAAGCCACTTGGGTGATCAGAGCAGTATGATGAAGGATCTGTTCCCTAAGATCCTCCGCTGTAGGAGCTTCGTCCATCCCGTCTGTTGAGGACCTGGTAGAGCAACCCAGGCGCTGATCATGAGTTTTTCGTTTCCCTCCTGAAGTCTCATCTCCAGCCTGAAACTCGAGATCTGCGACTGACAGGGCAGTTTTTTTCTGAGGCCTCTGTCGATCATCATCGTCCTTATTCCGAGCAGTCTTATCTCGATTCCCAGTGGAACCCAGCCTAGGCTGACTTGCCTGAGGCACCTCTTCTTGTACGCTAGATCGCTTGAGGAAGCGTCCTCTAGCATCTCTACGTAGAGCTGGGGACGATGTACGTCCTCGGCCACTTTTCCCAGCCACCACCTTCTGTGCTGGCTCCTCATCCTCGCTTGTGACTCCACTGAGATTGGGGTCCTCACCCTCTCTAGGGCGCTTGCGGACGTCCCCGAAAAATTTCGAGGTTCTATCCTCAGGCAACCTTATTGTTTCCCCTGCTGACGAAGACCTCCTCCGGTCCACATGACTTATGCTAACTAAATCGCTTATCAGATCCGTTTCCATGCCTTTATCGTTTTTATTTGGTTTGTTTAATTTTTCCATTAAAATCCCACGAGTATTTAGGTACATAACAGTCCGCCGGGCCAGTGACCTTGTAGCCCGGTAGCCCTACATACACCTGGGGGTCGGGAGGTACCCAGGGTTGGCCGCTATGACTGGTTTGTCGGTCCAGCCGCTCTTTCGAGCATTCAGCGCCGCGAACCGCAACGCCGAAATTTCCGGATTTTTTAGTGAGGTTTACTCCTCTCGGTCCGGCCGGTTAAGGCAAGACCCTCAGTTCTACCGCAGGCCGCGAGACATGATCCACGACACCTGCAGCAGAGTACCGAGATCACCCGGTGTCGGCAAAAGCCGAGTGCACTTGGCAAACACACCGCGTGAGTCACACTGTCCCCTTTCGGGAACTTCCTTTCATACATCACGCAAACACTCAGCCTGATTCCCCTTACCCCCCAAAGCACACACCTTCCATACATCTCGCACATTCCCCCCCATGTTGCATCCCCTGGCCCCTCTCATTAGAGAGGGATACTGGGAGCAGCGAAGGCCCGCCTTGCAGGCTTGCCTCCTAGGACATCGAGTCCTTGGACGTCCATGAGTCCTGAAAAGGACTCACAGAACGCCCCCCCCCCTGCCAGTTTTGGTCCGCGCCGGTTTCCCGGTATCACCCTAATTTGGATGACATTCCCCTATCCGCCACCTGGGGACGCGCCCGATGGGAGATCTGGCAACTCCTCACGGGAACGCATCTATAACCCTACGGATATTGCAAATATCAATGGGCGGCGGTTATCACTTAACATCAGGTGAACCGCCAGCTCGTTTGCCACCTTCTCACATAAAAAAGGTGACAAACGTATATTATATATTTAGCTGTTTTCAACAGCATGCAAGTAAAGTTTAATAATTAAACTAATTCGAAAGAAAAATAAACGTCCTTTTATATATTAATTAGTGCATCGACTTGTAATAAAGACAAGAAATATTTATTTGTATCCAGTGTCCAAGGCTTCATAGCTTTGAACCGATACCAGGTGAGTGTTTAACAGTTACAAAGCTATATTTTCTTTGCAGCTCCAATAAAGCATACGAAGAGGTCTGCCCGCCACTTGACATCCAGACGAAATCAACTATTGCCACCAAACTAGCGGCACTCACACACAAGGCTCAGAATTTCGTAAGTTTTTTGAACATTAATTGGCTAAATAATTTCTCTCCTTATTTTGTGTTACTTTTATGTCGATACGGACTTCGTATGTATAATAACTACTCGCGAAGTAAATATAACAAAATGTACTATCGTCACCATGATGGTCATCATCCCAGAACCAGGCAGATGGAGACATATAGAAAGATATAAACTTAGGACAATAAGGAAGATTGTGCACAATAGTTTCAGCTTCAGAATAAAGTATGAAAAATATTTCACAACATTTTAAAGATTAAGATTGTGTTTCTGCGAAGTTAGCTTAACTGATCTTCACTTAGAGAACTTGAATGAACTCGGTTTGGGCTCATTCCTAAGATCGGTTATGATGATATAAATGATAACAGAATTTATTATAACACTGTGAGTGTACGTGAACAACTGACACACACACATATATACAGGTTGTAGGTACACTTTAGGTAAAAATAAACTCGTTACTCATAAGACTCAACTGAAATCGACAACTGCTATCATTGTGCAAATATTTCACATTTTTGCAACATTCTGCGAAAGTAAATTCGAACCTTGAACTAATAACTCGAAAGGATCATTTCAACCGACGGATTGATGGTGAATTTAACGACGCATTAAGCAAAATATCGTTGTCACAAACGGTTCTACTGATTTAGTAGATCTAGATTACGTTTCATGAGAACGGAATTCCCAAAACTTATTTTGACTACATCAGCCATCTGTTATGTAGATTTCACTTTTAGTGGGAAAGGTAAGAAAATGGTTAGTGAGCTCAATCAACTTATCACTTAGCATCAGATGAACCTATCTTAAGTGATAACCGCCGCCCACGGACATTTGCAACAGCCGTAGGGTTACAAATGCGTTGCCACCACTCAATAAAGTGGGCACCTGTTACTTCACTCACCAGACGAAAGGCAGAATACAACACGTGCTCTTCACGTCGGTCTTCTGTGAGGTCGTGGTACTTCCCCGGACGGACTTGCCAACAGCGAAGACTGCTGCTCTCCCTACCACAGGGCTAGATTTAACTTCACTTTAATGAACCGCACTTTAAGTAAGACAGTGAACCAACAATACCTCACACACTCTCCTCAATACCTCACGTCTGCCACTCGTATTCGACCTTCCCGCGATCCTTGGTCACCTGTTTCTCCATCAACTCTGCACGAGAAAGTGTGTCGTTATAAGTAGGCGGTTCGCCCCGTGTGAAACATGAAAACGGGCAACCGGTAGATACAAATGGCAAAGTGTCTTTCAGTGTGCCGTTCTAAGCGTGAGGCATTGTTGTTCAACATTGGACGTCTCAGGGCCGATGATGACGATAGTGATGCAAATGGGGAAGCGTGTTTCGTTGTGGCGTTCGAAGTTTGAGGCCTATGCTCAACAGTGGACGACTCACGGCCGATGACGATGGTGATGACGATGATGATGATGATGATGATGATGATGATGAATAATGAATAATGAAAGAGCACCATCCCCGGCGACAGGCCAGCCGCATCTCCTCAGCGGCCGGCAGCCGCCGCGCCTCCGTCACCGACGAGGCTGTAGTGGTGCAGGCGTCCGCGTCCTCTGGCGTCTCTTCGGGCGGCAGCTCGGGGGACGAGGCCCCGCCGCCCCCGCCTCCACCGCCGGCTCCCCCCGCGCCGCCCCCGCCCGTGGTACTAGAGGAGCCCGCCCTCAGACCCTCGGAGCTACGCGGCAGAGGAGGTGGTGAGTGTACTAATATTGAATTAGACCCACCCCCTCCACCTCCCCCCACCCTCCACGATTTCCCTTGCGTTGGTGCTGGAGTAACCCGCCCTCAGAGCTACGCGGCAGAGTAGTAAAATTGAATTCTAAGACACTATTGCGTTTTATCTGAAGAGTGAGCTGGTTAGGTTTTTAAAGTTTTTGTTCAATGTGAAAAGTTGCCAAGCGAGCAGACGGTTCACCTGATGTTAAGTGAATATCGCCGCCCACGGACATCTGCTAAACCCGAGGGTTCCAGATGCGTTGACAGCTTTTGAAAATTAGGCTCCGGCCACCTCACTCACCAGACGAAACGTGAAAGTAATATACTTCCCCTTTACGCCGGTCTTCTTTGAGGTCGTGGTACTTACCGGGAGGACCCTACCCATTCCTGCAACAGCCGAGGCTGCTGCATGGCTCTACCACCGTGTTCCAAAAGTGTAATTACTTCTGTTTTATGTCGGTATCGTAAATAACTTACACAGATGAGTCGCCACATTCGAGGTTCAGCCACAGTGAGAATACCACAATGATATCTAAATATGTCTTGTGTGCGGAGTAGACCATCGGACGCGTGTAGGATGTACACATATGTAGATTGTTAGTTTAGTTTTTAAATATTTATTCTTCAGAGCAATTCACTGTCTTCTTGGGTTATGTACTAGCTTCGGATTTTCATAGGTTTTTTGTTTTAATTTGGGATTTGATTGTGGCATTGACTGATGATTTTGAAGTAATTGTATAATTACTTCAAGAGCTTTGATTTATTTTTACTAGTAAGCAGCAGGTTTCATTCTAGTCGTTTATGATTGTCACAATGATGTAACATATGAGTGTAACAAAATGAAAAAATATTTCCACAGTGGTAAATAAAGCTTTAACGCTGACTTATCTCTTATATATAAGAATGAATGGCTGAATGTGTTGCCAAGCGCAAATCTCGAGAACAGCTGAACCGATTTCACTAAATCTTTTTTTATAATATTTCTTGAAGTACGTGGATGTTCCTTACATTAAAAAGGAAAAATTTAGAAAATTGCCTGATAAAGTCTAAAAACAACACTTTTCTATATTCCCGTATAAAAGATTCGTAATAATACTTAAAAGTTAATTTGAACTTTAATACCATACCATAAAGTTTAAATGTTATTGGAGGGGTTCCGGGAAGGCAAAACGAGTGACTGTGTTAAAATGTCACTTGAAATGTAAACGTCTCTTTACTGTACATCACTACATGGTATAAAACAAAGTCGTCCCGCTGTCTGTCTGTCCCTATGTATGCTTATATCTTTAACGCAACGGATCTTGATGCGTTTTTTTTTTACTAGATAAAGTGATTCAAGAGGAAGGTTCATATGTATAATATATTGCACCCGTGCGAAGCCGGGGCGGGTCGCTAGTAAATAATAAAAATATCCTTTTCATGTTTCACTCAAGCAATTTGTTGGAAAAAATATTTAAGTGGGGCTCCCATTAAAACATACATGTTATCCTTTTTTTTTTTTGCTGTTTTTATAGATAATCGTATGGAACCCTTCGTGCGCGAGTTAGACTCGCACTTGGCCGGTAATTTCAACTCATGTGTCGCGTAATTAGTACCCCATTGATTCGTCACTCGTGGACTTGCTCTCATTAAGTAATACGATTGTGATATCTCATTCAGACATTTAAAGAAACACAATATAAAATTGACACAGTGATATTACACTACTACAATTACCTGTGAAATTGAACAGTGAAGAATATTACACTACTACAATTACATATGCTATTAATTTAAAAAGAAAGTAGCGTTATATCGTGAGTGCTCTCACACAAAATTGATATTCTTTCCTTTTACATAAGAAGGAAAAGACGACACTCTCAAGATTTTGAAAATCACCATCACACGTCTACCACAGCTGGCACACCTGTAATTAAAGCAGTTCACTTTCTATTGCAAGGTTTAATGGGCTCTTAGTCGCGTTCTGATTAAACTGCGCATACGAAACCACCCACGGGCACCGAATGCGTGGAGTGGCGCGTTCAAAAGTGTGACTAAAAACTTTTTTTTTCACACCACTCTCATTTTCATGGTGTCGCGTAAAAGTTAAAAAGCGGTCGGCGAATGCAAATTATGAGTTGGTCGGGTAACATTGTGTGCTTTCGTAATACTCGTATGAAGAAACAACATAACTAAATGGAACATGGGCGATGTGACTTGAAACACTTTCTTTTTCTAAGTCGGTTTAAGTTTTATTGGATTATCCATACTGAATTTTATTGTAATAATTGTTAATTTAAACACTAGACACTTGTGCACATTGGTCCCACTGTAGGGCAACCCCTGGACAGGTGTAAGTACAGCGCGTTTTTGTAGACTTGCGATAGCTTCGAAAGATTTATTAAATGAAATTAATTCTAAGTGATATTCTCTGCTCTGAGTTAAAACTAGTGGAACAATCTTCTACACTTGAATAAAAAACAAGTTGAGATTTTCCGTTTAGCTCAAAGGCTACAGCGTTGGGCACGTACTCCTGGGTAGTAGGTTCAAAATCTCGCAGCCGCAAAAAGCTTTTCGTCCAGTGACATAACGACAAACTATACCGCGACGGCGCGGGGACTTACAAATCGTACCGCGGGACTTTTTTAGGGATGCAGACTTACGCCCGGTTAACACTGCTCATCGTAGAAATTAACTAATCAGCTGTCAAACGGCTAGTCAAATGTCATTTTATTTTCCAAAAGGATGGTTAAACTCTTTGAATTGATCATTACGATCATTAAGAACATTTGAAAGCAGATTAGTTAATTTCTACGATGATTAGTGTTACAGAAACCGGGCGTTAGTTGAAGTAACAAATACCTTTAAGTAAGTACTTAAGTTAATTTTTGTTTGACGGCGCGCGATAACTGTAAGTGAGAGTTGTGGTGCTACTTGCATTTATTAACAATCACTTTTTTTGTATAACTAATGTTACGCTTTCAGTCCTTAGATTATTTTTTTATTTTATTTTATTGAGCAACAAAATCAAATACAGCCTTTAGTTATTTAAATGTATATCACATATGCTTAACTTACAGCCAAGAAAGGATTTACATTTTATAGTTAGAATATATAAAATAATAATTGAGCAGTTTAGTAGAGTAAACAATGTTTTAAAAAAAATAATGAAGCCTGTTATATTAAAAAATATATAAAAGCTTTCAATCACTTGCATGAATGTGCGGCTTCCATGTTTTGTTAGCATTAGCTGTTTTCGTCCATTTTTCTACAGATTTTAAGGGTCGAAGGATTTTTATATTTTTTATAGTAAAGTATCAGCCTATAAATGTCCCACAATTGGGCAAAGGCCTCCTCTGTACAGAGGGTGTCAGGGCATAGTCCAGCACGCGACCCCACTGCGGATTGGCGGACTTCACGTATTTTCGAAATCCTTTTTTTGTTATTATTTCGAAAATATGCAGTTTTTCTCACGATGTTTTCCTTCACCGCTGAGCCACGTGATAATTCGGCACTTAAAATTAACAATTTCATTGGTGCCGGCACCGGGGATCGAACTCAGGTTGCTCGAGTATATTAATTTAAAGGCGAGCGCCCGGACACTGAGCTATCACGGCTCTAATATTTCTTATACATAGCAAATTTTCCCGCGATAAATTCCGTCAGTACCGAGCACGTCCCAAATATGCACTCCAAACCGGGAGACTGAGCTCTCAATCTTCAAAACATTCTTTGTCAAGTTTAACTGCCTGAACTCTTAACTGTTTGGAGATCGAATAAGACAATAGTCCAAATGCAATATTAAAGCAACCTTTGGTCTAAGCTATTTTGTCGAAAAAGCTTTAGTTAACGCGTCTTAGAAAGCGACGCTCTCTTTCTCATGTATTCTTAGTCAACCTAAAAATATGATCCGATGTGCGGAAATACATTAGAATTAGCTATCTCCATATCGCATAAAGAAAGGTAATAAGATTTCCGCTTTAAATCCACCATTATTTAATTACCATTTCGAATTAAGGAAAGAGCCGTTAATTCGAAATGTAAAAATAAAGTTAATGAAATTGGACCACACTCATAAATCTAAACAGTAAAATTTTATTGTTAGAGCACTAAACATGGACGAAATGAATTAAAAACAACACTGGAAAGTTTCAGTTTTAATAATTACAGCTGTTTTTATATACACATATTCACGACTTATCTTTACGCCTCTATGTTACGGAAGGAGAGTCGATAGCTTTTTATGATTTACGTGGCAATTGTAATTTATTTTTGTAGCCAAGAAATGCTCGTTTTTCCTGATAAATAAATAAATACATATTTTTCGAGCAAATGAGTATCATTTTACGTATTACAACATATTTTTGAATGGTTTTAATGTATCATTCTTTATATATCGGTAAGACCGCCAGTCTTACCAATATAATAGGTAACATTGAGTGGAGATTCCTATAATAATAATAATGTAAAATTAGTAAACAATGTTTTTTTTGAATGGTCTATGGTAACAATAAACAAGGAACTTATGTAACAATCAAGGGATTCTTATTGCCTGTTTCACTCCCTTCACGAAAAGGTAATGATGAATGAATGAATGAATGAATATTCTTTATTGCACACACCATGGTAAAAAGAATACATTAAAAATAACAATTATGCAAGGGTTGTACAATGGGCGGCCTTATTACTTAAAGCAATTTCTTCCAGGCAACCTTTGGATGGACATAATATGAAAAGAATATTTTAGGGGTGTGGGTAAAATTCTATAAATTTTATAAGATAAATACATTCTTTGTTGTAAAAAATAAATAAATTAATAGATAAATGAGTACATAAATAACAAAACAAATATATATATATATATATATATATAAATATATTTATATATAACATATATACATGTATATATAAACATAGTTAATACATTCTGTATCTAAACCAGATTTAAAGTGACAAATAGTGACTCTTGACAATGTTTTTAAAAGTGGAAAGTGACTGAGCACGTCTCACCTCCAGAGGTAGGGCATTCCATAATTTCGCAAAGGTAATGATATATTTTTATTTATTGATATTTATCTTTCTAATAAATTAGGTACATAACTAAGGGTGGAAATAATAACCTGCCTAATTTATATCTAATCCCAATACTTAGACTACCAAGATTTTTAACATTGAATAGTTTTAGTAAAATAAATGAAAAGAGTCGCCTCCAGGCAAGAATATAAATAATAAAAAAGACATTACATCTTACTCTTAAATTGGCCACCGGGCTCATATCTCTCGAATAAAGTATTGCTCACCACAAGAAAAATAGAAAGTAGAGATTGCACCGAGTGCCGTTTTACGATTGTTTATAACACTCTAATAGCGTATTAGCCTACTTGTTATTATGAGGGTAAAAATTATTTTAGTTCTCTTGACATCTTGGGAAATTTGTCGTTTCGCAATGTTTACTCTTGTAAACAAATGTTTGATGGGCCTGTTTATGTCCATGTTATGTATAAAGGTTAGACGAAGATCATTTCAGCATTAAACCTTGAAAAATGTGTATTTGAACGCGATGATAACTGGCTTTACGGTTAAGGTTGCAATGTCTCCAAGTGATGAGACTGAAGATGAAAGAAAGAAAGAAGACATGACACAGCCTAATTTCAAATAATAAATTTAACTGTCAAAAAAAGAATCTATTTTCAAAAATTATGCAATACTAACGAACACTTTACCTTCTTGTTTTATTAATATGGACTATTATTTTTTTTATTTTGGCCCCTTCTAAGTAACAACAATATATTTTATTTGCATCATTTATTGTAGTCACACGTTAGAAAACACACTGAACAAATAAATAGAAAAGATACATAGATTTATAACTAACACTTTATGGGATATTGTTACCGTCATTATCGCGAAGTAAAGATAACTGAAGCAAAAACTTTGTTGGTACCCTTTTTACAAAAATTACGCGAACGGAGGAGTTTGAAATTTGACACAATTAAAGTTTATATGAAGAATCACTATAGAAATATAAATATAACAGTAAATAAGTTATTTACATGTTATATGCATTATAAATAAATTAAATTAATAAAAAAATATTACACACACTACCACATCATTTGACACACAAAATACAGATATTTTTTTACGTACCTACATATTGACTGGGAGAGAATGCCTTAGGCATTAAGTTTAAATAAATAAATAATTAAATATTGTCCACGTCAAACACATACAACAGATTATTACAATCTGTTGTCAAACATTTGAACGGATTAAAAATTGTCTTTCACCAAAGAATTATTTCAGTGAATTATTGCCTGAACGAGTTTGGGGTGAAGAATAAGTCATTTTTTGATATATATTACGGTGGAATCGGAAACGATGGGCGCCCACTAGTTTTGTTTAATACTCGGTTTCACGCACAACGAAAATCCATCGGCGTACGCTCTTACACTTTCTCGCTAAAAAATAAAACTAGAATTCTTCAGACGCCGCCGATCTGTCGAGATGAAACGAAAGCGGGCAATTAAGCAGCGGACGATTTCAGGAAACAGAGTGCGACGGCCCGGAGTTTGCCTGAATTTTTAATTCGTCTGCCATTAATCGCGCTAGTTGGTCTAGTCTATGACTGCTCGCCGACTGTGCTATCCAAGGCCCGGGGCACTAATCCAATTGTAGCGTAGCTAAGCGTTAACTAGTTCAGTATACAAATAATGCCTAAGAAATAACAGCGGCGTCTGATAATCGTCATCTAATCGTCGCAACGGTCACGAGTCCGAGTGGTGTCGTTATTATTTCGTATTTTATTTCTTACACGGTAAAACCTGCTTCTTATAGTGATGTTAGTGCTTTCACGAACTTGGACACTTTTACAAAACGATCTGTTGTCCCAAACTACTAGATAACTGGTAAACATACTTAAACATACTTTTGTGTACATATCGTACCTATATAAACACCCAGACACTAGAAGAGCACTATGTTCATCACACAATATTTTTTCAGTAGTGGGGATCGAACTGTCACCCTCAAGCGCCGGAGGCAGGTATACTACCCATTCGGGTCGTCGATAAAGCTGGATCGGGCATAGAGCTCGTGGAAATGCTGGGTGCGAAATTTGAATAGGTCATGGACATCCGTGGAGTCCGGAATACTTTTATCTCCTTCCTGTGGATTTAGATGATTTCGGCTCACTCGAAGATCGTTTGATCGCCTATCTTCGAAAGTGTACAAGAGTAAAATCTGCTCGTACGAGAGATTAGTCGAGAGGATAGGACTTAAGTTTGAAAGATGATAAATTAAGTTCGTGAGAAACAAAGTTGTATCTATCTAACATCATTGTGCACTTGTATATTGTTCTAATAACATGATGTTTTAAACAGTAGCAGATATCTGGCACTGTTTAAAACTCTACCATTCTAACATGAAAAATTCTATATAGATTTGAAACGCGGACTCGCGGTCCTAGGAAATTCGGGTAGATCCATATCTGCATTGACCCAGACATGCTCAAAGAGATAGTTAGCAGTAATCATATTCTTTTAAACATCATTACTGCTCAAGGACCGTAAATATTAACTAGGTATATATATATATATATATATATATATATATATATATATATATATATATCTATATATATATATATATATATATATATATATATAGATACAGTAGTTTGTAAGAGTAACGCTCTTACAAAATACTGTATCTCTATATATACAGTCAATTTGCGTTAGCGTACACCACACGAAATCTGTTAGTTAAACAGTTTCGTCTATTCGTGCTACGTTATTTCTTTGTTCGACAAAGATTCTGAAGGCTTACCTTCTTAAATGACCTTTTCTATCGGTTATGCTGAGATTCGAGCCAGCGAGCCTCGCTCTCCTTTTTTCACTGGGAAAGTGCACGAGTTGGGTTTTCCGAGGCGGTTAATTATACATATTTAACATTAATCATTGCGGTTCTCGATTCGCTCGCACTCAAAGTTGTTTAATACGAAACTGCGGCGTCGTTTACTTTCACTCTTTCGTTGATATATTCAATCTCGCTAAATGCTGTAATGGGCCGTGGTTCTGGTGTCATTGGTACGACCATTGCTCACTTCAAGCTTCGTAATCTTGCTTGCAAAAATCATTGTCTCTTACTCCTGTTGGATTTACACGGAATCATTGTCACGCTGGGCAGGGGTGTGCCATACAGGTACATTATTATTACGAACAAAACAAAATCGAATTCGAATATCTCACTTACTATTTATTTTTATTTGATTTTGAGTTCTCCGATGCATCACCGGAGTCCAAGGCCCAATAGTTGAGAAACTCCTCCTTTTAGTCGGTTCCTTGTTATCGGTTGCAAAAAGCTATTTGTTATCTCTGTCCATTGTTTTCCGGTTAATTTCGCTGGGGAGGATATTCTGTGGTTATTCTCTTTTATTTCTAAGAATGAGAAAAAATTACATAAAGATAAGCCTTAAGTATCCAGCAAAAAAGTGCAACAAACTTTTCGCCGTACGGAAAGCTGTGATAATAAAGAAAGTAATATTTTCCCATAAGTTCTTCAAGAAAAAAATAAAATAAATTTGACTCACTACAAATTAGACTACATCTATTCTTCCTTTCCTTAATAATATATTCTTCTTTGGAATGCAGTTCCTTTTAAAATTAGCTCTATCGATCATTACTTATTTAATATTAAGTAGGTTCTGAAACTATTTCTTAATAAATTTGCAGAGCTATCGCGTTTTAAGTTAATATATTTAAAAAAAAAAAGGAAACAATAAAAGTGTACCAATGTTATTGGTACACTTTTATTGATTGTCACGGAAAAGTATGCTGCAGACAAAAACTATGACCTTGATGCACAAACGGTTTCACCGGCTGATTTCGTAACCGACACAGTAAGACTTGGAGCGTTATTTAGGAGCCAGCAGGACTGATTGATAAAGAAAACAACATAACCACTAATACAGATGCAGCTTCTTCTGACTGATAAGAAAACAATAATTAAGAATGAGGATGAATAAGTATTTTGCATGTTTATAGTGAAGAAGTGATGGGTATCAGAGATTTTTTTATCTGAATAAGAATACGAGATATTTTATCTTGAACTGGCTAGAGATTGATTTCCTGATCCCCCTGATAAATGAAGCCGTAAAACAGGAATGAATGAGTACAAGTTTTTTATTTATGTGAGTTTGAAAACAAAGGTTGTCAAAAAGGTTGTCAACGCATCTGCAAAACCCTCGGGTGTAGCAGATGTCCATGGGCGGCGGTATTCACTTAACTTCAAGTGAACCGTCTGCTCGTTTGTCTACTTTTCACATAAAAAAGGTGGTTCACCTGGTGTTAAGAGATTACCGCCGCCTATGGATATTAGCACACCCGCAACCGTCAACAGTTGCTCGTGCAATAGCGAAGGCTGTTGTGTGGCCCTACCATATTTAATTGCATGTAGGGGAAATAAAAACAAAATAAATTATTGTACATTATTATTATTTACATTGTCAAAATTGATTCCAGGCGACTTATGGGTTTTACCAAAAATGTTAATGGCAAAAGTAATCAAAGTAGTAAAAGAACGATGACTCGTGATTTGAACACGTTATATTTGAAGCCACGTGTGCTTACAATTCGTCTTTAGTATCCTCGTAGCAAATAAGTGGTCAAGGTCCGTTACAAGAACCTATGTCAGCACCAGATAAATTACACGTTATTGAACAATGACAAATGTAGTATTTAGAAGTCTGTATCTATTAGTATTACAAGGCACGAATAGAACCTAGTAATCAAAAAATAAACTTGTTCCAGCATGGATTCTAAGATCTACGGAAGTTATAGAGATCTCTAGAACTTAGATGAAGTTTTAATTTTAAAGCCTAAGTTTTTTGCCGAAAAAGATACTTACAGAGTTTCTTTCGCCTGTTTCTTCTCCGTTAGAGGAACTGCATTATGAAACGGTGGTAGATTTAGAAAAAATATGTTATCGAGAGATGAAATGCATGTTTATTATTTCGATGAATCATTGATTTGATTTTTTTATTTTGATTTTGAATCTCACAAAAAATCTCACCAATGGGTTACCGGCAATGCTAGTCGCATATGACTCGTGCCAATACTTGACTTAGGGCAATCAGGTCGTTTGTATTCAAACGTAATCATTTAATAGAGCGGATCGTTTGGCAACCGCTCGACTGGACCCACGTCCACCCATTATAGTTATTAGCACATACATATCCGTTCTCTGGCGGCAAGCGCATTCTGTTATTAACATGTGAAATGATCTGGAACTAAGAATTTACATCACTGGCATCAGTATTAAGATGGACGCAGACTCATCTGGTCGTCTGTCATTTTTGATTCGATCTCCATAAACCGATAAATCGTCAAATATTTATTTACTGCGACCTTTCACAAAACGTGTTTACAGTTTATTTATAATATGTATTAATGTAACTAAAATGTTGCTCTGAAGTTTCAATATCAATTTGTATCAATGAATGAGTATGTCATTATGTTTGTTATTACTATTTCAAGTGACATTTAGTGCGAATGGTTTTATGTAAGTTCCGTGACACATTTATAAGTGCATATAATTTGCTTTATACTAAAGACCAAGAAGACAACAATTTGGTTATAGTTTGCGTGTAAGAACTGAGGGATAGTCCTTATCTCAGTAAAACTTAATATTTGTATGTACATTATAAATACGTATCGAATTGAAAATAGAAAAATGTAGTTTGGTATATTGAAAATTTATTCCTTACTTAATTATTGACTCATTAGATTGCGCTCATTACGGAATGCGTCGTAAAAACGAGCGCGTCGCATCAAACAGAGCGAACTTCACCCGAGCCGCATCGCCGTTTCATTGATCGCTCACATGAACGCAAACCTTGGCCGTTCGCGAACCGAGCGGCGTCCATTTGTATCTTAGCCCCGTATTAAGCAACCGAAGGCGTCCTCCGCGCTTTGTCTGAACGAGGGGATTCAGAAAAGCCGCTCGCGCCCGCGTCGCGGCTTTCACCGTCCCCCACCCCTTAACCGGGCCGTGTTGCAGCGGGGCGGCGCGGCTCGGCGGCGTCCGCAGACGACGAGCGACCGCGCGCGCCCAACCTCGTGAACAGACAGCCCGCGCTGCCATTCGTGCCGCCGGCGTTCCCCCACAACGCGCCCGACCGCCTCATTAAACCCTCGGAGTACCTGCGCACCATCACGGCGCCCTGCAAGCGGGACGAGGGCGCGGCGGAGGCCCGGCCGCCGCCGCCGCCGCCCGCCCCCCCCCCGAGGGCATACCGCCGCCCCCGCCCCAGCCGCCCACAACCATGCACCAGCCGCTCGCCGCCATCAGCAGCGCCGAGCTCTCCGCCGTCCGGTTGAGAGCCCCCGCGGCCAAGACCCTCTCCGCCCCCGCGCGCTCCGTCAGCCTCCAGTGCCTGCCCAGCGCGGCGGACTTCAAGAGCGCGAAGACGGACCTCATCGAGGAGCTCAAGATGTCGAAGGACATCACCGGAATAAAGAAGCTGAAGGTGGAGCGCGCGAGACGCGAGAGCCTCCAGGACAAGGAGACCTTCACGGAGTTCACGAAGCGCTTCACCGCCGACAACTTCGTAGATCAGGTAAGTGGTCGATCGGTGATCACTTTTTCAATATCATCTGTAGAGCGAAATATATCTGAAAGCCTATTCCCATCTCTTACTTTTGGACGTAAAACTCAAAGAGTTCAATGGAACTATCTGTGTAACTTTCCATTCTGCGAATTTCTACAATTGTAAACGTTATCTGATCGGAATGAATGCTTCGAAGGCGAAATTCTTGGAGACAATGTTATCGGACGAGTTGCGACATCGCGGCGGCCGTAATAGGGTTCACAGTTACAAACAACTGCGGTTGCATCCCGTCCTACCGTGTCTAACCCACTGATCCACTTTTCGCAGCTATCTCTGCGAACGCTCCGTCTAATGTCTAACGTCCGTGAAACGACGTGACTGGCGTTTTGAGGCGACGCGTTTGCGTCTTGTAGATCTCTTCAGCGACGCTCTCGCTGTTAAGAGATATTTTTATTGACTTATTAATTACGCGATGTCATTTTATATCAGGTTTCGCACGTACGTGTATTACACTCGTAATGTAGCGTACACTTTGGTGTTTGCTTTGTATTAGCTTTCAGCTTAAGAACCTTTCATACGCTTCGTATCCTTTGATGATTTCGAGTTTGGGAGTAATGAGCTAGTCGAAACATAGACAACACTAATAACTACGTATATTTTTTCGTGTAGTTAAAAAAACCCTTTGTGAGAGTAATAATTGTGTTTTGTAACTTCAAAAAAGGAGGAGGTCTCTCAATTCGACCGGAATATATTTTAATTTTTTTTATGTGTCATCATCATCATCATCATTTCAGCCTGTTTGAGTCCACTGCTGAACATAGGCCTCCCCCTTTTATGTGTGTTCGTGGATAACTTCGTCGTTCGATAAGGAAATCCGGATCTGATGTTGGCATCCCAGAGAAATCGAGGGCCAACTTTTAATGTTATAGGTTGTTAATAACTTTTGTAAATGTTTTTAATTTTCTGATTGAAGTCGTTTTTTTTTTTGTTAAATATTATACTTGTTTTGTTATTTAAACGCACAGGAAATACAGTTAAAGTAATTTAATAATGTAGTGCACTTTAGTTGCAAGCATTGTTCCAAGAGGCAGAAATACTAAAATAATACTTAGTTCTCGGATCGATATACGCAGTTATGTATCATATAATGCCTATTTTTTTATCACTATCCTAACACTATGAAATTGTTTGCTTATAAAACTTATTCATACGATATCAATATAACAATGATTGATCGATCGATTACATTACGTGATAACTATATCCTGTGCCAGAAAATTCTTTTCCTTTTCAACATTCTTTATCCTATGTAAATATAGATAAAATTATAATATAAATCCCCAACATAATAATAAAAATTTTTACACAATGTTCTCTAGTCAACTAAGCAATTTCGCTTGTATTATGGGTACTAGAAAACTGATAAACATGCCTAAACGCACTTTTCTCTGGAAAAACACTATGTTTATCACACAATATTTTTCCAGTAGTGGGAACCCACACTCTCTGGTGCAAGAGGCAGGTTCACTACTCCCAACGCCATTTTGGTCGTCGTAATAATTATGTACATCATTAAAATTGCACGAGGTATAAATGTTGATTATTACTTTTACCATCGTTAAATAAAACTCGCATTAATACGATAAATTATTGTATTATGTTTTAACTCCATAAATCTGTTAGGTTACATACAGAAGAGCAAAGATTTTAAAGAAACATCTAAAATAAAGCATTCATTGCTCATTGTAAAAGTAAATCGCTGATGCTGCGAAGTTGATTATTACAGATGCAAAATAAAACAAGCATACAATGATATGTGGGTTAGTGCACTATTTTATGTTCACGTGGAACCTGCTCAGTTTTATTAAAATCTTTAAATAAATAGCATTTTACAAAATGGGCCGGTTTTCTTATCCTAAAAGATATTTATAGAGAAGAGGTAAATTGTTCACCATGTGTTCGACAACGCATCCCGTTCGAGCCGGGGTGCCCCAAGGGTCGGTGTTGGGCCCAGTCTTGTTCACGCTCTACACCAATGACATGCCGCGTGTCAAAGATGTAGAACTTGCCTTTTTTGCCGACGACACCTGTCTCTTTACCACAGGCTGAACACCAGAATTAATCTATCGACGCCTTCTAAGCTATGGCCATCACCATCGTATACTGGTTTCGGCAATGGAGGATCGAGATTAATCCCGCCACAAGCGCGGACGTCCTTTTCCCACATAAAAATAATGTAACTAATCCACCCCCCGTTAAACTCATGGACAGCCCAGTACCATAGGTTAATAACGTCAAATATCTAGCCGTCGTCCTCGACTCCCAGCTTAAATTCACCCAGCACGTGACCCAGGTCAGGAACCGGGCGGCCTGCGTGCTCGGTCGCCCAGACTTGCCCACCATCGCTCAAGTCCTGTTCCTGAAGTCGGCGTCGCGCCGGTACTTCGATTCCGCCACCGCGCACCCCAACCCGCTAATCGTAGGTGTCGTCACCTACAGACCCTGACCGCTAAACACGTTCCGCCGCGACTACCGCAGACCGCGAAATGTTCTCGACTTCCCTGACGATGAGACGACTATCGCGATCGAAGGAATCAAAAAACTTAGAAAGCACACCAACACACACCGCATTCGCCGACGAGTGCGGCAAACATATACTAGGTGCCGCCACGTACCTGGCAGGTTTTCCCCCATTAATGATAGAAGCGTTGCTGGAGTTTCTTCCGCCACTTCTTCTCCCAGCGCCAACGCTTTCCAAAGTGGTAGTAATGTTAGATCTAGAAATTCCCCCAGCCAGATAATAGCTACCGATCGAGCCGAAGTCCGGCCTTCTCGGGCACCCTCGAATCGGAATGCTAAACGGGTGTTGAGTGACAGCCCAAGTCGAGGTTCCCTCTCGGAAACCCTTGAATCTGATCACTCCATGGAGCGCCCCCCAAAGCGCCCTAAGAGCTTGGCGGCCTCCCAAACAGGTGATAATAATAGCGTGACTTCCCGAGCCGAGGCTCCCTCGGGAGCCCACGAGCTTAGTCACCATAACGCGTCATAATCATACGCCGAGGTTCAGGCTAGGCGTTCCGTGCGCCAGGCCACCTCAAGCCCGTCGGATCTGTGAAGGCCCCTAAGTGGCTCATTCAGCCCAAAAAAAAAAATTGTTCACCACCGCTATAAGTAGGTCCGATTTTTAATTCTCCTTACACCGAGGCAATGCTTCAACGCTTATGTAATGAGACGTCCAGAATCGTGCGTATTTCTATACGAAACATTAAAGACTACGTAAATCACCTTTCATTGTTGTAACGGGGAGAAAGTCTTGGTCCGTTGAGTTTCATCTCGTGTTCTGAACCATTTTAAGCCGGTTTTAGTATTGCCACAGTCATGATATGTCTTAATGATTACCAGCCGTACTGGATTATGTTGAATGCTATAACACGTCCATAAAAACACATGAAATGTCTCGTTTAGAAAGACTCTATTCTCAGAAACGGAGAAACGGTTTACTTAGTTGGCGCAAAAAAAAAAAATGGAATCATTAATTATCGTAAAAAACGAATGAAAACTATACTCGACCATTATACGATTAATAATATTTATTGCATCCGCGTTGCGTTGGCGTTACGAGAAAGAGCTGTTGCCTTTTCGCACGAATAATTTCTTTTCACACACTTTATGACGTTTGGATCTCGCTGTTATTTTTATGTTATCTCAAACGTTAATTATATTAAAACTAACAATATACTTCCTGAATATTTATTGTTTTTCAGTATGTTCTACGGGAGGAAATTTCGATCTAATCTTGGAATAAGTGTAATATTTTTTTGGGTACATGTTTGTGTGATTGTATGTCTGTCACATTGCTAGCTCTGTAATATTAACAGCTTAATGAAAATCAACATATTTGAGGTGTGATTTCTATTCGTCTCATTTATAAGAGCATAATGAGCTGTAATATTTATAGGCTTTCCAGTTATAATTTGTTTTAATTGTATGACGTAACGTTACTTTTTAATAAACTAGTGTATTATCACCCGAGCTTGAATAATCGATAAGATGGTATAAAGATTCCCATGTCTCTCTCGGACACGCCTCATCACTAATGTTGGCAGCAATTGCTAGCCGTTTTGTTATAGAAGGGTTGACCCAATACGCATTTGTTTTAGTCACATTTTTCTTCATGCTATCTCGGACTCCCCATCACTAATGTTGGCAGCAATTGCCAGCCGTGTTTCTGCAGTTAGGTTGGCCCAGTGCAACGTGCACTGGGCATGGGTCTGTTTCAGACAGACTTTTCTCGCGCGATAAATTCTTGCATCTCTTTGCGACGCGAAAACGCGTGTATTTCACAAGTCGCACTTTCTCCGTCCCACTGCGGGTCCATCGAGGCGTCAAATTGTGTCATTTCGTTCTATTACCCACTTATTATGCAACGATCAATTTCATATTGGCTCGTCGATCGCAATATCTGAATGAGTTAATGCATCCGTTGCCGAATTTATGCAACATAATGGTTCCGTGTAATGGAAAAATCATTCGGTGTGGTCGTTGGTCGTTTTAAATTTACCGCTTTTGTTATGAATGAGGAAATAAGGAAACGGTGGCCTGTTGACCTGTGATATCATCTCAAGAGAGTTCAAATCGAATCGCGCTTCACGACCGGACACTACGTGCTCAGGGCCGGATTTAGGGGAGCGCAACCGGGGCAACAGCCCCGGGGCCTCCACAGACGAGGGCCCCCACAATAGAGACTTCGGAAAAAAAATTCTCTTTCGGACTACTTAGTAAATAATAGTAAACAACTTTTCCTTTCATATTTTTATTTGCGTTTTACTTTTAACTGCAGTACTTTGTACAAACATGATTACATTAAATATTAACGAAATACAGTAGAAAATAATTTGGGGGCAGGGGCCTCCACTCCTTTGTTGCCCCGAGGCATATTTGAGGCAAATTTGTACGTGTTCTATTGCGTTCTCCATATTCTCCACATTTTTGATCCCTTATAAGTCGATGGATGCAAGTGGCTCGAAATCGTGCCTTTCTTCTGCTATGCACTAGAATATGCTGAAATGATGACGATTGTTACGTGCGTTATCATCATCAAGTGTGCCAAACGTATTGATGTTATGTCAATATTATTTAGTTGTATAAATTCGACTGTAATATATTCAGCATATACTTAATTAGTGTTTAACGGCACGAGCGGTTCAATTGTTATGTATGTATATTTAAATTGTGTAAGTATAATTTTTCATTTGAAAATGAATAAGCAAATTATACTTTCTTCTTTATGTGATTTATCATTGCGCCTCTCACTTTGTGCGCCGGCGGCGGTCTTAAAAACTTCCTTATTCAAAATTAAGCGATCTCGAGCAATATTAATTATAAACGTCGAAAACATCGTAAAAATTAATGGAAGCGCGTCTGGAGATCGAGTGAACACGACCGAGTTACGATCTCTCCTTTCGTGGCCATTAAATACGAAATTTCGACTAATTAACACGTGGTTACGTCCCTCCGAATTTATCGATAATAGACCTCGCGAACGTTTTCATGCGAAAGTTGTTTTTTTGTCGCGCTAATAAAGCTAAGATTTTTTTACTTTTTCTTTTGTTAAAACTGTATTCCGCAATAGCCATCTGTTTCCGCGCTTTCTCTAATTTCTGACGCCCTGGTAGGCGCTTCGAGTATATCTTTTATATGAATGACTAATATAGTCATTTACTAATAATATTCGCTTAGACATCTTTCATGACTTTCCCCTAGGCCTTGTGGTTGGAGATTCTCTTATCTTTTCTTTATATCTTTATTCGGTCCTTACACATTGTAAGGATAGCACCGTGCCTTATAACGAGTTTTTTTTTTGTTATAAGGTACTTTTTTATGATATATGGTGTGCACTAATGTGGCTTTATAAGATTTGGAATCTGGGAAGATTAGTGAAATGTCATTGTCCAATTCGTCATGTTTAAATACATGACAGTAGACCTTCATTTTCAGATTAAAACTGTATTACGTCACATTTTTCACGTAAAGATTAAAATAATTACAAAACGTAATATAATTTTTGTATGCGCATTGTATAACAATAAGACAATGGTCGTGTTCCATATCTTTTTGTTTGGAATGAGGACACTTCCTCATATAAAGAAGTGATAAATAATAAGCGCAGTTGCTAAGTTATTGGCTAAGGCCGAGGATCTACAGTTCGATTCTCACACGAGACAAGAATAGGACGTAGGGTTTTTCTTACCCGATGGTAGTTAATTACCGTCACCTTTAGAGGTTGGGGCTTGATAATTTCAATCATCAAGCGTAATGCAAATACTAGGTACTTCTAATTTATGTTATTTTCCATCTTAGTTTGAATAATTCATACAACAGGTCAAGCTGCAATCCTACACCGCAATATAACTCTCGACTAAGAGAAGACTATTTATTTTTAACTTAAATTGAAACAGTCAACTTGTGGTGCTTGTAATCCCGACCAGCACCGACCGTTGTCTTAAACGACGTTCTGCCAAATGTCAAAATGACATACATACAAGTCCTGCATGCAAATAAAACTACTATCTAAATAACTCTAGGACACTATGGAGACGATGTATAGAATTTACCAATACTCTCATGTTCGCTCAATAATGTTGGCGGCGTTATGATAAAAACCTACTGTCGTTAAAGTAAAAGTGAAACCGCTGAATGACATCCGAAATTTCAGTGACCATCAGCTCTTCAATATTTGACGCTTTCTCATATATAAGAGTCTTCGATAACTGGATCAACAAAATCATGCACTCATACTGATGTATCGCGTCGCGTCGGTTTAGCGTTAAAAACGAGTTCCGTATCAATTCCGTATATATAATCTGTTCCGTATCAATATAATGATATCGTATTTCTATTATCGCTAAATAGGTTTTGAATAGTGTTGTACAGCGTAAAGGCCCATTTACACGATGCCATTTATATTTTAGACCATTTCTTGTTTAACTGCCAGTTTATTGCATTTAATAGGCGATAAAGTTGGCATGAAATGGGCTAGAACATCAATAATTTGTGCGATAAGTTTACATGACTAGAACATCAATAAATTTGTGCACATAAACATAAAATCCAGCTTTTCCGCTGTCTGGGTATCCCCGATTCGCTTATCGTTTATCGCGCGGTATTGAAAATTTCTCTTGTGAAATTGTGAGAAAGACCTTCATACTTGAACTTAGGTCGGAGAAAAACATCTTAATGTTCAATAGCACGCTACATTTGTTCTGGCTGAATCGCTGTCGTCCGACGCGAATGAATAGAATAGATAATAAAAGTTCATTATGTTCATTTTCGAACCATTGAAATTACTCCACTCTTTAAACCTAACGTTAGAAAGAGATACCTAGTATCGATGTGTGAACTTATTTTCTACACAGCAGAAACATACGTAAAACATATTTCTTATTCGTATTTTTGCATTACGTGGGTGTTGTGGGTGTCTATAGGTGGTGGTAAATCCATTTAGTTTATTTATATATTTTATTGGAGACAAAGAGGATAAAAAATAAAAAAATATAAAATTAACATAAAGCGTGCTGATATTTACAGTTATTTATTGCTAGGACATTTACAGTAGACATGGTTATCGAGGACACAACTTAATAAACATTATAACAAAGCAGAAAAAAGTACAAGTTTTTCATTGCTTAACAGAATAACTAGTTTTCTGTTTTCGAAACCCATTAAGAGAAAAGTGATATGAGAACGTATATGTTTAAATTCCACACTTCCTTCAAAGATTGTTGCAATGTCTACGACTTACGTTAAACGTCACGGATTTTCTTTGCTTGGAAACGGCTATGTTCGTTTTAATTTTGGAATGTACTACACGGCTGTATTAACTGTGCTCGTCTAAAGCCGTGTTTTCATCTCGTTTAACGTTATTATAGTATCCTGCTTTATAACGGTACATTAAGAGTATGATTGTCTTGAGGTAGAAATCTCAATCAAACCCCATTGACGAACTCTTTGACTTTGTTTTGTGTAGGTCTGCCGCTTAATGTAGCTCTCCCTTCATCCTAGGGATTTAATTAATCTAAACGATACCTTTATCTAATCAGAGGTCTATTAGTGACGCGTGAAATTAATTCTCACGCCCCCATCACAACGAATACTTTATCTATGAACTCCCAAGTTATTGGGACTTTTAAAAATCTAGATCTAACGGTCTACCTAACTGACCGGCGCGTTACAACGGAATTTTGTAGTGTATTATCGCGCATACACAGTGTAATAAATTCGCAACAGTGGCATTTTTCCACCGGCTGGATTCACCATCCGATAGCAAGGAATCCGTTAAGCTGTGTCACGGTCAATGCGACCGCTCGCGTGTTATGTAACTAATGCGCCGGCGAACGGTAAAACGTCGCCGATAAATAACTCGCTCCTACGAAAAAAGCGGGCTGTTCTAGAACAGGAACGGAGCTGTTTACGATCCAATCAATCCGCAATTTCTCTAGTTAGTGATCTTACGTAAATAATAGTTGCCGCTGCGAATTTAATTGAGCGACGCTTAGCTCGTTATGTGCGGGAATTCTTAATCCGTTAATACAATTCTTGTTAGTTTAGTGTAGTAATTAGTATAGTGCGTTGATTGGTTAGAACTCATTAGTCTCATGTATGCAAGGCTGTTCCCAATTGTATCACTCATTCAATATTTTTGCAATATTTAAAATTTATTTTCCAAAATAACAAAACTAAAGTCGATATTTTTACCGCAAGTTAGAATGTAGGTATTGTGATTAAAATTATTACACGCACATTTAATTCCCTGTATTATCTAACCTAGTGAAAGGCATAAGCGTTCATAATATTGATTGGATGATTGTTATTTTATAACGTGAATATAGTTTATAAAATGATTCTAATATTATTTGTACACGCTTTAACGAATGCTCAATTATTCACGTCATGAACTATCACGAGATGTTCTCAACTTCGTTGTTACTCACGTATATATTATGTAAATACCTGACCGGATTAAATAATAATATAAATTCCCTTCGAAGTATTCATGATCGTTTCCAGTCTATCATAAATGCATAGAAAAGCACAAATTAACACGTGTCGCTCACGAGGGATTAGTATTAACCAATGACAAGTTACGATTCGCACGTGATCGTCGAAACGTCATTGGTATTAGCCAATGAGAAGACACGATTCACGCGTGACAGCCGCGACCCCTCAGTATTAACCAATGAGAAGGCACAGACGCTAGCGCTGATGTCCCTCCTCTGGTATACCAGAGCACGGGCATGCGTTCAAGGCGTGGCGGTTGGTCGACGGTAGGGATGTCCGCAGGTTCCGGAGCGCGACGCGGCCGGGAACGTGATCCCGGCGTGGAAGAGGCAGATGCTAGCGCGCCGGGCGGCTGAGAAGGCGCGCCGGGATTTGGAACGAGAACTGGCGGGAGAGGCTGAGAGGAGGCGCGCGGCCGCCGTGCCCGCGTGGAAACGGCAGCTGCTGCAGAGGAGGGAGGAAGCAGAGAACCGCTTGAGGTGAGAGATCCGTTTTCTATAATGGTGGCCACGCAGCAACTTCTGCTATTGCACTAATGTGCAGTCTCGTTCGGGTAGGTACAGTCTCACACAGTGACTGGACTACAGAGTCCAGCGTGGAAGTATTATATTTTCTGGTAAATGATAACCCGAGTCTGCCTTTCTAAGGCAGTCATCGCATCTACAAGTGACAAATTTTCACGTAAAAACAGTTATTCATTTAAAGATCCAGTCGATGGAAATCTACGCTAGAGTGGGTACATTAGGCGACTGGAATGGACAAAGAATTAGTACTACTAGGACTTTACTTATTTTCTCGTTCATAATCTTTAACTCTCTTGCAACTCTTTCGTAATCTCTTCGGGTGTATAAACAATTTAGCTAGTGGCCTTGTGCCTACGGACAGACGATTTGAGTTCGTTGGTTCCAGAGGGTTAGGTTTCGATCCCCACCACTGGAGAAATATTATGTGATGGTCAGTGTTTTTCTAGGTGCTTATGTTTCTATAATGTGTATTTTAAGTATGTCTCAGTCGCCCCGTACCCATAGTACAAGCGTTGCCTAGTTGGAGACTAGATGACGTTGTGTGAAAATTATTAGTGACGACAAGACGACGTTTCAGGCAATCGCTGTACACACCGAAGGTGGAGGACGGCGGGGCGAGCAGCGAATGGCGCTCGTACCCGAGCGGCGCCACTCGCGCGGTGTCCATAGACAACATATCACTGTGTTACGACACGCCCGTCCAGCACTCGCGCGCCCCCTCAGAGGTCAAGCTGGCCTCGGAACACTGCAACGGTGCGTACCACCGCAAATCAAGATGCATCAAGCCCAACCACTGTAACAGTCCGTACCGCCACATAGTGGGGTAGTTACCATCAAGTGATTAATTGAACCCCCGATATCACGATGCAACAATCCACGCTTTGAGGCACTTCGGCGGGTTGAAAGCTTACCATCACTAACTACATCGCATGGTAGCCAAGCACCGGTCAGTTTTTGAGCAATAAATGCAACATTCGCAGCACATGTGTACTATATTTTTTTACTGTGGTACGGCCACGCAACAGATAATGCTGTTGCACGAATGGGCAGGCACATCCTGGGAAGTACAGTACCACGTCCTCATACAAGACCGTCGGGAAGTGGAAGTATTAGACTTTCGCCTTCGCTCTCGTAAGGGCCTCAGTTACCTCACTCGTGTTTGGGCAAATGAGGTAATCGAGGCCCACTTTTTTAAATGCATCTGCAATCCATCGGACGTTGTAGATGTCCATGGGCGGCGGTACTCACTGTACTTTTTTATGTCAAAAGTATTCAAGCGACCAGCATGCTCGCTTGAATACTTTTGACATAAAAAAAAAAATTATGTTAAGTCTTCACTTCAGTTATGATGGACGGTGACACAACGTGATGGGCTAGAAGTAGATGATACCTTCCACACCGAAATTCTTGGGATGACAAGCGTTTACTAATCCGTAAAATGCATTGACGAATTTACAAATAACTTGAGTTCTCGGTGGAGGCGGATAACTCGGTGGTGCCGTTGCTAAGGTATTGGCTTCGCCGTCGGGGGTGGTGGGTTCGAATCCCAAAGGGGACAAGTGTTTGTGTGACCCACAGATAATTGTTCCGGATCTGGGTGATTGTTTCCCAACGAGGGTTAACGGCAGGCAGGCGGCCGGTCGTAAAAAACGTAGCCAAAACCGCTTACAACATGATTCACATGTTGTGTCGACCCCAAGGGCAGAAGATGATAATGATGATTTACTTGAGGAATTCTCACAGCAGTTCTATAGTTGACACCATTGGCTTTCTTGATTCCGTCAGAAATTGTGTCAGCTCTTAACCAATTTACAGGTCACTCCACAACGAACGGCAAGCACGTCGACGAAGAGGAAGAAAGCGCAAAGATCATTCCGTGGCGGGCGCAGCTCCGCAAAACTAACAGCAAGCTCAATCTACTCGAATAGTTATGTTCTAATAGTTAAGGTCCAATGTTGCATGATAAAGAATATGAGGCATGGGCGCCATAAACCTTTGTTTATTGCAAGTCGAAAAGATCGTATGATGTTTAGAATTAAATCTGCCACAGCAGCAGTTTCGAACTGGCGACATAGTCTTTCTAGTAATCACTTATGTAGCGGTAGTCATGAGTTTGTTTTGATATTTCAGTCGATTTAGTAGTTAATCGATTTTGTTCCCTTCGTAATAAGATTATGATATATAAATTTTCATACTTTAGAGACATCTAACGTATAGAAATTTAATTGTAAATTTTGGAATTAACTTCGAGGCTACTCATACAAAGATCTTTATTCTTTCTATGTAGTTATAATGAATTGTAGTACTTATGTATAAATGTAAAGTTACGTAATTCTTATCTAATGAGACTATTTAATTGAATTTGCTGATAAATAGAGATGTAATTTGAGAAGGAATCTTTGTTTTTGTAATGTTTAATGAATGATATTTATTTAGATTTTTTTTAATTCACGCAGTGATACAATTGTTGCAATATTAGTTTTAAGCTTACTAGTGGGCTTTTGCAATTTTGTACGACCTACTTTTTTATACGTTTTTTTACCTAATTAACTGATTACGGTGTGTTACTCTATGGTTGTCAATCGATTGTACTCGTATTGTTAATAAAAACACTGTTGCTTATGGTTTCGCTTCTTTCAATTCTTGTATCCTTATAGCGTAAAATATACACATAATATTATCTTGTATGGATATGTGTCTGATACAAAAAAATCGAAATACCTTACAGGGAGGCTTTTTAAGTGTATCCATTTTTTATTAAATTATAGACATAAATAAAGTTATATAAAAATGATAAATATTTAAAATAACTAAAAATAAATACATTCATTTTAACTTATCTCAAAAAGTGCGTGATTTATGGGCAACTCATTCATTTTACGCGCGATCATTCATAACTAACACGCTTGCACATAAGTTCGTTTCAAAAGTATACGACGCATTTATGAATGACTACCCCATTGTCAACAAGTTCTGTTTTTAGGGAATGGAATGGCAAGTTTTTGAAAAAAAAAAAAAGTTCGTTTTTATTTCAATAAACGATTATACTATCGAGTCTGAACCTCGTGTGTGAATTTGGGAACCTTTAAAAAAGCCACCCTGTATATAAAACAAACATTTCATGATACTAAATGACAAAGATACGTAAACATATATTAAGAAATACATCTTTAGTAATTCAAACATATTGTAGATATTTCCAAATACTAGACAAAAATTATGTTCATCCCACAGTTCAGTCTGGATTGAACCCACACACTCTGGCTTAAAGAGAGGTCTCTATCCACTACGCCAATTGGATCATTGAAAATTGTATATATTGCTAATTGGTCTTGCAACGGCTTTGCAAATAACCAGTAATATGCCGCCAGGGACGCAGTGTCTTCCTAATAAAACCTACAAAATATGTGCTCAAAAAAAAAAAAAAAGAAAGTTCTATTTTAATAAAATATAGCCGGACTGTTTAACCCTTAGATAATTTTAATTATCGGTATTTTTCAACCGATCTATTGGTTCCAGTGTTTTATATCGTACAAGAAAAAAAAAAAACAAATATCTATTTAATACTTACGCCATAAAATATAGGTCCATATCTAGAGCGAAAACATTGTCGCTATGAAAATACATAGGTTCTGAAGTAATAAAATCGTTGATAAAACTAGATGCAAAACTATAAAATATTATTGAAAAATGGATGTATTATAATATTTTATACTGATAACAATATTCTTACTCTTAACGTAAGCAACCTTGAGAAATGTTCGAAAGAATTGCAAATAAAAAATCTGGCCCCTAATTAGGAATGATTCGTTTTCCTATACTGCTGTTGGAAGGTAAATATTGGAAATGGAATAATCAGTATTTCGGCGACGGTCAAACGTTTCATCTTATTGTACATTTTTAAGCGAATTTCGAATCTATTTATGCTTCACTTGCATTTTTTATTATTTCAATTGATTTATTTGACATAAATATGATATTAATAAATTATGATCATACCGCATTCTTAATTTTCTATTACTTAAACCGACCGTGAATAAGAAAGCATTCGGCGAGTGATGTTTTACGGTGTTTCGTATGTGCGAAAATTGGGGACAAAACATAAATACCGCTGATTCTTCTGGTTCAGAACTAATGTCATATTGCGTTTACAACTAAATTGAGAGCAGCGTATGAATGACCAAATAGAAAATGCTGTTTCGTAACACGCTCATTTCATTCACGGCAACAAAACGATTGAGACATGCCTAAGTTTTACCACTATTAATGGCAGTAGCCAGTATACGTACAGAAAATGTCCAAGTAGGTATTACATAGATTAAAACTTACCACTACATTTCAGCACTCGTCTTCTCTTGGTCATACGCGACAGCCGCCGAGGTGAACCTAGACGCGATAGTCGCCAACGTGTCCAGTTCGTCAATATTCGGAGTTCTGCTGGAGAAATTCCTCGATGCGGGGCTCAGCGCTTTGAGGGAGGCGAGAAACGATTCGTCGCTCCCGAAGCCGGGCTTGAGGACATGCGACCGGGCGGCCGTGGATGCGGTGGTAGGGGCCCGGGTGGACGAGCTACGCGCGCTGCTGCACGACGACGCAAACGAAAACGATAACGAAAACGACCAGCTGACGCTTAAGGGCGGCGACGAGACGACCATCGTCGAGCTGGCCGCGAACGAAACGAGCAACCCGCTCAGAGACAACGTACGGAAGTACAAACGCCTGAGGAGGAAGATACACAAGGCGCTGGTGGAGGAGTCGGTAAGCGGTCGGACGGTAGACCTGACGGTTCGCACGCTCGACGAGATGATAGCGGGCATGATATCCAGTCGGTGCTCGTGGAAGCGGGCCGAGGCGAGGGAACGTTCGAGAAAGGCGGTCGACGGAGTCGCGAGAATACCGGACGCCTGGCGATCCGAGTGGAACAGCATGCGGGAGAGGTATTCTGAGCTGTTCGAGCCGCCGCCGGGGAACCGTTCGGGCGGAGTGAGATCCCTGATGGAGAAACTGCCTTCGTTCTTCGAGAACATTCTGCGTGAGGGCGAAACGCTCGCGAGGCGGTACAGCATAAAGTGCGAGAGGATGGGTAGCGTCTTAGAAGCGGACCGCCTTAATGGCGCCAACGTTTCGCGTCGAACGGACGTGTGCGGCGGGAGAGTAGTTTCGGTATGCACGACGGAGCTGAAACGGTATCTCGTGAGCGTGTACAAATCGATAAGCCTCGGCGCGGCGAAGGTGCTGAACGATTTCGTATCGATGTACAGGATAGACGTGAATGCGAATAGAAAGTCTATAAACAGAGGCGTGTTGGCCGACCTTGAGTTGGTTGCGCAGCAAGCGGAAAACCACGTCTGCAGTTTGTTCACTCAGAGAGTGCGCGAGTTCTCACTGGATAGAAGCCAAGTCCCGGATGCCTATATCGAGGCGTTGCATAAGCTGACCGAAGCTATTATCGAGAGAGTTAAGACGAACACGCGGCAAAATATACGGAGGGTGTTGAAAGATTGGGACGCCAAGTTGAGGGAGAGGGTCGTGGCGGATATTAAGGCAAACATGAACATGGAATTGGGTCGGATAGCTGAGGAGTTGGACGAGAGGTCTTGCAGGCTATTCCAAACTTGTAACAGCAGATATGTAGTCAAGGCTCGAAGGTTGGCTGCATCGGGACAAAAGGGCGTATTCGTAAAGGTACAAATGACCTTCGATGACGAATCAGACTACAATCTGATGGAACATTCTGGACGAGCGGATTTCGATAGACGCGGAGCGTTTGAGGGAAACTCCTCGCAAGTACCGTTTAAAGTAGTTCACTCTGCGAATGAATTTAAACATGTAAAGCCCGCCAGTGTGACGCGCACGACAAAATTGTGACCGAATGATGGTATGAACGAATGGTGGTATGAACGAATGGTGGTATGAACGAATGGTGGTATGAACGAATGGTGGTATGGTGGTATGAACGAATGGTGGTATGAACGAATGGTGGTATGAACGAATGGTGGTATGAACGAATGGTGGTATGAACGAATGGTGGTATGAACGAATGGTGGTATGAACGAATGGTGGTATGAACGAATGGTGGTATGAACGAATGGTATGAACGAATGGTGTTATGAACGAATGGTGGTATGAACGAATGGTGGTATGAACGAATGGTGGTATGAACGAATGGTGGTATGAACGAATGGTGGTATGAACGAATGGTGGTATGAACGAATGGTGGTATGAACGAATGGTGGTATGAACAAGTAACAAAATATCATTACATACAATTAGAGAATCATAATAAAATCAGCGGTCAACATTTAAATAAATGCGGTGTCATAATCATTGTATTGAAATAATCATAAAATAAAAGAAATAAATCAACTCTATTTCATTATATTCGAAACGAAGTTTCTTATAAAAACCGGACTTAAAATTACTTACAATTCAATCACAAAGCATTTGACTTACAATTGGTGTAACTTGATTTTATTTGAGAAGTCACAGCAATATTGAATAAAACTAATTAAAAGGCACTTAAATATGTAAGCATACACATTTCTAGTAGTGGCAATATCTAATAAAAAGCAAAGAGGAAAAATTACTCAGGAATAAATCAGTTTTTATCCATCTTTTCTATTAATAATTACATTGCATATGAGTTTTGTGAGGGATAATAAGTTTTTTTACAAATCATTTAATGTTCTTAGAATATCTGTCCATTTCATTTGCTAATATTATTTGCAAATCCATAACAAATTATGTCTGCCTTCCTTCCATGTAAATTAAACATATTAACCATGACAATGAGTATAAAATAATATCAACAAATACTGAACTCAGCATAACGGCCAGCGGTAATGATACAAATACAAATTACTTATGGTCGGAAATCAATGGCGAGAACCATTACGTTTTTCTGTCATATAATAATAGGGAAGAGACTATTGATTTGTAACCGTTTCAAATTTCAACTCGCAAATAAAAATAGTTTTTTCTTTGGAGTTCGAGAAATCTGTTAACAATTGGTATGGTCGTAAATAATCGACAGTAAAACCGACAGTAGATCCGATTGTTAGATCCGATTGTTCAGTCAGAATTAACGATTAAATTCCAAGTGATTTATCTCATCTTATTTATTATCTTATTTTATTTATAAAATAAGTTATCCAGTTAAGCGGTAATTGACGGCTCTGGGCAGCTTTTTGTATATTTCAGAACTGTTTTAAATTCGATTCCGTTATTGGGTACAGTCATTGTGTATTGTCACCACCATTCTACATTCCGTATACGATGGGGAAGTGCTGCAGTCTGCCGCTCGACCAAGCGATGGTGAGGCAAGCGTCCTCGGCGAAGTTGTTCTGGAAGGCCATAGCGGTCGGCAGCTCATCCTCGATGCCACACACGAAGCAGCTGGAAGGTGAAATTGCAAAGGTGAAGTAGGGTATGTATGTCCCACATCTGGACAAAGGTCTCCTTTGCACATAGGCTTTTTTTATGTTAAAAGTTGGCAAACGAGCAGACGGTTCACCTGATGTTAAGTGAAAACCGCCGCCCATGTACATCTGCTACACCATAGCCAGCAGAGGGTTACAGATGCGTTGACAACCTTTTGAAAATTGGGCTCCGGCTACCTCACTCACCAGACGAAACGCGTAAGTATTTTCCATACTTCCACTTCTTCTTCTTGGTCTTCTGTGAGGTCGTGGTACTTACCCGGGCGGGCCTGCCCATTCGTGCATCAACCGAGGCTGCTGCATGACTCTAGCACCGTCAATCCGTCCGCTATCCGGGCATAGTCCACCACGCGTACCCACCCTCTGCGGATTGGCGGAATTCACATATTTTCGAAATATGTTTTTATAGTTTTGTTATTATTTCTGAAATATGCAGGCATATCAGGATGTCTTCCTTCACCGCTGAGCACGTGATAATTCAGCACTTAAAATTAACAATTTATTGATGCCGGCACCGGCGATCGAACTCGGGTCGCTCGAGTACATTGCATTAAAGGCGATCGCTGGGACACTGAGCTATCACGGCTTACAATACATGGCCACCTGCTATTTTTCAAAAGGTGGAACATATACAAGCCAGGTCAGAAAAGTAAAGATCGAGTTACCATGGGGTTATCTTGAGCTGCATCAGCAGTGGCGTGGTGCAGAACACCGCCACCAGGTAAGACTCCTCGAACAATATGGCCAGGTAGCGGCCGTTCTTGTCCCAGCACATGTCGAGGATGGGCCCACCCACTGAGTCACCTGACGGCAGCTCCACTTTGGTCACGTCGAGCACCGGCTGGGCTTTGCTGGTCTTCGCACCTGGAGAATGTTCATTTTTTTTTATTGATATATTGTTGTTGTAATATTATTTAAATAAAAGAGCAGACTGACCAACATGTTTTATGAGAGAGTTTTCCGTTACCGTCTTACAACAAGGTACAATATAAAAAAAAAGGAAGTTAGTGATGCTACTTATTTCTAGTGTTGTGCCAAACGACAAACAATGGTACGATTTATTATTACAACACAGACTTCTCTCTTCTGCCCTTATCGCAGTTTAGTGCGGCAAAAATAGTGAATCGTGTTGTTAATCCTCTGTGGGAATAAAAAATGAGCACCGGAACAATTATCCGTGGGTCGCGCAAACTTAACCCGTGTGGGAATTGAATTTATGACGTCCGGCGCTGAAGCTAGCTTAGCAACTATTGCACCGAGTCGACTGAGTGAAACGAACGGTTGTAATGAAGAATTGTTTCCGCGTAATGAGAGCACCCTATATTTAAATGTAGCACCTTTCACCCGTCATCAAAGCCGCGGTAATTCAGTGCTCGATCTTAGTTCAGTACACTCGGCTCGAGTGTTTAGTGTGTGACCTATCTCTCATGACTGAATCTGATTTTAAATCTAGGCCAGCACCATTGAACTTGGTCATGGGTTATTCGCAGTATTAAATGTTAATTTACCACACACTTTTAGTTGATAATATATTTGGAATACAACAAAGTCAGCCGACTAAATAGTATATATTATAGTAATATTATACAGTAATGTATAATTAACGGTCTACGTTAATATAATAATTAATTAACAGTATAATAATTATAGCATTATTTAGTACAGTAACATAAATTCTAACAAAACAGAATAAAAGCTTGGAAACTAATATTACATGCATAAATCACTACAAAATCACGCAGTAAGTAACATTGTCCTTAAAGTCCCTATAAATGGCTACAAAGCGGAAAATAAAAGCTGTCACGGTAATACTTCTTAAATTGGAATGTCAATCTTAAATTCGATTGGATTTATCTGTATTAAGCGAGAATTTTCCTCAGAGCATTTGAAACTTTAGTAGTAACATTACACTAGTAATAGGATGTTTAACATAAGAAATAAGGTTTAGAATGCACTAGCATCTGATATTGCTCGCAGTTGGGCCGCCATCTTGGTGTCAAAGCTTTAAAATGGTGGGAAACGCTTTAAAGGCATTCCCGCCTGTCTTCCACATTGACTGACGTTAACCAAATAGAGTACGAAGGAAACTCCGATCCGAACTAAATTGTCTTTACGATTGCACAAAAGGTTGCATTTACTAACATTAATATTAAAATGTCTAATATCTTTATTATGTCTTACGATGACATTTTAGCAGACCCTCTATAAAGATTTATGAAGTCTCAAATTTTTAGTTTTGTTCACATTGGGTCAGAGTAATGCCCGTGTTCTTTAATATTACATCATCTCAGTCATCAAAAGTAATTTTTTTAAATCTACCATCTACCCATTCGTAATCAGGATCCTCTAACGAAGAAGAAACTGGCGAAATAAACTCCGTAGGTATCCCCTTTTTTGTAATTTTTTTATGTCAAGACATTAATACTTTTTTTTAGAAATAGCTTGTGAGGGATCAACTCATTCCCAGGGGATTATTATCATTAATGTAATCGTTTATATTATAATAACCATTCCTATAAAGTTTTCTTTAATAAATTTCTTAAACTTGTTAATAGGCAGGCTTTGTGCATTTACTAGGATTTTGTTGTAAAAGTTTTGTTTGTAATGTCAGACAAAGACTGTGATGGGTCTTATAATGTGCACTGCATCTGTATTTTTATTAATTAACGAAACTATATTTTTAGTTATACTCAATACCCATCCTCTTCACAGGTTTTAATGATATTTCCTTTTTCTGCAGTAGGGCCACACAATAACTTCTTCTGTGTCACAAATGGGCAGGCTCGTCGGAGGCTCAACCTCATTTCGAAGAAGAATATGTAACCATTGTCAGATAATTTCTTCATTGAAATGATGAAGTACCACGAACTCACAGAAGACCGGCGTGATGTGGAAGTATTATGCTTTCGAGCTTCGTCTAGTGTTTTCTTACGTTTGGCAAACGCATGGGCGTAATCAATTAACACCAGTTGAACCTGCTTGGTCATCCATTTTTACCTGTTTTCCATACATTTATTCTTTATTGGAGAAGGTGGAAAACTAGTAAATGGCTCAGTAACCATAAGTATCTGATAGGGTTGAGGAGGTTGTATCCTTTCTGGTAGGGATGAGCTCTCTTCTTGACAGTTGTCATTGATAAATGATATCTAAAAATATAGTTACCGTTAAGCAGTCCCGTGTTGCTAAGAGCGTATACCATCGGTTCGCCCTTGGCAGCAAACAAAACGACGTCATTGGGTCCCCAGCACGCTGCAACAACTCTGCAGCCTCGCGCACACCACCTTTCTGGTGTCCAGGTTTGAGTATCCCACACCCTGTAGTCACACGAAACAACAGAATCAGTTATACCATGTACATACAAAACAGAATAAATAAATAGGACTCTTTTTTATGTTAGCAGGCGGTATGTGAGCCGGTGGTAAAGTGATAACCGCCCCTTCCTCCCGGACATTTGCAATACCTGTAGGGTTGCAAAGACCTTTTAATAAAGTGGGCTCTGACTACCGCACTCACCGGACGTAACGCAGAAATATAACACTTCGACTTCGCGCCGGTATTCTGTGAGGTCATGGTACCTCCACGGTTGGACCTATCCATTTATGCAACAACAAACTGTTGTATGGCCCTACTGCAGTTAAATACTCTCCGGCTCACTCTGAGGATTTTAATCTAATATATAAAATTCTCGTGTCACGGTGTTTGTAATTGAACTCCTGTGAAAATTTTGTGTGCATATCAGCCAGGGTGGAGAATCGGACAACATCTATTTTTCATCCCCCTAAATGTTAAGGGTGGTCCACCTCAAACATTTTTTTCTGCCCTTCAAATAATTTATATGGCAAAACAATGTTTGCCGGGTCAGCTAGTCATCTGATATATGATAATAAAAAATTAGCCTTTTATTCTAAAAGAAATTTACTTTTAATGTGAAACTTTTTTTCTTGTCAAACATTGTATTCCTTGCTCTATGTAAGGTGGCACTTTATGTTTTGATGAGATTGCAAGCAATAAAATATTTGGGACATAAATTCTATATCTCTAAGTAATGCTTAGAAACATTAATCATTTTAATATTAGTTGGCTGTATTTGATATTCATTTTAATAATTCCTTGGAAGGAGATTCAACAGTTTAGAAGACAAATAATAAAGTGACCCTATAAGAATTTTCTTTATGCTAGCAATTTGAGTACAATTCAAGGAATAATATGAAATATAAAGCCCATTAATTACTTGTCGGGATATACAAAAATTTGTAAATAAAATATTAGATACAAATTATAAAATAAAATCTGTCTGTTACAAGTCTCTCTCTGCATTTCTCTTCATTTCTTATGTGTGCTATATGCCATTGCTCCATTTATTAAACTCTTCTGGCACAGTCCATGGACATTTGCAATACCCATAGGATTGCAGATACATTGCCACCTTTTAATAAAGTGGGCCCTGGGCTGTGGGCTATCTAGGTCTAAGCTGGACTGACCTGCCCATTCATGCCACAGCGAACAGTGTTCGCTGTTGCATTGCCCTACCACAATAAATCTTATTACTTAATACTATATTCATTGATATATACTCAGGTTTAAACATTAAAACATCTAGTAAATTGTTAAGTTTGGATTTCAGTTTAAATAAAACATGAAAATAATATACCTGAATATGATGGATGAAGTAGCTGCAAAAATTTTGCTTGCGTCCAGAGACCATCTTGCAAACACAATACCTCCACCTGCAACCCTGCGCAATGGTACAGCAGTTTCCATGGCCACATCCCACACCAGCATTGAAGTGTCTGCACCACAGCAACTGACCAGGAGGTCACCGTTAGGGGACCAACTGACATCTGTGACAGGACTGTGGCCTGATCTAAAATATTTAATTGTTAGCTTTGAATTGATACAATAACTTAAATGCAGTCATTTACAAAATAACTGAAAAAATCTTTTATCTCTGCCAATACCTCTCAAAGATAGAGTTGAGCTTTCTCACATAAAAAAATGCTAATACCGTTTTGTTTTCCCTTTGGGTAGTATAAAAAATTTATTAGAACTGAACTGAATTAAATATGTTATCTATTCTACATTAAAAATAAAAAAAAAAGGGTTATAAATGGAGATTTTTGGGTCTTGAAATAGTATAACAAAACCCTTAATAACTTTTATGTTATTTATTATATACAATAAATGCTAACAAGGTCTAGCCTTGTAAGCATTTATATACAATAAATGCTTACAAGGCTAGACCTTGTTAGCATTTATTGTATATGACCACTTTAAAGGCTAATCATGTACAATTTATTTATTTATTTGGCACGGTTACAAAATACAAATTTTAACATGACTAAATTATTACAGACCAATACATATTACTAAACTCGCATTTCAATAACAATCGAACACAACATTCAAATACAATAAACTTTATTAGGTTATAAGAATACAAATTGGACATTACTTATTTAATTTGTTCGAATTAAGTTTATTGTTTATCGTTAATAGAAATTTATCGAATTTAGTTATGACATTACCTCTTTAAAACAACAGCATTACTAGATGACGGTTTTGTGAACATTGAGTTTGGATCAACTGTCCAAACAATGACACCTTGTTCACAACCCACTGCTAGTTCCGAAGCGGAGTATGGACGCCAGCACAAAGATGAAACATGGCCCTGGGCCTTACATTTCAATGTAGAGACAAATGAAACTTCAGAGCAATAAATCCTTACATTATCATCAGCTGTAGCTACGGCGATTTTCGTAGTGTGTGGATGCCAAGCCAAACATTTAATTGGGGTGGTGTTCCAATTTCTGGTACGAGAATATTTGGACACAATTTTAGGACCTATATCTTTGAGATGTGGTTGAATAAAATATCTAAAAGCTGTAAATAGATTAGCTATTTTCAAGACGTAGGAAGCTGTAACTGCGAGGAAAGGACTTTCACGGTTTATACTTGAATCGGCAGCCACACTTAAGGCATCTAAAAATCCTTGCTTATACCAAACACTTGTGATCTTTTTTAGCAACTTATCTTCAACGTCAACATAGAGGGATAAGTTCTCATCCGATATTTTGTGATGTTGGACATCTCTTGTAACATTGATTTTTGGGTGATTTTTTGTCTGAAAATTAAAAAAAAAATGGTTATTAGAAATTATTTAGTAAACCATCTAGTTAAGATTTGAAATATAAGGTGTTAAGAAACACCCTTACAGCATTCGTGAACGTTGAAATGTTTCCGTAGCGATTGTTGGCACAGCAATATACTTCATTTACAACACACAAAGGGGTATCCTCAGGTCCCGGAAGATCCGGGAATCCCTCAAAAATTGACATATTATTTTTAGGCAAATTCTATTAAACACAAATAACTGGCACTACTTCTTTCCTATTTGGCGGTTTTTGAATTGAATTGAAACTCTACTGACAGTGACAGTTCACGGAATAGTGATGAGAGTGTGAGTCTTTATGTTCAGATTATGTATTTGTGCCATTTGCTGTTGAAACATTAGGTCCGTGGGGTCCCCGCACATCAAATTTTTTTAAAAGTTTATGTCCTAGGCTTAACGCCGCGGCTGGTGACAAGAGAGCTGGTTCTTTTCTCGCGCAAAGGTTGAGCATAACTATTCAGCGAGGAAATGCAGCTAGCGTTCTTGGCACCATGCCGCGTGGATTAGGTTTATTAGATAATATGTAATTTTAGATAGATTTAATCTTGTAAATATTAGATCGATGAGAGTTGACATTGATATTGGTAGATAACAGCATTGGTACTTATCTAATGTAGCAAAAATATCATTTTTATTTCGTCATGAAAAGATTGCAGCTTTTTTACAGTGTAGTTTGCTGTTAGCTAAGCGGCTTCCACGACTTCATCAAAAGAGCTCTGCTGCAATTTGCCAATTACGAAAATCCATGTCAATATACATAAAATCAAAAGTCGCTTATTGCTTCTACTAGGAGCTGGGCTGGATTCAAGATTATGGAGTGTAGAGATAAGGAGGACTAATGGACTGACCCTGAGGATGCTGAAGATCGGGCAAAGTGGAAGAGTATGAGTAGGAAGGCAGACCCTGGCAATAGCCGGGATTAATGCCAGATAGAAGAAGAAGACATAAGAACGACAATAGAAATTGAAAAAATGACCAGGGGTATAGTTAGAAACTAAAGAACCGTGTTGAATTTTAGTATAGACCCGCCGCCTAGAACCCAGCTGCTACCGTAGCAACACCAATTTAAAGGTTTTTGACGAATACACAGAGTTTGTACTTCTACCTCTTTATTTCATGTCCAACATTTTTATGGAGTGTTGATTAGATATGGTACGACTAAAGATAGATTGGAACATAGACTTAAGATACATTTTCTAAACTTAGGTTTATGTTCGAGGTCTGGATAAAGTTCGATGATTTGTTTTAACACTAGGCGGCTAAACTGCAAATTAACCAAAACGAAGCCGATGAAAAGTTTTTCGATATCCATTTACTGGGTTCTTACTAATAGGTCCTTGTTATTTTATTTAAACGACTTGTACTGCTAACTGAATTGATAATATTAAAAGCTAATATCAGTGCCGGATTAATCAAGTGCTGTAGTAATCGAAACTTTTGAACAGTCCGATCTGCTATGAGTTCTTAAGTATAAAGTAAAAAAAAAAAACGATTCAATACTCTTACTTATCTAATAAGTTTCAAACAAATAATTAAGGTGCAGGCAAAGATGAGTGGATTTAAATATGTGGGGACCCATTAAGCACGGGGCCCGAAGCAATTGCTACTCTTGCTACGTGATTAATCCCGCACTGACAAATATCGAAATGATAAGCGAAAATGAGGTAGTATAATATTTTCAGTTGTAAATCTTGACGTCGTTCTCTAAAATAGTAAGGTTTATTTACCCTACTTTGACTACGACGTACTCTTAAATCCTATCACAATCGATTTAATTAGTTAGGAATTATTGGATTCTGAACTAAACAAATGGATATATTTGATTTTGACAACAACCCATGGTCGAAAATGATCGAATTAGTTTAAAAACACGATTGATTGAATGCCATCATTATCGCCCTAGGGCCTAGAGGTGGTACATACTAATACAGCTACAGAAGATCAAAAAAATACAATATTTTCGATGAGTTTAATCATTTACTTACTTGGTACCACCATAATCAGTCTTTAATAAATTAATGAATCAGTTTTTGAAGTAAAACAAAATCTGTAATTCCTCGTTTTCTATATCTCCAGCATCTTCTGCACTTTAACTTTTCGAAGAGAAAGTGGTTGCACGGCATGCTGTAGTTTGCACTCTATTGTAGTTTGATCTTTTTCGCCTTCGTCCTAATCACCACGACTGAATGCTGAGTTAGTCCCTGAGCTTCATGGATAGTTAGGATGCGAGACCCTGATCCAGACCAGTTATTGGTTATTGAGGGATTCTTTTTCACTTTTTGTATAAACCAGGTAAAGGGTGTTTGAGAAGGTTTTATGTATCAGCGCAACTATGTATATTTTGCACCCAGGTGCAGTCCTTAAGACACGAAATTGGGACCGTTTGGTTGCGTATATGCCGCTATAAATCTCCTTGAGGTGAACACCATACGCCACATCCATTGGATTCCGGTGCGTGCATCTCAGCTCCTTGCTTATCGAGGTGATAGGACTCACCTCGATAAGTAATCACCTCGATAAGCCTAAACGAAAAGAAAACCTCTTCCCAATGTTGTACGAGTGTACAACATTGGGAAGAGGTTTTCTTTGTCTATAAACGATAGCCGGTTGATCCCACCAATGAGCAAAATATATTTGGCTTCGTATCTCAACGCTTCTTCGACCAAAAGACGTGTGATGCAATTTTTCTCTAGTTCTTTGACGCCGTTTACCAGTATTGAAGCCATAATGAGCACTTTAGCCATGTCACCAATGAGCCCATGCGACAGCCTAGTTTTCATTTAAGTCTTTTGCTGCCTCAGATGTTGTGGTGAGCAACAGGTCTTTTTCAACATCAAGGTTGTTTGCTATCCAAGTTGTTTTTTTCTAACTATCCCATGACACCACCGATTCAACAGATCCCACAATGGTGTCGGTCATTGCTAGAATTCTGTCTGAATTTTTTATTAGTACGTCCACGAAGATAGTTTCTATCGTTTATTTGCTTTAAGCTGTCTTGTCTAAAATTGTTGTTATGTATATTTATTCATATACTTATGACCTTCCCAAGATGCTTTAGCTGCAATAGTTTCTGAAATAATTCCTGATTCTAAAATATATATTTATAATTATAAAATGATTATGACTGTAATAACGATAAATACATTAAAAATTATGTATGATATTCGAGCAGATCCAGGGATTCATAAGTGTAAAACGTTAGTTTAAAGCTCGTTTCTTGTTAAAAATTCGCGCTATTCTTTGGGAATAGATTTAATTCAAATGGACAAATTGTTCAGATTATGGTTAAAAAAGGCTTAAAATTTGTAATCTAGGTCTACGGTGCGACAGGTATGCATAAGATTACACTCTCTTTTTATTCCAATTTCCAAGAATGGAATTCAGAAATGCGATTACCTTGGTCTAACTGTTTGCCATTGACTTTTTAAAGTTGAAGCTGAAAAAGAAAAAAAATTCATCGCCCTTATGATTTATTTTTATTTTCAGTCCCAAGAGAGTATTGGATAAAGTACTTCAGTTCCAGAATTCATTAACAGCCTGTATCTCTAATAGTCTTGTATTTTTTATCATAGGGATGGCCAACTAAGATTGCAGTCTCCTCTCAGTATGATCTTCCATTAACTTGATTTGGAAAGAGATCTTATGAGGCATCGCGAGTTGGAGTCTTAGAGAACTTATACTGTACTGCGTGGATAGTTTTCAACGACCCGTTGTAAATCTTGTTAGTCGTTTTGCATTCGGTAAGGCACTGGTGTTTGCAGTTCGAGTTGAAGCTTTTTAACGGGCAGGCCAATGATGGAATCAGACTCAAGCTAAATGTACAATGTTTAAGGAAAATAAGGTTTTTACTACCGCCTTTCCCCATGGCGATTACGGAGACGTCGTTGAAAATGTACTTCTTATTTGTCATGATGAATTCGATTACATTTGTAAACCATGGGGGCTTATCCAAGCTACTTTAAGAATGGGTGCTTCTGGTGCAAAAAGTTCAAAAAGTACAGTCCTTCCTTTGCTATGGACTTAACAAGCCTATGGTTCTGCTGGTTGTGGCATCCATATGCTCCCACTTTCAACTAATCAACATTCTATGAAGTAAGTTTTGGACGTATAGGGGCTTCTCATCGCTGGCATTTATTAAATTCAGCAAATACAGATCGGTGATACCTACTTTTTGAAATTTTAATTACAATATAAGAAATATATATTTGACGGTCATTTTCAACTGCTCTATATATTATAATTGGATCCCGGCGAAATCGGGCAGGTCGCCAGTATCTAATAATATGTAGATAATGATATTTGTAAGTACTAATATCACAAATCAAATGAACGCTTGACACATTGGATTTAGAAATTGGGTGTAACAGAACAAAAAAATAAAATAATCTAAGGGTCATATGAATAACACTAAAACATTTAACAATTTTATATATAGAGAAATAAACTTAATGAAAGGAACAACAATTATTATTTTCCAAAAAATTGGTCTTATAATTTCTAAATTTCGATAATGAAATATCTGATCAAAATCGTTTTCAACTTAATTGAATCACGCTGTGAACGAACCGCAACCCTTTGACAAAAATAGAATGGTATTGAGTTTCAATTAAAAAATAAATTATGCATTCACAACGTGCCTTTTTTGGTTAATAGGTCAGATTTGGTAAATATAGTTAAGCTATACTATTATTTTTAGGTTATTTTATTATTAAGGATAATTATTGGAAATAATAATAAATTGTTGTAACAGTATGTTTTATCCCTTTCAAATTCATTCAACCCATTCATATGCTTTGTGACGTTTACAAATTAACTTTACGTTACAGTTTTATACGTAAGGGTGTTCTAAAATTGATTGTTTAGGAAAATTTAAATAACTCGGTAAATATTGATGTTTAAGGAATGTAAATGATTAATACAATTTTAATAAGTTATCCTCTAAATGTGTACTGATTTATGGTAGCGACACGGTGTATAATACCATCTATTAAAAATTTAGTATAGTGAAATAAAATACTACGACTTTAAAAATATTTTACAATCAGGCGTATATTTACCATTCTTCCTGATAAGTTTAATTCATACATTATTACATTGCTAGACGGTAACGGAGTCGTGATAGCTCAGTGTCCGGGCGAGCTTTAATTCAATATACTCGAGCAACCTGAGTTCGATCCCGGTGCCGGCACCAATGAAGTTTTTAACTTTGAGTGCTGTCTTATCACGTGCTCCGCGGTGAAGGAAAACATCGTGAGGAAACCTGCATATTTTCGATATAATAACAAAAAAAAATATTTCGAAGATATGTGAAGTCCGCTAATCCGCAGTGGGGCCGCGTGGTGGACTATGCCCTGATACCCTCTATATAGAGGAGGCCTTTGCTCAGCAGTGGGACATGTATAGGTTGTTACTTTAGACGGTGACTGTCACGATGAATTTTAACTAGGTGTTCCCGTTCGATCACACCAGGCAATTTATATATATAATGTACATATACCGCTAGTATTCAACAATAATACCCTAGCTAAAACTCGTAAACTTAAAATTCTGTATTTAACCTTACATTGACTAAGTAGATGGAGGTCATCTTAAATACCAATATACCTGACGGCCGCAAAGCGACCGTCTTAGTGTAAGCGAATGTATTTGCTTTTACTGCACGTAATATCGTAGAAATTCTTCAGTGCAAATATGGAAGTGAAATATGGTGCTTTCAAAATATGGAATTCGACAGACTTTACGGTCGGGAATTCTATGAAGAGGGAAAATAGAACACTGTGTCCAGAAGACGAAAACTTAGACTATTGATAATATACTTTAAAATTTCAGGAAAATTTAATAGTATTTTTATACACACTTAAGATAATTTACACACTCGAACTATGGGTAAATTGGGAATTGTTACTTTTTTGTTTTTAAAGTTAATAGATCGTGCAACGCCAACACGTCTCGGGATTAAATCGCAATTTCAACCTTATTCCTTCCTCCAGGTAGGGCCCCATATAGATTGCGATCCAAGCCGAGGTTTGAACCTCCATCTCATTGGATCTCCCTTGGATCGTTTCGTGCCCCCCACCCCCCTTTGTTAGTCGATTGTCCATCTTTCGTTAGCAGGGTGTTGTGAAGTGCAGCGGAGCGGACGGCGTTTTCTTGTCGTCGTCGTGCACCAGCTACGTTGTTCTCCCGAGTCCGTGGGTCGTCTGCCCGCAGACCCCTTCCGCCGAAGCTGTCAAAGCCGCCGGGCTAACAGCAAACTACACATCATAAAAAAATGTTTTTAAAGTTCCTGGTTAAGTTTCCAATAGAAAAAAATGTATATTTTGGAGAGACTGTAAAAATTATAATTATTGTATGCATTCTCGATCATTATTAATGATATGAACGAAAAATTTGGTTGATGAGATTTTATTATTAATTTTTACTTATTAATGTAATATACATTTACAAAACTTAAGCGGTGTTATGCCCATAAGTTTATTTAGAATGTGTAATTTTCCTTTGGCGTACTTAAAAATATACTCTCATAAAATGGAATGTCATTAGCTACACTCGTTGAGATAACTTTTAGAAACTAACGGAATTAGTTACTTTGTAGAAGAAATAAAAAGAAAGTATTTGCTCATCACTTTATTAAGTTTCATTACAATTCATATGATTTAAGTGCAAATTACTTGTTCATTAAAATTTCTATCGCAAATACAATTAATGACAGGCAACATCCCAAGATCCAAGCGTAAATGGCTCCGGCTACTTGCGATATGGTTATAGCGCATCCAGCTTCACAGCTGTAGCTGTTAGCCATAATGTTGGCGTTAGCATTCTCAGCCTTTGCCTCGATTAGCAGACCGATTGCTTCCAAATATAGGCGGTCGCAGATACCGGCTTCAAACAGTCCCTGTATGATCCAATCAAACTTACCGGCGAACGGACTACCCTTACGGACGATCATTTCGTGGTATAGAATGAAGATGTTCTCCCAAGCTCTGAGAACTCTCGCTTCGTTGTCCACGGCGGTGAACGCTTGCAAGGGATAGAAATAACCCTCGGGAATTACAGTGAGCCCTTTGTTAATGATCGTCTTATTCTCGCAGTCCTGAAAGTCTGCACAATTTTTCGACGTATTGGCAAAAGCCTTGTACTTGGCGTCTTCTACGAAAAATTTCGTGTCGTAATTCAAATATGGCGTTCTGCCTGACTCCATTACTTCGTCATTGGTTTTCAACGTTTGTGGTGGTCCTTGGATTGTGAAAAAAGAATACAGTTGAACGCTCAAGTAGGCCGATAAATGCAGGCAAAGAATCAAGTAAGAAATATTTAATATCTTTTGCTTCCATGTTGTGGAATCTTGTAAGGACGATGTTCCTATTAAAGCACCCCAGCTGTATAGGAACGTGTTCCTTCGAGACACGGGAATATGATCAAAATCGCAGAACAGTATGTAAATTATGGAGTAGGCAATGTAAAATAAGAAGAAAATGTATAACCCGTTTACTTTATGCACTACTGTTTGCCATGACCTAGGTGTTCTTTCAACAGCGTAAACCCAAATTACTGCTTGTCTTGTATAGATGCCCGAGTAATAAACCAAATCACCATATATTCTATACAGACCACCGGCGCATGCATCAAGACTGCCATTTAGGAGGAATGGAACATATTCAAGGTGTAAATACGGACTCTCTTCTTCCCTATATATGTAAAACAACCTCAATGTTGCATTGTAGTATTTAGAGATTATTTTAATTATTTCTATATCCGAACCCCGTATTTGACTTTCGTTCAGGAATTGAAGATTTTGTAGGGACTCTCTGTTATCAGCCATAGCATATGGATACATCGTTGCCATTCCGACATTAAAGTCACACCTTTTCAAATTTCTTGGCTTTTTTGAGGGAAATATTATCTTTTCTGTTAATGTTCCGTTAGTGCACGTGTTTACGAGAGTAGGTACCGTTTTGTTATCATATTGGCAAGTGACTCCGTCTATTTCTGGAATAGTTGTTAATAAGTTATGTCTCAAATGATTTATATCCCTCACAACAAATGTTACATCTTGATGTTGATGTTTAAGACCTGCATTTTCCAGATCACTATTACATTTTTCATCAAAATTGTTGTTAATAATGATTAGATATTTATATTCTTCGGTAATGGTCCCGTCCAGCTGTGCTAAGGAATTGCAATTTTGGACTATAATAACAATCAGTAAATTCGCTTCATAATTTTCAATAGTTTCAAATAACTGCAAATCTTTCATAACTACTTGTGGAATGTATACATCTGCCAGCATTTTTGTGATTTCATCGATATATTTATCGTCTTCAGCATTAATATTATCTTCATTGATTATAATAACCGTTGGCTTACTATACCGATCGCTATCCGCAACGGTTATGACACATTTCACGAAGGACTCTGTGTCCTCGACGACATCCTGTTTCAAAAATTTTGTTTTTGCACTTGTTATTTCTAAAATAAGCAAGTAAAACAAAGCGTTAAAGAGTAAAACTTTTAAATACGACATAACTCTTTAAGCCCCAAACCGATATTGATTTTATATAAATTAAAGGGTTTTATTACTTTTCTCGAAATTAAAGACTCGTGAAAAGTTAGAGTTACCAAAAAAAAGCGTTTAAATATATGAACCTTCTAAAACGTAATTGAATTATTGGAATGAATTACAAGCTTTTATATAAACTTTACAGACCTCTGTTAGCTTTTAATAAATTTTCAGACGGTTCAAAAACCTATGTATGAAATTTCTCTACGCAGTCAAAAGATCGAAGCTATGATAGTAGTACTTCAACTAGTGTACAAATGTAATAATTTACTTTAATATTTTATGGTAAATATATATAATATCGCTAGTCGTTGCAGACGACGTAATTAACGTTTAGGAATTTTTATTATTCCTATTTAGAGCACGGCGAATAATGGCATTTGGCGCAATGTACCTCTAACAGATGTTCGAGTTAAATATTTTTTAAATCTGTACTATTCTTTGTAAGACTACAATAATTTAAAATATCTTCGGTTTTAATGCGTTAAACAAGAAAAAGCTTTTACTAGGCCATTGGGTATAGAGCGAATTAATTGTTAAAAGACGATAAGCAACGGCAGTGAATATTTATCGTTGGATCTTAAAATACATATACCATTTGTGAGGCTAATGGCCGTGAAAAAACTAAAAGCAAGACTTCCAAACTAAACTAAGAAAGCCATTTATTGATTACTTTTAACTTTTGTTAAGATGTAATCATTTAAAATTGCTAATGCAAAATCAAATATGTTACACAACATTCAATTTCGAACATATGGAAAACGCATACATATTGGTAATATGCCATAACATTATTTAGTATGATTTTACAGCAAGTTATGAATTTCATTTTTATCTATGTGCATATCTATACATAGATGTATAGGCTGGTACTTTACTTTTTATATTGAATTGAAATTTAAATTCCGAAATAACATCACCGATCGTAACAATTTTTCCTAAAACATTTGTTCACATACAACTGAGCCTAATATTCCTCGACATTTGCTAAGGAAATTAATATCCTTTAAAATATTCTTTCGTCTATCGCTTCGCTGTTTTATAAATTTGTTCTAACGATTGTTCTACAGAAACTTACCACTTGGGAGCTAAGATTTATGTTAGGCAGTGAAATGACAGGCACGGAATTGATTCCTTGCTGATATTGAACTGAATTTGTGCGATAAAATACTGTATAATTTCTTTCTTCAGCGTTATTTTAGGCTTGTGTAATTGTGTTTACTATTTTTATTTGTTAATATGTCTGTGTTAACATTTGCCGTGTCAACTTTACTTATATTCTCTAATTCTTACTTATACTTGCCAATTTAGCCACAGCTTAGTTGAAAATATTGGCTAAATCTATGGTTTACTGAACTGGTACATCACTACTTAGGGATATGTGTGGCTCTTGCCCCCTTAAACTTCTTCGGCTTCTGTCCTCCATACCACTGGGAGGGATCTCTCAGAATTTCTTTCGAAACCCACCGGTGTGGTAGTGCTGTGAAAAAAATAATCAAAAAAATATGCATGTTGCGAATGAAAACTAAAAAAATACCACCGGTAAAATATGGTATAAGACGTTTGATACTCATACTAAATCCCTTTGTTGAAGTGAAAACTTGAAATATCCTTAAATTTTAGAGACGACGAAGTATTATCATAAATACATTTCACACGGTCTTGGTAGGCTTATGTAATTTGTTACATCAGCCTACCAAGTTCGTTAGCACACAGAATTGAAGATTCCCCTTAAATAAATTGCTTTCAAACAATTATAGGTTATACATATCCCTGGAGGATTTTTGTAAATCGGGTATTTTGGAAATAAAAAAAATAAAAATTGGTTAGAAAGCAAGGATCTGCTATAGAAAAAAAAAGTAAAAAAAAAAAATAAGTGTCTAAATGATCGTGACACGAAGCGCGGCCCTCTGTTTCGGGGACGCCCGATTACCGACAGAGCTAATTATAACATTTTTTTTTCGGTGAAATTTACCGCCATATGATATTTTTCATTCCCTGAAAACAGGGATAAAAGGACATTTTCTAAAATTGAAACCTAGCTAGATCTATTTTTCGCCCCCGAATCTACGCACATACTAAATTTCATGAAAATCGCTGGAGCCGTTTCCGAGATTCCAATTATATATATATATATATATAAGGTAGTACCGGGAGGACCGAGCTTTGCTCGGTTTTTATTTGGTAAATCGTGTATTTAGGAAATTAAATTTAGATACAAATTACTGAGTAATGAAATATGCATAATTTTTTTCGATCTTACCGACGTAATAATAAGAAAATATGAACTGATGTTTTTCACAAAAGAAAGAACTTTAAAAAAAAGATATTGACAAAAAATAAAAATAAAGAAAGCTACTGTACCCAAAAAAAAGTAAAAAAATAAATATTATAACCACGTCTTTTTGGGGCCATTACGCCGTTTATTGAGACATCCTCTGAAAACAGGGATAAAAGGGCGGTCGTTTTTCGAAGACTAAATTTCATGAAAATCGCTGGAGCCGTTTCCGAGATTCCGATTATATATATATGTATTTACAAAAATGCTCGTTTAAAGGATAAGAATTAGATATTGACACTAGACTACGTACCCAAATAAAATAATATATTATAAGTCTTTCAGACGCCGTTATTGAGAATCCGTGAATGCGGTCGTGAAGACACGACGAGAGACGATTTTTATTATAAAAATTTTTAGTACGAGTCGAACTCGCGCACGAAGGGTTCCGTACCATACAATCTATAAAAACGGCAAAAAAATCATGTCTGTTGTATTGGAGCCGCACTGAATTTTTTTATGCTGTTTTTAAGAATTTGTTGATATAGCGGCAAAAGAAATACATCATCTGTGAAAATTTCACTAACTATCACGGTTCATGAGATACAGCCTGGTGAAAGACCGACAGACAAAAATCAGAGACTTAGTAATCTGGTCCCGTAGCTAAGTATCTGCATTTTTGTACGTGTTAGGATAAGGAATCCAAAGTTAATATTGTGAATATTTTGTGTTGCTAATAAAAGTGTGAAATAGAATTTCATGTATTGTATGAAGTTAGTACAGTATGAAAAATGCCAGCTGATAAGCAATATTTTAATTTGAAAAACCCAATTCCAATTTCATTTGAACGAATTACGAGAACAACGAAGAACATCAAAGGATCCGATAGGGGCCAATTGAATGAATAACGGTTTTGGGCAGTTGAAAACTTGTGGCAAAAAGCCAATTGGAGTTTAAAGCCACAACGGGGGAAGGGGTATACCGTTTTATCGTATATTCTTCATCATATGAGAGTCCGCTGTCCTCCAGAACCGCATGAGACATACGTATTGATAGATGATGTAAATGGGCTTGGACCTTTGGCTATAGTAGTATTAAACCTAACCCGGTTTTAGTAGGCAAGTTAAATTAATCCATTCGCGATGTTCTATTATAAACACATTCAAGAGTTGGCATACCACACCTGCGAATGTAACTTACATATTTCTTTATATTTATAATGGTTAGGTTAGCAAATGTAGGTATTACGAAATCATTTAAACTCAAAATTGATGACTCCGTTGCGCAGTTGCCAAGGTATCGGCTTCGGCGTCGGGGGTCGTGGGTTCGATTCCCACAAGAGAAAACTATTTGTGTGACCCACAGATACTTCTTTCGGATCTGGATGTTTGTCCGAGTGAAATTTATGTTTGTAAAACGTCTTTACAATCAGGATAATGTTATCCAAAAGTAAGGGGATTGTTTTATTTTATAAAAAAAGAAATAAATATATTAAATTATATTGGCTGACAAGTTTATATGTTGTCATAGTAGTAGCTTGAAGATAATGAGACCCGTTTCAACTAAGCGCCAGTAGGCGGTATTTTTGGATTACCGATTAGTCAGTCAGTCTACTCTAACACCAAATCTTTTAATTTTCATTGGATTTCAACGCCAGAGACTTCTAAGCGAAGTACTGACGATGAATCAGTTTTTCTCCCGTGATGTGCACCTTTTTCTGCCGGACTTGCGTCTAATTTTTACAACAAACTTCTCGCTCACTCTGGCCTTGTTCAGATAGGAACCGCTTGAGCTACTTGTTCTTTATGTGTCCATTTTCGTAATTGGTTCGTTATCATACCGTGTCCATCGTTTTATAAGGGGTAAGTATAAAAATTATAATTCGAGCAAGTTATTTCTTTAATGACATTCAGGCTTAGAGCAATCCAAGGGTTCTAGCAAAGCAATCCAAAGGTACTATGGATAGAATCACCTATTCAGAAGAAGTAACAATTTGTTAATGTTTTGTTTGCTCATATACTATTACTTAGGAAGGTCCAAATGTTGGAAAAGTATTTATACACCATATTCTACACCAGTGATCGCATAAAAAACCATTAACTAAACTATCAAAATGTCACCAGAATTCAAAGCAATTTACTTAAGTATCTTTACTCGTGTCATTTTCCTCTTTGTCTTGTAATTTTAAACGTTGATAATTACGTTGAAAGGAGTTCTGTTGAAATTTTAGACTGGCAGTACTTACGTCGTCCGTAGTTATCCGTGCTGGATCTTTATTAGAGCACGTCTCTTAGAGCACTCGGCGAAAACTCCATGCTTTGTGAAAAGATTTTAGCATTCTTTGTGTTTCGAGTTTTTAATATTCTTCGTAGGACAAACTTAAGATGCCTACTGGATATTGTATTCCATAAAAAATTTACAGCAACTGGTGGGTACATATAACAAGTGAAAGTTTTGGAGTTGTGATGTCGTTTTTTTTGGTATTATTTATTCTAAAGTCAGTCAGGTATGCATTGAAAATGAATAATAGGTAAGTATTATTTTAATTTAACAGGCACAGGAATCTGATTGTAACGCCAAAAGAGATATCCTGAGATCTATCGAAGGTCATTTTTCATTATGATTGTCGAGAGTCGAGTGGATTTAGTATTTTTTATTCCATTTTATTATGTAACCAGTTTATAAGCTTTTGAAAGTTGAAATATTTTCTTAATAACTATTTTTATCTTAGTCAGTTATGGATGTTAACATATTTTATTCCAATGACTTCGATAGCGGCTTAGACTTGGGTTCAGTTTTATTAATACGAAAAAAAAGTAGCAGGAAATCCGATAGTAATTATATACATTGCAATAAAGTTAATGTAATGTTCATACCGTCGGAAGGTGTTACGTTACATTCATTTACGTGTTTTCTGTTTCACTGAACATGTGGGCAATTTTGAAGTTGCGTTATTCCTTTTGCCGTAAACTTTGTGAATGATGATTTTTATACATCATGGACAGGTTCTTAACCAGATATGAGAATACAAAGAGCTATGGCCTATTACACTAGAAGTTGTTTTTTAGTTGTTTGGAAAAAACCATGTCTGTTGTATTGGAGCCGCACTGAATTTTTTTATTCTGTATTTTAGTATTTGTTGTTATAGCGGCAACAGAAATGCATTCTCTGAAAAATTTTACTGTCTAACTATCATGGTTCATGAGATACAGCCTAGTGAAAAACGAACAGACAGACAGCGGAGTTTTAGTAATAGGGACAAAATAGGACGTTGTAATCTAATTAATTGTCACAATAATTACTGCCTAAAGATAAGCTTCTTATAAAGTTATTTAATCAAGTTGTAATGATCTTATTGCCCTTCAAGTATTTGAATTAAAATAATACTGAATTGACCGAAATGAATATCTATTTATTCCCAAGGGATGGAATCATTTACGGATCCCCGATTCTATCAATTTCTAATAATGGCTCGAACAAAAACTGAGTTGGAAACGAAAATGAAATGAATAAATCCAGAAGTTTCGAATCAATCAAGGCTATAAACGGGAACAAAATAAAGTTATAAGTTCAACATAATTCATCATTAATAGCAAACATTTGAAAATAATTAAATTGCTAATGTTATAAAAATAATAATCCTCTTAATTATAATTTATTCTGTAGGACCAACCAGGTTTTAAAAATCATCATATTTCAAGTAATTAATTATAAGTATGTTATTTTGCCTTACTTTACTCATGTTTAAATTGGCCAAGTTGGTAGATTACTATAGAAACTCGTTATTTATTATTATGATTATTGACAATATTAAAAAAATATAAAATTAATTCTAGAAATTAACTATTTCTTCCCAATTTAATTTATACATCTTAAGCAGATGATAAGAATAGTCCTAAGCTAGAAAAAGAAGTATTTGTTTTGACTTTATATAAGACTATTTAAAATAACTTTATAGTAATCGTAGTAATGCGGATGACGAAGAGAACTTTGTTGATATCACCTTAAGTAAAAATCTTGAAATAATTTTACTAAAAATTGTTGAACAACTTACCCAAAATTATCTTAAAGCATGTAATAGTATAAATATATTAAAAGGTATATTGAGAAAAAATATAAGCATGCTAAAATTAATTTTTCAAAATAATTTTTTTTAATGTGTAATATAATATATATAAATATGAAGAAAAAAAATTTGATTCCACTATTCATTATATTGTAAAAAAAATATTTTTTTACCTGGGGGTTTGCAATCAAAAATGTTTCCGATAAAAATGGTAGTAGTAGCAAACGTAGTGATTACATTCTCTTTGGTAGTAGTTGTAGGCTGGATACCGGAATTTTTGAAACATGTTTTGAGGTTATTTCACACGTCTAATTTGCCATTGTTTTTAAAAGTTCCGACTTGGCCGTTTACGAAGGAAGTTTATCGATTTGCGACTATAGTACAGACACACGGGAGCTCTTTGTTCGAGTATCACATTTGTAGAGTTGAAATGGTAAAGAAAGTTGTTTTATTCCAATTTCGAGGAAAAAAGAAGAAATTGCTAGAGACGCATGATTACAAAATTTTACGTAGGCTTTTAGGGCATTTGCGAGTGAAACATTCAGTTATTTCTCCCTCTATCATCGTAACATTTCTTTATACGCTTTTTATAGGAATATGCTTTTAGTAGACTCGATGTTACTTCACGCAACCACGTCCATCGTCGCTTTTATACCTATATATGAAGGTGTACCCGGATCAAAATATACATTTGGTATTTCTAGAGATGAATCGAATACGTACATTCTCATGGTTGTCTAAATTTGAGTTTATTATCGTTAAACTAAGATAGAAAACAATCATACGCATGCTATCTCGACCACAACATTTGTCAATTCTACAATTTCACGGCCTCGAATCTCTAAAGATGAAGACAAATTTCAACCGTAAAAGCAATTTCACTCGGACGACGCTTCGTTATCTAAGATATTTAATGTTAATTACAAATCTCTCGTGATTGGCGTCGTCTCATTTCTTTTCTTCTTCGCTTTGGACTAATGCGTTGTTAGCTCAAGTCGGTTGGTCTGTTACTTTCGTTGCTTCAATACGACGCCATCAAGAATGTGCCGAGGTAAATACAATTTATTTCATAAATTGTGGTACATACAACTACATGCAACAAATCTATCTATATAAATAACATGATAAAGACTTTTATGCGCGCATCTCAGAGAAAACTATTGGGTAGATTAAATTAATTCTTCTTGGTTTGATTTCATAAATACCTGGCCCTCATGTGATATGTTTATTTATTTATTATTTATTATATACTTTATTGTACACCACAAAGAATTTGATACAATTAGTATGAAATAAGTCTTAAAAGCTAGGTACAATAAGGCGGTCTTATCGCTAAAAAGCGATCTCTTCCAGACAACCTTAGGACGAGGAAAAATAAACTAATGAATAGTGGGAGGTGGTGTGCTCAATAAACTTACTTAATACCAAAATAGACTTAAATATAATAAGATAAACAAAATTATAATAAACATACATAAACATAAATAAATATATAATATATATAAATAAATACACGAGAGAAGAATTAAATCTGAATATTGCCATTAAAAACTATGGATTACAAAGCGATAGATAATGTTGTTTTACGTCAATTTTAAACTTGTCTAGCATCTTCGAACGACGAATTTGCTGAGGAAGTTCATTCCACAAGCAGATGGCCTTAACTGTAAAGGAGTTCTTATAATATTTAGTTTTGTACGCATGTGGTGCTAGAATTAGATCTTCAGCTGATCGCAGAACTCGTTCTGGATGGTTATGGCCAAGAAACTTAAAGTGTTCCTTTAAATAGCTTGGAGTCCTAGGGTTAAATAATACACAGTACAGAAGAGAGACAGTGTGTAGATTCCGGCGAAAACGAATGGGTAACCACTTGAGCATTGAACGAAATTCGGAAACGTGATCATATTTGCGTAAACCAAATATGAACCTAATGGCTAAATTTTGAATACGCTCAAGTTTATTTAGTTGTTCTTCGGTTAAATCAAGATAGCTTGCATCCGCATAATCGAGAATGGACAGGAGTAAGGATTGTGCTAGCATAATTTTAATTGGAATGGGAAGAAAAGAACGTAAACGACGGAGAGAACCCATCGCAGCAAATGTTTTTCGGCTCACTTGATTCAATTGTTCCGACCACGAGAGGGAATTGTCAAATTGTTATTTACTGAATTTATTTTATTAATGTTTACTGAATTTAAAGATGATAAAGTTTTAAGAATCAACTTTTTTCACGATATAACTTTACACACTTCGTGTATAATGACGTGTGTTTTCTTGCTGTGGAGAAGTTTAGCAAGCGGTGTAGTTGTTAATGTAATAAGTAGTCGTAGGTATCATTTGGTTGATAACATTTCGGCCTTCCTTTCCTGCCAGATTTGCCTGCCAGACGCCGGCAATTTCTGACTTTGTGTTCCTGTGCGCATAATGAACCAGGCAAACCGCTTGGACCAGTACAAACACACGTGGTGTGTGTATAATGCCGATAACATTTGTAGCTTAGATTCTCATCAATGTCAGATTAATGGAAATAATCACGGAATTTGCTTATTATGTTCTTACATTCCACAATCTAGAATTATTGATAACAAAAAAATAACCAATATAACTCATGTAATAACTATAATAATAAATAATATCATAAGATACGAGAAGTTGCAAAAGTAGTAGGGTTTGGTGTTTCTTGGCGTGTCCTCTCTTGGAAATTAATTAGTCATGTGTACAACCTGTTTCAGGAACTCTTCTGTTAATGATTTGGATGATGTGGGCGGTGATATGTGTTTCAACAACAAGACTGCATCCATTCTTAGACAATGATGCTATTTATGATTCGCCTTTGAAGAATAATTTGGTATTCATCAAAGTCCGTAACGCTGGTATCGGCAATAATCTGAATGTATGTAAATACTATTTTTGAATTCGTTTGTAATGAAATATGAGAAATACTAAAAGTGAATAATTTTAGACCATAAAAATGGTCTTTAACACGTTTATTGCCAATCGATATATAATTAGAGTGTTTAAAATCTTATTTACATAATATAAAAGTAAATAAGTGACGTATTGAGTTATATTGAGGAAAATAAACACTAAATAGAATAAAATTTTTTTGCCCATCGCACTAAAATTAAAAATTTTCTGCATGGCAATGAACGTGTTCAAGAAAATTGTTAATTTAAAATTGTGAATTTTCGTAGATAAATGAACAACTAACCTAAGCGGTCGATAGATAGATAGATCTCAGCGATATACACATGTGATAAATCAGCACTTAAAATTAACAATTTCATTGGTGCCGGCACCGGGGATATAACGCAGGTTGCTCGGGAATATATTGAATGAAGAGCGAGTGCCCGGTCAATGTGTTATCACATATATTGTAAAATGCAACACAAACACAACAGATTACTATCATCTTTAACTATACATAGTTGTCTCTTATGGTATAATAGGTGACCCCGTGGCGCAGTCGTCAAGGTGTTGGCTTCGGCGTCGGGGGTCGTGGGTTCGATTCCCGCACGGGACAACTATTTGTGTTACCAACAGATAGTTGTTTCGCATCTGGGTGTTTGTTCACGTGAAATTTATGTATGTAAAACGTCCTTGCAACACAGCATAATGTTATCCTAAAGTGAGGGTAATGTTTTATACCAAAAGAAAAATATTATTAACGCCCTTTTATCAGCATCATGTGTGTCTAGTTTTGTTTACGTGTTTCTTATGAATACGGATACATGTATTCACATAGCTACTAAACTGAAATGTATAAAAATTTTCGTATCTTAGAAAGGTTTTTTTTAATGTTATCAGGCCGCGAGGGAAGATGACGATTTCATAATGGATACGACGGATTACGAATATGTGATGCCTCTAGAGTTCCAAACTAAACGACGCCAGAACCTGTACCCCAGCGTGGAAGTGGGCCCGGGTGCTTTCAAGACGGAAATAATCGAGTACCCGCCAGACACCCTGAAGAATCAGCTCAGCAACCTGATGAGACTTAAAAAGGAACTCGAAGAGCGATCGAAACCTTGATTATTAACTTTGACCCCATAGCAATAAACGAAACAAGCGAAGTTGTCATATTTGATAATGCTATCATGCATGTTGTTTCGTAGACATCACGATAAAAAGCTTAATAAAGTTCCCGAATAAATCATGTGTGTCTCGTCGTGTTTGTATAATTTTCAATTACCATGGTATTTACTATAAGAATGCGACCAACAATAAAAAAGTACAAGTAAAGTAGCAGCCTATAAATGTCCCACTGCTGGGCAAAGGCAGGAGGCCTTTGCGTACAGAGAGTATTAGGGCATAGTTCACCACGCGGCCCCACTGCGGATTGGCGGACTTCACAGATATTCAAAATATTTTTTGTTATTATTTCTAAAATATGCAGGTTTCCTCACGATGTCTTCCTTGAGGACTTCATCCTTTAAGTGCAGGTTTTACACATTTTCACAGGCGAAATATCATCTTAACACCTACACTTAAGGAATAATTAAGTAATATATCGCAGAAATATGAAATCTGTAAGTCCCTAGTGGGAAATCTACTCGTATATATGTAAATGACTCGTATATACGTATCATTTAAATGTTTTTACTACTAACATATACTGTTCATACATAATAAAAGATTATAGTTAATTAAAGTTTTCCATCGCAACGGCTTGCAAGTAAAATACTGCATGTAATGCAAAGTACATAAATCTGATGTGTTTGATAAAATTGTCGAAAGTAACTACTCGATCCAATGCTCGAACAAACGCCGACCGAACTTAAGCCACTGTTACAAAATGACAACAGAACTAATTCCCTATGATAAACGTTTCTATGAATATTCATGAATTTTCGTCGAAGCAAGATCCGCTACAACTCGGGAGTGGTTAATTGTAATGCACGGGAATATAGTTTCAGTTTGGAAACGAGTTAAATTCAGTACTAACTAGCGCGGTGATTCTCTCGCGCGAGTTTAAGAGGATTAAGGCCCATTTACACGGTGCCAGTTTCTTGCCTGTTGTATACAATTAAATTGAAGCAATAAATGAGTTGCATGGTCTAAACAAGAAGTGGTCTAAACAATTATTGCGCGCAATTTATTGCATTCAATTATTGCTCTTGTATGTTCAAGAAAATGGCATCGTGTAAATGGGCCTTTACTCTAGTGCTATTTAAGCGTGCGATGTATAATATTACAGTTGACTTAATTACATAACTTCACTATGCATTTAAGAACTTAGACCCAGCTTTCGCCAGCGTTTTTGCCGAAGTGGTTCTTTTGAAAGTGTTAGGGTTAATTTTTAACAAAAAAATGTATGAGATATGGAAATCCACCCCGGATCATCATATGTGATACATTTTTTTTTTCAAGAGACTAACCTGACTATGAAATTATTTTTCAAATATTATTCTAAATTTCATAAGTTACAACATTGATGATATCGTAACTCCTTTCATGAATACAGTCAACAATTATCAAGCGTCGGAAGTATTTTTTCTGCCTGTTGTCCTATTCAACAGTTGCCATATTCGGTTTATATTAAAGAATAAGCCATTTCATAAAATTATCACACTTTAGAGGAGTTCTGTAGTAGTAAAGTCAGTATTTTACTATAACTTGTCGTAATTACGCGAGCTTAAATGTACTTAAGAGCTGAAGCTTAGTTAAATTATGAGAGTTGTTTAAACGTTGTGGATTTACGATTTGATATAGAGTTTAAGTTTGCGTTTTATACTCGCTTTTACTTTTTAGAGCTCAACAAAATGGGAGGAGCTGAGAATTTTGATTATCAATACTAACTTCTGACAGATCTACTCAAGACATGTACGAAACATAAATACGTTTAGTTTCTTACGTCTGTAAATTAAAATTATCTTCTACGGTGAAATATTATAGCCCATACTTCATTTCGATTATTTAAAATAATTTTAAAATAGTTAAGATAGTATAAAAACAATAACTTCCGACTAAATTATGTTTAAATTATAATTTAAAAGTTAAAAAAAGCTTTTAGGTTAAACGCCGTTGGTATTACCGTTTTATTTAACAATATCGGGGCAAAGTTGAGCCCTTATTTTAAAACAGCTGTTGTTTCGATGAAGCAAGTTTGTTCGGAAGTTGGCTGATTGGAAAACTGCCAGTGCGGGGTCCGGTGGTGGAGGAGTTGCACGATAAAATCGAACGGATTTTATTTGAACTAGTCATTAGGAATTTGTGAGCCGAACACAAACTAAAGCTGAGTTACTGCTGTTTGCTAGACTGTATATTCTGAATGGTCAGGGGAAAACTATTCAGTTGGACTAACGGAGAGTTTTGGTCGGAATGCGTGCAGAAGATTTTGGGTCGCAGATTCTATTAATAGTAATAAATGAATATGTAATTTTTTATGCGGTAGCGAATAGACTATGCAACAAATCATTTGAAAAAAAGGTGCACGTTGTTCACATGAGTTACCTTTTCCTATTGAAAATCATTTAAAATAAGGCTGTGTTAAAAAATTCCGTTGCAAAAATAAGGGGTGAAATAAAATAAAAAGCAAAATATGTACGAAACGAGTTACAATGTCCATTGAATCATTTTAATGCTATGTAATACTTGACTCTATATCTACAAAACATCACATTAAGTTTCATTTTGTGTGCAGAGACTCGAACTTAAACTCAAAATATCTTTACTCAAATAGACGCTTCCGCGTTCTTATGAAACGTCAAACTTTACATAAAAATTGATACAGAGTTCGTAAGTAAGTCACCGGTTTGGTAAGCAGTTTCTGTTGACAAGAGACCGGCAAGACTGTCGCTAAAAATAAAAATAATAGCAATAGCGTCATCTCTCGTTGCAAATATGTATGGTTAAATGCTATTTGTAAGGTGTTGCGTGCTAGAAAGTATGCACTCAATATACATTGCTGAAAATACAATAAAGTTAGTAGACAGACGACAAGATTAACTTGGTTAGTAAAGCGTTTTACTCGGAAGACGCGGGTTTGAGTCACGGAGCACCGAAGGTTTTTGAGCATTTACGAGTATCTATAAAAAGACACAGTTTTAGTACTCAAGTCTGGTTAGATTATTTCCTGCCTGGCTTTCAGCAATTTATCCACATCCGTGAAGATGCATGGGTACATGCCTGATATTTCCAATGTAGTAGATATACTTTTGCTTGTTACGTCCTTTATCTCACATTTGTATAATATAATTATTTATAAATGTATAATTTGTTAATTTTAATTTTTAAGTTCGCAACGAATACATCAGCAGTGCAACAAAGAAAACCAGAATAAATCTTTGATAGATAGATTAGCAAGCTGAAGTGGCGATGGGCCGGCCATATAGCTCGTAGAACTGATAACCGATGGGTAAGAAAGATTCCACAACTAGATGGAGTGACGACCTGTGCGACCTGCAAGTGTGCGGGAAGTCGATGGATGCAGGTGGCTCAGGATCGTGCATCGTGGCTGTCCGTGGGGGAAGCCTATGTTCAGCAGTGGACTTAAACAGGCTGAAATGACGAGGATGATGCATTTTTCAATTTATTTCTTTATGACGTCCCCTTGTATCATCATGTCTAGTAAATTCAAGTTCGTTTTTGAAGAACATTTAGCATTGAACTTGACTGAAGGGAATCGAAAGGATACTTGATATCTTCTTAGAATCATGTTTTTTTCTTTCTATAGACAATGATAGATAGATAGATGATGTTAAAATGATAAGTATATTGAATAGGGTTATTAATATTGTATATTTAGGTGGGTATTCACCTAAATATTACAATTAAAGTTAGCTTGCCTGAGAGGTAAGTATTTGTGACCGATGGAACTAGAATAAATCATATTTCATTTAAACAAATCAGTTTACTGCAATACTTTTATTTTCAAATAAACTGTTAGTTTGCTTCGATGACAAAGCATTCGATATCTTTGAGTGAAATAAGGGTAGCGGATCCAACCGCAGTTTGCACCCGTTTTATTTTTCTAGATAAATATAAGGCAAATGCATTTCAATTGCGTTTCCAGCATGAGTGCATTTGAATGTACACAACGATAGACGTTCCGTCTTCATCCGTTTGGTTCAACGAAGTTATATTTCTTTTATGTTATTGCAATGTACTTGAAACATGATTAAAAATGGAGAAATTATATTTCTTTTGCATCCTGTTGTACGGCATCCTGTTTGCATCCTGCTGTTCACTGTTGCACATTTGGGCAGGTCCATCCGGGGAAGTAGCAAGTCCTCAGATCTATATGAAATGTATATGGGACTATTTCGGAATGAAACAGTTTCGAACAAAAAATAATTTTGCAAATCCGTCTATACATGACGAAGTTATGCTCGATCATACACAAAAAAATATATAAACATTCGAATTGATAACCTCCTTCTTTTTGAAGTCGGTTAAAAAGAAATATTACATTTTAGATTTCAAAACCAATAATTCGTGTAAGATTTTCAATGACGATTTTTTCTAAAATGTTTTAAATTGACATAATGCTTGCTTACGCTTTCCTTATTTGTATAGACTGTAATTATAGTTCACGAAAGAAAACTTACACCAACGGCAGCACGAGTTGAAACCGTTTTGCGTGGTTCTAAAGGCCGGTGTTTATTTAGTGTTACAAAGTGGAACGTACTGTTTAGTTTACGTCTAGACATATCCACTCGAGCGGTCCCAAGTCGCCCGCCCTCGCCCCGTTCATTCTGCGAGTGTGTGCCTTTATTCCTTGCGGTGATATTTCTGCTTAAATCACCCCGCTCAATTCAATACGTCTTTCCAATGCAACACAGGGAAAAAAAACTTTTTCTTATTATGCTTCTATTATATACGCAACCGTTTGACGCCTCGTTTAGAATAATTACTAAGCAAAGCCCCCGGGCGTAATGGGTTCGATTACTGCATCGATTTATTATATATTTACTGCATCGAGTTATTGATAACTAAATGGCCCAATAATTTAGGTGGTCAGAGCTGGGCTATTTAGTGAGTGAGAGGGGCCGCGGCTGCGTTCCTGTAGGAGATCCCGTGGGTGAGATCTAGGGACTGAAGGTGACTAACGTGGGAAGTTAAGTCGTTAGGAATCCGACATAACCTGTCTACCCGTCCTGTTGGATAGAAAAAAAAAAGTGTCATAAATGTGGACCGACCTGTAAAGAATTATTTGAAAAATATCTGAACTGTACATGCTGCGTCTGGAATTCGAGGCAGGCTATTTGTACAAAGACAGCTTTTGCCCAGGTTTGGGATATAATTACTAAAACATAAATTATTGTATGTACATTAAATTGAAAATATGTTAGTTTTTCTTTACCATAAATATTTGGAAGTGAATTCGAATATGTGACGTCAAAACTTACGTATTTCGCACGAAAATAAGGTTCAATGCCAGGCTATTTTAAGGACGTTTGAAGTTTATAAGATCATAATTTTGTACAGATTATTTCATTCATACATTTTATTTTCAGCGCTGTTTTTATGACATTATTTAATCTCGTCCCACCCAATCTCTTTCATATAAACACATGAAAGAGATTGTGTGGGTGCATTCAGTATATTGATTGTGTGGGCGCTTTGATAAACAAAATGATAGTAAGCGCCTAACGGTCCGTAGCGAGATATTTTTCAAAGTTTTTAATAACAACGTAATTAAGGCTCAGTAGGTACTTAGATCTTAATTCGTATCTTAGGTTGCACAACTTGCTATTTGGTACTTTTCCAAATAGAAAAGGAAGTGGAATATTTTTATCTATTACACTTTCTCAGACTGTGTTTTTGTTATTGTAATAAGAGATTGTGAATGATTGGCAATTGGAAACCCTCACAGCTGGAAACTGTATATATCTATTATACTGTATATAACTGTATATATGATTTAATAATATTTATTTTAGAAGACGCAGATTCGAAGTCTGGTAGAGCAGAGAGCCGTGATAGCTCGGTGCCGGCACCAATAAAGTTTTTAACTTTAATTGCTGACTTATCACGGGCTCCGCGGTGAAGGAAACCATCGTGAGGAAACCTGCATATTTTCGGATATGTGAGGTCCGCCAATCCGCAGTACGGCCGCGTGATGGACTATGCCCTGATACCCTCTGTACAGAGGAGGCGAGAGTTATACTTTACTTTTTTTAGACATTTTAAACTATTAAACTCATTGAAAATAAGTTGCCAAAAACATTACCTAATGTTATCGTTTAAGACAATTTTAAATATTTAAAACTTTTTTTACGTGGTCTTCAATTTCTTCAGATTCAATAGCGGTCTATTTGAGGTTTCAAATACTAGAGGTGGGAAGGTACAACGAGGATTCTTTTTTGAACTTTTTACATTACTTCGTTACCTGGACAGTGTGAAGAGACACAAAACAAACATCTCATATTCCGCCTTCAGAAGATCAGTGGAAAGTAACATCACTTTTCAAATGAAACACCTAAAAGATATTTCGAATTAATCCGAAATAACATTGTTTACAAACGTAGCTGAGAATATGAATTCCTCAGCACATGCAGCGTCCGGGTTTGACGTTGCGCAACTTTATATCTTATTCGTCTTCAATTCTGTAACAGTACATTCTCATTTTCCACCAAGACGAATATAAATAAACTATGATCCCACGCCGAGAGACGTGGATGCATTGTCATAGAATACGTTGGAATCGGATGCGGTGCAGAGAAATCTTTTGAGTTTGTTTTGCGAGCATCGCCTATTCTGATATTATAAAAGGATAAAACTTGTGTGTAACGAGAATTCTCAGAAACCACTGAATAGATCGACATATTTTAGTAGTGCTCAGCAGTGTTATTTTATAGTAAACTATTGCTTTAACTGAATTTAAATAAAAGTAAATTTTCAACAAACTCCCAACAAAAAAGATAAAATATTGTCAGTTGCCTGCAAATTTTATAGATATTTGTTGTTTTAGTATACGAGCAGTTATGGAATTTGCCAATTTTATATGGTGAAAGTATTCTATTCTAATTATTTGGGATTTCTTAAGTCAATTAGTTAAAACGAAGTCTGTACTGGCTCTTGCCAGGTTTATAAATTCGTAAGAAAATTTATCATTTCTCACTTTCATTTTTATTTTGAGTAGAAAACGGTTTTATTTGTAGGACAATACTTGACGATGACTTTTCTAAAAAGGAAATCAAGTCAGAAACATTAACAAGGTCTTTAAACCACCGAACTATCTTGGATTTTCCTGATTTTTCCCCATGTGAATATTACCGTCTCGCTATCCTATTTATACAGCGTGTCGTTACCATCGCGACAATAAATGAACACACATATAGGGGATAACTTTTTAAAGTTGTATTAAACATTTAAATTCTTTAAATGCTATAAATATTGATGTATATTTATAGAGTTATTAAATTTTCCAAAACAAAGAATTTTAGAACACCCTTACCTATAAAAGCGTAACGTAAAGTTCATTTGTAAAGGTCACAAAGCACATGAATGGGTTGAATGAATTTAAAAGAGACAAAACATACTGTTAGAAGGAGAGGCTTGTAATACGACGTTGTGGCGCGAGTTGTATAGGATGTTACAAATTTTGTTTCTTTTTTACTTAATTAGTTTGTTTGAAAAATATTTTTTTTAAATTATGGATTTTGTTTAACGTTAATATGTTTTTATGATTGTTGGCAAGTAGCGTTAGACGTGTGTTCATTTATTGTCGCGATGGTAACGACACGCTGTATATGTGTTGAGGTAATCCTATTTGCGTACGTCAATGGTTGGTAAAATTAGCAAAAAGGTTTAACGACGCTAAATGTTGTTCGGGTGAAGACTGAGATGGATGGTATTAACAGTATGACACAAAGTTTAATATGTCACATATATGACAAACAGCTCATAGACTGTCTAGGAGTCTGTTATATTTCAGTTTGTTAAGTTGTATAAACTTTCCTTATAAATAAGAAAACCAATGCTACTGCAATGATCCGAAGCGATAATCTTATATATCGTCGTCCCTTTCATTATGACGTGTAGTATTGCCAATAGAAAAGACCGAAACAAAAGAACATGATTTATAATCAATGGATAACAAACGTAAAATAACCTTTAAATTCCATTTGAAATGGCAAGACTTCCTTTTCTTTTCTTAATAATCTTTGCATTGCCCACCCTTAGCGCAAATTTAACCGACACTTTCGCACATAACTTCAACCCATATGCCGACCACGTGCGTTTCATCCTTCGCTCCCCGGATAAAATGCACGCTATATAACATCGGCGGGCGCTCTTTCGGCGCGCAGTCCCATCACGCCCGTCTAAATTAAGCTCGGCCTCGGCTCAACATGCGTGCGCGCACAACTGATCGTTGCCCGACAAAACACGCGCGCGGTGCTCACCGTACGTCTTACACCGAATATTATAGACCCACCTACGGCCGCACGGACTTACGGACGGACCGCTTACGGACACCACCAAAACGGCCGTTCACCGCGTACGGACAGCATGGTGAGTTGAACTGCAGGTCCGAAAATAGAGCGCGGACTATCTCCTCGTGCTTCCACATTCTCGATTGTGTAACGTCGTACGTACAAAATTAAATCGTGCTCTGTTTCCAGTCAGTGATGTGAATTGTATCCAAATTTTCATATGAAGCCGGAGAAGCAGAATGAAGTTCACTATAGATGTGTTGGGTGTGTTCCTAAAAGTGGTGATTAAGGTAAGCACTGTTATTTATACCCCGGCGGGAACTATTTCCGTCGCCAGCCACTAGGTCTAGGCCGAATCAGTTAGTTTATTGGGTCGAGTTCGATTACGTAAAGCGCATCTCGTTTGTAGATCGGCCAGTATTAATAACAAAGTCAATGCTAATGGTTCACCGAATGCGGTAACCTTAATGGCCATATATAACAGTATTGTTCGTGAATCACATTACCTTCCTTTTGTTAAAGCAATTGATGTTATATATGAAATAGCCAGATAGCATATCGCCAAGGCGTTGGATCTGTCCCAAGTAATATCAGAAATGTTTGATGACCATAATTTGTTTTTAACCTGTACTAAATTTACATTAACGATTAAATAAGTTGTCTACAAATCTAAAAATAAGTTTTATAGTTGTTCAGTTTCTTTGAACTTTTTACTACAATAATATTTGTTAAACAAGAAAATAAATGTGTGTTTACTAAGGAAGCAACTTTGTATCTTATAAACTTAGTTATGGTTGTATGAAAAGTTATTTTATAACCAAAAAACCAACTGCGCGTCTTTTGCTGTTTATTGTCGCATTAAAAACAGTAGTGTAACTGTGGTAGAGCAACGCAGCAGCCTCGGCTGTTGCACGAATGGGCAGGATCGTCCGGGTAAGTTCCACGACCTTACAGAAGACCGGCGTAAAGTGCAAGTATAATACTTTCGCGGTTCGCCTGGTGAGTGAGGTAGCCGGAGCCCAATTTTCAAAAGGTTGTCAACACATCTGCAACCCTCGGGTGTAGCAGATGTCCATGGGCGGCGGTATTCACTTAACATCAGGTGAACCACCTGCTCGCTTGGCAACTTATCACATTAAAAAAAGTAGTTAAAAATCTTTAAAAGGAACGCCTTAATCTATTGTTTTATTCCGGATGGACGGCTGTGTTGCGTGACTTTGCATATCAATTATGTATAATGGAAACAGTAATTACTAGGAGCACGAAAACGGATACTGCGTTAGAAAACAATACAAACAGTCGGACGTCTGTTCAACTCTTATAATATGATAATGAAATAGGACTGTATTGAAGTTAAAGTCTTAGATTAACATGCATTGAGACAATCCTTGCAAAATGAGAAACGGCGATTCGGTTCGTATGCGAAAAATCGATCTAGCTAGGTTTCATTTTTAGAAAATATCCTTTTATCCCTGTTTTCAGGGAATGAAAAATATAATTCGAATATGACGGTAAGTTTCGCCGCAAGAGAAAATGTCATAATAGCTCGGTCGGTAATCGGGCAGCCCCAAAACAGACGGCCGTGGTTCGCGTCACGATCATATTTACACATTAATTTTTTACTTTTTTTTCGATTCCAGATCATTGCTTTCTTTATTTTTAATTTTTTGTCGATTTGTTATTTTGATATTTTTTTTCCCTTTTTTTTAAAGTTCTTTCTTTTGTGAAAAACATCAGTTCATATTTTCTTATTATTACGTCAGTAAGATCGAAAAATATTATGCATATTTCATTACTCAGTAATTTGTATCTAAATGTAATTTCCAAAATACACGATGTACCAAAAAAAAAACAAACCTCCGGTCCTCCGGGTACTTTAATATTAATTGTGCAGATAGTAGACCGTAGACCGCGACTCAAGGTATTAACCGGTAGATAAAAATTGCCTTTGATCACTATCTCATTGTATATAGAAGTTATTTGTTTTCAGAGTAGAACAATTCATTGAACAAAAAATATCTGCAATATTAAACATCAAACTAAATTACACGTTATCTAATACACCCAGCCCACGCGGCATGATGCCTGCATTTTCTCGCTGAATAGTATTATTTATTTCGTCAACGACAGCAGAGCAACGACACTTTTATCGCCACATCATCGTCATCATATCAACTGTAGGTCATCCACTGCTGAACACGGCCTCCCCCATTGACTTCCACTTCAAACGATCGGTAGCGGTCGAGTCCCTGCGATCTTTACTAGGTCGTCCGTCCACCCGTGGGCCTGCCTACGCTACGCTTGCCGTCACGTGTACTCCAATCACGGACCATTCTGCCCCGACGGCCAGTCACATCGGTGATTCAATTAAACACAAAGCACCCGTCTCAATCCGAGCCCATGTATATGCAAGTATCTGAACCAGTGTCGAATTCAAATGCATAGCGAACGGTACGGGCCGTAGCTATTACCAGCTGAAGTCGCACGACGTATGCGCCAGCGATTGATCCCCACGTCGGCGTCAGTACGTTGCGACGACGGTTAAATCTGCATTAGAACACACAGACCCGAATCCCGCTACAGGAAATTTGTTTACTACTAAATTTAAGTATGCTTTGAGTAATTTCGTGCAAAATAATGACTATGCATGTTTATTTTATGTTACAAGTGGCATAAATTTACTGATGATTGGATTAACTGTGTTGCACCACTAAACTTGACCTCTACGATACCTACGAGCCTCTACGATAGCTTAGCAACTGCGCCGCCGATTCATCGTCAAATTTTGATATTAATTATTATAAAATGTGTCTGTGTGTACTTATGAAGTTATCCTTCATTAGTATATAAAAAAGAAAATAAACTAAATATTTCATCCCGTATGCGATAGGTTAAAGTTGCAATGCATCTGCAAGCCATGGCATGTTGTAGATGCCCATGGGTGGTGGTATTCACTTAACATCAGGTGAATCGCTCGCTTGAAAAATTTTCAGGTAAAAAATAAAAAGAATGTTAGTAAACTTCATATGGAATAAAATATACAGGCGTATGTTCTTCCCTTTGCTATCTTCCGCCAACTAGTCTACGGTGCCGTGTAAACATTTCCGGTGCCACTGAAACTAGGTTTCACAAGTTGTAAAACGGCATAGCAGTGGTAGTAACTAGTGTATGGCAAATTTGCGTCGCTTCCGCGAACCGAGGCTAGCTCCAATAGTGTGCAGACACTTTATTTGAACTAGAAATATCATAGATTTGGTAAATTTGACTTAATAATGTTTGTTATTGCACCCTATTTCTGACAGTGATATTTGATTCCTAATGATAGTTTATCGTTCCACTATACTTGATAAATCGCACACAAATAACTTTTATGATATTTACTTGAGGAATTAGTCCACATGTCCAAAAGACATGTTGTTATATGTAGAATGTTCTGATGTTGGTGCGTATTTATTATGAAAATAAATCATAAATAATTCATATATTTCTTTATTAAATGGTATTCTCCATATATTTATTATTCCGTTACGCGTTAATAATAGTACATAATGATAGTATACTAATTATTCAATATGTTTACATTACATAATGTAAACGTATTGAATAATTGGTATACATTATGTAATGTAAACATATTGAATAAATAACATTAAATTTGCTTGGAATGAATACTGGCGAATAAAGATTGAGTGATTCTTAATATTGAATTTGCTTCAGGGATAAGCACAACACTAACAAGTGAATTTTTACGACCAACTGAAATTTTCTAAAATATTGTAATAAGATAAAAATTAGATAAAAATATCTATTAGAGAATAAAAAGAAATTATTCATAATTATTTATTTAATAAAACATATAGGTTATTTTATGATGAAAGTTGTTACTACTTTTATTAAAACTTACTTTTATTGTTATTTCTTTTTACTTTATTTAATTCTGCATACCTATCTATGGAGAGTTGGAGACCATAGACGTGTTAACAATATTTATGTATTTGACTGTTCTAAACAGTTGTAACGATACTAAAACTGAAAAGTAAACACGATTTATTCGACTTTATACTTTTTTATATACTTTTGATTTATACTTTTTTTATAGATTCAAAGTTTTTCTTTATTTACTAAACTAGTTGAACTCAGTCACTGTTCACTGTGGCTTTTTTACGTTTGCGTTAGAACTTTGGCATGAAAAGTATATAGAAATAATCGGCCGCTCAATAGTTTTTTTTATGATAGGGTTTTGAACAAATATCAAGTTAATTCATTGGCTTGTTTTTGAGTTTTATGGAAACAAACATATTGCCCAGGTATTGGCTTCTGCGTCGGAAGTCGTAGGTGTGATCCCCACACGGGACAACTATTTGTGTGACCCACAGATAGTCGTTTCGCAACTGACTAGTTGTCCATGTGAAATTTATGTTTTTAAAACGTCCTAACAGCACAGGATAATGCTAGTGTATGTAAAGGCAATGTTTTAAAAAGAAAGAAGAATGTTCTTAATTTAAGCAACTGCTCTCACCGTTACAGATCAACAAAGTGACGTTCGCGCCACTGGTGGTGTCCACATTGTTTATCCTGCTGACGTCACTGTTGGCTCACTGCGCGCGAAGAGCGGTCCAGAAACTAGTCAAGGAGCCCTTTGTGAAACTCCTCTTCGAAGAGGCGATCGCCGCGGCAGAGCTGTGCGGCTGCTGCTTCGAGCTAATAATCGGTGAGGAATCCTAGAAAGTTCTCTCTTTAAAAGAATACCCGCCACTGAAGGTTAATATTAGCCACTATCATGGGTTTTATAAAGTAGAACTTGTTACGTCTACAAGTAGAATATAATAATAAAAAACTAAAAACCCCGACTGCGTTTTTGTGTGACTTTTTATTTCATTATATCCAGTGTCCCTCTCACAGTAAATACGAATGTAATGACACCTCTCAAGCTAAAATCCACCAAGCCGTTAAGACTGCAGAGCGTGCCAAAGAATTTTATAAATACATACATACATACTCTCGAAAAACATAACCCGCCTTCTGGCGCAGTCGGGTAAAAACTGCAACCTGATGGTAAATATCACATGCAACATAATCTAAAGCGAGAAGTGAACTAATGAGGTGGGTGGCACATCTTAGCCTATGCCATTGGTATTCATAACTAGGGTTTTGTTTTCGTGGGTTCGATTTCCACTCAGATCATGTATTGTATTATCTACTGACAGTTGTTTTGGATCCATTACTAACTTATTAACTATCATAATTATGGAAACAACAAAACAAGTGCAGATTCTGACGATACAGGTTAGGTGTAGTGTGAGGACTACAAGATACATCTTGTTTTGTCTTGTGCTATATTTCAAACGTATTGCTAAATTGATAAATTTAGAAATACTTATGTTTCAATTGTATATATCTATCGACTATAATAAACTTCATTATTTTCATAATTATGTGGGTATTCGGTTTGGTATAATTTGTGTTCGCAAAACGTCTCTACAACACAGGGAGTGTTTATCTAAAAGTAGGGTTAAATAAAATAAAATATGTTGTGAATATTATTCACCTCATCTGAAACCGGTTTGCAGCCTACAACGTGTTGGTAACTTCGTAAGATGCTGGTAAAAAATATTTAGGTTAAAGCCTGTCACCCGTGAAATTGGGAGGACATTATTACTAAGTTAGTAATTAAGTCTATAAATAAGGATGATTATAAGGTGATTATGTAGTATAAGTTATTCCTTGGGGCATCGGCATTAACTTTAAAGTTGTTAAGGAGACAATCTTATTTATTTGGTCGATTGATTAGATTAAACAATATACAAGGTACATTAATCTTGCTGAATGAATGTTATTAATTACTGTGCATAATATGCAATAAAAATATGTGCAACTTGCTGAGTTAAAACTGCAATATCAAAGTGCTTGATACAGTTCCAGGCACTACTTTAATAGCGCTGTAATAAATCTAGTCTATAATTATTTAAGACATAAATAGCACTTTATGAAGCTTTATTTCACAATTATTGTTATTTAGAGAGAACAGGCTTCAGGGACCACGCACCAATGCGAAAAAACTGTTGATGCTATCAAGTGAAGCCTAGATTGCAATCTGTTCAGATCTAAACCACAGCAGTAGGCAACTGCGTGATTTTGAACCAGAACAGTGACAGACAATGAGTGGATTTAATAAAATAATTGAATGAAAAAGTAAATTTAATTTTAGTTTTAATACTAATTCGCAGTCAGGTTGAAGCTTTAATGTTCAAACGTAACTTTGGATTTTCTTTTAAAAATTAAAATTGTTCACAAGTTTATATAATAGCCCATAATAAAAAAAATCTTTCCCATCCCATAATAAATAATATGATGTCTATTCACAGTTTCTTTTGAAAAGATTGACGAATATATTTTTTTTGTTTCAGTTGCAGACAACTTTGGCGTTGCCACCTACGCTATATATTTGTTCGCTCTAACTATATGGTGGTCACTGAACTGGGGTGATGCAACCGCTTGCCCCTACACTCATATAGAGGATGTGATTGAGGGTGAGTAGATCGGGAATTAAAATAAAAAAAAAACAATTGCGATGGATAAATAATTAACTCGTGGACATCAAAATCCTAAGATCTTTCCTTGTTAGTATTAGATGTCTGGGGATATAGAATCAAGATATGACGAGATCCTTTCCTTAAAATCGTTTATAAAAATATGAGGGGTTGGTGTAAATTTCCGAAATCCCTAAGACTATTACTATTTTTCATATTACTTAAAAGGATCTAGTATAAGTTTAAAATTATAAGCGTTTTTAGGGTTCCGTACCCATAGGTTAAAACGGGATTACTAAGACTCCGCTGTCTGTCGGTCTGTCACCAGGCGGATGAAATTTTCACAGATGATGTATTTCTGTTGCAGCTATAACAAAAAAAAAATATTTAAGTGGGGCTCCCATTCAACGGACATAACTTTTTTGCCATTTTTATAGATAATGGTACGAAACCCTACGTGCACGACTCCGACTCGCACTTGGCCAGTTTTTAATTGTTGTGTAAAAAAATCCAATCAGTAATCGCAAGACCTATAGCATTTTTATAGTTAGATTAAGTAAAGTAAAGTAAAAGTAAAGTAACAGCCTATACATGCCCCATTGCTGGGCAAAGGCCTCCTCTATACAGAGGGCATCAGGGCATAGTCCACCACGCGGCTCCACTGCGGATTGGCGGACTTCACATGTTTTCGAAATATATGTATATATATTTTTTGTTATTATTTCGAAAATATGCAGGTTTCCTCACTATGTTTTCCTTCACCGCAGAGCACGTGATAAGTCAGCACTTAAAGTTAAAAACTTCATTGGTGCCGGCACCGGGGATCGAACTCAGGTTGCTCGAGTATATTGAATTAAAGGCGAGCGCCCGGACACTGAAATAAATGTGTTAAGTAAATCGTTCACCGCTCCGCTAAATAACAGCATTTCATTATACTTTTTATTTAAATAACTATAAAATTATATAAAATGTCTAAATTGTAGTTAATATTGACTTCTCAAATATGGAAAGACCAAGCTAGAATTTATACTGGAGCTTAAGAATAATCTATGCATTTATTTAAATTGTTTGCAGGCAAAGGTGATATTCGAAAAGCGTTACTGAAAACATGGGCAGAACTGACTGGTGGTTTATTGGTTTTCAAATATATACAGATGTATTGGGCATTGGAAATCTCTGAAACACACAAGGACAGGGCATTTGAGGATTGCAAGGCAGACTTACAGGTGAATAATCTAATACCAACCCGTTTTAAATTTAAATAATAAACGCGTAGCTTCTGTAGAATAATAACAATTTATTTGCGAAGATTGGATGTCGGTATTAGGATTTAATGGCATTGCCAAAATCATAGTTCAGTCTATTACAAAATTAAAAAATTGTAACCAATTTACGTTTGCACCAATAACGGAAACAATAAACGTAACATTCCAAAGAGAATGTAATCACTACGTTTAGAACATAACGTAACATTCCTTGGTTCGTTTGGTAACATTTCTTAAATAGCCTTTGCTGAATAGACAAAAAAAAAAGTAGACAAATAGGCATTCATCTACTTTTTTGTCAGGAAACAAAAGAGGTTTGATTTAGATTATAAAGCCGTCATGCTTCTTATGTTCCAAAAAATAATTATTAAATTAAATCAGTTTATAATAAGGCCTTCACATTGTGCTGCTTATAAGGTTTAAAAGAGCATTATTAAATAATTGTACAAGATAAGTGATATGGCGGTATCTTCTTGACAATCACAAGAAGTTCTTTTCATTCCAAATGATATTCCTTGTTACATGTTTTATTTAACACGTGTTACTAAACTTGCACCTGAAAACGCATCGGTGTTCCAATTTACACCGAATCGTATAATTGGTGCTAAAATATATTGCCCTTTCCAGACAAGGCAGCATTTTTATAGATGCAATGTTCTAGAGTCCGTTAGGGTACATAATGATTAGTAAAGCTTAAAATGGCTTTATTTTCCAGTGTCATTATGCAGTATCTGCCGTCTCAGAAAATTTTAATCCGGCGCCTCTTATGCATTGTTCCATTTCTATATTTATTTGCTAAATTGTATAATAAGATTTATTTTCATATCAATTTATAGTATACGCTAATTATTATTAATATTATATAAATTTAAACTTAGAATCTTTAATGAAATGACTTAATCGCATATATTTTTTGTAATATTCACTTATTTATATTTGCAAGCTACTATAAATAGTTAGTGGCTATACAAGTGGAACTAAAAATAATTATAATTGTACCATCATAAATTGTACCTCGTGTAATGGCAAATAAATAAATAAATATAAGGTGACTAAAAAACAAAAGAATAATAAAATAAAAAAAATTATGCACAAAACACGTCTGACATTTGCAAATAAAAGTATAATCAAATCCTTTAAAGTTCTAGAAGTGATAACTATTGTTAAAAAAGGTTTTAATTCAACGTAATTATGAAAATGTTCATACCATGAGACCTTAATAATTATTAGAACTCATCAAATTATTGAAAGATTTTCATATAGTTATAATGGAAAGGTCACAATAAAATCATATTGTGCTTTGGTCCAACGAATAAAACTGTCCCACATTTGAGTTCTTCTGTCCCACATACCATGACCAGGTTAGTTTGAAAGGAGCTTGGTAATTACCATTACTTAAGTTCCAATATATGCTTGTAGGTTCCAGTTATATATGGTGCTATTGTAGAGGGAATAGCGACTTGTATGTGCCGGCTTGCGTCTAAGTCTCTTGGTGATTTGAACCCACGTTTCGCAACAGCAATCGACTCATTCATTGGAACGTCACTTGTGGTTGCAGGTAAAGCAATGACACTCATATGGACTAAACACGTCTCTCGATACGTCAACTCTGTCATCTCGGCATATTAACTTGACAATAGTTCACTGTAAATTTTCATTTAGCTGAGACCGGCTTTAAAAGTCACTAATGAAATAAAACAATGGTTTCAACACCGATAAAGTACTGTATCATATATTGTTTCTGTATTTTGTAAGGTATTGTTCATCACCACCAGTCCGAATTTAATACCGTCTGAAAATAAGATAAGATGAAGGCGTCATGGCGTACAAATTCAATAACCAATTTGTTTGTATATTGAAGCTTAATTGGGTAAGCTTCAATATACAAACAAAGTCAGTGTAGTAGCTCAGTAACAGTTATATAGTACCCTAATAAATCCAGCTGTTCTGAAGTTATCACGGTTATAAAGCAACAAACAAAAAGCAAAAATAATATTCATGTGGACTAAACTTGTTACTGCAAAGACTTAGTTTATCTTTCTGGACGTAAAACTGCTTTGAGTTTGTAACTCGTGTTACAGCATCCATAGTGTATACTTATATATACTAACACTGACTCGTCCAATACTTATGCGCACGTTCGTGTTGCAGGGGTCCTCGCTAGGCACGCGGTATACGTCTACCGCTATCAGGACAATAGTGCTAACGCGGACCTAAGCGTGTCCATCTATTGCAAAGTACATTTAGGAAAAGGTACATCGATGTAGTGAAATAACTAAACGCACATTAACAGCCACATATTCATATGAGATGCATGTTAGGTCATGTCTCATTGTTTTGTCATTTAATTGTTCATTAATAATACTTTAAAATTTCATTGTTTAGAACATTAGGCATGGGCATAATCTAATTTTAATCGTCGGAATTGTTTATATTCGTTTAAATTTAAGGTGGGTTTGATTGAATTTATTGTTATGTTTATTATTATCTGATATTTTTAGTAAATATTAGGCGATTGTTAAAATTTACAAATGATAAATTCTGAAAATGTAAAAATGTAAGTGAATTGCTCATCTCATTCTGTTTTAAGATTTAATTTTTACTTGAAAATTTGGGCACAACTGTCTCTGAATCCTTTATGACTATGCTACTGTTTTATTCTACGACAATTTTAGAATTTTCTCTTTTTTATTGTTGTATTTATTGATAACTTTATTGTTCCAGCTTTCGACTACTCAGGTGGATATTTCAACCCGGTACTGGCTACCTCATTGAAGGCTGGCTGCAAAGGCCATACGCTGCTAGAGCATGCCGCAGTTTACTGGGTCGGTGCTTGCACCGGATCTATTCTCTCCGTCTACCTTTACAAGTTGCCAGCGATCCAGAAGTTCGTCAGAGGCACCGCCGATATGAACGGCGACAGTATTTGGGCCGACAAAGAAGATTAATCTCGAGTTGAGAGAAAACGAAAGGGATCGTTATCGATGCTAGTCATTTATATTCAGGGTCTGAAAATCGAAAATAGCATTATCGTTGTCATTTATCGATTTGAATGTCTTCGTTATACTTGTATTTATTATCGAAAAGTAATATTTTATACAGAACACAGACCGCAAATTGCGCGATTTGTTATATTATTGTGAATGTTGCTATTGTAACTTATTGTGTATAAATGTCATTGGGAAATATAATACGTGCAACGTATTTCGGCCTTTGAATTTAAAACATCATTCATACATCATATATGTGCACTGACGGCTCACCTGATTTCAAGTAATTACCGCCTCCTATGAACATCTACAACACCTAAGTGCTCGCAGACTTCGCTTACTTGCCAGACGAAGCCCGAATATGTGAATAATAGCAACAATTAATTGACACCGACTCCAAAAATGTTAGAGATTAGGTAGATTAGTTTACATTTTCAAGATTTGATTACGTTAGATTTAGTATTAAAAAAAAAATTTGGTGATAATATAGTTTTTTAAAGTCGCTCCTTTTTTTTTTTGGTTATTAGTGATTTAATTACTTAGGATTATTAGGAATACTCAGGTAATTAAAATATGGGTAGACTTATCAAAGACGCTGCTCGTATGAGAAAACGGCGTCAAACTGAAACTGGTACTGAAAAAAGAAAAAGATTAAAAGCAAATAAGGTAGAAAATCTCCAAGCATTTCAAATGAGACTGACCAGCGCAAAATATGTTGCTAAAAAGATCCTATATGTTACGTAGGTTAAATGATGAAAGTCAAGAAAATTACAATTTTCTTAGTTCAATTCACACTCGTTTGGCTATTAGTTTATTTTCAAAGATTTGACAATGGCTCAACTTGAATTGCTTTGTGAACGATAAGCAATACCGTTAATAGAAGATTTAGATTTAGCCGATGGAGTTGCAGTTCGAATTTATCCCACTGTCCTGCAAGTAGACGCTTACAATGCACGCAAATGTTTGCTATGAACACGAAAACAGCATATTAATTATGTTTATACGATGTTGTGTTGTGTGATTGCGCAAACCAATGTACATGCGATAGCAGCGATCACGGTCTATCTCCCAAACTCATCATCAGATCTATACGAAATTTATATGGGACCATTTCGGAATAAAACCCTTTCGAACAAAAAAGAGTTTTGTGAATCCGTCTATATATGACGGAGTTGTGCTCGAACACATATAAAAAATATATAAACATCCGAATTGTCGAACCTCTTTCTTTTGAAGTCGGTTAAACAGTAAAATTACAGCCTATAAATGTCCCACTGTATATTGGCGGACTTCTCGTGTCTTCGAAATATTTTTTGTCGATATTTCGAAAATATGCAGGTTTCCCTTCGACTTTTTGCTTCAATCTTGAGCATGTCACAAGTTAACACTAAAAGTTAATAATTACATTCGTGCCAGCACCGAGATTTGAACTCAGGTCGCTCGAGTATATTGAATTGAATTAGGCGAGCACCCCTGAGCTATCACGACTGTGATTACCTGATAATATGAACTTGTGGTCGCCCAGTGGCCGAAACTCGACCATAACTGATTTTAGACGTTAGTGTGTGTAATGTTTTTTTATTGACTTAATGTATTTTTTATACAATTAAAAAAAGTTATAGAAAATTCTATAATATATTAATATAATTATATAATAATTCTGCACTCCTTCTCAAAACAAGGTACAAAGTTTTTGCTTCAAGTATTAATATAATTATATAAGATGAGAATATAAACAGTGATTTATTGATTGAAACGCTTCCAAGGGTTAAATGAATAGTATACTGAGTTAGAAAATAGCATAGTAATTAGCATTAATGTACATAATTCAATTATTAAGATATTAGGTACCCAACATTTTTTTACACTTTTTGAAATGAAACTAAACTATTTTACGGATTATATCGCGTTTAATTAGATTTTTAAATTATTTTTAATTGAACATTAGCAATTATTAATTACAGTGAACGCTGATAAGTCTTCAATCGGAATTAATTAATTTACTCCTTCAGAAAAGTACTTTCTTTCCGTCAATGCCTTTATTCGCGATAACACAGGTGGATAATAAAAAAATGATCGGTACTGCAAAATTTAGAAAATCTGTAGTCATTAAGTTGACAATATATCTATTTGTCTTGTTATGTAAGTAACAGTTGCTTTTAAGTTTTTATATAACGACATTTTAAACATTCTGAGAAACCATGGGGTGTCAGGAAGATCATCTGTGGGTGAGCATATATGCTTGTAATACACGAGGAACAAGATTCTACGCAAATGATCGAAAAAGATTTATATTTCATTATAAATAATTAAGGGAACGCGATTGTGAAACAGTTTTTTCTTTGGGTAATGCATACACATCGCTATGGCTAAAAGAATTTCGAACATTAAAACACTTCTCCGGGTAAGGATCGCTGGGACCTAAAGCACGCCTGAGGAAACCTAGGTCATTGCTGGTAACCCTACAAGCAATGTCAGCTACAATATATCGGGCAAGTTGGGGAGAGCAGCTTAAAGTAATAAATACATCACCTTTTTTTCGTCCCACCTGGGCACCACAGTGGCAACTGTCTTACAACCCTAACTGGGGTAAATTCTCGCGGTTAGCTAACCCAGCACTAACCCTGTGCACTCAAAATGTTGAGCACACTAACCCACTCGAAGGAGTCTCTTCAGGTCAACATTGCACAAAGACTGATCCATACGGTCAAGGGAACGTGAAACAATCTAAATAAATGGTCATAAGGTCAAAATGGTAATAAGATATATCGAAATAAATGTATGTGACACTGTATGTAACTTTCTTTTCATAAGTAAAAAAAATATGTTCATAAAAATATAACTTTCTTTACATACATAGGTATGTTAACTTGTAAATTTGTTGCAGTGCAATCGCATTTGGCTCAGGTACATTGTGCCGTGCCGTTGGACATAGTAACTGAAAAGGTGATTCCCCTCGCTATGAAGAAGCGCCAACCGGCGATAGTCCCTATGATACCTGACAAGGAACCCTTGATAAGTGCCAGAAAATGCTTCGCAACTTTACATTCTGTCGATTTGAGGACGCTTAAAGCAATCTGTAACTGGTGGACGAGATCGCTGTAATAAATCAAAAAATATAAGGAGATTGCAAATCAACGAAGTAATAACAATAACTGAAGTGTTATTTTATAATTTTTGAAGGGAAAGCAAGGAATCTGATGTGAAACGGAAAGCACTTTGAAAAGTCTGTAATAACAAAGTTTCTAAGATAATTAAAACTCAATATTTGTTTTTAAAATATTTGTAAAGTGCGATCTACTAGTGCAAGCTACCTGTGAAGCAGCGGTTGAAAGAAAAGTTCTACCTTACCATATTTCTCCATACTGACACGATATTTATATATGGTTAGATGCAATATACATTTGTATGACGTATGTTCAATAAGTAAATAAAAAAACTTTATAGGCTAGAAGATGCTGCAGCATTAATCGAAAAAAAATTATACCACTCGTATTTTTTTATTTCGTCTGAATAAATGAAAATATGCCTGTTGCCTTGTCAAACTACCGAAGCGTCACGTTGGCGTGTCCATTGCGAAATGGGCTTAATAGAAAATTTTACGTCAAAATGAACTTCAATAAACCGGGAAGTGGAAATAATAGTTATTACGAAAATTAAATTGTATTTCCTATGGTAGGGTCATGCAGTAGCTTCGGCTGTTGCATTTATGGGCAGGCTAATGCGGGAAAGTACCACGGCCTCACAATAGACCAGCGTGACGTGGAAGTGTTGTTCTTTTATTTATTTATTGATTTGAAAACTTTTTGCACAGTAGAGTACAATGGAGGGCTTAACACCAATAAGTGTTCTCTTCCGGTGAACCGACAAATAAGTCGAGAAAAAAAGGAGGTGCGAAAGAGCCACATGAGAAGTGAAAAATATGATTTTGTATGAAATATTACATACGTATAAATATACACGCATACTTCTTTCGCGTTTCGTCAGTTGAGTGAGGTAACTGGGGCCCATTGTTTAATGTTATAAACGCACCTGCAACTTATCAGGTGTTTTGTGTAACTTTTAACGTAACAAAAATGATGTAAAATGTTGAGCAAAAACGATAATTGAAAAGCTAAACGAATAAAGTATGGCACAAATACAAATTAAAACACATTGGCGTAATGTCGATTGGATAAATATTGGCATGAACGTTTAATTGGATAGGAATGTGTGCTTTCAAAACATCCAAAATTTGATTTCTTTTAAAATGAAAAGGCGATACGTAGGAGTTGCGATAGTTTGGAAATTTTGTTAACTTATCTAAACTAGTGAAAATTTGTTAAGTTTTCACTAGTTTAGATAAATATTGTATATTCGGTGGTACAATATCAATTTGTAGTGCTAAAAGTTAAAAAAAGATTTCGCGTTAAATAGAAAAAACTAAAATGAAGCGACGAGAACGAACGCAGCGGAGAATAAAATGAGTGGAAAACATTTTTAGCCTAGAGCACTTCGCAGGCAGTACTTGTTCGTATTTCGATGTACCGCTAGCTAGATGCGTTTATTTGAAGAATATTTCTAGTTTTTCTTTTTCACTTTTGCGGATATTATCAGTTTTGATAAATATAAAATAAAATATATAGCATCAACTGAATATAAACCTTTAGGGTGGACACAGCGGTAGTCGCAACGGGACAGACTTTTTTTTATAATTTAAGTCATCGACTTCAACTGCCGTGTTGGATTCGATTGCTACACGGGACAAGTATTTTTTTTATTAACATTGCCCTAACTTTAGGATAACAGTATCTGTGTTGTATGGACCTTTTACAAACATAGATTTCACGTGGACAAACAACTAACTGTGGGTCACACAAATAGTTGTCCCGTGTGGGAATCGGACCCACGACGCCGAAGCCAATACCTTGGCAGCTGAGCCACGGAGTCATCAATTTTGTGACTGACCGACAATTGATCCGAATCTGGGCGTTCGTTCCCAAGGAAGTTTGCGTTAGGCCAAAACCACTTAGCCACTTACAACATGATTAACATATTGCAGACCCAACCTTGGTGGGAGAAAGGCAGGAGGACGAAAGGGAAGAGAGAAGGTTGCTTAGTGACGGCCTGGTGTATTCCAATTAGAATTTCGGGAATTAACGAGCTGGATTTCCAATAAAACTATTACCGTTATTTTATCAACGGGTCAAAAGGCTCCAAGCCAGTTACAGTTATGCAGTAGGAAAATAATTAAAATATATTTTCTTCAACTTCAAGAGTTTCAACTAGGAACTACTAAATCAAAAAAGTTTATTCACTCATTTTCCTTGCACTATAGCAGTAAAAAGAAAACGAAAGAAAATATTTTATTTTAAGATTAAACTTTGAAAAAACAATAATACAAAGTTTATAAGTAGGGGATTTGTATGCGCATATTTCTCTTAGTGTACCATACTGTTTGTTTTTTTTCTTTAACAAAGTAAAATCAGGTAAAAGTTTAATATGCAGGATACATAGTATATTTATCCCTAATGGTCTTTTTCGGAATGGGCCACATCCGCGGGAACATATTATGTTCTTTAGCTCTATGAAGGTCTGTGGAGCCAGTTTCCCTGAACTCACTCGTCCCTTCAGATCGCCCCGGACATTCTCTATGCGACGGTATTTCGAGCTGACCAATTCAAACCTAATTCCAACCTCTACTAGAACTTTACGATTCCACATGATCAGACCGAGCGCGGGCGCTGTCGATTATAAAAATTGGGTTTTCACCAAGAGTCACAATTGCTTGCTTGTGCATAAGGGATTAAAACTTTCGATAAATGTCGGTGTATAGTCACTGAACCGTGTTTGATAAAGACTAACTCCACACTGTTCAATGTATTTAGATTTGAATAAAAAAAAAAATTTTTTTCTGGACGGTTATCAAAACTGTTGTTTTACCAATGGGTGCATCAAGGCCGAAAAGGTCTTTAGATTTTAGCCTATTTTCAATACGTTTTATCAGAACACGGAAACTATTCGTCTCTCACCTTTCAAATAATGCTGCCTCCACTTAACGCATAAATTAATGTGAGTCTTAAGGGCAGTTTACTCGACAAAATTGTAATACAGATCCAGGACAAAAGATATGTTGTTTAAACAAGTACTTTCTAATAAATCAACAAAATCTGCTGCTATATAATATATGTTACATTAATAACAATAATATTCAAGTTGTTCATCACAATAAGTTGTGATGGTTTTAAAACAGTATTATTTAATAAGTTATATTTCCACTGTAATATTTATTCCATTAAGACTGTGTAACAAATATTAATGAATTATGTTAGTGTTCGTCCTAATTCTATCACTAACTTAATTCAGATCAAATAACTATAATTATGATACTGTATATTTAGCTTTATATAAAAGTAATAAGACATAGTCAAGTTGCGGTAAATTTCCGCATAAAATTCATTCTATATAATAAGTTTGTATTGAAGTACTCTCCGTGTAAGAGCGAATAATCAAGCATATCAAAAGGCAGCGCAAATAATTATTGAATGAGTCTGCGGTGGTAAATATTTTCTAATATAGAGAAAGGTCCGCTACGTATGTTACGTACACAAAAAGCTTAGACAAATTAATCATGTTAAGTAGACATTTTAATATGTGTTTTCATATGATATACGCTAATATAACGGTGGTAGGGCCACGCAGCAGCCTCGGCTGTTGCACGAATGGGCAGGCCCGTCCGGGTAAGTACCACGACCTCACAGAAGGCCGGCGTAAAGTGGAAGTATGACAAATACTTTCGCGTTTCGTCTGGTGAGTGAGGTGACCGGAGCCCATTTTCAAAAGGTTGTCAACGCATCTGTAACCCTCGGGTGTAGCAGATGTCTATGGGCGGCGGTATTCACTTAACAACAGGTGAACCGTCTGCTCGTTTGACAACTTTTCAATAATATACACATAATATACGCTTGCACAAATGGTTCACGCTCGTCTGGGGAAGTACCTCACAGGGGCCTCACAGAAGACTGAAGTATTATTACTTTTTGTTTTGTCTGGTGTAAGTAATCGCTACAGCACATCTGCTACTCAAAAGGTGGTGACCATGGGCGGCGGTAACCAATTACTTCACACAAGGCGAACGGCCTACTATCTTGCCAACTTTTACAATGAAAAAAATATGTAAGTGTGAAAACTCAATTCAACAGTATAAAAAGTAGTGTTTAAATGCATTACAAACTGGTTCATCAAAAGGCACAAGCATCGTCTTAAAACCGTTTTTATTAAAAAAAATACCTCGACAATATTATTTATTTGTTTTTGTTTAAAAATATGACATTATTACATCCTTTTTATTTAGAGCTGTGATAGCTCAGTGTCCGGGCGCTCGCCTTTAATTCAATATACTCGAGCAACCTGAGTTCCATCCCCGGTGCCGGCACCAATGAAGTTTTTAACTTTAAGTGCTGTCTTAATTACGTGCTCCGCGGTGAAAGAAAACATCGTGAGGAAACCTGCATATTTTCGAAATAATAACAAAAAAATATATACTTCGAACATATGTGAAGTCCGCCAATCCGCAGTGGGGCCGCATGGTGGACAATGCCCTGATACCCTCTATACAGAGGAGGCCTTTGTCCAGCAGTGGGACATGTATAAGCTGTTACTTTACTTTTTTTTTATTTACTTGTTGGAAAGTTTTAGCGTTTGTCTTTCCGTCCGAAGTACCCACGTCTTACAGAAAAGAGTGAATAGGTTTTTACTGAGCAACTGCATTTACTATATATCGTTGATATCTTATATACCACGGGATACTAGAGAAAGTAGTGCCAGGGGTCGAAGCAAGCTTAGTTCACTGCAAATAAAAACAAAGGACGGGAGGACGAGCGAAGCGGAAAATAGAATAAAGGAGAACGTTTTCAACGGAGAGTTCATCGCTCAGGGACACTCGATCGCAATCCGATACGCTGCTACGAGTACTTTAAAAACGTTTTGGGCTTTTAGATTATTTCGAACCTTAAAAACCGTTATAAAAAAATCATCAATCAGTTCAAATAGACTGTAGTAGGGTCACGCAACAGTGTTCCCTGTTGCACGGATGGGCAGGTCCGACAGGGTAATTACCACGACCTCACAGAAGACCGGCGTAAAGTAGGGGTGTTACACTTCTGCGTTTAGGTCAATGTTAGGTCAAATAAAGTGTTACTTAAAGGTATTTGCAACCCTACGGGTGTTGCAAATGACCATGGGCGGCGGTTAACACTTAACATTAGGTCAACCGCCAGCCTATTTACCATTTTGTCACATAAAAAAATCTTTATGTAAGGCACAATGACAAATTGAATAAAGCATTAACTAAAATAAACACTATACTAATAGAATGTTCGGGTCTTATTAACAGACTAATATGATAACATTAGAGTTTTAAAGCTTCCTTACGATGTTTTATTTCACTGAAAGGAAACGTAACATGCTATCGTAATTAATAATGAAATTGATTAATGGATACAGACACTGGAATTTAAACTGGTGATCGACTCAAACAATTAATTATTTATAGTAGACTACGAATGACAACAGAAGCAATCGGCGCTGTGGTGATACCTCTCTAAACTGTCTTGTTAAGGTGCTAGTGGGGAGTAATCGCTGATTTTGAAGGTTCTTTGTGTCGAAAGCAGGCAGATGCTCTAGAGGCACATTTGTTCATCAAAGTTAGAATTGCGAACACGTAGCTGACATATGTAAGAAACTTTTTATAGATTTATTTTTGATAGAACGCTGGATTCTGTTCTTTCCAAACATTTCCAATCATTTCGTTACAGTCGAAAGGTTTTTTTTCATCTTTCGGTTGGGGCCACATTTCAAGTTCCGTGCTTTAAATAAGAATTAATAATTCAATTGTCATTTGAGTTTATATTTTACAAGTTACTACAAATGTTAGCAACTATTTGTTTAATTGTAAATGTAGTTACATTTTATGTATATTATAATTTAAACTAAAGAACGTTATATAGTTTGTTAGTATTAAATATTAACAGCATGTCTACACAGTATCTCACAGTTAGTCCAAGGTTTACAACACTCGGGCCGTCTAACGTCTTCTCCATGAAAGTTTCATCGTCTTTTATAGAAACTTGGCACTCGAAGCATTTGCGAGTAAAATTAACCGAGTTATCAAAGGCTTTCTTGTTTACAAACAGGCCAGTGGGACTTAATTTATTATACTCCAATCCGACTTTACTGCTGGTCGCAAATACAGTGTCGGAAACTCATTCGGAGAACTTACTGTGCTGTTATAGCAAAATAATTAATTAATTTATATACCAAGAATATTTGGTTTATAACGCCATAATTATAATAATTATGTTATATAATAATTATGTTATATTTAATAAAAGCCATAATTATGTTTTTATTTTTAAACTCTTTATATTATTAGTTTTTAATAGGCTTACTCTGAGTGCACGCGGGGAGGGTGCGGGGGACATTTTGAGGGTGACGGAGGCGGATCCTGTTCCTGTCCTTGGAGTCGTGGAAGAAGGGTGGTGAATAGTGGAGCTACAGACCTGGACTGGCTATCCTGGCTCCCACGTCTCATCGATTCATATTAAATCTTCGAAAGTACGCCTTCATGCCTCTCTGAAAGAAATTTCTTGTCCATTCGTATTATGTATATTGTACTTTCTGCCTTGTTATTTTATTGGTACTATGTAATTTCCTGCACCCTAATTTGCGTGCATTCATATCCCTTCATACCCTCCTCAAGCTTCCCAACCCCCCCAACACCCCTACCTACCGAAATCCTACTAACAGTTTATGTGTTCTTATCATAACAGAATAAGTAGTAAATTTACAGATACACAAATAGACTCGCTCCCAACTTCGTCCAATCTTCGTTTCCTGTCGAATCTATTATTTTTTGAAACGTACTTTCTTTCGAAATTACGGGTTAAGGATCAAAGTCTGGAAACTATTTTAGAATATGTTGGCATATCATTCATATAATAGCAAATGCTCCGCTCGGTTTGGCATTTGATAACGTATTTATTTACTTGTTCATTAATTCGATTATAAGGTATAATCGAATTAAAAACAGATAAGAATCGCAGGTTGGCGTATAATTAGTTTCTGCTATGGCAACATAATAAGTGAGATATGACCTGTCAAAAAGCAAATATATGCACATTTATAACGGATAAAGACGGTAAAGGACTTTGATGAACAAATAGCAGCACCCCTAAAGATGTCGTCTAACAATAATTAATGTTCGCGTTGAAATCTCAGGGGCGAGAAAAAATAGTTTAGAACGTATTCCAAATTAGTAAGTACTAAAATCACTGTGTCGTATTTGAGCCCCAACATGACAGTATTACCTATTAATGTCCACCTTGTTAGAACTGAACATGTTGTCGCTTGTTGATTATGTACTAGCGTAAAATGTACTGCTGTATGTAAATGTACTCAGACACCCTTTGAGACTCGAGAGCTTTGAGTAAACGTTCATATCACAGACCTGTAATGAAATGGCCCCTAGACGGCCACCTTATCTTGTTGATACTAAGTCAGTTGTGGGCACATGCCTTTAAAGCCTGGGGTTAGTAAATATATGACTAATAAGATTAGTTTACTGTTATTTCCTTTCGGTTTAAACAAATGACAAAAAAAACTATTATTAAGTAAGAGGAATGTTAGAAAAGGAAATTATTCAGATAAGTAAAGTTTAATTTACAACTTGAATACGTCTTAAACATTTTTGTGTAGTTGAATAAATTAAAAGGAGATAAAAGATATTGTTAGAAGGAGAGATTTGTAATGCGACGCTGTCGCAACGAATGAAGAAGTCTCTGAATGTATGAATCAGTCAGTTGTAGTTGTATAGGATGTTACAAATTTTGTTTCTTTTTAATTTAATTAGTTTGTTCGAAAAACAATTTTTTTCAATTATGGATTATTTTAACGCTTATATTTTCTATGATTATTGCCGTTAGACGTGTGTTCATTTATTGTCGCGGTTGTGACGACACGCTTTATAATTTGTTTTTTTTTTTTTTTATATAAGAAAAAGGCAAGCACATGATGGTAAGTGATAACCACCACTCATGGACATTTGTAACTCCCATAGGGTTGCAGAAGTATTGCAATCTTTTAATAAAATGGGCTCCGGTTACCCTTTCACCAGATGTCTGCGTTTCATCTGGTGATACTTCAATAAAATGGGCCCCGGTTACCTTTTCGCCAGATGAAACGCAGAAGTATAATACTTCATCTTCAAGCCGGTCTTCTGTGAGGTCGTGGTACTTCCCCGGACGGAACTGTCCATATCTGCAACAGTGAAGGATGTAGACTACCACGTGGAAATTACCTATTTTGTTACATATTAAGATTTTGCTATTTATGCTTATACATGAATAATTAAAACTTTTGTTGAAAAGCATTTCAGAAACGGTACAATATTTGTAGAGATTTACCCATTTGTAAAATTACTAGCGACCCGATCAGGCTTCGCACGGGTGCAATGTATTATACATATAAACCTTTCTATTGAATAACCTCGTAACCGCAACGTAAACCGCATCAAGATCCGTTGTGTAGTTTTAAATATCTAAGCATACATAGGGACAGAGAGACAGGGGGATGACTTTGTTTTATGCTATGTAGTATAATACTTCTCTATAGTATTAAAATAGACATAACTACGTTATTTATTGCCTGTGGTAGGGCCACACAACAGCGTTCACTGTTGCACGAATGGGCAGGTCCGTCCGGGTAAGTACCACGACCTCCCAGAAGACCGGCGTGAAGTACTACTACTTCACGCCGGTCTTACACTTCTGCGTTTCGTTTGGTGAGTGAGGTAGCCGGGGCCCACTTTATTAAAAAGTGGCAACGCATTTGCAACCCTACGGGTGTTGCAACTGTTCATGGGCGGCGGTTATCACTTAACATTGGGTCAGTCAACCGTCAGCTCGTTTGCCACTTTCTCACATAATAAAAAACGGGTTCATAGGTATTCTATAGTTATAATAGTAGTAAGTAATTATTTTCCACATGTGCAAGAAAATATTGAACATTGTGAGCCGCGGCAATTTTCTCTCATGAACAGACAATAGTTACCGTATAATGATTAACCCGTATAAGCGCAGTGTAGATAATTAGAAAAGGGCAGGAATCTGCAATATGGAAACATTATAATAAAGAGAAAAGTTCCCTTTGAATGATGCTTGAACGTTTTAATCATTAAATAAATTTAATGCGACGTTTTATAAAGGTTGCGCCAAAGATGAAAAATTGCCGCAAATATAATTTTTACGGTATTAAATTAGTTCATTATCAAAAGCATTGCACAGTTACCGTAACCTAAAACTATCATTTAGTTTAAATTTACGTAAGTCTATAACATTTTTTTTTAAGTTTCACAACTCTGATTAACATTTGTTATTAAATTACCTAAACTTTTAATTTTTTTATCCTGCAATTAATTTAAAGGGTTTTGAGTTATTTTCGTACAAACTATTCGTGAAATTGCTCATTGATTCGGCATGCATCGGCAGTTGTTCTTTAAACAACACCTTGTGTTAAGTGATAACAATATTCTATGCTCCACAGTAGGTACAAATGCGTTATCTTTTAAAAAGTGGGCCCCGGTAACCTAACCCTTCAGACGAAACGCCGAAATTTTGCTTAGAAATTTCCACTTCTTTGTCTTCGATGAGGCAGTGGTACTTTCCCAGACGAGCCTACTCGTAGACATTCATGTAACATCAAAGACTGTGGTTGGACCCTACAATATAATGGGATAAAAAGTAAAGTAACAGCCTATACATGTCCCACTGCTGGGCAAAGGCCTCCTCTATACAGAGGGTATCAGGGCATAGTCCACCACGCGGCCCCACTGCGGATTGGCGGACTTCACATATTTTCGAAATACATTTTTTTTTTGTTATTATTCCGAAAATATGCAGGTTTCCTCACGATGTTTTCCTTCACCGCGGAGCACGTGATAATTCAGCACTTAAAGTTAAAAACTTCATTGGTGCCGGCACCGGGGATCGAACTCAGGTTGCTCGAGTATATTGAATTAAAGGCGAGCGCCCGCGCACTGAGCTATCACGGCTCATATAATGGGATAATATAATTTCAATAAAGTTTGACTTTAAAAAAAAAACATTTTAGAAATAATTCTATTTCGAAACAAATGGATTCTACAAAAGTCAAGCAGTCGACGAAATATAATTGCCACTCAACATTTTTGATTGGAATATTTTTGCTTAGATATTTCTCAAGAATTATTCACGGAGAATTTTTAGAATAAGGCCCAAGGAAAAAGGATACCGAATGACTGTGGAATGAAAAATAAAGTGGACAACATTATTTTTTGCTTTATTTAGTACTAGCGACTCGCCCCGGCTTCGCGCGGGTTCAAAATTTTATACATATAAACGTTTCTCTTGAATCAATTTATTTAGTTAAAAAAACCTAAAATATTTTTAATGATCTAAGCATACATAGGGACAGACAGACAGCGGGACGACTTTGTTTTATACTATGTAGTGATATACTCTTAAGTAGTCTTACTTTTCCGAACCGATAGTAGTATTTTGACTATCGCTAAATGAATGTAATGAAGCGTGTTAAATAAAGATAATATATGAATTTGAATTTGAATAAAATTAGAATTTAATTTTTGTATGTATTAATGGAATAGTCACGGTTAAACGGTGGTAGCAAATGACAAAATGTAGTTCATTGTGGTGTACTAAGGAGCATGTGTTCAACAGTTCACGTTTTCCGTTGATGATGATGTTTTTATGTATAAATTTTTATATATACACATGATAAGTGTATATATACTTTTTAATAGATAAGTATATATTGAGTGTTGTGAAATCGTATGATGAATACGATTACACAACACTCGATATATACATGTAGCAAAAAATCTATACTCTGTTATAAAAATAAATGTTGTTACTGAACATTATTTACCAGTCGAATCGTCGACGTCCTTACAACCCTTTGTTCGGAGGGATGCAACAAAGGGATGCAACATCCCTATGTTGCATCCCTTTGCATTTTCTATCGGATATACCATGGGGAATGCTCTGAGGAATTGTTCGGGTGAATTTCACCATCGTACAACTCTTCAAAACGCCCATTACCACACCACCTTGATGGTTGGCGGTCCACCACTTTGCGTTTTTAACGCAATCGTCTGCCTCGGCCATCTTCTTTATGGAACGAGTTGTCGACAACGGTATTTCTAGACCGATACAACTAAGGGACCTTCAAGAAGAGAGCCTATTCCTAACTTAAAGGCTGATGATGTTGCAAATATCCATGGGCGGTGGTGATCGCTTACCATCAGGTGATCCGCTTGCTCGTTTGCCTCCTTTTTCCATAAAAATAAAAAAAATCAATTAAAGCTTTACAAACTTGGGATCTGAAAATAGTTCTTTAAATAAAATTTTTCATGAAAGTTTTTACATCTCTTATAAGTTTCTTCAAAATGGGTATAAAAGCAAATGTGGGGGAAGTCGATGGAGGCAGGTGGCTGAGGAACATTTATGGGGGAGGCCTATATTCAGGTACGGGACCCTTGGTGCGCGACTCGAACTTGGCCGATTTATTTCTTAACAACAGCGTCAATTATAAATTGAAACTCCACAGCACCAAAATTGTTGTTTATTAATGCCGCGCTCGTAATTAAATTGAAATATTTGTACTCTGACCTGGACTGGCGTGGGGCCCTTTAAACCCGCTTCTGTTGACAACATAATACTAATATTGGAATTCCTGTCCAATAATTAAAAAAAAATTCAAATAAATTGAAAACCACCAAGCGGTTTTTGTTATCATACGTTTTGATGATGTACGATAAAAAAAATTGACTATAGCCGTCAGAAGGCCCTAATTTACATAAGCAAGAAAAAAATTAAAATGATAATTCTGATTTCATGGAGGAATTTCTATTTCTTTCCCAGAAGGAGGTGATATTTTTTTTCCTGTCAGATTTATTTTCATTAAGAATGATCTCACTGTGTTTGTATTATCTGTGGATACCAGCCTGTAGAGTCTTATTAGATGACCCCTCAATGAGTGATTCTCAGCATTTCTTTACGGTTCCCCCAAGGAAAAAATATAAATAACTTTCAATAAGTACCTATTTAGATTTCGGGAAGTCGATGGATGCAGGTGGCTCAGGATCGTACTTCGTGTGCAGTCTATGGGGGAGGCCTATGTTCAGTAGTGGACTCAAACAGGCCGAAATGATGATGACGATGATGATGAAGTATTTCGACTTAAACACCTATTTATAAGTCCTATAAAGTACAATTTACCGAATGAAATTTTAATTACACTGAACACAAGAAATTATTTTTTATAAAATTTACATTTATATAGAAATACGTTTTGAAACTCGTACGTACAAAATTTTCGAAGTAAAATTATTTTCATGTTTTAATTATAATTTTTCTTTAAGCTTCTTTCTTCTTTAAGACTTTTTTCATTTTTTCTTTAAGCTACACTTTAAAAGGGATTTAATATCGAATTAACATGCAGATTCGGTTCTACTGTTATTATTAACAACAACGCTTGAGTTAAAACAAAATTCAGTGGCATTGTATGTTATATTTATTTATTAATGTTTTTATTATTTAACTTTTTGACCGCATTTGTCACGTGAATGTTACCAGTTCCAATATTTGCAAAGAAAAGTCCCCTTACAAATTACTTTTTTTTTGAGTTTTAACGGGATACTTTCAAGGGGTATTTATAAAAACTGTATCGATCCACTGACTGCCTTTTGCCTTTAAAAAAATGCCTCTGAAGTATGGTTATAATCTAATATGTATTTATTTGCTATTTTAATAAAATATGTAAATGAAACAACTATCTATTTTCGGCATTTGTTACCATTAAATTTAAATTTACCAATGCATTGATCACGATAACTGTTTAAAAAAAAATAACACTGCGAGTTTTCTGTTCAATCCAATCTTAACGAGATTGAGTGAAATCAATGAAATTGAATGGGCGAAAAGTTTTAATGTTTTGCTGTTATCATTAACAATGGTAGATTTATAATTTAAACTCATATTTTAAATAGATTGACATGCCAGGACTTACGTTTCTTAATCCTTTTCAAATAAACGACCAACATTTCAATCAGAATAGACTTAACGCATACGGGTCAGCGATGAGGTATTGTTTACGATCTTTTACTGCACTTTATCTGATTGTAACCTTATTACAACATATTATTTTGATGTGCTATGTTGACAAGCAAGCAGGACATTTACACTAACATTTGTGGCTATAGATACTTTTCCAATCTTCATAAGAGTGATCCTAGTAGCCTTACTCACCAGTCGAAGAACATAAGTATGCTTTTTCCAAGCAATGCTTCCTTTCTGTGAGGCCATGTCACTTCTTCTGACGAGACTGACCATTTACGCAGCAACAAAATCTGTTATGTGGCCGTAACCGGCAATTTTAACTCATCTATTATTAAAAAAAACAAAAAAAACTATTATAAAGATATTTTTTTAAATTTTATTTTCAATTAATACTAAAAACATTTATCCTCCTCTTAAATGTAATACTAAAAACTAAAAAAGCCAAGTAATAAAGAATACTGGTCATCCGGCGATGAACGTGCATAAATCTCTTGTCCTATATAAACAAGTAAGCCTTTATTTCAATTAAACTCTTTCGGGAACGGGAAGGCAGCTGTTGCATTATTTATGACAACGGAAATATATTATCTACAAATGTTATAAATTTAACGGTATAAAAAGGAATGACTTATAATGTTTTAAAGTGCTCAGTATTCATACAAAGGATGTTAATGGTTACATATGTAGTGTAGGGATTTGAATTTCATCTAAGATTTATTGTCGAAATATTTTAATACAGTTATCTATTTCTTGTACCTATATAACTTTATTTATTGGAAATTATTAAACAGAAGACATATCATAATTATGTAGCGAAAGGATGAAGGGAAATTTGGGTAAATATCAGTAACAAATAAAATAAATTAACTGCGTTTGAAAAAATAATAGCGTTTATAAATAAAATTATTTGGCGGAGCGAAAATAATAATTAACAACGTTTAAAATGGAAAGTAATAAAACATGGCAGTTTATTTATTCAGCCCCAATTTATTCAGTAAGCTAGAAGGAGATATAGGGATATTTTTGATAGAGAAAAAGAGTGTTGACAGGAGAGGGCATTAAACTATTCCCTTTCGTTTCGATTTCTATAGAGCCGTGGTAAGGAACTTCGTTCCAAAAGAAAAAAGAACACAATAACGTCAAAAGTCATTCGTAGTTTTTAGGATCGCCACGCATATCTTCTTGCAGCGCATTCTTCTTTTATTATCAAAGGAGCAGCGAGCAGTGGTGCGATAAAAATTACAGAGCAGAAGTCATACTCAATCGTAAATTAGATTTTTACGGCCTTCACAAAGCATTCACTGGATATTATTATGCTGCTGTCGCGTATTGTAAAATCTTAATCTGGTGCAGGAATTGAAGTGAGCTCAAGTGCACTGCTGGATTAACGCGACGCGAATGGCAACTTGCTTTTGTGCGGAAAATAAATATTTGTGACTAGTCTTGTATGTGATAAATTTATATATTTTGTATGTTTTTTTATTCATTTCTTTTATTGGATAGAAAGAAAAATTTAAACCTAAGACGCGTGTCGGATATCGGCAGTAATTTGTTTAAAAAAACCAGCTGAATTGCCCTATAATATGTTACTTCTGGCCTAGTACTTCCTTTTACAGGTTTTAAAGTGTTCTTTGCGACGCTCTGCATGCGATTGTAGTTAAAGTACCCGCATTTTCTGCTTCATGCATTTTCATGCATCCAAGCTTCGTAATGATCTGTAAACGTGAACGGTACTGAATGCAATCCAATTTCTATTTGTGTTGGTAACACTAAAGAAAGTCATTCCTTGAGGTTGTTGGCCATTTCCACGAAGCATTTCATGGCCTTGATCGTGATCTTCATCTTTCTCTGGCTGTCATCAAGAAGTGTACGTGATAGTGCTGCCCAATCGGTATCTAGAGTGGGGTTTCATTATTGATATTAAAGTGATAAAATAAGTAATTATACCAGTGTTATTGTTGTGAAAAGTAAAACTACGGTGATTTGGTAAAAGTATTTATATTTCTACCTTCTTAGCTCGATAAAACAAAGTATAGCTAACATTTGATATTTTATTTTATCACGGTATTCGGGTGTCTGAAAAAAATTTAACTGAATTTTTTAGGATCATGCGGCGTAATCGAAACTATGAAAAGTCACGAATCAAAAGCATTGAACCTACCTCCTGTAAACGTTTTTGTTTGAATTAAAATCCTTTTTGAATCTCAATAGGAGCCTTTTAAAATAGTTTAGAGCAGTAATCAACTCATGAGTGTGGTCATTTTTTTTATTTCTGTACGCTAGAAACATTTTTACGATAATATTTTAACGCTTCGCCATAGTTTTGAATAAATTAGTTGCATTAGAAGCATGGAAAGGCCTTACAATATTCTCAGAAGCAAAATGTTTTTGTTTTGTAAACACTTTCCGAACATTTTTTCTTTTCAAATCTTCACAACCCAAATTTTATTTTCAAAAATAAATCCGATACGTGTAATATCAAAATTACAAACTTAGTTAATTTCTACATGCAACGCCCCTTTTAAAAAGTGTATAATAATATTGTAGAATGTAGATTTATTATCGAGTATTGTAGATTGAAAAACAGTTAGGATGAATTTATCAAGCCTAATTATTGTTACGTGTTTTATTTGTCGATGCAAAAAGTTTTCAAAAGAAAAACGTTAATGTCGCCAACCATCATAACAATACCGATCGTAGTACGATATGCGATTTGCGTTTATTTTAATTTCAATTGAGCTCCGTTCTCTAAATCGATTTCCAATCGTTTTTATTGCAGCAGTTCCCAATATTAACTGTGACAAAATAAAACAGCTTGGAAACGGTTTCGCGCGCAACTGCTTTCATTATTCAGTTTTCGATTGCGAGCTTTCGTAATTATCCTGTCGTTCGGATTGTAAACGTCTTTTAATAATTGTATCGCTAACGGCCTCATTCTGAGATGTCAATTAGCGCTTGACTAGCATTAAGTTTATTCACGTGTCAAGCTTATTCTGAATGTCTTTACGCCTGACTTAGTACATGAATGAAATTCGCTATTTGTCTAAGAATAAATATGAATCTAACCTAGGCAGCTTGCATTTGTTGATTTAACAAATAATTTATTATTTTATGAGTGGAAATGATTGTTTTGGGAAATAATGTTAATTGCACAAGTCAGCGAGTAAATACAGCTAGCATCCTTGGCACCATGTCGCGTAGATTAGGATTGTAAGATGACATTAAATTTAGTTGGTATTAATAATGTAAATAGATATTTTTTTCCTTAAATAATCTGCGTGTGCCTTGGATGGGCCAGACGTGAACAAAATTTAATTACCAGTAGATTTTCTCGAAGACATTGCCGAAAGAGATGTGGTGGGAAAAATGGTTTAGAAAATGTGTACGCAAATAAAGTTTCTACAAATGTTTGTGTGGGTGTTCGCCATTGTCATTTAAAATTATTTAGAGTAAAGAAAACTTCCTGTAGCAAATTGTTATAGCTCTGAAGCAGATGCACCCAGCATGCATGATTGTTAAACAAACACTTTACGCGTGTTACTTTAAAAAAAATTCTGTTATAAGTTAGTAGTTATGTTACATTTAAAAAATTATGTGTTATAAGGCAACTTGGTGTGGCAATCTAGACGTGTTTATACAAAAACTTTTTCCATATCATGACTGTGTACATATATGTATAACACAAAGATTCTTTGAGAAAAAATTTTGAAGAAAGGTCTCATTAAAAGCATGCTAAGGGCCTAGGAGTATTCTCAGAGAAGCGATACATTTGTGTTTGGCACGTTTCCGTTACTAGACCTTGACCCGTCAAACAGTTTTGCTTTTTGCATAATCGGCACTTTAGTTTCTTCTCCATGCTACTTTAGTTTCTTCTCCATGTGTTATGCTACTATTTCCAGATAAGTAGGCAGAGCCTACACTAGTTACTCGCGCTCGCTTTACTAGTTGATCGCGCGTAAAATAAATGAGTTGCGTATAAATTACGCACTTTTTGAGATAAATTCAAATGAACGTATTTAATTAATTACGAGTGATTTTAAATATTTACCATTTTTTTTTATAATATTATTGATGTCTAGAATTTAATAGAAAAAATGGATACACTTAGAAAAGCCTCCCTGTATATGAGATTTTTATCTGATGTTATGTCTCATCTATTTGCAACGCCAAACTAATATGCTTCGAATGCCATTATGCAAATAATATGTTATTAAAATTTTTGTAGTGGTAATTTCTGCTGTAATATAAAACATTTGAATTTGTTGATTTTTCAATGGACGAAAGATTAATTTTTAAAAGTTTATTTCATCTATGCAGATAAATAAAATTGGAGTGTCTTTTAAATTGTTTATAGTGCTAATCTTTGCACTTAAGATTTAACATTAAAATATGTAGAAAAAGTGCGAAAAGATTGTCGCCGCTGTGGGAATCGAACCCACGTCTTCGGCATTCGCGGCCTGACGCTCTAGCCACTGAGCTAAACGGCTGATTACCACACCGACGAATATCTTAACGCATTCTTCCACATTGTTTTCTTAGCATTTGAAGCAATGCTTGGCGCCATAAATGATCTACCTTATCTTGTTAATAATAATCATGAGATAGTATTGTTTGCGGATGATACCTCTTTAATCTTTAAAGTAAACCGACGTTCTTTAAGTTATGACTATGTAAACAATACTTTATCTACTGTAGTACATTGGTTTAGTGCTAACAATTTACTGTTGAATAATAAAAAAACTAAATGTATTAAATTTACAACTTCCAATGTTAAACATGTAAAAACTGATGTACTTTTATATGGGGAAGCGTTGGACCCTATTGACTCAACTGTATTCCTTGGCATAACTATTGATGCCAAACTGCAACGGGGCCCCCATATTAATAGACTGGCGAGTAGAATTAGCTCAGCAGCTTTTGCGGTAAAAAAAATAAGACAGTTAACTGATGTAGATACGGCTCGCTTGGTATATTTTAGTTATTTTCACAGTATAATGTCTTATGGCATTCTGCTTTGGGGTAACGCGGCCGACATTAATACAATCTTTATCTTACAAAAGAGAGCTATTCGTGCAGTTTACAATCTGGGCCCCAAAGAATCGTTAAGAAACTTGTTTAAAGAGATAAAGGTATTGACTGTTGCTGCTCAATACATTTTTGAAAATGTTTTGTATGTCCATAAAAATAAGGATAAATTTTTAAGACATAATAATGTTCATGATATAAATACTAGGAACCAAAATAAATTGATCCTACCCACAAGTAGACTGCGTAAAATAAGTAAATCTTTTATGGGACAATGTATACGTTACTACAACAAAATTCCAGAAAACGTTCAAAATGCATCAATAGCTAAATTTAAAAAAATAGTAAAAGAACGTTTGTGTGTTAAAGGATACTATAATATTAATGATTATTTAAACGATAACCACTCTGGTAATGAACTGATCGCTCCAGGCTCTTTCAATCGGAGTTCTTATATTGTATTTTAATGAATTTATGTCAAAATGCTTATTTAAAAAAAAAAAAAAAAAACAAAACAGCCCGCTGAGTTTCTTTCGCCGGTTCTTCTCAGTACAGTGGCTTTCTTTTCCGAACCGTTGGTAGTGTTTTGACTATCAATAAGTGAGTGTAATGCTCCTATTTTGAATAAATACATTTGATTTTGATTTTGATTTTGGTACTTATACCAAAATAACATTTTTTAAAATATTTGTCTGTCTGTTTGTCTTTTCGTTCCGGCTAATCTCTGAAACAGCTGGACAGATTAGGATGGGACATTCACCGGCAGATAGCTGATACAATAAGGAGTAACTTAATCTACTTTTATTTTAGATTTTTTATTTACTTAAAATTCCACGCGGACGAAGTCGCGGGCTCAGCTAGTTACACATAAATGTAGATTCAAAATACTTAAAGTCTTGTAAGAATGTTAACATACAAATGTTGAAGCTAATAAAACTGCATTAGAATACAAGAGTGAAAAATGAACATGACATGATGTCACCCAGTACTTATCTCCTTATTAAACACGACGTTGAGGAGATCCGGGGATAAACATTTTTGCTGGTTCCTTCCCTGTATTATTTTTTTCCTTAGTTCTTTATTCAAAGACCCTATTAATCATAATCTAAAAATGTCCAAACAAATTATAGAATCAAAATGTATAATGTAAGTGGCTATTTAATTTCGACGGCTTTCGAGATTTTTAGATTACGAGGACTACGTTATTTTTAAATGAGTATACTTGAAGTAGTACCTAAAAATGAGTCGTACGCTTATAGTTAAAACATTTTAAAAAAATGGATAGCGTCACGGCTTTAATTTGAAAAGCTTGAGTGTATAAAATGTCTTACTTTGGTAATTTATCGCGCGCCCTTCGAGAAAAATGGTGACACACGCGCGGTTTCTCTTAATGATATTGACAGGGATTGATACATTAGGAGTTGACACACACGCTGAGTAAGTTTTGGGCATTATTCAAAGTTGTTTTTTTATGTGAGAAGGCGGCAAACGAGCTGGTGGTAACACCTGATGTTAATTGATAACCGCCGCTCATTTACATTTGCAACACCCGTAGGGTTGCAGATGCGTAGCCACCTTTAAATAATGTAGGCCCCGGCTACCTTACTCACCAGACGAAACGCGGAAGTGTTACTCTTTCACTCCACGCAAGAGAAAATGCTAAGCGATGACATATTTCCAAAATAATCGAGCTCCGGCTAAGTCAAATATTATATTTGTGAATTTTCATATACGTTCATTAGTTGCATGATCAAATGTTTCAAGGCTGGGACATTCACCGGCAGATAGCTGATACATTAAGGAGTAACTTAATCTACTTTTATTTTAGATTTTTTATTTACTTAAAATTCCACGCGGACGAAGTCGCGGGCTCAGCTAGTTACACATAAATGTAGATTCAAAATACTTAGTCTTGTAAGAATGTTAACATTTGCACAGCTTTGTTTAGTATACAGTGCAACATAGCAGATTCCTGCGCTTTCTAATTATCTTTGCTACCTTTATGTTTAGGTTAGTAGGTTAATCGGGCTTGCACGGGTAAATTATTACATGACAACTATTGTCTAGGATTTATATGCCGCATCTTGAATGTGCAATGCAAGATAATTACTATAATTACACCTCTACGGTCTGGACACCAAATTGCTTTTATATATTTAATAAATATGGGATAGGAATAGATCGGATAATAACACGGAATTTAATTATTATTCCAGAAGTTTTGGCTTCCGTTTTCCAAAATGGTTTTTTTCGGGACATTTTCCATTTGGACCTTTAATGGACTGAAAGTAAAATTTTTTCGCGTGGACCACTATCACTTCAATTCAGTGTCTTTATCCTTTAGTATTCTTATGCATAGCATTAGTTATTTATATTATATCTGCTAAAACTTCTTAATATATACGGAGACAGTAGGTTTTTTTAATTTTGCAGGTACACGATTCTGGGATAATTATTTATAAATCACACATTCTGCATAAAGCAACCCTTTATTTCAATTAAACTCTTCAGGGAGTGGGAAAGCAGCTGTTGCGTTATTTATGAGACCAGAAACATAATATTATCTTCGTCTATTTTAAATGTAAAAAGTAAAACATAAAATATTTGCATTTAAAGGGATATTCCTCGGCCGTAAATTGTAGTGAAGGCATTTGCCTAGAATTCTAAATCCAGAGTCGCAAAAAAATACAGAAAAAAATAATTTATTTGTTTGTTCTGCATTTAACGTACGGAGAAATTTCTCTCCGTACAATTAATAACAATACTGTGGAACTTCATAGCCCTCTTCTAGCATACTAGTGACTAGAGCTGTGAAACAACTTTACTATAGCCTTTGTTAAATCTGAACTCCCAACGAAACTCCCCAATTAATTAAGTTTGGCTGGCCACTCTCAGAATCTCGTCTAAATATTATTACACATTTCATTTCGTAAGAAATTAATTGACCACAAAATTTTCTAAGAAAGTATTAATGTTGTTCCACAGATTGAGACTTCAAGTGGGGACAAACACCCAGATGCGAAACAATTATCTGTGGGTCACACAAATAGTTGTCCCGTGTGGCAATCGAACCCATGACCTCCGACGTCCAAGCAAATACCTTCTCGACTGCGCATGGAGTCATCACCAGACAATCTATAGTATAAATTAACTTGATTGATTCTATATATTATTTACATAAACTTTAAAAATACCTTAATGCTGGTTGTTCGATGTAATACGTATATTTATGTGTGCGCGAGTAAGATGTACGGTATGCATGTGTGCTTATTACCAAAACATATGGTCGAACATCGAGCCGGATCGACAGACGAGTTAATTACGACGTTATTATCACCGAGCGCTAAACAAAAGGAAGGATCGAGCGGCGAGCGCGAGAACAATAGAACTTGTTTACCTGAACTACATTTGTGGAAGTTTAAGACAGTTTTTAAAAAGCAATAATATAATTGAGATATCGAAGTGATTTACGTGTTTGGTTTTAAAATAATATAAAGAAAATCTATTAAAATGACATCTACGCCGGAACAAATATTGTCTGTACTGGAAAATACAGCCGCCTTATTGAAAAAAACACAAACCAATTTAAAGAAATGTCCTAAGCAGCGTCTCACAAAAGGATATCTCGAAACAAGAATACAACTAGTTGAAGAGTATTGGAATGCTTTTAAGACGGCACATCAAGAATTAGTAAAATGTGTTCCGAAGGAAAGTAAACAAAATATATCATATTTTGCTAACGAAGATTATTTTGTTGTAGAGGACTTGTATTTATGCATTCAAGCCGATCTCAGAGATTTAATGTCATCGTTTACAACATCAACACCTGCGAACGTTATAAACAATCCCAGTACATTCAGCGAAGGATTAGTCAAGCTGCCGCGTATACAACTACCTCACTTTTCTGGTGTTTATGAAGACTGGCCTGCATTTCAAGACTTGTATATGTCTCTAGTGCACAATAACTCTTTGCTCAGCAAAGTGCAGAAACTGCACTATTTAAAGAGTAGCCTTAGCGGTGAAGCAGAAATGTTATTGAAACATATTCAAGTTACCGAAGACAATTATGAGCATTCGTGGACAATGCTTAAATCTCGCTACGGAAATAAGCGCATCATAGTCAACTCCCTCTTGAAAAGATTATTTACGCAGAGGAAAAATACCCTCACAAACTGCAAATCACATCAAGGCACTTCTGGATACTACTACAGAATGCATTAATAGCTTAATGAACCTCAAACTTTCAACTGACTCTTGGGATCCATTAATTATTTTTCTCGTCGTGCAGAAGCTGGACCCAGAGACACACCGAGAATGGGAGCAGTTTGCGTATAGAGAAAACTCAGACGAGTTACCTTCCTGGCAGGATCTTCGTACGTTTCTACAGTCTAAATTCCGTACTTTGGAACTAATCGCACCACCACCAACATCAAGGGAGAAGATTATTAAACAACGAGAACAAGCGTTACAAGTTACGACCGCAGCTACATCGAAACCACGAAGTTGTACAATGTGTAAGGAAAATCATACATTATGTCATTGTAGGGAGTTTACCAACATGGAACAAACAGAGAGGTGTCAATTTGCAAAGAAAAATAACTTATGTTTTAATTGTCTGGCAGTAGGACATTCTGCAAAGAAATGTCGACTAAACATGTCATGTCGTATATGTCAAGGGCGTCATCATTCATTATTACATCAAAAGAACGTGGAGACGTCACAAACAAAACCAGACAATAATCAATCGCATGCAAGTATAGTTACTGATGAAGAAAGTTCAAGTAACCATGTTCATATGTCATCACACTTATCAACGAAATCGAACACTGCGTTGCTAGCAACAGCTCTTATAATCATTAAGGACCAAGCAGGACATAGAACTGTACTACGTGCTTTAATAGACCACGGCTCTCAAGCTACCTTTATAAGTGAGAGAGCTGCTCAGGCGCTTAAACTGAAAAGAAACTCTATTCAAGGCACAGTCACTGGCATTGGTTGTAGTACAACCACAGTTAAGCAAGCAGCTGAACTAGAACTTTTATCAAGACACGAAGCAAACTTCAGCATTAAGATAAATGTTTACATCATGCCAACGCGTCTTACTACTCATTTACCAGCACGAACCATCTCTATAAATTCATGGCCACATCTTCAAGGTTTAACTTTGGCAGATCCTGGATTTAATCAACCAGGACGAATAGACATGCTACTAGGTGTCGACGTATGTGCTCAGATTATGAAGGGAGAAGTTATCAAGGGTCCACCAGGCACACCATGCGCTCAAAATACCAGTCTGGGTTGGATTCTATTTGGACACATACATGGCAAGAAGGAAAGAGATGATATTAGTGTCATGCATCTAAACTTGAATTTAGATGACATGTTGAAAAGGCTGTGGGAGCAAGACAAAGATGAGAAGAAGGCATTAACGGCTGAAGAAAGAAAATGCGAAGAGATATACCAAGCCACTACTTCCAGAAACACTGATGGGCGATATGTGGTCAAATTACCAACAAAAAACGAACCACTTTTATCAACTGCAGGACAGACACGAAGCATAGCACTAACAAGATTTAATCAATTAGAAAGAAAATTTGAAAGAAATCCAAGTTTAAGAAAGGAGTATGTCAAGGTTATGCAAGAGTACATTGAATTGAATCACCTAGAACAAGTACCAAAAGATGAAATGGGCAATCCAGCAGTATACCTTCCTCATCATCCAGTCGTTAGGGAAGATAAAGAAACTAGTAAAGTTAGAATAGTTTTCAATGCTTCACAAAAGGGATACAACAATATTTCACTCAATGATGAGTTATTAGTAGGCCCACAGTTACAAGACGATATGAGAAGCCTTATTATGAGATGGCGAATGAAAAAAGTTTGTTTTGTCGCTGACATTCAGAAGATGTACCGACAGATCCTAGTCACAAAGGATGATAGAGATTTGCAACGAATACTATGGAGAAATGGACCAGACGAACCTGTACAAGACTATCGACTTAAGAGGGTGACGTTCGGAACTGCTTCTGCTCCTTATTTAGCAGTGAGAACCTTACATCAAGTTGCAGAAGACGAAGGACAGGGTCATCACCCATCGACTGCTAAGATAATCAAAGGAGACTTCTACATGGATGATCTTATGTCAGGAAAGGACACACTGCAAGAAGCAATTATAGTAGCGAAAGACATAAATTCAGTCTTGAAGAAGGGAGGTTTCACTTTACAAAAATGGTGCTCAAACAACGCCGAGTTTTGAAACACTTTGAACCCTCTGAAAGAAGTTCTCATGTAAATATTGATCTCAAAATAGATGGAACCATACGAGCACTAGGACTGCATTGGAATATGGGTCAAGATGTTTTTAAATACAGCCTAAACTTACCTCCTAGAGCCCTTACAATAACAAAAAGAACAATTTTGGCTGACATCCAACGATTGTTTGACCCACTTGGCTGGTTGGCTCCCTCTATTTTACCAGCAAAGTTACTCATCCAGCATTTGTGGCTAAAAGGGATTTCTTGGGATGAAGACGTAGACCAAACAACTGCTGAAAAATGGCTTAAATTAAGAGAAAGTTTTAATCACTTACCTGAGGTTGAGATTAATAGGTGGCTGCATACAACTGAAGCTGTAATAAAAAATATTTCGGTGCATGGATTTTGTGACGCATCTACACAAGCTTACGCTGCAGTTGCTTACCTGAGAGTACGGACAACGGATGGCCGCGTTAAGACTGAAATCATTGCAGCTAAAACGCGCGTAGCGCCTACAAAACCTCAATCCTTACCTCGTCTCGAACTGTGCGGAGCAGTACTCCTATCTGGACTCCTGAAACAAATAAAAGAAGCTATGAACATACCTACCTGTCAAATTTTCGCATGGACAGATTCCACAATTGTCCTGTCCTGGCTATTTGGTGAGCCTACAAGATGGAATATATTCGTCAGAAATAGAGTAGTTGAAATATTGGATAATATTGGCAATCACAACTGGTATCACGTTGAGTCACAAGATAATCCAGCTGATGCAGCGTCTAGGGGAAAACACATCCTGGAATTGAAAGATGATGAAATGTGGTGGCATGGTCCCACTTGGCTAAGAGCTGATGACATCCATTACAACAGACCGAAGAACATAACCACGAACCTGGAAAGAAAAGAAATCATATTAGTTCATACTAATGTAGAAAGCAAAGAAAGAAACTTTTCTTTAAAGTTTGATCAATTTGATAATCTAACAGAATTATTAAAGGTAATAACATACTGCAAAAGATTTTTAAATGCAAAGAAAACTAGGAATTAACACTAAAAGTATAACTACAAAGGAATTAGATGAGGCGTTAAAAACATGCATAAGGATCGTTCAGAAAGATTACTTTGAAGAAGACATACAAAATTTAAAAACAAAAGGAAAAGTAAAAAATGGAAGTAAAATTAAATCTATTCTACCTTACCTGGATGAAGAAGAGATTCTCAGGGTGGGCGGTCGATTACGTCACTCTGATCTTACCGAAGATGCTAAACATCCTGTTATTCTAGACTGTAATAACAGTTTAACTGCACTTATTGTGGCTGATGCTCACCTGAAGACGTTACACGGTGGAATGCAACTGATGCTCGGATATTTGAGATCTAAATACTGGATTCTTAAAGCAAAGAACATTGTAAAACTAAAAATAAAAAAATGCCTTATTTGTGCTAAACAAAATGCTGCAGCTAAATCTCAAATAATGGGAGACTTACCTCGTGTTAGAGTCACACCAGCTCGACCTTTTATGAATAGCGGAATAGACTTTGCTGGTCCTTATCAAATACTCATGTCGAAGGGCAGAGGTTCAAAAACTACAAAAGGATATATCGCCATCTTTGTTTGTATGTCTGTAAAAGCTATACACCTAGAGCTAGTCGGAGATCTTAGTTCAGAAGCGTTTATCGGAGCTTTCAAAAGATTTGTAGCACGAAGAGGAAGTTGCGCACATATCTGGAGCGACCAAGGAAGAAACTTCGTGGGCGCAAACAAAGAGCTTAAAGCAGCTTGGGAAGAAGCAAAGTTGAAATTTGACGGCCAGGTAGCAGAAAAGCTTGCATTAGATGGCACGCAGTGGCACTTCATCCCAGCCTACAGCCCACACATGGGTGGATTATGGGAAGCAGGCGTGAAGTCTATGAAGTACCACTTGAGAAGGATATTGACTTCCAACCTCACTTATGAAGAGATGACTACCCTGTTATGCCAAGTCGAAGCCTGTCTTAACTCACGACCTTTAAGCCCTATAGATAACTCGGATACAGACACTATATTGCCACTTACTCCTGGACACTTCCTGATCGGCGAAGCTCCAATCAATATCCCTCAACCTGACCTGAAAGATATACCTGTCAGTAATTTGTCGCGATGGCAGCACTTACAGAAGCTTATGGCTAATTTCTGGAACAGATGGCAACAAGAGTACTTAACTAGGCTACAACAAAGACCCAAATGGCTTAGGAAGATTATGGAATTTAAGATCGGAAGCATTGTTCTCATCAAATGTGATAATCTTCCACCTGGTAAATGGATGTTGGGTCGAATTGTGAATAAACACCCAGGTCCTGATGGAGTGACTAGAGTGTATAGTGTTAAAAGTGGTGATAGTGTAGTGCAGAGACCAACCATCAAATTGTGCCCTTTACCAATAGATTTAGATTAGTACATCTTTCATTATTTAAAATCATAAGTTATGTTAAATCGCTAATTTGTGCATGCCTTTATGTATTTAGGCTAAGTATTTTTGAAGTTATTATTATCATGTTGTAAGTTTTTTTTTGTTAAATTTTAAATATATGTTATTTAACTTATTTCAATCAGGTAAAATGTAATTAGATACACAGTAAAAATTGTTAATGAAAGGATTTTGTTTATCATACTTAATGTAATTTAAATGTGTTAAGTATATTTATGAAAGGACTTTATAAGCCCTTTGGTGGGCGGTATGTTCGATGTAATACGTATATTTATGTGTGCGCGAGTAAGATGTACGGTATGCATGTGTGTGTAACCATTTATTATAGAAAAAGTTGTTTTTAAAGTCAGTTGCAAATAAACCAGCGTACTATTGACACCGTATTTCTGTTACCAATCCCTACAAAGAAAGTGAACCTTATTACCAAAACACTGGTGTATTGCGAAGATCAATTTGCGCGCAGAATTAGCACGCTGAAGTGGAAGTGGCAGCATGATCAATTTGCGCGCAGAATTAGCCGCTGAAGTGGAAGTGGGCAGATCATGTTTCCAGACGTACTGATGGTCGCTGGAGCCGACACGTGTTAGAGTGGACACCACGGTTAGGGAAACGTAGTGTGGGACGGCCTGCAGCATGATGGACTGACGACTTAAGAAAGAGACTGCGGATGGATACGGGCCGCCCAGGACTCGGATAGTTTGCGCAGTTTGGGGGAGGCTTACGTTCAGCAGTGGACGGCAATAGGCTGATATTGGTTGATATTGATATAGAAAGTTATTATACACAGGTATCAACTGCGACCAATCGCCTTAGAGTTGGAACGGACATTTGAGCACCCCAAACCTGACCTAAGAACCACGCAAGATGTCTTCTTGTCTTACTGGCGCCACGGAACCCTAATATTAAAGATATATAAACACCCAGACACTAGAAAAACACTAGGTTTCCTCATCACACAATATTTTTCCCTTAGTGGGGATCGAACCAACACCCTCTGGCGCCAGAGACAGGTTCAATATCCACTTTGGTCAATACGTAGTTTTGATTACATCTTTTTAATCCGAAGAACCTACAGAAAATTAGTGTTTTTTAAAGTCCAGTACAGGTAACAGACCTGTTTTTCGTTGGTTAAGAGTCATGAATCTAATCTAACTAAATAACACAATCTTCAACGTCAAGTAGGAAGTGAGTTCGGTAGTTCAGCGAAATTTCGTTGTTTGCCTAAAGCATTCAATCCCACTAATGGCGTCCAAATGTTTGAACGATGAAATCGTTTAAAGTAAAAGCATGCAACGCAACGTCTGTATCTAGTCATAGGAGTTTTCGACACGAAGTTCCGTGACAAAACAGTGTCATTTGTAAATTAATTACGCTAACGATATTCGAAAGACCTTTAAAGGTAAAAAAAATGAGTTTCCAAAAGGATTTTCTTTGTACATATTTTTAAAGATTAGTTTTTCAAAATCCATTATTTTTGTAATATATTCTTGTATTTACGCGATTACACATTACCAAATGGAACCATGTTTATGGATTCATCTTTTAATTTTAATTCCCGGCGTTCCCCTTACAGCGTTCATGTTCTTATTTCATATAATGAACTAAAAATAAACTGAAGACTTAAATGCCGTATATGTAATCTATTTAAAAATTATACGTATTTTATGAGTTACTTCGCCCATCCTTGAGTAACGCAAAAAATACATCTTAACATTTTATTTTACTCAGCACACTTCAAGAGTAAGCGAAAAGATTAGCATTCCGGTTAATACAGTTAATTAGCAAGGCAAAATTACGACCTCACGAAAATTGAACGCTTTTATTTGCCCAAATTCCCCGGCGTCATTAGAAGAAGCTTTTTATAATCTCAAGCATTAGAAGAAGTAAGACCTAAGAAAGTAGCGCATGTGGGGAGGAAAGGTATGTGGATGTCCCTAATTTCAGAGTACCCACTAAACGCACCTTGCACCCTCCTTATCGCTTTTGCTGGGGACACGAGAACGCAATCTTCCGCGAACCTCGGCGCAAGTGTCGTCTTGGCAGGCCCGCGATCTCTGGGTGTTAAGACCGGGTGTTTGGCCACATGGTGCCGTGTCTGTGCAATTGACACGAGACCATGTGGCCAAACACTCTACTCGAGCCTTCTGCTATTCTATTGAAGTGAGCTTCGTAATTTTTTATCAGTTTGCTCGAGTTTACTAAATTAAAGGCCATATTGAACTAACACGGCTAAATAATGTGAAATATAAAAGTCGTGCCAATTAGTTTTTACTTTTTTAGATTTCTCATTTAAATATTAGTAACTAACATGTTACAAAATATCTCAATCAATATTATAAGATTGAGATCTGTTATTTATTACTTACCATTGAAACCGATAGAAGCTAAAATTCATCATTTTAGTTCTCCCTTATATCTAATACAAAGAGTCAACAAATTTAAACACCGGAGTATGAAGACGTGTGTCCGATATATGAATTAAAATTTATGGCATTGACACAGCTGCACGTACATTTTGCTAGGTTAATTGAAAATACTGATACCGCTCGTATCATTCGCTTTTTTTAATTTGTCTGAATTAATGAAAAACTGTCAGTGCTGCCTCGACAAATTGAACGAGCGTCGAGTCCACTACAGTTAAATTGGTAATATTGAAATGTTGCTATTAGTTACACTTTTAAAATGGCCCCTGGAACAAAGCAAAACATTTTTAAGCTCTAAAATTGTCACTTAAAATCAGTGCGTAGTAAAATTAATTCAGAACTGAGTATGAACTCTTAAGCAACCTGTTCGGTGGTCATTCTGTTTAAAATTTGCTATATATAATTTGATAAGAATGTTTACGAAATACTCTCAATACAATTCTATTCAAAAGCGATCCTCATCGTACAAAACCCTACTTCGACGAATTGTAGCCGACAAACCCATCATATAATCAACAAACACAATATACATCAACAAACACAATCAACTTACACATGGATGGCTCTATTAGGTTAGGTATTAGGGCCAGGTAAGAGGCTTGCAAGAATTATTGTGAATTATTATTACAAATATTTGGATAGAAAAATGTTTCGAAAAACTAAACTTCGAAAAACTTATACTTTTTACCCGAACTTATCTCCAAAATGTAATTCTTTGCAACTGGCAGGTAAGATAGTAGTGTAATAAATTAAGTCCCTCTATCCTCTTTATAAACAAGAAAGCCTTTGATAAGTCCGTTCATTTCAGTCGCGATTGCGTTGAGTGCCAAGTTTCTATTAAGGACAGTGAAGTAAAAACTTGTATAGGAGACGTTGAAACTTTCTTAAATAATAGTAAGCCCCGAGTAACGTAAACCTGGCACAGGCTGCGAAATTAAGTGTGACAAAGCTTTTGTTTTTTTTTTATTATCTTAATTTTACTCCCTCAAAATCTCTCCATATTGAAATTATGAAATCGCAACACAACTATCTTCACATCTCTGGTATTACTGGTTCTCTATTTTTTATGTTTAAGTTGTCAAACCGATGGCGTCCTGATGCATGGACAACCTTTAAAAAA